>JAQPPZ010005211.1:1313692-2627384 GCA_028583015.1 Wollemia nobilis
TTTATTTAACAAAAATACATTTTCTAGTTATGAAATTCAAACCCCCAATATCTCTCTCCTTGTATGCCCTAGCTGCGGGCTAGACCACCACGTGTGCTAGACACACACTTGGAATATTAAGAGCACCTTGTGTTATTTCTTCTAAGTATGGTGCTCAAATGAGTGTGTGCCAAAATGTTTTCCTCCGCAGTGCTCAAGAAAAACACGCCAACAACCTCCATGCAAATTGATCGTGGTCACTTCCACTCCCAATGCTCTCACAAAATGCATACTACCAATGGACCACCATGTCCAATGGGAGTGAGGCCTTAATCCCTCCTGTTTCATCTTCTTCATTGCGCTAAAATACAACATGACATTTGTCTTCTTCCTTAATGATTGCACGAATAACTCTTTTTTTGTTGCATGAAAATTAATCGATGAAGGGTGAGATTAATGCCCCTTTGGCATAGCTTTTATATATGAATTTCACCTTTTGACATAGATGTCGGTGCTCCACTAAATTTATGATGTCGGTGCTTCTTTAAAACCTTTATAATTTATAAATTATTTAACTCTAAAAGAATTTAAATCTTATAAATTATTTTTATAAACCTTTGAATTTAATAAAAATTAAAGCCTTCTTGATATAAACTTTAAAAATCTATTTGTACTCCACTAGTTTGATGTAAATTATTCTGCCACCATGGTTTTAATAAGAACCTTAATTCTACCATCACAATGTTTAAGGAAGAATTTTTAATTTTCACCATGGTTTTAACACAAACACTAATAAAACAATATTTTTTCAACTTTTCTTCAACTCTTCGCATTTAATGATAGCTTCATATAATCACTTTGGAATTAATTATAACTTCTAATATTGACATCAATTACAAATAAATGAGCTCAAAATTTTCAACAATTATTACAAATTTTGTGGCCCCTCAAAGGGGAGAGATGCACTCCAATGATTTTCACTCCTCCATTACTTTACTTATAAGAGGTATTATTAGCTACCTCCTTCTTTGACATCAAGAAATATGTTCTCTATGATAATTTTTCCTTGAATAGATCTATCACCTACACACAAATAAACTAAAACTAATCAGTAGCATTGTAATCCTCTTGAAATGAGTTCAATTTCTTAAAATATGCAAATAAGGAAAGCAATGCATGCAATACATGAAAGAGCATAAATATGCTTGAAAAACTAGAAATGAACCATGAAAATGTATTAAATATAACTAATCTATGCTATATAAAGAAAATAAATGCAAGAAATTACAAATCTATGGCTAAATTATAGGAAAAGACATCTCAAACCCTAGCCACTGAAGATCAGAGCAGCCAACTCTACTAGTCATTGTCAACGTCGATGGTTAAACCTATGGGATACTATCGAAAATAGAAGCCATGGGGAAAGTATTCTTCTCCTTAAATCTTGGCTTGATGATGCTCAAATTGTTTACTAAATTTATTTTCAATGGTCACATGTGTCTTAGAACACATATTTATGGTGTATTATCTCGTACTTGCTTCTAAAGCCTCTGGAAGCTCCATTAATGCATGGACAATTGTCATACTATAATCAAATAGCAATTCACTACACCTCATAGGGATACAAAGTTGCTCTCCAATATGATAGGGCTTCGCTATAATGAATTTGAGATGAATAAATCTTTTTGGGAGGCCTTTAAATAGACTTCCCAAATCCTCACCTTGGCTTCTCAAGGAAGCCAAGATCAAGAACCAGTTGGCATGGAGTAGTTAGGGCAAGGCTTTTGGAAGCTTCACAGATAAAACCACCCAAGAACCATTACAAATTGGTTAAATGCAACTGATTTTCTTGGCTTGGAGATCCCGAATTGGTTTTAGGAATAGTCACTCTCACTCAATGTGGCTAGGGGTAAGCTACCCTTATCTACTATCAATAGGCATGACTAGCTCTTAGCTACTATTATCGTTAGTTGTTGGGATCATAGCTGCTAATGTTATAAGTGGCTAGAGCTACATAGGACTAGACTACCCTAAATAAGTGGTTAAAACCACTACTGGGTCTTGGCAAGGTCTAAGCTCATTCATATGGTATGTAAAGGTGCCCATATGAGTAGTCTCCTAAATATGAAATGTTTTAGGTGTCTACAGATACCCCTTTTGGGATCATTATGGGAAAATATGATGCTGAGAAAAAATAGAAAACCTAAAGCCATATTATAGGTTAATTGGTATTCACTGATTTGATCAATGTTACATGCCCCAATCATGGAAAGAGAAAACATCTCAAAATAATTGCTTCCAACAGTATGAAAGGCTTAAATTTTTCAAAACTTAAGGTGTGTACGGGTTCAATCGGGTAGCATTGGTGCTACAACATGTATGATAAATAGATCACTAAAACTTTTAAATTAGCATATTTGCTTTTGCCCCAACAAGAGGGTAAGCTTATGATAGTTTTTAGCAATTATTCATAAGACGAACATAATTTACAATATTAAGTATTCAATTGTTGATTTTGATTATGAATATTGTTATTATGACTACCCCATCAAGCAATGAGTCGATGAGGAAAATGGCAAATTATGAAAGTGCAATTTGCTTGACCAAGATGACTGATTTGGACAGTTCAATATGATTAAATTTGTTGTAAGGTAGGTCTCATTACAACTATTATTTTAACCATTAATAGTAATTGTACATCTCTATCCCGTGGAGCAGTCTGACCATAATGACCTTATTAGAGAATCAAGATGATAGAAATTCAATTTTAGCATGTGATGAATCACTATGATTATTTGATAAAATTTCATAGAGGAAAGAAATGGATGCTTCACTCCCATGGAGCAGTTGATCGCCATGGCCTTCTTGCGGATTGAAGTGAAAATATTTTAATTCAATGATGCATAATTTGGTTCAAATGACCTTATGGTAATTTAATCATCTTTCCAGATTGCATGGAGTGCAAGTCACTACACCTACCAAGTGTATAGGGTAAATAACTAGATACGAGGTGCATTTGAAACTTTTGTGTTATTTGATTTTTGGTGTTAATTTTATGATTTATGATGATTATGGATCAATAGATGCGATATGTGTTATGATTTATGGATGCATTTATGCATGTAATACCTATATGATGCTTTTATTATGTTATATGTATGTAATGTATTGATGATATGCACTAGCTAGATGATAGATGTATGATTATATGTTGTGATCTAGATATGCAGATGCACTATGATGTATGCTTATATGGATGCAATGATGATTGTTAAATGCACGTTTAATTTGTTTCAATTATTTATGCATTTAATCTATGTGATATGCTATGATAGATGATGTGTATGAAATGCATTAATTACATGAGGATGATTTAATGCAAATGAACATGTATGCTTTAATCACTTAAAATATAAGGAATGAATTTAATATGTGTTTAACAAACTACTGGATGAAGCCACATAATGTATGAAAATCATGAATGAAAATGGTAACTCTTATCATAAGAATTAATCATTTAAGCATCCATATGTGAAATGATATGATGTGATATGTATGGGTTTTCCCTATAAGATTTTGTAAATTAAAATATATGCACAATATAGTTAGTGGCTATCTAAATATCATTACTGATATCTATTCGATGTCTATCCTATTCCATGAATATCCCTTAATAAACAAAACATCATAAGAAAAATAGTGATTGATTAATGAGATGATTTGTTTCTATAGGGGATTTTTTTGAGGTTTTCCATGAGACTCAAACACCCTAGTTGATTAATCAAAAGTTGTATAATAACTACACAAGAATCCTAAAAGATAAAAGATTTTGTTATGAATACCAAGATATTCATTATCCCTGTGTGTGCAAATGAATATATTAGATAAAGCATAAGACTACCTCATTGCCAAGAAGGATTCATTTAGACCATTGTTGTAATGAGGATCATCATATGTTCATCATGACCCTAGTTTTGAATGTAGTTGGATTAGACTACTAGGTAATACAAGCCACCTAAAGCTATCTCATTTATAAATTGCTTAGAACTACCCCATTGCTATGTGGGATTCATTCAGTCCATTGCTATAATGAGGATCACTCAATGGCTTCGAGTACTAATCATTCCAGAGATTCAAGATCTTCATCCCCTTCTTTTATTTTATTGTTTGGGATACTTGCCCATGTTTAGTGATGAAAATAATTGTTTATTTTATATTTTATTTTCTTTTGGAGCAAGGGATTTGCTTAGTGATTAAATCACTATTTATTTTACTTTTCTTTGATTTGGGAATTTGCTTATTTTGTATGAAATCAAGATATTTATTTGGGTGGGGGGGGAGCTTGTCCTTTTACCAATGATAAACATCCTAGACCATGCACATCACAAGATGAGCAAATAAAAACCTTTTGCTTAAGGTGACTAGGACCACTTTATAGTGTTCATATTTCCTTGTTCAAACTAATATATTAATGTTTAAATTGTGATAGAATTTTGATATATGCAAGGTACTATCAAAACTAGAACTCATATCCTAAAAGGAAATATAGCTTTCTACAAAATTTGAAAAGATCACTAGGTATGGTTGAATGACCGAAAAGCCCTAGTATATTCCTTATAGCAAAAGGAAAGGGGTGTGTTGAAAAATATAATTACTCAGGGGGGATAATGAATGATGATGATGTAAAGATGCATGATTAGCATACGAATGTGGTGTCATTTGTAAGGATTATAAACACAACCTATCTTAATGCAAGTGCAATGGATGAACAAGCCTAATACAATGCAATTAACTGAATGCATTTGCAAGATGTAAAATGCAAATATTTTTGTATTTTTGATGTTTTGAATTGTTTTTTAATTTTTACCTTTTCACTTGTTTTTGGATTTTTGATGATTTTATAAAAAAAATTGTATTTTGATGTTTTATGATTTTTTTTGGATTTTATGGTTTTTAAGGGGAAGGTATGCTACCTTAGGTACCCCCAATGTGTGTGCCACTCAATGAAACTGAGGAATGTGTGATACCTTTGGAAGTCTCACTCTATTTCATTGATCATGAAGTGGATGGTGGGGAAGGTGCACTACCTTGAGGACCCCCATTGTGTATGTCATTCACCACAATGTAATCAACTTTCTTAGGAAGAGTGACAAAAATCAACTCTTCCTATTGAGGCTCAAACCTCTATGAGATGCAAGTGTTATAATGGGGTAAAATAAGAAAACCATCTACGTGGAGCTCATCATGTTCTAGCAGTTCCTCAACCACTCTCTTGAATGAATGGTAGTTGTGGATATCATGACCATATATATGATGAAATATACAATAAAGGCTTTCATCAAATGACCCAGATTTGGGTTCTCTTATATTGACCTTTGGTAATGTGAATGCATTTGCCTCGTACAACTTTTGAAATAAGGTTACATTAGTCATCTCAAATGTGACTACTCGATGAGGTGGCTTGTTAGTCCTACAAGGATGTGACTAACCTTGGGGTTGCAATTGGGATGATGTGGCCTACATTGCATTAGGTGGATGTTCTATGGATGGACCATCTATGGGTAA
Organism: Wollemia nobilis; assembly: GCA_028583015.1. Classification (NCBI taxonomy): domain Eukaryota; kingdom Viridiplantae; phylum Streptophyta; class Pinopsida; order Araucariales; family Araucariaceae; genus Wollemia; species Wollemia nobilis. The sequence continues at coordinate 1,319,237 of JAQPPZ010005211.1, forward strand.
ATCCCCACTATCAATGAGGTCTTAAACCATATTTTTGAACCCATAATAGTTGTAAATGCCATGGCCATCTATTTTATTATAGAGACATAAGTGGTCCTATTTATAACCTTTGGGTTTAGCTCTATTTGGGTCTAGAGAGTTTATTTTAGGTAAGGTGATGAGCTTAGTGTATTGCAAATTTTGAAAAATTACTGACATAGTCTAGTTTAATGGAGTCCAAATGTGTTGCTAATGTTTTGAGTGTGTATCATATTCTATCTTAGTTTGATGAAGGAGCTAAGCCATAGGTATGTTAATTGTTTTCTTAGGAGGTTATTCTTGCTTTTTCAATGTAGGGAATAGATTACTGACTATGATTATTTAACGATTAATGAACTGAAGTTATCTCTTTTTTATAATTTTGTATATCATGGCTCTAAAAATACAACATGCATGAATTTAATTTCCATTTTGTCTATGGTATAAATAGTACTCATCCTCCTCATATCCTCAGGGTTTCAAACAATTCAGATCTAAAGGTCAGACCTCAAGCAAGGTGATGGCATTTGTAATATATAATCCATTAAAAACCACTATTGTAGGATCAGATAATGGTGGATACATGCTAGGTTTCTAATATGTATGATTTTGTGCTTGTTATTTCTAAGTCTCTTCCTATGGTTGCATAGGAGGTGGTTCGACCTTGGATGTAGGTTGCATTTGTAGTTCCTGGCTATCAAGCTGGATCAAGATAAATTACAACATCTTATTTTTTACTCCAATTACACCTCTATATTAGTCAGGAAATATTGTATACATTCCAATATTTATAAGGCTCTCAAGTGTATTTATAGTGAAGAAGCACGAAAAATGGCACACCTTAAATGATTGTATTGAAATGCAATTATAGTTCTAAGCTAGCATTCAAAGGAAAAGGTGCAAAAGATGTAAACTACTGAAATAAAGAATGATTTGCAATAAAATAGGGGGGATTTATCCTTGTATTTATTAATTAATTGATTCAAAAGTTTAGAATACACCCCCCTTTGAGGGCTTCTCATTTGATACATTTCATACTACAAAATATAAAGGATATAATCTCTTCAAGAGCTTAATGGCATGTTTCAATGCTTTTCTCACAACTCACACTTGAGAGCTAATATTAGGATTTTTATAATATACCTCTTATATCCTCCCTCATGCCTAGAATACCCGCACCTACACACAAGATATTGAAAAGAGTTAATAGCATATGCGTTTAGTGATTAAAAACTAAGAAAACCATAGAAAGTATGCATCTAAAAAGAATAAAACTTATTTGCAACAAATCAAAACAAATCCAAATGACTTGAAAATGTACTATAATATTATTAGGATGATTTTTGAAAGATCTGAGCATAAATTGAAAGGAAATTATGATCAAGAACTATAGTCATTATTGGTAGGAACAACTAAGCCTACAATCACAAAAACCTAAATTATCCAATCAAAACTACTCAAAACTTAACCAAAATTTAATTCAAGGCTATTATAATGATTTATAAATGATCTATGGTGGAATTGAATCAAAATTATTAGCCATTTAATGGCCATCCCTGGCAGGTGCAACTAGGACTATTATCTGTTCTTGGGTGGGACGGTCACAAAACTAGGTGGTTTTTACCACCAATTTTAAGGGGATATAGTCTAGAACCCTATTAAATGTCTTATTAGAAAATGTGGTCAAAATAATCTCCAATTTTACAGGTTTTGGAATGAATTTGGTATATTTTAGTATGCCCTTGAAAGCACCTTTGAATGAAGAGGATTCAAGGAAAATACTTAGGGAAATGTGAGGCCAAATGTGAGGACAAATGTGAGTAGCACTTCGTGAGCAATGCTTGAATTTGTCTCTCTTGAAATTGGGTGAGAGTACATCAATTTATATCCCAAATAGGGCATAGGGGACAAAGGGGTAAGTTAGTGCATGCAAGAAAAGTGCTACCACTTGTCAATTCCTTTGCCATGCATAAGGTGGAAGAGGTTACCCATTTGGGACCTCCAATTTGTAGGTTATGATGTCTATGATAGCCTCCAAATCAATTTTGGATGATTGGGTATGGAAATTGGTAGGAATTTATTGCCCTATATCCTCCCCTTTGACTTTTGGAGGGTCTAGTCTATGGTCGTCCCACCTAGGGACGGTTGACCGTGGTCATCCCTAGGTGGGACGGTCATGGGTACATGGCCAAAAAAATCCCAAAATTGGTGGAAACCTTCCAAAAGTGTATTGGAGCCATAAATAAACCTAGTATGTTTCCAAATGGTACCATATGATGTTTATAAGAGTGGCGTATAGTAGTCTTATCTGATTTACACAATTTTAGTGTCTATAGATTCCCCTTTTTAGACGCATTGTGTGAAACAGAGCACTAAGCAAAAATAAATGACTAAATCATTAAATGATTGAGGTTATTCATTAACCTAACCAAATTTAGATGCCTCCATAATGGAAAGAGCATACATTCCTGGAATCCTTGCTTTTGACATAGTCAAAGGATTAATTTTTGGGTATACCTTTCAGTCACACTATAGTGATAGTTTTAGGGGCTTAGGGTATACTTGGTCTTGGTGCCTTGTGTCCTTGTAAGCCTTTTCAAGGGTGAATTATTGAGGCTTTAAGGAGGCCAAGATTTTTTTTTGTTGAATTTGCTGATTTTTTGCCCCAACATGGGATTGAAAATTTGTCTTTGGCAATGATTCTTTTGAATATGTGAAAATTGCACTTTTGAGTGTTTAAGTGTTGATTTGATTATGAAATATTTGTTATGACCACCCCCTCGAGTGATTATTCAATGAGGGTATGAATAATGATTAAAGTGATGAGTCACTTGAAGTATATGACTTAATTGGGATAACCATCTATTTTTTCCATTACAAACCCTATCAATTTTGCTAGGATTTTGATCATTTTAATGATGATTTATGGAAGAAAGAGCCTAAATACTTCATTCCCATGGAGTGGTCCAAAAATAATAGCCTTCTTGGGGATTGAAATAAATACTTTTTAGAGCATACATAAATACTTTAGATTTAATATTTATCCCTTGTTAATTTGAACCATTTTTGACCTATTTTGGGTTGGTTTTTGGCCCTATTTTTGAACTTTTTTTAGCTATTTTGTAGCGACCTCGGGACGCACGCACCACTCTTTTTAAGCTACTTGCAATGTATTAAAAACCCAATATGAAATGGAAGCCAATGAAAAACATATAACATGGAAATAACAAATATATATCTCTTTATTTTGATTGAAACCCGGTTACATTTCGGTCCCTCTTAGGGATACCCATTTCGATACAATAAGGTTACAAATAGGCAAAGAGTGCCCCTTTCGCGAAGAGGTGGTGCATTTTCAAAAGCTTCCTGGTTCTGCACATGGAAATGTATGAAGGCTTATAGATGCCTCCTTCTCTAGGCCTATTTCCTGTAGGGATCCCTTTTGCTCTCGTATTTTGTGGATTCCATCAGATGAACTTGTGGCCCTATAAGCAATGAAACAACAATACATGCTTATATGTCTGGGAATGCCTCCCCAAATGAGGTTGTTAGTACTGAATATATCAAATGAAAGCAAGTGAAAACTAAACCTATGCTATGAAGGTAAATGAATGAAATAATATTATGCTAATGATATGCTAAATAGAATAATGAGATTAATGTATAAAACCCTAAGATAGGCCTACGGGCCACTATCCAAGATAGCGGCTACTAAGGTGAATTTCATTCTCTTTGCCCCAAAGCGATGGGTCAAATATGATATATGATGTTGAAATAGTGGTCTCTTTGGATCTCCAATTTGTTAGGGCTTCACCATAAATGTGATCTCCAAGAGAAGCTCTCTAAGTCTCGAAAGCTCTCCTCAATGACCTATTCTGACAATTTCGAGATAAAATCATCCCCTGGTGCTCTCAGGCTTACACCTTTTAAAGTGTGTAAAACCCTAGGTCTATGCACAAGACCTAGGAATGAATTCCTCATGCATAGTAAGAGTTAGCATGAGGATTTTTTCTATGTTTGTAAGCCAATTAACTAAAATATAACTGCCAACTTGAGTCTCCTATGTAAACTGGTTGTTCACATGAGAAGCTTTTGTCCTTTGTCTATGTTTGGAGGCCAGTTAACTAAAGTCTAAATGTAGAATCAAATCTCCTATGTAAACTGGTTGTGAAAGGGAATGTAAAATTACTCTCGCTCACCTTTATTGCATGCAGACTACCACTTTCACCCATGATTAGACTTGTTTATCGGTAAAACTGCTTTCAGGGTTTAGCCATTGTCATCTATAGTGGCTAAGATATGGCCACTGTTGGCTTGAGTGGCTAGGCTTGGATGGCTTAAAAATGCCCCAAATGAGTGGTGAGAACCACTGTTGATGCTTGGAAAGTCCAAAATTATGTCATATGATCTTATGAACGTGTATATGTGAGTAGCTCACCTAAATATGACACATTTTAGGTGTCTATAGATGCCCCTTTTTGCGATGTGTTGTGTGGAAGACACAACGCTGAGAAAAAATGTAGACTGATATGTTTATAGGGTGTATGGTGATCAGTGGTTTGATCAATTTGGGATGGCCCAATCATGCAATATGGCATGCACCCTTTGAATCATTGCCTCAACGTTCGAAGGAATTAGCTCAATGGCTTGGACATGTTAAATTGTACTCATTCCTTAGACTCAATTGGGTAGCTTTAGCTGCTACAATAGTTTTTATCGATAGGAGAGCTACAATTTAATATATCATATCTACTTACATTCCTAGTAAACAAGGGAAATTTATGATTGTTGCATGCAATGATTCATAGGATGAACACAATTTTGTTATGATCGGGTGATATTTTGTTGATTTTATTATGATTATGTTGAAGCTTTGAACTACCTCTTTACTCAATGAATTGGTGAAGAAATAACAATAAATTAAGTGACTAGTTGCTTGACCAATATGACTAACCTGGTATCCTTCTAGAATTTATTACTTTTAATGGGCAATCCCGCATCCAAGTGTGATTCCAATTATTTATGATAATCATCCATCCCTATCCCGAGGAGAGGTCCAGCTATCAAAAGCCTTCTTAGGGAGTTAGGATGAGTGATTCTATTTATGTTTATATTGTATCACTTTGTCTTAATGTTTTTGGTATCATAGGGGAATCAGGATGATCCTTTCACACCCATGGAGCAGTTCGACCATCTTGGTCTTCTTCGGGATTGAAGGGTGACACATCGTAATTCCAAAATAAAATGTTTTTGTCCCAAGTGGCCTTATGGTAACCTATTCATCTCATAAAAGTGTATGGAGTGTGAATCATTGCAATCACCGAGTGGATAGAGTAAGTAACTGGATATGAGGCCTACTTGAGATTATGTTTTTATGTCATTTTTTTTATTATTTTGGTCGTTATGATGACTTGATGTATATGTTAGATGATAGATGATATTGTAGATGCTTATATGGATGTGTAGATGCTTATATGATTTGATGGTATGATGTGATGTATTTTGAGTTGATAAATGATGAATTTATGATTGTATGCAAATGGATATTGCCTATATGTTTTATGATGTGCTTTATGATGTGATGATGGATGATTAATGACTTGTGTTTGTGGATGCGATGTTATTGTTAAATGCATGTTTAATTTTTGCTTTAATTGTATGCATCTAACTTATGTGATGGGATGGTATAAACGAACTTGTATGCTCTAATCACTTAAAACATAAGGAATGCATATGACATTGACAATCTTAATGGGTGATACCACAGAAAGTAAAAAATTAATCATGAATTTAAATAATCACTCTTATCATAAGAATTGATTAAGCATTCATATATGAGATGTAATGGTGTGAGATGTATTTTCTTGATAAGTTTCTGTAAATTAAAAGATATAAAGTAGTCAGTGGTCATCTATATACTATTTCTAATATATATGTGGTATTTGTCCTACTATGTTGATACCCCCTAATTTATAGAATCTTATAAAGAATGTGATGGTGTGATTGATGATATGATTTGTTGCTATGTAAAAAATTTTGGGGCTTTTTGGAGATCCAAACACTCTAGTTACCCTATCAATGATTGTGTACTGATCATTTAAGCTTTTGAAAATTAGGCTTTCATCATGGTCCTAGATACTCATTCTCCCTATGTGTGCAAATGAATATATTTAGATAGAACCCATGCATTTCCTCTGATGTCAGGTGGGATTCTTTCAGCCCATTGCTAAGATCGGGGATCCTCAAGTGTTTTATCTTATCCTTATGTTGGACTTAGTTGGACTATACCACTAGGCAGTTTTGGATTACCTAAAGCTAGCTCATCCACATTCAAACATTGGTCTATACAAATGCATAGCTTTTGTGATAGACATATCGTCATGCGTAAGGATTTCTCCTTCCAGTTTTGTGCAATGTTGAGAATTCCAAGGATTCAAGTTCTATTCCCTTTTTTTCTTCATTTAGTTGGGATACTTGCTCATACTTAGTGATGAAAATCACTATTTATTTTGATTGATTTTTTTGTTTTCTTTTGAGCAAGGGACTCTTGTAGTGATGATAATCACTGTTTATTTTGCTTTTATTCTTTTGATATTTTGAGCTATGAATATGGGTGTTGAATTTGAACTTTTGATTTTGAGATTTGAATTTGGCTTTGTTTTGGGATTTTGCTTGTTTTTATGAAAGCAAGGGATGTATGCAGTGATGATAATCACTCATTTCTAGGTAGGGCATAACTTGTCCTTTTGCCAATTCTCAGCACCTTTAAACCGGTTGCACAGGGGGATAAGCAAGGAAGTTCCTTTTTGCTTTTGGTAACCTAGACCACTTTGTAGTTTTCATCTTCCCATGTACCAACTAGAATTTAGTGTTTAATTAGTGGTGGGATTCTGAGATATGCTAGGCTTTGTCACCACTAGACCTTATTCTCTACTAACCAAGATGGTTTTCCACAAAAGTTGATAAGATCACTAGGTGTGGTTGAATAACCGAAAAACCTTAGTATATTATGTATAGCAACAGATAATGGTTGTGTTGAAAAACACAATGACACACATGTGTTGATGGAGGTATGGATTTGAATGGTTTGTGAGACAAACTATGGCATCACTTTTAAGGCTCTCATGACATATGAAAATGTAATGGATATGAAAATGTAATGCAATTATGTGGATGCAAGATGTGAGATGCAATTGTTTTTGTAATTTTGATTTTTATGTTGTTTTTGTATTTTTGTTTAATTTGACCAAAGGGCTTATTGTGCCTTTGGGGATTTTTAATTTTTGACCAAGTAGCATGAAGTATCCTTGGAGCTTTTTGATTTTTTTGACCAAGCGGCTTGGATGCCCTTGGAGCATTTTATTGAATTTGACCAAGCGACTTGAATGCCCTTGGAGCATTTTGATTTAATTTTGACCAAGCGGCTTGGATGCCCTTGGAGCATTTTGATTGAATTTTGACCAAGCGGCTTGAATACCCTTGGAGCATTTTGATTGGATTTGAATTTTTATGTTTTTATGATTTGTTTGTATTTTTGACATATTTGAATATTTTTTTTGTTTTTATGACATATTTGAATGTTTTTGTGTTTTATGTGTAGAATGCCTTCAAGTGAATGATATTGAGAGGTTCAGGCTCTTCAACACCATCTAATGATATAAGGTGATATGCTCCAGGCCCCACTCTTTGTGAAATCATGTACGGGCCTATCCAGTTTACCGTGAACTTGTCTCGCAGGTGTGGCGATAGATTCAAATTTTGTTGGTTTTCTTTGAGCACTAGATCTCCAACCTTGAATTCCCTTAAGTGGACTTTACTATTGTAAGCTTGTGCAAGGTGATCTTGGTAAATGTGAAGATGCTCTAAAGCATTGACTCGATGTTCATCAAGAAGCATCAACTGATCAAGGCGGCCTTGTCATGTGACATCATCATCTATGAAGTCCTTTAATGCTATGCGTAGAGTTGGAATTTCTAACTCTAGTGGCATGATGGCCTCAGTGCCATACACTAGTGAAAATGGTGTTGCCCTGGTGGGCATCCGTATACTAGTCCTGTATGCCCATAGTGCAAGAGGCAACTGCATGTGCCAATCCTTGTGATTGTCTTGCACCATCTTCCTCAAGATGGAGACTATTATTTTGTTTGAGGCTTCTGCTTGCCCATTTGCTTGTGGATAGTAAGGCATTGAAAAACTATGCTGAATATGGTATTTTTTCATTAAAACATGCACATTTTTGTTCTTGAAAGATGGCCCATTATCCGATATTATCTTCGAAGGGACCCCAAAATGACTTATGATATTGTGGAGTATAAACTCTGCAATCCTTGGTCTAGTTGTCGATGTTAAGGGGATCGCTTCAACCCATTTAGTGAAGTATTCAGTGGCCGTTATGATGAATGTGTGTCGGCCTGAGGATGGGGGTGAGATCTTCCCAATCAAGTCTAGTCCCCACTACGAGAATGGCCATGTTGCCTGGATGGGTTGCAAGGCTTGCGATGGTAAGTGCGTTAGATTTGCATGATGTTGGCACTTAATGCATTTCTTGACATACTCATAGTAGTCCTTTTCCATGGTGGGCCAATAGTAACCCATTCTCAAGATGCGCTTAACGATGGCCATGCCACTGAAATGCCCTCCACATGTGTCATCGTGAGCTTGCAAAATCGCCCAGGATGCTTCCTAGGGCTCAAGACAATGGAGTAACACTCCATCATATCCTCATATATAGAGGATTTCTCCTAGCAAGATGTATCTTGTTGCTTTCTATTTGAACGTTCACCTTTCATTATGTGATAGACCTTGAGGTATTATTCCAAGTTTCAGGAAGTCCCATAGTTGGGAAAGCCAATCCTGATAAGCCATGACTTCTATAGAAAAGATGGCTTGCTCTTCCTATTTTCCCGAGTTGGTGAACATGGATTGAGGAACAACTCTATGGTGTATGGTTGCACCACACTCCACAGGTCCTTGGGAGATCAAAGACCCCCAAGGTGTTGTTTGCAAGAAATATCTTACTGTGAAGGACCAATCCTGATTTGGTTCGATGTTGATCATGTTGACTGATTCTTGATTGTCAAAAGCTTCATGGCGTATTGCTGAGTGTGAAAGCACTTTCACATGAATGGTCGTAAAATCAGCAGACAGATTCTGAGGGATTAAGGATCCCAAAGAGGCCATGGTGTCTACAAATCTATTTGACGTACGAGGGATTGCCTTGATGTCATACCATTCCAGCCAGGCTAGGTAGGTGTCAACAAGTTCCTTGTAAGTCTTCAGGAGTGGGCACCTACATTGAAATAGTCCTTTGACTTGGTTTACTATGAGCAAGGAGTCACCAAAGATATTCAATCTTTTAATACCCATTGCTACGGCTATTTGGAGTCCTAAGATCAATGCTTCATATTATATGTTGTTGTTTGTGCAAGGGAAGTCTAGTTTGAATGATAAGGGCAATGGAGTGCCCTATGGTGTGATAAAGACAATCCCTACTCTACCCCCTTGTTCACACTTTGAACCATCGAAGAACAATGACATGTCTCTTTATTTCTTAGGTTCTTCGAGTTTTGGTGGATCTGATAATGCAAAGACCGCATCATCAAGCAATTCTATGGTGAGAGGCTTGTCATCCTAAAGAGGCACCTCTGCTAATTGATCTGCTATGACTTGTCCCTTGATGGAATTTTGGCTTATGAACTCTAGATCAAATTCTATCAATAGCATGATCCACTTTGTGGTACGTGTATTGTGATATGTCTTGCTCATCATGTACTGCAAAGGATTTTGTTTTGATATGACGTAGGTCGTATGGCTCAACATGTAGTGTCACAATTTTTGAGTTGCAAAGACCACTGCTAAGCACAACTTTTTGACATACGCATATCCTAGCTCATAACTCACCAAGGTGTGGCTAATGTAATATATGGCTTGTTCTTTATCTTGTGCATTCTTCTGGGCTAACATGGTGCCCAATGCAAAATCAGTAGCCGATATATACAGTAAAAATGGTATGTCTGGCCTTGGTGGAGCCAATACTGGCGGTGTTTCCAGGTAAGTTTTGATTTCTGCAAAGGCTTGATGGCATTCTTCATCCCAATGAAAGGGGACCTCCTTGCATAGCAACCGATTCATGGGTCGGCATTTGTCTGACAATTGCACGATGAATATTTTGATGGATGCTATCTTGCCTTGTAGGCTCCTTAGCTCCCTAATGTTGGTAGGGGTGGCCATTTCCAATATAGCCTTTACCTTTGTAGGATCGACTTCAATGCCCCTCTTGGATACGATGAATCCCAAAAGCTTTCTAGAAGTTATGCCAAATACGCACTTCTTAGGATTCAATCGGACATTGTGCTCAATGAGGCGGTCAAAGACTTGTCTAAGGACTTCAGCATGCTCTTGCCGCAACAGGGACTTGGCCAGTAAGTCATCCATGTAATCCTCTAAGATCTTATGCATATAGTCATGGAATATGTATGTCATGGCCCATTGATATGTGGCACCAACATTTTTAAGACCGAATGGCATCACTTTGTAATAGAATGTTCCCCATAAAGTAATGAAAGTAGTTTTATGTTGATCTTCAGGCTTAATCTGGATCTGGTTGTATCCAAAAAAACCATCCATTAGGGAGAGCATCTCATGACCTACGGTTGCGTCTACCAGGGCATCTATGTTTGGCAATGAGAATGAATCCTTTGGTGTTGCCCTATTTAAATCTCTGAAGTCTGTGCAGATACGGACTCTTCCATCGGGTTTTCCCATGGGTACCATGTTCGACACCCATTCAGGGTAGTCGATAGGAACTATGAACACTACATCCAGTAGTTTTTGCAATTCGTTCTTCACCATCAAAGCGACGGTTGGATGCATTTTCCTCAACTTTTGCTTGACTGGCTTCTTCATGGGATCCAATGAAAGGTTGTGAATGACTAACTTTGGATCTATCCCTAGCATGTCTTTGTAAGTCCAAGCAAAGATATTCGGCCTCTCTTTGAGGAGAGGAATCAGGATGGCTTGTTCCTTTGGAGATAGACTTTCTCCGAACTTGACTTTCCTTGGTTGGGTAGGATCATCGCTGATGTCCACCTCAAAAGTTGCTTCCATAGCCATATGTGACCCATCCTCTAACTGGTGAGGTGTGGGTATCAAATGAATGTCATCGATGGGATTTATAGGTCCTACTGACTCAGGATCCAAACCAACATGGAATACATCATACGCACAACCTGATGCAAAATGGAATGGCTGTAACATCTCTTCATTAGGGAAAATATCTTCAAGCTCTATTGGTGAATCAGCGTGATCCCAATCAATAGCCTCTACATCAAGATGCAATGATTTAGTAGGATCTGCTGGATTATGAAGTGGAGTGGTCAAATCAATGGAGATTGTATTGATGGATGGGATGAAATCTCCAGGACCACATGGGTGTAATCTTGTTTCAGGGGTTTCCCTTCCATGCTTGCGATGAGGCTCTAGGGGAATGGGAATCTCTAGATCCGGTCCATGAGCTAGTCGGATAATAGGATCATTAGGCTCTAAGAGTTCCCTGAATGTAGGCAGAGGGGGATTGACCATGCGATGAATGACATTCAAGTCAACTGGTCTCCCCAAAAACCACAAGCTAGGGTCTATGGCCCGAAGTACTGCTTCTCTTTCCACCAACATATTGACTTGTCATAAATGGTGAGGCCCAAGATAGGCCATCTCAGTCTCATCCTCGAAATCATCATCACTTATCCAGAAACCATTAGCATTAGTATGGGGTCCCAAGGTGAGGGGCTCATGTCTTGGCCCTAAGTAGGCCATTTCTGTTTCATCCTCATATTCTTCGTCACTTATGAAGAATCCATTTGCATTAGTATTCATTATCCCAAGTCATGGGGCCATTGCCTTACCCCTAAGTAGGCTCTCTCTACTGAGTCCTCTGACTCATAGTCACTTTCATCTGATAGGTACCCACTCTCATTGTGGATGGACTAGGTAAAGCTTTGTAAATAGCGAGGCTCATGATAGGCCAAGCCCTCTTGTGCTTCATCATCACTTGCCACATATGCATTTTCTTCTTGCTCATCATCCCATGAGTTGTAACCTATTGGGGTGACATCAATTGTGGATCTTGGATGATAAATCTCAGGAGGTGGTATGTTCACTATGGCCACCTGCCTATTGCTTAGATATCTTGCACTTGGTGGATGATAAGGAATAAAATTGATGTCTTCTCCTAACCCCAAGGTTAATCTATCTAATGCTGCTACTAGAAGGTCATCTCGACCTCTGATGTGATATCCTAGCCCAAATATATCAGATGGGAGTTGGTATTGTGGCTCGAATGGCCGCCTACATCCCTGCTCATATCTACCAAGACCGTAACCATGCCAATGGCAATTCTCAAAATAGGTCAGAGCAAACTCAGGATTAGAGAGGTAGCGAACATTGATAGTGAATAGCTCATCATTATCCTCATCTATATCCATAGATTTATGGGTGTAATCTAGGCCAGCGTAGATGAAATTTGTCTAGTTGGGAGGGATTCCAAGTGGAACCACTATTCCCACTGGTGGTCTTAGATATTTTGGTCATCCCATGTCCTATGTAGATTCTATGATAGGTGTAAAAGTTATGTTCTACACAAGATACTCTCCTATCCCTATGCTTGCCAAGTGTATAGTTGCATGTGAGGTGGATGACCCCATGGATGACACTGGTGAAGTGGGATGATAGTCATCATCTTCGACTTGGTCTTGGTGACCTTCTTCCTCCATGGGAGTTGGACTCTCTTCAATAGCTATGGTTAGCATTTCCTTGAGTTTGTTTTTCTCAACCATAGGTGCCTTTAGCTTTTGATCATTCTTTGGTTTAGGCATTGATGGTTTACTAGAAGCATTAGTTGCTTTGTGTGCAAGATGAGGTGTTGATGCAGATGGGTCCTTTTGTGCCCCCTTGTCTTTGTTGTCTAGTTGAATATTCAGAGATGAAGGCCCTACCGACAAGTGGGCCGAAGGAATCACAAATTCTCCTGGGCAATCCACCTGGTGAACGTACTTGAATGGCTCTTCATCGGCCATCACCATGTAGACTTTGTTATCATGCACATACTTGACACATTGGTGTAAGATCGAAGGAACACATCTCATATCCCTTATCCAAGGTCTCCCTAGGAGGATGTTGTATTGCATGGCCCCTTCCAAGACATGACACATCATGGGGATGGTCTTATGCCCCACCTTGATAGGTAGGACTATCATTCCCACAATATTGCATAAAGCATCATTGAAAGCTCTTAATGTATAGGCTCCCGGAATGATATTGGACTTGGGGATCTTAAGGTGTTCTATTGTTGTTGTTGTGATGATGTTGATGGATGAACCTATATCGATCAAGACCCGCTTAAATGACAAATCATTAACTGATGCCATGATGTGCAATGGAGGGTCTAGTAAGGTAGTAGATACTATCTTAATCTCATAATCATAGAATCAAATTACAGGTTCTTGGCACTCTTGTACTTGCCCCACAAAATGGGTGAATGCATTTGGATCTTGTGGTTGAAGCTCAATCAACCATAAAATCTCCATCAAGGTCTCCCTATGCTTTGGGGACTATTGTATGAGCTCATAAATTGATAGCTTAGCCAGAGTCATTTGTAAGTTTTGCTCAAGTCTACTCCAGATAGTTACCACAGGTCGGGTTGGTGGACCTGGAAGGTTGTCTTGCCCTAGCCTCTACCTAGGTGCAGTTGGGACATTGTTGGGAGCTGCAAGAGGTTGTGGTTGACCATACCATCTAGTCCTGGTCGCTATATTGACAATTTCAACCATCCCAACACACCCATGGGTAGGTGTATCAATTCGGACCTGGTTGACTTGTGCCCCTTGCTCTCTAGGGGCCTCATGATTGGGCAATGGGTTTTTATATATGCCCATATCTCTATTATCAAGGGCCAGTGGGTTGTCAACTTTAAGTTCTCCCACCTCAATCATGTTTTGCACCTGATGTTTGAAACCAACACAAACTTCAATATTATGCCCTAGTATCCTATGATAAGGGTAAAATTGATCTTCCCTATATCCTTTTGGCTTAGGATGGTTGGGATCTATAAGAGGTATATCAAGGAATCTGATTTTTCCTGCCTCGCTCAATTGATTGAAGATTGATTGCATTGATTCTGTCAATGGTGTAAAATAATGAGGGGGCTTGCACTCTTTGTTTCGCCCTTGATTTTCCTTTGTTCATAATTGGTTGGTGGGGGATGTGCTTGATAATTCTAGGGTTGGTGTGCACCCCCATCCTTAGGTGTAGCCAATACCACTTGATTAACTGGAGTAGGGTTGCCCTGCTTCTACTTGTACTTGCCATTTTTGTCATTCTTGTTCCACTCCTTCTTGGTCCAGAGTTTTATGGTTCCCTCATCTACTTTTATCTCCTCAATGAGCTTGGCTTGTGCCAAAGCTTCCTCAAATGAGGGGTATTGTTGTAGTTGTAGCAAGAGGGAAATGTGTTTGGAACAACTCTTGGTGAACATCCAGATGATTTCTTCTATGGGAACAAAGAATGATAATTTTGCCATGATTTTTCTCCATCTATTCCCATAATCCATTACTGGCTCATCATCATAATGTCTCAAATTGGCCAGGTCTGAAAGGTTCACTTTCCTCTTAGCACCAAAGGAGAAATGCTTCAGAAAAGCATTCACTAGTTGTTCAAAATTTGCTATGCTATGTTTGGGCAGCTGGTTGAACCATTGGGTGGTGGCACCCGTGAATGTCATAATGAATATCCTGAGCATGAGAGCATCATTGTCTTCAAGATGAAAACATGCGTTAATGAAGTTGGTGACATGCTCTTGTGCATCCTCTTCCCCTTTGAACTTCTCTAGCCTAGGCATCTCAAAATGCTTAGGATAGGGAGGGCTAGGAACTGATGGACACAATGGTTGGTTGTGTATTTTGTTCAATGTTGGTGAGTTCCCAGCTACCTCTTATTTCTCAAAGGCTTTCATATTTTTAGCAAGCTCTTGAAATGCCTTTGATGCACGGATTTCCTCCTCTTGTAGGCCTACTCATGGTGGCGGTGGAGGTAATCCTCTATCCATTTGATTTGCTCTATTTTCTTCCCTTCTACGAGGGGATTCAAGATGCGTCTGATCCGGCTCTATTAAGTTTATCCATTCCTCCTCAGTTGGGTTCCTCTCATGATTTGGAGGGTGACTTTGTTGTGAGTTACTTTCTTGTCTAATGCGCTCTTCTCTTGGTGAGTTAGCATGCTGATCTCTTTGATGATCACTTCCACTTGTTTGTTGGTTGTTGTGAGCTAGCTGCTCAGCTTGCTCTCTTAAATATTGCTCATGTTGGTGCAACAACCATTCTCTCTATTTATCATGTTCAAGAGCATCCACAAGCTCTCACTCTTTGTGCAAGGCATTCTCTAACCATCGCACGTGGTCAACTTGCATAGTCATAGAGGACTCATGCTTATCTGACCTTGTCCTAGTTGTTTTGATTCGTAGATCTCTCTCAGAGGTTTCTATTGTTTCCTCACTCTCGCTAGCTAATGTGACTTGTTCAGTATACTGTTGAGTGTCTCCATGATCAGATTTTGTATGTTTGTTGTGGGGTCATCTTGAGGCACCCCCAGTTTGAGAAGTGTGCTTAGAAGTCACGGTTCATGAGCTTCCAGATGTGGAATTCTCTATGGCTATAGTTCTAGGAGGTGGCCTCGGATGCAACCGATCCAACTCATCCAATTGTCTTGTTCTCCATGGCTGATCCCATGGGGTGCCATTCACTCCAATGAGGTCATAGTCTAATGGAATCCTTCCTCTTGTTTGAAGGATATCTTCTATTTGATGTCTATGATTGGATGTGTTTCTAGTTTCTTACCCCTTAGTGGGCTGATCTATTCTAAGTGTTTCATGTGAGCATTGAGATGTTTCAACTCTCATGTGCCCTTTTGGTGATGAGGGTTTCATGGTCCTTTCTACCCTCCATGAGGATGGAGAAAGGGAAACCTCACCATCTCTATGTGAAGAACAAGGTCTAGAACTCTCTCTATGTCTATGTGAGGAGGAAGCTCTTGAAGCCTCCTCGTGTCTCTGAGAAGTTTCTATGTGTTTAGAGGAAGCCTTTGATGTTTCCTCATGTCTCCTTGAAGATGATGGTCATGAGGCCTCTTTGTGTTTATGAGATGTAGTTTCATGTTGTGGTTCCCTATGAGGGGTTTCTCGAGGAGATCCCCCAAGGGTTGAGTTATCACCCCTTAGACTCGTAGAACTGTGTCTTACGGTCTTCCTAGTAGGTCTTTCAATGTTACTATGACTTCGCCTAAGGGTATGTGTTGTTTTGGACCCTCCCTCGGTGTCAGACCGGGGATGTCTACTTCTTGTTTTAACCATCATTTTTGAATTTAGCTTTTGTGTTGCACTTTAAATATGATCAAACAATATCACACAAATGTTTATCTTGATTATAGATTTAAGTGTGCCCTAACTATTTGATGTATTTGGATGTTTTGTTGTTTCTTATTTCTTTGCTTCGGATTTGGAATGAGGAGACTCATTCATAGTGATAATCAAGAGTACTCATGCCAAACATGATTTCCCAAAAGAGACTAGGGTACACCACTGAAATCCTAGTGGGGGGTTCGCCTAGCTCTTCCACTCTGAACCAATGAATGTTCCAATAGTGGGAGATAGTTTGAACATGAAATATCTTAGTGCCACTATGAAGAAGTTCTTCAATCTATTTCTAGGAGAATCTAGGGGGCAAACCGGTGGAAGGAGATGAATTCCAATGTCATCGAACTGAATTGAGGGTTGGTGATGAAATCCAACTCCCCAATGTTTAAATGATACGTGCGTGTGTGGTGTTCATTTTAAGCTTGCATAATATAAAGTGCATCATATAGCAGCCATGAGTCTTTCCTACATGCCTAAGTGCAAAATACGTTTCAATATTCAGAAATATGCATGAACTACTATGATTTGTATGAGCGCACTTTATTTCATGCAAATATGGCCTTTTGTAAGGCCTCAAAGCAAGCAAACAACATACAATGTCTAGCATGTTGGATTCTAGGGTGAAATTTTTAGGCATAAGCCGTTGTTCCTAGCAATGCCTAGTGAAAATCTAAAAGAAGATCTAAGATATGCAAAATGCTTAATTCTTTCTCCTTTTATTCTTTCAATTTCCAAACATAAATGTGCTTTAAGTTCTCTATTTTAGACACACAGAAGCAAACAGAAAGCTATAAAATATTAGAGAGGTTGTACCAACCTTTGATCCAGCTCAGAGAGTCGGTGTTTTGACCTCTACTGCACTCCAATGCTGGTCGCTATCGACTAGAGCGGTTGGTTCCTGGCCATTGTTAGTAGGAGCGGCTAAGGCTCTATTGGTCGTTGTGGCTCAGAGTGGCTGAATTTTGGCCATTGTAGATCAGAGTGGCTAGACCTGCACACAAAACTAAGTTAGTATTTAGGTAGAAAATGAAAAATTAGTGGAGGTCCCACCGTGATCGCCATCTGTAGTGACCTCGGGATGCACGCACCGCTCTTTTTATGCTACTTGCAATGTATTAAAAACCCAAGATGAAATGGAAGACAATGAAAAGCATATAACACGGAAATAACAAAGATAGATCTCTTTATTTGGATTGAAACCCGATTACATTTTGGTCCCTCTTAGGGATACCCATTTCGATACAATAAGGTTACAAATAGGTAAAGAGTGCCCCTTTCACGAAGAGGTGGTGCGCTTTCAAAAGCTTCCTGGTTCCACACACGAAAATGTATGAGGGCTTACAGATGCCTCCTTCTCTAGGCCTATTTCCTGGAGGGATCCCTTTTGCTCTCGTATGTTGCAGATTCCATCAGATGAACCTGTGGCCCTGTAAGCAATGAAACAACAACACACGCTTAGATGTCCAGGAATGCCTCCCCGGATGAGGTTGTTAGTACTGAATATATCAAATGAAAGCAAGTGCAAATTAAACCTATGCTATGAAGTTAAATGAATGAAATGATATTATGCTAATGATATGCTAAACAGAATAATGAGACTAATGTATAAAACCCTAAGCTAGGCCTATGGGCCATTGTCCGAGACAACGGCCGCTAAGGTGAATTTCATTCCCTTTGCCCCAAAGCTATGGGTCAAAGCTTGTATCAGATGTTGAAATAGTGGTCGCTTTGGCTCTCCAATTTGTTAGGGCTTCACCATAAACGTGATCTCCAAGAGAAGCTCTCTAAGTCTCGAAAGCTCTCCTCAATGACCTGTTCTGATAAATTTGGGATAAATCATCCCCTTGGTGCTCTCAGGCTTGCACCTTTTAAAGTGTGTAAAACCCTAGGTCTATGCCCAAGCCCTAGGAATGAATTCCTCATGCGTAGTGAGAGTTAGCATGAGGAGATTTTATCTTTTGTCTATGTTTGGAGGCTAGTTAACTGAAATCTAACTGCCAACTTGAGTCTCCTATGCAAACTGGTTGTTAGCATGAGAAGCTTTTGTCCTTTGTCTATGTTTGGAGGCTAGTTAACTAAAGTCTAAATGCAAACTCAAGTCTCCTATGTGAACTGGTCATGAAAGGGAATGCAAAGTTACTCCCGCTCACCTTTATTGCATGCAGACTACCACTTTCACCCGTGATTAGG
This sequence comes from Wollemia nobilis, assembly GCA_028583015.1. Taxonomy (NCBI): domain Eukaryota; kingdom Viridiplantae; phylum Streptophyta; class Pinopsida; order Araucariales; family Araucariaceae; genus Wollemia; species Wollemia nobilis. The sequence goes on from JAQPPZ010005211.1 coordinate 1,337,904, forward strand.
CCTGTTTGTCGACAAAACTGCTTTTAGGGTTTAGCCATTGTCGTCTGCAGTGGCTAAGATCTGGCCACTGTTGGCTTGAGCGGCTAGGCTTGGATGGCTTAAAAATGCCCCAAATGAGTGGTGAGAACCACTTTTGATGCTTGGAAAGTCCAATATTATGTCATATGATCTTATGAATGTGTCTATGTGAGTAGCTCCCCTAAACATGACATGTTTTAGGTGTCTATAGTTTTTATAGGGTTTTTTGGTGGCCATCCCTAGGTAGAATGGCTGCATTGTCCATGGCCATCCTTAGGTGGTACAGTCAGCCAAATATTTGACCATCCCACCTAGGATAAACTATGGTCTTTTTACATCTATATAAGCCCAAAATGAGGCAAATGAGCTCATTTGTGCATGTTTGGCTTAGGAATTTGAGAGGTGAGGAGTAGGAGTGTGATTTTTTGAAGTGGAGCACTACAAAAACATCTAACCATCACCATGAGCCAACCACATGGCTTGATAAGAAGTGGAGCTGGTGTAAGATAGGTACAGGCTACATTTTATCCCTATATTTAATGTGAAATCATAATTTTTGATGCTTTTTCCATGAAATACACTAAATCATGGTTAAGAAACCATAATAATAGTACAATGTAGGAATACCAACTTTTATTTGTATCTTAGATGCATTTATTTTTTATTTTTATGCTATTTTCTTGCATTTTTAGGGTTTTTTTAGGGGTCAAACTGATCCAATTTTAGCCATTTTTGGGGGTCATTCCTGGGTGGAACAATCACAAAAATGGGCCAAAAGGGACCCTTTTTTGGTCAATGTTTTCGTATTTTTAGACTTTTTTAATGCATTTTTAGGGTATTTTTAACACTTGGTTAGTTTTTTCAAGTGGTTAAGAGTCAATATAGAGTCCAGACTCTCTTTCAGGTCACTAAGGACCTTTTGATAGAAAAATATTGGTAATGGATTGATGCCATTGGCCTAAATCATGTGATGAGATTAGAGCCTATGGTGGGTGACCACACCTACTTGAGTATATTGATAGACCTTTGGTATCCTTGCACCAACACCTTCCATCTACCTACCAGGGAGCTTATGGTGACTTTAGAGGATGTCTATCAGATATTACACATTTAGATAGAGGGGTGCCCTATCGTATCCACTCATAGAGACCGAAAAGATGCAGTGCTATAGAGGTACTTTAGGGGATGCTAGGAGGAGGCAGTGAGTGACCTACTCAATGGAGGGATATTAGTAGAGTCCTAGTTTGGGGAGGATGTATTGGGTGTTAGACATTCCTTACTGATGACTTTGATCTCCAACATGTTACTACCAGACTCATTAGGAGCCAGGTTCCCATGGAACCTTATAGAGTTGTATTTTACACTAGTGGAGTGCACTAAGGAGGAGCCTATAGTGGTGACTTTAGGTCTTACATTATTAACACAACTATATGATGAGTTATATGAGATCTACTCTCATGGGTAAAAGGTATTGGATTTTAGTTTTCTACTATAGTTTTGGAGATGGTAGCATATTGCAGTGGATCAACTATAGGGATTACCTTAGATAACTCAAGCACAACTTATTGATAGGGAAATGGTAGATGGCTCAGGAGATAGGTCAGAGTCATCACTTTATAGGTAATGTTAAGCACTATGTAGAGTCCTTTGCATGACTCAGGGTAGAGGATATTACCTAGATATATTATAGAGATTGTCCAGTATGGGCTGAGGCTGAGACACAACTACACTAGGTGAGGCAAGATATATAGCTAGTTGGGTGTCATGGGAATGAGTGAGAGTAATTCCATTATACTAGATTTATATGATAGTTCATGCTACACTAGGGGTTGCCTAGTGACCTGATGATCTACCATTATCATAGTACTAAGAGGACTCTTATTTGGCCTATAGTGGAGGCTTTGGAAGAGGAGTCAAATCTTGTAGTAGACATATCTAAGGTAGATGATGCCAGTATGATAGAGGAGTATGAATCTTGGTGTATGACACGATAGTGGTGAGGAGAGAGAATACTAGGAGGGGTTGTAGCTACTATGGCAGAGGAGGAGGGTCAGAATGTATTTCCAGATGATGAGGTAGGAATCGGTGACCAACATGTATATCACCATGTAGTGGATGAGTGGGTAGAGCTCCTTGACTTAGGGTATCTGTAGGATGACTTGGGTGAGGCTAGATTTGATGATCTTGGTATGTAGGTATAGTTGGTAGCTCAAGATGCTATGATTACTAAGATGCGAGGTGAGCTTATCAGAGGTTAGTAGGAGAGATATGCTTCGGGATGAGATGGAAAGGCATGCAACATTTATAGCTATACTATAGGTACAAGGTGGAGCACAAAGCTCTATCCATGAGGGATCTAGTAGTGGAAATATGGACAGGATAGGGAGGAGGTGGTATAGCTTTAGGCCTTAATGGAAACCTACTAGACTCATTTCCGATAGGAGTGGACTTATACTAATGAGTTGGAGGATGAGATAGTGCACCTTAGGGGGTGCATACTAGACCTTGTGTCTACCAGTAGATCACACCAGATTAGGAGGAGTGGTACAAGATAGTATTTTGAATAGATGGGACCTCCTAGCTCTACACAAAGGTCATACAGATCAGGGAGTTCATGGTGGAATCCAAATGAGGGTAGGGGTAAGAGTCATAATATTAGTCTTGTGTGACCATGGTTTGTAAGACTCTGATGGCTCTTTTTGTTTTTGATATTTTTGGGACTTATGAGATTAGAGGACCCACTTTATTATAGCCTATGGGTAGTATATGGATGATGATGTTGCTTTTGATTTTAGACATATATATGAGTTTTATATTATCATCATGTGATATTTCACTATTTTATGATATATGTAATGCTTATATTTACTTTATAATATTGTGATGGATCTTTAACATGTATGCATGTATTTTTCCTATGATGTGATTTGATGATATGTAGATATGTATATGCATGATGGAATGGATGATTTGATTTAATTTGTATGATGGATTTATGATGACTATTTGACACATTATATGCTAGCACCATAGACTGTACAAAACTTATCTCATTATTGCAGTATTATCATGACACTATGTAATGGCTTGTGAAAATGTATACTAAAAAACATGTGATGGCATGATATGAATTATTATGAATAGTATAATATTTTATGATGTTTTTAGGATTTTCTTGAAGACTCAAACATTCTAGTTACCTAGTCAAAAGTTGTATAATAACCATGCAAGACTTTTAAATAGGTATAAATCTGCTAAGATAACCAAGATAGTCAATATCCCTATGTGTGCATGTGAGTTCATTACTATGATAACACATAGAGTTACCCTAGTTCCAAATAGGATTGATTTATCCCATTTGTACTAGAGATCACCCTATGAGTCTCATTATCCTAAGTTTTGTACTTAATTGGATTAAACCACTAGGTAGTATAGGCTTCCAAAACCTAGCTCATCTGCATGAAAAATTTGGTCTGGACAAAAGCAAGTTGCTTATGTGGTAGAAATATTGTCATGCATAAGGATACTACCATTGTCAAGTCGGCTTGATGCCACCCAACCTATAATGAGGATCACCTTATGGTTATCTAATTCTGAGAATTCCAAGGATTCAAGTTCAACAATCCCTTCTTTTATTTTCAATTTGAATCTTTCAAGGGAGTTGCTCATTTGTGTTATGGTGAGCAAGGGATTTTGATAGTGGTGAGAACCACTATTTATTTTACTTTTGCTAATGGTAAAAACCATTGTTTCTTTTTGCATATTGTGAAGTGATAATAATCACTATTTATTTTTATATTTTGGAAACTTACCCCAATTTGGTGTGAAGTAAGGGATTTGATAATTTTGGGTAAGGAGGAACTTATCCTTTTATCAATTCTCAACATATTTGAATCATTTGCACAGAGGGATGAGAAAGATAAACTTTTTCACTTAACTTAACCTAGACCACTTTGTAGGTTTTATATTTCCTTGTGCTAAAATTGTATTTATTAATGTGAAAATATGTTGGGATTTTGATGTATACAAGGTATAATCTAAGCAGGATTCTACCTTCTAGAAAATTATGATAGCTTTCTACAAAATCTGAAAAGAAAACTAGATATGGTTGAGTGATCAAAAAATCTTAACTATGTCTTACAAAAAATATCTAAGTGATGGAAAACAATATACAATATGGAGTATAAATTTAAATGATACATGTAATATAAACAAGTGGTATCATTGACATATGATAACAGTGAATTTAATAGATGCCTAGTATACAGGCCTGGTGCTAGACATGTATGATCAATTTCTAACAATGCATAATGCAATGGTGTATATGCCTAATGCAAATGATATTATAATTCAAATTATGTGAAGTGCAATGAAGCAATATTTTTGTGTTTATGATGTTTTTTGTATTTTGATATATATTTGTATATAAAGGTTGACCAATGGTCTCAATGGATGCTATTGGATCTTTTTGGGTGACCAAAGGGCTTATAGATGCCTTTGGAGCATTTTAGGATGACCTAGATAGTCATAGATTGATTAGGAGCATTTTATATTGACCAAAGGGCTTATAGAAATATTTGGAGCATGTTGGGTTGACCTAGATGGTCATAGATCACCTAGGAGCAGTTTAGGGTGACCAAATGGTTTATAAATACATTTGGAGCATTTTGGGGTGACCTAGATGGTTGTAGACTACCTAGGAGTATTTTAGGATGACAAATGGGTGTATAGACACATTTGGAGAATTTTTGGGTGACCTAGATGGTTTTAGACCACTTAGAAGCATTTTAGGTTGACCTCGATGGTAATGGACCACCTAGAAGTATTTTAGGGTGACCAAAGGGCTTATAGACACCTTTGGAGTATTTTGGGGTGACCTATATGGTCGTAGATTTCTTAGGAGCATTTTAGGTTGACCTATATGGTCATGGACCATCTAGGAGCATTTTAGGTTGACCTAGATGGTTGTAGACCACCTAGAGGTGTTTTAGGTTGACCTAGATGGTCGTAGACTACCTAGAGGTATTTTAGGTTGACCTAGATGATCGTAGACCACCTAGGGGTATTTTAGGTTGACCTAGATGGTCGTAGACTACCTAAGGACATTTTAGGTTGACCTAGATGGTTATAGACTACCTAGGGATATTTTAGGTTGACCTAGATGGTCGTAGACCACCTAGGAGCATTTTAGGTTGACCTAGATGGTCATAGACTACCTAGGGACATTTTAGGTTGACTTAGACGGTCATAGACCACCTAGGGGTATTTTAGGTCATGGTGCTCTAAGCATGGAAAGGTCGCAAGTGAGTGATATTCAATAGTTCAAGCTCTTCACTTCCTTCAATAGATACTAAGAAATAAGTTCAAAGTCCAATTTGACTAGTAATGATGTATGGACCTAACCAATTTTTTATATATTTATCCTGTAAATGGGGTGGCAAATTTGAGTTTTGTTGGTTCTCTTTTAGAACTAAATCATCAACTTGAAAGTCTCTCTGATGGACTTTCATGTTGTAAGTTCTCTTAAGGCACTTTTGATAAACACGTAGATGCTCAAAGGCATTTACACATCACTCATCAAGCAAAGTGAGTTGATCTAGATGAGCTTGTTGCGCAGTATCATCATAGATGAACTCCTGTAGAGATATGTGTAGCAAAAATATCTCTAACTCTAAAGGCATGATAGCCTTAGTACCATACACTAGTGAAAACAAAGTTGTCCTAGTTGTTGAGCAAGGTGTTGCAAGAAGTTTGTCATTGTTGTCAACACAGGCAGTTAGATCCAATGATGCAGTGGACAGACAGTGTAGGAGTCATTCAGATGCAGAAGATAGAAAAAATTCGAAGAAAAAGTCAAGTGAGAAAATTGTCGCGATATCGCGACATGTTTTCTGTCGCGATTTCACGACAAGTCGGAGGAGAGAGAAGGCGCATTCGAAAACATCACGATTTCGTGACAAGTCGGAGGAGAGAGAAGGCACATTCGAAAATGTCATGATTTCATGACAAGTCGGAGGAGAGAGAAGGTGCAATCGAAAATGTCATGATTTCGTGACAAGTCGGAGGAGAGAGAAGGAACAGATGAAAATGTCACGATTTCGTGACAAGTCAGAAGAGAGAGAAGGCGCAAGGCAAACTGTCGCGATTTCATGACATGTCGGAGGCCAAGAAGCTAAGTCGAGTAACTGTAGCGATTTCACTACATGTTGAATTTTCGTTGGCCGAAGCTGGGAGAAAGTGTTAAGAGAAAAATATGTAGCGATTTCACTACCAGTCAAAAGATCAGAACTCAAAGTTGAAGCAAGTCGAAAGCACAAGGCACAAAGGTGTAGCGATTTCACTACTGCATGAAGCAAGGAATGTACGAAAGCAAAAAACATCACGATTTCATGACTAAAATGAGGATGATGTCAGCAAAAGATGAAAGTGTCACGATTTCGTGACAGGGTGCAAGAAAAGCCGCTGGAAGCCGAAAGCGTCACGATTTCATGACAAAGCCGAGGATGACGTCAGCAAAACTGAAAGTGTCACGATTTCATGATAGGGTGAAAGAAAAGCCGCTGGAAGCCAGAAGCGTCGTGATTTCGCGACAAGAATGAGGATGACGTAAGCAAAAGTTCGAAGTGTCGTGATTTCATGACAAGAATGATGGCAAAGCTATCAAAGGCCAAAATGGTCACGATTTCACGACAGCAAGGGCATGAAGGCATACGGCTACAAAAAGTGTCGCGATATCGCGACATGTTAGTATTTCACGGCAACAGTTACAGAAAGGTGACAGAAGTGGCAGCAGCATTTGAGGTCAAAAAAGTTGAATCGAGGCCGACAAATTTTAGGGTTTGCAGTCGACATCTTCTAGGGTTTACGACCGACATCTTCTAGGGTTTTACAACGGATGTTTTTAGGGTTTGCAGCCAATAATCACCAAATTTAAGCAACCAAAAAAAATTTAGGGTTTGAAGTTGACATCATTAGGGTTTGCAACCGACGTCCTTAGGGTTACAGCCGACTATGATTTAAGATATGTCTTGAAATTTCTTCTATAAAAAGAGGACTACTTCAAATTTGAAATGGGTGTTGCGATGAGATAATGTGCGAATGCAAGAAGAGTGATTGCGCAAGTGAAGTTCGATCGAGTAGAGTGCAAAGTCGTAGTTCAAATTTGCATATCGGTAGTGCAATGTGTAGAGATGGAGTTCTAAGTTCAAAATTTTAGCACGCAAACAGTAAAAGTGTTGATCATCCAGTTGCAGTAGAGATTGCGAAGAAGTACACAGAGTTTTGCATAGAAGTAGAATGCAAAAAAACAACAGACTGTAAGGAATAAAGTTTTATTCTATCATTTTTATTATCTTTATTGTCCTCCAAGTTGCAGCTTGGTATAAGGGGTTGGTGCCTCTTTCCAGTAGGGTGTCTGGTAAAATAGGAGTTGGTGCTCCATTCCGTTGAAGCAGAGATAAAGTTAAGGGGTTGGTGCTCCTTCCAGCTTGGTGTCGGTAAAGGATTATGTAAAGTTGTAGCTTTGCATTGACTGGATTTGGATGGTAGTCCAAGCAGTCATTTTGGAGGAGTAGCCACATTGGTGAACCTCATTAAATTGTTGTGTTATGTGTGACACTTTCTTTATGCATTTAGTATCTCTTTTATCTGCTTTAAACTACTACTGGATTTAAAACCATATGTTTTAGAAATTTTAAAGAACACACTGATTCAACCCCCCCTCTCAGTGTCATTGTGATTACAACAATTGGTATCAGAGCCAAGTACCTGAATAGGCTTAAACAACTAAGGTGATCTTGGAAGTTACGCAATGGAAAGTGGTGAAGGTTTCTCCTCGAACAAAGCACCATTGTTTGATGGGACTAACTATGCATTCTGGAAAATTAGAATGCGGACTTATCTTAGTGCTTTGGGTTTTGACATCCGGGGTGCGATAGTTAATGGTTACAAAGCTCCTACAACTGCTCCAACAGACACTATAGGTAAAAAGGCATTTGAATATGATTCAAAAGAAAAAAATGCCATCATGTGTGGACTAGTGGACAGTGAGCTAGTCAAGGTCATAAATTGTGAATCAGCAAAAGATATATGGGATAAACTAGAGAACATCCATGAAGGAGATGATAGGATCAAGGAGGCCAAGCTTCAAGCACATCAAGCTCAATACGAATCTTTAAAGTGGACAATGATGAGAACATAGATACCTTCATGCAAAGAGTCAATGGGATCACCAATTCAATCAGAGGTCTCGGTGAAGAATTAACCGATGCTGCTATCGTGAAAAAGGTATTAAGATCGCTCCCTCCTAGATTTGATTCTAAAGTCTCTACCATAGAAGAAGCCAAAGATCTAAATAGTTTTAGTATGGATGAGATGCATGGTTCTTTGACTGCTTTTGAAATGAGAATAGGAAGGTCTAATCCCACAGACAGAGAAGCAGCTTTCAAAGCCCTAAAAGTCAAAAGCACAAAACAAGAGTCTGAAGAAGAGGATGCTTCAGATGAAATGGAAGCAAATTTTGTCAGAAAGCTAAGAAAAGGAAAAGGAAAATACAAAGGAAAGCTACCTTTTAAATGTTTCAATTGTGGAGGCATTGGACACTTTGCTATCAAATGTCCTCTCAATGATAAGAACAAAGGTGAAGAAACTCAGCATCAAGAAAGAAGTGAATGGAGGAAGAAAACAAACTACAGAAAAGGCAATTTCAAAAAGAAAAGCTTTATCTCCCGAAATGCAGAATCTTCAGAGGACAGTTCTAGTGAAGACTGCGAAGAAGGAACAAGTGAGGCTTTCTTTATGGCGTTTGAAGTAGAAGAATCGAAGAGGCAGAAAACACACAAAAGAGAGAAGGAATGAACTCCGAAGTATCTATTGAAATAGGTGAGGCTGAAGTTGATTTAGAAGGTGAGCTGGTTTCTGCTCTTATGGAATGGAAATCTGAGAAAAGAAAGAATAAAAAATTGTTAAGGAAGCTTGAGGATGCAAATGACATTATAGCTAGTCTAAAAACATAGACAGAGGAGTACAAAAAAATGTCCGAAGATCTTGAAGTACAGCTAACCATGAAGATAGATTACTGTTGCAAATTGGAAGAAGAAAATGTTAGTCTTCAAATACAGATACAAGAGCTGGATCGAAAAATTAGCTATCATTTAAAACGTGATGAAATTTTGATGAAGCTGGACAAAATCCTAAGCGATCAAAGACCCACAGGTATCAAATTCGGTCTGGGCTTTACTAAAGGAGAATCATCAAATGGACCAAAGGCAAGCAATGTTGAATGTGAAAAGATTAAAGACAAGAAACAAAGTTGTTGAAAGAAAAACAAATCGAGCAAAAGAAAGCGATAATGCCGGTCCTGAAATAGGAACTGACAATGACGGTTTTACCAAGGTCACACATCAAAAGAAAAGAAGATCCAAGGCTCCTACAACAACTTGGCAAAAACCATATTTCAGGTTCAATCATTATTTCTATGGTTTCTATTTTAAATGTAATGGTTATGGGCATAAAATTGTGGACTGCAAGTACAATATAGGTCCTAGAAGTTTCACTAGTAGAAATGCTTTTGCTCCTCTAATGATTTATGCAGTAGAATGCTTTAATTGTCACAACTTTGGGCATATTGCTAGAAACTGTCATAGTATTTTTGTTTCAAATCAATCTTAGAAAAGAAGAATTCAACCATATAGGGCAAAACAAAATAGAATTTCTTCTGAAGGATATGTGCAAGATTCTGAAAAGGGGAAATCCAAGCTAGAACCCAACACCACAGTTAAAATAGAATGGAAACAAAAAGAACAGCTCAGGAAAGAATAGGAATCTTTAATAGTGCAGACAACTTTTAGAGCTCAGAATAAATGTGTACCGTGGATCCTTGATAGTGGGTGCTCAAGTCATATGACAGGTGATAAACAGAAATTTGAAAAACTATAGAAATATGAGGGTGGCTCTGTGAAGTTTGGAAATAATGATGGAGCCAAAATTATAGGAAAAGGGTCTATCAAAATTAGTGAAGGGAAAATCAAGTCAGAAGAAGTTTTATTTGTGGATGGTTTGAAACATAACCTGTTAAGCGTTAGTCAAATCTGTGATAAAGGTCATGAAGTAGTCTTCAAGAAGCAGGGTTGTGAAGTCAAAAAAATAAACAGTGGGAAATTGATAGCAACTCGTTCAAGGACGTCTGGTAATCTGTACACACTCTAGAAACTTTAGAAGGTACGTGTTTTATTGGACAAGAAGAAGAGAACTAGTTATGGCATAAGAGGCTTGGACACATAAGTTTTGATAATTTGGTGAAAATCAGCTCTAAACAAGCAGTGAGAGATATTCCAACCATTAAGAAACCTTCAAACAGTGTTTGTGCTTCATGTCAGAAGGGAAAGAAAACTAGAGTGTCATTCAAAACAAAAGAGTACCACACTAGCAGGCCTTTAGAACTTATTCATACTGACCTGTGTGGACCCATGAGAACTCAAAGCATAAACGACGACAAATACTTTATGTTGTGTATCGATGATTATTCCAAAATGACATGGATATTCTTCCTAAAAGATAAAATAGAAGCTTTTGAAATGTTCAGAACCTTCAAACAGCTAGTTGAGAATGAAACAAGAAAAAGGATTAAATGCTTGTGATCAGACAGAGGAGGAGAATTCATTTCGAATGAATTTACAGAATACTATGAAAAATATGGTATCAGGAGACAATATTCAGCAGCTAGAACTCCTCAGCAAAATGGTGTAGTAGAGAGAAAGAACAGAACTATACAGAAATGGCACGCACCATGCTGCGAGAAAACAAAATAGCAGATAGATTCTGGAAAGAAGTAGTTCACACAACAGTATACATTCAAAACAGATACATGTTAAGAACTCATGAATGCAAAACACCTTATGAGTTGTGGTTTGGTAGAAAAGCAATAGCAAAACATCTCAAAGTATTTGGCTGTAAGTGCTACATCAAAAAAATTGATGACAACCTTGGGAAGTTTGAAGATAGAGCAGATGAAGGTGTCTTTGTTGGTTATTCTCCAAATAGCAAAGCTTACAAATGCTACAACAAGAGACTCAAGAAAATTGTGGACAGTGCAGATGTTAAATTCGATGAAGGGAGGAAACAAATAGTTAACTTTCAAGAAAACTACCCAATCTACGAAGAAGTCATTGAAGGAGATGAGGTGCATGGAATAGAAAATACGTCTACGATTGATGCAGATAATTTATCCGATGACTCAGAGGTGCAAGAAAACAAAAAATTCAAAACAGGCAGCTGGCAAAAAAATCATCCTAGAGACCAAATAATTGGAGATCCCACAGCTGGCATTCAGACAAGAAAGAAAGTAATAAGTAATTACTCTCTTTTATCCAGCATTGAACCCAAAAACATAGATGAAGCAAGCAAAGATGATAGCTGGATGAAGGCAATAAATGAAGAGTTGGATTAGATTGAAAAGAACAAAACTTGGGAATTAGTACCTAGACCTGCAAATAAGAATATAATCGACACCAAATGGATATTTCGGAACAAATTAAATGAAGATGGATAGGTCATTAGGAACAAAGCAAGACTGGTTTGTAAAGGGTATGCACAGGTCGAAGGCATTGATTTTGAAGAGACTTTTGCACCAGTGGCCAGATTAGAAGCAATGAGAATGTTTTTGGCCTTAGCAGTCCATAAGAACTTTAGATTTTATTAGATGGATGTAAAATCTTCTTTTTTAAATGGAAAACTTGAAGAAGAGGTCTATATTGAACAACCAGATGGCTTTCAAATTAGTGAAGATCCTAACCTTGTCTGCAAATTTAAAAAAGCACTGTATGGATTAAAACAAGCACCACGGGCATGGTATGCAAGGCTAGATAATTATCTTTCTCAACAGGGATTCAAGAAAGGATTAGTGGATAGTAATCTGTATGTAAAAACAAAAGGTGGGCATCTCATTGTTCTAGTTTTCTACGTAGATGATATCATATTCGGCAACAATAAAGATGACTCTTGTAAAGACTTAGCAAATAATATGCAGAATGAATTTGAATGTCTATGATTGGTGAACTGTCTTACTTTCTTGGGCTACAAGTTAATCAAAATGAGAAATGCATATTCATTTCCCAAATTAAGTATGTAAAAGAAATGTTAAAGAGGTTCATTATGGAGGACTGTAAACCAGTAAGCACTCCCATGACAACAGGCTGCAAGTTGAGTAAAGAAGACAAATCTCCACCGGTAGATCAAACCATGTATAGATCAATGATAGGAAGCTTACTATATTTAACAGACAACCGGACTCGATATTCTACGAGCAGTTTGCATGGTAGCTAGATTTCAGGCTAGTCCCAAAGAGACTCATGTGACAGCAGTTAAAAGGATTTTTCGGTATCTCAAGGGCACCATTGAGTATGGGTTGTGGTATCCAAAAGGCAAAGACTTCACTCTTATATCATATTCAGATGCAGATTGGGCTGGATGTGTTGATGACAAAAAGAGTACCAGTGGAGGTGCATTCTATTTGGGGGACAGATTGGTTGCATGGCACAATAAGAAGCAAGAGTCAGTTTCTTTATCTACAGCTGAGGCAGAATATATTGCAGCAGCAACATGTTGCACACAAGTCTTGTGGATGAAACAAATTTTGAAATATCTAGGTATTAATTTCAGTGAACCAATATAGTAAAGTGTGATAACACCCGTGCAATTAACATCTCTAAGAATCCAATAATGCACTCACGGACAAAGCACATTGCTATAAGGTATCATTTCTTGAAGGAGAAAGTTGTAGAAGGAGAAGTTAAATTGGACTATGTCCCAACTACAGAACAAGTAGCAGATATTTTTACAAAACCTTTGCCCAAGGAAGTATTTGAGTACCTTCGAAGCAAATTAGGAGTAGTCACACTTCCTATGAAGTGACTAGCTACAGTGATCATTTTCTCAGGGGGAGCATTTGAGTATTTGACTATTCTTTTGCTCATGATCATAATTTGTGCCACATGCAACAAATTGTGCCTGAGAAGTGTGAGGATGGACTTAGGGGGAGTTTGCAGCAGCCCTTTGGTATTATTGACAAAGGGGGAGAAGAGGTACAGGAATGTACATAGGTGTTGCCAACAATTCCAAAGGGGGAGATTGTTGAGCAAGGTGTTGCAATAAGTTTGTCATTGTTGTCAACACAGGCAGTTAGATCCAATGATGCAGTGGACAGACAGTGTAGGAGTCATTCAGATGCAGAAGATAGAAAAAATTCGAAGAAAAAGTCAAGTGAGAAAACTGTCGTGATATCGCGACATGTTTTTTGTCACGATTTCACGACAAGTCGGAGGAGAGAGAAGACGCATTCGAAAAGTCACAATTTCACGACAAGTCGGAGGAGAGAGAATGCGCATTCAAAAATGTCATGATTTCGTGACAAGTCAAAGGAGAGAGAAGGTGCAATCAAAAATGTCACGATTTTGCGACAAGTCAGAGGAGAGAGAATGCACAGATGAAAATGTCACGATTTCATGACAAGTCAGAAGAGAGAGAAGGTGCAAGGCAAATTGTCATGATTTCACGACATGTCGGAGGCCAAGAAGCTAAGTCGAGTAACTGTAGCGATTTCGCTACATGTTGAATTTTCACTGGACGAAGCTGGGAGAAAGTGTTAAGAGAAAAATATGTAGCGATTTCACTACCAGTCAAAAGATCAGAACTCAAAGTTGAAGCAAGTCGAAAGCACAAGGCACAAAGGTGTAGCGATTTCGCTACTGCATGAAGCAAGGAATGTACGAAAGTCGAAAACATCGTGATTTCACGACAAAACTAAGGATGACGTCAGCAAAAGATGAAAGTGTCACGATTTTGCGACAGGGTGCAAGAAAAGCCGCTAGAAGCCGAAAGCGTTGCGATTTCATGACAAAGCTGAGGATGACGTTAGCAAAATTGAAAGTGTCATGATTTCACGACAGGGTGAAAGAAAAGCTGCTGGAAGCCGGAAGCATCGTGATTTCGCGATAAGAATGAGGATGACGTAAGCAAAAGTTCGAAGTGTCATGATTTCACGACAAGAATGATGGCAAAGCTATCAAAGGCCAAAATGGTCACGATTTTGCGATAGCAAGGGCATGAAGGCATATGGCTACAAAAAGTGTCGCGATATCGCGACATGTTAGTATTTCATGACAACAGTTACAGAAAGGTGACAGAAGTGGTAGCAGCGTTTGAGGCCAAAAAAGTTGAATCGAGGCCGACAAATTTTAGGGTTTGTAGCTGACATCTTCTAGGGTTTACGATTGACATCTTCTAGGGTTTTACAGCGGACGTTATTAGGGTTTTGAAGCTGATATTTGCTAGGGTTTTACAGTAGAAGTTTTTAGGGTTTGCAGCTGACAATCATCAGGTTTAAGTAGCCAAAAAAATTCTAGGGTTTGAAGTTGACATCATTAGGGTTTGCAGCCGACGTCCTTAGGGTTACAGCCGACTATGATTTAAGATCTGTCTTGAAATTTCTTCTATAAAAAGAGGACTACTTCAAGTCTGAAATGGGCGTTGCAATGAGATAATGTGCGAATGTGAGAAGAGTGATTGCACAAGTGAAGTTCGGTCAAGTAGAGTGCAAAGTCATAGTTTGAATCTACATATCGTAAGTGCAATGTGTAGATATGGAGTTCTAAGTTCAAAATGTTAGAGCACAAATAGCAGAAGTGTCGATCATCCGATTGTAGTAGAGATTGTGAAGAAGTACACAGAAGCGATCGAAAAGTGCGAAGAGTTTTGCGTAGAAGCAAAATGCAAAAAAATAGCAGACTGTAAGGAATAAAGTTTTATTCTATCATTTTTATTATCTTTATTGTCCTCCAAGTTGTAGCTTGGTATAAGGGGTTGGTGCCTCTTTCTAGTAGGTGTTGGTAAAATAGGAGTTGGTGCTCCATTCTATTGAAGCAGATAAAGTTAAGGGGTTGGTGCTCCTTCCAGTTGGTGCTTGGTAAAGGATTATGTAAAGTTGTAGCTTTGCATTGATTGGATTTGGATGGTAGTCCAAGCAGTCATTTTTGAGGAGTAGCCACATTGGTGAACCTCGTTAAATTGTTGTGTTATGTGTGATGCTTTCTTGATGCATTTAGTATCTCTTTTATCTACTTTAAACTACTATTGGATTTAAAACCATATGTTTTAGAAATTTTAAAGAACACACTGATTCACCCCCCCTCTCAGTGTCATTGTGATTACAACACTAGTGGGAGTCTGAATACTAGTGCAATAGGTCCAAAGAGCAAGAGGTAACTGGTTATGCCAATCCTTATAATTTTTTTTAACGATTTTCTTTAAGATTGTAAATATTGTTTTATTATATGCCTCTACTTTCCCATTACCTTATGGATAATAGGGCATAAAAAAGTTGTGTTGTATATTTTACTTTTTTATTAAAGCATACACATCCTTATTCTTGAAGGGTGTCCCATTATCTGAAATTATCTTGGATGGAATACCAAAATGACATATGATGTTATGCAATATGAACTCCATGATGTTAGGTCCAGTCACCGTGGTAAGGGGAATTGCTTCCACCAATTTTGTAAAGTAATAAGTATTCGTTATGATAAATGTGTGATGGCTTGAGGAGGCAAGTGAGATTTTCCTAATTAAATCAAACCCCCATTGTGCAAATGGCCACACCGATTGAATCGATTATAAGGCCTATGAAGGTACGTGTGTCAAATTTGCATGATTCTAATATTTTATGCACTTTTTCACATAAGTGCAACAATATTGCTCTAAAGTGGGCCAATAATAGCCCATGCAAAGAATGCACTTTGTGATGGCCATTCCACTAAAATGACCACCACATGTACCTTCGTGTGCTTGAGAAATGGCCCAAGATGACTCTTGAGAGTCTAAGAAATGAAGGAGAATACCCTCATAGCTCCAATGATACATTATGTCTCCTAGAAAGACATACTTTGTCACATTTTGCTTAAATGCTCATTTTGCAACATGTGATAATCTAGTAGGAATACTTCCCAGTTTTAAATAATATTTTATTTGGGTAACCCAATCTTGTTTTAAAGAAGCCTCAATCGTATGAATTGTGCAATCTGTTTGACGTTCTTCTCTCACAAATTTTGATTGAGAGCGAACTTGTAGATATAGCTTGTGCAATCCGTTTGACGTTATTCTTAGGGAAAAAAGTCCCCCAAGCAACAATATTCAAATAATTGTGTATTTGAGAGAATCATTCATGTGAAGGTTCAATCTGAATCATGTGGAATTCTAGTGTAGAGTTAAACTTATCATGCTTCATTGCATATTGTGATATCTTTTTGACTTGAATATTCATGATATCATCGAACGGGTTCTATGGGATTAAAGAGCCTAAGGAGGCCATTGTATCTGTAAATGGTTAGATGAATGAGGGAATGCCTCAATATCATACCATTCAAAATTTTCTAGAAGTTTGTCTACTAGGGCTTTGTAGACTTGCATGATTGGGTACATACACTGTAACATTCCTTTGAACTGATTAACTATGAGCAAGGAATCACCAAAAATAGTTAGCTTTGTTATTTTCATGGCGATTGTTGTTTGAAGACCTATGATAAGGGCTTCATATTCAGTATTGTTATTGGTGCATGGAAAATCGAGTTTAAACATATTGGAGCCCCTTGTGGTGTGAAAAATATGATTCCTACACCACCCCCTTGCTTACACTTAGAACCATAAAAAAAGAGAGTTATGTCAACCTGTGACTCAGGCTCTTTAGGACCTGGTGATTCTGAGACATGAAAAACTCCATGATCAGGAAGTTATATAGTGAGAGGTTGGTCATCCTGGAGAGGAGCCTCTACTAGTTGATTAGCTATGACCTGATATTTGATTTATTATTATCCAATGAACTCTAAGTCAAATTTCATCAACAACATAATCCATTTCACCATATGACTACTATGATATGTTTGACTCATCATGTAACACAATGGATTTTCTTTTGAAAATAAATACTATTCTTTATAATATGTAGCCTATTATTTATGTAATTTGTTCTGTTGGGCCAAAATGGTGCCCAATGTAAGCTCAGTAGCTGAGATGTAAAGGTATAACAACACTCCTAGTCATGAAGGAGCCAATACGGATGGTGAAGCTATTGCTTGATCTAATCAAAGTCATCTTGATATTCTTTGTCCCAATTAAATGCAACCCCCTTGTGTAGTAACTTGTTTATAGGTTGACACTTACCTAATAATTATGCTATGAAGTGCTTTATGTCTACGAAATTTCCTTGCAAGCTATGTAACTACTTGATAGTTATAGGGGGAGGCATTTCTAAAATTACCTTGAATTTTTTTGGGTCTAATTCTATGCCTCGCTTAAATATTATGAATCCCAAGAGTTTACCAGGTGTGACACCGAATACACACTTATTGGGATTTAGTTTAACATTATGCTGAATGAGGTGATCTAAAACCTTTTGCAATACATTGATATGCTCATGGTGTAATAGATATTTTTCCAGTAAGTCATCCATGTAATCTTCCAAAATCTTATGAATGTATTCATGGAAGATATATGTCATGGCTCATTGGTAGGTGGCACCAGCATTCTTAAGACCAACAGGCATGATCTTATAACAAAATTTCCCCCAAGGCATTGTGAATGTTGTTTTGATATGGTCTTCTAGATTAATATAAATTTGATTATATCCATAGAAATCATCCATAAGGAATAACATTTCATGTCCTACTGTGGCATCTACCAATGCATCAATTTTTGGTAAAGAAAACTCATCCTTAGGCCTCACTTTGTTGAGATCTCTAAAATCAGTGCAAATATGAATCCTCCCATCGGGTTTCTTGATAAGGACCATGATTGAAACCCATGGTGGATAATCTATTGATATAATAAAGTCGAAATCCAACAATTTTTGTAATTCATATTTGATCATCAAAGTGACTTTTGGATGCATCTTACGTAACTTTTGCTTAACTAGTTTAACATTTGGATGTAGTGTAAGATTATGTGTGACCATATTAGGATCTAGTCTTGGTATATCTTTATAAGTCCAAGAAAAAGCTTCTATATTCTCTGTTAACAACTTTATGTAATTATCTTTTTCATTAGAGGATAAGCCTTCCCCTAATTTGATGTTATGGGGATTATCATGATCTATGCCAATATCCTTATCAATTGTTGGTTCAACTGACATATGTGATCCATCTTCCAACTGATGTGGAATAGGGATTAAGTGAATCTCATCAGTTGGGTTTATACCTTCAATTGGTATTTCTTGCTCAGCCTCAGTGTGATATATATTTTGAGTAGTCCCTAGAGAAAAATGAAATGATTGTAATATTTCCATGCAAGGCCATTACTCTGATGGATATGGAGGATAATCTCCTCGATCGAATTCAATTACCTTAAAATTAATGTGTAATGGATTCAATAGGTTATTGGTATCTCTCAATGGTGCACTTAGATATATGAAAATTATGTTGATGAATACATGATCTCCCTTCCATGGGAAAATAGGTCTAGATATTTGATTTTGTCTCTCAGCTCATAGGGGTGGTTCTGGTGGAAATGGAATGAATGGCGATGATCGATGGGGAAGGCAACAATATTGCTCTTCAAGAGGTAAAATCTACCACCAAATGGGATGTTGTATAGGAAACATGCAAAGATAGAATTCTTATTCATCATCTAGAGGGACAAATCACTCAAATTCCTCATCAGAACTAGTGTAATTAATGGGAGCTATGCCATAATCTAGTTCATTATTTGATGTCCATTCATGAGGAGGATCTTGATCCTCTTCCTCATTGTTATATTGA
Organism: Wollemia nobilis; assembly: GCA_028583015.1. Classification (NCBI taxonomy): domain Eukaryota; kingdom Viridiplantae; phylum Streptophyta; class Pinopsida; order Araucariales; family Araucariaceae; genus Wollemia; species Wollemia nobilis. Next base: position 1,356,722 of record JAQPPZ010005211.1, read on the forward strand.
AGGGTATACGAGCTCTCCTCCACTTCATGAGGTTGAGCGACATCACTAGATAACCCTTGTTCTACCATATTTATGGAAAATAATATTCCAATGAATGGACATGATGTGGATTGGCATAGGGATCGTGTGCAAGCTCATCCATGTAATTCAAACATAGGTATTCTAGACCTTCTGTGAGGATATCTAAGGGTATCAGCATATTGTGTCCCAAACCAAATTTATCATATGGTATATGATATTGGTACTAGCATGGAATATGATTACCTTGCTCCTACAACCCTAGCTCATAATCGTTCCAGTGATAATGGTGAAGATATCACATGGTAAATTCAAGATTTGACATGTAGTTTATATCCTCAGAGAAGGATTCATCATCTTCTTCTTGTTGAGGAACTAGCAATGTTACATACTCGATACCCTCATATACAAAATTTATTTGGTTGGGTGGTATTCCTAGAGGCACAATGCTACCTATGGGGAGATGAGGTCTGCCCATATTTTGCACTATCTCTATGGATAGAAATTTTATGATATGTTTGAGTATGTACTCTCCTATCCCTATACTAGATATATGGATGGTAACCTAGGATGGTGAAGGTGTAGGGGACAAAAGCAAGGCTTGAGATGACTCAATTTGAACCTCTTGAGATGATTCCTCATCTTGTAGACAAGGAATTTCTTCTGTATACATGGTGGAGATGATAGGAAGGATCTCATCGATTGGCCTCTTTGACATGTTTCTTTGTAGAGGATCTGATGATTATGAAGGTGTCTCAAAAGCTACCAATGATGAGGATGGCATGGATGAATATGGTAATGGGGTAATGGAAAGTAGTGAATATGGGAGTGGACCCTAAATGGCTTTATTTAGTTGGAAATCCACATGAGTTGATGGTAGGGTCGACTCAGGTATTTGTTGCACCATGTTATAATACTTAAAGGGCCCTAGATCTACAAAGACTACATGCACCTACCCTTCATAGGTATATTTAAGACATTGATGAGCAATTTATGGGGACAGACTTCATGTACCAAATATAAGGTCTACCTAGCAATATATTATAGGCCATGGCACCATCCAAAACATGACACAATATTGATATAGTTTTGCATCCCTCCTGGATGGGTAAGACTATAGTATCGATTATGGAGCAAATCATATTATTGAATGCTTTATGGGTGTAAGTGGATGCTACAACATGAGATGTTGGAAGTATTAGGTATTTTAGGGCACTAGTGGTTATTATGTTTCTATATGAACTAGTGTTTATCATAACTCTTTTATACGGTATGTCATTCACACATGTGATAATGTGTAAAGGAGGGTCCACCATAACACTTGTTATGGGTTCGAGTTCATGTTCATGGAACGTGATAACTGGTTTCTTATATTTTTGCACATGCCCTACAAAATTGATGGAGTTAGATTCTTTGGGCTGTAACTCTATTTACTTGAGAATATCCATTAGAGCATCTCTATAAGGTGGAGATTGTTGAATGAGCTCATAAATGGATAATCTAGCCAATGTGGTCCTTAAGCTTTGCATAAGATTACTCTTTATTGTTACTATTGGCCTAGGTGGAAGGCTCTATAACGGAGGTGGAGAAGGTTGTAATGTAGATATAACATCACTTGAACCTGCAAGTGGTGCAACTTGACTTAGGTAGCATCTATTTCTAGTTACAATACTTATCATCCCGACATACCCCTACAAAGGATGTGTCATCTTGACCTTATTCATTGGTTTTGTAGGAGCTTCTTGCACCTCATGAGTAGGTAAGGTGTCTTTAAAAACTTCCATCTATTGATTATTGGGTTTGAAAGGATTATTCACTTGGAGCTCATTCTTCTCTATCATGTCTTGCACTATGTTTTTGAAACCATAGCATGTAGGAAAATCATGGTCATTTTCTCGATGATATCAACAAAACTGGTATTCCCATCATCCCATAGGATTTAGTTTACCTGTATTCAGGTCTATAGGCTTAATTTCTAGTAAATTAACCAGTTTGACAGCCCATAAACAATTGAATAGGGAGTCCATTGACTCAATGAGGGGTGTAAACTATTTCCTAGGGTGACATTGTTGATTTTTATCCTGATTCGCATGAGTATTGTTATTATAATTCATAGGAGGAAGTTGGGCCTGATAATTTACTTTTTAAGGCATCATTTGTGTAGGCCTGAGGACATTAATGGCCACTTGATTGACCACTGCCAACTTTGATGGTACCGAACAATTCTTTGGATTCTTTGTTCACTCCTTTTTGTGAGGTTTAGCTATCTCCCAATCTTGGATTTTTATCTCTTCTATGGTTCTAGCTTGTGCTAGAGCATCCTCAACAGTGAGATATTGCTAGAGATGCAACAATAAATATATTGGTTTCAAGAAACTCTTTCAAAAAAATCTGAGTTAACTCGGATACTGGAAACAAATAGGGTATCTTATCTAGAAGCATTTACCACCTATTTCCATAGTTAGTGATAGACTCATCGTCATATTGTTTTAACCCCGTAAGGTCAGTTAATGTCACCTTCCTCTTGGTATTGAAGTGAAACATTCCAAGAATTAATCTACAAACTATTCAAATGTATAGATGATATGCCTTGGAATTTGGTTAAACCACTCCATGGCAGGGCCAAAGAGGGTCATTATAAATATTATTAGGATTAATGCATCATTCTCTTGTATGTTGAAGCACTGATTCATGAATTTTGTACATGCTCTTGAGAATATTATTTCCCTTTAAAATTGTCCAACTTGGGTATTTTAAAATGCTTAGGATATGTTGGGGAAGGTATGGATGGATGCAGCAATTGATTACGTAACTAGTGCAAGGTGGGTTTTTGAAGCCCATTTCCCGTTGTCTTACCCTCTATAGTTTCTAAGTGTTCAAGCAATGATTGATACGCATCAAAGGATTTAATCTCCTCTTCTTTATTTTGGACCCATATAGGGGTACAAGGAATATTAAGCATAGGTTGAGGTGGTTTATTATCATTGACCAAATATGCTTCTAAGTAATCCTTGTTTTGTTCTAAATCATCATAAGCCCCATAAGGTGTTTTAGTAATGGGCCTACTAGGAGGAACCAAAGCCTACTGAAGGTGATCTAGATTAGGCATATTATGTATATTCTATTCAGGACTAGGAGGTCTAGGAGGTAACATTTTATTAGGTCTAGAAGACCTATTCTAATAGAAAGTAGGTAGCCTCTGGCAAGCATCCTGTCTATGCGTGCTTGGAGTAGGAACTCTATTACGTAAAGTTTCTTGAATTTTCTATTCAAGTCTTTGTCTTTCTAATAGTTTTCGTTGCTCTAGGATATCCAAGCATTGTTTATCAGACCTAAGTTGATTAAACTTGGCTTGATGATCAACATATTTCTTGACTACCTAAATTATTTGATCAGTTGTATTAGGCCTATATACCCTAGCACAATTGCCTTGGTATCTATCTTGTTCAGGGGGGTTTGTGAGGTCTATTATGATTTTCCCTTGATTTATGGAAGTCATGTTTACTTGAGGCTCACCCCTAAATAGATGTTCTTGATAATATACTAGTGCAGAGGCACATTTTTCTTGCATGGACTGATGCAAGTGAGGATAATTTGAATCCTCTATAGGTCTTACCTTGTAAATGAGGAAAGGTAGGGTGGAATTGGATCACCCATGTCAATGAGGATCATACTCATCATGGTTTTGGTACCTTGGGAAAGGGTGTGTTGAAATCATAAGATAATCATTTAACCCTACCCTAGGTGAGAAGTCTCAATCCTATGCACCAGTGCAAGGAATAGACTGAGTAGGCATGCGAATGCATGGTATTTCTCTATTTGGAGGTGCCTCATTACGTGATTGCTCTTATTGAAAGAAGGCATTTGTAGTATTCATATTAGGGAGATGATTTTCCAAATTGGGGCTATGACTTATGGGGTACCCCATGTAGGAGTCCCTTGTAGGCTAGGTTCCCTCTCTGACACTCTAGGACTAACCATCCACTCATATATCACTCGATGACTGGGGAGAGTAGTTGACCACCAAGGAGGAATAACCATGTCCTTGGGATCAAAACTAAGATTTTCTATGTCCTCTTGCCTACTCCCCATAACATCCACCCTTAAAAGGACTTGGCTATGGGTATATACCATAGCTACTTACTCTAAACCTCTATGTGGTTATCTCCTTTACAATTTTTATAGATTTAAACACAATCAATAGAAACACACAAGAATACAAATGATTATCTCTTTTAAGAATTATGTGTTCCTAAATTGTTTGATGTGTTTCAAATTTATTGCTTTTGTGAAGAATTTCTTTCATGTATTTTTGAATTTTGATGTAATTCTCAATTGTTTAAATGTTTTCACCATATACTCATAGCTCAATAACTAGCAATGAAAGTCTGGTCACATGAACCAACCAAAGTATGGATATGAAATCCATACCTGATCAAGGAGCATAAGTCCTACTAGTCCTTACCTAGTACTCACTTGATCAGTGTTATACCCTTCGAAGAGGAGTACATGTAAATTTTCCAAGATACATTGGATCTTGGAGCCAACTTTGGCAAAAAATATAGGGTACATGGGATTTGAGCCAATGAATGGAGATGAAACCCACCGTCGTTGAACTCTACTAGTGGTTGGGGTGAATTCCAACTCACTAACATTAAAGAAAAGTGTGGTGTGTGTGGTTAATTTTAAAATTATTTAAAGAAAACAATAGCATTCAATTATGATTCACTAAATGCATGAAATTTCATTTTACTTTTAGAATCATAAGTGTTGAGTGGTATTTTCACCCAGTTGTGAAAACACACTCTCCAATAGGATTTGGGTTCTAAATCCTCCTCTTGCAAAGAAGTTAAACAAGTAACTTCTCCAAGGTTCCTGTTATGTTAGCATTTTGCATCTGTGTATTAATAATCTCAAATAAAGATATTTAATTAAAATGCTTGGAACACCTTAGTGGTTGCAAGTAACTGAAAACAAGGGGCACTATGGTTTATTTTACTATGAAACTTAATGATTGTTCATTGAACCCTGATAAAGTAAATGTGATTTGGTCTCTATATGACCATGCTGTAACTTCAAAATAAAATTTAATGAAATGCCATAACATGAAGGAATTATTTATGGATTTTGAAGTTTTTTAATTTTTTAATTTTATTTTAATGCTTGAAAAATTAAAATTGGAACTTCTAAAAAATAAAGTGCAGCAAAAATAAAATAAAATGCAAAAGAAAAAGAAATTAAATTTGCATTCAGTTTGATGCTATCCTGTCCTGGAAAAATAAAAAATGTGAGGTTTCCATGCATGCAACCTAACCTATGGGACCTGCAAACACACACAATCCTAATAAGCTAAGTGCTGATTCAAAGGGTTTTGAAATAAAATTCAAATTTCAAACATTCGCCTAATGCAACCCACAAAAGTGGCATTTAACATTATCTATAAATTCAAAATCTGAAGAATGAAAGAATAAACATTAAATCTTTAGCATGCACAGAAAATATCCTTCTTTCTTGCCCACAAGATGCAAATTTCTAAACACTCCTGCATTAAAAATAGATCATGTTACAATAGCAGAATCTATGGTTTTCCCAAAACCAAAAAAAGGGGAAGAAAAACACTCCCAAGCAGAACCAGAATGGCTTCTCACCTTAGGCACTGCAACACTACCCGCAATGGTTTTTGACCCCTTGTATCAGTCTGTGCCTTTGATTTTATACTTTCTGATGCGGTTCTCTGTTTTGCCCTGCAGTGTTTTGTTTCACCTCCCAGAATGCATTATTTCGTATTCCCTGCCTTTTCATTGCTTTTGACTTTATGTTCGATGTTGAAATGTTTGATATTCTCTGTTAACATGTAATGCTTCTGCAACCCTGACACCAGTATACCATGTGTTTCACGCTTTTCTACATGTTCTGTAATGGCCCCATGTAAATCACGATGTCTTTATGCATGCAGCTTTTTTCCTTTGCTTTCATCGCGAAAACATGATATGTCGTGATATCATGACATTTTCTTGCCAGCAGCTTTGCCAATTCAACCTGTCGTGAAATCGTGACATTTTTCTATTTTGAGCTGTGAGGGTGCAACCTGTCATGAAATCGTGACGTTTTTCATCTTCGTACGTCGACTGCTTCCTATCGCAAAATCGCTATGCTTTTCTACTTCATGCTCCTTTGCCAGCTTTTCATTGTGAAATCGTGACGCTTTTCTATTTTGGGCCCCTTTGCTATTTCCTGTCGTGATATTGCGAAGCTTTTCTGCTTCATGCTCCTTTGTTGATTTTTGTCGTGAAATTGCTATGCTTTTCTGATTTGTGCCCCGTTTGACTGTCTTGACCATGATTTTGTGACATGTCATGATTTCGCTATGCTTTTCTATTTCGTGCCCCATTTGACTGTCTTGACTGCGATTTTACGACATGTCATGATTTCGCTATGCATTTCTGCTTCGTGCCCCATTTGACTGTCTTGACCATGATTTTGTGACATGTCATGATTTCGCTATGCTTTTCTGGTTCATGCCCCGTTTGACTGTCTTGACTGTGATTTTGTGACATGTCATGATTTCTCTATGCTTTTCTGCTTCGTGCCCCGTTTGACTGTCTTGACCATGATTTTGCGACATGTCATGATTTTGCTACGCTTTTCTATTCGATATTTCTCTCTCCTATCTAGACCGCGATGGAGCAACATGTCACAATATCGTGAAACTTTTTCATTTTTGGCAGCGATGGAGCGACATGTCATGATTTCGTGACACTTTTTCATTTTTGGCCGTGATAGCGCAACATGTCGCTATTTCACGACACTTTTTCATTTTCAGCTGCGACAGCGTAACATGTCACGATATCATGACACTTTTTAATTTTCGGCCATGACAGCGCAACATGCCGCGATTTTGTGACACTTTTCCATCCTTGTGCAATTTTGCCTTTTTCTTGATTTTTAGCATCTGGGTCACTGAGATCTTCTTTGAAAGCATGCAAAAAAGGTGGGTCCCCAAGTTTGGGGTGTGTTGTGGATTAGCCACAACAAATGGCGGCTCTATTTTCAAATGCTCTTGAGCATTTTAGTGAGAACCCTGCCTGGAAGTATGCAAACACAAAAACAAGTGTTAGCACATAAATAGATATAAACAAATGCCCAAAGATCAGAAATACATGAATCATCAAAATTGTTAAGTACCAGCTCGGTGTGTGCAATGTGTTTCATTCCCTATCGTTTGAAATTGATCAACATTCCATCGTCAGTTTTACATGAATGCATATGTGAGATTGTGAATGATTTGTGTAACCTAATAAATATGCTAAGAGATTTTGCTTTTATAAAAGGCACAGTCTTTCTTCTAGTATCATACACAAACATTCAAGATTATCAAACCCTCTTAGGATCAACTATATGTATAATGAATTGCCTTATTAGATACCAAAGTTGGTTATGAGTCCCTACTATCTTGAACCCATGTGTAAGTGAAAGTGAAATCAGAGCTTTGAAAAATTAGACTCTCAACATAATCGAGATGGGAGTTTAACCCTATTCTTACTACTTTGATTTGAAATTCATTACCTCACTTTGAGTAAAATAATTTAACCAATTATGGAAGAAATGGTCATGCTAGTCTAACCCTTTGGACAATCAGTGGTCTTGTTTTTTTTAGACAAGACATGTTGCCATGCATGGGCATACTTAACCCCATAATCCAAGACTTATCCTCATTTCTTTGGACCTTGGGTATGACTACCCATCCTTTGCAGAGGACAAGTAGTACGATCCTTCCAATCCAATATAAATATGAGATGGGAAAAAAATTATTTTTTACTTCTTGGACCTTGGGGATGACTACCCATCCTTGCTAGGGACATGTAGTACAATCCTTCCAATCCAAGCTTTGGATAAAAATGGAAAATATTAATTTTATTTCTTAGACCTTGGGGATGACTACCCATCCTTTATAGAGGACAAGTAGTACGATCCTTCCAATCCAATATTTATCATGAAATGAGACATAGGAGCTTTGGGGAATCATATTCTCAACCTAAGCGAGATGAGAATTTATGCCCTATCCTTACTACTCCATGTAGGTCAAATCAAAGCTTTGGGGAGTTGGATCCTCAACCTAAGTTCGATAAGGATTTAGCCCTATCCTTACTACTCTGATTTTAGGCTTTAAGCTTTATGGAAGTGGTCAAAACCACTATTTTAAGGATCATGTTGCATAATAGGATAGACATGAAATACTTCTTTCGCCCAACCTTTTCTTCCAAGCAAGGTTTTGATCATTTTGCTCAAGATCATTTTAATGTGTATAAAATGTGCTTGGTTCTAGATATCTCAAGACTCAGTTCCCAACCTTAGGATTTTCTTCTTATTTATGTGATAGCATAACCTTAAGAGGATTTGACACACTTTAATGATTTGTATTTGAAATGCATATGCAACTAAGATGGCATGCATGTGCAAAGTGAGATGTTATATGAATGCATCTGTCTTTTGAATTGCAGATGAAATATTGCCATATAAAACTGACTACTTCATGCATCACAAGTTTCAAACGATATTATTAAATTGTTTGTATTTATTGCGGAGCTTTCTACCAAATAATTCCAATGTTCCATATTTCCCTGATCTAGAACATAAGTTAGCATCTCAAGGCAACTTTTTCATCATTATATATATATATATATATATATATTTTATAGACAAACAAACATGTCAAATAAACACCCAACTTTAAATTAAAACTTATTCAATCCAAAACCAAACTGCAATCCCAAAAATGAAAGTTTGAAAACACAAACCAAAACCAAACCCAAAGTAACTTCAAAAATGATCTTGAAAACACAAACCAGAACCCAAAAAACCAAAATCTATATACAAATGTACAATATAATACAAGATGATGCAAAGCTTGGATTATCACTTTCCTGGATCCCAAACATGATTAGAACATTTCAACAAAAATATAACGTGATATGCATACCAAATGTTGTGGAAATCCCACAAAAACAAGACTAGACCAAACAATGCAACAAATTTCCACTTGCCATGCTCACCATACCAATTTGATTTAGTTCCAATAATACTCCCATAAGTGAGCATCAAATTACTAGAATGATTAGACAATAAATGATTTTCAATTTTATCATGTCTATTCTTTAAAATGTAAAATTCATAATTCCCTCCTTGATTTAGAATTAGGCTACCTTTTTCAAATATGCAATTTTGTAAGTAGTAGCCTATTTCTACAAATTTCAAAGCCAAATCATTTTCCAAATTTTTAGGCCAATCAAATTTGTGTAACAATTTACAAGCATCTAGGATATTTACTAAATTAGGATCATTAAAAGTTTTTATCCTAGATTCAATTAGTAATTGTTGATGAATTTGGTTTAACAATTCAAGTGCAATAACTTCTTTTCCATTCATTAAAATAATGTTATTAAAGGTGTGATTAAAATTTATACCTTGTTTTTCATTTACCTTTAATGACATTTCACCATAAACATTATTTAAATTCAAAATATGGTCATCCTTTTCAATCCTCAAACATTCTTGGTCAAAGCGTATGTCAAGTAATCTGTTTTGATGATCACTTTTTTGAGTTACTTCCAATTGATCCATATCATTGTCATTTTGTTCCAATTCTTTGTTCACTATCCAGGTATCTCTTCATTTGAATCCTCCAAATCATGATGCAAACTTGTATCCACACCTTCAATGAATTTATATTCAACATGATCAAATTTTGTCCCCTTTTCAAATCTTGTGAATATGAGATCTTCGTATGATGTAGAAGGTTCAACATCCTGCATATCAAGTGAAATATGAGTTTCATTTATAGGGATGTGAGAAAAGAATGCATTATCATATCTTCCCCAACCATTGTGAAAATTGTCATCCAAATCCATGGCATGAAATTCCATGATGTTTGTGGCATGATCTTTTGATTCATTCATAAATTATTTTTCTTCTTTGTCCTTGGCAATAGGATCATTATAATCTTCCAAAATTTGATGAGATTTGAAATCCTCTTCCAAAACATCCTCAAATTGTATAGGAGTTGTAATATCTTCCTTTGAGTAGGCGATTATGTCATCCTGTATATCAATTGGCACACAAGTTTCATTAGTAGTTTTGGATTGAGTGTAGTCTTCCCACTTCTTCCAAGCATCATAATAATCCTCTTTCAAAATCAAGTGGTGACGTTCAACTACTTCTTCAACATCTTCCATTTCATCAATGTGTTTCTCATCAAATTCATCTTCACCTTCCTTAGATGGTTCAATTATTTCCAAAAGTGGGTCGTTTCTTGAATTCAAATTTATAAGGCTATCATCGTCCAAATTAGTAACCCATGATTCAATTTTTTCATAATTTGGAGGGTGAAGAATTTCCTGATCTTTAATTTTACACATCTCATCAATAGTATCTTCCAAGAACAAGTGGTGAAACTCTATCGTGTCTTCAAATTTATTTACTGATTTTCTTTCCATTTCACTTTCAACCACTTTATTCAATTCTATGGTGGGTTCCATCCTATCACATATATCAAACATTGTTGAATTTAGAACCCCTTCATCCAAATAATCGTGTATCTCTATGAATGAGCTCATTTCTACATAATCCTCACTAGTGGATGTTGGCTTATCAATTTGCACCTCCTCGTGAACTACATCTAAGGTGTTTGTAAGATTTGGATATTCAAATTCATCCCCTTGACCATTTACCTTAGATATCATTGGAGTGGAGGGTGCTATGTTTGATAGTTGGTGTAGGTTGACATCAAAAGAACAATCTCTCATATGAACATGTTGTGCCTTTTCTTCTTCAAGACCTTGTCGTTCTATCTCTTCTAAGACCTCATGGATTCTCTCTAGAGACAAGCCACCCAGTTTTTCCTCAATGAGTGAAGCAAGTGTGGGGTGTATGGCTCCTAGGTATACTTCCATGGCTTCCTCTTCTAATGTGTTAAAATTTTCCCACATTTGGGAGTGCAACTCATGAAATCTTTCATTGAATTGACTCAAGGATTCATTAGGCCCCTTACATATGGAGGTAAACTAATTTTTCAATATTTCTAAGTCAACCTGATTACCAAAATGGTAAAGATAGGCTGCTTCTAATTGTATCCAAGAAGTCCTAACCTCCATGGGTAGTTGGCTGTACCAAAAGAATGGTTTATCATCCAAAATGTATGCAAACAACTTACAAGACACCTCCTCATAGAAAATCTGGAATTTACATAATGTATCCTTGTAGACATGTAGTTTTTGCAAGTATCCTAGTGGCACCTCTTGATTAAAACACCATAAAAAATCCAATAACATTGAAGGAATTTGATAGGGTACCACAGGTATGGATAAACCCTCATAATGATACTCTATCATAGATACCATTCTTTCTCTTAGAGATGTTATTTCAGCTCTTAGGGATACCATTTGCTCCTCAAGTGTTGCCATTAGTGAACTTAAAATGTAATTTTAGAACCAAATCTATTGAATATTCAACCTGCAATGTATAAACAAAAATCAGGTTAGCATCCACTAAGAGATGTATTCATTAAAATCAAATGAAAATAACTGTATGGAAACAACACTTTGTCAGTCAAGACCAAAATTTTCAAAATTAAATCAAATCACATTGTTTTTGTATGAACAATCAGAAAAATATTACAGCATACCTGAATTGCTTAAAATAGAATAAAATAAACAAATTCAGGCCATCCTTTTAACAATCCGCTGAGTGTTAGAGGACTAAAGCATAAAAAAATTAAATTTAAATAACACTAAAATAAACCCGTTCGACCCTCCTAGCACCAATCCATTGCAGGGTGTTAGAGGCCAAAGATGCTAATCAAATGGACTTGAAATATTTAGCAATATAAATCTCTCAAGCAATTATAAACCTGTAGCATCTAAAATCATGATAAAATAAACCCCCTCAGGCCCTCCTTCTAGCGCCAATATGTTGAGTGGTATTTTCACCCAGTTGTGAAAACACACTCTTCGATAGGATTTGGGTTCTAAATCCTCTGATTGCAAAGAAGTTAAACAAGTAACTTCTCCAAGGTTCCTGTTATGTTAGCATTTTGCATCTATGTATTAATAATCTCAAATAAAGATATTTAATTAAAATGCTTGGAACACCTTAGTGGTTGCAAGTAACTGAAAACAAGGGGCACTGTGGTTTATTTTAATATGAAACTTAATGATTGTTCATTGAACCCTGATAAAGTAAATGTGATTTGGTCTCTATATGACCATCTCTGTAACTTCAAAATAAAATTTAATGAAATGCCATAACATGAAGGAATTATTTATGGATTTTGAAGTTTTTTAATTTTTTTATTTTATTTTAATGCTTGAAAAATTAAAATTGGAACTTCTGAAAAATGAAGTGTAGCAAAAAGAAAATAAAATGCAAAAGAAAAAGAAATTAAATTTGCATTCAGTTTGATGCTATCCCGTCCTGGCAAAACCGAAGATGTGAGGTTTCCATGCATGCAACCTAACCTATGGGACCTGCAAACACGCACAATCCTGATAAGCTAAGTGCTAATTCAAAGGGTTTTGAAATAAAATTCAAATTTCGAACATTCGCCTAATGCAACCCACAAAAGTGGCATTTAACATTATCTATAAATCCAAAATCTGAAGAATGAAAGAATAAACATTAAATATTTAGCATGCATAGAAAATCTCCTTCTTTCTTGCCCACAAGATGCAAATCTCTGAACACTCCTGCATTAAAAATAGATCATGTTACAATAGCAGAATATTTGGTTTTCCCTAAACCAAAAAAAGGGGAAGAAAAACACTCCCAAGCAGGCCTAGAATGGCTTCTCGTCTTAGGCACTGCAACACTGCCCACAGTGGTTTTCGACCCCCTATATCAATCTGTGCCTCTGATTTTATACTTTCTGATGCAGTTCTCTGTTTTGCCCTGCGGCATTTCGTTTCACCCCCCAGAATGCATCGTTTCGTATTCCCCACATTTTCACTGCTTTTGACTTTATGTTCGATGTCGAAATGTTTGATATTCTCTATTAACATGTAACGCTTCTGCAACCCTGACACCCGTATACCATGTGTTTCATGCTTTTTTACATGTTCTGTAACGGCCCCATGTAAATCGTGACGTCTTTATGCATGTAGCTTTGTTCCTTTGCTTTCACCCAAAAAATGTGACATGTCACGATATCGTGACATTTTCTTGCCAGCAGCCTTGCCAATGCAACCTGTCATGAAATCATGACATTTTTCTATTTTGAGCTGTGAGGGCACAACCTGTCATGAAATCGTGACATTTTTCATCTTCGTATGCCTCGGCTGCTTCCTATCATGAAATTGCTATGCTTTTCTACTTCATGCTCCTTTTCCAGATTTTCGTCGCGAAATCGTGACGCTTTTCTATTTTGGGCCCCTTTGCTATTTCTTGTCGCGATATCGCGAAGCTTTTCTGCTTCATGCTCCTTTGCTGCTTTTTGTCACGAAATTGCTACGCTTTTCTGCTTCGTCCCCCGTTTGACTGTCTTGACCATGATTTTGTGACATGTCACAATTTTGCTACGCTTTTCTACTTCGTGCCCCGTTTGACTGTCTTGACTACGATTTTGCGACATGTCACGATTTCGCTATGCTTTTCTGCTTCGTGCCCCGTTTGACTGTCTTGACCGTGATTTTGCGACATGTCACGATTTTGCTACGCTTTTCTACTTCGTGCCCCGTTTGACTGTCTTGACCATGATTTTGTGACATGTCACGATTTTTCTATGCTTTTCTATTCAGTCTTTCTCTCTCCTCTCTGGACCGCGATGGAGCAACATGTCGCGATATCGCGACACTTTTTCATTTTTGGTAGCGATGGAGCGACATGTGATTTCGCGACATGTTTCCATTTTTGGCCGTGACAACGCAACATGTCACGATTTCATGACACTTTTTCATTTTTTGTCGCGACAGCGCAACATGTCACGATTTCGTGACACTTTTTCATTTTTGGCCGCGACAGCGCAACATGTCACGATTTCGTGACACTTTTCCATCCTTGTGCAATTTTGCCTTTTTCTTGATTTTTAGCATCTGGGTCACTGAGATCTTCTTTGAAAGCATGCAAAAAAGGTGGGTCCCCAAGTTTGGGGTGTGTTGTGGATCAGCCACAACAATAAGCATATATGTAAAAGGAAACTACAAAATTGATAAACTATATGAAATCCTAACCCTTAGGTAGGTCCCACACATGCAAACTAGACAAATACATTTTGAAGGTTGTTATTTTTTCTATTTTTCTTTGACTTTGTTAATGTGAAATTTAGAAATATGAAATCTAACCTTCACATGCACACAGAAGACAATAAAAATTGAAATTCAAGCTTTTTGGAACAACCTAGATGCAAATTGCAGGTTTGGAAGGTTACCTTTTATGTTCTGGAACTTGCTATTTTTTGGAATTTTTTTTTGAAACCCCCTGGTTTTGTGGCTATCCCTAGGTGGGATGGATGCAAATTTTTGGGCCATCCCTGGAAGGGATGGTTACAGTGGCCATCCTTGGTAATTTTGACCAAGGATTTAGGGGTCGTTTCTACTCAAAACGCCTAGAACCTGCAACATACAACATAAAAAGAAGGTCAAAAATAAAAAAATAAAAGGGAACAAGGGACACGTGGTCCCATAATGATAATCATTAAATACATGCAAAAAATGGCATGCCTTAAATGATTGTATTGAAATGCAATTGTAGTTCTAAGCTAGCATTCAAAGGAAAAGGTGCAAAAGATGTAAACTACTGAAATGAAGAATGATTTGCAGTAAAAGAGGGGGAATTTCTCCTTATATTTATTAATTCATTGATTCAAAAGGTTACAATACATCCCCATTTGAGGGATTCTCATTTGATACATTTCATACTACAAAATACAAAGGATCTAATCCCTTCAAGAGCTTAATGGTGTGTTTCAATGTTCTTCTCGCAACCCACACTTGAGAGCTAATATTGGGATTTTCGTAATCTACCTCTTAGATCCTGCCTCATGACTATAATACCTACACCTACACGCAAGATATTGAAAAGAGTTAATAACATATGCATTTAGTGATTAAAAACTAAGAAAACCATAGAAAGTATGCATCTAGAAAGAATAAAACTTATTTACAACAAATCAAAACAACTCCAAATGACTTGCAAATCTATTATGATGTTATTAAGATGATTTGGGAATATCTAAGCATAAATTAAAAGGAAATTGTGATTAGAAACTATGGCCATTCTTGGCAGGAAAACTAAGCCGAAAATCACAAAAACCTAAATTGACCTATCAAAACTACTCAAAACTTAACCAAAATTTAATGCAAGGCTATTATAATGATTTAGAAATGATATATCATGGAATTGCAAAAATGTTTTTAGCTATTTCATGGTTGTACCTAGAAGGTACAACTAGGACTGTTATCCATCCCCGGGTGGGATGATCACAAAACTGGGTGGTTTTTACCACCATTTTCAAGGGGATCTAGTTTACAACCCTCTTAAATGTCTTTTCAAAAAATATGGTCAAATTACTCTCCAATTTGATAGGTTTTGGAATGGATTTGGTGCATTTTGGGATGCCCCTTAAAGCACCTTTGAATGAAGAGGATTTCAAGGAAAATACTTGGGGAAATGTGAGGGCAAATGTGAGGACAAATGTGAGCAGTATTTCGTGAGCAATGCTTGAATTTGTCTCTCTTGAAATTGGGTGAGAGAACCTCAATTTATAGCCCAAATAGGGAATAGGGGGTAAGGGGAAATTTATGGCATGCAAGATATGTGCTGCCACTTTTTGATTCCTTTTCCATGTATAGGGTGGAAGAGGTTACCCATTTTGGGCCTCTAATTTGCAAGTTCTAATGTCTATGACAACCTACAAACCAATTTTGGATGATTGGGTGGCAAAAATTGTAGGAATTGATTATCATTTCCCCACCCATTTAAATTTTGGAGGGTTTTTTCCATGGCCATCCCACCCAGAGATAATTGATTATGGTTGTCCCTCGGTGGGACGATCACAAACTATGACCATCCTTAGGTGAGACGGTCATGGGTACATGGCCCAAAACTTCCCAAAACTAGGGGAAACCTTCCAAAATTTTATGAGAGCCCTAATTAAACCTAGGAGATTACCCAATGGATACATATGATGCCGATAAGAGTGGTGCATAGTAGTATTATCTGATTTATATGATTTTAGTGTCTACAACTAGAAACAAGCTTGGAATACCATCATCAATTGAAGGAGGTGAAAGAGTGAGTGCTACATAACCCTTAAATAAATGAAAATCACCAATTTCATTCATTTGAAATGATGTGGATGCTTCTTGATGATTCACTTTGATAGTGGCATCCACATGCTCTAGTTTGTTACTTAATTTATATTTCTGTCTCACTTTGTAGTGTTGAACTGTTCGAGCTTGAATACCCCTAGTTTGACATGGGGGAGGCACATGTTCTTGCTATTGATAAGGCACCATGAGAAATGAATTAGGGGTGACTAATTTTAATTTTTTTGGCCCCTTCGATGTGGTAATAACATCTAATGACATTATCTATTGTTTCAACTACTTTAGAGTCACTTGACACTCTGTCTTGATGTTGAACATACCCACAAACTCATGAGAAGGTGTTTTAGATTTTGAACCAATTATGGTTAGATAATCAACTGGCCGAGGTGATTTTGTATCAGTTATGTCAATTTATGTTTTCTTCTCCTTATCAGATAAAGTGATACCATAAGTTTTGTTTATGGGTGAAGGTAGTGATGGCTTGATGCAAGCTTTTGTTGAATGTTTTTTTTATTTTTTCTAAGTGAACATTTTTAGTCTTGCATGTTACAAGAGTTTCCTGTGGCTCTTTGATCACTTTGTAATATTTGAAAGGTTTGGGATCATTGGGGACCACGTACACTTGTCCTTTATGTACAAATTTTAGGCTTTGATGCACTATGGAAAGTACGCATTCCATGTCCCTCATCCACAGTCTACCTAATAATATATTATATTATCTCCCACCCCCTAGGATATGACACAATGTAGGTATGGTATTTATCCCAACCTGTATGGGTAGGATTATTGTACCAATCATCGAAGAGGTGGCATCATTGAAGGATCTCAATGTGAATGTTGAGTCCTTAATTTGTGATGATGATAGATTTAAATATTTAAAAGTTACAACCATGATGATATTGATATATGACCTAGTGTCAATCAATACTCACTTGTATGGAATTTTATTGATGCACACTATGATGTGTAGAGGTAGATCGGGTTCATCTATAGAAATTGGCTTGATATCTTGCCTACGAAAGGTAATCATAGGATCCTTGTGTAAGTGCATTTAATTCAATGTTGGTATGGACCATGGTACATCTAGCCCAAAAATTCTCATGCTCCTTTCCTCAAGGCTAATGGATTTGTGCCTTAGAGGAGAATGGGAGAATGAATGGTCTACATCTAGTTTCCATGCCTAGGTTTTGGAATTTGTTTTGATGTGTTTCTTTTATCAAATCATGCATACATCTAGTTTGGCCAATATGCAACTACACTAATCTATATGCAATTTTGATTTATATGTAAGCAACAAAAGCAAAAAATAGAATCTAAATAGGCAATGCAATGCTTAAAAAGTAATTTAAAATACTTACTTGTATCCAAAAGTCTCAAGAAAATTCTGATTTTTGATGCAAGAAATATTGAGCAAAATCTAGCAATATCAGTCAAAATCAGGCAGTTTCAGGTGATCTGATTATGGAAAAAACCAACCAATCTTAACTAAAAGTTGCAGTTTTATAATTGTATGCACAAAAAAACAATTTCAAAAATAAACCTACATTTGAATGGGTTGAATTATGATGAGCAATGATATTAAGATAATAATGAAAGGATGTTCATATGCATGTCTATGCTAAATGCTTAAATATTTATGAAATAACGAAGAAATATGCCTATTATGTCCAAAATAATAATAGTAATGAATTGAAATTGATGTAATGAATATGAAAAATTAATTTTAAATAAAAGAGATAGAGAAAGGAGATGCAAACTCTGAGGTCTACATTCCCAAATTCATCTAAATTGCAGTAATATGTGTTCCAGGAAAAATCAAGCGATTTTGTGCAAAATTTAGGCACTTTTATGCAAAATCGGATAGAACGATATTGTGATTAGGTGATCCGACATCATTGAAATATAACCGATGCACACTTTGAACCTACAAAAACATAGTAAAAAAGGTAGAAAAATATGGTGCAAAATTATACAGGAATTCCAGGGGGAATCCGAGGCGAGGAGCTTGGATTAAAAAGGAGGGAGTCAGGTAAGCTATTGGGTCAAAAATGGAAGACGTTACAACTTCTTCTAATCCAATCAAAATTGGGTGAACCGATTCTGCAACTATCATGCAATTACCCAAATAGAGATGAGGAGATGCAACTTGTTTTGTCACCTTGCTAAAGTAGGCACTTTTCAATTTTAGGTAAAATTGGGTGATCCAATTTCATGTAAAATCTTTCAATTTTGCATGAAATCATATGATTTTATGCAGAGGTTAAAAACATATAACGAGCACAAAAATTGAGGTAATAGGTTAGGAGTGGCAATTTTGAGTTTTCAAAATGTTTTTAGCTTAGTTTTAATTAATGTGAATTATTTTTAAGGTGCTAAATTTTGCCCCCTCTTTAGCCCATTTAAAAAAAAAAAATGTGTTAAAAATAAGATGGCACGCTTTACGAGAAAATAAAAATTTTATTGCAAATTTGTTGATGGTTTCAAGTTTTTTTGTTAAACAGTTTTAGGTATGGTACCCCCTTCGAGTTTTTATACCAATTCCAATTTTGGTAAAAAACTCAAAATTTGCATCTTTTATTAGAGTGAATTTTAATAAAATCAAAAAAGTAAAGTAAAACCCTAATTCATTTTTACTGTGCAGTTATTCTATTTTGAGCTCTGGAGAAAATAAAATGGTGGAGGTTCCTCACCAAGCAGATCTAGTGCACAACAAGACCAGCCAAATATGGGTAAGGATATTTTAACTTTTTTCAACTTGTAATTTGTGATTTTAATGCTCAATTTTAATTTAATTTCGTATTTCTAGGGCATGACTGACATGTTTGCACCGCATCAGCAAAATTAGGCTGATTTCTACGATATTAGTTAAAAAATTTACCGATATCAATGAAATTATTTGATATCATAGAATATCGCCTGATATCGAACAAAATATGTTCGATATCATGGAAACATACTGATATTGGAAAAATGCTCGATATTGGAAAAAACTAACCGATTTTAGATGCCATTTTTTATTAAGTTATTAATTGAATTTTGGTTTTTTTATTTTTTGTTTAACAGAAAAAGAAGCTGAATAATAGAGAATGGTGGTATGAGGTGTTTCAAGATGACCTAAATGCCCTCACAGCAATAGATAGAGATGTCCTATCCACTATGGGATTATAGCATGTGGCAAAGTTGCCACAGATGCCTATTGATATGTAGCTACTGACCACATTGGCTGAGTGATGGTACCCAAGCTCTTCTTGCTTCTGGTTACCAATAGGGGAGATGACTCCCACACTAGAGGACATCTACAGGATCCTCAGAGTACCTATCAGAGGGATGTTTGTTTTTGTGTCTGGAAATCAAAGCCAGGCACTTCAGAGACCATGCATTGATCCTCACTTTCTTTTCACCAGTGGGGGTATTTTGGTTGAGCTTCTGAGTCAAAGATAAAGGGTTTCTCGACTCATAGTTGTACTTAGTGGGATTTTTGGTAGCTTACTTTTGAGCCACTTTAGTGACCATCTTCTACCATGGACTCTAGAAGAGGTTGTGGCCAACATGAGATATCAGGGGATAGTCTTTTCTTGGGGCTCTTTCATGCTATGCCATTTGTATAGGACCCTCTTCAATGTCATATACAAGGGTGCTACAGTGTTACCCCTCACTTATTTCCTATAGTTTTGGGTATGGGAGCATATTGCTATCTGAAGGCTAGCAGGACTACCATTGGTAGGAGTGACCACAGAGAGATCTAGGGTTTTTTATTGGTATCCACGTAGATATCTTGGGAGTCAAATATCACTAGAAATAGCTAGGAGATTTTTGGATGACCTGATAGCATATAACATTACATGGAGGCCATGCAAAGGTCATCCCAATTTGCCATAGGATGGATATCAAATGGCTTGCATGAGGTGAGTATGGATACCAGGGTGACATGGAGCTACACCGCATCGATCGAGTTCTACGCTAGTTTGGACTATCACAGGACATCCCTAGGACTAGGAATATCTACTTCGCTATGTCTACTCAAGATACTACCATATTTAGTGGGGCTCCTAACATGGCAAAGTATATATACCCAGATGCAAATGATGAGGTGGTCCCTAAAACCATTGGGGATGATGTTGGAGTGACTGACAATTACCAGGGTTGGTATATCTGGATTCGGCTAGTGAGGATTACTAGACCAAGGTCTATGATACATCAGGCCTACAACTAGATGCAGTAACAATGGCTAGTAGCTCATCATAAATAGTAGAGAATATAGGGTCAAGTTCTTCTTAGGGGAAGAGGACTTCACACTAGAGGTGGTCACCTGACACAGAGGAGGCAGGATCGAGAGGAGAGGAGGGCATCATATCCATAGGAGGGAGGAGCATCTCCTCATCAAGAGGTGAGACCTGACTTTCTCGAGAAGGGTAAGGGTATTATGGAGGAGGGAGAGAGTAGTGATATGGATTCTCTACGAGATGAGATTACCTGGTTGAGGGAGGAGACTACCTCTCAAAATATGAGGATTGAAACTTTAGAGGCTCAACTAGCATAGGCTCAGGCACAGATTGGATAGGAAGGTGGAGTTCAGAGAGTTATAGCTCTTGCTCCTACTTCTGTACATATGACTCACTCTAGGCAGAGTGGGCTAGGGGATGAGCTAGTGAGATCTATATGATAAACCTCATTTTATCAAGCTCTATACTTTATGACCATTCTAGCAAAGCAGAGATAGTCCTTACCTCCTGACATTATAGATCCTATTCAGATAGGATCGTCATTCAACTCTACCTCTAGGGTAACCTCCTCTAGGATAGCTACAGTGCGAGGACCATTTCGATCACCACCGCCACCACCTAATAGAGATGATGATGCTACAAGCTCTAGAGGCTCGAGAGGGGTCTAGGGATGACCTAGTGGACTCTTTTTTGTATTTTGATGACTGAGTATGTTGATGATAGATATTGTGGCATATCAGTCGACCTTATATTATATATATATATATATATATATAGTTTTTGGTGATATATGGATATTTTGTTTTTATGTGACTTCATGTGTTTTAGTTTATTAATTTGTATTTTAATTTTCTTTGGAATTTTTGGATGATGATGTTTGATTATGGATTTTATGGATATTTTAATCATGCTTAAATAAAATGGTTTGAGTTTTGAAAAAAATGTTTTTGTTTGAAAATGTGTGTTTGTATGGTGATAGATTTGGATAGATTTAGCAATAGACCTCAAAGGATGTTATGTTGTTATATGACTGTTGGTGGAGTTCAAAGCTTGCTAAGTCATGAAGCTAATCCTGTTTGTGAGGAAAATTTTGATACTGCTAAATAAAATGGTCGTGTGTTTAAGAATAATCTTAAGGATTTTATGATGAAATTAAATGTATGATGTTTGTTTTGGAACAATGTGTTTAATGAGTTTTTGTGAAAGTATATTGATTTAAGCATGAAAATTTTGAAGGATGATTTGTGCTAGGCATAAATTCCTGAGTGTGAAATTTGGAAAGAAATAGTTACCTAGGAACTATACCATCATCATGAAAATCAAGATGAAGTGCAAGATGATATGAATTTTATTTGTTCTTTTAAAATGTGAAATTAAAATCAGTATGTCACATGTTCAAAATATTTTATAATTTTATGAAAATATATGGAATAACTTTTGGGCATGAAAAATTAGAAAGATGACTTGTGCTAGGCATAAAATTCCTAAGTGTGAAATTTGAATAAAAATAGTTACTTAGGAACTATACCATCATCGTGAAAATCAAAATTAAATGCCTGATGAAAACTTTTAATTTTACAGTGTTTTTATTGGTAAATTATTATGTTATGATGATAAAATAATTTATATAAATTAATACTAGGGATTGATATTAACTATATAAAAAAATCCCAAAGAAATATTTTAAATTATTTCAAAGACATTCAAATTTATCTAGAACCTAGTATGTGATTGTGTGAGTTCATTATCCATATTGATTTAGTATAATGATACAAAATATCTCAAGGATCACATGTGTGTGGTTTGTGAAGTTCATTTATCGATTTTGAGTAAGGTAATGATAAAGCAAACTTGAATGAACCAATGTGTGTGCAAGTGAAATGTTCATTTGACCATGATTTTGTGCATGCATTGGTACTGAAATACTATGTAAATCAAATTACCAAAAGCTAGCTAATTCGAATGTGGACATTGGTCTATACAAAAGAAATATTACTAATGTGACAGACATATCACCATGTGAAAGGAATTACCCAAGGTCAAGCAATTTGGACACGAATCACCTGTTATGGGGCTTACCTCATGGTTTTTGAGTAGCTAAGAAATTCCAAGGATTCAAGTTCAATACTCCCTTCTTTTCTTAAAATTTTTGAAATAAGCATTTCTTGTCCATTTTTTAACAAAGGGATTTTATTGCTTTGTAATGGAAAATTTTTCTTGATTTTTTCTTTCTTTTCTTTTTTCTGTATTTTCTTTTATTTCTTTTTCTCTTTATTTTCTATTGGGATACTTGCTCATATTATACATAGAGCAAGGGATTTTATTCGAGTAGGGAGGAGCTTGTCCTTTTGCCAATTTCTCAGTATTCTAGACCATGCACATGATAGGATAACAAGGAAAATTTTTACTTAATGGTATTAAGACTTACTATGTAGTATCACTTTTCAAATTTGCAAAAAATCATTTTAAGATGTAAAAGTGTGTTATTGGTTCATAAATTAGCAAGATCATTCTCAAAACTCAAAATTATTTAATGAAGTAGTAGTGTTCTTTGGTACAAGAGAGATTTATAATCAACATAACAAAATAAAAAACATTTTAAAGTTGTGAAATTTAGTGCATGGTTCAAGATAATTTTTGAATTTATCTAAAGTAAACTAAAACATAACTTGCAATCTTGGCAGATAATAAATGCAAAATTAATGCTTGAATAATGCTTTTTAAAAAAATATTTTTGTAGATTTTTAGGTTTTATAATTTTTTTGGCTGTTTTTTGATAAGATATTTGAAATGCATGAAAATGTATTTACATTTATGTATATTGATAAGAATTTTGGCTTTATGCATATATAGACACTAAAATATAGTTAACCCGATTAAGCATCCATAAACAATGATCAAATTGCCATCATATGGCCCCTTGGGCAACCCTTAAAAGGCTCAGAGTGGTCCTAGCCACTCTGAAAGAGTTTTTGGAAGCTTCTGGTCCAATTTTGGGAGGTTTTGGCCCAAAATTCACCACCGTCCCACCCTGGGATGGTGGAAAATTCCCACCATCCCACCCTGGGATGGTGGTGAACCATCGCCCCAGGTGGGATGGTGAGCAAGTTTGACCCAAAAAAAGTTAAATCTGGGACAAATGTCACCCAAAAACTGCCATTTACCCCACCAATTGAAGCATGCAAGTCAGATGACACTGAATACTTATGACATGATTCATAATAGAGTCTAAAAGGGGATATTATCTTCCCCATCCAATGCATGCCTTCTTTTTGACAAATGGCACCTCCTACCATGCATACCCTTGCATGCCTTTTTCCACATGAGACCCTTTGGGATATAAAATGGGATAAATTTCCATACAAAAATATGGAGAGGATTTCTAGGATATGCAATAGAGTTCTACCAATATTTCCCTTCACTTTATTGTGCTCTCTTTCCCTCGGAATGTCCTTTTAGCGATGGAGGTTACCGAGTGACTTCAAGAGGGTCTTTTGGGCATAACTTTACCATCCGGGTGAATTTATTCACCAAATTCAATGGAAACACCCCTTAGACTTTTTAGGATCATTACTCAATGGGATTTGTAGAAAAGAGTGTGCATAATTGGTGGGTATCCCCTCCCAAGGTGCCCTCCAATTAGTTGCAGTCACCATCGTCCCCCCTGGTGACGAGGATAAATCCTTGTAAAATTTCATTACTATTTTTTTAGAATTATTCTAGACCGTCATAGGATGCTACAGTTCAAATTTTATGCAATTTGTATTTAAATTGGCCAAAATATCGCATTTTTAAATTTTTGCAGGTTCGTAGGGCCCATCTGGGTACCCTAGTTTCATGCAGGTGGATCTGCATCTCATTTTGGAAATATAACCATATGAGTTGTCTTAAAATTTCTATTTATGATATTTTTCCAAATTTTATGTGTTTTGGACATGTTTAGGGGCAGGAATTGCTTGTCTTGGTCTTCATAGGTTGTAGACAAGTGGCACAAAATCAAGGGGCCTACTAATGCAATTTTAGATATGTTTTTAGTTATATCCCTTAAAAACCTCCTATTTAACTTCTCCATAAATTTTCAAGTCATTATGAGTTTATTTGATATATTTTTAATATATGCGACCTTTGGTTCCTGTGGGGATTGCATGTTTTCCATCACACACACTTGCTATTTGACCCTTTTTGCTTCCTTATGTGTTGATTCAGGTTCTTAGAATGCATTGGGAAGGAATATAAGACATAAAATATCAAAGATACAAGCATCGGTAGCATTGGCCCACCCACCTTGATTGTGGGTACAAGGAAAGACACTAGATGTGCACATAGATTTCTTGAAGGATTTGATCCTTGGGCACCCAAAATTTGTAAAAATTGTATCAAATTTGAGCCCTCAATGGGACTATTGTGTAACCTTGTATTTTATCCACCAAATTAATAAGAAATTTACTTCCTTTATTTCATATCTTGTTGTTTGGTTTTTGCTTCCATTTTATATGCATGCTTCTATTTGATGCTCATACGCTATAGGGAATAGCTACATTTATTTTTATTCATAATTAGGTGCATCGTTTTGCCCTAATTTAGTGGTGATCATGGTGGGAACTATGCCAAGGACAACCAGAATGGTCAAGGGCAAAATCAACAGTGTCACCCCAAGCGACAATTCGTGCCCATTGTAAAATCTATGGACTCGTTGTTCGATCGCCTCTTAGTGGCCAATGAAATTCATCTACCTAAGATTCAACCTATCGACACCAATGCACTAAAGCCCAAAGGATATAGAGAAGACCTATATTGCAAATTTCATAGGCAAAATAGGCATGATGTGCAAATGTGCTATAAATTCAAACACTTGGTGCAAGATCTAATTGATATGAATGCCCTTTAGGTAGATCACACTATCACACCAAAAAAACAATATATGGAAGTCTTAAATAAACCCTTGCCTACCCATGCAAACTAAGCCAAACCAGTACCCCAAGTGAATGAGGTTCACCATGCCCCTCCTAAGCAAGGGTATGTTGGTATGGTCAATATTGTGACAAGAAATAGGTGGTATCCAAGTCCAACCACACTACCTATGGCTCAGAGTGATGTCCCTTCAACATCGTAGCCTTTATCACCTCCTGGGTTGAGCCTCCCACCTAAACTTGTAGTCACAATTAAGAGTAATCTCACTCAAAGCTTAAGAACAACATCCATTTGGCTCTCCATCTATGAGCTCATCTAGCAATCACAACCTCATAAATAATCCTTAATGGATATCCTTAAGGCAATTGAGCTTTAGCCCCATGATTCTAACTCCTTCAACAACTTTGTGGGGCATGTGCAAAAATGCACGAAACCACTAATTACCTTTTGATAAGATGAACTTAAACTGGTTCCACATGATATGGTCAATCCCCCTTTACACATTTTTGCATGTGTGAATGGAACACCATGCAAAAGAGTGTTGATAGACACTGGGTCTTCAAGCAACATCATAACTACAACAAATATCAAGCACTTGAAGCTCCTAGAATCCCACATTGTTACATATACCTACACCCTTAGAGCATTCAATGATGTCATATGCTCAATGGTTGGTGCAATCGTCCTACCTATTCAGGTAGGAGAAAATATCATCTCAATGATGTGCCACATCCTATAGGGGGTGATGGCATACAATATATTGTTATGAAGACCATGGATCAGGGACATGAAGTGTGTCCATTCCATCACTCACCAGTGCCTCAAGTACACTCATGAAGGGCAAGTTCATGTCATCCCCATGGACCTAGAGCCCTTCAAATACTGCAACATGGTGTAGCAGTTACCTGAGTTGACCCTGCCATCAATGCATCTAGATTTTTAGTTGAATAAATCTAGTCAAGATTCAACCCCACCAGTACTGCATACCATGCCATCCTCATCGTCAGCTCTACCCTATACGCCTAGTATACCAGTGGATCATTTGCCTAGGAATCTAAAGAAGCGACCCATTGATGAGGTCCAACCAACCATATCCACTATCTCCATAGAGGAGATACTTAGCCTAGATGATGAAGAGGCACCACATGAGGCAAACGATGATCCATACCAAGTCTCACTCTCATACCTCTTCTATTCGTAGCCCCAGGTTACAGTGCACCTAGCTTCTACTAGATTGGGAGAATACATGATTAGGAATGTTACCACTACTCCTGCTATAGAGTCAGTGCAAGACATGGGTAGACCCCGTATTCCCATAGAAACTATTGTGCCTCTTGGTATTCCCCCTAATAAAATGAATTTTGTCTATGGGGGCCTTGACTATGGAATAAAACCTTACCAACATCAGGAGTATGAGGAGCCTTTTGGAGAAGACATTAACTACTTTTCTAACCCTAACTTCACCCTAAAGTACCTTGACCTATGCAACTGGCATGGTTATGGGTTAGGCCTGTATGAGCAAGGCACAAGAATCCCTTATCAACCATAATATAAAATTTCTTATGACAATTTGAGAGTGGGATGCAACAATCCATTGCTTCTAGATGTCCTCATGGATGGCCTAAATCACTTGAATATAGACTATGAGGATTGGTTGTCCCAAGATCCTTATGCCAATCCCAATACAATCTACTCTCTAGGGGACTACTTCCCACTGCTATATGGGAACCCCACATTTTGAGAGAGAGAAATGTTTGCGAAGTTGTACCCATGTTTGTGATGAATCAGATCAACTCATCTCATATGAATGGACCTTAGATGATGATTCAAGTTACGAAGTGGTGCCACATGACCCTTTTGAGTCTGATAGTGATCATTCACAATTTTTTCTTGTTTTTGACCAACAGAAAGACCTCCTATGTATGTTCCCTTCCATGATACTAGCTAGTAGTAGCTCCTTCCTCTTGAAGATCCAATTCACCCACAAGAAGCTAGACCTCCCAGGGAGGGCATAATTAATTTTCTTGAGTAGCTAGATCCTCGTGAGCTTGAGGCACTATGATATGAGAATGAAGCATTCCTCATCCATGATGATGATTATGAGGAACTAGCATATATGGGACCACACATACCTGATCACCTGATCTAAAGGGGTAACAATGAGATTCCCATGTACGATGGTGACTATAAGGATGGAACAAAGAGGGCATACCTTGGTCCTCAGTACTTGCATCATCATCATGATCCCATCGATATAGAAGAAGTCTATCGTCAGTTGCACACTGGCCAAAACTTAAGGGTAAATCCTATAAATTTAGGCCATATTCACCATGAGGTTTACCCTAACCCATCCACAAACATGGAGCTCTTTGAGCCTAATGATCCCATCTTGCAGTCTATTCCTAGATAGGATCCGATGATCCCCATCCCCCCAGAACCACATCTAGGGGTGGGAGATGATATCAATATACAATAACATGCATGCTGTCCTATAGGGTAGACACATTCCATCAATATGATCTCCATTGATTTGACCACACCACTCCACAACCCAACTGATCCTTCCAAGACATTCCATCTAGATCTAGATGCAATTGAATGGGATCTCATTGATTCACCGTCATCACCCTCTAAGTATTGGGCTTACAATGGATTGTTTCACTTCTTCGTAGGGCCAACTCATGATGTCTTCCATGTTGAGGAGAAATCCAAGGTTCCCATCAAGGATTTAAATCCAACTAACAACATCCATTTGATCCCTACTCCCCATCAATTGGAGGAGGATTCACATATGTCAATCGAGCCTATGGTTGACAAAGATATCAACTCAAATCCTAACAACCCACAATGTATCAAGCTATGGGAAAGCCTATCCCTCGAAGAGCAAATCGATTATATAGCCCTTTCACAGAGAAGAAGGCAGCTTTTGCATGGTCTTACAAATACATGCCGGGACTAGATCCAAATCTAGTCACCCACAATCTAACGCTTGATCCCAAAGCCAAGCATGTCAAGAAAAAGTTGAGAAATATGCACCCAATAGTGGCCTTGATGGTCAAATACAAGCTAAAAAAATTGTTGGATGCCAAGTTTGTCATTTTTGTAGACTATCCACCATGGTTGTCCAACATGGTCCCCATCAAAAAGCCTGACGGGAGGATTCGCATTTGCACTGATTTTTGTGACCTAAACAAAGCGAGTCCTAAGGATGATTTTACTTTGCCATGTATCGATGCCCTGGTAGATGCCACTGTAGGCCATGAAATGCTCTTCCTTATGGATGGCTTCTCTGAGTATAATCAGATTTGTATCAACCCTGAAGACCAACTCAAAACAACATTCACAATGCCCTGGGGGACATTTTGTTACAAGGTCATGCCCTTCGGCCTTAAAAATATCGGTGCCACCTACTAGCGTGCAATGACATATATCTTCCATGACTACATGCACAAGATTTTGAAAGATTACATGGATGACTTACTAGCTAAATATTTATTACGTCATGAGCACCTAGATGTCTTACGCAAAGTCATCGATCACTTTATTGAACATAATGTGAGACTGAACCCCAAGAAGTGTGTCTTTGACATCACATATGGAAATCTCTTGGGATTTATAGTTTCCAAATGAGGCATCAAAGTGGACCCTAACAAGGTCAAGGTAATCCTTGAAATACCTCTCCTAACTAACATCAAGCAGCTTCATAGCTTGCAAGGGAGGATTGCATCCATCAAACGCTTCATAACATAACTGTCAAACAAGTGTCGACCCATGAACAAACTTTTGCACAAGGGGGTCACATTCCACTGGGACGATGAGTGTCAGGATACCTTTAATACAATTAAACAATACCTAGCTTCGCTACCAGTGTTAGATCCACCTAGAACAAGGGTGTCATTCTGATTATATATCTCATCTACTAAGACTACATTGGATGCCATGTTAGCCCAAAATAATGAATTGCACAAGGAAAAATCCACATACTATCTCAGTCGCACCCTAGTAAGCTATGAGATCAAGTACGCATATGTTGAAAAGTTATGCCTGGCGATGGTTTTTGCTACCAAGAAGCTACGACACTATATGCTCAGCTACACTACGTATGTTGTATCTAAAGAGAATCTATTGCAATAGATGATGAGTCATACTTATCATAGTAGTTGCACAAAAAAATAGATCATGTTGTTGATAGAATTTGACCTAGAATTCATAGGACAAAAGTCAATCAAGGGTCAAGTCATTACTAATCAACTTGCAGAGGCTCCTCTCTAGGATGATCAGCCTCTTAGCATGGAGATTCCTGATGATGGAGTCTTCTAAATATCAAAAAAAATTTATTATGATGAGCCTGAGTCACAGGAAGATATGACTCTTTTCTTCAATGGCTCCAAATGTGAGTAAGGGGGTGGCGCAGGGATCATTTTTTTCACACCGCATGGGGCTCCCATACCCCTATCATTTAAAATTGATTTCTCGTGTACCAAAAACAATGTCGAGTATGAAGCCTTGCTCATAGGTCTTCAAATGGCTATCCCCATGAAAATAAACAAACTCAACATTTTTGGTGACTCCTTTCTTATAGTGAATAGGTCAAAGGGAATATACCAGTGCAAGTGCCCAGTTTTGCAAGCCTACAAAACCCTTGTGCATAAACTCTTGGTGAAGTTTGAATGGTATGACATCAAGGCACTCCCTTGATCATCTAATCATTTTGGGGATACAATGACCTCCTTAGTTTCCTTGATCCTGTAAGACCCCACAAATGCGATGAAAACCATTCAAGTAAAGATGCTATTGCAATCAACAGTTGAGCATGAGAGCAATCGAGCCACACCAAAAGTCCACTTGATTCAAATAGAATATTGTCAAGAGAGATTCTCACACATTCACAAGCGCTTGAATCATACCACTTGGAGTACTTTGTTCCCTCAAACCCCTTTTGATAGCAGCACAATGCTATTCTTACAAGTTCTATCCCAATCAACATTTGCTCAGGATGAAATTCATAAGGAACAAGGAATTCATGCAATCGAAGATTCCATACAGTAGGACTAGTCCATACAAATTAGAGAGTACCTAAATATTGGTAAACTCCCTCTTGGATTATCACATGCTACAAAAAGGACATTTAAATGGAAGGCAGCAAAATTTGTCTTGTTTGGAGATATCCTATACCATCAAAGATATGAAGGAATCCTCCTTCATTGCTTAGAGTACCAAGAATCAACTTGGGGAATGGCCCAAGCACACAATGGTACTTGTGGTGGCCATTTTAGTGGCATGGCCATTACAAAGTGCATTATTCGCATGGGCTATTATTGGCCAACTTTAGAGCGAGATTGTTGCACATATGTGAGGAAGTGTGTGAAATGTCAACACCATGCTAACTTGACACATGTACCTTCCCAAGCCTTACAATAGATCCAATCAGCTTGGCCATTTTCATAATGGGGATCAGATTTAATCAAGAAAATCTCCTTTGCATCCTCATGCCATCACACATTTATCATTACAGCTACCGAGTATTTTACAAAGTGGGTGGAAGCAATCCCCATTACCACTACGATAGGACCCTGCATAGTGGAGTTCATATTGCATAATATCATTTGTCATTTTGATATTCCATCCAAGATCATTTCGGATAATGGGACATCATTCAAGAAATAAAATGTGCATGATTTGACAGTAAAATATAATATCTAGAATAGCTTTTCAACACCCTATTATTCGTAAGCAAATAGGAAAGCAGAATCATCAAACAAGACATTAATTGCCATATGGAATAAAATAGTCAAAGAGAATCACACCGATTGACACACACAAATGTTGCTTGTCCTATGGGCTTACTATGCTAGCATTCAAAAACCCACTGGGGCAACCCTATTTTCACTAGTGTATGGAATTGAGGCAGTCATGCTTCTAAAGCTAGAAATCCCATTGTTGCACATATCCATGCAAGAGTTTATCGATGATGATACTGCATGACAAGATTGCCTAGATCAGCTTACATTGTTGGATGAATGTTGCATTAATGCTCTTGAGCATCTACATGTGTATAAAGAGTGGCTCAAGAGAGCCTATAATATGAAAGTCCATCTTAGATACTTTTAGGTTGGTGATCTCGTCTTGAAAGAGAATCAACAGAACTCTATCTTGTTGCCCCACCTACGGGACAAGTTTGCAGCAAACTAGTTAGGTCCCTTTGTCATCACTAGTCAAATCAGGCTCAAAACTTATCACCTGACCTCCCTTGAAGGTGTTGAGGATCTTGAAACCTTAAACATCCTTTACTTGCAGCCATTTCATGCTTAGAGAGCACCAAAAAAATGCTCCTATCAGTTTTTCACAATCTAGGTCAAATAAAAATGCTCTTGGACTATGTACGATCATCTAGGTCAACCCTAAAAGCCCCAAAGACATCCATAAGCCCTTTGGTCACATCCAAATGCCCCTAGGTAGTTGTAGACATTTTTAAGTGTTGCTACCCATATAGGTCACCCTAAAGGCTCCTAGTGGTTTTCACCATCTAGGTCAAATAAAAATTCTTCTAGACTATCTATGATCATCTAGGTCAACCTCAAAAGCCCTAAAGGCATTGATAAGCCCTTTGGTCACAGCCCAATGCCCCTAGGAAGTCGTAGACACTTTTTAAGTGTCGCTACCTGTCTAGGTCACCCTAAAGGCTCCTACCAGTTTTCACCATCGAGGTCAAATAAAAATGCTCTTGGACTTTCTACAATCATCTAGGTCAACCCTAAAAGGCCCAAAGGTATCCATAAGCCCTTTGGTCATAGCAAAATTCCCCTAGGTAGTCATAGACACTTTTTAAGTTCTGCTACCCATCTAGGTCACCCTAAAGGCTCCTAGCAATTTTTTACCATCTAGGTCAAATAAAAATGCTCCTGGACTATCTACGATCATCTAGGTAAACCCTAAAAGCCCCAAAGGCATCCATAAGCCCTTTGGTCATAGCCAAATGCCCCTAGGTAGTCACAGACACTTTTTAAATGCCGCTACCTGTCTAGGTCACCCTAAAGGCTCCTAGCAGTTTTCATCATCTAGGTCAAATAAAAATTCTCCTAGACTATCTACGATTATCTAGGTCAACTCTAAAAGCCCCAAAGGCATCCATAAGCCCTTTGGTCATAGCCAAATATCCCTAGGTAGTCATAGACACTTTTTAAGTTTTGTTACCCATCTAGGTCACCCTAAAGGCTCCTAGCAGTTTTTTACCATCTAGGTCAAATAAAAATGCTCCTGGACTATCTACGATCATCTAGGTCAACCCTAAAAGCCCCAAAGGCATCCATAAGCCCTTTTGTCATAGCAAAATGCCCCTAGGTAGTCATAGACACTTTTTAAGTGCCGCTACCTATCTAGGTCACCCAAAAGGCTCCTAACATTTTTCATCGTCTAGGTCAAATAAAAATGCTCCTAGACTATCTATGATCATCTAGGTCAACCCTAAAAGCCATTTTGTCATAGCAAAATACCTCTAGGTAGTCCGTAACACTTTTTGAGTCTCATTGACAATATAAGTCACCTAAAACGCTCCTCGGAAATCAACAACCATATAGGTCAAACAAAAATGCTCCAAGGGTGTCTACAACTTTCTTGGTCAACCTAAAATTCCCCTATACTATCTACAATCATCTAGGTCAACCCTAAAGGCCCCAAAGGCATCTATAAGCCCCTTGGTCACCCCACAAATTCCCCAATGACCCCCAAATAAACCTGTTGGTCACATGTATATACATATCAATCAAAAACTCAAAAACATCATCAAAACATCAAAATACAAAAATATTGCATCGTATTTCACTTTCATATATATATATATATATCAATAAAAATTTCAAAAAAAACATTATCAAAAATTCAAAAATACTACACTTCCATAAAATTACATGCCATTGCATTATCGCTTCCATTAGGCATATTCTTCATCGCACATTGCATTTTTAGAATTACTTATGCATGTCTAGCACTAAGATTGTATACCAGTCACAATTTGCAATCAATGTTGTCAAGGTCACCATTCACCTCATTCCATAGTTACTTATCATTTCCATATACATTTCCTACATTTCCATAGTCGTGTCTATTCCCTTCACTTAGCCATTTTTTTTATAATTTCAGTAGGGTTTTCAATCACTTAGCCATATCTAGTCTCTACTATAATTTTTTAGACGGCTAGTGAGATATTTAGGAGGCAGAGTATTTCTTAGATTGTGCCTCACATACATAAAATCCCAACACCTTTCACCCTAATAAATCTAAGTTTTATGAAAATAAATATGAAACATACAAAGTGGTCTAGGTAACCTTAAGGAAAAAGGTCATCCTGCTCATATCCCTGTGCGAATGGTTCAAGAATATTGAGAATTGGCAAAATGGCAAGATCTTCCCTACCTAATTACCCAAAATAAATAGTGTTTTTCACCACTATCAAAAATCCCAATTCCCAAAAATCAATAAGCAAAAATGAAAAGCAAAAGAAATAGTGACTATCCCCACTTACCAAATCCCTTGCTCAAATAAAATTAAAAAAATAAATAAACAGTGATTATCATCACTACATATGAGCAAGTATCCCAATAAAATTGAAGAAAAGAAGGGAGCTTGAGCTTGAATCCCTAGAATTCTCAGCATTTGACAAACCATTTAGGTGATCCTCATTACAGGTTTGGTGGATAGCCTACCTAGCAATGGTGGTATCCTAAAATGCATGATGATATGTCTACCACATTAGCTTTGCGTGTGTGTAGACCAATGTTTACATGTGGATGAGCTAGCTCTTACTCACCTATACTACCTAGCGGTCTAATATAACTGAGTATAGAACTCTAGATTGTGGCATTCATAGAGTGATACTCATTATAGGTTTGGTGGATAGCCTATCTATCAATGGCGGTATCTTTATGCATCTCGTAAGAATGAACTCACTAGCACACATAGGGATATTGAGTATCTTGGTCATCCTAATAGATTCATACCTTGTCAAAAAGTCTTGCACGATTAGTATACAACTTTTGATTAGTTGACTAGAGTGTTTGAGTCTCATGAAAACCTCATAGACATCCTATAAACATCATGTCATTCATATCATTTTACCTCATCCATTTCAGTTACACTATTCACAAATCCATTATATAGTCTCATGACAACATTACATATGAGTTGATGCAATATATATCATCTATAGTGCTAGCATAATAGTTCATATAGTCTACACATGTCATCCTCTAAATCAATAAATCATCCATCTCACCATACATCCATGCATGTACAAAAATCAAATCAAATCAAATCACATTACAACATATACATATAAGGTAGACATCTATCATCATCGCATAAATCAAATTGCATACATTTGCACACATTTCATGAAACAATAAACACATGATGATAAACCACATAAAAATCTCATATATATATATATATATATATATATATATGTGTGTGTGTGTGTGTATGTATGGAACAAAAAGATACATCATGTTGCCCATAGACTACAATAAAGTGAGTCCTCAGACTTCACACCACTAAAACATCCAAAAACATAAAAAGACTCATGTGAGCCACTACCATGGTCATGCATGACCGGTACTATGACTCGCACTTCCACCTACAGTCGGAGTCCTCTATGAACTCCCATACCTAATACCACCTGCCCTATAAGCCATCTACCTAGACCCCAGTGCTTCCATCCTAGAGGAGGACTATCCTGTCCTACTATGATGACTTTGGTATGATCCACTAGTAGCTGCATCATCCTGTAGATGCCCTCCAAGGTACACTACCTCCATATCCAACTCATCTTCATAGGCATACTCTCATTGACACTATGCCTGGTAAGTCTCCACCATAGAGTGGAGTTGTGTCACCTCTATCTGCAACCTAGCAACCTCCCCATTACTGGATCCCTCTTGTGTAGGGCTTTGAGATCGTAACTATTCCCAAAGAGATACTATCTTGACCTAAGCCACCTATACCTCGACTCACTATGCTACTGGCTCCACTTGTACATCATGCACTTGTGTCTGTAGGAGATATCTCTCCAACCTAACCCAGAGTAGCTCATCCTATAGCTCTGCATTTATATCACCATGTGCCATCGGTGGTCCCTAAAATTCCTCATACCTGATAGCTCATCCCCAAAGTCACCTTGATCTTCTAAGTCCAGGAGAATCACTTGCTCCCTTGCCATGTGTCCCTACAAATCACCTGCCTCACCCTGGTCCTCATCAGAAACCTTCTGATGTGCCTCCCTAGCTGCACCCCTCCCCAATGGCCCCTATCCACATCACTGGACTATCACCCACCAAGCATCATACTCCACTGTAGTCCCGACATCGTCCACATCTGGAATTTCTACTACAGGATCTGTATCTCATGCCACTACCTCCACTATTGGCCATGCCAATGTCCTCTCATCCCCATGATGTTGATAAGGCATCGACTCACTAGGCACCTCCAAGCACAACCTAAACTATCACATCACTCAAGCAAAATATAAGTACTCCCACTTTGTGCCATGTCTTCCAACAAGCCATCGGACTCACCACACCCTATGGAGTTGTACAATAGCCTCTGCCCACTCTGGGAAATCTCTGTATGGCATCTAGAATACCTATCCTACCCTAAGTTATGAGAACATATTTGCATAGTAAGCCAAATCACCTATGAATCACCAACTTTGTCCCCTCTCTTGAGCCCTCTACCATAGGATGCCATATCCTATCTCCTTGTCTGCTAGTTGTGCCCATGTTGTCCATGGTAGCCCATGTGGTCATCCCATAGCTATGTGTTGCCATCCCCAGCACTGCAAAAAAAAGCTACACCACACACCCTTCCACTAATGGTAGTGAATCTCAAAAAAAATTTCATAGAGTTGTTCCAGTAGTGTAGTACCCCATGCCATCACCAGTGGATTCACCATAGTACACCTCACTAGTGCAAACACTATCTCCACCAAATTCCATGGGAACCTCACTCCAAGAGAGTCAGGCAATATCATATTGGATATGAGCATCATAAATAGTGTATGTCTCACCCCCAATACCTTCACCTCATGCCAAAATCCTACCAACATACTCCCCTTTAAGTAGTACAGCTCTACCATCTCTAGATCATAACTGAAGTACTGCTCAAGCATTGAACGTCTCTAGTCTCGTGGTGTCATATGAATCAACCGTCCTTCTACACAAATCTAAAAAATTTGATAGACATCCTCAAGCGTCACCATAATATCCCCCATGGGTAGGTGGAAGGTATTGGTAAGCGAATCCCACAGATCAATTAGGGCAGTCAAATATACATAGTCTCCTATCACAAGCTCTAACCATGTCACCTAGTTGAGGTCAATGGCATCTAACCATTCCTAGTACTCTATTATCAAGGCATCCCTCATAGAATCAAAGAGAGTATGTACTTGATATCGACTCCTCACCACCTGATAGGGATAAGAAACTCAATAATACAACTCGAAAATGACCTCAAATGGCCCCAAAAACATTCAAAAGAAAAGACTCAAAATGGCCCCTCTTTGAGGCCTATTTGTGGTCGTTCTCCCTAGGAACAGCCCCAACCCTAAGACCATCCCACCAATGGATGGCCCATGATCAGCCCACACTATCCATCCCACCTAGGGGTGATTCCAACAAATTGGGCTCAAAAAGACCTTTTAGGCCATCAAAAATAGCAAAAACAATGCAAAATTGGACCTATAAAATGCAATCCAATTGCACAAAACCATGGAAAAAACATAAAATTTGGTACATATCTCATAAATTAGGTACAATTATCTACATTCTAGTATGATATTATTCCAAACCAAAAACATGCCATAAAATCCAAAAATATCAACTCCTAACATTAGGAAAATGCAATAAGAAAGACTTGGCATACCCATCTCACACCAGATCATCCACTGGCTGAGTATGCCCACTAGCTCATGGTGAATTTGGGATGAATTTGATAGCTCTTCGCTACTTAGAATCACTCTCCTACTCCTCACCTCTCAAAACTGCAAAAAGAAGCATGCACAAATGAGCCTATCCCTCATATTTTGGGTTTATATAGAGATACAGGGGTCACCACCATCCCAGGGTGGTATGAGCACAAATTTGGCTGACCTTACCAAACTGATATGGTGGTAGAACATGCCACTGTCCCACCCTAGGATGGTGGTAGCAAAAATAGGCCAAAATAGCCCAAAATGACCCAAAATAGGTCCAAAACTGCACCAAAACAGCTCAAATTGGGTCAAAATTTCACATGGATAAAAATGCAACCATGAGAATCCTAGGAGGTATGGAAAAGTTGTTAAATAATGCCCTAATAAATCCATTGTGGCTGTAACACCCCTTGGACATACATTTTTTAGCTCCTTTCCTCTGCAAAAACTCAACAAAATCACCAAAATCCTCTCTAAATTGCCCTATTTTTTCAAGAGACTGAAGGTAAGCATAACACAAGTCAATTGGGTCAAGTGACTCATTGCTTTTATCACTGGTAATTCCATCATTAATGCATCGATGGGGTATTCATACTCAGTCTAAATCAGCAATCACACACTCAATTATGCAAATAGCGGTCATTCAATGAACCTTTGAGAAAGACAATCATGCCCCTGCTTGGGGAAGCAAATAAGCACACAATATCATATCATAACACTTGACATTACTGACATCATGAAGTCATGGGACCTATATCTTCATGACAGACAATGTCTAAGCTTATGCAAGCTCATTCAGCACATTAGAAACAAGGACTCAAGAATGCATGCCCTTTCCATGATTGGGGCATCTAAATTTTGTTAGGTTATCGAGTAACTTTAATCATTCAACATTTTAGTCATCTATTTTTGCTCAACACTATTATGCACATAATGCATCTCAAAAAAGGGCATATGTAGACACTAAAATATGGTTATCCCAATTAAGCATCCACAAACAATGATCGAATTGGCATCATATGGCCCCTTGGGCAGCCCTTAGAAGGCTCACAGTGGTCCTAGCCACTTCGAAAGAGGTTTTGGAAGCTTCTAGCCCATTTTTTGGAGGTTTTGGCCCAAAACTCATCACCATCCCACCTTGGGATGGTGGCAGATTCCCACCGTCCCACCCTAGGATGGTGATGAGCCATCATCCCAGGGTGGGACGGTGAGCAAGTTTGACACATAAAAAGTCAAATCTGGTATAAATGGCACCTAAAACTACCATTTACCCCACCAATTGAAGCATGTGGGTCATAGGTCACTGAATCCTTATGACATGCTTCATAATTGAGGCTAAAAGGGGAGATTCTCTTCCCCATCCAATGCATGCCTCCTTTTTGACAAATGGCACCTCTTGCCATGCATGCCCTTGCATACCTTTTTGCACATGAGCCCATTTGGGCTATAAAATGGGTTCAATTTCCACACAAAAATATGGATAGGAGTTATAGGATATGCAATGGAGTGCTTCTAAGATTTCCCCTCACTTTATTGTGCTCTCTTTCCCTCGAAATCTCCTCTTAGCGAAGGAGGTTATCGGGTGACTTCAAGAGGGTATTTTGGGCATAACTTTACCATCCGGGTGAATTTATTCACCAAATTCAATGAAAACACCCCTTAGACTTTTTAGGATCATTCCCTAGTGGGATTGGTAGAAAAACATGTACATAATTTGTGGGTATCCCCTCCCAGGGTGCCATCCAATTTGTTGCAATCACCACCATCCCCCATGGGATGAGTACAAATCCTTACACAATTTCTTTACTATTTTTTTATATTATTATATACCATCATAGGATGCTACAGTTTAAATTTCATGCAATTTGGAGTTAAATTGGCTGAGATATCACATTTTTAAGTTTTTGCAGGTTCGTAGGGCCCATCTAGGAACCCTAGTTGCATGTAGGTGGATTTGCACCTAATTTTGAAAATATAACTATATGGGCTGTCTTAAAATGTCTATTTATGAATTATGTCAAAACTTCATGTGTTTTGGACATGTTTAGGGGCAGGAATTGCTTGTATTGGTCTTCATAGGTTGCATACGGGCAGTGCAAAATTGAGGGGCCTAAGGATGCAATTTCAGATATTTTTTCAGTTATATCCCTTCAAAAAATCCTATTTAACATCTCCATAAATTTTCAAGTCATTCTGAGTTTATTTGATATGTTTTTAATATATGCGCCCTTTGGTGCCTGTGGGGATTGCATGTTTTCCATCACACACTCTTGCTATTTGATCATTTTTTCTTCCTTGTGTGTAGTTGTAGGTTCTTATAAGGCGTTGGGAAGGAATATAAGACATAAGAGATCAGAGATACAAGTAGTGGTGGCATTGGCCCACCCACCTTGATTGTGGGTACAAGGAAAGACACTGGATGTGCACCCGGATTTCTTGAAGGATTTGATCCTTGGGAACCAAAAATTTGTAACAATTGTATCACATTTAAGCCCTCAAGGGGACTATTTTGTAACCTTGGATCTGATCCACCAAATTAATAAGAAGAATACTTGCTTTATTTCATATCTTGTTGTTTGGTTTTTGCTTCCATTTTACATGCATGCTTTTGTTTGATGCTCATACGCTATAGGGGATAGATACATATATTTTTATTCATAATTAGGTGCACTATTTTTTCCTACTTCAGAATAATATATTTTTAGGTGCATAATATTCATGGATTCCTTGAGATATTTTCCATCCAAGGTAGCCAATTTGTATGCACTTGATCCAAACTTAGCAGTAATGATAAACGGTCCAAGCCAATTAGGTTGAAATTTCCCTTTAAGATATTTTCTTGCATTAGTATTTTTTTATTTTTTTTAAGACTAAATCTCCAACTTCAAAGGATCTATTGTGAACTTTATTTGCATAGGATCTTTTAAGTTTGTCTTGGTAAGCACGAAGATGCTCTAAAGCATGAATGTGCTTTTTTGTCTAGAAGTTCCAGCTGACTTAACCTGTCAGTGCAATATTCATATCCTACTTCAGCATATTGAAGTAGAAGATCTAAAGAAGGAACTTCTAACTTTAATGGAAAAACCACTTCAGCACCATAAACAAAGATAAAAGGTGAATCACCTATAGGAGTACGAACACTAGTTCGATAAGCCCACAAGGAAGGATATAATTGTATATGCTAGTCACAGCATTTTTTATTAACCAATATTTTTAATATTTTGATTAATTTTTTATTATATGCTTCAACTTGGCCATTTCCTTGTGGATAATAAGGAGTAGACCATCTATGTTGGATTTTATATTTTTGACATAATTTCTTAATATTCTTGTTTTTAAAACATGTACCATTGTTAGAGATGAGATTAGATGAAATTCCAAATCTACAAATAATTTGATTGAGAATAAATCTAGAAAATTGAACTCTTGTACAAGAAGCTAAAGGTATAGCTTCTACCCACTTTGTAAAATATTTTGTTGCTATTATTATGAATTTATGACCATCAGAGGAAACATGATTAATTTTACCAATAATGTCTAAACCCCATTTAGAAAAGGGCCAAGGAGAGGCTATGGCTTGGAGTTCTTGAGTAGGAGCATGAACAAGGTCAGCATGTCTTTGACACTTGTCACAATGACGTACATAATCACTGGTGTCCTTTTCCATAGAAGGCCAAAAATATACCATTCTAAGGAGATTTTTAGCAATGGCACTTCCACTAAAGTGTCCTACATAGGATCCATCATGGGCTTCACTTAAGGCTTTCTTATATTCTTCTTTATTAAGACATCTTAACATGATACACTCAAAATATCTTCTATATAAGGTATTACCAACAATTAAAAAATGGATAGCTCACTTACGTAATAGCCTACATTGGTTTCTATCTAGTCCTTTAGGGAAGGTCCCATCCTGCAAAAAATTAAAGATATCTATATACCAAGGCTCTGGGGTAATTTCATTAATTAGAAATACATCTAATGGCTCTAGGTAAGACTTAGAAGAAGTAGGTTCTTGGAGTTTGCAAATAATGATAGTAGCATACTCATCATCCAACTCCAAAGGCAACAGAGGAGTAGCCGCATCCATAGCATCGACAACATGGTTTCTAGTTCTAGGAATAACTTCTAAAGTTACTTTCTCAAATAATGATATAAGTTTAAGCACATATTCTTTATAAGGATGAAGCTTCTTGTAGGCCCAAAATGGCCACATACTTAGGAAAATTTTGCAAATTTTGCCTAAGTGGTAAAGTCTTCATTCCGCACACCTTACAATGTATTTTGGAGCGGATCCACAATAGGAGGCATGAGCCCGCTCGACACTTAGTAAATTTTCATGCTTGGAGCGATTCTAGGAGACTTCCTTTGTTTTTGGCTCTGGACTAGCGATGCGTCTCGAATCCACAAAATTTTTAAGAAGAGATGACGTCAGCGATAAAAAGTGTGGATTGGCGACCGCTCGATATTTTGGAATACTTCACGAGTGGCTAAGTGTTGGAAGGCCCGATTCTGGAGAACCCATAGAGTATTTTCACCCGAAATGGTGACAAGGCGGGATGCTGTGGACAAGGTGGATGTGGATTCATGACTAAAGGTGATTTTGACTAACTCCTTTCAGAATGGTGACAAGGCAAGGATGTTTTATTAGAATGGAGAAAAGGTCACTTTGCACTATGATGGGTCCAGATTGATGATCATATGCCAATGCACTTGCTCAATCAGAATGGAATCCACAAAAGTCATAAAGAAAGGATGATGTCATCAATATTTTTGTGTGGATTGGTGAATACCTTACGGATAATGAAGGAATCTGAAGAACAAAGAGTGGATTCGATTCCACTTAGCCTTTAGGTCATTTGGAAGCCGGATTGGTGATTCCATAGTTTCTAAGATAGAAGGATGATATCACCAACATTTTAAAGTGGAATGGCATTATGTTCTCCCTACCATTATAATAATCTTATATCTAGATGAATCATAGCCATACAATGAGGGAGATCAATGGTGAAGATTGTATCAAAGAATCTGAGGTATTTAGAGATATTTCTTCACCAGAATTGGAATAATTAGTTGGAAGAGGAAGATGAAGCATCGAGGGTTTTCAAGAAGATAGAACCAGAAGTGGTTATAGATCGATGATAGTATATGGCTTCCAAGAAGGATCGATGATGATACATAATATCTAATAGACTGAACTCCAGTTTGTGCCAAGAAACCAAAAATTTGTAGAGGCCCCGAGCTGCCATGGTGGACCACTTTCAATAGATTTCCTAGAAGATGTACCAGTAAGAAAATGCTAGCAAGAACTCTTTATTGCACTATCAAAATTAAATCTTTGTAATGTTCTTTGTAATTTTAAATTTTTGCAAAAACTATAAATAGAGGTCGAACCCTCATTTTTAAGGGTCGGCTCTAGTGTGTTTTCTTATGCTACTATAAATATTCCCAAGAGCTAATGGAAGGAGCATTACATTGATCTTCACCTCAAAATTTGTATCTTCATGCTTGATATCAGAGGTTCAAATTCTTTAGCTGTATTTCTATGAATACTTAAGTGGTTAGTTTATGCCAAATTAATGGATTACTAGCTATTAAAGTAATTGAAATATGCTTTTGAGATTGATCTTTATTGTTAGGAAGTGCATTTCTATAGAATCTAGATATTGGTGAATTCTGTTATTTGGATTATCATTGTCTGGATATTGAAATCGTTGTCTGCAATATTTCTCTATTGTGCTTTAATGAATGAAGAGTCATTCAATTTGTGATAATGTTGATCTGAGTTATGTATCTTTGGGTTAGTTTTTTAGAGCTTTTTATGGTGGTGCAATGTTGTTAGCCTATCCATCCACTATTGTTCACATTTCTCTAACCCTAACCTTTTCTTACCCTAACCTTCAAACCCTAAGTGAGCATAATTGTGTCAACACCCTATTTAAGTTGACAAGGAACCAACCTACTCTAGAGGTTGGATCGAAAACTCTATTTTGGTCCATCCAATGTTGAGTGTTGAGCTGCAGCTATCGAGTGCAAGCCTGGACAGAAAATAGGAAGATAGACAGCCATAGTATCGAGTGAAAACTTGGTGCAATTCAGTGCCCAATAATTTTTGGCATGC
Source organism: Wollemia nobilis (assembly GCA_028583015.1). Classification (NCBI taxonomy): domain Eukaryota; kingdom Viridiplantae; phylum Streptophyta; class Pinopsida; order Araucariales; family Araucariaceae; genus Wollemia; species Wollemia nobilis. The sequence continues at coordinate 1,400,273 of JAQPPZ010005211.1, forward strand.
CCGATGGGACCAGTTCACAAGGAACATGAAACCCATCAAATGAGTTACTATTATCTCAACCCGAAGGAATCAAGATTAGGTGAATTATCTTGACCTTGTAAGTGGAGAAGAGCAAGTTCACCTGGTGACTCCCTAGTCTTTAGACTCAAAAAAATAATTATCCCTATAGACCAGTGTCCTTTCATGTATACCAGGTCTTTCAAAAGGAATAACCCTAACTCCTATTTTTACTATGAGTTACCTTATAGAGGGGCTATTATTGCTAGAAGTTTAGATCAATATTTCCTCATAGAGGAAGAGCTTCTAGAAGAGGATCCTATAGTCCATCCAATAATTCCCCCAATAAGACCTACAACCAAAAATATGGCACAAAATGGGCCTCCTAATCAGCCATTACAGAAGTATCCCAGCTGGAACACAATCGGTCCTCTCAGATTAGCCCAAATGAATGCCATCCCTCAAGATGTATCTAAATCTATCCCCACTTATGATGGATCTAGGAAAATAACTTATGAGCACTGTCAAGATATCTTGAACCTGGTAGCAATCCACAACATAAAGGAAGAAGATATTATTGTAAGAATTCTAGCCCTATCCTTCAGAGGAAAGATATTGCATTGGTTTAGAACCTTGGAAGACAATACTATCACTTCATGGCAAGCGTTAGCCGAGCCATTCATAGAGGAATTTAATGAATCTACTAACCCATTTTCTCTGCTTAATCAGTTTACATCCATGCAGAAAACTCAGCAAGAAACTGTCTCAGATTTCAATTTGAGATTTAGCAGAACATGGAAAAGAATTCCCCCCACTACTAGACCAACTACATGTTTGGCTTATATGTATTATATCCGAGCTCTTGGATCAGATTTAGGGCTACAGACACAACAATCAGGAGTAGAAACCTTCCCCCAAGTTTATAATGTAGTAGTTCATGCTAAAAATATCCTAATCAATGTCGGAAGACTTCCCCCAAAACTATGTTGCCTTACAACTCAGAAACCACTAGTAGCCAAATTCAATCCACAAAACCCTCTTACATAGACCCCCTATATTTATCATCTCCATATCCACAAATGAATGTGATCCCTCAACCAAAGCCTATGTCCTCTATAACTCCTTTTCCTCCCCTTCCTTCTCAATCATCTCAAGAGTTTTCTGCTATCCTAGATATACAAAATACTCTAAAAACTCTAAGTAATAGAATGAATTCAATGGAAAAGAGAGACCAAGAAAGGTCACAATAGAGGAGATTCCCATATGTAAACAAATATCAGAGACCTGGTCCGAGTAATAGTACTAGGGTCAGGGTGAATGCAGTATATGAGGAGCCAGAATGTTCTTCAGATACTACTCTTGCGAATGTTTGGTGTTTAGTATGTAATGACCCCCATGACTCATAGTCTTGTGTGATGTACCAACACCATGTTCAACAAGCTATGGATCAAGCTGAAAGGAATCAAAAGGGGAGAGTTAATATGTTATGGCACCCTGATCAAATCATGGTTGGGAAAGAGTCAGCTGAGGAAAGCCCAATTGTTATTATGACAAGGTCTGGGAAGAAAGCTTTACAAGTAGACCCCCAAAAAATGGGGCAATTCCAAGTCCCTTCTCAGAAGAAATTTGATCCCCTCCCTCAGAGTAGTAACACCTTCCCTATTCCTCAAGCTAAGGGAAAAGAGAAGACAGATAGTCTTCCTAAGAGACCGAAAAAGGAAACAGAAGGAGACCGAATGAGATCTAAAGATGAAGATCAAGAAAGACTTAGGTTCCCCTCTATTACTAAAAGACAAATATTAGAGGCTACCCAAAAATATAAAATAAGATATGGTGAGCAAGAAAGAGGGCTGGAAAGACTCTCCTTGACTAAGTCTGAATACAACATTGTTGAAGAGATGAAAAGGATCCCATCAAAAGCTAGCATGTATGACACTCTATTCATCCCTGGTCAGATTGACCTGCTTAAAGCTTCCCTCAACAAAAATCCTCAGAATAGATTGGCCACAACAATCCTTAGTATGCCATCAGAAAAGAAAGAAATGACACCTATTATTTTAAATAATAAACCTCCCCCTTTCTATATATCCCTAAGAATGGAAGGTTGGGTAGTCCAAAATTGTATGATTGACTCAGGAGCATCAACTACAGTTATGCCTAAAGCAGTCTATGAGGATATGGGTATGGAGTATACCCGATCTTGTCCTGGAGTATTACAACTAGATGGGACACCTGTCAAGATAGTTGGGGTCATTAAGGATGTACTAATGAGGTTGCATAGAGCCCCTGAGGTGACAATAGTGCAAGAAATAGTTGTGGTTGACTTAGAACCCTATTTTGGATTATGTCTTTCAAGAGAGTTTACTGCAAAGCTAGGGGGATGTATGTATATGGATTATTCTAGCATGGTAATCCCTTTCAAAGGAAAGAGGATAAGGATAACACCTAAAAAACTAGTAGCTTATCACATTGAAAATATTGAAGAAGATATGTGCAATCTTAATCCCTTGGAAGAATTTGAGCTGGTGGAAAACATTGAAGAGTTGGACATAGAGGATGAGTTGCCTTTCAGAGAAGACTATAGTCAGTTCGAAACTAGTATGGGAACATATAGCATCTCAAATAAATCAGAGAAGAAAATCCCTGCTATATCCAACCAATATCTAAGAGAGAAAGAAACTTGGATCATGCACTTTGATGGTGCTAAATGCAAAAATGGTGCAGGAGCTGGTGTGGTCCTACAATCCCAATCAGAAGGTACAAAAAATTTTTCTTACAGACTGACATGGTCATGTACTAACAATGTGGTAGAATATGAGGCCCTATGTCTAGGATTGATACAAGTAGAAAGTATGGGCATTAATATTTTGAATATATATGGTGATTCTGAGCTAATAGTCCATCAAGTAAGAAATAGGTGCAGCAGTAAGCACCATTACTTAAAATCTTACAGAAATAGGGTATGGGATTTAATGGAATATTTTGATGCCCTAAATTTAAATTTTATTCCCAGAGAAAAGAATACTCTAGCTGATTCATTAGCAACAAAGGGAGCTAACTTCAACCCTTCTGTAGACTTTGGAATCAAGAAGGCCAAGGGAATTAAAATGATTTTCAGACCTACAATACCAGACAAGCAGATTTTTTGGCAGGTTTTTGAAAGTGATGAACAAATAGTTGATTTTTTGGTGAGAGAAGCATGTCTCTCCACTATCCAAGAAGAGAATTCAGAAGAAATTGATCAGCAAGACATTATCCAACTAAGGAACAATCATATCCCAAGAGGGTTGGTCACCCTTGAGAGTTTGTTTGATAATGAGGATAGAAAGAAGACCAAAGCCATGAAGGTCAATGAAAAAATCTATAAAGAAGTTGAAGTTGGTATAGAAAAGAAGCTCAATGTTGGAATCCGATGTTCACCTGAGGAAGTAGAAGATATCAAAGCTCTATGCTTAAGATACCAAGACATTGTGGCTTGGTCATATGAAGACCTCAAGGTGTATGATAAAAAGGTTATCCAACATACTATTGAGCTAGAGCCTGATGCAAAACCATTTAGGTAGAAGTAGAGGCCAGTCAATCCAAGGATCGAGGCCATTATGAGAGAGGAGCTCTTAAAGTTATTAAAGGCTAAGATCATATACCCAATAAAACATTCTACTTGGGTAGCCAATTTGGTACCCGTGAGAAAAAGAATGGGGATATACGCTTGTGTGTGGACTTTAGAAATATGAACCAAGCATCCCTTAAAGATCACTATCCTCTCCCTCAGATTGATCAGATCTTGTAGGTAGTGGTAGGAGTAGAAATATTCTCATTATTGGATGGTTACTCTGGATATAACCAAATTTGGGTGAAAGATGAAGATCAGTATAAAACAACATTCACCACAAAATGGGGTACATTTGCCTACCAGAGAATGCCTTTTGGGTTGTCCAATGCAGGAGCCACATTTTAGAGAGCTATGGACTATGCCTTTGGAGCACTGATCAACAAGGCTATTCTGATTTATCTGGATGACATGACTATGTTTTCCCATGATAAAAAAGACCATCTGTCACACTTGGAGCAAGTTTTTCAAAAGTGCAGAGAATTTGGTATTTCACTCAATCCTAAGAAGTCATTCTTTGTAGTCCATGAAGGAAAGCTACTAGGTCATGTGGTCTCAAAATATGGCATGGCCATAGATCCAGATAGAATCACATCAATTCTTGCTCTTCCTTTGCCTACAAATAAGAAGACATTGCAGTATTTCCTAGGCCAAATCAATTTTGTCAAGAAATTCATTTCTAATTTTGCACAGAAAGTAAGGCCTATATCTGAGCTACTCAAGAAAAATGTTGAATTCAAGTGGACTGAAGTCAGGAAATAAGCTTTTGAGATTATCAAGCAATCCATTGCAACAGCCCCAGTACTGGTAAACCCAGATTTCAGCAAATATTTTATTCTTTATGCATATGGAGCTGAAGAAAGTTATGCCTCAGTACTCACTCAGAAAGATGATCAAGGGGAGGAACATCCTATGTTCTTTTGGAGCCAGACACTCCATGATTATCAGGTCAAATACAACTTTATTGAAAGGCAAGTATTTTTTATGATGAAGTCACTAAAGAAGTTCAAGCAGTATTTGGTACAGAGCAAGACCCTAGTATATGTGGTTCATCCGGATGTAAGAAGTTTTATCCTACAAGGTGATCTAGGAGACAAAAGAGCTGGTTGGATTACCAAAATCTAAGAATATGATGTAGAAATACACCCCACCAAGCTAGTGAGAGGTAGAGCCTTATGCCAAGGGTTAACAGAAGCTACAACATTGGTAGAAGTAACAACTTGCCAGACAACAGAAGAAAATTAGGTCAAAATAATACAAACTGAAGACTCTGATTGGATTGACCAGATGATTAGGTATTTCCAGAGTGGAGTATGCCCCCTTAATCTAAGTGCTTCCCAAAGGAGGAGATACAGGCTTCATGCTTTGAAATATGTATTACTACCAGAGGGCTTATACAAAAGAAACTTGGATGGAATTCTTCTAAAATGCTTAAAGGATGACCAACAAAAAAGGGTCATGGAGGAATTCCATGGAGGATCAGCTAGTGGACATAGCTCAGGTAGGGTTACAACTTTAAAAATCATAAGAGCAGGCTATTATTGGCCCACTATATTCACTGATGCTTTTAAAGTCACCCGAGCTTGTGACAAATGTCAGAGATATGTTGGAAGGACAAGGAATGCTTCATCCCCCCTCAAGCCCATTCAAGTTGAAGAGCCTTTTCAACAATGGGGGCTAGATTTCATAGGGGTTATCAACCCTAATTCCTCAATAGAGCATAATTTTATCTTAACTACCACATATTATCTTACCATATGGGTAGAAGCTATTCCTACCAAGAAATCAGATCAAGATGTTGTGATCAATTTTATGGAAAATTTGATTTCAAGGTTTGGAGTCCTAGAAGCTTTGGTGAGTGACAATGGCCCAACTTTCATAGGAGCCAAGTATATTGAGTTTTCCAGTAAGTATGGCATTACTCTTAAAAATACTTCAAATTATTATCCACAAGGTAATGGACTTGCAGAATCTACCAACAAAAACCTATTAAGGATTTTGAGGAAATCACTTGAAGGTAATAAAAGAAGTTGGCACCTATTGCTGGACCAAGCTCTATGGGTAGACAAGATTACTATTAAGAAGTCCATCAATACTTCCCCTTATGCACTAGTATATGGCAAGGAGGCAGTGTTACCAATCCATTTGGAGATCCCAACACTTAAGCTTGTCAATTCAGAGGAAGAGTCAGAAGAAGATCCTATGAAAACTAGGTTGACACATTTGCTGAAATTAGAAGAGAGTAGAGCTCAGGCATATGATAGTTTTCAAAAGCATTCATCAGACATTAAAGCATGGTTTGATAAGAAAGCCAGATTCAAGAAATTCTAAGTTGGAGACTCAGTTCTCAGATGGAATGTTGATAGAGCAAAGCCAGGAAAGCATGAAAAGTTTGATTCTTTTTGGGATGGTCCTTTCAGAATAGTAGATGCCAAGGAGTCCAATGTATTTCAGCTAGAAGATCCAGAGGGAAACATACAACCAATTCTAGTGAATGGTTTTCATCTCAAGCTCTACTATGTGTAAGGAGTGAGTTCATTATAACATATGTATATACATTGTATAATTATTTTCCCTCCTTTCTGCACTTTGTACTTTAATTTCTTTTTACACTTTGTAATCAATTTTCTTGAAAAATATTGAAAAAAAAAATTGCAAGAATGACTAAGTATGGACTAAGTACACAACATGGTTTCATTCCACACTCAATTCTATGTGAAGCCTTCCGGAATGACGTGCGCTCTTGAATCCACATCAAAATACACTAATATTCTCACAAAATGGTGAGTCGATGGTCAAAAGAGAGAAAAGGCATTCCCAATCTAGGAACCTTTCAAAGCCAATATAGCCAGAGCAGAATCAAGATAGAAATTCATGCCTAGAAGGTTCTAAGTGTCAATGGACCCAAAAGGCTCTTAATCCACTAGTTTCAAAATCAAAGTGGAGCCAAGCAACAATTTCAACCATGACACGTGGAGACCAGAGAACGATCCCACATTCAATGCTAACGAACTCATGCCATAACCAAAGAGTAGCCAAAGGGGTGCAGTGAGGTGGCAGTGCAATTTGAAATTTTGACCAATGAAAATATAGAATGCCACCATTGAGCCATCGAAGGGAATGATTAAAAGTTGGAAAGTGTGCCAACGGTGAGGTCATGTAGTAGCTGCATTAATGGTGGAGGATACACATGTTCCAAAAAATAAAAGTGACAAAAAGCATACACGAGGCTCATTTGGTAGCTATTTGCATCCCTAGAGTGGTAAAAAGATGAAGTGATATTCTGAAGAATTTACTACAAATTGTAGGGAGAACGAAGTCTTACTACTATCAAAATGGCCCCTAAAAATCACCCACTGAGACTTCAAAAGATGTTCAGGAGTTTGAAACTCTGGAGAAGAAGGTGGTGGCACCATATCTTGACAAAGTCGAAGTCATGGTAGACATAGAAATGGTCCTCATAGAAAGAATGAAGCTAAGGAGGAATGTGAACGATAGATACAAGAAGAGAGCTACTTTGGCTATGGAAGGTAGATGTTGTCCTTTCTTATATCTCTTTTTATATTTATGATTCTATTCATCTATACCCTGAGTTGATAGTTGCAATAGTTAAGTTTTATGACCCATTGGCTAAAGTATTAAAACCTCTAAGGGTGAAACCCTATTTAATATCACAAAATACTTTTGTCATAAACTCTTTGCCCTAGGGTCTAAACCCCCTGTAATACCAAAGCCATTTAGGATCATTGAGCAGACTAGGTTTTACACCAAAAAATGAGCTAATGATGATGAGTCATTTAAAAATTGGGTTTATAAACAACTTAATACTAAGCCCAAGGAAAAATTACCTGAAGTCCCTATCTCTATTGACAAATTTGTAAACCCTATCTTATTTTCTATGTTGGCTTGCATGGAGGGTTTAGACTCTGATAGAATGGTACATGGCTGGAAAATTGCCGTAGCATACTGTATTTCTAATGAAATAATGTATGAGAAAGATGTGGGAAAGAAAGGGACTAGAGTGATTTATTTTTACTGGCCAACTTTTCTCGCACAGAGGATACATGAGCAGCTAGTAAGTATGAAAAGGGGCGTTGATGCTCCTAGTTTTAGGCATTGCTCAAGTCTGGTGTGGATGTTCTATGCTGCCACTAAAGATAGAATGTCATGGATTCCGGTCAAGGATAAAACCAATGATGGGGAACCCTTGCCGATTTATTATTGGACAAGTCATTTGAGGAGCAGTGAGTCTTATTATAGATTCAATTTGGAATTTCTGGGACCTACCCTAAGAATAATGTATGGTAAGTGCCCTAGATTGCCACCTTTAATTGAGCAGATTTTGAGAACAAAGGGTGCAGAAGAAGGAGACTAGTATTTTTTGATCGAGGGCACAATAATCAGATTGTATGGTTTCATGGGTAAACCTTTTCTCCTACCCCACTTTGTCATAGAGAGGCTTTTTGCCCTAGAATATCTGAGGTAGGTAGAGTACATTGATGTAAACTATGGTTCTAGGAGAAAGAGGAAGTCTTTACTTACCCACCACACTATGGATGACATTACCATCACCAAGAAGGGGCAGAGCCAACAAATTGACCAATACCTTGATAGGTTAGGTCTATTTTATATTCCCCAAATATGGAGTTATGACCCTGATGGCATTTTTACTACAAGGAATAAAACCCTAAATGGACCTAAGGCCTATAAATTTGAAAGGAGGCCCAGGGCTCATTTTGAACAAGGTAGAAACAATGATGAGACTACTCTTTTAGAGTGGAATGTCTCAAATATGGGTCAATTACCTCCATGGTTGGATTTTTATGAGCAAGTTGTTGATTTTGACCCTGAAAATAAGCCAAGTCATCGGATTACAGAGGCTACAATTAAAAATATTGAAGTTGAGTCAACAAAGAAAAAGGATCCTCCACCTGAGGAAGAGATTGTAGAAGAAGAAGAGGAAGAAAAGGGACCATGGAATGTAGCAAAGATAATAGATTGGTGGAGAATGAGGATTGAAATTGGAAAGCCTAAGTCCAAGTTTGGAATGAAGATTGATAAAGAATTTTCAAGGAGATATAATAAAAACATTGGAACCTAGAGACAAAAGGATGTCAGAAACATAGTATTAATGGTTGAAAAACCCCAATATGGCTCTGAATCCCTCCCTCCACCTACAGATCAAGAGGCTCAACTAGAAGAGCTAGGAACTCCTTTGACAATGGTTGAAGTACTGAAAACCTTTCATCCTACCACTGAGCAGGTGGAGAAGTTTCCTAAGGGGGCTAAGTTGATGAGAAAAATGCAATATTCTAAGGAAAAAGTTGTCGATACTCTAGTTATTGAAATAATATCTAGGCCTAAATGCTTAGCTTTAGGAGGACGGCCTCCAGACAAAGATATTGACTGGAAAAAGAAGGATGAAAGTTTTAAGTTCAAACCCCTTTCTTTTACCCCTGCAACATCAATTGAATTACGTCCTATTTCTGAGCAATCATTACTTTTTGGAGTAGTGCAAGAAGATGTGTTGGAAGAAGATTCTGAGAATGAGATGACTACTTTTCAATTGGTTCATAGAAGGACTAAGAGGGTCCCAGAAAGAGAGGAAAGAGAGATTTCAAAGAAACAAAAATTGGATATGGAGGAGATTGCTAAAGAAGTAGCTGATTTTGCTATGGAAGAATTGATTAATCAGGAGCAGCAACAAGATACAGAGATAGAACAAGAGCACCCTACATCAGTAGGTGAAGGTATGGCTTCTAATCCCTCTTCTCCTCTTCATCCTCATGAGTCCCCAAAGAAATATCCCTCCCTTTCTAATCAAGAAGACATGACAAGTGTACCTCCTCCCTCTCATAGTCCACCACATAAGTCATCAGTAGCCATTGAGGTACAAGTCACTTATATTTCATCACAACCACCTCAAATCCCATATCCAACATCTGAGGTTCCCACTCCCTCATCTACCATCACTTCACTTCCATATTTTTCATCACCACCATCAATGGGACACTACGTTCCAAGTATATCCATCCATCCAATTGTTAGTCTTGCATCAGTTTCCATGAGTCTACCAATAACAACAATAGTAGTTACAGAGTCCACTATTGTCACAGAGGCTATTGTAACTATATCCTCACCCCCATCATCAATAGTTTAGTCCACCCTTTCATTTCTAGTGTCATCATCTCCTCTAGCTACTGGTCTTTCAAGACCTATCACTATATCAAAAGAGCAGGCAGCCACTCAGAGTATAAATGATTATTGGGTAGAGAAGCTTACTAAGCCTTCCAATAGGATGGCTGTCAGAAGAAGAAGCATGTATGTTGATCCTATTTCTAGATAGAGAATATCAAGATCTATGACTCCACTAGTGAGCAAACCTAAAACTGAGATGACTATTCAAGATTATCGAGTGGAGGAGGTCACAGAAGATATTGATAAGCTTCCTGAGGAAGATGAGCTAATTATAGCCAAAGCCCACTTGGATACCTTCTATGTGAAAAATGATTTAGTCAGAGAGAAGGTAGACAAATTGGAGAAATAGGTTGAAAAGCTTAAGAAGAGTCTGAATAATCAAAAGGAAGTAGAAAAGGCTCTGAGAAAAGAGGCTAAGGGTTGGCAAGAGAAGTTTCAAGAAGCCAATAAACTAAAGGACCAATTAGAAGAGCAAAAGAAGTTGAATGAAGATCAGGCAAAAGAAATTCAAAATTTAAAGCATCAACTTCAGATCGAGAAAGCTAAATCTTTAGGATTTTCTAAGAATGAGTTGAAAAGTATTAGAAAAGAGTTGCTTTCTGAGGTCCAGGAGAAATTTTCAGGGCTTCAACTTATTATTGATTATCTTAATGATGCCAGCCGCCTACTCTCCAATATTCAGAAAGAGCTAGATCAGATCACTAGAGAGTTGTAGCCTATGGTGATTCCGATAGAACAAATGTACAGGTTGGTTGATAGTAGACTCAATGATTCTGCTAAACCTATTCCTAATAAAGAATGGAATCTCACCAGAGTTGCTACCAAGATAGTGGTTAAAAAGCATAGGGCACTTCAAAGAGCCTGGTTGTTATTTGATAGGATTGAAAAGGTGATAAAGGATGTTGTTGAATTAAATAAGGAAATGATTCAGGTTGGCTTCAGAGGCCTCTGGAAGGAGGATCACAACTTGTTATCTATGGAAGAGATCCAATAGAGCATTAATGAGAATTTGTAGGATGAATCTGGAATAGATTCTCTAGAAGAGCCACTACCCCAAGAACAAGTTGTCCAATTGATCATTGATTTTACCCGGTTGAGAGATCTCATGGAAGATCTGGTGAATAGAGGGAATGCTGCTAACTATGAGGACATTGGAGAGCTACAATATGTTTATAAGCAGCTCAAAGAAACATCAAATCCCTCTGAAGAAGCCTAGAAATAGGCTCTACAATATTTGGAATTAATGGTTCAGTTGTTTGGGAATACTTCTGGAGAAAGAAGTCAGAAAACACCTACTCCAGAAGAAGAAGAAGAAGGAGAAGAAGAAGAAAAGGAAGAAGAGGCCATAGAAGAAGGGGAGCTAGATAGATCAGTTACAGGCCCAGAAGGGGCTCACACTTAGTTCATTTTTATTTTGTACATATGCATAAGTTTTGTATTTTTGTTTTGACTCTGACAATTGTCAGAAGTAAGCAATAAAGGCATGAAGCCTATAGAGGCAGAAGAGCAGAGACTATATGTGAAGGCATTTATTGAAATAAGGCCTTATAAAAGGAGTAGATTTGTGTCTAGTTTTTGAAGACAGTGGCAAGACCTATATTTCTGACACAGTATCTATATGAGCGAGTAAGTTCTATATATTTTTGGCATCATTTCCATATGAACCTTTACTCTCTAGGAAGACTATTAAAATTTTTAGAGAGTAGTGTTTATATGGAATTTATTCTATAAAATATGTTTTTGAAGATAAATATGTTTGACTCCTAAGGCCCAATGGATAAGACTCTGAGTTCGATTGGCTTTGCAAGCAAATCCACCCGGAGGCGCCAGAATGTAGGCCCAAAATGGCCACATACTTAGGAAAATTTTGCAAATTTTGTCTAAGTGGTAAAGTCTTCATTCCGCACACCTTACAATGTATTTTGGAGTGGATCCACAATAGGAGGCATGAGCCCACCCGACACTTAGTAAATTTTCATGCTTGGAGCGATTTCGAGAGACTTCCTTTATTTTTGGCTTCGGACTAGTGATGCATCTCGAATCCACAAAATTTTAAGAAGAGATGACATCAACGATAAAAAGTGTGGATTGGTGACCACTCAATATTTTGGAAATACTTCACGAGCGGCTAAGTTTTGGAAGGCCCAATTCTAGAGAACCCATAGAGTATTTTCACCCAGAATGGTGACAAGGTGGGATGCTATGAACAAAGTAGATGCGAATTCATGACTAAAGGTGATTTTGACTAACTCCTTTCTAGAATGGTGACAAGGTGGAATGTTTTATTCTGAAGATAGTGTGAAATGGAGAAAAAGTCACTTTGCACTATGAGGGTCCAGATTGATGATCATATGCCAATGCACTTGCTCAGCCAAAATGGAATCCACAAAAGTTGTAAAGAAAGGATGATGTCATCAATATTTTTGTGTGGATTGATGAATACTTTGTGGATAATGAAGGAATCTGAAGAACAAAGAGCGGATTCGATTCCACTTAGCCTTTAGATCATTTGGGAGCCGGATTGGCATTCCATAGTTTCTAAGATAGAAGGATGATATCACCAACATTTTAAAGTGGAATGGCATTGTGTTCTCCCTACCATTATAATAAGCTTATATCTAGATGAATCATAGCCATACAATGAGGGAGATCAATGATGAAGATTGTATCAAAGAATATAAGGTATTTAAAAATTTCTTCACCAATTGTAATAGTTAGTTGGAGAGGAAGTTGAAGCATCGAGGGTTTTCAAGAAGATAGAACCAGAAGTGGTTATAGATCGATGGAATAGATGGATCCAAGAAGGATCAATGATGATACATAATCTCTAATGGACTAAACTCTAGTTTGCGCCAAGAAACCAACAATTTGTAGAGGCCCCAAGCTACCATGGTGGTCCACTTACAATAGATTTCCTAGAAGGTGTACCAGTAAGAAAATGCCAGCAAGAACTCTCTGTTGTGCTGTCAAAATTAAATCTTTGTAATGTTCTTTGTAATTTTAAATTTTTGCAAAAACTATAAATAGAGGTCGAACCCTCATTTTTAAGGGTCGGCTCTAGTGTGTTTTCCTGTGCTACTGTAAATATTCCCAAGAGCTAATGGAAGGAGCATTACATTGATCTTCACCTCAAAATTTGTATCTTCATGCTTGATATCAGAGGTTCGAATTCTTTAGTTGTATTTCTGTGAATACTTAAGTGGTTAGTTTGTGCCAAATTAATGGATTACTAGTTGTTAAAGTAATTGAAATCTGCTTCTGAGATTGATCTTTATTGTTAGGAAGTGCATTTCTGTAGAATCTAGATATTGGTGAATTCTGTTATTTGGATTATCATTGTCTGGATATTGAAATCGTTGTCTGCAATATTTCTCTATTGTGCATTAATGAATGAAGAGTCATCCAATTTGTGATAATGTTGATCTGAGTTATGTGTCTTTGGGTTAGTTTTTTAGAGCTTTTTATTATGGTGCAATGTTGTTAGCCTATCCATCCACTATTGTTCACATTTCTCTAACCCTAACCTTTTCTTACCCTAACCTTCAAACCCTAAGTGAGCATAATTGTGTCAACACCCTGTTTAAGTTGACAAGGAACCAACCTACTCTGGAGGTTGGATCAAAAACTCTATTTTGGTCCATCCAATGTTGAGTGTTGAGCTGCAGCTATCGGGTGCAAGTCTGGACAGAAAATAGGAAGATAGACAATCGCAGTATCGAGTGAAAACTTGGTGCAATTCAGTGCCCAACACTTCTCATCTCGTTTTTTATAAACTTCATTGATTTGATTTATCACGAGCTAAGAATTTCCAAAAACTAACAATGTTTTTATTTTAAAGCTAAAGCAACTCATAATCCAAGGATTAGAGCCTCATACTTTGTAGTATTATTAGTACAAGAAAACTGTAATTTAAAAGATAAAGAAATAAGGTGCTTTTGTGGAAATATTAATATAATATCTGCACCTGCACCACTTATACATCTAGCTCCATCAAAAAACAATGTCCAAGTTTTAGAATGATCTTCTTCTAAATTAAGACACTCATCAAGAAATTCAATGTTATTAGGATGAGTAGACTCTAAAGGTGTAGCAACTAACTGATCAGCTATAACTTGGCCTTTTATGGATTTTTGGCCAATAAATATGAGTTCAAACTCGCTAAGAGCAAGAACCCACTTAGATGTGCATCTGGATAAATAAGGTCTACTCATCAAGTACCTTAATGGATCAGACTTAGCAATAATATATGTTTTTTGACTTGGCATATAATGCCACAACTTTTTTGTAGAAAAAACAACTATTAGACAAAGATTTTCTAATGGAGTATATTGGGTTTCATAACTTATTAAAGTTCTTATATAATATGTAGCTCGTTATTTCTTTTTGTCATAAATTTGAGCTAACATAGCTCCAAGTGCAAGTTTTGAAGTAGAAATATATAGAATAAAAGGACAATCCAGTCTAGGCAGAACAAGCATTAGAGGGTTGAGGAGATATTGTTTAATACTATCAAAAGATTCTTGATATTCCTTATCTCATTGAAAGGAAATGTTTTTCTTGAGTAATATAAGAAAAGGTTTTGTTTTATCTACCAATTTATCAATGAAGCGATGAATAACTTGTAATTTTCCTTGTAAGATTCTTAATTCTGATATGTTTTTAGGGGGTGGCATATCACAACTAGCCTTAATTTTTAGAGGATCTATTTCTATGCCTCATATAGAAACAATGACTCCTAATATTTTTTCAGATTTTAATCCAAATACACACTTGTCTAGATTTAAACGTATAAGATATTCTATTAATCTATCAAACACTTTTCTTAAATCATTAATGTGTCATATTATTTTATCGAATGAGCTATAATAACATCCACATAATCATGCAAAATATCATATATCATATCACGAAAAATATATGTCATAGCTCTCTGATAAGTTGCACCTTCATTCTTTAATCTAAAGGGCATTACTTTCCAACAGAATGTTCCCCAAGGATTAATAAAGGTTATTTTAGCTTGGTCTTTAGGAGTTATTATCCTGAAAAACCATCCATAAGTGATAAAATTCCACTCCCAACTGTAAAATCTATGATTTGATCCATATTAGGGAGAGGAAAGTCATCTTTAGGGCATGCAACATTAATATCTCTAAAATATGTGCAAACCCTAATCTTAGTAGCTTCTTTCTTAGTTACTGGAACAACATTTGATATCCACTTAGCATAGTCAATAGCTTGTATAAAATTTACATTCAAAAGCTTTTCTAACTCACTTTTAACTAGTAGTGCTACTTTAGGATGCATTTTTCTAAGTTTTTTATTTTACAAGGTTAGCATCAAGATGCACTACTAAATGGTGCATGACTATAAAAGGATCTAAACTTGGCATATCTACGTATGTCCAAGCAAAGACATCAGGATATTCTATGAGGAATTCAATATATAGCTTTTTTTTTCTTTACTTAACTCTGATCCAATATTGACCATGCGAGGGTTCTCTTCTATCCCAATATTGATTTTTAAAATATTTTCTACAAAAATATTTAAATCTCTTTCAAATTTGGGTGGTACGGGTGACACACCTATTTCTTGTAATTCTTCTAATGTGCATTTAGCTAACTCTTCTTAAGGAGTAGTAGTTTCAATATGGGCTATACATGGCATAGATTCATCAAAGAAGAACTCATTCCTTAAAATTTCAACAAGAGATATATCATGATAGATATCACCCTCTAAACATTCATCTAGAGAAGCAATCATTTTTGGATAAACCATAGTCAACATATTACAAGTATATATTATTTTAATGGGCTCTTGTTGTTCCATATATTCTTGATATGTTATAAGATGATCATCATCTTCATATGGGAATGGTTCTATTTTTGTAGGAATATAACCAAGACCACATCGGACCAACCATTCCATAACTTCTAAAGGTTCTTTCATACCATTTTCATAAGGTCCTAAACCTTTACCTCTATATCCCATATTACACATCATTGGTTTTGATTTTATATATCCATTAGAAAAGTAACACTTAGCAAATCCATCCTCCTCAATTGTAATTTTTACAATTGAAATTTTACCCCAATCATATCTTACATATTACAAATGCTTCCCTTCTTTGGCAAGCCTAATGTTCGAGGAGATGGTGGTAACTTAGATAGCACCAAGGAATCTTGGGTAGAAAAATTAACTTCTTCAGTAGTTTCAAGCACTGAAGATAAATCCAATAGCACTTCATCCAAAATGGCATATGAAGTAGATGGACTATCTTCCTTAACTGGTTCTTTACGTGTTGTAAATTTAAATGTTGTAGACTCAAGAGGTGGATCTGCTATTATAGATTTAGGAAATGGATTAGATATAGGCTCAAAAGGTGATGATGATAATGATTGAGAACTTGTTGATGTTGATTCTTTAGAATGTGTTTTTAATGATGTTGATTTATAAGGTGATGATGATTTATATTTAGAAGATTTTGATTATGAGGGTGTACTAGGATGAACAACAGATATAGCAGGATATAACAAAACTCCTATAGGTTTTGTTGTAGCACACATGTCAAAAGGCCTAGTGTCACCATGAATGGTGACTAGTTGATTTTTAAACTCAATTTTAACACATTGATGTAATGTGGAAGGTAATCTCATTGCATTGATCTAGGGTCGACCTAGAAGAATGTTGTATCATGCAAAACAAGGTACAACAAACATAGTCGTATCAAAAATTCTTGGACCAACTTGCAATTGGATTTTCATTACTCCACATGTTTCTTGAGTTTCATAATTAAATGCTTTAATAATCATTTCAGTATTTTTCATATCTTCTTTTTTAAATCCAAATATTTGAAAGAAATCATATGTGCATATATTTAAGGATGATCCATTACTATTTTAACTCCTACATCTCCAATCAATGATATGATGTATAAAGGGTTATCTCCATACAAAATTTGAGGAATATCATTATCATGAAAATCTATGAAATTTGTTTCATCCAAATTTACCACATTTACTACTACATTAGGTTCAATATCTTTAGGTACCATCATCTTGCTTAACATTTTTATCAGTTCTTCTCTATGCATGGAAGAAGTTCTTAAGAGATCTAAAAGAGAAATTCTAGTTGTGATGGTAGCTAATTGTTCATTAATAATATATGGAGATCTTTGTTGTGAACATAGTACATTATTTTCTTTAAAGGAGCTAATTTATCATTTTGAATTTGATCTTGAGAATTTTGATTTTATGCTTGTTTTCTTGTAACAAATTCAATGGTACCTACAATGTTACTATGTCAATGATCACCAAAATGGGGTCTAGCATTTTCCGCTTGCTCATTTGAAAGCCATTGTTGAGATGATGGCCTGGTAGTTACTCTTCATGGAAATGGTTCTTATGGAAATGATAAATCTATAATAGGGGTGACATAATCTGATTCATACTCAGAAATATTTGAAGCAATCTCTAATTCACTTCCTATTTCACTTTTTGTGTCACTCTCTAAATATGTACTTTGGAAAATCTTTAGAGGTCTAATAGTGACTAGAGATTCAGTAGTTACACATGTCTTTTGCAAATCTTAATGTGGTAGAAAACTACTAATAGTTCCTACATATCAGGTTGGATGAGGAACATTGTGGTGTTCTACTTGATTTATCGCTTATTTACCATGCTTTGGTAAAGGGTGTTAAAAAATATCCAAATTTTAATTTTAATTTTTATTTTGAGCATTTCTTGGAGGGAAATTCTCTACTTCCATTTTTTCATTATCAATTAAATATTGTATCATGTATTTCAATATTTTACATGAGTTTGTTGAATGATCATCAACTATATGAAAGTTACAATGTAAATCAGCTCTAAACCCAACTATGGTTGTATCAGGTTGTCTTATTTCAAGCAACCATATCAAGCCTTGTTCCAGTAATTGAGGTAAAATCATAGTTAAAGGCTGATTTAATCTTGTAAATTCTCTTGGTGGTTTATCAGGAACTTTTAATACAAACTTCTTCACAACTTTAGCAAGGTTAATATTTGAATTATTTCTACTGTCAGTAACTCCATCACCCACTACTTATTTATTCTTATATTAATTCTTATAAGTTTTGTCTTCATCTTTCTTCTTAAATTGACCTCTTCTAATAAGGGCATCTTCTTCCCTCCTTGCTAAATAAATATCTTGATAGAAGGATGTAAATGTATAAGTAGAAAGTTTATAAGATAGTTACTCTAGCAAATTACCTATGAATATGTCCAAAATTTCATGATGAGGTAGTGAAAAATGTAATTTACCCAAAATTTATCTCCACTTAGCCAAGAATTCAGTAAAACTTTCATCTTTTCCTTGTTTCAAGTTGTATAAATCTTTAATAGTCACATGCCTCTCTATGTAGGCACTAAATTGATGGACAAACATTTCAGCTATCTCCTCAAAATTCCTTAGAGAATTAGTGGGTAACTGATAATACCACTCTAAAGCCATGCCTCCTAGACTTTTAGAGAACATCTTAAGAAACAAAAAATCATCATGATAAACATCATGACATGCTTTCCTAAACATGCGAAGATGCTCTATAGGATCTTCAGTTCCTTTATATATTGAGAGGACAGGCATAGAGAAATGTTTAGGGTAAGGTTGAGCTACCACAATAGGATCTAAAGGTTGACTACACATCTCTTGATAACTATATGAGGGATGATAGGGATCCATATGGTCTAAAGGAGAAGCTAATTGTTTAACCATGGCTTCAAGTCCCTGTTGTTGTCCACCAAACTGATTTTTTTTCTCCATATTATTGTGTCTTTGATAAGTTGATGTTGTTGTGTAAGGATTTCCAATTGAAACACTATTGTGTAAATTCTACGTGGGGACAGTATTATGGAGTTGATACGTAATCTTGTTTTGTTGGATTTTCTATTGAGGATTGGTATTTTGCACTAGTTTAGCTTTTTGTTGATTTGACATTTTTTGATAAAGAGCTTGAGTGAACATGGATGTGAATGGTTGTTTTTGTTGTTTAGGATTTGATTTTAGATTTCTAGCAACCATATTGGATGATTGTTCCATTGGTTTTTGAGCATTTGTATTTAAAGGTATCATTTTTTGATTAGATGGCCATGCTTGATCATTATCTTGGTCTGTTGAGTTCATGTATTATAATGGATTTGTATGTATTCAAAAAGCAGATGCTAAGGCTACTTCCATATCACCTTCTCCTGAATTATCCATGTGTACTTCTTGATTAAACTCTTCTATGTGGTCTTTTATGAATAGGGTAAATATTCTAAGAGACTCAAATTTAACATTTCCTTTTTCATCTAATGTAGATTCATCAGGATCTTCTATTTTGTCTTCTCCATTATCATCTTCATCTTCTGAAGGTACATAGTTTTAGGATATTTTATTTTGCAGATATATATTATATATATGTGCTAAAAACAATTTAGGGTATATATGCTATATATACCTAACTAAGTAAAATAAAATAATATGATGGTTTTTTGTTTTTTTTTAGTTTTATATTGCAAAAAACAAAGCAAACACACCTATACTATTATAGATATTATACTTTAATTTTCTTGAAAAAGCCTATAGATATCATTAACAGGTTCAAGTTGGTCTGGTGGCATGTAGTGTTCTTATTCAAACTGGAAATTGGATTTTAAGAATTTTATGAAGTGTCCTATAGTGATGCAATCAAATTCAAAATTGCACACATAAAAGTGTAATTCATGATAGTATTCTCGATAAATCAGAGCTCTAGGAACTCTATTAAATCTTCTCTTATCATCTAGGACAATCTCTTGATTTTCCACTCATGATAGAAATTGATGTACTACTATTGCATTCTCAAGATAATCTTCAAAGGAATAAAATCTTGGATAAATTACATCTCTCTTATCTACTAGCCACCTATCACAGGCTCTTTGAAGGTAAAAGTAAAAGGGTGCACTATCTGGATCCAGGATTGTAAACAAGTCAAACCTTATGATTTTTTTAAGTTTAGGCTCTTTAGCTCTCATAACCTCTAATATTCTCTAAATATCAAGGTATGGCACACTACTTAAAGAATAAAATTCTTGGTTTGCTATTACTTTACTAACATTGATTCGAACGACTCTCCTTATATTATAATCTACCATCTATGAAATTCGTTAAAATGTGCAAATATAACTAATAATTTTGTTTAATTTTTTTTGTTTTTGTTTTGTTTTATAAATCAGAAAGATGCCTAATGTTTTCACAACGGGTTCACCAAATAATGTAGCCCAAAAATTCTCGCACTCCTTTCCTCAAGGCTAATGGATCCGCACCTTAGAGGGGAATGGGAGAATGAATGGTCTACACCTCGAAAGAGAGGTACTTGATCATACCTTCTTATGGTGATTTTTTGACGAATTAGGTGGGTTCACCAGGAAATATTTTATGGTAGTTTCCATACCTAGGTTTTAGGATTTGTTTTGATGTGTTCCTTTTATTAAATCATGCATACACCTAGTTTTGCCAATATGCAACTATGCTAATCTATATGCAATTTTGATTTATATGTAAGCAACAAAAGCAAAAAATAGAATCTAAATAGGCAATGCAATGCTTAAAAAGTAATTTAAAACACTTACTTGTATCCGAAAGTTTGAAGAAAAATCTTATTTTTGATGCAAGAAATATCGGGAAAATTCCAGCAATATCGGACAAAATCAGGCAGTATCGAGTGATCCGATTATGCGAAAAACCAACCGATCTTGACTAAAAGTTGCAATTTTATAATTGGATGCAGAAAAAAAAAAATTCACAAAGAAACCTACATTTGAATGGGATGAATTACAATGAGCAATGATCTTTAGAAAATTATTTTGGATGTTCATATGCATGTCTATGCTAAATGCTTAAATATTTACGAAATAATGAAAAAATATGCCTATTATATCCAAAATAATAACAATAATGAATTGAAATTGATGTAATGAATATGAAGCATTAATTCTAAATGAAAGAGATAGAGAAAGGAGATGCAAACTCTGAGGTCTAGATGTCCCTAGTCAGCTAAATTGCATTAATGTGTGTTGCAAGAAAAATTAGGTGATTTTGTGCAAAATCGACCACTTTTGTGCAAAATCGAGCACTTTTGTGCAAAATCAAGCACTTTTATGCAAAATAAAGTAGAACGATCACGATCAGGTGATCGGATATCACTGAAATATAACCGATGCACACTCTGAACCTACAAAAACATAGTGAAAAAGGTAGAAATATGGCATGAAAGTATGCAAGAATTCCATGGGGAATTTTAGGTGATGAGCATGGATTAAAAAGGAGGGAGTCAGGTAAGCTATTGGGATAGAAATGGAAGAGGTTACAACTTCTTCTAATATGATCAAAATTGTGTGAATGGATTCCACAAATATCATGCGATTGCCCAAATAGATACAAGGAGATACAACTTGTTTTGTCACCTTTCTAAAGCAGGCACTTTAGACACCTAAATCGTGTCATGCTTAGGGGAGCTGCTCACATAAACACACTCATAAGATCATAAGATATAATATTGGACTTTCCAAGCATCAACAATGGTTCTCACCACTCATTTGGGGCCTTTTCAAGCCATCCAAGCTTGGCCGCTCAAACCAAGAGTGGCCAGATCCTAGCCGCTCAAGCCTAGAGCGGCCAGACCTTAGCCATTGTAGATGACAGCGGCCAGATCTTAGCCACTGCAGATGATAGTGGCTAAGCCATAAGAAGTAGTTTACCAACAAATAGGCCCAATCTCAGGTGGAAGTGGTAGTCTGCATGCAATAAAGGTGAGCGGGAGTGACTTTGCATTCCTTTTCATGACCAGTTCACATGGGAGGTTTGAGTTTGCATTTAGACTTAAGTTAACTGACCTCCAAGCATAAACAAAGGACAAAAGCTTCTCATGCTAATGACCAGTTCGCATAGAAGACTCAAGTGGGCAGTTAGATTTTAGTTAACTAGCCTTCGAATATAGACAATGGACAAAAGCTTCTCATGCTAACTTGCACTACGCATGAGAAATTCATTCCTAGGGCTTGGACATAGACCTAGGGTTTCACGCTATAAAAGGTGCAAGCCTAAGAGCACCAAAGGGGGATATTTTATCATATGAGAGAGAGACATCTTTTTGAGGAGAGCTTTTGAGACTTGGAGAGTTCTCTTTGAGATCATGTGTATAGCGAAGCTCTGATGGATTGAAGAGCATAACACCTACTATTTCAACATCAGATTATAGTCTTTGACCCATAGCTTTGGGGCAAAGAGGGTAAGGTTTACTTTAGCAGTCGTTGTCTTGGACAGTGGCCCATAGGCTTAGCTTAGGATAGACATAGCTTCTTTTATTCTATTTCTTTATGTTTTCATATCATTAGCATAGATTTACATGATTTCATGGCATAGTTTTATCATATTTCTATTACATTCTTTGATTACTAACAACCTCATCTAGGGAGGCAATCTCGGACACCTAAATGTGTGTTGTTGTTTCATTGCTTGCAGGGCCACAGGTACATTAGACGAAGATTGCAACATACGAGAGCAAAAGGGATCCCTCTAGGAAATAGACCTGGAGAAGGAGGCATCTGTAAGCCCTCATACATTTTTATGTGTGGAATCGAGAAGCTTTTATAAGCGCACCACCTCTTCATGGAAGGGGCACTCCTTGCCTATTTGTAATTTATAGTATCAAAATGGGTATCCCTAAGAGGGACCGACATGTAACCGAGCTTCAATATCAATAAAGAGATCCATATTTTGTTATTTCATGTTATATGCTTTTTCCTCTTGTCTTTCCATTTTATCTTTGGTATTTTAAATAGCATTGCAAGTAGGGTTTAGAAAAGGGACCAGTGTGTGCATTCTCGGGGTCGCTATAGATGGTGATCATGGTGGGACCACCACTAATTTTTCATTTTCTATTGAAATACTAACTTAATTTTGTGTGCAGGTCTAGCCGCTCTGAGCTACAATGACCAAAAACTAGTCACTCTAAGCTATAATGGCCAATAGAGCTTAGCCGCTCTGAGCTACAATGACCAAGAACCAGCCACTCTGGTCAATAATGGCCAGGACTAGAGTGCAACAGAGGTCAAAACATAGACTCTCTGAGCTGGATCAAAGGTTGGTATAGCTTCTCTGATATTTTATAGCTTTCTATCTACTTTTGTGTGTTTAAAATAGAGAACTTAAAGCACATTTATGTTTGGAAATTGAAGGAATAAAAGAAGAAAGAATTAAGCATTGCGCATATCTTAGATCTTCTTTTAAATTTTCCACTAGGCATTGCTAGGAACAATGGCTTATGCCTAAAAATTTTACCCTAGAATCCAATGTGCTAGACATTGTATGTTGTTTGCTTGCTTTGAGGCCCTGCTAGAGGCCATAGTTGCATGAGATAAAGTGTGCTCATACAAATCATAGTAGTTCATGCATATTTCTGAATATTGAAATGTATTTTTGCACTTAGGCATATAGGAAAGATTCATTGCTGCTATATGATGCACTTTATGATACGCAAGCTTAAAATGAACACCACACATGCATGTCTCATTTAAAACATTGGAGAGTTGGATTTCATCACCAACCTTCAATTCAGTCCAGTGACATTGGAATTCATCTCCTTCCACTGGTTTTCCCCCTAGAGCTTCCTAGAAATGGATTGAGAAACTTACTTATAGTGACACTAAGTTACTTGTGTTCAAACTATCTCCCACTATTGGAACAATCATTGGTTCAGAGTGGAAGAGCTAGGTGAACCCTCCATTGGGTCTTCAATGGTGTACCCTAGCTTCTTTTGAGAAAATCATGTTTGGCATGAGTGTACTTGATTGTCACTATGGATGAGTCTTCTCATTCTTAATCCAAGAACAAGAGCAAAGAAATCGAAAGAGCAACACATCAAAACACATCAAACAGTCTAGGGCACACTCAAATCGGTAATCAAGATAAACATTTGTTTGGTATTGTGTGGTCATTCCTAATTTGCAACTCAAAAGATCAAGTCATAAAACAACATGGTCAAAACAAGAAGTAAGCACCCTCAGTCTGATACCGAGGGAGAGATAGAAGCAATTCATGCCCATAGGCGGAGTCATAGTAACATTGAATGACCTACCCGTAAGACCGTGAGACATAGCTCCATGAGCCTAAGGGGTGATAACTCAACCCTTGGGGGATCTCCTCGAGAAACCCCAAGTAAGGAACCACATCATGGAACAAAGTCACATAAAAAAAAAGAGGCTTCATAGCCATCCTCATCAAGGAGACATGAGGAGACCTCAAGGGCCTCCTCTAAACACATAGAAACATCTCAAAGACATGAGGAAGCTTCAAGGGCTTCCTCCTCACATGGACATAAAGAAGGTTCTAAAACCCATTCTTCACATGGGGATGATGAGACTACTACATCTCCATCCACATGGAGGAAACATGTTACCACCAAGCCCTCTTCATCAAGAAGGCAAACAAGAATTGCAACACCTCAAGACTCACAAGAAACATATGAAATAGGTCTGCCCACTGAAGGGTAGGAAACTAGAGCTACATCTAGTCATGGGAATCATATAGAAGAAACCCTTCACACAAAAGGAAATATTCCCATAGACTATGACCTCATAGGAGTAAATGGCACCCCATGGGACCAGCCATGGAAAACAAGATAGCTAGATGGGTTGGATCGATTTCCTACTCAACCAACTCAAAGAACTATAGCTACTGAGAACTCTACATCTGGAAGCTCATGAACTATGACTTCTAAACATACCTCCCAGTCTAGGGGTACCTCAGAGTGACCCCATAGAAGATGCATGGAGTCTGATCATAGGGATACTCAATAGTACACTGAACAAGTCACATTAACTAGCAAGAGTATAGATACAGTAGAAACCCCCTCGAGGAATATATGAGTCAAGACAACAAGAACAGAGTCAGATAAACATGAGTCTTCTATGATAGCACAAACTGACCGAATGAGGTAGTTATAAAATGCATTACGTAAGGAGCGAGAGCTAGTAGAAGCTCTCGAACAAGAGAAACAAAGAGAAAGACTCTTGCACCAACATGAGCAGCACTTAAGAGAGCAAGCTGAGTGGCTAGCTCTTAACAATTTATAGGAAAATGGTGGTGACCAACAAAGAACAAGACATGCTGACTCACCTAAGGAGAGGCACACTAGACAAGATAGCCCACAATGAAACCCCCCACCAAATCATGAATGAAATCCAACTAATGGGGGAAGGGCAAACATAGCAAACCAAGATCATAATCCTGGGTCCCCTCATAGGAGAGAGGAAAATGGAATAAATCAAATGGATAGAGAGTTACCTCCATTGCCAATGTGAATAGGCTTACAAGAGGAGGAAATTCATGCATCAAAGGTATTTCAAGAGCTTGCTAAAAATATGAAAACCTTTGAGAAACAAGAGGCAATTAGGAACTCACCAACATTGAGCAAGATACACAATCAACCATTGTGCCCATCAATCCCTAGCCCTCCATATCCTAAGCACTTTGAGATGCCTAGGTTAGAAAAGTTTAAAGGTGAAGAGGATGCACAAGAGCATGTCACCAATTTTATCAATGCCTATTTTCATCTTGAAGACAATGATGCTCTCATGCTAAGAACATTCATAATGACATTTTTAGGTGTTGCCACTCAATGGTTCAACCAACTACCTAAGCATAGCATAACCAACTTTGAACAACTAGTAAATGCATTCTTGAAGCATTTCTCCTTTGGTGCTAAGAAGAAGGTGAACCTTTCAGACCTGGCTAACTTGAAATAGTATGATGATGAGCTAGTAATGGATTATGGGAATAGATGGAGAAAAGTCATGGCAAAATTATCATTCTCCATTCCCATAGAAGAGATCATTCACATGTTCACCAAAATTTGTTCTAAACATATCTCCCTCTTGCTACAACTCCAATAGTATCCTTCATTTGAAGAAGCTCTGGCACAAGCCAAGCTCATCGAAGAGATAAAAGTAGATGAGGGAACCATTAAGCTCTAAAACAAAAAGGAGTGGAACAAGAATGGTAAGAATGACAAGTATAAGCAGAAGTAGGGCAACCCTGCTCTAGTCAATCAAGTCATATTAGCTACACCCAAGGATGGGGGTGCACAACAACCATAGAACTATCAAGCACATCCCCCGCCAACCAACTACGACCAAAAGAACAATCAGGGAAGAAACCGAGAATGCAAGCCACCTCATTATTTCATGCCTCTGATAGAATCAATGCAATCAATATTTAATCAGTTGAGCGAGGCCAAGAGGATCAGATTTCTTGATATACCTCTTATAGATCCCAACCATCCTAAGCCAAAAGGATATAGGGAAGATCAATTTTACCCTTATCATAGGATACCGGGGCATGACATTGAGGCTTGCATCGGGTTTAAGCACCAAGTGCAAAACATGATTGAGGTAGGAGAACTCAAAGTTGACAATCCACTAGCTCCCAATAATAGAGACATGGGCATATATAGAAACCCATTGCCCAATCATGAGGCCCCTCGAGAGCAAGGGGCCCAAGTCAATCAGGTTCGAGCTGACATACCTACCCATGGATGCATGGGGATGGTTGAGATTGTTAACATAGCAACAAGGACTAGGTGGTATGGTCAACCACAACCACCTGCAGCTCCCATGAACATCCCAACTACCCCTAGGCAAAGGCAAGACAACCTTCCAGGTCCACCAACGAGACCTATGGTAACTATTCGGAGTAGATTGGAGCAAAACCTACAGATGACTCCAACTAAGTTATCCATATATGAGCTCATACAATAGTCTCCAAAGCATAGGGAGACTCTAATGGAGATTTTAAGAACAATTGAGCTTCAACCGCAAGATGTGAATGCATTCACTCACTTTGTGGGACAAGTGCAAGAATGCCAGGAACCTGTAATCCGATTCTATGATCATGAGATTAAGATAGTTTATGCTGCCTTACCAGACCCTCCGCTAAACATTGTAGTGGCCATCAATGACTTACCTTTCAAGAGGGTTTTGGTTGATACAGGTTCATCGATTAACATCATTACAACAACTGCAATAGAGCACCTCAAGATACCCAAGACCAATATCATTCCAGGAGCTTACACATTGAGAGCTTTTAATGATGCTTTATGCAATACTATGGGAATGATAGTCCTACCCATCAAGGTGGGGCACAAGACCATCCCCATGATGTGTCATGTCTTGGAAGGAGCTATGCAATATAACATCCTCTTAGGGCATCCTTGGATAAGGGCCATGAAGTGTGTGCCTTCGATCTTGCACCAGTGTGTCAAGTATGTGCATGAAAACAAAGTCTATGTGGTTCTGGCCGATGAAGAGCCTTTTAAATACATCAATCAGGTGGACATTCTAGGAGAATTCATGATCCCTTCTACTCACCTATACGTGGCACCTTCATCCCCAACCACACAAGGGGATAACAAAGACAAAGGGGTAAGAAAAGACCCATGCACATCAACACCTCCTAATGGACTCAAGACAGTCAATGCTTCTACAGTACCATCAATGTCAAAACCAAAAGATAATCAGAAGCTAAAGGTACCCTTAGTTCAAGAAGAAAGACCCAAAGAAGTGCCAACTATAGCCATTGCTAAAATACCAAGTCCTATGGAAGAGGAAGATCCTCAAGATCAAGATGAAGATAGTGATTATCACCCTGCTTCACCAGTATCATCCGTGGGGTCATCCACATCGCATGCATCAATACACTTGGCAAGTACAGGCATAGGAGAGTACCTTGTGTAGAACATTACCTTTACACCTATCATTGAGTCTGCACAAGACATAGGGAGGCCTAAATACTTGAGGCCACCAGTAGGAATAGTGGTTCCACTTGGAATCCCTCCCAACCAAACCAATTTTGTCTATGCTGGCCTGGACTATGCTCATAAGTCTTCAGATATAGAAGAGGATGGTGATGAATTATTCATAGTCAATGTTCATTACCTCTCTAATCCTGAGTTTTCTCTAAGCTACTTTGAGCATTGCCATTGGCATGGCTATGGCCTTGGCATATATGAGCAGGGGTGTAGGAGGCCCTACGAGCCACTATATCAGCTTCCCTCTGATATATTTGGCTTAGGTTATTATAGCAGAGGTCGAGATGACTCTCTTGCAGTAGCATTGGAAATATTAAGCATAGGGTTGGGAGAAGACATTGATTTCATTCCTTATCACCCCTTAAGAATAGAAAATTTGAGCAATAGACAAGTGGCCATGGTAAACATACCACCTCCAAAAACTTATCATCCAAACACCTCAATTGATTCCACCCCAATAGGGTACAACTCATGGGATGAGGAGAATGGATATGAGGCAAGTGATGATGAGGTGCAACTTGGCTTAGCCTATCAGGGGCCTCGCTATTTGCAAAGATTCACATGGTCCATCCATGATGAGAGTGGATATACATCAGATGAAAGTGACTATGAATCAGAAGACTCAATAGAAAGAGCTTACTTAGGCCTAAGCCATCAACCCCTGACTTTGGGGCAAGAGACAAATGCAAATGGATTCTTCATAAGTGATGAAGAATATGAAGATGAAATAGAGATGGCCTACTTGGGGCCAAGACATGAGCCCCTTGTATTAGGGCCGCATACCAATGCTAACGGTTTTTGGATAAGTGATGATGACTTTGAGGATGAGACCGAGATGGCTTATCTTGGACCTCACCACTTGTGGCAAGTCAATGAGCTAGTAGAGAGAGAGGTGGCACTTCATGCCATAGACCCTCATCTCCAATTTTTGGGGAGACCTATTGACCTAGCTGCCATTCATCGGATGGTCAACCCCCTCCACCTACATTCAGAGAGCAGTTAGAGCCCAATGATCCTATTGTCTACCCTACTCATGGGCTAGATCCAAAAATTCCCATTCCTCTAGAACCTCATCGTGAGTATGGAAGGGAAACCCCTGAGACAAGATCGCACCCATGTGGTCCTAGAGATTTCATCCCATCCATCAACATGATCTCCATTGATTTGACCACTCCACTTCATAATCCAATAGATCCTACCAAATCATTGCATCTTGATGTAGAGGCTATTGATTGGGATCATGCTAATTCACCCATAAAGCTAGAAGACCTCTTCACCAATGAAGAGATGTTACAACCATTCCATTTTGCATCAGGTTGTACGTATGATATCTTCCATGTTGGTTTGGAACCTGAGTCACTAGGTCCTATAAATCCCATCGATGACATTCATTTGATACCCATGCCTCATCAACTAGAGGATGGGTCACATATGGCTATAGAAGTGACTTTCGAGGTGGACATCAGTGATGATCCTACCCAACCAAGGAGAGTCAAGTTTAGAGAAAGTCTATCTCCAGAGGAACAAGCCATCCTAATTCCTCTCCTCAAGGAGAGGCCAAATATTTTTGCTTGGACTTACAAAGACATGCCAGGGATAGATCCAAAGTTAGTCATTCACAACCTTTCATTGGATCCCATGAAGAAGCCAATCAAGCAAAAACTGAGGAAAATGCATCCAACCATCGCTTTGATGGTGAAGAACGAATTGCAAAAACTACTGGATGCAGTATTCATAGTTCCTATCGACTACCCTGAGTGGGTGTCAAACATGGTACCCATAGGGAAACCTGATGGAAGAGTCCGTATCTACATGGATTTTAGGGATTTAAATAGGGCAACACCAAAGGATTCATTCTCATTGCCAAACATAGATGCTCTTGTAGATGCAACCGTAGGTCATGAAATGCTCTCCCTAATGGATGGTTTTTTTGGATACAACCAAATCTAGATTAAGCTCGAAGATCAACATAAAACTGCTTTCATTACTCCATGGGGAACATTCTATTACAAAGTGATGCCATTCGGTCTCAAAAATGTTGGTGCCACATATCAATGGGCCATGACATACATATTCCATGACTATATGCATAAGATCTTGGAAGATTACATGGATGACTTACTAGCCAAGTCCCTATTGTGGCAAGAGCATGCCGAAGTCCTTAGACAAGTCTTCGATCACCTCATAGAACATAATGTCTGATTGAATCCTAAGAAGTGCGTATTTGGCATAACTTCTGGCAAGCTTTTGGGATTCATCGTATCCAAGAGAGGCATCGAAGTAGATCCTACAAAGGTAAAGGCTATACTAGAAATGGCCACCCCTACCAACATTAGGGAGTTGAGGAGCCTACAAGGCAAGATAGCATCCATCAAAATATTCATCGTGTAATTATCAGACAAATGTAGACCTATGAATAGGTTGCTATGCAAGGAAGTCCCCTTTCATTGGGATGAAGAATGCCATCAAGCCTTTGCAGAGATCAAAACTTATCTAGCAACACCGCTAGTATTGGCTCCACCAAGGCCAGACATACCATTTTTACTATATATATCGGCTACTGATTTTGCATTGGGCACCATGTTAGCCCAAAAGAATGCACAAGACAAAGAGCAAGCCATATATTACATTAGTCGCACCTTGGTGAGTTATGAGCTAGGATATGCGTATGTCAAAAAGTTGTGTTTAGCAATGGTCTTTGCAACTCGAAAGTTGTGACACTACATGTTGAGCCATACGACCTACGTCATATCAAAACAAAATCCTTTGTAGTACATGATGAGCAAGACATATCACAATACACGTACCACAAAGTGGATCATGCTATTGATAGAATTTGATCTAGAGTTCATAAGCCAAAATTCCATCAAGGGACAAGTCATAGCAGATCAATTAGCAGAGGTGCCTCTTCAGGATAACAAGCCTCTCACCATAGAATTGCATGATGATGCGGTCTTTGCATTATCAGATCCGCTAGAACTCGAAGAACCTAAGAAAGAAAGAGACATGTCATTATTCTTCGATGGTTCAAAGTGTGAACAAGGAGGTGGAGTAGGGATTGTCTTTATCACACCATAAGGTGCTCCATTGCCCTTATCATTCAAACTAGACTTCCCATGCACAAACAACAATACAGAATATGAAGCATTGATCCTAGGACTCCAAACAGCCATAGCGATGGGCATTAAAATATTGAATATCTTTGGTGACTCCTTGCTCATAGTAAACTAGGTCAAAGGACTATTCCAATGCAGGTGCCCACTCCTGAAGACTTACAAGGAACTTGTTGACACCTACTTAGCCCAGCTAGAATGGTACGACATCGAGGCAATCCCTCATACATCGAATAGATTTGTAGACACCATGGCCTCTTTGGGATCCTTAATCCCTCAGAATCCATCTACTGATTTTACAACCATCCATGTGAAAGTGCTTTCGCACTCAACAATACGTCATGAGGCTTTTGACAATCAAGAATCAGTCAACATGATCAACATCGAACCAAATCAGGATTGGTCCTTCGTAGCCAGATATTTCTTGCAAATAACACCTTGGGGGTCTTTGATCTCCCAAGGACCTGTAGAGTGTGGTGCAACCATATACCATAGAGTTGTTCCTCAATCCATGTTCACTACCTCAAAAATGCAGGAAGAGCAAGTTGTCTATTCTATAGAAGTTGTGGCCTATCAGGATTGGCTTTCCCAACTGTGGGACTTCCTGAAGCTTGGAATAATACCTCAAGGTTTGTCGCATACTGAAAGGTGAACGTTCAAGCAGAGAGCAACAAGATACATTTTTCTAGGAGAAATCCTCTATAGACGAGGATATGATGGAGTATTGCTCCATTGTCTTGAGCCCCAGGAAACATCTTGGGTAGTTTTGCAAGCTCACGATGGAACATGTGGAGGCCATTTCAGTGGCATGGCCATCGTTAAGCGCATATTGAGAATGGGTTACTATTGGCCCACCATGGAAAAGGACTACTATGAGTATGTCAAGAAATGTAGTAAGTGCCAGCATCATGCAAACCTAACGCACTTACCATCGCAAGCTTTGCAGCCCATCCAGGAAGC
Organism: Wollemia nobilis; assembly: GCA_028583015.1. Lineage (NCBI taxonomy): Eukaryota > Viridiplantae > Streptophyta > Pinopsida > Araucariales > Araucariaceae > Wollemia > Wollemia nobilis. The sequence continues at coordinate 1,432,011 of JAQPPZ010005211.1, forward strand.
ATGGCCATTCTCGCAATGGGGACTAGACTTGATTGGGAAAATCTCACCCCCATCCTCAGGCTGACACACATTCATCATAATAGCCACATAATACTTCACTAAATGGGTAGAAGTGATCCCCTTAACATCAAAAATTAGACCAAGGATTATGGAGTTTATACTCCACAATATCATAAGTCATTTTGGGGTCCCTTCTAAGATAATATCAGATAATGGGCCATATTTCAAGAACAAAAATGTGTATGCTTTAATGAAAAAATACCATATTCAACACAATTTTTCAATGCCTTATTATCCACAAGCAAACGGGCAAGCAGAAGCCTCAAACAAAATAATAGTCTCCATTTTAAGGAAGACAGTGCAAGAAAATCACAAGGATTGGCACATGCAGTTGCCTCTTGCACTATGGGCATACAGGACTAGTATACGGATGCCCACTAGGGCAACACCATTTTCACTAGTATATGGCACTGAAGCCATCATGCCTCTAGAGTTGGAAATCTTGACTCTACGCATAGCATTAAAGGACTTCATAGATGATGAAGTTGTGTGGCAAGGCCACCTTGATCAGTTGATGCTTCTTGATGAACGTCGAGTCAATGCTTTAGAGCATCTCCATGTTTACCAAGATCGCCTTGCATGAGCTTACAATAGTAAATTCCACCTAAGGGAATTCAAGGTTGGAGATCTAGTGCTCAAAGAAAACTAGCAGAATTCAAATCTATCGACGCATCTACGAGATAAGTTCATAGTAAACTGGATAGGTCCATATATGATTTCAAAGAGAGTTGGGCCTGGAGCATATCACCTTATATCATTAGATGGTGTTGAAGAGCCTGAACCTCTCAATATCATTCACTTAAAGGCATTTTACACATAAACACAAAAACATTCAAATATGTCATAAAACACAAAAACATTCAAATATGTCATAAAACACAAAAACATTCAAATATGTCATAAAACACAAAAACATTCAAATATGTCATAAAACACAAAAAATAAATATCAAAAACACAAAAACATTCAAATATGTCAAAAACACAAACAAATCATAAAAACATAAAATTCCAAAAATCAAATCAAAGGCTCCAAGGGTAATTCATACCGCTTGGTCAAAATCAAATTCAAAGGCTCCAAGGGTAATTCATACCGCTTGGTCAAAAAAAAATCCCAAGAAACAAAAAATCAAAGCCAAGAATTCAAAAATAAAGCTCCAAGGGTAATTCAACTTGTCAAAATCAATCAAAGGCTCCAAGGGTAATTCATACCGCTTGGTCAAAAAGAAAAAAAAAGGCTCCAAGGGTAATTCATACCACTTGGTCAAAATCAATTCAAAATGCTCCAAGGGCATTCAAGCCGCTTGGTCAAAAATCAATTCAAAGGCTCCAAGGGTAATTCAAACCGCTTGGTCAAATCCAATCAATCAAAGGCTCCAAGGGTAATTCATACCGCTTGGTCAAACATCAATTCAAAAGCCCCAAGGGTATTCAAACCGCTTGGTCAGAATCAATACCAAAAGCCCCAAAGGCATAATAAGCCCTTTGGTCAAATTAATCAAAAAATACAAAAACAACATAAAATCAAAAATACAAAAACAATTGCACTTCACATTTTGCATCCACATCATTGCATTACATTTTCACATACATTACAATTGTATATGTCATGAGAGCCTTAAAAGTGATACCACAGTTTGTCGCACAAGTCATTCATATCCATACCTCCATCCACATGTGTGTAATTGTGTTTTTCAACACAACCATTATTTGTTGCTATACATAATAAAATAAGGCTTTTTGGTTAGTCAACCACACCTAGTAATCTTATCAAATTTTGAGGAAAACAACTTTGATTAGTAGAAGGTAAGGCCTAGCTATGATAAAGCCTTGGATATTCAAGATCCCATCACTAATTGAAACACTAAAATCCTAGCTGGTACAAGGAAAATATGAAAGCTACAAAGTGGTCTAGGTTACCTTAGGTGAAAAGGATCTTCCTTGCTTATCCCCCTATGCAACCGGTTTAAAGGTGTTGAGAATTGGCAAAAGGACAAGCTTTACCCTATCAAAATCCCTTGCTTAAATCAAAATAAGCAAAAATCCCAAAGCAAAGTACATATTCAAAAGGCCAAGCATACAATCCAGATTTCAAAGCAATAATCCGATACACAAATCATAAATTCAAAAAAAAAAATCAAGCTCAAAAAAATCAATAAAAAATAAATAGTGATTTTCATCACTACGTATGAGCAAAATAAATAGTGATTATCATCACTACAAAAAAATCCCCGCTCAAAGAAAAAAATCAAATCAAAATAAACAGTGATTTTCATCACTACATATGAGCAAAAATCCAAAGCCAAAAAGAAGCCAAAAAGAAGGGAATAAAGCTTGAATCCCTGGAATTCTCAGCATTGTACAAAATTGGAAGGAGAAATCCTTACGCATGATGATATGTCTACCACAATTGCTTCATGCATTTGTGTAGACCAATGTTTGAATGTGGATGAGCTAGCTTAGGTAACCCAATATTGCCTAGTGGTATAGTCCAACTAAGTCCAACATAAGGATGAGATGAACACTTGAGGATCCCTGATCTTAGCAATGGGCTGAAAGAATCCCGCTTGACATCGGAGGAAATGCTTGAGTTCTATCTCAAAATATACAATCACATGCACACACAGAGATCATGAAAAACTAGGTCCATGGTAAAAGCCTTACTTTTCAAAAGTCTAAGTGGTAAGTAGACAATTGTTGATAGGGGAACTAGAGTGTTTGAATCTCCGAAAGCCCCAAAAATTCTTACATAGCAACAAATCATAACATCATTCACACCATCATATTCTTTATAAGATTCTATAAATTAGGGGGTATCAACATAGTAGGACAGATACCGCATATATATTAGAAATAGTATATAGATGACCACTGACTACTTTATATCTTTTAATTTACAGAAACTTATTAAGAAAATACATTACACACCATTACATCTCATATATGAATACTTAATCAATTCTTATGATAGGAGTGATTATTTAAATTCATGATTATTTTTTTACTTTCTGTGGTATCACCCATTAAGATTGTCAATGTCATATGCATTCCATATGTTTTAAGTGATTAGAGCATACAGGTTCATTTATACCATTCCATCACATAAGTTAGATGCATATAATTAAAGCAAAAATTAAACATGCATTTAACAATAACATTTGCATCCACAAAAACAAGTCATTAATCATCCATAAACCACATCATAAAACATATAGGCAATATCCATTTGCATACCAAATCATAAATTCATCATTCATCATCAAAATACATCGCATCATATCATCAAAACATATAAGCATCTACACATCCATCTAAGCATCTTCAAATATCATCTATCATCTAGCATATTCATCAAATCATCATAATACCATCATCGCATCATATCATAAAATAAAATAATAACAAAAACATAAAGCAATAAATGATACACATAATGAGTCATAAAAAGCAAATCTATCATAAAAGTATGTGTGTCAAGTCCAATGGATATACAAAAATGCCCATGGGCTACAGTCATCTAGGTCAGTCGACCTCAAAAATGAATCAAGGACCAAGTAGAGCATCAATCAAGTACCGAGCCTGAGCCCCCTGCATCACCTCCTCTAGTGCTACCTCCCCCTATGGCGGTATCGTGAGTCGAGTGATGTGAGCCTATAGGTCTCTCTATCCGAGTCTGGGTCCGCTGGCTAGGATGGGTGGAAGACTACCCCGAGGTGGAGCGCCCACTGACCTACGAACCACCCACACCTACTGGATCCTTAGGGACAATCCCATGCCTCCTAAGCTACATCTGAAGAAGGGTAACATGATCCACAAGTCCCCAGATCCACTCCTCATGCTCATCCAACAAATACTAGAGATGTCCCACATCTACCCCTAAACCTACCATTAGAGCCTCCTATGGTGTAGAAGGAGGAACAACAAACTGCATCCTGACATCACCACCCCCAATAGTAGCCTATAGAGCCTATATCTATGTTGAGAGCTGCTCAATGGTAGCATCTCACCACTGTACCTAGATCTTAGTGGCCTGAAGCTCAACCTCGACCTCATGCAACTATGCTCTCAGAGGAGAGTCTCTCTCCTCAAGCTCTAACTCCTCCTCCTCCTCAAGAACATCAAGATCCTCTACTACCACCTACTCTACCGGCTGGCCCCATACCTCGGTCCTGGCTCGAACCCTACATCCTACTAGATCTATGCCATCACCCCCACCATCATCCTCATGCCCTAGGCTACCGATGCCATGCCACATCCGATCACCCCACCACTGAGAGTAGGCCTCTATAACTCCCCCAACCACTATAGGGTCTACAACTAGGGCATCCTCCTCATATAAAAGCTCTATGATCTATCATGGAGGTAGGTCCTTCTCTACTATGAGGTACCTATACAAGAATGGTATCAAGGGCACATCCTACTACAATCCATACTGACGAAGAACCCGAGAGTAGAAGAAATACTCCTAGATGGCAATCTTATGGCCAACGAGCCATCGCTCACATCATGTCCTAGCAGTAAAACTAGCTGGATCATCCCAAGCAAGACACTCATAGTAAGGCCACCACATGACATCTCCGACCAATAGTCTAGTGAAAGCATCAGTATAGTGGGACAACTCCCCTACAAAAGTGTGGCTCTTACGCTCCTCATGCTCTCGAGCCCATCTGGCAGCATAGCACTATGTCCAAGCATCAACCACTATGATCATGACTAAGAGCCCCTTAGGGTGATCTACTATAATGTGCTCCCATCCCCAAACCTGTAGGAGCAAGCTATAGGCAATGTTGACATGTCCCCACCGATGGATGTGGTACAACTCATCATAGCACTGAGCCAATAGTGATCTACCCCATGCATAGATGATAGGCTCCTCGCTATCCAGTAGGTCCTGCACCATCGCCAAGAGGTTCCAAGGGAACCTCAAACCTGAGAAATCCAGGATAAGAACGTTGTTGATCACCATCAGCAACATGACATGCCTCACTATGAAAACATGAGCATCATACCAAGCTTTGATAGATACTCCTCTAGACCTAGTCTCCTAGAGGGCCTATGTAGAGCGTGCTCCAAACACCCGAGCATAGATGACCACCTGATCATTAGTGGCCGATGAAACAATGGGCACCCCATCGAATGGGATCCAAAAGATCCTATAAACATCCTCCAATATGATAGTCATCTCATCGGGTGGAAGGTGGAAGGTGTTGGTCCATGGGTCCCAACGGTGGGCTAAGGCCATAAGATAAGCCTAGTCGGCCATAATATGGGGTAACTTGATGATGTACTATAGCCCACGGGCCTTAAACCACTCCCAATCAATGTCATCAAATCTAGGAAGTAAGTCAAGTAGGAGCTTCGGGTCCCGAGCCCGAGCAGTGAGGATCTAAGCAAAGCAGAAGAAAGACAAAATATAACTACAGTGCATCTAAGGCATAATTCACAATAAACATGAAAATGATGCAAAAGAGTATGAGTTACTCTAAATATAAGCAAAAGAAGAATAAATTGCACCTAATCAAGCAAAGAAAAATCAAAAATAAAAAAAGTCATAAAAAATTCAACAAAATACAAAAAAACAAGGCTCAAGCTTTAGCCATTGTCGCCTACAATGGTCAAAACCTAGCCACTAGAGGCAGCAACGACCAAGACCCAACGGTCAAATTTTTGACCATTGGGATTCAAGCTTGGCCGCTCTGAGCAAAGGCTCAGAGCCGACCACTCTGAGCGACAACGGCCAAGGGCGCACGACAAACCCATGAACCCTTGGCCAAAAAATAAAAAAATTACAAACTAACAAAATAATTCAAAAAAAATAACATAGGGAGGGAAAACAAATAGAATGTAAAGCAAATTTCCTACCCAAGCATCAAAACTAAGCTAATTTCAAAATGCCCAAAATGGCGGCAGGTGAATAACTAAAAAATTTTAAAAACCCTAGGCTAAAGCCACTAATAGAAAGCAAAATTGGGGACTAACCCACCATAGCAAAAGGGAACCTAAGCCTAATTACGGAGTTTGTTCATTGCCAGCAGGTTTAGTGAGGTTCATTTTGCTCATTACTTAGTGAGGTTCAATTTTACTTAGACAAAGAAAAGAGAGCTAGGGTTTTGAAGAGAGAAATACCCGAGAAGCTCCAGCTCCTCCAGCAGCTGATGTCTCACCCTACACAGCCATATCCTCAGCACCAACAAGTTTCAAAGTCGCAACCATCGTCGTCGCACCAGAGCTCTAAAAATGAATCTTCAATAGTGAAAATGATAGGTCAAACCCTAGAAAAACAAATTTTTATATTTCCTTAATTATACCTTGGTCGTTGCTGACGTCAATGGCCCAAACTTCTTGGCCACTCAAGGTGACAACGACCACAGGAAGAACTCAGAGGCCACTAGACCTGACAGCGGCCAGATCCATAGGTCAAAATAAGGGATTTTCTCCTTGAGGGATCCCACAAAAATAATAAATAAACACACTTTGGTGGTTTAAGATCATCAGAATGTTCAAAATAACAAAAAAATCACATAAAATCATAATCTCAAGCAGGCCTCGTATCCAGTTACCTACTCTATCCACTCGATGATTGCAGCGATTTGCACTCCATGTATTTTGGTGAGATGAGTAGATAACCATAAGGCCACTTGGGGCAAAAACAACTCATTTTGGAATTACGATATGTCACCCTTCAAACCCGAAGAAGATCAAGATGGTCGGACTACTCCACGGGTGTGAAGGGGTCATTCTAATTCCCCTATGACATCAAAAATATTAAGTCAAAGTGATACAATCTAGGCATAAATAGAATCACTCATCCTAACTCCCTAAGAAGGCTATTGATAGCCGGACCGCTCCTCGAGATAGGGATGGATGATTATCATAAGCAATTGGAATCACACTTGGATGTGGGATTGCCCATTAAAAGCAACAAATGCTAGAAAGGAACCAGATTAGTCATATTGGTCAAGCGACTTGTCGCTTCATTCATTGTCATTTCTTCACCAACTCATTGTGTGAAGAGGTAGTTCAAAATTTCAACATAATCATAATCAAAATCAACAAAATATCACTCGATCATAACAAAATCATGTTCATCCTATGAATCATTGCATACAACAATCACAAATTTCCCTTGTTTGCTGGGAACGTAAGTAGACATGACATCTTTAATTGTAGCTCTCCTACCGGTCGAAATTGTTGTAGCAACTGAAGCTACCCGATTGAGTTTGAGGAATGAGTGCAATTTAACATGCAAAAGCCACTGAGCTAAGTCCTCCGAACATTGAGGCAATGATTCAAGGGATGCATGCCATCTTGCATGATTGGGCCATCCAGCATTGATCAGACCATTGATCACCATACACCCTACAAACAGATCAGTCTACGTTTTTGCTCAGCATTGTGTTTTCCACACAATGCATCACAAAAAGGGGCATCTGTAGACACCTAAATCATGTCATGCTTAGGGGAGCTACTCACATAGACACACTCATAAGATCATAAGACATAATCTTGGACTTTCCAAGCATCAACAGTGGTTCTCACCACTCATTTGGGGCCTTTTCAAGCCATCCAAGCTTGGCCGCTCAAACCAAGAGTGGCCAGATCCTAGCCGCTCAAGCCTAGAGCGGCCAGACCTTAGCCACTGTAGATGATAGTGGCCAGATCTTAGCCACTATAGATGATAGTGGCTAAGCCATAAGAAGTAGTTTATCGACAAACAGGCCCAATCTCAGGTGGAAGTGGTAGTCTGCATGCAATAAAGGTGAGCGGGAGTGACTTTGCATTCCTTTTCATGACCAGTTCACATGGGAGGTTTGAGTTTGCATTTAGACTTAAGTTAACTAACCTCCAAGCATAAACAAAGGACAAAATCTTCTCATGCTAATGACCAATTCGCATAGAAGACTCAAGTGGGCAGTTAGATTTTAGTTAACTAGCCTTCAAATATAGACAATGGACAAAATCTTCTCATGCTAACTTGCACTACGCATGAGAAATTCATTCCTAGGGCTTGGACATAGACCTAGGGTTTCACACTATAAAAGGTGCAAGCCTAAGAGCACCAAATGGGAGATATTTTATCATATCAGGAGAGAGACATCTTTTTGAGGAGAGCTTTCGAGACTCGGAGAGTTCTCTTTGAGATCACGTGTACGATGGAGCTCTGATGAATTGAAGAGCATAACACCTACTATTTCAACATCAGATTATAGTCTTTGACCCATAGCTTTGGGGCAAAGAGGGTAAGGTTTACTTTAGCGGTCGTTGTCTTGGACAGTGGCCCGCAGGCTTAGCTTAGATAGACATAGCTTCTTTTATTCTGTTTCTTTATGTTTTCATATCATTAGCATAGATTTACATGATTTCATGGCATAGTTTTATCATATTTCCGTTACATTCTTTGATTACTAACAACCTCATCCAGGGAGGCAATCTCGGACACCTAAATGTGCGTTGTTGTTTCATTGCTTGCAGGGCCACGGGTACATCGGACGAAGATTGCAACATACGAGAGCAAAAGGGATCCCTCTAGGAAATAGACCTAGAGAAGGAGGCATCTGTAAGCCCTCATACATTTTCGTGTGCGGAACCGAGAAGCTTTTATAAGCGCACCACCTCTTCATGGAAGGGGCACTCCTTGCCTATTTGTAATTTATAGTATCAAAATGGGTATCCCTAAGAGGGACCGACATGTAACCGAGCTTCAATATCAATAAAGAGATCCGTATTTTGTTATTTCGTGTTATATGCTTTTTCCTCTTGTCTTTCCATTTTATCTTTGGTATTTTAAATAGCATTGCAAGTAGGGTTTAGAAAAGGGACCGGTGTGTGCATTCCCGGGGTCACTATAGGCACTTTTTAGGTTCAAGTAAAATTGGGTGACCCAATTTCATGTAAAATATTTTGATTTTGCATGATTTTGCGTAGAGGTTAAAAAAAACTTATAATGGGTATGAAAATCGAGGTAACTGGTTAGGGGTGGCAATTTTTGAGTTTTCAAAATTTTTTTATGTTAGTTTTAATTAATGTGAGTCATTTTTAATGTGCTACAGTACATGATCAACTTTAGTTGAATTTTTTGGTACATTGGACTGATCGAGATATCTCTTGTTTCTTGCTTTTGTATTGACCATACTGATAAATCCCTTGTCAGGATTGACATGCTCAAATTATTCATTTTGGACCTCATGCTTAGGTAAAGGATTTTTAAATATGTCAATATGTTGATTATTGATAGCCAATGGACTATCTATTTTCTAGTCATTCTTATCCAACATGTTCTACACCACATTTTTGAATGCAACACAATCTTGGATATCATGGTTGTTTTGTTGATATATGCATTATAAATATTCTATTTACCCCTTAGTTTTGGGGTGGTTAGGATCCAAGGTGTGCATCTTAGGCAAGGTTATACCCTTAGCCTTGCAAATATGGTTAAAAATGACACCAAATATTTTTATAATGGTGTGTAATTGCAATATGGAAATTTATGTTTGTCCTTGCCTTGATTCCTGTTGCATTGGTTATAGTGCATGGGGGGAGGTTGAGCCTGATAATTCTATTGTTGTTGGCTCCTTTCTACTTTCAGAATATTTAACATGACTTGGTTGACTAGAACAAGTTTTCCTTAATATTGTTGGTTGTGTGTGTTCTTTTTTTTCCATTCCTTGTTTGCACGAAGCTTTAGATCTCCTTCTTGTAATTTAATGTCTTCTATTACTTTGGATTGCATTAAAGCCTCCTCAAATATCATATATTTTTGTAGTTGAAGCAATAGTGATATATGTTTTGCATATATTTTCATAAAAATTCGAGTGAGTTCCATGGTGGGAATGGAGAATGGTAATTTTACCATTAGTTTTCTCCATCTATTCCCATAATCTATGATCATCTCATCATCATATTTTTGTAAAGCAGCTAGATCATATAGATTAGTCTTTTTTCTTGATGCCAAAAAAAAAGCATTCAATAAAAGCATTCTCCAGCTGCTCAAATCTAGTGATGCTATACCTTGGTAGCCGATTATACCATTATAGGGCTGCAACTGAAAGGGTGATCACAAAAGTCCTTAATAGCAAGGCATCATCATGTTGCAATTGGAAACATGAATTCAAAAAGCTTATTATTTATTCCTATGCATCTTCATTACCCTTAAAATTATCCAATATAGTAATTTTGAAATGTTTAGGATAGGTAGGGCTTGGTATTGATGGACACAAGGGTTGGTTGTGAATATTGCTTAAATTGGGCTTTTGACTAGTCACATCTTGTTTCTCGAGATATTTTACTCTCTCGGTAAGCACTTCGTAAGCTTGAGAAGAGATGATCTCTTCCTCTCGAAGGGATATTTGGGGTGCAAGTGGGGGTAAGTTCCTTTGAGATCGATGTGGTTGATTATATTATCAACCATATCTATTGAGGATGGTTTAGGATACTTCTAATTCTAATCATCTCACTCTAATTCTTGGTACTGATCATGCTCAAGTTGATTTTGCACTTGGCACTGTTGTTGCCTAGATGCATGTTATAAAGTATGATGAGAGCAATGCTCCACTTGTCTAGTATGAAGCTTAGGGTACATTGTAGCATACCTTACATTATGCTTCTCCCTATACTCACTAGTTGGAGGTAGGTCAACTTGAGCTTTGATCACTAATCATGCTCCTTTTGATCAAATATGCACTGTTCTTCTTGGAAGTGTTCATATAAGCACTAAAGAAGCATCCTTTATCATTTTGCATCTTCTTGTTCCAACTGCTAATGCTCTACATAAAAATCCTACAGTTTATCTTGTTGGACATTTTGATTCAAATTTTTCATTGATTTCAAGGAACAAAGTTCTCATTGATGTCAAGGAATAAGCTATCGTTGATGTCAAAAGGTTAAGAGGAACAATACACAAGTTAAAGGTAAAATGCTTCATAATATTTTTAATATTATGTGGAAGCATAAGTTAGAAAGGTTTTTATTAAAACCTTGGTGGCAGAATGATTTTTATCAAATCATTGAGAGCAAACAAAAGTTTCAATTTTACCCCCAAGGAGGCTTTAATTTTTATAAAAGCCAAAGGGTTATAAATTTAATTTATAAAATTTAAATTCTTATTAGAATTTAAATATTTTATAAATTATTAAAGTTCCTATTAAAGCATCGACGTCATATTTTATTGCACCCATTGACGTGCAAGTCAAATGGAGGGAAAAGGGTATTTAAACCCTTGCCAAAGCAAACCTTAGGCATTCGAATTAATATCCGAAATCGGTAGAGATAGCAAAAAGTTCATGCAGTGAAGACAAAGGAGGGAGCACATCATTTGAAGAGCATGTGGCAAGTGAAGGGAAGAGCCAAGGGCTCTAAGGTCTTAGGGAGAATACAAAGCATGAAAGGCGCTTCCTTATTGCATGTGGAGTGCTTGGCTCACATGGCTAGCTAGCCACAGCCAAGGTGCTAGCAAGGGAGAGGGTGCAGGATCGAATCCCACAAATTGCGAAAGGGGACTTTTGCCAAGGTTTTTATAAATTTGATTTTTAATTTTTCAATGTGCTAATTTTTAGGAGTAATAAGGGTGGTAAATGAAAATGTGATTATTTCCTTGCTTTGCTAAGGTTAGGGAGATATAAGGGGAAAATTGTTAGGTTATTTACCTAGGTGGTAAATGAAATATTACTAGGGTAAATATTCCTTTTACCTTAGGAAATTAAAATTGGTTTATTGCATTAATTAGAAAAGAAGAAATTTTTTTATTGGTTTATTGAAAAGTAGAAAGTGTCATTTTGAAAGGGTCATTTGATGAAATTATTATTGTTGAATATTGATATTGATATGGAGAAATAAGGTGTATTATGAAATTGAGTTATCTTTGTATTTTGAAGAGTAACACTTGTTATCTAACCCTTGGCACTTGGCAAAGAAGGAGGTGTTGTGTGAAGGCAGTTTTGAAGATCTTTCTCCAATCAAAGAAAAAGGTGTGGGCATATTCTTCCATGTGTAAAAGTGATGAATGATTGGTTGTTTTTATGGAAAATAAGGTTGGAGTGAAAAGGACTTAAATAGTTCTCCTTATTAAATGTGTTGAGTTAATTCTTCAAGGATTTCTGGAATAAAGAGTTGTTAAAACTTTGTTTTATAATCATTGTTGTTGAAGTCATTGATTGTGTGAAGAACTTGAACTAGGGTTTGAAAATAACATGAGTATCATTGTTATGTGAAATTTGTTTTATAAGCATTGTTTTTTAATCCATTTGTTGTGTGAAGAACTTGAACTAGGATTTGAAAAGAATATGAGTATCATTTTTATGTGAGAGTGGTTGATAAGCATTGTTGGAAATATTTTGAGTAAAGGATCATATGCTTGGACTAGAGTTTGTAAGCAAGGATTGTTTCATTTAGTGATTTGTTGAGTAGATTTGGTTGAGCCTAGTCAAGTGGATGTGTGAAGTGATTGTTCAAGTTCCATAAAACAAAATATTCTATATTTTGAATTAATTTTAGAAAGTGATTGAGTATTGAGGTGAATGTGAAGCATATTGAATCTCTAAAAATTCTCTGTATGTTTCTAAAAGAGTGAGTGAAAGTGATTGAGCATTGAGGTGAATGTGAAGCATATTGAGTCTCTAACAATTCTCTTTATGTTTCTATGAGATTGGACAAGTTCTAGTGTGGACTTTTTGAGCAGATTTGAGGCAAGTATTTGAGAAGACTTATGGATATATTTGGGTAAGCTTTCATGGAATCTTATAATACATATTGAGAGTAGATTTGGATAAGTTCTTGTGAGAACTTATTGAGAAGATTGGACAAGTTCTAGAGAGGACTTGAGGATAGATTAGTGTGATATTTTGTGGAATCTTACAAGGCATATTTGAGATAAGTATTTGAGAAGACTTGAGAGTAGATTTGATTGATTGATTTGCTCAAACTGTGAGTTAAAGTTTGGGGCAGATCCAACAGAGTTGATTTGAGATTTAGTCAAGCTTTGAGTTAAGGCTTGAGGATTGAGGACATATTTGTGCTAGACCGAAGGACTATGTTTAGTATAGATTTGAGGACATATTTTGGTTTATATTTGAGGAAAAATTTGTGCCAAACCAGAGATTGATAGTGAGGATAGATTTGTGCTAGATCGAATTATTGTGTTTAGTGCAAATTTGAGACAGAGCTTTGGAGGTGATAGAGTTGAGGATAGAGATCCATCCAGCCAAAGTAATGAGGACAGGATTCGGGGGAGGACAAGTGTCTTCTATGGATATATTTCCATTTGCTAAGGGTAGTTGAGGTAGAGGTCTTCTAGAGGATCACTAGCCAAAGTAGAGATTAGAAATTGGTGTCTCCTATGGATAGAGAGCCATTAACTTGATTTAGGGGATTGGTGTCTCCTTTGGATAGAGGTCCATAAACATTGTAATAGGGAAAGGATTCCCAAGATATTTATTGATAAAATTTTAGTGAAATATTTTCTTTGTGGAGTAGCCCACATTGGGTGAACCACGTAAATTGTGGTGTCTCTATTGTGTGTGGTGATTTGTGCATTTCTTTGATTACTACTATTTATATTGCTATCTATACATTGCATAATATTTATTGGGAAAGAAAAGTAAAAGTGGTCTTATTTGTTCACCCTTTTTTTTGGTAGTTGTATAAGGGGAGACATTAGTTCTTATCTACTTCAAATTGATGAATTTGTTAATTCTATGCAAGGACTTGGACTTAATGTGTCTGAATCATATGTTTATGATAAGATCTTAAGGTCTATTTCAAAAAGGTTTAGTGAAAATATTTTTGCCATAAAAGAATAAAAGTATGGTGATTCTTTGACAAGAGATATGTTACTTGGTATTCTTATAGCTTTTGATATGGGAACAAAAGAACCTAATTCCCAAAAGGAAGCAACCTTCAAAGAAATCAAGAAGATAAAGGGTAAGAAGTCAGAATCAAGCAATGAGTCATCCAGTGATGAAGAAGCTAATTATGGCATAAGGAATAAGTATTCAATGAGATTTAGAGATATAAAATCCATTAAATATTTCAATTGTGGAAAGTATGGTCACTATGCAACTGATTTTCAAGAAGCAAAGAATAACAATGATGAAGAAAAACAGGATCACAGAAACAAGGAATCAAATTTATACAGACACCAAAAGAAAAGCAAGGATGGACAAAGCAGATAAGGAAAGAAGTTCTTTCAAAGACAAAATAGGAGCTACTATGTGGATAAAGAAATTAAGTACTCAAGTGATAGTGATGCTAGTTTTTCAGATAATGATAGAGATGAAGTTCTATTTATGATTGAAGAAAAAAAAGTCCATAAAAGGGCACCAATCTTCAAGTGTTTTAGATGTGGAAAATTTGGACATCTTGAAGATAGTTGTACAAGAAATGGTTATAGGTTTAGTGATGATGAATATGAGGATGCACTTGAAGGACTAGAAGAGAATATTCTAATGGAACTAGAAGAAGAAGGAAGTGATCCTATAGAAGATAAGTCAAAAGAAAATGAAGATGTGGAAAAAGGTAAACAAATAGAGGAAGAATAAGATAAAGAAGGATATGATCTCAAGGGAGAACTTATTTATGATCTTGAAATAGTAAATAAGGTAAGAAAGCAAAACTCAAAACTTGAGTTTCATTTTCAATAATGTGATGAAGAGAGAAGAATGCTTATAGAGGATCTATACAAATCAAAGGCTAAGACAAAGAAGTTCAAGTGTAATCTATAAGTAAATATCTTAGAATGTGAAAGGTTAGTACAAGAAGTAGCCCTACTAAGGGAAATTTTAGAAAACTCCAAAGTCAAGATAAAAGGGTTCAAAAATAGCTCAAAGAACTTAGATAATTTCATCAAGATACAAAGGCCTACATCAAGAAAAATAGGTCTTAGATTTGAAATTGAACAAAAGGAATGGGAAGGAAATTCAACCTCAAGTTTTGGAGGAGAAGAAACTTCAGATGAAGACACTTTAGAAGAAGGTAGTATAAGAGAAAGTGAGACATCTGAGGATGATTTGGACAATAGAAAGTTCAACAAATATAGGAACAATGCACAAAGAAGAAATAGATGGAACAACAATCATAATAGGTCAAGAGAGACTAAGAGACCAATGAGGTCAAGACAAGGAAGTTTCAATGGAATATTTTTTTCATGTCATAGGTTTGGGCACATGGCTTCATAGTGCAGGACACATGAAAGACATGAATATAGGAACATACAACTTTTCCATGGGTATTGCTACTCATGCAATCGTTTTGGTCACAAGGCAATGAATTGCAGGGTTCATGATAGAAAAGGATATGGCTTCATTAGAAGAAATTATAAAATATTTGCACCTCCAAGGAATAATAACATTAAGTTTTTTAAGTGCAATAATGATGGTCACACAACAAAGTGGTGTAGAGCAGACATTCTAGAATCAAGTATGAATAGGAATAGGAATAAGAAAATGGATATGAACATGAAAAAAAATAGGAACAGGGATATTGCTATGAACAGGAATAGGAACAGGAATATGGATATGAAAAGGAACAGGAATAGGAATGAGAAAATGAATGTGGAAATGGATAGGAAAAAGGACATGGAAAGGAATAGTCAGGGGAATCATAAGGATAAGATAAGAAGAAAAGAGGATAAAGGTAAAGAACAATGCTTTTTGGGAGTAGATTTACTCCCACCCTAGAATTAACCACCTCAAGAGGAGGTGGGGGAGGGGCTAAGATAAGAGACTCATTCTTAGCCTCGAGCCCCAAAGGTGACCCTTTTCCATTTATGTCAAAGGGGTAGATATTTGAGTAAGGGGGAGAGATTTGGTATTTGAGTAAAGAGGAGATATTTGAAGAGAGCATTGAGCTAGGGGAAGCAGAACCAAGAAAAGGTTAAGTTTCTAGTAAAAATAATTTGGGTTACCATCAATGACAAAGGGGGAGATTGTTGGACATTTTGAGTCAAAGTTGTCATTGATGTCAAGGAACAAAGTTGTCATTGATGTCAAGGAATAAGCTATTGTTGATGTCAAAAGGTCAAGAGGAACAATGCATAGGTTAAAGGCAAAAAGCTTCATAATATTTTTAATATTATGTGGAAGCATAAGTTAGAAAGGTTTTTATTAAAACCTTGGTGATGGAATGATTTTTATCAAATCATTGAGAGCAAACAAAAGTTTCAATTTTACCCCCAAGGAGGCTTTAATTTTTATAAAAGCCAAAGGGTTATAAATTTAATTTATAAAATTTAAATTCTTATTAGAATTTAAATATTTTATAAATTATTAAAGTTCCTATTAAAGCACCGATGTCATATTTTATTGCACCCGCCGACATGCAAGTCAAAGGAGGGAAAAGGGTATTTAAACCCTTGCCAAAGCAAACCTTAGGCATTCAAATTAATATTTGAAATCGGTGGAGATAGCAAAAAGTTCATGCAACGAAGACAAAGGAGGGAGCACATCGTTTGAAGAGCACGTGGCAAGTGAAGGGAAGAGCCAAGGGCTCTAAGGTCTTAGGGAGAAGACAAAGCATGAAAGGTGCTTCCTTATTGCACATGGAGCACTTGGCTCACATGGCTAGCTAGTCGTGGCCAAGGCACTAGCAAGGGAGAGGGCATAAGATCGAATCCCGCAAATTGCAGAAGGGGACTTTTGCCAAGGTTTTTATAAATTTGATTTTTAATTTTTCAATGTGCTAAGGTTAAGGAGTAATAAGGGTGGTAAATGAAAATTTGATTATTTCCTTGCTTTGCTAAGGTTAGGGAGATATAAGGGGAAAATGGTTAGGTTATTTACCTAGGTGGTAAATGAAATATTACTAGGGTAAATATTCCTTTTACCTTAGGAAATTAAAATTGGTTTATTGCATCAATTTTTGCAATATTGAGAAGTAGAAAGTGTCATTTTGAAAGGGTCATTTGATGAAATTATTATTGTTGAATATTGATATTGAGATGGAGAAATAAGGTGTATTATGAAATTGAGTTATCTTTGTATTTTTAAGAGTAACACTTGTTATCTAACCCTTGGCACTTGGCAAAGAAGGAGGTGTTGTGTGAAGGTAGTTTTGAAGATCTTTCTCCAATCAAAGAAAAAGGTATGGGCATATTCTTCCATGTGTAAAAGTGATGAATGATTGGTTGTTTTTCTGGAAAACAAGGTTGGAGTGAAAAGGACTTAAATAGGTCTCCTTATTGAGTGTGTTGAGTTAATGCTTCAAGGTTTTCTAGAATAAAGAGTTGTTAAAACCTTGTTTTATAAGCATTGTTGTTGAAGCCATTGGTTGTGTGAAGAACTTGAACTAGGGTTTGAAAAGAACATGAGTATCATTGTTATGTGAGAGTTGTTTTATAAGAATTATTTTTGAAGCCATTGGTTGTGTGAAGAACTTGAACTAGGGTTTGAAAAGAACATGAGTATCATTGTTATGTGAGAGTGGTTGATAAGCATTATTGGAAATATTTTGAGTAAAGGATCATATGCTTGGACTAGGGTTTGTAAGCAAGGATTGTTTCATTGAGTGATTGGTTGAGTAGAGTTGGTTGAGACTAGTCAAGTGGATGTATGAAGTGATTTTTCAAGTTCCATAAAACAAACTATTCTATATTCTAAATTAATTTGAGAAAGTGATTGAGTATTGAGGTGAATGTGAAGCATATTGAGTCTCTAACAATTCTCCTTATGTTTCTAAAAGAGTGAGTTAAAGTGATTGAGTATTGAGGTGAATGTGAAGTATATTGAGTCTCTAACAATTCCCTATATGTTTCTAAAAGAGTGATTAAAAGTGATTGAGCATTGTGATGAGTATAGAGCATATTGAGTCTCTAACAATTCTCTTTATGTTTCTATGAGATTGGATAAGTTCTAGTGTGGACTTGTTGAGTAGATTTGAGGTAAGTCTTTGAGAAGACTTGTGGAAATATTTGGGTAAGATTTTGTGGAAGCTTACTGATGCAGGAGCATCCGGTGACAGTAGGACAATCTAGCATCGACCGGGTCTTCAAAATAATTTGTTTAAATTTCCAAGGCAAAGTGTGAAATGGGGTCGCGAAATCATGACATGTCGTGATTTCGTGACATGTCACGCAATCGCGACCCCAGAAGCTGCGACAATGTGGAGGCTGGTTTTGTCGCGATATCGCACTGTCGCGATATCGTGACGTCGCAATATCATGACATTTTTGGAGGAGGCAAGAAGGGGTTTTTCATCGCGATATCGCAACGTCGCGATATCGCGACGTTGTGATGTCATGACATTTTTGGAGGCAGGAGTACAGAGGGAGTTTACGTTGTGATATCGCAACATCATGATTTCGCGACGCCGTGATATCGCAATGTCTTTGAAAGCAAAGGCGCGAAGGGTTCAAAGAATAGCGAAGTCAAAGTTGACAATGGGCTCGAAATACAAAGGTAGAGAAGAACCAAAACTTGAGGCATGGACTCAGAGGCAAAAATTCCAAAGGCAAAGACAGAAGGCAATGGAAGGGGAGTCGCGAAATCATGACATGTGATTTCGTGACATGTCACAAAATTGCGGCTCCAAAGTCGAAGGAAGAAAACAAAGGTAGGGGAGCCGCGAAATCGTGACATGTCATGATTTCACGACATGTCATGAAATCACGACTCCGAAGGTAGGGCAAGTATGGAAGGGCGTGGGAGTCACAAAATTGTGACATGTCACGATTTTGCAACATGTCACGAAATCATGGCTCCAAAGGCATAGCAAGGGCAGAAGGGCATGGGGGTCACGATACTGCGACATGTCGCGATATCGTGACATGTCGTTATATCATGACCAATTAAAGGCTGCCACGTGGATTGAGAGTTTGTAGCCGGTTGAAGACAGTTTTAAAAAAAATTTGACACGTCGACAAGCTATGCACACAAGAAAAGAGGTAGAGGGTGCAGATGAATGTTCTGACAGCAACTATTCCCGAGAGACAGTCTGGAAGCGACGGTTGCAGGGCAAGGGGAGTCTTTAATGCAAGCTCCCATAGGGGATCGGGGCAGTTGCCCATTAATAGAAGAAATTTTGAAAATTTGAGAGGGAAGTAGACTTTCTTATTTTCATTTCTTGTTTTCGCACAGGTGGGTCATTAATGACCTAGAGGGCCAAGACCTCTATAAAAACTCAATTTTTTGTAAGAGGAGGGGATGGTGGACCGCAGAGGACGAGAGGTAGACAGTTAGAGAGATCGAAGCCGAGCTTGGTCATTGTAAAGCCTGCGGGATGATTTATCTTGATGTGTGTATAATTTTCTGAAGATTTTAATGAAAAGCATGGTTATTTTTTTTGTGTGATCTCCCGATCCCCGTTAGTGGTATAAGAGCCAGAAGTTCCTAAGTGTGTGATAGATCATCGAACGTGAGGCAGTCACACCAGGATTTGTGGGAATGCTCGTGAGAGAGTGAGAAGATGCCTCCGAGAAGAAACCCCGTGGGTGGGAGAGGCATGGCAGCAGAAGATTTCTGGGCTTTGCAGCGGCAAGTTCAGGCCCTGCAAGAAGAACTACGTAGAGGACACGAACCGAGAAGAGAAGTAGACAGTGAAGATGAAGCGGATGAAGAACAAAACCAGTTTGAAGAAGAAGAAGAAGAAGCTATAGATCCGGCACAAGCCAGACTATACAGGGCCATATCCCAGATTGGGAAGAGGCCAAAGATGGAAGTTTCCACGTATTTTGGGAACTTGAATCCGAAGGAGTTGATCGACTGGGTCAATGATCTGGAAGAATACTTCGAGTATGAAGAAGTTGAAGATCCCGAGAGGGTCAGATTTTCCAAGACCAAGTTGAAGGGTCATGCCAGCATTTGGTGGAGGGGAATACAGCTGGAGCGAAACAGAAGAGGGAAGGAGAGAATAACAAGATGGGACAGAATGGTGGAAAAGCTGAAGAGATAGTTTATTTCGATAGATTATGAGTTGGATCTGCTAAGGAAAATGTAGGGTTTGAGACAGATGAATAAAACTATCCAAGAATATACAGAGGAATTTTATAAAATCTCCATCAGAACCGGCCATTTAGAAGCAAGCAAGGAAAAGGTGGCCCATTATATTAATGGGTTGAGACCCAGTGTCCAAGAAGAGTTGAGCTTAGTGCGGGTGAGCACCATTGAAGATGCTTACCAGTTTGCTCTGAAGGTTGAAGAAAAATTGAACAGAAGGTTTGAGAGCAAGCAAAAAGGAAGAGGGCCAGGAGGAAAGACCGGTGGAAGAAAAGAGGAAGGAAAGGAAGAGAAGAAAGAAGAGGTTAGCAGCAACCGGAATCAGAAAGAAGATGAAGAACCCAAACCGCAAGTTCAGAACAATGGCTACCCAAGAGGAAGAGGTAGATCTGGACGCGGGTATGGAAGAGGAGTGTTTCGAGGAACATGTTTCCACTGTGGAGAAGAGGGGCATCGGGCATATGAGTGTCCCCAGCACCCCGAGAGAGTGAACAAGAAATAAGTGGGTCCTGCCAAAGCTATTGTGGTAGTGGAAGATGCTGACTCAGAACATTCTGAAGAAGTTAAGAAAGGAGAGGCAATGATTGTGAGGAGAACCATGCTGATTGATGAAGGCAAACCTGAGCAGAGGAGAATCCTGTTCCGCACACGGTGCAAAAGTGCAGGCAAAGTTTGTAATGTTATTATAGACAATGGGAGTACAGATAACTTAGTCTCCGAGGAGATGGTTGCTAAGTTACAGTTGGAGAGAAGGAGACACCCGCATCCATACCGGATTGCATGGTTGCAGAAGGACCACAGAGCATGGGTCCGTGAACAGTGCTTAGTCACGTTCCAGATTGGGAGATACCAGGATGAAGTCCTGTGTGATGTTTTCCCCATGGATGCTTGCCATTTGCTATTAGGGAGGCCATGGCAGTTTGATCGGAGTGCGGTGCATGATGGTCGTGCAAATACTTACTCCTTGATGAAATATGGAGTGCACCACAAATTAAAGCCATTACAGACAGTGGATGAGAAGGTGTGCAGCAATGCCAAAATTTGTCTGGTAGAGGGCAGAGAATTTTTCTAGGAGACGAGATTTGAGCAGGTTGCAAAGGTTGATGCGTGTTTGGAGATATTACAAAGGATGCGGGCCAAATAGATTAGAAGTGAAGGTCACTTCTCCTTTTTACGTCGGGTGTCTGATGCAGGAGCATCCGACGACAGCAGGACAATCTGGCATCAACCGGGTTTTCAAAATAATTTGTTTAAATTTCCAAGGCAAAGTGTGAAAGGGGGTCACGAAATCGTGACCCCAAAAGCTACGACAAGGTGGAGGCTAGTTTTGTCATGATATCACAACATTTTCGGAGGAGGAAAGAAGGGGTTTTCCATCGCGATATCGTGACGTCGTGATGTCGTGACATTTTTGGAGGCAGGAGTACGGAGGGAGTTTACGTCGCGATATCGCGACGTTATGATTTCGCGATGTCATGATATCGCGACGTCTTTGAAAGCAAAGGCATGAAGGGTTCGAAGAATAGCGAAGTCAAAGTTGACAATGGGCTCGAACAACCAAGGCAAAGAAGAACCAAAACTTGAGGCATGGACTCAGAGGCAAAAAGTCCAAAGGCAAAGACAGAAGGCAACGAAAGGGGAGTCGCGAAATCGTGACATGTCGCGATTTCGCGACATGTCGTGATTTCGCGACATGTCACGAAATCGTGACATGTCGCGATTTCACGACATGTCACGAAATCGTGGCTCCAAAGTCGAAGGAAGAAAACAAAGGCATTAGAGCCATGAAATCGTGACATGTCACAATTTCATGACATGTCACGAAATCATGGCTCCGAAGGCAGGGCAAGTACGAAAGGGCGTGGGAGTCATGAAATCGTGACATGTCACAATTTTGTGACATGTCACGAAATCACGGCTCCAAAGGCGTAGCAAAGGCAGAAGGGCATGGGGGTCATGATACCACGACATGTTGCGATATCACGACCAGTTAAAGGCTGCCATGTGGATTGAGAGTTCACGGCCGGTTGAAGATAGTTTTAAAAATTTTGACACGTGGACAGGCCGCGCGCGCGAGAAAAGAGGTAGAGGGTGCAGATGAATGTTCTGACAGCAACTGTTCCCGAGAGACAGTCTGGAAGTGGCAGTTGCAGGGCAAGGGGAGTCTTTAATGCAAGCTCCCATAGGGGATCGGGGCAGTTGCCCATTAATAGAAGAAATTTTGAAAATTTGAGAGGGAAGCGGACTTTCTTATTTTCATTTCTTGTTTTCGCACAGGTGGGTCATTAATGACCTAGAGGGCCGAGACCTCTATAAAAACTCAAATTTTTGTAAGAGGAGGGGGTGGTGGACCGGAGGACGAGAGGTAGACAGTTAGAGAGACCGAAGCCGAGCTTGGTCATTGTAAATCCTACGGGCTGATTTATCTTGATGTGTGTATAATTTTCCGAAGATTTTAATGAAAAGCATGGTTATTTTGTCTGTGTGATCTCTCGGTCCCCATCACTTACAATACATATTGAGAGTAGATTTGGATAAGTTCTTGTGAGAACTTATTGAGTAGATTGGAAAATTTCTAGAGAGGACTTGAGGACAGATTGGTGTGAGCTTTTGTGGAAGCTTACAAGGTAGATTTGAGATAAGTCTTTAAGAAGACTTGAGAGTAGATTTGATTGATTATTTTTTTCAAACCTTGAGTTAAGGTTTTGGGTAGATCCAATAGAGTTGATTTGAGATTTAGTCAAGCTTTGAGTTAAGGCTTGAGGATAGATATTGAAGATAGATTTGTGCTAGACCGAAGGACTATATTTAGTATAGATTTGAGGATATATTTTGGTGTAGATTTGAGGATAGGTTTATACCAGACCAGAGATAGATATTGAGAAAATATTTGTGCTAGACCGAAGGACTATGTTTAGTATAGATTTGAGATAGAGCTTTGGAGGTGATAGAGTTGAGGACAGATATCTCCAGCCATAGCAGGGAGGACAAGTTTATTCTATGGATATAGTTCCATTTGCTAAGGGTAATGGAGGTAGAGGTCTTCTAGAGGATCACCAGCTAGAGTATATATTAGGAGATTGGTGTCTCCTATGGATAGAGCTACACAAACTTGATTTATGGGATTGGTGTCTCCTTTGGACATAGGTCCATAAACATTATAATAGGGAAAGGATTCCCAAGATATTGATTAAGAAAATTTTAGTGAAATATTTTCTCCATGGAGTAGCCCACATTGGGTGAACCACATAAATTGTGGTGTCTCTATTGTGTGTGGTGATTTGTGCATTGCTTTTATTACTACTACTGATATTGCTATCTATATATTGCATAATATTGATTGGGAAAGAAAATTAAAAGTTGGTCTTATACTGCTCACCCCCCTCTCAGTATAAGCTTATGTTCTTTAGATATTGGAGCATTTATTCTCTTTGAATTAAATTAAACCTATGTGACCGATATGATCAGTTTACTATGTAGGGTCTATAGCTTCACAACTCCGTGTGAGGGGTTTTATTTTCCTCAAATTGTGCAACTCTCTTACCTTGATTAATCAGGGTTGCATTGGCATTAAGCTCTTCCTTAGGGGTATGATCCTCATGTAAGGATGTTATGGGGGTATTGTGTGTTCACTTGGAAAACTCACCTCAGGTATGGATAGGATGTAACTAGGTTTAAATTCCCTCTTCCATGATAAATTCCTTAACAAACCCAGTGGATCTCTAAGGATTATGATCATGATATATGCTTCCATGATCAAATTTCCCATATTCTGATCTTCCAGCACCTTGATCTAAGAATTCAATTTGATGGGTCTTCCAAGTTTGGGCAAGAGGCGTATCTCTCCCACCAATATTATAGTAAGATAAATGACACCATCCATGCTCAGAAGGATTTGGTATTAGGATGGGTACGTGAATGGTCACAATGCCTTTACTTCACCTCTCATTGGGTGTATTTGATATCTCAATGTGATGAGATGTATGGAAATGTTCTCATTTGGATCACAAGCAGATCTAATGTTAGTTCTCCTAGGTGGGGTTTCTTGGTGAGATCCACCGTGAGTGGTGTTGTCTCCTTTGAAACTATCCAAAGTTATTTCAAGTATGTTATGGGTAGGTATGCTACCTTTAGGGAGGTCTAGTCCCTCTGGTGCATTGGTTGCCACATCAATCATGGATCGATGGCATCCCCATATGGTGACCATAACCTTATGAAATTATATTTGGTATAATTTTTAGGATACAAACAAAGTATACAGGGTGTTTATCTCTTTTAAGTTTTCTTTGTGTTCCTAAAAATTGTTTTGTGTGTTTTGATTTGTTTTGAATACAATCTAAACTCTTATCATATTTACAATAGTTTATATAATTCTTAGATTTTTTAAATCTTTCACTTATATACTCATAATGATAAACCTGGTAATGACATCCAAGTTGCCTACCCACCAAGATATGGATATGAAGCCCATATCCGATCAGGTATCATAGGTGCTACCGATCCTCACCCAGCATATCGTAGGTAGTGATATACCTTTCAAATAAGAGTACATGCTATTTTCCATGGATAGGATAGTTCTTAGATCAACCTTGTCCATAAATAGGTGAAAAAGAACAATTCTCAATTAACATGCCAACCAAGTGGTAATGACTTCCATCATTGGTCTTTATCAATGGGTTAGATGTGATAGCCCAATGCCACTAATGTTTACACTTGGATTGTGCTGTGTGATTAGTTTATTTTAATTTGAATGAAAATAAATATGCATCATCTAGAATTTGATGAATTTTCCACTATATGCATAAAAAGGTACATTTCATTTTCAAAAATGCAATGTGAAAAATAAGTTTTTTATTAAAAATATGCAATGCAATTTAAAAATGAAGTAGACTTTGGACAAGCTTCAATCATGGACACCTAACAAAAAACCTAAATAGGGGATGATACTATGAACAATAGGCATTAAAATTAGCCATTGTACATAGTAGCAGTCAATATTCTAGTTGCTATCTTCTAGGATGGCTAGCAACAGTGGTCGTTGTTCCTTCTAGTGGCTAGAATAAAATACATGAGATTTAAAATTTTATACTTAGTTTTCCCTATGTGTTGTTATTAATCCTATATTTTATGTTCAAACACACAAATAAATGGTAGAAACAAAAAAAATACAGAGAGGACTACTTACCTATGAATCCTCATATGAAGAAGAAACATACTGTAAACTATTTTATTCTGTTTTTTCCTAGCCGCTATTGACATTTGGGACTGCTAGCCACTATCACTCAGATTTTTTGTGTCTAAATTAAATAAAAAATAGAAACATTAGAAAGCAACACAAAAATAAGGCATCTCGGTCATGATTATCACTTATAAGTAGTAAAAATCATGCATCTAATCTATTTGCAAGCATGTAACAAATTGAAAAGAAGAAATCATGTAAACATTGAAAGATAAAAGATGATAAAAAATGGGATGCTCTTTATTAATCATAATAAGTCTTTATTACAATATTTCCCTCTTAGGTAATCCCTCAATTTGATATAACTATTACAAATATTGTGGCCCCTCAAAGGGGAGAGATGCACTCCAATGATTTTCACTCCACTACTTTGCTTATAAGAGATCTTATTAGTTGTCTCCTTCTTTTATATCAAGATATATGATCTTGATGATACTTTGTCCTTGAATAGATCTATCACCTGTGTACAAAGAAACTAAAACTAATCACTAGCATTGTAAGCCTCTCAAAATGAGGCTAGTTTATTGAAATATGCAAATAAGGAAAGCAATGCATGCAATACATGAAAGAGCATAAATATTCTTGTAAAACTAAAAATGAACAATAAAAATGTATTAAATATAGCTAATCTATGCTATATAAATAAAATAACATTAATAAAATGATAAATCTATGGCTAAAGCATAGGAAAATATATCTCAAACCCTAGCCATTGAAGATTAGAGCAGCTGACTTTGCTAGCCACTATAAACATCAATGGTTGCACCTGTGGGCCACTATTAAAAACAATGACCATGGGGAAAGTATTCTGCTCCTTAAATCCTAGCTTGATGATGCTCAATTTCTCTACTAAATTGATGTTCAATGGTCGCTTGTGTCTCAAAACATGAATTTGTGGTGGATTATCTCATATTTGTGGTGAATTGATGAAGAATAGCAAACTTGCTTCTCAAGCCTTTGGAAGCTCCATTGATGCATGGATAGTTGTCATACTACAATCGGATAACACTTCACTACACCTCACAAGGATACAAAGTTGCTCTCCAATCCAATAGGGCTTCACTACAATAAATTTAGGATGAATAACTCATATTGGAAGGCCTTTAAATAGACTTACCAAATCCTCACATTGTATTCTCAAGGAAGCCAATATCAAGAACTAGATGGTATTGAGTAGTTAGGGTGAGGATTTTGGAAGCTTTGTTGATAAAATTGCCCCAAAACCATTGCAAATTAGTTAAATGCAATTGATTTTTCTCAGCTCAGGAAGCTCAAGTTGGTTTCAATGCTAGCCACTCTCACTCAGCATGGCTAGGGGTAAGCTACCTTTAGCTGCTATTGATAGGTGCATCTAGCTCTTAGCTAATCTGATCATTAGTGATTGGGATGACAACCACTAATTTTGTCAGTGGCTAGAGTTGCATAGGATTAGATTGTCCAAAATAAGAGTTTAAAACCATTATTGGCTCTTGGCAAGGTCCAAGCTCATTCACATGCTTTACAAAGGTGCCCATATGAGTAGTCTCCTAAATTTTACATGTTTTAGGTGTCTACAACTTGTATCTAAAATTTTTTGGAGTGCTTCTAAAGTGCATAAAAAAATAGAAAAGAAGAATGTGTTAACTAAATTTCATTTAGGATTTTCTGGAAGACATTATTCAGGATAGATCATGATTGCCCAATTTTTTTAGAGCAGGTTATTACTGGTTAATGATTTTTGTAGATTCTTTCAAAATAACCCGATCATGTAAAAAGTGTTATAGGTTCATTAGAATAAAATTAAATGCTTCATTACATTTGTGACCAATTATAAAAAATAGCCATTTTAACAATGGGGTCTAGATTTTATTGAAGTCATCAACCCACAATATTCAGTAGGTCACAAGTACATCCTCATAGCTACAGAATACTTTACAAGATGGACTAAAGCAGTCATGACAAAGGTGGCTAACCAAGACATAATGATTGAATTCATTGAAAAGATTATAAAAATGTTTGGTATCCCCAATACAATAGTAAGTGGCAATGGGACTCCCTTTATTGGAGCTGGGTTTATTAATTTTTTTGCAAGAAATGGCATATATCTCAAAAATTCTTCTAATTAATACCCATAGGGGAACAAATTAGTTGAATCTACTAATAAAAACCTCCTAAGAATAATTAAAAGAAACATTAGATAAAATAAAAGAGGGTGGAACTTATTGCTAGACCAAGTGCTTTGGGTAGATAGAATCATGATTACTAAGTAGTAAAAACTTTCCCTATGCATTAGTGTACATTAAAGAGGACTTTCTCCCAATTTATCCAAAGTTGCCAATTGTAAAAATGTTAACTCAAATGGGTCATCCTGATATGGAAGCAATAAAGGTTAGATTGACACCCAGGTGATGTAGGTGAGTTGGAGAGGAGAGGGCAATCCTCCAAGGGAGGTCCCAGGTTCGAATCTCCACCCTACCAAAAATTTGAATTGGGTAACCAAAATCCAATTGATAATGTTGGTGCGGGCAGGGTCGGGTGTGACTCCTGGGTGACTTTGATGGTATAGAAACCCCTATTCATGGTCTCTCAGACCAAGGCCGCCTCGCAAGGGGTTTTTCGCTTAAAAAAAAAAATAGAGGTTAGATTGACATAGTTGATATTATTGGAGGAACAAATGAAAAAGGCCTACTCCAACCTCCAATGTCACTCTAATGTAACCAAGAAGTGGTTTGATAAAAATATAATGTATCAATATTTCCATATAGGTGATCTCTTGCTCAAATGGTATGAAGACGATTCAAAACCTAGTAATCGCAAAAAAATTAATTTGTTATATAGGACCATATAATATTATTTCCAAAAGAGAATTTAATGCATACAAGTTGACAAATGAATATGATCATGTTTTTCCATCTCGATAAATGACTATCACTTGAAACACCTTGTATGAAGTGTCACCATATGTGTTTGGTCCCCCCCAAAAAAATAAAAAATCATATAGAAAAGTATGAAAGCAAGAAAAAAAAAGCACAAAAGTACAATAATGATCTGCCATCATTTGTGAATCACTCCAACAAGGTGATTACTTGACTCAGCATAATTCATTAAAAATCCAACGATGATTTAGAATGCACACCTCAAATATAATGGCAACTACTACAATTAATATTCAAAGATTATTGTGATATTTTACATGCAATTATTAGAGATAAGGTGGGATTTTCAACTATTAGACATTTCACAACTACTTAAGGTAGGATCGTAATAGCAGAAGAAAAATTCATACACAAAATACTCACAACTCAAACGAGCAAGGAAACAAGGCATAAAGAGTTTTTCTCTCTTTAAAAATATTGGGTAGAATTACCAAAGTAACTAAAAACAAGATGAAGAAGGCTCTCCAAGATTAGTACATTGAAGACACAAAACTGATGTCCAAGACTCCAAATCAACTATGCAAATATGTTGAACAAAAAATAACCCAAGGTGTATCTCCTAATACTCCCGACGTATTCTCTTACTACTCCTTATCTTGTTATGTCCATAAATTTATTCATCCTTGTTTAGATTTTGCATTAGCCATCTCAAAACATTATAATTTACATTTAAAAATTGTTCAATATGCTAGGGGAAAGGTCATTTTCCATCTCACTCCAGATTGCATTAGGGATGATTTTACCTTTGGATAGAAACCTAAAATTAATCCCAAATCTATCAATGCCCATACCCAAATCAAACATTATAAGTCTATAAAACACCCAAAAAGGGAAAATATTTTAGAATATGGTTACAAATCCAGCTTCATAAACCCCCATCTGAAGACAATCTCGCAAAAATCCCATTGAAAATTTTAGATTTCAAAATCCTAGAGCTATATTCCATGCTAGCAATTATTTTTGGTCTACCTTCAGATAGGGAGGTCCATGAATATCAAATAAAAATGGCCTATATCATTTCTAACCCTAGGTACTATGATGAGTCTAACCTATATCATTTCTAACCCTAGGTACTATGATGAGTTTAATCTATATCACTTCTAACCCTATTTTCTTTAATTAGACCAATTTTTTATATGACAAGATTCACAAGTAGCTTACCTAGCTACAGTTATCTCCACATGGCACTTTATACTACTACTCACATATTTCATGGTTGTTATTCTACCACATCATACACTCTATGCCATAGGTAGCTCATAATAAAGTTGAAAATGAAGGAAAAAATATCCTAGTGGTAGAATGGTCAAATTTGTTAGAAAAATTAGAATCCTAATATCATTTTAATTGGGAATTCTTGGGGCTAGCCTTGAAGATCATTTTGTGAAATTTTTGTGTTTGTATAACCAAGCTAAGAGTCTACTATAGGTTAAACATGTAGAATGAGACTAGTATTGTAGGCCAACAATGGCCACATCCTTAGAAAAAAATTTGGAATATTTTCTAAGGAAATAAAGGGATGTTCTAGCCCACACTAGCTTTAGTGTATTTCTTAGTGACACAACATAGGATGTTCTACCCCATGGTCAAAGTGGTCAAATTTTGAACTTGGATATTTCTAAATTGTAGGACACAACACCTTTTTTGTTAAGTTTAAAGCTCAATAGTTTATAGCATGTTCCAACCTGCATGACATAGATGCAAAGCGAGTTTCAAATAAATTGAAAGATAAGTCAAGCAGGCTAGTGCAATGTTTCATCCTGCGTAGGTCAAAGTGTATTTTTGCATTAGAATATCATGTGCTCTAGACCGTGGTCAAAATATTCAAATGATGTGATAAGTTGTTAAGAGAAGAAGGCTACGATATGTTTTAAGCCATAAATCTATAAATAACTTTCAAGTCTTAATCTTCTCCATTCCTAAGTAGATCGATGGTTGGCTCATTTCAATGATCTCAAAGCATATAAAAGTAGAATCTCTATGACATGAATTAATTGATCAAACCAAAATAGTAGGTGAAGCATCAACAAGACCAAAAACCAAGAATTATACTTAGTTAATGATCTATGGCTAGAGGATGCTTACAAGAATGATAGATGGTCTGGATTATAGTTTTTGACAACCTAGAGCTAAATCACCATGAAAGACCAGCAAGTTGTAGGGATAAAGCTACATAGAGATCATGCATTTTCTTCTATCCTCAAAATAAAATAAGAAGCTACCACCTTAGCATATGGCTTATCTGGCATCTCATTTTTCTTGTAATGTTCCATTTCTTTTCATTTCTATTCAAGCATGTAAAAACTATAAAAGGAGGTCAAACCCTCATTTTTCAAAGTTGGATCTAGAGTGTTTGCTTGCCCTACTGTGTAATATTTTTCTTCAAAATAAATAGAAGGAACATTGCTTGGATGTTTGCCTTAAACTAGTGTCTTCTATAATCTTTGAGAGACTCAAGCTATGAATTGCATTTCTGCTACTGTTGCTCTATTCAGTATATTATGTTATTATTGGATTACTAGCTTAGAGCATTTGAAATCTTTCATAATTAAATATTTAATTATGAGAGGTTATTTTTTGTTAAATATTGATATTGATCTTATTATGCTAATTTGAATTATTAGTATATTGATATTGAAATAGCTTCTTGAAGTATATCTCTGTTCTATTTATAATGATGAAGATTAATTTTTTTGAATGCTATTAATCTCAAGTGTGGGATGTTGGAATTTTTTTTGTAAGATGGATCTTTTCTATAGATGCCTATGTTGTTAGCTCTATCCATACACTATTTGATAATTATTTACTAACCCTAACTCATTTCTATCCCTATATCTTAAACATTTAATGAAGCTTAAATGAGTCAACACCTTATTAGTTGATAAGGAATACCAGCCTCCTCTAGAGGTTGGATTAGAGCAATCTTTAATTCATACAATGTTGAGGTATGAATTGTGATTAGCAGGTGCATGCCTAATTATAGAAATTAAAGATAACAATTGTAGTTTCAAACTTTTGCTTGATTTCAATTTGGATCCCAATAGTTTTTGGCATGTATGGTGGGACCTGTTAACAAGAATACTAGTTAACCCACCCTTTCTAACTTTACATTTTCTTGAAGGAATCAATATTTGGTAAATTATCTTGATCTTATCAAGTGATGATTAGTAAATTCACTTGGTAACTCCCTAAATGCAAGAATATAGAAAATCCTTTCTAATAGCTCATAGTTTTTCATGAATACTAGGTCATCTGTGAAGAATATTCCAGAGTATTTTATCTATTATGATCTTCCTTTGAGAGGATCTACTATCTTAATAAATTTAAACCCATATTTATAGTCAAATGAAACTCCTCTAGAAATTATGCCTGATGTTCCTCTAAGACCACCTCTAATGAGAGCAACAACTAGAAATATGCCTAAAAATGCAGCCAATAATGCCAATATAGCCCCAAATGATCCCCTGTAGAAGTATCCTAATTGGAATATAGTTGGTCCTCTGAGACTCACTCATATGCATGATATTCTCCAAGTTGTATCCAAAGCCATCCCTAATTATGATGGATCAAGAAAAATTGTTTATGAGCATTGTTGATATATTCTAAATCTAGTAACAATTCATAACATAAAGAATGAAGATGTCATCATCAAAATCTTGGACCTATCCTTTAGAGGGAAAATATTACACTAGTTCAAGACCTTAGAGGACAATAGCATTACTTCATGGGTCAAATTAGTAGAGCCCTTTGCAGAAGAATTCAATGAATCTTTTGATCCCTTCTCTCTTCTAAATTAATTTACGTCCATGCAAAAACATCAGCAAGAATCGATTTTGGACTTTAACATGAGATTTAGTAGAATCCATAAGAGGATTCCATTTGAAGCTAGGCTAGCTACAACCCTTTATTTTATATACTATATCATAGCCCTTGGATAAAAATTGGGTTTACAAACTCAACAATAAGGGATATATACCTTTCCCTAGGTTTATAATGCAGTCATCCAACCTGAGACTTATCAATGTAGGGAGATTACCCCCAAATATTGTGATGCATTATTACTCTAAAATTCCTAATATATGAGGTCAAGAAAATACATCTTTTTACATGGACCCTTCTCCTTTGTCATCACCAATTCCTTATATGAATCCAATTCCCCTCCCCAAATCATAATATGTTTTAGTTCCTTTACCTCCTCTTCCATCTCAAGCACCTCAAGAATATATTGTGCTTCTTGATATTTAGAACACCTTAAAAACTCTTAGTAACAAGATGAATTCAATGGATAAAATAGAGATAGAGATGTCACAACAAATAATATTTCTCTATGTTAATAGAGATCAAAAGCCTAGTACCAACAATAGTGTTAGGATCAGAGTTAATTTAATTCAAGAAGATATAGAATATTCCTCTAAACTAGTCTTGTAAATGTATGGCACATTGAGTGTAATGATCCACATGACTCAGAGTCATGTGTTATGTATCAGCATCATGTACAACAAGCCATGGAAAAGGAAGAGAGGAATCAGAAAGGTAGAGTTAATATACTTTGGAAACCAGACCAGATCATGATTGGGTAGGATCCTGATGAAGAGGGGCTTATTTCTATCATGACAAGATCTGGGAAGAAGACATTGTAGGTTGATTCATAGAATATGGATCAGTTTCAAGTCCCTTCTCAGAATAAGAAATATCCTCCTTTGTAAAATAATGACCAGTTTTCTATTTCTCAAGCAGTTGAAAAGAGAGACATGATTCCTAAAGGCCAAGAAAAGGAGGTCAGTTTCCCTAAAAGATATAACAAATAAAATGATAAAGAAAGGATGAGATACAAAAGTGAAGCACAATAAAAAATTAGATTTCCCTCCATAACTAAGAGATAAAGGATTGAAACCACACAATAATACAAGAGGAAGTATGGTGAGCCAAAGAGAAAAATGAGAAGTCTCTCCTAGGAAAGTTAGAATATAACATTGTGGAAGAGATGAAAAGAATCCTATACAAGGCTAGCCTTTATGATACTCTCCTTATCCCTAGTCAAATAGATTTATTGAAGGCTTCTTTAAGTAAAAATCCCCAAAAAAAGCAAACTATTACCATCCTAGGTGTGTCTTCTATAAAAGATAAGATGTATCTTGTTGTTTTAAAGAATAAACTCCTTCCATTCTACATTTATTTGCAGATGAAGGGTTGGATAGTTTGCAAGTGTGTTATTGATTTAGGGACCTCCACAATGATTATACCCAAGGTGATCTATGAGGATATGGGTATGGATTATACCAGATCCTATCCTAGATTTTTATAGTTGGATGGGACACTATTAAAGATAGTTGGGGTAATAAAAGATTTACTAATAATATTGCATAGAGCCACAAAAGTGACCATTGTGCAAGAGATTATGGTAGTAGACCTAAAATCATATTTTGATCTATGCCTTTCTAGAAATTTCACTACCAAATTGGGAGGATGTATGTACTTGGATTACTCCAATATGGTGATTTCCTTCAAGGGAAAGAGAATAAGGATCACACCCGAGAAGCCTGTGTCTTATCACATTGATAAGATTGAAGAAGACATGTATAACCTCACACCTATAGATGATTTTTAAATAGTAGAAATTTTTTAAGAGTTAGAGGTTGAATATGAGTTGTCATTCAGAGAATATTACAATCATTTTGGAATAGGAATGGGAATAT
The DNA here is from genome assembly GCA_028583015.1 of Wollemia nobilis. Lineage (NCBI taxonomy): Eukaryota > Viridiplantae > Streptophyta > Pinopsida > Araucariales > Araucariaceae > Wollemia > Wollemia nobilis. The sequence continues at coordinate 1,465,842 of JAQPPZ010005211.1, forward strand.
ACATCTCCTTGGAAGCAGATAAAACTATCCCTGCTATATCCAATCAGTATTTGAGAGAAATAGATACTTGGACCATACACTTTGATGGTGCAAGATGCAAAAATGGGGTTGGTGTTGATGTAGTTTTGTAGTCTCTATAAGAAGGTGTAAAGAGTATTGCATACAAACTGACATGGTCCTACACCAACAATGTTGTATAGTATGAAGCTTTATGCTTAGGGCTAATGAAAGCTAAGAGCATGGGTATCAAGATACTAAGATATATATATATATATATATATATATATATATATATATATATATATATATATATATATATATATATATATAGATATATATATATATGGTGACTCTAAGCTAAAAGTAAATCTAGTAAGAAAGAGATGCAGTAATAAACACCATTACCTGAAGGTATAAAAATATAGGGTGTGGGATTTGATGGAATTATTTTATGCCCTCAACATCAATTTTGTTCCTAGAATCTATAACATATTGGCTGACTCTTTTGTAGTTAGGGGATATAATTTCAACCCTTTTGTAGATATAGGAGTTGCTAAAGACAAAATAATAAAAATGGTTTTTAGGCCTGAAGTCCTATATAGATAGATTTTCTGGTAGGTCTTTGAGAGTGATGAGTAGATCATCAATTTCCTAGTGAGATATGACGTCCAACTAAAAATCAATCATATCCCAAGAGGGTTGGTCACACTTGAAAGCCTCTTTGATAATGAATATAGGAGGAAGTCCAAAGCTATGGATATTAATTAAAAAATATATAAGGAGATCAAAATTGAGGAAGGAAAGAAGCTCAAATTTAGTATCCACTATTCTCTAGTAGAGGTAGAGGAGATTAAAGCCATGTTCCTAAAATACCAATACATTGATTCCTAGTCATATGAATATATTAAGGTATATGAAAAAAGGTGATCCAACATACTGTTGATCTAGAACCAGATGCAAAGCCTTTTAGACAAATGCAGAGGCTTGTGAATCCCAAAATTGAATCCATAATGAGAGAAGAGCTACTCAAAATACTAAATGCTAAAATTATATATCCTATTAAGCACTACACATGGGTAGACAACTTGGTTTATGTGAGGAAGAAGAACAAAGACATCCACCTCTGTGTAGATTTTAGTAATCTCAACTAGGCATCATTGAATTATCACTACCCTCTCCCTAAGATTGACTAGATTATATAGGTTGTTGTAGGAGTAGAAAGCTTCTCACTACTATATGGCTTCTTCGATTATAATTATATCTGTGTGAAATATGAAGATCAATTCAAGACAACAATTACCACCAAATGGGGAACTTTTGCTTATCAAAGGATGTCTTTCAGTCTATCCAATGTAAGGTCCACATTCCATAGAGATATAGATTATGCCTTTGTAGAACTTATTAATAAAGTTATTTTGATCTACTTGGATGATATTATTGTGTTATCTCATGAGAAACAAGATCACCTAACACATTTGAAGCAAGTATTTGAGAAATGTAGAGAATTTGGTATCTTTCTTAACCCAAAGAAGTCATTTTTTGTAGTTCATGAGGGGAAGCTATTGGGCCATGTGGTTTTAAAGAAAGAATTTTTATTGACCTAAATAGAGTTAAATTAATTATTTCCCTTCCCTTGCCCATGAACAAGAAAGCTTTACAATCCTTCTTTGGAAAGACAAATTTTGTTAAGAAGTTCATCTCAAATTTTGCTCAAAAGGTGAAACCTATCTTAGAGTTGATAAAGAAAATGTAGATTTCAAGTGGACTTAAGCAATAAAATAGGCTTTTGAGATCATTAAACAATCCATTTCCACTGATCTAGTTTTGGTGAATCCTTATTTCAATAAGAATTTCATTCAGTGCACTTATGGAGCTGAAGAGAGCTATGCATATGTGCTTACTTAGAAGAATGATGATGGGGAAGAACATCCCAATTTTTTTTGGAGATAAACTCTCCATGAGTACCAAATAAAATATAACTTCATTGAAAGACAAGTCTTTATAGTGATGAAGTCATTGAAGAAATTTAGGTAATACTTGGCTCAAAGTAAAACCCTGGTGTATGTAGTTCACCCATATGTAAGAAGTTTCATTTTATAAGGTGAGATGGGAGACAAAAGAGTTGGTTGGATTACCAATATCTAAGAGTATGATGTGGAAATCCATCCTACCAATATGGCTGGAGGTAGAGCATTCTACCAAATGCTAATAGGAAATGTGGTTACAAAACAAATGTTAGCTTTTCAATCATCAATAGAAGACTAGATCGAAGAGTTTCGATCAGGAGATTCGGACTGGGTTGATCAGATGACTAGATATTTCCAAATATAGATTTGGCCTTAGGGTCTTAACCCATCACAATAGAGGAGATATAGACTTAAAGCCTTGAAGTATATCTTATTTCCAGAAGTATTATATAGAAGTAATATCAACGGTGTCCTTCTAAAATGCTTGAAAGATGATCAAAAGGAAAAAGTCATTAAAGAATTCCATGGGGGGTAATCTGGAGGACATTTCTTAGGAAGGGTCACAAATTTAAAAATTATTAGGGTGAGCTATTATTGGGCTACTATTTTTGCTTACACTGTCAAGGTAACAAGAGCCTATGATGAATTCTATAAGTATGTGGGAAGAACCAAAAATGCATCATTTCTCCTCAAGCCCATCTAGGTAGAAGAGTGATTTCAATGATGGGGGTTGGATTTCATTGGGATAATTAACCCAAATTCCTTAACAGGACATAAATACATATTGAATACCACATATTAACTTACCAGATGGATAGAATCCATCCCCATAAAGAAATCATATCAAGAGATGGTAATTGACTTCATGGAGAGCTTTATTGCAAGGTTTGGTATCCTCGAAGCTATAGTAAGTTAAAATGGTCCATCCTTCATAGGAGATAAGTACATTGAGTTTACTACCAAGTATGGCATCACCATATAAAATTACTCCAACTACTATCCTTAGGGGAATGGATTAGTAGATTCAACTAACAATAATATGCTTAGAATTCTAAAGAGATCATTATAGGATAACAAGAGAAGATGGTACCTATTTTTAGAGTAGGTTCTATGGGCAGACATGACACCATCAATAAGTATATTAAAATCTCTCCCTATTCTTTGGTGTATGGAAAAGAAGCAGTCCTACCTATTCACCTAGAAATATTGGCTCTCATGCTGGTAGACATAGAAGAAGATTCTGATCAGGGTCCATTTGAAACTAGATTGACACATCTACTTTAGTTAGAAGAGAAGAGGACCCAAGACTATGTTTCTAGAAGCATTCATCTAATATTAAGGGATGGTTTGATAAGAAATCCAAATTCATAAAATTCAAAATGGATGACTCCTTTTTGAAGTGGAATGTGGAGAGAGCTAAGCCAGGACACCATCAGAAGTTTGACTCTTTTTGGGATGGCCCTTTCAAAGTAGCTAAGGTTAAATAAATAAACTTTTTTCATCTTGTAGACTTAGAGGGAAACATTCAACCGATCCTAGTTAATGGATTCCATCTGAAAATCTACTTTGATTAAGAGTAATTTTTTCTTATAACATATGTACATATTTGTATTATACCATTGTTTTTTTCTAAAATATTTTTTACATAAATAAAAAAAATAAAAAGGAGAAACATTATAAGGCAAGATTGTGAATAAGCTAAGAGTGGTAGTGCAACATGTGCTCCACACCACACTCAAATAAACTGAAGTTGATCGATGGCTACAATATGTGATCCTCATCGCTCTTAAAAGGTGAAGAGATAAAAAATCATTGTGAATTGAGAACAGACTCTATGCCATCACCAATCAATGACAAGTCATCCATATTTTGATTTGAGAAGTGTGAAACGAGTAGTTATCCAATGTTTGTATTAATGGTAGAAGGTGTGTAGGTGGGAATATTTTAAAACATAAATATCAAATATCATTCATTTTGTAAGAAACACCTATTTATTAGGTAAATCATAACTAGTAGTAAGATGTAGTCTACAAGAGCACACGAGAGTGAATACTGAGTGAATTTTCATAGAAGATGGCCTCCAAAATAACTCAAGAAATTGTACAGTCAAAAAATGTTGAGTTGGAAAGCTATATAAACCAAAAAAGAGCATTAGTAGATATTGTAATAATGCATATAAGAACCAATATCAACTATAGGTACCTCGAAGGGTTGCTGATTTATTTCCAAAGTGTGATTGCTAGAAATTCCCTCATGTCATTTTACATCTATGATTCAGTTCACCATTACCTCGAATTAGTTTTTGCAATTGTAATAAATTATGACCCTAAGACAAAATTAGTTAAGATATCTAAGGGGAAAACCCTATTCAACATCATAGCTAAAACTTGTCATGACTCATTCGCCATTGGAATAGAACCCTCTATAAAACCTAAATCCTTTGATATAGCAAAAAAAACCAGATATTATTCCTTGCAAGTACATGGTCAAGATGGAGAGCCTGAACCTCAGTTTAGGAAGTGGGTTTTTAGTCAATTCAAAATTTTTAAGTCTGAGGATCCATTGCTTGAACCCCTAATTGCTATTAAAAACTTTTCTAACCCAGAGCTTTTATTTATATTGGCCTACCTTGAGGGTTTATATTCTGACTAGTATATGAGATACTGGAAAATAGCTATCATCTATTACATTTTGAATAATAAAATATACAAACCTAAATTAGAAGATAAGGACATCAAGCTAATTTATTTTGACTAGCCAACCTTTCTTTTTAAAAGAATGCATGAGCAGCTATTTAATATGAAGAGAGATTCAGAGAACCCTTCCTTTCGATATTGTTCAAACTTAATATGGATGTTCTATGCTAACGTTAGGCACATGATGCCCTAGATTCCAGTAAAAGAAAAGGATGATAATGGATATACTATACTTTTTTATTATTGGACCAATCATTTGAGAAACACAAAATTGTACTATAGGTTCAACCTAGAATTTCTAGGTCCTACCTTGAAAATCATGTATGGAAAATGCCCTAGGCTACCATATTTGGCTGAAGAATTACTATGAGTATAGGATGTCAAGGAGGGAGAATGGTATATCCTTATAGAGGGCACTATAATTAGACTCTATGGATTTACTAGTAAACCCTTTCTGCTACCTCATTTTGTAACTAGTAGGCTATTGGCCCTAGAGTACCTAAGGCAAGCAAACTTTATCAATGTCAATTTTGACACTGGTAAAGGGAGGAAAGGACTATTGTTTTACTCTCACAATGTGGATGATATAACAATAACTAGAAGGGGTCAAGGTGATAAAATCACTCAATATTTGGAGAGATTAGGATTGTTGTACATACCACAAATATGGAGGTATGATTGTGATGGCAAGTTCTCAAAGAGGAATATTGTCCTAAAAAGAGAAAGAGCTCTCAAGTTTGAAAATACTTCAAGGCCACACTTTGAAAAAGGTAGGAATAATAAATAAAATAATTTTTTGGAGTGGAATGCCATTAAAATGGAAAAATTGTCTCCATGGAAAGACTTTTATAAGTAGATAGTTAATTTTGACCCTAAAAAGAACAAAGACCATTGTCTAAAGGAGTCTAAAATTAAGGAAATTGAGAGGAAAAAAGGATGGAATGAAGGTAAAATTATAGATTGGTGGAAGATGAGAGTGAAAACAGGTACAGACAACGCTAGAGTGGGCCAATATACTAACACTATTTTTTTGAGCTATATCAAAAACATATTAAGACCTAGAAGACCAAATATACCAAGAATTTGGTGTGGAGTTACAAGAGAGCTAAAACAAAGGAAAAAGATAAAACTCAATTAGTGTTAGATTCTCCTTTCTCACTTTCATAGGAAGAAATGCAAGAAGTGGAGACCAATGCTCCTTTAATAGTTGAAATAGCCCTAAAAGCATTTGAGCCTTCATAGGAGTACTTGTAGAAATATTCTATAAGGGCCCAAATTATGAGCAAAATGTACTACTCTAATGATGAGGTGGTAAATGTAAAAATCATTTAGGTAAATAAAATACCAAAATGCCTAGCCGTATGTGGAGAGCCTCCTATAACTAAGACAAATTGGAAGGATAAAGATGATATTTTTGTATTCAATCTTGTAAGTTTCACCACTATGGATGCATTAAAGTCGACCCCAACCTCTGAAGCTGCATTGCAAAAAGAACAATCTGAGGAGGATACAGAGAGTGATAAACCTACAATATTTAAAAAAATTAAGATAAAAGCTAAATATTTAGTAGAGGAAGCCCAAAAATAAGTCTAAAAGAAGTTGAAAAGGTATCAAGAGAAGAGTGTTCAACAAGTCCCTATTCCAGTTGCAGAGCCATTAGTGTAGCAGACACAACACCAAAGTGTGTGTTGAGTGTATATTTTTCCCAATTGCAAAATATCACCACATGCAGAGTATTGAACAGAAAACTCCCTCTTGAAAAGAAACCAAATCACAAACATGCTAACTTCTACTAATCACCATTAGGGTAGTGGCATCAACATAAGGAAGATAAAATGAACCCACTATCTAAAATTTACTTCATCTTAAAGGCACGAGCATTAAAATGAGGTGGACAATTCCACATTTTATCATTTGAAACCTTTTAAGTGAAGATAAAATACTTTACTAATAGGGATTCAAGGTAGCACCAATTTAAAAAAAACCTAAAAAGAACTGCTTTTATTTTGCATGTGCTTTTAGTTAGATCTTTCAATCACTAAGCATTATTTAGAACCAGCAAAGGCCCCTTGTTTATGGTCACATGCATCATTGAATTATTTTTGGCATTATTGTAATATTTTAGATATTTTACCAGAACCTTGGAGAAGTTGAATGTTTGTCATTTGGTTTCTTTTCAAGAGGGAGTTTTCTGTTCAATACTCTGCATGTGGTGATATTTTGCAATTGGGAAAAATATACACTCAACATTTTGGTGCTAGAAGGAGGGCCTTCTTTTATGCTTTGTGATCTAGTTTTTTGCTAATGCTAACGTGGTCAGTTTTGGTTCAACAGTATTGTGTTTGCAGGTGCAACACGTCACTCTTGACTAGTTTGTGAGAAGCCTTAATAGAATAGTTTTAAGTTTCCCAAGCTGGACACACCTAGACGCATTGCTACTAGGTCTAAAACCACTGAGGAAACCATTTTTCAAAGTCTTGCTCCCAAGCCTAGAAAATCGAGATACAAAATCCAGGAGATCGAAATCCTGTCCGAGCCTTCTGATACATTAGGTTTAGAGATGCTTTGCCAAGATTTGGAAAGGCTAGCTCTCAGACCTCTGAATCTGAATAACTTTAGTGGGTGTGCACCCATTAGTTCCATCACAAGAGCTACATCAAGTGTACCCATCTCCATCATCCCGAGTGTGTCAACTACTTTAGTAGGGTCATTACCTTTGGTTAATATGGCCCAACAACAACAACAACAACTAGTTCCTTGGTTTGGTACCCAAAGTTCTCCGTTAAGTATACCTAGGGATGTCCATGACATACCTAGGCACCTTGAGAGGTCTATCCCTAAGTTTGTCCATGATGGTCCCATTTCAGCTGAAGAGCATGTTCAAATTTACAAGGACCATATGATTAGGCAGGGAGTCAGTCATGAAGACGTCGCTTGTCGACTCTTCCCTAATAGCTTTGACCAAATGGCTCATGAATGGTACAAGAATCTTCCTGTAGGGTCCATTACATCTTGGGCCCAGTTGGAAGCTACCTTTGTTAATCAATTTAGGTCATTGCTAGATCCTACCATCATGTATAACCAATTCGTGTCATGCAAGAGGTATCCTAATGAACCTATCAGAACATTTAATGCTAGATTCCAAAAGCTTTACACAAACATGACTCGTCATTTTGCAATAGATGTTGTTGTGGCATTGCAATTATACCTCGTAGCCTTAGACCCGATGACAACCATGTTTACTAGGAGAAATCCTCAAGTTACAATGTTGGCCTTAGCCTATGCTGAAGCCATGACTATTGAGCAACAAATGACACCGCAAGGTGGCACTATGCCTCAATTTCCCATGTTAGGGCAATATGGCCCTTACAATCAATTTGCCATGATGAATCAAGCTGTGACACCTCAGATGCCCATGATGAATGCTTTGCCATATCATCAGTCATACCCATTCGCTCCCACGCTTCCATATTTTTTGACATACCCTAGTGTTGCCATTCCACCCACTCCACAAACGATGGTTGCTAATCAGATAACCTTACCAAGATTTGAGGTGAGTAGTACTCAAGCCTCAAATGCCTATCCCATGGTTGCACCTCTTCAGGCCAAGGGTCCATGGTGGACCCAAAACACCCAGAGTCAAACCTTAGTGCCTAATCCAGAGGTTGCTAATGTCAAAAATGTCAGTGGATCTGGGGCTGTCATGCCCCAACCACAAGGACCCAATTTTGAGCTAGAAGAGCTCAAGAGAATGACCATCAAATAGGGCAATGACATCATTCGATTATAGAAACAAGTTGCCCAAAATCACATGCCCAATCGAAACCATGGCCATAGGAGAATAGGACCGTACAATACGCAGCCTAACAATGGGCGCATACCCAATCCGGTAGCCAATCAGGCTGATGCGTTAGGAGATTGTGAGGAGTCAGAGTCATGTGATGAGGAAATGCATCACTGTTGCCATAGAAAGTCAGACTCTTTGGTGTCTGAAGTCATTCATTATTTAGAAAATGATGAGATGGAGGAAGATATGAATGTGTTAGGAGAGGAAGAGGATGAAGCTTTGGAAGCCCAAGCCGCTAAACATTTTGGGAAAGCTAATCACAAGTATTTTACTAGGAGTTCTAAGGATCCCAAAACCTCCTCTACTCCCCCAAACAACCCTTTAGTTCCTCCTGATACAAAAGGTGATGTGAATCCACCACCTCCATTTTTGGAAGCACCTAGGACAATGCCAAAAGTGTCAAATCCTAGAACATCCACTTATGACTTGGAAGAAGATATGAAAAGGACCAAGGCCAATATCTCAATGTATGAGGTCTCTCTATTGTTGGGGCAGGATAAAATCATGGGGAAGAGATTGAATTCCCCAAGTCAAATTCATGAGGTTAAATCTATAGAACCCCAACTTGCTATGATGAAAGAGAAACCAGAGGTCCCCCTTTTCTCATAATGTGGGGGGGGGGGAAAGACAACAACTATTTGATTGATTTTGGTGCCTCGGCCAACATCATGCCTCTTGAGATAAGCCAAAAGCTAGGACTTAAGCCTGTTCATTCGAATAGCAAAGTGGTCCAATTGGATAGATCTATGGTGGATGTAGTAGGTGTTGTAAAATATGTCCTAGTTCAGATCAACTTAGAGCCTAGGGTCCAAAATTACATAGATATCCTTGTGCTAAATATTGTTGCCAAGTATGGCATGGTTTTGGGTAGGGATTGGAGTAGAAATCTCAATGGTTATGTGGTGATTGATTCCTCCCATATGTGGTTGCCATGGAGAGGAGTTGCAAACCAAATTTGGGTAGACAGAGAACCCAGACTTAGGGAGATGATTACAGAGTATAATAAACCCAATGAGATTCAATTTACTAAAATAGAATTAGGGGTTTACAATTTTGACATAGAGGACATAGTCGAAGGGTCCCAAAATGATAATCTTTACCATTGTACTTTGGAAGAAAACAAGAGGGTGTGGACCCTAAAGTTTGATGGGTCCAAATCAAAACAAGGTGCGGGAGCTGGGGTAGAGCTCACATGTCCTGGTAGTAAGCCTTTGCTTGCTGCCTACAGATTACAGTTCCTAGCCACCAATAATGTGGCGGAGTATGAAGCCCTAATTTTTGGACTTCAGTTGGCCCTAAGAGAAAAGGTAAAATGCCTTAAGGCATCGGGAGACTCAGAGTTAGTAGTCAAATAGGTCAAGGAGCAATATACCTATAGAGACAAGAGGTTGAACCTCTATAAAACCAGAGTGAGGGAATTAATTAATGAGTTTGATGCTTTCAATATTTCCCTCATCTCAAGAAAAAATAATAAAATGGCTGATTCGTTAGCCGTAGTGGCCAGCATGCTTTCGCCTGCTGACCATAAAAAATGTAAAAAAATTTCCATTGAGTTAGTGCCTTGCCCCTCCATACCAGACAATGTCACGAACTTACAGGTCTTTGATAGTGATAGACACATTTTTAGTTTTGTCACTAATTATGGTATATTTGAAAATCAGGTTATAGACGAAGAAGAGAGGAGGCAAGTAGAAGTAGGAACAACCAGAGTATGGAACGAGATGCCAAGTGATAGGGCCTCTCTAGAAAAGTTGTTTGATATTGGATATCAAAAGAAAAAAGAAAGAAAAATACCATCCCCCAAGGAATCATGCAATTCAATCAATTTGGGGAGTGCAGTAGATCCACGTGAAGTGTTCATTGCAAAGGCATGCACACAATGAGAGAAGGAGTCAATAGCTCAGGTTTTAGGAGAATACATTGATTGCATAGCTTGGAGCTATGAAGAGCTGAAAACTTATGACCCGAATGTAATCATGCATACTATTCCTCTGAAGCCTGATTCCAAGCCTTTTAGACAGAGGCAAAGAATGGTTAACCCAATCCTAGAGCCCCTGATAGAGAAGGAAGTGAAGAGGTTGCTGGAAGCCAAAATCATCTTCCCTATTAGGCATTCCACATGGGTGGCTAATCTTGTCCCTGTTAGGAAGAAGAGTGGAGAGATTCGGTTGTGCATAGATTTTAGAAATCTGAACAAAGCTTGCCAAAAAGACAATTACCCATTACCCACCATTGACGAGATACTCCAAAAGGTAAATGGGTCTGAAATGATGTCATTCTTGGATGGATACTCAAGATATAATCAAATTCTCATACATCCAAATGACAGGATGAAGACGGCCTTCACCACGAAGTGGGGAACATTTGCCTACCGGAGGATGTCATTTGGTTTGTTGAACATCGGAGCCACTTTCCAAAGAGCCATGGATTTTGCATTCAAGGGGCTCATTGGTAAGTGCATTATTGTCTATGTGGATGATATTCCTGTCTTCTCCAAGAAGAGGGAAGATCATGTTAGAGACTTGAGGAAAGTGCTCCAAAGGTGCAGAGAACATGGAATTTCCCTAAATCCAAAAAAGTGCATCTTTGGGGTAACAGAGGGTAAGTTGTTAGGACATGTCATTTCGAAATATGGGATTGCTATAGACCCAGAGTGGATAGCCACTATCCGGGATATTCCTCATCCTAATAGCAAAAAGGAGCTTAAGTCCTTTTTTGGTAAGATTAACTTTGTGAGAAAATTCATTTCAGGTTTTGCCGAGATCGCCAAGCCCCTAAATGACATGCTAAAAAAGGATGTTCAGATAAAATGGACCAGTGAGAATAGGGAGGCCTTCACAAGCATCAAGGATGCTATTTCCAAAGCCCCTATTCTCATTAGTCCAGACTATGCTAAGCCATTTTATATTTACACATTCGCTTCAGATCATTCTTTTGCAAGTGTGTTAACTCAGAAAAGTGAAGACAACATTGAAAATCCTATAGCCTTTTTGAGTTCTCCTTTGAAGGACGTGAAACTGAGGTATTCTATCCTAGACAAGCAAATGTATGCCTTGTTTAAAACTGTAAAAAATTTAGGCATTACATTGTGCATAGTAAAGTTTTTGCTATAGTTCCTGACCCTGTAGTAAAGTCCATGTTCTTACAGAGTGAGCTAGGTGAAAGAAGGGGGAAATGGCTTTCCACCCTTCAAGAATTTGACTTAGAGATAAAGCCCATGAAGATAGTGCATGGACAAGGTTTGGTCAAGGCTATCGCAGAAATTGACCCTTCAATAACGTGCCAAAACTACGAGGTTAATGATATCACTACAGAGGAATGGTACGTAGATATTGTATATTTTTTGTTGCATGGTAAGTGCCCTTCTCATTTGAATTCCACTCAGCATAGGGCACTGCATTTAAAATCAGCTAGATTTCTGATTAAATCTGGTGTGTTGTACAGGAAGAATCATGAAGGAATTTTCCTTCGTTGCATTACTCAAGAGGAAGCAACCCAAGTACTCAAAGACTTCCATGGTAAGTATGGAACTGGACATGGGTCAGCAAATGCGACAGCACACCAAATTCTTAGAGTTGGGTATTATTGGCCCCACTTGTTTAAAGACGCACATGCACATGTAAGAACATGTCACATATGCCAAGTGGCAGCCAACAGAGAGCGGAATGCAGCAATGCCATTGCAATCAGTGGTAGAGATGAGACCATTTGCACAATGGGGATTAGACTTTGTTGGGGTGATAAATCCTAACTCATTCGATTCCCATAAGTTCATCCTCACCGCTACTGATTACTACACAAGGTGGACAGAGGCTATACCTACTAAGAATGCCACCTCCGAGGTTGTGATTAGATTCCTAGAGGAAAACATAGTCACTCATTTTGGAATGCCTAACTCCATAGTAAGTGACAACGGTTCTACCTTTTCCTCTTTAGAATTTGCAAATTGGGCATATGACAATAAGGTGAGTCTAAAATTCTCTTCCAATTATTACCCCCAAGGCAATGGTTTGGCAGAATCATCAAATAAAAATTTATTATGCATAATCAAAAAATTACTTGAAAAGAACCCTAGAGATTGGCATAGTAAATTAAAATTTGCCCTTTGGGTAGATAGGACCAGAAGCAAGGAGTCAATTGGGACATCTCCGTATCACTTAGTCTATGGGCAAGACCCTATTTTTCCCACTAATATGAAATTGCAAACTTTACATTTTATAAAAGACTATATTGGGACTGATAATAAACTTGAAACTAGATTAACCCAATTAATGCATCTTGATGAGAAAAGAGATGAGGCCATGCTTCATTTTAGCAAACATCAGGATGTAGTGAAAAGATGGTTTGATAAGAAATCCAAAATCAAAACATTTAAAATTTTAGACCTAGTTTTGTTGTGGGATAAAAGTCATGAAAAGAAAGGAGAGCATCAAAAGTTTGATTGTTTGTGGTTGGGTCCATATCAAATTGCTGAAATCCTAGGTGAAAACAGTTTCAGATTAAAAACCTTGGATGGAAGTGATTTAGCTTTGCCCATTAACGGGCTACATTTGAAGCACTATTTTTAGGCCTAAAAAGGCAAAGATCCTGTATTATATGTAAATATGTTTGTGTTTGATGATGTTGAGTCTGATTGTGTTTGTATTCATTCACTTCCAATATTTAGTATCTTGTATATAGCTTGGGTGTATTGGTTTTTGTTTGTTTGGTTTTGGGCATGTCTAGTTTTCCATCTATTCTTGGTTTGGATTTTGTTTTGAATGTTTGTAAGTTGATTGGGTGTTTTGTATTCATTCGCTTCCAAGTTTTGGTTGTTTTCCCATATTTGAGAGTGAGATGTCAGCTCATGTCCTCATGAATGTTTAATAAGATCAAGAGAATGTGAAACATCAGAATTGTACTGCAAAAGGCTCCACAATTATCACAAACACATTAAAGTATATCGTTTGAAACTTGTGATGCATGAAGTTGTCAATTTTACAAATTAGGGTTAAATATTTTACATGCTCCATCTCATTTAGCCTCATTTCAGGGTACATTTCATATCGCATTGCCTCTCATTTGCATCTATATTTCAAAGGCAATCACTAAAAATATGTCAAATTCTCTTAGGATCATTGCACAAGATACATTAAGAAGATCTTGAGAGTGGGAACTGATGCCAATACTATCTTGAACCAAGCACGTTTTGCACATCTTAAATACATCTTGAGAAAAATGGTTAAAACCATCCTTGGAAGAAAATGCGAGGTGAAAAGAGTCATTCTTGCCTATCCTATCATGCAACATAGTCCATAAAATAGTGGTTTTTACCACTTTCACAATACTTGAAACCCAAAATCAGAGTAGTAAGGATAGGGTCAAATTCTCATCATACTTAGGTTGAGAATCTGATTCCCCAAAGCTCTGATTTTACCTCCATCACGCTATGGATTATTGGGTTGTAAGGATCGTACTACATATCCCTCAGAAGGATGGGTAGTCATCCCCAAGATTCAAGAAATCCAAAGTAAAATATTCAATAGTCCATATCCATCACACCATTGACTATTGGGTTGTAAGGATCATACTACATGTCCCTCAGAAGGATGGGTAGTCATCCCCAAGATTCAAGAAATCAAAAGCAAAATAATGGACTATGGGGCTAACCTCCATCGGGGCTATAGACGCTTGACTGGCAGTGGAGTATGCTCATGCGTGGTGACATGTCTCATTTAAAAGTGAGACCTCTGACCGCTCAAACGGATAGGCTAGCCTTGCAGTTTCATCCATAACAGGTTTAACCATTTTGGTCAAAATGAGGTAATAAACTCAAGGATCAGAGTAGTAAAGATAGGGTCAAATTCTCATCATACTTAGGTTGAGAATCTGATTCCCCAAAGCTCTGAGTCCACTTGCACACACTGGTTCGGGATGGTAGCGGTTCATAACTAAGCTCTTGATCTAGTAAATGAATTCACTGCACACACATTTGGTCCTAAGAGGGTTAGACAGTTTTAGTATGTTTGTTCATGGTACTAGAATGTTTGAGTCTCTACAAAATAGGTCATGCATACATATGATCCTGCAAGAATCATCCATAACATATCATATGCATAAATCATAAACAACATGTGAAACTGACAATGGAAGGTTGAATGGTTTCAAATGATAAGGAATGAATCACTTTGCACACACTGAGCTAATGCTAAATAATTCTGATGCTTCATGTTTTCTTGGGTCTATTCTTCATTCTCTGGATATTTGTTGATGCTTGTATTTCTAATTTTTGGGTTTTATGTGTTTCCATTTCAGATTGGGTTCTCACCCAAAATGCTCAGGAGCGTTTCCCAGCAAGAGTCGCCATTTGTTGTGAGGTTTTCACAACTAGCCCCAAATTGGGGACCCACCTTTAAATTTTGGGTTTGGGAAGGAGTTATATCCTTGAAGTACTAATGTGAATGGTTCTCATAAACCTTTATACATATGCTTGCATTGGGGTCCAATTGCTATTCCAAGGAGTGTCTTATCCCTTTGAGTTTTCATTGTTTAGTGCTCTGGGATGGATTTGATTTGGAGATCAATCCTAATATTTTAACTTTAATCTCTCAAATTGAATCAATTCAAATGTTGATTTTAATTAGATCTAATCTAAATAAACATTTGAATTAAAACGATAAAAAAGAAGATAAAACAAAATTCAAAATATTTATATATATATTTTATGTATATAAGTATCTTAATAAAAAAAATATAAAAGTTAAATATATATATTTATATATTTAATGACAAAAAATAATAATAATATTAATAATAAACTTTTCATATATATATATGAAAATATAAAAGTAACAAAATAATAATAATAATAATAATAAAATTAAAAAATGAATTAATATACATTATTATTAATATACTTTGTATATTAATAATAATGTACATTAATTAATAAAAAATAATTAAAGCCAATAAAAATAATAAGAAGACTAATAAACATATATGTTTATATATGTTATCAGTCTATGTTGCCTTAAGAGTTAATTTAGTTTCATTTCATTTTATGTTATGTTATACGCAATCCTTTGGGTCATAAAGGTTCTCATATTGCTTTGTATTGATGCAGGTCAAAAGGGATGAAGCAGGGAAGGTAATCATGGTCCACGTGGCAACAAGACCGAGCTCACCGATGGACACATCGAATGAATATTAGCCAGACAACGTCGATGATGGCTTCGACGGGGGTTGCAACATTGGACGCCAATGATTGGTCAGGATACACGCCAAAAATTAAAAACTTGGTCAACCGACATTGTGGATAGTAGGGCCAATGACTTCATGATGAATATACGGTGACATCCAAGATCGTGACATCATCGCAGTGCTCAACGGGCAGTATAGACATGGACGTGTATGTGGATGGTCGAAGCCACATGGTAAACGCAGGCTGTCATGCCGAGGAACACAACGTCAATGTCGTGGAAGACATGAGTTAAAAAGGGGGAGTCCACATGGCAGAAGAGTGGGACCAGCTTTACGATGAAATCCCAGATGAATTGTCGATAGTGCAACGAATACCATCCAAAAGGTGGTAGACTGTGCAACGTCAAAGGATTTCAATGCATGTCAAGGGAGATTTCTGAGAAAATGACTCCGACAATGACGGTGCCACTCTAGACCTTTCAACACGACTCAACAATGGCTGGTCTCGGATCTCATTTGAGTAGCGATGTCGTAGCAAAAATATGACATGGCCATCTACAATGATTGAACATGTGGGAGATGCATAGTGACAATAGTGATACATCTAGCCATACATGGATGTAGCATTGGGAAGATGATTAGTTGCTGGACTCAGACGATGTTGCAGGTTCCATACGACGATGTTCTAGTGGTCATAGCCTAGGCTCGTAGGTGTTGTATTCGACAGCGAGGCGAGACCCATGCCAAGGTAGACACCTCCACATGGATAGCACGGTACGTTGAGGGCATCGATGAAATACAATAGAGGCATCGAGGGATGACATATAGCGAATGACATGGCAGAATGAAAGGAGAACTGGTCATCGAGGTTTACAAAACTACCAGGATTGATATCAGTGGAAGTCGGCATAATGTAAGCAATGCACATAGTGGAAATATAAATGCAAACACCAATGTGGCAAGTATCTCCAAAAATCACCTAAAAACCCATTATTAAGATGAAAATTTGTAACGCACGGTAGGCACGCCACGACAGTGTAACGAAGATAACGTACAACGACGCAGGCGACAGTGAATGACAACAAACTAAATAGAGGATAGTGGTAGTTTCGAAGCCACAAAGGGAAAATGGTGGTAGTGAATAAGGTGCATTGGGATAATAATCTATGAACTCCATCAACGTCGAAGGCTGGCAGGTACATCCTCGATGAAGGTCCCCAAAATAGAAGCGAACACAAAGGAAAACAGTGACAGTGAGCGTTGGCGATGGTTGCGGTGTGGTAGGTTTGATTCAGGGAATCGTCAAATGAGAAGAAGGGCCAACAAAGCCCTAGATACCCAAAACCTAGCAATTAAAACCGAAATGCTATTAATCATCACCAGAGAAGAGGTATTTTCATTTTTCTTCAAGCCCGGGTAGATCGTCGACGACAGCAGAGGATTGTGAAGCAGTTGCAACATCAAATGAAATGTAGCCTGAGATCGGATCACACCCAAAGATGATCATGGCCATGGTAGGAAACGAAGGCCAATGCGATTCAAAAGCTATTGATATGGCAAGCATTGAAAGGCAAGGAATATGTTTAAAGGTTCATATGGTTGTTTTGTTATGACTCGAGATGTACCAGTGATTATTTAAGATTTTAAAAGTTTATTTTTATTACATCATGATATACCTAAAAGGAGCTATAAGGTATAAGAAAGGCTTATGGGAGTCATAAGGGAAATATGGTATAAAGTTTTACTTGTTTTGTTTCATATTATACTATAAGGGAGATGTAAAATTTTATTTCTTTTCATATTATAATATGTACAAGGGAGGTATAAGGAGGGAAAATAATGCTTTTTTTTTATGACTAAAAAGGGGAATGTGAAACGAAGAGACTTGTGCATATTTTAAATACCCAAGGAGGGCATTGTAAAAGAGGGGGGCTGGAAATGATGTAACATTCCAAAAAACAATAAGAAAGAGCATTTTTTCAAATTTTGAAAGAGTAGTAAACTTTTGTGAGCAAAATCAAAAGGAGGGTTTTTATCATAAAACTAACATTTTAGTGTCTTATCATTTTTGCATTTTAGTGACTTCTAGCCATTGTCTTATGCCATGAAATGGGTTGCAATAGGCGAAGGTCAAGATGATGCAGTTTCTCTATGTTTCCTTTGAGTCTCGCACTTGATTTAATGGTATTGTGCTTATGTTGCAGGTCCATTAATTCAGGTTGTTTTATGATTACCTCATAACTTGGGATTTTGTAGGGAGGAGCTTGCTAAACTAATTTAGAATTTGACTTTTTCAGCTAACCAAATTTGCATTTTGATTTATTTTTGTTAAGTTCAGTTTATTTCAAGCACTCAATCATTTTATTCTGGTCCTTTTCCAGAATTTTTGCTAATTTCTTTTTATTTCCATTCTGGTCCTTTTCCAGAATTTTTGCTAATTTCTTCTTACTTCCATTCTGGTCCTTTTCCAAAATTTTTGCTAATTTCCTTTCAGTTTCACTTCTATTCTGGTCCATTTCCAGAATTGTTAAGCTTTCAAGTTGTTTCCATTCTGGTCATTTTCCAGAATTTCTGCACCTCCAAACTTCATTAATCTAAATTTTTAGATAAAACACATGGTTTAGGAGGGATACTAACCTGCAATCTCACATTAAGTTAAGATAAGAAGTGAAATCTAACTTTGCTAACATTACTAACATGCTAACTTCTACTAATCACCATTAGGGTAGTGGCATCAACATAAGGAAGATAAAATGAACCCACTATCTAAAATTTACTTCATCTTAAAGGCACGGGCATTAAAATGAGGTGGAAAATTCCACATTTTATCATTTGAAACCTTTTAAGTGAAGATAAAATACTTTACTAACAGGGATTCAGGGTAGCACCAATTTAAAAAAAACCTAAAAAGAACTGCTTTTATTTTGCATGTGCTTTTAGTTAGATCTTTCAATCACTAAGCATTATTTAGAACCAGCAAAGGCCCCTTGTTTATGGTCACATGCATCATTGAATTATTTTTGGCATTATTGTAATATTTTAGATATTTTACCAGAACCTTGGAGAATTTGAATGTTTGTCATTTGGTTTCTTTTCAAGAGGGAGTTTTTTGTTCAATACTCTGCATGTGGTGATATTTTGCAATTGGGAAAAATATACACTCAACAGTGTGGAGGAGATACATAAAAACCCTATTTCTATAGGTGAATTTATTATTTCTATTCCTTATTCTTCTTATCCTTCCACAAAGGAATCTACTTCCCATTCTCAAGAAAATTTGAAGCGCAAAGTACCCTCTCACCCTCACAACTCATCACCTACCCCATCAGCTACCATAGAGGGTCAGACCAATCCATCTCATCCCCATTTATCTAAAATTCCAATCACATCATCACTTGTCATTTCAAATTTACCTATAAAATAATTACCTTTAGTAACATTAGAATGGCAATATATTCCATCCCATCTATATTATCCCATAATTTCAACTTTCATCCCTATGTCTTTCATAGTTGCAACTCCTGTAATAAGTACAGATTCAACTATTATCACCACTACTCTAGTTCCATCAACCTATGAGTATATCCTCCCTTATCTTATAGCTTATCCTACCCCTGTAAATCATCCCACACTAGATTATTTACAAAAATAAAAAGAGGTTTCACAAAAGATTCAATATTTTTATGTTGAGAAACTCTCTAAGCCTTTAAAGTAGATGGGTTAAAATAGAAAGACAACGCTTGTTGATCTAGTGATAAGGAGAAGGATCAACAGATCTATCACTCCTCTAGTGATCAAATGCAAGGAAGATATAACTATAAAATATTATCATATGGAGGAGTACACAAAAGATATTGAGAAATTTTAGGTGGAGGTGAGTTGGTCATAGAAAAATCCGACCTAGAAACTTTCTATGTCAATATTGATATTTATAAGGAGTAGTGTGGAAAGCTAGAAGAAAATATTAAGAAGTTGGAAAATACAGTCAACAACTAGAAAATGTTGAGCAAGCTATGAGGAAAGAAGTAAAGAGCTGGTAGAATAAGTACTAAGAGGCCATGTAGAAAAGAAAGAATGGAGCTCATATCAAAGAGATATTAGTTGTAAAAATCCAACTACATATTGAGAAGGCCAAAGCTCTAGGCTTATCAAAATAAGGAGTAAAGAAGGTTAGGAAGGAGCTATGGTCTAAAATCCTTGAGAAGTGTCCATGAATCCAGTTTGTAATCAACTACATGGATGATGCCAGTCATTTATTGCAAAATACCAAGGAAGACTTGGAAAAATTCACTGAGGAGCTACAACCAATGGTAATACCAATAGAGCATATTTTCAAGCTATCTGGAAGCATATTCAATGAAGTTGCAAAGACTATCCCCAATAAGACATGGAGCACTTCTAGACTAGCTGCTAGAGTTTCGGTTGAAAACAATAGGTTGCTCCAAAAGGGTTGGTTATTATCAGATAATATTGAAGATACAACTCAAGATATTATGGATATCAATAATTAAATGAGACAATATGGTTTTGGGGGACTATGGATTGAAAGCAACACCTTGTTGTTATAAGTAGAGATAAAAAAGAGTATAGCTTCAACCATATAAAATGAATCTAAGATAAATTCCTGGGAAGATCCAATCAATAAAGAACATGTCTCTCAAATGATCAAATACTTAACTAGGCTCAAAGATCTGATGGAGAACTTGGTTAATAAGGGCATATCTGCAACTTATGAGGAGACATTTAATTTGGAGTACGCCCATAAGCAACTCAAATAAACAACCAATCCTACTCAGTCAATCTAGAGCCAAGCATTACAAACTTTAAAATAGATGGACTAGTTGTTTGGATCATATCTGGACCCTAAAGATAAGCAGGAGGTTTCCAAAGGTAAAGAAAAACCTGAATAATATCATTAAAAAGAGCAATAAAAAAGGAATTTTGAGGACACCAAAGAGGTATAGGATGAATAATTCAAGGATTAGAACCAAGAAGAGAGTAAAAATGAATAAGCAGCCTTATGGCAAAAGTACACTTTAATATTTTTGTATTCATGTATATATTATGTATTTTATTTTGGTTTTAATATTGTGAGAGAAATAGTAATAAAAGCATGAGGCCTATAGAAAAAACATGAAAAAATCCATGAGGATATTTTGATCAAGCTAGCTGGGGCATAAAAGGGAACATAGTTTCATATTTCCAGATTGAGGTTGTGCTCATGGGAAGAGTTTTGAAGTTTATTATTTCTAGCATGATCTCCATGTGAACTGTTATTCTTTGAGTATCTTCACCAATATTCTAAAGAATTATGGTCACATAGAAATTATTCTTTGAAGCATAGTTTGTGGATTTCATATTTTTTGACTCCTGATGCCTAATGGATAAGACTCTCAGTTCTCAAGCTTTGCAAGCAAAACCCCCCAGCAGGTACCAGAATGTAGGCCCAAAATGGCGACTTCCTAAATTTGTTTTTGGAATATTTTCTAAGGCAAGAAAGGGATGTTCTAGCCCACAACACATTTTTTGTTAAGTTTAAAGCTCAATAATTTACAACATGTTCTAGCCCACGCAACATAGAACTTGGTTCTAGCCCACGGTCAACATTAGTCAAAGTTCATGTTATTTATTTTCCAAAGCATAGTATAATGCATGTTGTTCTAACCTGCACAAGCTAAAGGTTATTTTAAGCTTGTTCTACCCTACAGGAGTTCAAGTATATTTTAAATCAATGTAATAGCCATGCTCCAGCCCACATTCAAAGTGGTCAATATTACAAAAATGAATAATTAAGTAGCGGGCCAACCCAAGTTTTTATATGACAAGTTTTATGTTATATCCCGTACGATCTAGAGCAATGTTCTACCCCATGATCAACCATAGTCAAAATTGGATGCATGAGTTTCAAGGTATGGGCTACAACACATTTTAGATTTGGTTCTACACCATGGGTGCAGAGCAAGTTTCAAATAAATTTAAAGATAAGTCAAGTGGGCTAGCGCAATGTTCCATCCAGTGCAACTCGAAGTGTATTTTTGTGTTAGAATATCATGTGCTCAAGCCCATAGTCAAAATGGTCAAAGGATGAGATAAGTTATTAAGATAAGTGGGCTATGACATGTTTTACACCATGAATATTTCAATGACTTTCAAGTCTTAATCTTGTTCATTCATAAGTAGATTGAAAATTGGCTCATTTCAATGATATCCAAGCATATAAAAGAAGAAACTCTATGACATGAATCAATTGATCGAACCAAACCAGTAGGTAGAACATAAATGAGACCAAGAACCAATAATTATAGTCAATTATTGATATATGACTCAATGATACTTACAAGAACAATAGATGGTCTAGATTGTAGTTTTGATAGCCTAGAGCTAAATCGCCATGAAATACCAACAAGTTTTAGGGGTCGAGTTGCAAAGAAGTGTAAGATTGCACATTTTATTCTAGCCTCAAAATAAAATAAGAGGTTGCCACCTCAGCATCTGGATGATCTGGCATCTCATTTTCCTTGTAATGTTTCATTTATTTTCAAGCATGTAAAAACTATAAAAGAATGTTAAACCCTCATTTTTAGGGTCGACTCTAGATTGTTTGCTTGCCCTACTGTGTAATAATTTTTTTTTAAATCAATAGAAGGAACATTGCTTAGATTTTTACCTTAGATTGATGTCTTCTATAATATTTGAGAGATTCAAGTCATGAATTGTATTTTTGCTACTACTACTATGGTTAGTCTATTCTACTGATATTAGATTGCTATCTTAGAGAATTTGAAATATTTCATAATTGATTCTATACTTGTGAGAGGTTCTTTTCTATTAAATCTTGATACTGATATTATTATGCTAATTTGTATTATTAGTATCTTGATATTGAAATAGTGTTTTGAAGTATATCTTTGTTCTATTTATAATGATTAAGATTACTTGTTTTGAATGTTGTTAATCTCAAGTGTGGGATGTTGGAAATTGTTTTGTAAGATGGGTATTTCTTGTAGATATCGGGTCTTTCTTGTAGATGCCTATGTTGTTAGCTCTATATGGATACTATTTGATTACTATTTCTTAAACCTGACTCATTTCTATCCCTATCTCTTAAACATTTAACTGAGCTTAAATGAGTCAACACCTTATTAGTTGACAAGGAATACTAGCCTACTTTGGAGTTTGGATTAGAGAAATATTTAATCCATCTAATGTTGAGGTCTGAACTGTGATTAGCAGGTGTATACCTAATCAAATAACTAGAAGATAATATTCATAGTTTTGAGCTTTTTATTGAGGTCAATTTGGATCCCAACAAGTATTTCCTTGCAAATGGTACTATTATCAGGTTATATGGCTTTACAAGAAAGCCATTCCTATTACCATATTATGTAACTAATAGGATCTTTGCAATGGAATATTGTAGATAGAAAAATTATATTAATATGAAATATGGCTCAGGCATAAATAAAAAAGTTAATTGTGATTACCCACTTAGGTATGGTCCAATAATTCTGAACTCTAAAGATCAAGTAGAAGAATAGGATCAGAAACTACAAGAGTTAGAGCTACAAGCAATACCATAGATATGGAGATATGATCCTATAGACAAATTCAATAAAATTTTATGTCTAATTAACTTAGGCAAGCTGATTGCTTTTAAGAAAAAAAGCAGACCAAAGGTTGAAATACTAAGGAATAATCATGAAAACAATGAGCTGAAATGGACTACCAGTCGATTATCAAAATTACCACCATGGAGAGATTTGCATGAACAAGAAGAAGATTACGATTCTAAAAAATATTCAACACATTCCCTATCCAATCAAAACTAGATTCACTAGTAAAAAATACTAAATGGTCTACATCTAAAGTAATAGAGTGGTGGATCTTCATAGTAGAGAGAAAGAAAACCTCTAATTCAAAATTTGGTACTACAATGGACAAGGAATTTTCTAGAATATACGATGAAAATGTAGATACATGAAAATCCAAGGTCAAACAAATAGATGTTCCAACTCCTCCACTACAAAGTGTAGAAAAAAATAAAAAACCACCCTCAATAATAGAAAAGGAAATGTCTACACAACTATTAGAACTTCAATCCAACTTGAAAACTACCCTAGTTTCAAAAATTTAATGTCTTGTCAAAATTACAGATAAGAGGTATTGTTGGTCAAAGTCAATTTGTTTTTAAAGGGTTTTCTTTCATGTCAAAAAATAGGGATATTAGGCCATTAGAACATCCATTTATTTTTTACTTTTATTTTGGTCATTGTAAAATTTTATTGGTTTGTCCTAAGGGCCATAAAAGTTTTAAATTTTTTATTTTTTGAAATCCCTTATTTACTATCAAAATTTCCCATCCCAATCCTAAAGTTCAAGCCTTTACAATCTAAGGTCATAAAAAATCCATAATCCATTCATACATACATTTCCTCCATTAGTCTGCAAAAATATCACGCCTTATATTCTCCCTAAATCGATAATCATGTCATGCAACTACTGCCCCCTACATTAGTATTCCCTAAGCCTAAATCACCATGAAATAATTTTTCCTAAAGATCATTTCCCTCTAGTACTCATGTGCCCCTCTTTATTAAATCCCACACATATTTTTATATCTAATTAGCGTAGTTTATTTTTTTTGAGCTTGATCAACTGTGACCACACAATTGATTCAAATCACTCATGTGATATTTGTCTTATATTTTATGCATCGCTTCCTCTTTTCATTAAAAGGTACACATATTTTCTAATCATGTGAGTGCAGTTTATTTCCATAAACCTCAATTGATAGTGATTTCATGATTACTCGAACTTACGTTGACATTATTCAACTTAGGCCTTCACACAAAATTTCTCCTCCCATTTCATTAAAATATGTAGGCCTACCATCAAAACTTGTAAATCATTGTTTATATACCTAAGGTTTTGGCTTAGGTTTTTCATCCTTTTTTTTGAAGCTCACATAACTCTTTGTCCCTAAAGTATGAAGGTCACATCCACATGAAATAATTTATATGGTCTTCGTTCTAAGGCCTCACCTTAAATATGCTCCCCTTCCAAGTATATAGGCCTATTTTTTCCTAAATATTTATCTTAATACAAGAAATCAAAAACAATTCGACCACTTTTAGTTTATATATTTTTACCTAATATCCAAAGGCTTAAAATATTTAAAAGGACCTAAAGACCTTCCATTAAGTGTTGTGTATTTCCCACAATCTAATGGCCATATATCATATTTACCTCATTGTAGTAATACCTACCATTAAAACATGACCAATTTTACCACAAAGGGTCAAGTTTAAATTCTCAGCATAGTCAATTCATTTTTACTCATAAGGGTCCTACTACATTGTCCCTCTCCAATTTAGACTTGATTATAATAATAAAATTCAAAAGGTATAAATCAACCTTTATATTTTAAACACTAAAGGTGCCCCCCATTTTTGATAAAAAATCCATGCATATATTTTTATTTTATGATCATAGATTATTTCTACCATCCCTTGTAAATCGTGACCCTTTATTTGTTGTGGATTTAAACAATACCAAAAAGACCTTCTCACTACCATTAACCTCCTCACATATTTTTACATCTAACAAGCATATATTATCTCTATCCAACCTCATCCATTGTTACCATTTCCTTGCATATACATACCCATGCCTTATGGTCTGACTTATCACCCTCTCTTTATTCCGTCCTTGAAAAGACCAAAATATGTTGACAAGAGTGACAAGGAATGTCAGAGAAAGAGTAGAAAACATCAAAAATACATAGAGAATATACCAATGAGAGTCCACAAGGAGGTAAGGTAAATAAAAATAAGCCTTTTAAGCCATAAAAAGACAAACATGATATGTTACATGCAAAAATTATAGTTTAAACACAAAGTGGCTCACTGACCCAAGTTCTAATGGCCACTTGAAAAGTATGCATACCATACTAGGATTCATTAATACAGTTGGAAAAAGGTAAGGTGGAAAGTTTAGAGTGGTATATTTAAGGAACATGGTGGATGAAATAAAATCTAGTGCATGTTGAATTTACTATATAT
Source organism: Wollemia nobilis (assembly GCA_028583015.1). NCBI lineage: Eukaryota > Viridiplantae > Streptophyta > Pinopsida > Araucariales > Araucariaceae > Wollemia > Wollemia nobilis. Next base: position 1,491,591 of record JAQPPZ010005211.1, read on the forward strand.
ACACATTTCAAATTCATAGCACCCTCTACAATGAACAGTTGAAATGAGATGAACAATGAAAATTCATAGAAAAGCCAGAGAGTTTCAGTTATCACCTAGATAGTATAAGTTATGGCCTCTTCAAGGTTTTCTCTCACTATGCCTAAGTTATGGTTAGAAAAGCATGTTGAATGTTGGTGATTTCTTCCTTACTGAAGAGCTTACCTATATAATAGTAAACAATGCAAATATCCCTCCCAAGGTGTTACCTAGGTTTTTACCAATGTCAATAATGGCTATAGAAATTGTTAGATAAGTAGCATAAGAAACCAAAGTAAGGGAAATTAAGAAACATGAAAAAATCCCATGGGTGAAACTTCCTTTTAGAATGTGATATTATATGTATATAGGACATTTTAGTCTTCTAGGTGACCTACAAATAATGGATTACTATAGTTTTTTAGAAATATCTTGGTGGCTTTATGACCCATATGATCATTACAAATATTTTGTGAATAAAAAAATGGAGCATTGGCTAGTGAACCACCATGGGGACCTATTTTAATATGCAATGCAATTTGCAATAATAAAAGGATGATCTTTGGAGTCTATATGGTGGGACTAACTAAACAAAAGGTCTTATACACATATATAAATGGTTGGTAATTACCCATCATAGTTAATAATATTAAGGATGGCTATGATAGAATCTAGTTCACCCCATGCGATGTACCTAGAATAATTCAAAGATCCAATTTTAGATATTGTAAATCAAGATGTTAAAAATTTTGAGATAGTGATGGAGGTTGTCGACACTACCATAGAAATATTTTAAAAGGTTACAATTGATCAGCCAACCTTGATAATAAGAAATCAGTCTCTGGCTACTCAATCTGCTCATGACCTACCAAAATAGGATTCAAAGTACAAAGAAATTGTCACTACCCAATTAACACAAATGCAAATTATTATTTCTCCAACTACACAAGCTCAACTCATCTCCATAGATCTTTCTCAAATGTTGATGACTTAAAAATTTGGATTTGAGGTAACAATAAATCTATCTCAAGTAATTCCCATTACTTTTGTGGTTGATAAATAAGAGCATAAGATTACCCCACTAGTGCTCAAACACATTTAATAGGATGGGGGATTATCCAATATCCTCAAAGAGCATCAAGTGAAGGTAAAAAGCCCCACTAGCTCACCAAAGTGTAAAATGGCTAGACACAAAACCACAATCACTGATATTGAAAGTATTACTCTAGCAAGAGTAGAACCAGAGGTAGGGTTATGCATAGTGGCTATTTTCACAAAATTGGCTAAAATTAGGATTTTAAAAATTTGGAATTGGCTAAAATTTGGGATCCTTGACCAGGGTCCATTAGCCAAAAATTTCTAGGTGCAATTTTTAGATCAACATTAGTGTCTATGTTAGTATCCATGATCTCTTTGATCAAAAAATTAGAATCATCTTCAAGTTGAGGGGTAGGGAGAACCTTTAAGTCCTCAAGTTCTATGGGATTAACAAAAGGGGCTAAAATTATGTGTGCAAAATAAAAGAACTAGTCATTCATTATAGAATTGGTCTCATCCATACATGAACTCAAAATGGACAAATCATAAGGGTTAGCTTCTATATTGGATACGTAAGGATTAGTAATAAATATGGGAGCAAAAAGGATGGTTCTAAATATCCCAACAATATGACAAAGATAGAGGGTATTATATGAGAGGTGATACCCAAGTTCTTTTTCATCCACCTCACCCCATTGAGAACCATGAAGGGAATGAGATGGTGAAGGAGGACCATTATTGATATCAAGGCTTAAGGATAGAAGAAAAGGTAAAGGTTCAATATTATTGGAAATGTAGCCAATCCCACAACAACTAGTATAGGTGTCAATTTTTAAAGGTTCTTTAATGTCTTGTTAATGTCAACTAAAGCCCTTCTTGACATATCCCATATCGATAAGAATTTATTTAGAGATAGGGTAATTAGGGGATAAATAACAAGATGCAAATTATCTCTCGGCTGGAAATATATTTTTACCATATATGTGCTCATCATTAGACATGCTAACATATATGAAATATAAGCTTCCCATTTGCATATTCAAACCCTTAGTGGTGGGACAACCATAGTAATTAGAAGTTAAGAGAGTGGAAAGGTCTAACACATGGTTGAGATGTATTTCAATAGGGGTTTATGTAGGAGGAAAAATTGATGGAGTAGTGAGGGTAGATGCAATAGGTTGATCTAGTAAGAAAGGTTCTAAGGATGCAACTTGAAGCATGGTCAAGGGCAAAAGGTACAAACAAGGTCAAAATTTCTAGGAACTAAGGCCATTTGGTAGTAATAAAAGGTTCGATGGTAGTACAAATATACGTTATTTTTTTATATTTATATTTGAGACACTAATGATAGGTGGAAGGTATATATTGCATGGAATGAATCCATGTTCTCCCTAAAAGAATATTATAATAGGTTTTGTATGGGATAACATATTTTAAAATATCAATCACATAAGAGCCAACTTTCAAAGGTAATGAAATAATACCACAGGCTCCATGCTCTCCACCATTGAAGACATGAATGATCAACTTTATTTTCTATAATTCATGTTGTGTAAAGCCAAGATGATGGAAAAAGTTCAAATTACATATATTAAGGCCAGATCCATTATCCATGAAGATACATTTGATATATTTTCTTTGATATGGCATGTGATATGTAGAGGATGGTTATACCAATAATGTATAAAATTAATTAGTGAAGGTGAGTAAATATATTTTAACAAGTACCGCAACAGTGCTAGGGAAGCGAAGGTGAATAAAATATTTTAACAAGTGACACAACAATACTAGGGCAGCGAAGATGAATAAAAATATTTTTACAAGTGTCGTAGCAGTGTTAGGGCAACGAAGGTGAGTATAAATATTTTAAGTTTTGTAGTAGTTCTAGTGCAGCGAAGGTGAGTAAAAATATTTTAACAAGTGTTGTAGAAGTTCTAGGGTAGGGAAGGTGAATAAAAATATTTTAACAAGTGCCACAACAATGATAGGATAGTGAAGGTGAATAAACATATTTTAACAAGTGTTGTAACAGTGCTAAGATAGTGAAGATGAGTAAAAATATTTTAACAAGTGCCACAATAGTGCTAGGGTAGTGAAGGTGAGTGCAACAGTGCTAGGGCATTGAAGGTGAGAAAATATTTTAACAAGTTTTGCAGTAGTGCTATGGTAATGAAGGTGAAATATTTTAACAAGTGTTGTAATAGTACTAGGGTAGTGAAGGTGTGCAAATAGTGCTAGCGTAGTGAAGGTGAGTGCAACAGTGCTAGGGCAACAATGGTAGAAAGAAAAATAGTTAAAATATTTTAACAATGCTATAGTAGTGCTAGGGCAGTGAAGGATTTTAACTGTGTCATAGTAGTTCTAGGGTAGTAAAGGAAAGTGCAATTGTTCTAGGGTAGTGAAGTCAAGTGTAGCAATATTAGGGCAACAATAGAAGAAAGAAAATAGTAAAAATATTTTAACAATTATCATAAAATTTCTAGGGTAGCGAAGGTAAGTGTAGTAATGCTAGGGCAACGAAGGCAAGTGCAGTAGTGATAGGGAAACAAATATGAGTGTATTAGTGCCAGGGTAGCAAATGTAATTGCAATAGTGTTGGGATAGTGAATGAAAATGCAACAATGCTAGGGTAGCAATGGTAAGTAAAATAGTGCTAGGAAAATGAAGTTGTACTTGAGAATGGATTAGGGTGGTAGGAAGGCATTCAATAAGGTTGGTTATGTAGCTATAGGTAGGGAGGGTGGTAGTCTAAAGGGTGGTGAGAGTTCTAACAAGATATAGAATGGAGGAGACATTGGTGATTCATAGGATGATGAAAGCACTTATGGTCATTAGAACTCTAAAAATCCTAGTGGTTGGTAGGAATATGGATGAATTAGTGATCTAAAGGGAGCTAGAGGGTCTGGTAGATAGTAGGAAGGTGTAACAAGGGGATAGTCAGGAAGGTAAAGGAAAAAAATGCTTGATCATAGTGGGGTGTCCTTTAGGGTACCCACAAGTGGGTTTCCAAGACTTGGTCACCCCTCTAACCCTAGGGTGCCCTCATTTGTTGTAGTTACTATTAAAGGCTTGCAACCTCATCTCTAAAAACCTCTATTTGACATTTATTTGGTCTATAATAAGTTGGTGGTGCCAAATGAACTCTTGGTTGTGACTATGGAGGAATGGTCATGGAACCTAGTTGATAATTTCTAATATGGCAGATTGAATATTAAATTTATTTGACGTTGGGTAATTCTCAAATGGGATCCATTAGGGTCACTTGATATTGTTGCAATATCTAATGCCTTCTTCCTCGTCAAACTAAACTATGAGGAGGATGCAAAGCACATTGTATGTGAAGGCCCCTAGTTATTTGGAAATAAGGGTATCTTTCTATGAAAATGGGATCCAAACTTCAGTCTTAAGATGCAAAAGGTGAACTTGACCCCTCTCTAGGTGTGACTCTTGGAATTACCTTTTCATATTTGGCATGAATATATTTTGTGGGGAATAGCTAAAGATATTGCAGACCTAGATATGATTGACTCAACTACTAGAGCTAAGACCGGGATGATTTTTTCTAGAATGTGTGTCATGGCATAACTAGAGGCTGATTTACCTAGCCAAATTGAGTTTATGTTCAAATTGGATCCTTGGATTCAACTAATTATTTATGAGAACAAACCCATGAGATGTTATGCCTGTAAGAGGTATGGTCACTTATTTGTATTTTGCTCTCGTAAGGCCCTAGGTTGGGGTACCTAAAGGAATAATGGGACCAAAAGGCCAGATAGTCTAAGCCAAGAACAAGGGATCCATTTTGAGTTATTCTAGCATGAATTAATTTTAGATGAGCCTAAACTAGAGGAGAGGATAATGTACCAAGTCCCTGTGGTGGATGTTAATGAATTTGGCAAAGTGGTGGTTCAAAATATGAACCCATATAGTGGTAAAAGTCTAGACCAGGTTCTACTTGAATACTTGGTGATGGAAAATTTAATCTCTTTAGAGTTCCTTCATAACTGTTATCAAAGCTTAGTCACTGAGGAGCTAGTCATAGAAGAACTTTGCTCCCTCTAAAATCCTAGTGAGGCTCCTGGTTAGGAGTTACCAACCCTGCTCAAGTTGAAATAGTCATAGTGCCCAAGGGTGGGCTATTTACGTACAACCAATACCATACCCAAAATCAAAAGTACCCCAAAAGGTCAGATGTATATCGAAGGTAACCATAAAGTAGGGAAACCCTATAATAAAGTGTTAAGGATCCATGAGGTAGAGTCGAAAATTACTGATGGAATTCAATCCCAATTGAATTTTAATAAAGTTAAGGATAGAAAAGGTAAACAACTAAAACTTGACACATTTGTAGCTCCCTCGATTCTTCGAGGGGGAATAATGGCTCCAAATATTGAAGATGAAGTTATCTTGGAATTTTGAGGTCTAAATGGGACCTCCAAGCAACAAATTTTGGTGATACTCAGGAGATATGTAAGACCTAATGTTATATTTATTCAAGAAATTAAAATGGATACTTCTAATGTAGAGGTAATTAAAAATTTATTTTGGAAGGAGGTAGGTTTTGCAACAAATTCTGCCAATGGAGCTTTTTGAGGTCTTATTTGTCTATGGGACCCTAAGAAAATGGATGGATCCATTCTATTTATTTATAATAGAGTGATTAGTATTCTATTTTTTAGTAAGGACTTTGGGAAAATATGGATTATGTCTAATATTTATGCCCCTAACATGATCCCTAACAAGAATATTCTGTGGGAGTCTCTCAGCTCTATGAGAGAAATTTTCAACGGGGAAGCTTGGATTCTTGCTAGGGGATTCAATAACCCCTTATACCCTTTGGATAAAAAGAGTGTTAGTAATTTTGGTTCTAAAAGTATGGAGGATTTTGTTGTATTTATTAAAAATAAGGAGTTGATGGATGTGGATTTGAAGGGGTCTAAATACACTTGGATTAATAGGCATATAGGTAATTAGAATATTCATATTAGATTGGATAGGATGTTAATATCTCATTGTATCGCTCCAAATTTTTTGCATCCTTACCTTCAAGCTATAGGATCCGTGCCCGGAAGGAGGATGGGAAAAGGATGTCGTGGTACCTCGGACTGAGAGGACTTTGCGAAGGTCCCGCCTCTCAAGGGAGGTGTATTTTGATGATTTTTCGATGGATGGTGGGTTCACCAGGAAACATTTAATGGCGCTTTCCACGCCTAGGTTTGGAATGTGTTTTTATGTGTTCGTTTTTAGTCTTAAGCATTCATATCCTAGGTTTGGCCAAATGAGTCTAAATTAATCTAAATGAAAATGCAGATTTAATGAATACAGAGAACAAATTTAAGACAGAAAAATAGAGAAATTAAGGAAGAATAAGAAGAATACCTGATCCGGATGTCTGATGGAGATTCTGATGTTTGAAGCAGTCAGGATCGTCTAGAATTCGATAGAATCGTCTGAGATCAGACAAGATCGTCTGAGATCTGACGAATTCGTCAGACGAATTCGTCAGAGACCTGCAAACAGAAGAACAGATGCAAAATACAGAGAATACAACTATTCTAGTAGAGGGAAACTATGCAAAATAATAGTGACAACACTAAACTGAAACTTAAAGACCAAAACATGTATGAATGATGCTAATTAAATCACAATTATGGATTAATTATGCCTTTGATCTAGATGGGTGAACTCCAAAATGCAATATAACATAAAATATCAAATAAACTAGCTAATTTGCAGAATAAAACAACAGAGAAAAGGTGAAGAAATGCAAACTTATGGCACCGATTGCCTCAATGTGGACTCGCAGTCGAGATCGTCTCGCATCAGCACGAAATCATCTCTCGATTCGACAGATCGCCTCCGATCTCAAACAGGTTCGTCGACGATGATGTAAGCTTGCTCCGACTGAAAAACAAGATGGTACCCGCAACAAAATTGATATAGGACTACCGCAAATGAAAACTTAGGATGATTTAACGTGCATGAAGCTAAGTTACAGAGAATTTCAGCCAGGGGTTGGGAAGGGAAGGTCCTAGGGACTAAATAGGCTTAGGGGAGTAGTTAGGAGGTTGGAGATCATCCCTATTTGGGAGATCTCCAACGGGGAGGGTCTCTAACGGCGCGTACACGCTTCTGCCCGGATTAGAGGCCCGTTGGAACAAAAGCTAATTTTGCAAAATTAGTTTTGCGACAAGATCGTCCGGACGTCCTAGCCCAGACGAAATCGTCAGATCTGGGGCGATATCGTCTGATCGGCGACGATATCGTCAAACGGTCAAAACAACCTCTAAAAATGGCACGAAAAAGGGGGAAACGGATTACCCGATGGTTAACGGGCGGTTTGGGAGGTTAAATTTGAATTTTAAATTATTTACTAAGGTGAATGTAATTATGACAATTTTACTGCGCCAATTTTAGGGTGCTACATTTTGCCCCCTCTTTAGCGAATTTTTCGAAGAAAATGCGTTAAAGATGAGTTCTTCTCGATCTACGAGAAAGCAAAAATTATTCCCATTTTTTAGGCGACGATTCTTGGTCGAATCGTACGACAGCTTACTATGGTGCCCCCTCCGTGTTTTTACCCAAATCGAACGTTTGAGGTAAAAACGCGAAAAAGCAAAAAATTATTTTTGAATAAAATTAAGAAAAATAGGGTAAAACCCTAATTCATTTTTACTGTTCATTTTCTCGGTTTTTTAGAGCTTTGAAGCAAAAATGGTGGAGACGACGCACAGATCGACAGAGGTCCGACGCGGTCTACGGGTAAGAGTCTAGACTTAACTAGAATGCTTTAATTTGATTTTACATGCTTTGTAGGTAATTTTTAGATGAATTTTGAGCATCGCGGCCGTTTTTGGGCCGTCGACGTCATTGGGATGAAATCGTCCCGATTTCGACGAAATCGTCTCAATTTCGTCAATTTCGCCCAAGGGCGAAATCGACGAAAGGGGGACGATTTCGTCAAATTAGAGACGATTTCGGCTTGCGAAATCGGAGACGATTCTCGCTCAAATTTGGGACGATATCGTCCAATAGTGGGCGATATCATCAATTGCATAAAATTGAATTTTAACTTGCATTATTAATTACTTGAATTGTTTATTAATGATTGTTTGTTGTTTTGTTGTTTATGTTTGCAGAGAGGTTTGCTAAAGAGCAGGGAATGGAAGTATGGAGGTTTGAGGGATGACTTGGCCGCTCTCACACAGGCAGAGCGAGATCAGCTGGCACAGGCGAGCTTGCAACATGTGGCAGAGATGCCACAGGTGTCCACAGATATGGGGCTACCGACAGCCCTAGCAGAGAGATGGTATCCGGGTTCCTCATGTTTTTGGCTACCGACAGGGGAGATGACTCCCACTCTAGAGGATGTATGGAGGATTCTAAGAATCCCCATACAAGGACGATTGATCACTCCTACGGCCAATCAGGGCCACGCTATGGGACGACTGTGTGGTGACCCGAGCTTCACCCTGGAGAAGGGCAGAGTTAATATCGAGGCACTGCGCCAGATGCCTGGGGCATCTAGACTCACACGAGTGCTAGCTGGAGTAGTTGGTGGACTTTTGCTGTGCCACCAGAGCGGGTGCAGGGTGCCGTGGATGCTGGCAGATGTGATCTACGACATGCGGGACCACGGGTACAGGTTCTCTTGGGGTAGCTATGTATTATGCCGATTGTACAAGATCCTATATGGGGTCGTGTACAAGGGCGGCCGATGTCTGGTGATGACATCGCTCCTACAGGTTTGGTGCTGGGAGCACATTGCAATGCGGAGGCCGATAGGGCTTCCTCTGATAGGGGTAGACGGGGAGAGGCCCCGAGTCTTCTACTGGTGGCTCCGGAGAGGGTCACAATGGCGGATCGACCTCCCTATGTCCCGGAGACTATTGGATGACTTAGTCCCGGACCAGATCACCTGGAGGCCATGGAGGGAGCATCCAGGGTGGGCCGAGGATGGACAGGAGTTGGCTCGCGTCAGGTGAGTTTGCTGGCTACGGATGGAGAGGGGAGAGGTGGAGCTCCACCGCTATGACCGAGTTTTGCGTTAGTTCGGTCTGCAGTAGGGGATCCCATCTCTGAGGGATTATGAGTTTTCTCGGACTGTCTGAGATAACACCATAGTTAGCGGGGCTCCAGACATGCAACGGTTCTAGAGCCAGGACGCAGATGATGCCCCCATCCAGCCAGTGGATGGGGATGATGCAGGGGTAGCCGATGGCTACGATGCCTGGTACGTAGGCATCCGCCCTCCTCGGATGACGAGGGCATAGGGTCCGATACACGTGGTTGTGCATCGGATAGGGAGGCGGTGCCAGGCAACGATGGAGGCGGCCCAGGGTCACGACGGGAGAGAGCCGAGGAGGCCACAGGCATAGGAGAGGCCACGACAGAGGGAGAGGAGGGAGGCGAGACCCCCATCTCCACAGAGGGAGAGGCCACCATCGCTCGATAAGGGCAAGGGCATAGACACAGGAGAGAGTAGCGAGATGGCTACTCTCCGAGCGGAGAGAGATCGTCTCCAGGCACAGGTGCAGACTCTACAGGATGAGGCTGCATGCCATCGAGCTGAGGTGGCATAGCTGCGAGACGAGATTGCATGCCTCAGGGCACGGGGCGGAGGGGCGAGCTCTAGGGAGCTGACACGGGCTATCGCCCAACTCACTTTCTACCAGACATTGTATTATCAGCTGGTGCCAGAGGCGGATAGACTACCCCTGCCAGCCAACATTGCAGATCCGATCAGGATCGGGTCATCGAGGACCACGTCCCGATCGAGGACTAGGACTACTCAGACTATGATGGGGCCACCTCGTCCACCTCAGGGTGGGGGAGGAGATGAGGTGGAGAGCTCGAGGGGCTCTCGAGGCTAGAGGGCTGCACAGCTTTGTACAGACTGACATTGTATTATTATTATTTTGTTGATAGAGGATTGAGTATGCCGAGGTACAGATTGTGGCATACCAATCCAGTTTTGATGATGTATATATACTGTTGATATATATATGATATGTTATTGATCATATGACTTGTATTATGTGTATGCTTATGATGCTTTTATGTTTGATTGATTGATTTGATAATTGGATTGAGGATTCATGAAATTATGTCGTTTTGAAAATTTATAATTTTGATGTCATGCTATAATATTTTAAATGAAATAATCTGATGTAACAAATTGGTTGTTTGTAATGTGATGTGATAAAAAATAAAAAGAGACTTCTAACAATAATTTCAAAGGACATTGTCGCTATTATAGACCATTTCATGGAGTCGCTGCTCACTCGGTCGTCAAGCTAATCCCAGGATAGAAATATTGTTAAAAGTAAAAGAGTGCTTAAGAGACTGTCTTAAGACTTTGGTGCAATGGTGCAAATGATGATGATGATGATGGTTTGTTTTCAGATTTTCATGAAAATAGTATGCATGAAATAATGTTAAAATGATTTTTGCTAGGCATAAATTCCTAAGTGTGATAAAATTTTGGATAATTCTTTAGGAATTATACCATCATTGCAAAATTGAAGGTTGACATAATGACATGAAATAATGAAAATGTGTTTGCTTTTTAAAAGCATAATTTGTGTAACATAATGAATTAAGTCATATGGTTTTCATGATTTTTAAATAAATGGGGAATAAAAATTGTTACAATGGTTTGCGCTAGGCATAGAATATGTAGGTATAGACTTATACCATCATCGCGAAAATCCAAAAAGAGATAGTTTTATTGCATGGTTGATTTTTGATAAACAGAAAATATGAAAATGAGGACTTGCGCTAGGCATAAAATTCCAATTTTGGTTTTGGAACTATACCATCGTCGTGAAAGTCAACCAGATATATATGTTTTGATTGTATATTTTGAAAGAAATTTTTGATTTTTCTATTATATAGTTGTCTTTATGGTAAACAACTCGTACTTGATTTATTCCAAACAAGTTGCAAAAATAATATTTCAAAGTATTTTGAAGACAAAAGTTAGATTTATAAGGAATCCCATGTGCATATGTGAATTCATTTCCGATCTTGATTTATCATAATGATACACAAAATCTCTCAAATACAAATGTGTGTGCAATTGCTTTGTGCATTTACCAGTTTTGAGCAAGATAATATGATACAAGTGATTTGAAGAAACCAAATAAGTGTTCATTAACCATGATGTAGATGCATATAACCATACTAGACTACTATGTAGGTCGGATTATCAAGAGCTAGCTAATCCATAAGCAGACATAGGTCTATTAAAAAGAAGGTCGCTAATGTGATAGACATATCACCACGCTAGGAGTTACCCAAGGCCAAGCAAGGTTGGGCACAAACCACCTGTTATGGGGCTTACCTCACAGTTTTCGAATAATTGAGAATTCCATGGATTCAAGCTCATCAACCCTTCTTTTCTTTTCAAAGGGTAGGGAAAGGGATTTTATTGCTTTCTTGCTTTCTGCTTTCTTTTGCTTTTCTTTTGAACTTTGCTTCTTTTTCTTTTTGTATTTTTTTTGCTTGATTTTTGAGATAGTGCTTGAAATATTGTTGTAATGATATAAAATAACATTTTTCTTTTCTTTTTTTCTTGAACTTTTCTTTTCTTTTTCTTTGCTAGGGATACTTGCTCGGATTAGTCATAGAGCAAGGGATTTTTATTCTGGGTAGGGGTGAGCTTGTCCTTTTGCCAATTCTCAAAGATTCTAGACCATGTGCATGATAGGATAGCAGGGGAAACTTTTCGCTCAAGAAATCACTTCTACTATGTAGCAAAACATGGAAATTACAAATATAATCATTTTATTGTGAAAAGATGTGCTTGGTTTAAGTAAATAACAAGATCAATTCTCTATGCTCAAACTTTATTTAATTGAATTTTGTGGACTTTGATATAAGAGAGATTAGTAATCATGCCAGATAAAATCAAGATATTTATTGTTGTGAGTGTGCAAGTGAGGGATTCCAAATAAATGCTAATTTATCCAAAATAATTTGAAACATATAACTGCAATAATTGTAAGAAAATATATATAAACACTTTTGAGAAGTTTTGAGAATGTTGACTCTCTCTTTCTTCTTTATATTGTTTTGGTTTCGAAAGAGTCAAGCATATTGTTGTTTTTATATTTTTATTCATTATTTTGATTTTTGGTTTTATTTTTGTTTTTGAGCAAAAAATTTAACAAGTGCCATAAATAAATGCAACAAATAGTTTTGAAGATTTTTGATGATTATGAATGTTTTTGATGTTTTTGAATTTATAAATTTGAAAGAAATACAAGATAGTGATTTTGTTAACAAATATATACATGGATGAAATGACCAAATTTATGCATAGTAACGTTTAAGATGCAAAATATTCATGGGTTCTTTAAGTTCTTTACCATCTAAGGTAGATAATTTGTATGCTCCTCGATTCAAATTTAGCAGTAATAATGTATGGTCCAAGCCAGTTGGGCTCAAATTTACCTTTAAGGTCCTTAGTTGCATTAGTATTTTTTTGAAGATTTTGAGGATTTTGATTTTTTTGTATTTTGATTTTAATTTATGAATTGAAATTGGTGGTATATACAAGATGATCTATATACACTATACAAGGTTATTTGAGTATAGCATGTCTAAGGTTGCTTCAAAATCAAAGGAGGTTTTGAAGGATAATCTGGTTGAGGTGAAGGTAAGAACAGAAGGTGATGAATAAAAGGTAGTGATAACAAAAGCTTTGTTATAATGTAGAATAATGTAGCAAAAGATTTGACTTTTATATGTGTAAAATTGATCATGTTACAAAATAAAATGTAAGAAGGATAAGAAAGTTCTTCATTCTTATCACTATATTCCAAGTCTTGATAAGATGGAGAGAGCATATGTGAAAGATATGCATGGATGTTATTTGGTAAACAAGGATGATCATATATGGATGAAGAAAAGTGATGGATAGAAGATAATTGTGATAATAGAGAATGTATAGAACTTGATGTTTCAACCATTAAATATTCTTCAAATGGTGTTGGGTCACCATGTATGGTAACAATTTTATTTGCAAGTTCAAACTTCAAACATTGGTGAAGAGTGGAAGGGACAACCCTCATCGTATGAATCCAAGGACTTCTGAGAAGTAGGTTGTAAGGTGAAGGACAATATCCTACATAAAATAAAGTATCCAGGATCTTGGATCCAATATTAAAGGGAAGAATTATAGTACCTTGAGCTTCTTGAATTTCATTGTTAAAAGATTTTATAATAACATTTGATTCATTAAGATCTTCTTCCTTTGATTTGGGTTTTTGGAATAATTGATAAGTGCATAAATTAAGAGAGGAGCCATTATCTACCATGATAGTTCTAACAAGTGTTTCTTTACTAGATCCTGTAATGTAAAGATAGTAGTCTTCTTGTGGAGTAGAGGAAGGAATATCCTCATCATAGAATGAAATATGGTTAACCTCAAGAGGGTTTACACCATTAATTATGTTCTTAGAGAAAATATGATGAGGAACAAATTGTTGGCTAGGTATTTTGAACAAAATTTCCTTATGATAAATTTGTAATACTTCTAAAAGGGATATCTTTGCTTGAGGATTAATCACTTGTTGTTGGCTATCAAAGTGGATTTCAGATTGAGATTTTGATTCTAAAGATGAGCTTTCTATGCTTACATTCCATTTTGGATCATTCTCTAGAGCCAAAGATAGTTTTGAAGGTTGGTCAAATGAGGAATCCATATCTTGAATATCAGATTGAGTTGATTGAACTTGAGGTTGCTCATTTGTAGTTTTTGTTACAATATTAATAATATCATCATGATGGGACACATTAACATGCAATATTTGATTGGTTTCTTGTTGTTGATAATTGAATAGGGGTTCTTGGGAGATCCCCATGTCTTGATTGATTATTGGTATTTGTTGTGTAGGAGTTTGATTGTTTACTGGAGATTTATAATCAGTTGTAGATTGTAATTCCTTTATATTAAAAAGACCCTTATCAATCAAATCTTGAATTGCACATCTTAAATCTTTACAATTTTGTGTCATATGTCCATCTACTCTATGATATTCACAATGTAGCTCAGTGTTTAAACCAATCTAATGTGGTATCAAGTTGTCTTATGGAAGGGAGTTCAATCTTATTTGTGTCAAGTAAATACTTGAGAATTATATCCATTGGTTGATTGAGCTTAGTAAATTTACGTGATGAAGGTTTTTGAGAGGTTTTTGATAAATGCCTTAGGAATTTCGTCATAAAAGGACCTAATGGTTTCTCACCTCTACTTTCTTTATTATGGGTAGAATGATGATAGGAAGATTGCGAAGCATGAGGTGAGTGCATGGTAGAATTGGAAGAATAAGTATTTTCTTGTTGAAATGGATGTGTTGTATTGAAAGAAGAATATTGAAAAGGTGGAGGAGGATTATATGTGGATTGATAGACATAATATGGATATATGGGAGAATAGATAATATCATTATGAAGAGGATTGGCAAAGGGATTGTCTTGTTGGGTTAAGGATGAAAAATGAGAAAAGTGTGATGGAGGTGATGTTGAATAGGGATGAGGTTGGTCATAATCAACAAATGTATTTGGCTGAATTCTTCCAACATTACCGATGGGCTCATATTGATTTGAGTAAAAACTCATGGTTTCTTTAGTACTTCTAAAAGTAATATTTAGCATCTACTATTTAGAATTGAATCTAAAACATACAAACTTGAAATGATGATTTTGTTTTTGTTTTTCTTGTATACATATATATATATTTTTATTTTTATTTTGTTTTTGTTTTCAAAAGGTTTAAAATGCATTCACGTCGGGTTCACCAAAATGTATCGCTCCAAATTTTTCGCATCCTTACCTTCAAGCTATAGGATCCGTGCCCGGAAGGGGGATGGGAAAAGGATGTCGCGGTACCTCGGACTGAGAGGACTTTGCGAAGGTCCCGCCTCTCAAGGGAGGTGTATTTTGATGATTTTTCGATGGATGGTGGGTTCACCAGGAAACATTTAATGGCAGTTTCCACGCCTAGGTTTGGAATGTGTTTTTATGTGTTCGTTTTTAACCTTAAGCATTCATATCCTAGGTTTGGCCAAATGAGTCTAAATTAATCTATATGAAAATGCAGATTTAATGAATACAGAGAACAAATTTAAGACAGAAAAATAGAGAAATTAAGGAAGAATAAGAAGAATACCTGATCCGGATGTCTGATGGAGATTCTGATGTTTGAAGCAGTCAGGATCGTCTGGAATTCGATAGAATCATCTGAGATCAGACAAGATCGTCTGAGATCTGACGAATTCATCAGACGAATTCATCAGAGACCTGCAAACAGAAGAACAGATGCAAAATACAGAGAATACAACTATTCTAGTAGAGGGAAACATGCAAAATAACAGTGACAACACTAAACTAAAACTTAAAGACCAAAACATGTATGAATGATGCTAATTAAATCACAATTATGGATTAATTATGCCTTTGATCTAGATGGGTGAACTCCAAAATGCAATATAACATAAAATATCAAATAAACTAGCTAATTTGCAGAATAAAACAACAGAGAAAAGGTGAAGAAATGCAAACTTATGGCACTGATTGCCTCAATGTGGACTATAGTCGAGATCGTCTCGCATCAGTACGAAATCGTCTCTGATTCGACAGATCGCCTCCGATCTGAACAGGTTCGTCGACGACGATGTATGCTTGCTTCGGCTGAAAAACAAGATGGTACCTGCAACAAAATTGATATAGGACTACTGCAAATGAAAACTTAGGATGATTTAACGTGCATGAAGCTAAGTTACAGAGAATTTCAGCCAGGGGTTGGGAAGGGAAGGTCCTAGGGACTAAATAGGCTTAGGGGAGTAGTTAGGAGGTTGGAGATCATCCCTATTTGGGAGATCTCCAATGGGGGAGGGTCTCTAACGGCGCAGACACGCTTCGCCTCGGATTAGAGGCCCGTTGGAACAGAAGCTAATTTTGCAAAATCAGTTTTGCGACAAGATCGTCCGGACGTCCTAGCCTAGACGAAATCGTCGGATCCGGGGCGATATCGTCCGATCGGCGACGATATCGTCAAACGGTCAAAACAACCTCTAAAAATGGCACGAAAAAGGGGGAAACGGATTACCCGACGGTTAACGGGCGGTTTGGGAGGTTAAATTTGAATTTTAAATTATTTACTAAGGTGAATGTAATTATGACAATTTTACCGCGCCAATTTTAGGGTGCTACAATATCCAAAGAAGGTCTTCCAGTGTTCGAATATGTATCTCTTTGCTCTCTCCCCAAAGTGGGGTCTAATCATAATCCTCTAGTGTTTGAAAAGTCCCAAACTCTAGTTTTTTTTCCCAAAACCTTCAATTTTGAGGTAATGTGACTCCAACATTAAGGCTTAGAATCCAAAATTTTGGAATGGTGATCTTGAGGCTTTTTGGGCCATTTTATTTCTCAAGTGGCTTCAAAGCTCAGATTTGTTAAAGATAGTCTTAATATTTAGAACAAGTACATTTTTAGAAATGTGTTCTAGATGAAAAACAAGTTGTATAAATAGTTAAAGGAAGTTGAATTAATCAGGAAAGGTGAATAAAGGGGATAGATGCAAGGAAAGAAAATTGTTAGCAGATTTCCATAATATGTTGGTGGATAAAGAAATTTTATGGCATAAAAATCCAAGATCTCTCTAGCCCTATGAAGGTGATAGGAACACACAATTATTTCACACATCCACCTTAAGGTATAGGAGCAATAATAGAGTTAAAAAAATTGTGAAATCAGATGGCGTGATATCAAAGGATATTATAGAAATCAAGGAAGAAGTAATCAAGTTTTTAAAAACCCTCCTCCACTCTAGGGATGATAGGGATATTCAATATGAAGAGAGGCTATTGCACCACATTCCACCCTAGATTTATATTATATGAATGAAGACCTTTTTGCTTCCTTTTAGGATGAGTAAACTAGGGCTATTGTCTTTTTTATGGGTGGTCTAAAATCTCTAGGTTCATATGGCTTTCCTCCTATTTTCTTTCAGAGGTTCTAGCACATTGTAGGTGGTGATATTTGTTCAGCTATGAGAGAAATTCAAGAGTCTAATTTTATTCCATCTGATATAAAATCAACATTTATAGATTCTATCCTAAATTTTGTGGGTGCTAAATATTTCTCTTATTTTAGGACCATTAGCATTTGTAGTACACTTTTTCAAATTCTCACTAAAACTATGGTGAACATGCTCTATTAGAAATAGCTTATATAACATTATTTGGGTCATGTAAATGTACCTTCCTTGGTACATACTTAGGATATTAGATTACTTTAGGGGGAATTTATCTAGTTACTTCATGCAATGTAATAAATGCACAAGTGTCAATGTGCAAGTTGTAATGTGCAAGGTGTCCACTTGTACAATTAGGTAGAGTGTTGTCCAAGGAACTTATCTTCCTATATAAAGGGTCATAGATATAAAAGAGATATCATAATAGTGTAAGATTATAGTAGTGTAGGATAGATAATAGTGTATTGTGTTTCATCTATAAGCTCAAATCTCATTCATTAAGAAGTAGCTTGTATCATGGAGTGTTCAGTTCCTCCATAGCTACTATTGTACTCATTTCCATCAATTCTATTTATAGCATATTTCAATCATCTTGTAGATTTACTTTATTTCTTTTTATTTTTATTTTTATGAATGATATCTCCCATTGCATGTTGTATCAAAAGCTAACAATGGTATTAGAGCTACAGTAGATCAATAGGAAAATTATGTTATCATTGATACTAAATTTTTTATCAACCTGATGCACCATTGGACTAGTCACTATTAAAATTTCTTAGAAGAGTCTAGGTTATAAATTAGGAAGATCCACAAGTGAGGACTGAATGAAATATTATTTTTAGGAATATTGATATTACATATGGCTAGATTTTTTCCACAGAGTTGCATAATAACTCATGAAGACTAGTACTCAATGTTTGATCCACTAGTTTAATAAAACAACTAGTGAAGCTCATCTAAAAGATCTGGAAATATTTATCTAAAGTTTATTTTATTGTACGTAATTAATTCTCAGATGATTGGGACATCTCCTACAATAGAAATATAGGAGACCTCAACTTCATTGCTCGAAGGTTAGAGTGCATTTATAGTGTAGAGATTAGTTTTTGCATAAAGGAGAATACTTCAAAAGAAACTTTTAAAAAATAATCATGGTGAAGTCAAGAGACAAGATATCTCCATTTCTATATTGAAGAACTTCACAAAAATATAAATTCCATAGAAGCCTTAATATTGAAGAAAAGACCACAAATACCTAGAAAATGCCATAATATTGAAGAAAAGGCCACATAATCCTTGATATTAAATAAAAGGTCACATAAGCCTTGAAAAGTCCACAAGTGCCTTTATCCTAAAGAAGACTCCAAAAGAGAGCACTTAATTCAGAAGTAGATTTTAGTAGTATTATATTTGTTACAAGTAAAGGTGATACAATAAGTCGGGAAAGCTTCCTATAAGAAAAATAATAAGAGCAACCTCTTTAGAATCAATCCAACACTTGATGAAAAAGAAATCAGAAGGAGATATCATTGAAGAAATTCCAAAAAATGAAGAAGAAGGACTAGGAGAGTCCTTCTTGAATCCAAAAGTAGTTGAATTAGAGATCTAGGAGAAGATCTCACCACCAACACTTATAGAAGTATAAGGTTGAAGATAAGGTCTCAAGGAAGACTAGAAGAAGATACAAAATCAAAGACCTTGGTGAGGTATCTATGAGCATCCAACAAAAGGCTAGGAGAGCCTTGTTGAAGAAATCATCAAATAAGAACTCACTAGAGAAATCCACTACCAAGGAGAAGCCCTTGATAGTGAAGGACTTGGGACAATTTTTGCCATCCGATAACAAGCCCAAGAGGAGGATAATTTGGCAAGAAGTGCTAAATCCAAGTGGAAGAAGAATCGAGTAAAGATCTCAAGACATTCAGAATATTGAGAAGAAGGTCTTGCTTGAAGTTAGAATTCGACAATAAGACTTGAAGATAGAAGAAGCTGGAAAAAACCAGAATATTGAAGATTACCTCCCATAGCAAGAGGACACCACTTCAAAGATATAGAATTCTTAAAATCTACAACAGAAGGAGGAGAACAAAGTCACCAAATCTTAGGTTCGTGAAAGAAAGTTTGAGACTATAGTTTGGTGAAGGAGTTGTTCGAAATAGTCTACAAAGAGCTACAATATCTTACTCAAGGTAGCAACTTGGTGATCTAAGACACCAAGATATATATCCTCCATGAAAGCAATAACGAAGCTACAAAATCTTTCAAAAAAATGTAAGCAACTATTGGTTCAAGTAGATTCATTAATTAAATTACTTTTCAGATTTTTTAAAGCTCTTTAATCTAGATTAAAGTTGCAACCTAAATTATAGTCTCCAAAAGTGCAAAGTAAAAAGGTTCCTTTTATAGGTTCATTTGCACACTAGGATTTTATTAGATTACAAATATTAATTATCTATCAATTGCCTATTATCTACTTTGGAAAGTGAAAAGAAGATTGAATCCTACAATACTAATTGTAGTGAATTTGCAGAATATTTGAAGGTTTATTTCAAATTATTCTTGATTAGTTGCAATGATTTGATTAAGTGTATTTTATTGAGAGTAGATTGGAGTGATAAGGTGTAATTTTTTAGTGCATTAAAAATTAGAATTCGTTAGCACTATTATTACTCTCAAAATAAATTAGTTTTGTGCATTACAAAAAAGGTACAAAATCTAGTTTGCATCAAGTGTGTGTATACATAAAAAAACACCATTGCAATAAATATGACACATTGTATTATATTTGGGAAAGTGGTCCCTTGGAATACAAATTGACCCTTTGAAGGTGCATTTTACAATAATATGTCCAAAAGAGGTGTAGGTATCAAATCCACCTCCTAGAAGAAGAAGAAGTGATAAGAGGATTTGCCCATTTTTGATAATTTTGATAAGTTTTGGTAAACCGTACAAGTAGGAGCAAACCGTACAAGCAGGAGGTAAACCATACAAACTAAAGGGCAAACCATACAATGTGCAATGAAATGAAATGAAATGCAAGGAAAATGCAATTTGAGTTGTAATTGCACATGAATTTGATAAATGATGTGTTTAGACTTAGTAAAAGGTATAATTATGCATTCCGTTATGCATGGGCAATTGTGAATAATGAATTGCCTTAGGAACTACTTTGGAATGGCCTGGGAAACATTATATAAGGCCCCCTTTTTATTTTTGATAGTCTAGTTAGTTTGGTTAATGCTTGTGAGTTTTGGCTATGTTCTTGTCTGAATAGTAGGAAGCTTTGATGTATACCTATGATTGTTGAGTATATTTGAGTGATTGTATGATATTGTTGACATGTAATGAAGAATAATCACATTTCATAGTTTACTCTCATATAATGTATGATCCTGGAATGGTAGAATGATGTTTTACAGTTTATCTTTGTTGTATGTACTTCTTTATGGTTTTTGTTGATACTTAATGCATTGTTATGGAAGAATGGGATTAAACCAACACTAGTGTGAACCTAATGAATGATATATGATGATGATGATATCAAGAAAGATGTATTGAAGGCTATTGTATGATTTTTGGATATTGTCATTGGAGATAACTCTCTCAAACCTTGATGATGTAACTTGCATGTTGGTAGAAATAGATTAATTACCATGTTAGACCTTTACAAAACTTAGCTAAGAGAGATTGGCCCAAAAGAGTATCCAATTTGGCACCTTGTTGCACTTTTATTTTATACAAATCATACACCAGGGATCTTAAAAATTGTACAATAGAAACTTACCCGATTTGGTAGCAATTGGAAATCAAACAATTTAGTTACAAAACTGTGTATGTCAACTTGAAAAACTTAATCTGAAGGATTGGTTGAGTGTGAAATCATACAAGCTCCATAACTGTATGATTTGGGATCATATAGTGGTACGATTTGGGTTCTGTAAAATTTATTTTGTTATCATAAATTGATAGTTGTGAATACTATACGATTGTACAATTTGGTCCATCAATTGGGAATAGTAAATTGATCATTCTAAGCCCTTGAAATTCACCACCCCACTAGGAATACTATACCCCTATGCTGAATTTGGTACCATTTCCTTATCAAAATTGGCATTTTTGTTAAAATGGGTCAAATTGACAAGTAATAATATTACAAAACTGGAGGTGAATGACAGACACCAGTGTGCAAAGGTGTAGGATATGGGAAGTATGAGATAACATTCTAGTAAGAAGGAGCACAAGAATTTCTCAAAGAGATAATGCAAGTAACTCATACCATACACATGAACTAAAAATAGAGCAAGTTTGGGCATCTGAAGAAGGATATTTTGAAGCACTATTGATAGAGATAGAAGAGGAGGTACCAGAACCACCTAGCATAGAGGAGTGAGTTGATAGAGAAGCAGTGCATGAGGAAGGAGAGTGGATGGTGACACCTAAGAAAGTGATGGAAGGGTTGCAAGGGAGTGCAGAGGATGGGAGTCAAGCACCAGGGCAATAGGACATGAGGTCTTAGGAAGAAGGACCAAGACCATCTCCCTCACATCAGTGAAGGAAGTCACAAAGTTAAAATGCATGTGAGTTTGGTCAATGATTGGTGGGATAGAATAAGATACCTTGGATAGAAACTTCTAACGATGAGCATAGTAAAACATCCCCAAGGAGGAATTAGATAGAGATTCCATGGGATACCTCAAGTGACAAGGACAATTCTTCAAATATGGCTAACAAGATAGCCAAGTAGAGATGTCCATCTTTTATAGGTGATGGTAAGGAAGACCCCACAAGACATATCGGAACCTATATAACCATTTGGAGGGCAAATGGCATAGACCATCCAGATGAATGGATGACTTTATTTCTTGCTACCTTGAGAGGATTGGTGATGGATTGGTATCTAAAAAGGGGAAATACAACATATTTCCAAAATTGGAATCAAGTGGAGGAGAAATTCATTGAAGAATTTTTCCCTTTGAAGGATTATGGAGATGTTTTTACTAAACTTTGTATGATAAAGAAAAATCCTAATGAAGATATAAAACCATACAACCATAGACTAAAGCAGTTAGTAGATAAGATGTAGATGCCTTTGGTATATGTATTGGTGAAGTGGTGGTTTGTAGATGGATTGATACTGAAATATAACAAAAAGATGAAGGTAGTACCATCAAAAACATATGAGGAAGTTGTAAAGCATGCAATTAATTTTTAAAGTGAATCAAAGCAGACGTACACATGAATATTATCTCATCCCAAGTCCAATGATTTAGATAGTGGAGAAGATGACACTATACAAAGGATAGTAACATCATTTCATCAGGAGTTTGACAAGATCATGAAAGAACAAAGAAGTAAAGCTTGATAGGAATGATATTTGGTGCACAAAATGCAAAACTAAAGGTCATACAAATGTAAATTATCCATAAAATTATTACTGTCATATCTACAAGGTGATGGGACATGAGGTGATGCTATGTTTATATAATGCAAGAGTACATCCATAGGTCTTAACAATCCAAGAGTAGGAATAGAAACCAAAGACCCTAGAAAATGGGCAATAAGCAACAAGTGGCAGTTATAGAAATAGCCAGTGAGGTGGAAGGTAGACCCAGGGTAATCGACAAGGAGGATAGAGTTGTTTGCAGTATGATTTAGAATGGAAGTTGATTATACAATGTCGCAATTGCCAATAATGGGATTATTTCACAAAAAAATATCCTTCACCTCAGAGATAGGAAATGCATCAATTGAACACTACACACATGTGTAGGTGGTGTGGTCTAGGTAACCACAAGGAAGCAAATTGTCCCAAGCAGGTGAGTTCAAGTAACCCATAAAATGTAAATTATTTAGATATTTAGGTTCCTCAAGTTAAAGAGGAAACCTAGGAATTTTTAGCCATGATGAGGAATTAAGATAAAAAGGATAAGTATCCTAAGCCAACAAAATAAAAGTAGCACTAGCAAGTAGCAAATAAAATACTACAAGATGAAGCGCAAAAAACTAAACACATGAAGTAGGTGAGAGAAAAGGAACTAAAAAAACCATAAAAGGATAAGGCAACTGTACAGAGCCTAGAAACACGGGTTTTGGGCACCATAGTAGAGATCAAAGTGGCTAACCTGTTGGAAGTTATCCCATCATTACAAAAATTAATGATGGAAAATATACAACCTCATAAGGTGATGGAAGTGTAGAGTCAATCGATTCAGAAAAAGAAACAAAAAACCAATTTATAGACCCTACCATATTGATGATTGATATGGGAAAGAAACCTGTATTAGTTCATATGGAGATCCTAGGGTACAAATTGATACAAGTTATTATGGACAAAGGATCCAGTATCAATGTGCTACCTGAAAGGACTTGGCTAGAACTAGGCACTCCATCTCTATGGGCACCGAGCTTTTGATTATATGGTGCTGACTAGTATGGTATCAAGATAAAGGGATCCTTGAAAACACAACAAGTGGTTATAGGTTACCAAGAGTTTGTCTTGGATTTTTTTGTGATTACTATGCAGAATCCTACATATGATGCTCTATTAGGAAGAGGATGGCTACGTGTAGCCAAAGTTAATCACAATTGGGAAATAATCAAATCACTTTCAAGAAGGGACAACACAAATATATGATTAATCTAACTAATCAAAAGGTTAGTGAGGATGTAGCCATGACCAAAAAATCATAAAAATCCTTAGGATATGAAGGATATGAACTAGATGGAGAAGGAATGTTATACTTGGATGAATGTAGTGAAGATGAAGCTAGATTTGATAGTAGACTTCTTCATTGGAAAATGGAGGAGTACAAATTGTTTTAGCACAAATGCCTCCATATTGACTCAGAGGAGATCAAGGAAAAATAATATGAAACCAAAGTCAGCCAGGAACCTAAGAAGGAGATGGAAGAGAAATGGAAATTTCCAAAAAATTTTGTAGAATATACAGTAGGAGATACAAAAATTGATGCAATATTGACACACCCAAATAATTTGGAGAAAGTAGCAAGTGAGCCAAAGAATATCAAATATGAAGGACCTCGGATAGTGGACATCAATCTAGGGATAGAGGATGAACCTAGGATGATTCATTGTGGTGATGATTGGAACCATGTACTGAAAGTGGTAATTTTTAAGATATTCTTGGAATATAAGGATGTCTTTGCATGGACATACAAGGACTTGAAGGGAGTACCACCTAAGTTATGTGTCCATAAGATTACACTAATGCCTAGAGCACAACCAATAAGGAGGAGACCGTATAGGATGAACCCAAAATATGTTGCATTAGTGAATGCAGAGATAGAGAAGATGTTGGAGGTAGGAATCATCTTCAGGGTTATGACTAATGAGTGGGTATCACCTATAGTGGTCACCTTGAATAAATAAGTAGATAAAATTAGAATATGTGTGGACTTTAGAAGTTTAAAAGTGATAAATATTAAGGACCTCTTCCCTATTCCCTTCACATATTCGATCTTGGAGGAAGTCGCGGGACATGAGATCTATTCATTTTTGGATGGATTTTTGGGTTACAATAAAATAAGTATAGCCAAGGAGGATAATATAAAGACCACATTTATTATGGAGAATGGTATCCATGTGTACAATCGAATGTCATTCAGGCTTTGTAATGCCCTAGCTACATTTTAACACATCATACTATATATATTTGATTAGTTGGCAACAGGGAACTTCAAAGCATTTTTGGATGACTGGTCCATTTATGGGAAGATCAAGGAGCATCTTCCTGCCCTTAGTGAATGTATGAGTAGGTGAAAAAATGCACATATCTCATTAAATCCTAGGAAGTGTTACCTGATGGTACCATATGGAAATTTTCTAGGACACATAGTGTGTAGTGAGGGATTAAAAATAGATCGTGATAATATTTGTGTGATATTGCACATGGAAGAACCATATAATGTGAGTTCACTTATAATATTCCTTGGATCAATAAGGTATTATCGAAGGTTTATATAGAATTATGCACATGTATCCTATCCATTGGATTCATTGACAAAGAAGAATGTTCCTTTTAGATGGATAGAGGAGCACCAAGGATACTTTGAGGAGTTGAAGGTCAAGCTTGTAAGTAGCCCGATTTTGGTGTTCCCAAATTGGGATAAAGAATTCCATGTCCATATTGATTCTTTAGATTTTACAATTGGATGTGCTTTTGTACAAGAAGGATAGTTTAGGCTAGATCAACCTATTTTCTTTGCTAGTTGCCTATTCTCAAGGGCAAATATAAATTATAGTACAATAGAAAGAGAAGTTTTGGGAATGGTATATGTAGTCCAAATGGTTAGGCATTACCTACTAGTGAATCCCTTTTCTTTTTATGTAGATAACCAAGCCTTGTTGTACTTGATAAAAAAATTGATGATACAAGGGTGGGTCAGTAGGTGGCTCATCACCCTATAGGAGTTCATATTTTGAGTAGTAGTGAGACCTGGTAAGAAGTATGTTATTGTAGATTAGCTATATTGGATATGATCAAAAGAGCCTGCAATAACAAGGGTTCTGGATGAATTCCCTAATGAACAGTTATTTTCCATCAATCTTGTTTCATTGTGGTACAAGTTGATTGGCTAGTACATTTCCATAGGATATTTACCACAAGAAATGATGGAAATCGAGAAAAATAAAGTGATTATTAAGTTAGCACCCTTCCAATTGATAGTAAGATTATTGTATAATATGGGACATGATGGTATCTTAAAAAGATGTGGTATGGAGGAAGAAGTCAAAGCAACATTGAAAGAAGCTCATGCAGGCTTAGCAGGAGAGCACATGGGACTAGATGCAATCACTAGGAAAATATTACTAGCAGGATTATGGTGGCCCACACTGTATAATGATACAAAAGAATATGTAAAAGCATGTGATACTTATCAAAGTACATGGAAGCTAGTGAAGAGGGAATTTATGCCATTGCATCCATCACAACCCTAGGATTTATTTGAAATATGAGAATTGGACTTCATCAGACCATTGAAAAAATCTCAAAGAAGGAATTTTAGATACATTGTGGTAGCAATGGAGTACTTGAAAAAGTGGGTCGAAGCAAGAGCATTACCTCACAAATCAGCTAAAAGTACAACAATATTCTTGTACGAGCAGGTAATTACAAGATTTGGTATTTTACTACAAATAATGAGTGATCGAGGAGGACACTTTGTCAATGAAATTATCAAGAAACTAACAATAGAATTCAGGATTTTGCATTCATTATCTAGTTTGTACTATCCTAGAGTGAAAGGGTAGGCATAAGCAATAAACAAAGTCCTAGTATCTACTTTGTATAAAACCTCTAGAATAAAAGGATCAAATTGGGAGGAAATGTTACCATATGTTTTATGGGTATATAGAAAAACTTTTAAACCAACAATAGAGCATTCACCTTTCCAATTGATGTATAGATAAGAGGTAGTGGTGCCAGCTTAATTCTTGATACCAATTTTGAGAGTCGTGGTGGAGCATCTCTTGGGTGATCAAGAAATTTTGGAAGAGCGACTGACAGCACTGATCAATTTGGATGAAAGAAGAGTCATGGCAAAATAGGCAATTGAGGTAGCCCATAAAAGAAGAAAGTTATGGCATGAAAAACACTTGAGGAAGTTATAACTTAGTCTGGGTTACTTGGTTCTAAAATTTAATGGAAAGCGAGAAATCAAGCTCGATAAGTTAAAGACGTTATGGCTTGGTCACTACAAAGTGGTAGAAGTAATGAATAATGGAGCATTCAAGTTGCAAAACTTGAATGGTATTGATGTATCCGACATTGTAAATGGCTCAAATTTGAAGCCTTACAAAGTATAATGCTTATTCATTTCTTCAGAAGAAATCGAATGAAGAAGACAAGTAGAAGCTCAATGGAGGACTCAAGGTAAGCAAGTTCCATTACAGGAAGAGTATGACATGGGACTCACACACTTATTCATATAAGGGGATGAGACAAGACCAACCATAGAAAATTAGGAGTTGGCACCTCAACCCGAAGAAAGAATAAGATAATGGGTGCATGTCATATTTATGAATGGGACCAAATGAGTAACAGAGTAATATGAAGAGTGGATTACTCCAAAAACAGAGGATATCAAGAGATAGTATTATTACCCAAAAATAGGGGAAGACAAGAAGAAGCACCCTAAGTAAATAGGAATATGATGTATCCTTGGGTGAAGCGTAGATAACTACCCCAAAAAGATGAAGGATGAAGAAGGATATGGATAACAATACAATATGAGGATAGAATGGACACTTTTGAAATAGAAGTTTCAAAATAAAATAGGAATAAGATCATTGATGAATAATTGGCTGGACTTACTCCATTAGCTCAGATAGGTCTATTGCAATAGAGAATGCAACTACAAACAGAACAACTATAGGAGGAATATCAGACATTGCAAGGTTGAGAGAACAAACCATCCAAGAATTGGATAGCACAATATGAAGTTTGGATGAACAAAGAACATCTAGGCTATAGGAACTAGAATGGGAAGTTGAGGATAATGAGGGGATAACTCCAAGGAGTGGTATAAGAATTTATGGTGTAAGCACAAGTTCATAGGTACCACTAAGTAATCCACCAATGATGAATGAAGATGCAAAGATGCTTTGGCGAGACATTGAGGAAGCAATCACATCACCTAAATCATAAGATAATTCATGATGATGATGCCTTGGCTAGTAAGGGAACCTAGAATAGAATGTAGTGATGATGATGATTTCCCAGGGAGACCCCCAAATTCTCAAGATGACCATGATCCCCCAACATGTACAACAACACATAAAAAATTAGGGAGATCATAGGAGCATCAAACCAACCTTGTTATGCAAGCATATACAATAGACCATCAACAATTAATAAGACAAAGGAGAAAAGTAAGGAGATTGGAGAGATTGATGAATTTTACAATAGATTCGGTGAAACAAAGAGAAGATAATCAAAATGACTCAAGTTTTGAGACAAATTTTTTTTATGCATATAGAGAAATCTTGGCAACCTCATCTTCATAAAGGTGCTTCAAGAAAAAAATATGGAGATGTCGCTTAGTACGTGCAGGCCATAGAATCCGAGCACTGCGACAATTGTCACCAAGTTTAAGATGAACTATAAGTCCACTAGCCAAAATTGAGTTGGTAGAGATAACTCCTAATAACCAAGCAACGAGAGGAAAGAATAGACAAGGATCCTTAAGGCTTCATCCAGGAATGGGACGAGGTATTCAACCATGGAATGAATGAGGACAAGGTGATGTTATGGTTAGAGGAGGAATAGGATGAGGAAGGTTCCAACTCCCTACTCCTATATGTTTGGGAGATGCACCCTTAGCATGTTTGAACTGGATAAGAAATCTGCAAAGTATACCAAGGATGAGAGGGATCTTATCAAATCCTATAGGATAGAATCCATTGGGATGACCACCCCTAATCCAATGAGGACCTCGAAGAGTGGTAGGTGGTAGAGGATTATTCCAATAAAGGGAGGAATCACCACTAGCATAGAGAAGCCCTATGTCAAGAGGAATAGGATGATGAAGACACTCGCATGGTAGAGGCCTTGCTAGTAGAGGAAGAGTGCATTTTGTAGATGAAAGAAACCAAGGAAAACAAAGGATTCGATCACCAAGTCTGGATCTAGAATTGATCCGAGGAGATAGGAAAAGAAGTCACTCAAATCATAATAGACTAATAAAGACACCACTACTAAGGGATCAATCACCTACATGACAAGAGGAAGGGACACCGGGTGAAGATACTCCAGTTTGTAATTGTAAAATCCCAAATTGTACACATGGTAGTAGAAGGCCAGGGAATTCAGTAACATCACAAGTGGATATGAATCACCTTATAGAGCAAGTGGCACCAGATGATGCAATCACTAAAAATGTTACAGTCGAACCTGCAAGAGAAGAATCAGATGGTATCATACAATTGAATGTCACTGTGTGATTCCCATGTCAGTAGAAGTGTAAATATGTTATTAAAAAAAAGAAAAAGAAAAGAAAAGAAAAAGAAAAAAAGAAATAGAAAATTAAAAAGAAAAAATAAAATAAAACAAAATGCCTTAGTTGTGAAAATACATTGGGATGCAATTAAGAAGGAAGTGTGTTGAAAACCAAAAACAGTGACCTTTTCAAGAGAGAGAAAATGGAAAAATTTCTCTAAGTGATAGATCGTACAAGTCAACTTTAAAGCTAAAAAAATCATAAGTAAGAGATTGTACAGGAAAAAATGGAAAAAGTACATGCAAAATCGTACAAGGAAGCATATTGTATGATTTAAACTGTATAGTGTACGATATTGGGTGCAGTTGTATGATTTTCAACCATTGCATTTAATTTTTGCATGAGTGGAATGATGTGTTGTCGAAAAAGAGCGAGAAAATATAAAATCACATGAGGAAAGTGATGAGTTGTCAATCATACAAGAAAGGAAGATGAAAAGACATGCAAAGTGGTGTAATTTTAAAATTTGACTGGTTAGGGTTTAATAACAATTTAAATAAAGGGCTAAATTTAGAAATTTTACAAACTATACAAGGAGGAATTTGAAATTTTTAGGAGAATAAAGGTGAAAGGCATGCAACTAAATGAAATCTACTACATGGGTGTTAAAATTCATCAATGAACTACTAGATTGCTTGACCCATTTCTACATTTACACCAAGGAGATTTTTTGCATTCAAGAAAATCGAACTGGAGAAAAAAAGCAAGGGTTTCGACTCCATTAAAAGTAGATTTCAAATTTCTGTTAAGGAAAATGAGGGTTTTTAGTAGAAGATGTCCAAGCACAAACCATATTGTATAAAAATGTACACCAAGGTTCAAATAAGTTGTGGATTGAAATTGAAGTAAAGAAATTGCAAGAGAAATAATATTACAAGCCCTAATCTGATAAAAGTGACTAAAAACAAATTGGAGAAGGTAGAGGGAAAGAAGGAGAATACAGTATAGCCCAGCACTACAACTAGAAAAAAATGTTTTTAGAGGTAAATTGCACCAAGTGATGAAAAATTGAATAATGGCTTTGGAATTGTATTGAAAAGATAGATCAGGATATTTCAGCAACTGGGTCAGTGAGAAATCATGGAGGAGAAGTGAAAACATGAGTATCATGTGAATGAGGGTTCCAAAGGATGTATTGTATAATTTGGAGGACGGATTGTATGATATCAAGAAAATATTGTACAATTTCAAGTAAATTTGGAGTTGATTTAACCTTTCTAAGAAAATCATACAAAAGTGTATGGATTCAGCGAAGGGGAGTATCTAGACAGGGACATTGTATGGATTGGTATAGGCCCTATACATTGTGGTGTAGATGTATGATTTGTAGAAGATTAAATATTTTAAGGCAGTTAAGGAGATTGTACAATTTGGAGGTGGTTTTTGATCTGGAAATAATATAGGAACAAGTCAAAGGGGGTACTATACGATTTATAGTAGACTATATGATTTCCAAGGAACTTCTAATTGTAGAATAGGTGATGTCCAAGTAGCAAGCTAACTAGAGGAATGGTAGGAAAATTATTTTAGTTGAAGAGTTTGAATATCGGTTAAGAAGAATTATAGCCAATAGAGTGGAAGGGTCACCAAGAGCCCTACACTAGAGAGAGTCACATTTGTGGTAATACCAAGGGTGATAGTTTTAGTCCTATGGTTTACGTGGTACTTTTCCTTGGAGGAGAATATGATACATGCCATGGAGAGGGTAGAGGTATTGGATGGCTGATCAGAGAAGGACACCACCAAGATTCTAAGAGGAGGAAATGGCATAGGAAAGAATCCCAAGGAGTAAGTTACGTAGTGAAGTCCATTACCCAAATCCGGATGAGGATCTGAGTAGCAAACCTGAGGAGATCCAAGTTGAGATAAGTATATCATTCATACAACATCGAGGAGATACATGTAGGAAGTGGTAGAGTAATGAATAAAATAAGAACCACCCATGGATAAAATAGTTTGAAAAGGTTGATGTAGCTATAATAGCACAAGTGCCATCGTACTAGAAGATCTTCTTCTATAATTATCTATTGCAGATGGTTCAGGTGCATAATCCTACAACTAGACTTACCTATGTCAAAATGGACAAGCGGTCGATAAAGATAGAAGTCACAATAGAGACATTCAGAAAAACATTTGGGTTGCCAACATATGGCATGAAAGTAGTGAAGAAGTTTCTTGATTCGATTGAAACACATTGCATCATAACTTCACTCACCACTGTGAAATCACTAACTGGAGCAAAGATCTCAAGTTGTAGGGACTTGAGGAATTAAATAGAGCCAGTTAAGGGGGAAAGATTGTCCATGTTCCATGAATACTATGATGGCTCGACTGTTAGGAAAAACATGAGCCATGAATATGCCAATATGGATAGCTCAATATGTGGAGGGTATCACCAAAGGAATCTGGTACGATTTGGATACCTATATATATAAAATGATGCATGAAGTACTAACAAAGAGGCCTAAGAATTTGGGATGAGTTTCCATGCTATTTTATTGTTATTAAATGTTGTTATGGATATGGGAATCCATTTTCTAGGTTTGATAGAACCTAAGAATGTTCAGGTAGGATAGCCAACCATTTTGAGGTGGGCAAAGTCAGTACTGATTCAGAAGGAGACTTTAGATAAGTCTCAGAAAAAGAAAGTGTAGTAGGCCACTAGATTACATAAGGATACTTCTTCAGAGGAGGATGTACACCCTCGAAGAAAAAGTCCTAGGTAGTTGTAACCTAAACTGTAACAACAAACACTTCAGCAATGACAATAGAAGTATTCATTAGTTCAAGAAAGGGAGGAAATTGTGGGGAGGAAATCTAACCTAGTACAAGTAAGAACAAGAAGACAATGGGAAATAATGGCAAATAATATTGTTCTAAAAAAATGAGTCAAGCTTGTATAGAATAATCAACAAGAATAATAACAGTCAGACTTGAAGAAGCTAGATTTGCACAATTGGAATTGGACAGGAGTAGAGGAGATCTTGGAATTACCATAGATTTTCTAGCATGATGAATTTAAAATTTTGGTCTCTTCAAAAATTTTGGAGGATATAGAAGTGAGGCAAATAACACAAGAAGTAGTAGCCACTACTCAAGAGGAAAAATATAAAATTGAGGTGATAGTGGAAGCCTCAGAGGAAGAGTCAAGACAGAAGAATAAGACTCACTTCATATTCATGATGGGAGGAGGTATGAATAAAAATGATCAAAGTGATGCACAAGAAGATACAGAGGCATCACAGGAACAAGAATATCATGTTGTTGAAAAATTCATGGTAATGGAAACATAGCAGAATCAGGAAGAAGAGTAGGTGATAAAAGAATAATAGGTAGGCTTAATTGATAAAAATAAGCCCAAGAATCTAAAGGACAACAACAATATCACCAAGAGATTGTAAATATGGAAGAATATGTGGAGGTGGAGAGGACTGTGACCACAGAAAAATATAAACACAAAGAGAGCATTAATGGAGCTTGGGGAAAGCTCTGGTCATCACTTGGAAGAAGATGAAGAACAAACTCCTATAGAGGAAGAACTATGAAGGATGCAAATAAGTTACCTCTTGGAGGTACCATAGTTCACAAAATTTGAAACTAAGGAGGATGCAAAAAGGGTAGAAGACTAGGTGGAACATTTCTTCTCTCAAGTAGGCAATGCCATGGCTAGCACCAAATTACAATTTTGTATTAGATGCATGGGAGGGTTGAATTTGTGGGAATAACAAGTGTTTATCGAGTTGAAGAAGATAATATGGGTGAGCAGTGAGGATCGTGCAAGGAAAATTGTAGATATTCATGTACAACACCCATGGAAGTTACCGAGGGAAGAGGTAACGATGATGTTGGGAATAGATGACTTGCCAGATGGAGTGAGAACCAATTACAAGAAGTATCCAAGGTTGTATATGGATATAAGGAATACAAGAGGGTCATTGCAGGATTGGCTATCACTCTAAGGAAGTTAAACTTCCTAACATATTGGATAGAGTGGTTGAGGATAGGATTGGATCATATATATCAGCTCACAAAAGCTCATAAATAAGAGATAGAGGCCACTCAAAAGAAAATGGTTGCAATGGAGGAATAATTGCAGAAGAGTATGGTTGCGGTAGAGGAAAAACTAAATAAATTGGAGGAATAACTAGTAAGTAACAAGGCTGATTTTGAATCTAGAATTAGTTTTCTTTAAGAGGAGAAGTGACAGGTCTCACAAATGATAGAAGACAAGATCAAGGAGTTGGAAGCTCAACTCAAAGCAAAGGATGAACAACTAATAACCCAATTGGTTGATAAAGATGAGAAATTTGCAATTTATAATAAGAATATAGAAGATCTCACACAGGACAATAAATGATATAATTATATGGTCTTGGATAAGAAAGTACAATTGAGTTCTAAGGAAGATATTGTTTGTGCTTTTGAGGCAGATATTAATCACCATATGAAGACCATTATAGATAAGAATAAAGAGTTATAGGTAGTAGCTCGAACAGAAGCACATTTGTAGGAAAATCTGAAGAAGGGTGCTACTGAGTGCAAAAAATTAATGAAGGGAACTCCTGAATACTACCAAAGAGAAATCCAATTAGCATGGTATGAAAGCAGTAGAAATGGGCAACTACACAGCCAAGTTGAAGAATCAATATGTAATTCTTCACACTTAGGTGGAAGACCTAGAATATGTAGTAATATATTACGAGGAACAACTAAAATATAAAGATGATTTATCAAGTACACCAACCAAAGTAAAGGGAAGGGCAGATGTAGGAAGCAAATCCACCTCCCAGAAGAAGAAGTGACAAGAGGATTTTCCCAGTTTTGACAATTTGATAAGTTTTGGTAAACCATACAAGTAGGATAAAATTGTACAAGCAAGAGAAAAACCATACAAACTAAAGGTCAAACCATACAATGTGCAGTGAATTGAAATGAAATGCAAGGGAAATGCAATTTGAGTTGTAATTGCACACGAATTTGATAAATGATGTGTTTAGACTTAGTAAAAGTTATAATTATGCATTTCGTTATGCGTGGGCAGTTGTGAATAATTAATTGCCTCAAGAACCACTTTGGAACAGCCTAGGAAATTTTATATAAGGCCCCATTTCCATTTTTGATAGTCTGATTAGTTTAGTTAATGCTTGTGAGTTTTGGCTATGTTCTAGTCTAAATAGTAGGAAGTATTGATGCATACCTATGATTGTTGAGTATCTTTGAGTAATTGTATGAAATTTTTGACAAGTAATGAATAATAATCACAATTCATAGTTTAATAACACATACTGTATGATCCTTGAATGGTAGAATGATGTTTTACAGTTTATCTTTATTGCATGTACTTATTTATGGTTGTTGTTGATACTTAACGCATTGCTATGGAAGAATGGGATTAAACTAGCACTGGTGTGAACCTTATGAATAATGTATGATGAGGATGCTATCAATAAATATGTATTTAATACTATTTTATTATTTTTGGATTTTGTTGTTGGAGATAACTCTCTCAAACCCCGATGATGTAATTTGCATGTTGGTAGAAATGGAATAATTACCATGTTAGACCTTTACAAAAATTAGCTGAGAGAGATTGGTCCAAAATAGTATCCAATTTGGCACCCTTTTGCACTTTCATTTTGTACAAATCGTACACCAGGGCTCTTACAAATCGTACAATAGAAACTTACCTGATTTGGCAGTTTATGCAATTGAATGAAACTTACCCGATTTGGTAGAATTGGGAAATCAAACAATTTAGTTACAAAACAATGTATGACAGCTTGTAAAACTGAATATGAAGGATTGACTAAGTGTGAAATTGTACAATCTATATCTTTGTATGATTTAGGATCATACAATGGTACGATTTGGATTTTGTACAAACTATTTTATTGTCACAAATTGATAGTTGTGAAGATTGTATGATTTAGTTCATCGATTGGGAATAGTAAATTAATAATTATAAGCCTTTAAAACCACATCCCCACTGGGAATACTACACCCCTATTCTACAAGGGGGTTATCCCCTTTTACATCAAATATATGGTGTCTTTCATTCTTCTTCATGCTACAACAATGTGGGAGGTGGGTTTATCGTGACCACCGTGATGACCTTGAGCTTGTTGAACTTGGAACCTGCACACATGTAAATGGACAAAGGGTTTAGTAGCACCTATCACAATGAATATGATAAATGACTAATGTAAATAGAAAATGACTAATGTAAATTGCACAAAAGAAAATGAACAATGAATATGGCTTACATAAATCATGATTTGAGTAGCATAATGTTAGCACTCCCTCATTTCCTTTCTTGGTCATGTGATGGTGCCTTTATAGACCTTTGAGGATTTTTTGGGGAAGTATATGTGGCAATATAGGGTTTCCAAATTGTAGGTATTGAGGAGCCACCTATAATGGGCAATTTTAATGAGTCACTAGAAGTGTCTCACTTAACTGGGGAGATGTGGCAAGTGGGTAGGTGCAAGTGGAGTGAAGTGTGGAGTGAGGTGTAAGATGTGGAAAGTGGGTAGGTGGAAGTGGATTTAAGTGTGGAGTGAGGTGTGAGATGTGGCAAGTGGGTTATGGTGATGTGGCTAGGATACTTGTCAAGGGGGAGACAGGGTATCTTATGCTGATTTTCTAGATTTATAAATTTGGAAAATATAAACCAATGTGCAATAAAATACATCTAAATTTAGACCTAGGTATATTATTTTATTATGCAAAGTTGGAATGTGCTATGTGAATGAATGATGTACAATAATTATATGCCTAATTTTATACTTAGGCATATTATATTATGTAAAATTGTGATGTGCAATGTGAATGAATAATGTGCTAGAATTATATGCCTAAGTTTAGACTTAGGCATATATTATTATGTAGAATTGATACGTGCAATGAAAATACCTACTTTTTGGTGTCTGCAGATACCCCTTTTTGTACCATGTTGTGTAAAACACAATCTGGTACAAAAACAAAAGACACCTGGCTTATTTGGATGGAGAAATGGAATCAGATATTCTCGACGCAAAGAATGAATGACTTGAAAATTTTGATTTTAGCTTACCCCCTTAATTGGTGAATGGGTAAAGAATGAAACCCATGGGCCAATTGACCAAATGTGGATGATGAAAGAAGGTGGTTTATTGAATGATGTGGATGTGATGCAAATGTATGGCATTTTTATCAATTTGATACCCCAAGTTTGGGATTGTTTGTATTTTTACAAATTTGCTTTTGGTTTGTTGTTGACAATTCTTGTTGTAAAACCATCAACCATGTGTGTGAGCTTGTGAGTCCTGCTACTATTAATAGTCACTTCTGTGCATCAGAGCTAGCACACTAAGACCTCGATGCTCGAGTGAAATTTGATTAATACGAGATTTGATTTAATTTTTTTTTCTTTTGACCCAACATAAGGGGTTTAAGGATAACCTTTATGCAAATTTTTCTTGAACACATTCAAGCTCAAATATTGAGGAACTTAGCTAATTTAATGCCATAGAGATTTGATTTTTTGGATAAGTTTCCTTATGGTGATCTACCCATCCGATCAAATTGCATGAATTTCTAGTCGTTGCAACAACCACGTGTATAGGGTAAGTCATTGAGAAATTAATTATGATGATGATAATGATAATGATTGATGTTTGTAAAAATGCAATATGTGATTGATGCAAATATTGGAAATCAATATCAAGTTGGATGCCCCTATTTGGGGTTGTTTGTGTTTTTGCAAATTTACATTTAGTTTCATTGATGTGTAAAATGTGTGGTAAAATATTTGACCACATTTGGAGTTCTTGTTCCACTATGACTTTAGAAATTCCTTCCAAATAATGGGTTCAAGGAACCAGTCATTCAAAAATTCAATACTCGAGTGATTTTTTATTATTACCAAATTGTGATTGGTTTTTTTCCACTTTTTACCCAACAAAAAGGGTCTAAGGATAACCTTATGCAAATTTGATTTAACACAACCAAGCTCAAAAATTGAATGACCAACCTGATTTCATTTCAAACATGATAATGTGAAATGATTCTGTTATTGTCCTTATGGTAGTTTATCCATCCTACCATATTGCATGGATAACCAATCATTGCAACCACCAGTTTTCTAGAGTAAATTACTAGATACAAGGTTCACTCGAGATTATGATGATGTGAAATGATGATTTGGAGGGTTTTTCAATGTTTTTGTAGCCATTTACATTTGAAAGGGAGCTGTGTAATATGGTCACAAATAAAAGTCAACTTTTGTTTCCAAAAACATGAAAAAGATGATTATTTTTGAATCATTACTTTTGATAAATTGATGAACTTATTTTTGGTAAACCTTTCATCTGTGGGTAGACAGATTTAGTCTACACTT
The DNA here is from genome assembly GCA_028583015.1 of Wollemia nobilis. Lineage (NCBI taxonomy): Eukaryota > Viridiplantae > Streptophyta > Pinopsida > Araucariales > Araucariaceae > Wollemia > Wollemia nobilis. The sequence goes on from JAQPPZ010005211.1 coordinate 1,529,083, forward strand.
TAGGTTTTAGGTATAGCAAGTGTTTGATTGAGATTTTTTCTTGTGATCTAATCCAAAAAAAAGGGCGTATGATAGTCTTTGGTAATGATTCTTGAACAAACACCATTTTCATGATTGAGTGTTTTGAGTGTTGACTTTGATTATGAAACTAGAATATATTGATTTTGTTTATCCCTTCAAGCAATGAGTTGATGGAGAAGATATGAAATGATGAAAGCAATGAAATAGATTATAATGGTTGGAATGAAAAGGATATTTTTGTTTTTGTTTCAATTGTGATTTTGACCATTATTGGTAGTTGTATATCTCTATCCCTTGGAGTATTCCAGCCATATGGCTTTATTAGGGAATTGAGATAAGAGAATTTATATTCTTTCAGAAGCTTGTTGAATTTGTTTTTGACCAAAATAATTAATGTACTTTTGGGGATTTTTGTTTTTTTTTAGCCATGTATATGTACATATAATATAAACTACACTATGCATAAAATGCCTTCAGATGTATTTTGTTTAACGGGTCAGGTTCCAATATTCCTTCCAAGTTGGCAAGTCTATACGTTCTTGGACTCACTTTTTGCTTGACAATGTATGGACCTAACCAATTAGCCATAAATTTATCTCTCAAGTATGGCAATGCATTGGTATTTTGTTGATTCTATTTGAGGATGAGATCTCCCACTTGAAATTCATGAGGATGGACTTTTGCATTGTAAGCACATTTTATTTAGTATTGATATACTCGTAGATGTTCCAAGGTATTGATACACCTTTCATCAAGGAGTGTTAATTGGTCAATATGTTCTTATCTAGTTGTGTCATCATCCATGAATTATTGCAATGCAACTCACAAGGAAGGGATCTCAAGCTCAAGAGGCATGATTTCTTTAGTGCCATAGACTAGTGAAAAAGGTGTTGCTCCCATTGACATTCTTATGCTTGTTTGATAAGCCCATAGTGCCAAGGGGATTTGAGTGCACCAATATCTATGATTTTCTTTAACAAGTTTCTTGAGAATGGCTATCAATGTCTTGTTGGTCACTTCAGCTTATCCATTTGCCTGTGGATAATAAGGAGTCAAGAAATTGTGTTGGATATTGTACTTGTTGCATAAGGCTTGAACATCCTTATTCTTGAAATACTTGCCATTGTCTCAAATTATCTTGGAAGGAATCCCAAAATGATAGATAATATGCTAAAGTATAAACTTCGCTATTCGAGGTCCAGTCATAGTGGTCATTGGAATTGCTTCGACCCATTTGGTGAAGTATTATGTGGTAGTTATGATGAATTTATGTTGTGCCAAAGAGGCATGTGAAGTTTTTCCAATCAAATATAGGCCCCATTGTGAAAATGACCAAAGACTTTGAATTGGCTGCAAATCTTGTTATGGTACATGAGTCAAATTGACGTGATGTTGGTATTTTTGATATTTCTTGACATATTGACAACAATCACTTTATATGGTGGTCCAGTAATAACCCATAAGTAGAATGCACTTTGCAATGGCCATTCCACTAAAGTTTCCACCACAAGTACCATCACGGGCTTTGATTATAGCTCATTTTGCCTCAATAGGATCTAGACATCTAAGTAGGACTCCATCATAGCCACGTCTATACAACACATCCCCTAAGAGAGTAAAGCGAGCTACCTTTTGTTTGAATATAATTTTTTTAGTTTGTGTTATTTATACTAGGAGGATCCCAGACTTGAGAAAGTCTCTTATCTCATCAAGGTAATAATTGTAAGGCTTTGCATGGGCCAAACAAACACACTTCTCACCTTTGAACTCTGCTCATTTGATTACTAACTTGGAAACTGTTGTTATAATAAGTGGTTGGACTTCTCCATGTTCATTATTAGGAATCAAGGATCCCAAAGAGACCGTTGCATCCACAAATCTATTAGTCGAATGATGCAAGTTACTAATTTCATACCAATCAAATTTCTCTAGCAACTTTATTGCTACCTCATGATACTATTTCAAGACTGGTTCCTTGCATTGGTACTCTCTCTTTACTTAACAAATGATAAGTTGAGAATCACCAAATATGCTTAGTCATTTAATGCTCATAGTTAACACTAATTGAAGACCCAAGATTAGGGCTTTGTACTCTGCATTGTTGTTTGTGCATGGGAAGTCAAGTTTGAATGATAAATGAATTGGAATTCTTTTGGGTGTGTAAAACATGACTCCAACACCTTGTCCTCTTTCACACTTCAATCCATAAAATAACATTGTCATATCAATATTATCCTCAAGAGGGACTAGTTCTTATTTATTAACAAAAAATACCGAATCATTTGGAAGCTCTATGATAAGTGGTTTATTGTTTGGTAATGCAACTTCTACAAGTTGATTGCCTGACTTTTAATGGATTTCTAACTAATGAATTTGAGATAAAAATTCATTAAAAGTATTATCCATTTTATGGTATGGTTGTTGTTGTATGTGTGAGTCATAATGTATCATAGAGGATTATATCTGGCTATGACATAGGTAGTATTACTTAGCATGTAATATTTGGGTTTCTTAGTGGTGAAAGCCACTAAAAATCACAATGTTTTGACATAAGCATATCTTGTCTCGTAACTTACCAAGATCTGACTAATGTAATAAATGGTTTGTTCTTGTTATTTTCATTTTTCTAAGCAAGCATTATCCCTAGTGAATAATATATTACATAGACATAAAGGTGAAAAGGGACTTCTAAACAAGGAAGCATAAGAACTAGTGGTGAAGCGAGATACTTCTTTATGTCATTGAATACCTCTTGACATTCAGTTGTCTAGGAGAATATCACTCCATTCTATAACAAGTGATTGAAAGGTCTACATTTATTTGAGATTTGTGCAATGAATCATCAGATAGATTGCATCTTTCCTTGTAAACTATACAACTCTCTCAAGTTTGTTGGAGGTGGCATCTTGATAATGGCCTTGACCTTATTAGGATCCACTTCAATGCCTCATTTGGAGATAATGAATCCTAGAATTTTTCCTGATGTGACACCAAATACACACTTCTTAGGATTCAACCTTACCTTATGTTCAAGTAATCAATCAAAGACTTTATCAAAAACCTCAATATGCTCAAGACATGTTTTAGATTTAGTAATTAGATCGTCCATATGATCCTCAATGATTTTATGCATATATTCATAGAATATGTATGTCATGGCATATTGATAAGTAGATCCTATATTTTTAAGTCTAAAAGACATCACCCTGTAACAAAATGTGCCCCAAGGTGTGGTAAATACCGTCTTGTGTTGGTCCTCAGGATTAATTCAAATTTGATTGTATCCTGAGAAACCATCCATTAATGAAAGCATTTCATGGCCTACATAGGAGTCTACTAATTGATAGATGTTAGGTAGGATAAAATCATCCTTGGGGTATGCTTTGTTTAGATCTCAAAAATTAGTGCATATGTGTACCCTCCCATTCAGCTTATGAATGGGTACCATGTTAGAGAGCCACTTTAGATAATCAATTGGGACTATCAAATTCACATCAAGTAATTTATGTAGCTCTTCTTTGACAATTAATGCTACGATTGGATGAAGTTTCCTATGTTTTTGCTTGAAATGCTTAGCATCTGGGGCTAAATTAAGGTTGTGGACCACCAATTTTGGGTCAAGGCTAGGCATGTCTTTGTATGACCATGCAAAAAAGTCATTTCTTGTCAAGACATTGATCATACGTTTTTTTTCTTCTACGAATAAATATTTTGTAATTTTTATGATTTGTAGATTGTTCACATATTGGCAAAGATTCACATTGATAGATATTCTTCGATTAGCATATGGGAACCTTCCTCTAGTTGATGTGGAGTTGGTATGAGATGGATATCATCCTCCACATGCTCAAATGACTCAAAGGTCTCCCCCGCTACTTTAGATTAAAAAAATGAAGTAGAGGAGGATGAAGTTGGATGTGGAATATAAGCATTTGAGGCTTGCAATAAATATTCACATAAAATAAACTAGGTGATGGATGGCGAGGATGAAATCCTATCCATGGTGATAAGGCTAGCATCAACCTAAATTAGCTTCACCAAATCGTACATGTTACAGAGTGGGACAAAAAATTCAACATAAATCACATTGAATTGGTGGAAATTAGGTGGTTGTGATTCGAGGATTGATGGCTCACTCTCTCTAGGTTGCAATAGATCTAAAATGGATGAATGGAAGTGTTGCAGGAGTAGACAAGGTGGCGATGGAGGATCTGGATGAGGGTGCTCATGTTCCTTTTTAAAGTGAAATATGGTGTGATCTATGGAAAACATCTTTGTGTAACACTCATCTCTCTCGATGGGCTCAGTAGGGGCCACATCATCTTGGGGACCATCAAATATTTGAATGATCCAATCTAATTTTACTTCTATTTATCAAAATTCCCCAAAATATTCATCGAAGATATAATCCTCAAAATATTCATCAAAGATGTAATCATATTGAATGTGATCAATCATGAATGTATGTAATAAAATATCCAAAAAGGCCTCATGTAAATGAGGTATAAATTCAAGGTCTAGGTACTCATCATTGATATCATTACAGTTCTCACACTCATTGCTCTCCTCATCTTCTTCTTCATATGCAAGAGTGAGTCATTGGAATATTTGGTTGAAGAAATATTTGGAGGTAGAAGGTCTATTTTCTAGACCAGAGCGGTCATGTGCTTCTCTATATTTGAGCTCAAAAATGTGATGTGGACCTTGCTCATGTCATCCAAGTCCATATCCCTGCTAGTTAATCCTTCAAAAATATCGCAAAGGGAAATCTAGGTTGGATAGATAATCTAAATGAGCATTAAATTCTTGCAAGGGTTCTTCATTAGGAGGAGGTGGATCAGACAAACAATACACTCCCCCATATATAAAATTGATTTTTTCTGGTTGGTAACCCATTATGTACACTGCACCTATGGCTAAAGGTGGGTCGCATGGGTGACCATAGTCTCTGACTGACTCAATAGGTGGTGTAATTGTAACACTCTCAATGATATACTTACCAATGCTTGGATTGGTGAGATGTAATACAGCTTGGGATGGTTGGGATGATGATGGCTCGGTGGATGAGGGTACTTTTGGGGTGTCTTTTGGTTCAGGTGGATGTGTGGTTCAGGTGGATGTGGTGTCTCCTCTCGGATAGGTGACCTTATCTATGAGACTATGGGTGATGATGTTTGAGAGGTATTAGATTTTATGGGGTTGTTAGTTTATGTAGTAGGTTGGGCTATGAATTTGAATGGCATTTGTGAAGTGGATGGTGTGGCTGATGAAATTGGTGATTGGTTAGTAGGATGATTAGGTGTAGTGGAAAAACAAAATGTGGTGGAGGAGGGTTGACTAGAGCTAACACTTTTAAATGCAAAAGTAGGATCAATTATTGATAATTCCTTTGAGTTGGAGGATTTTTATGAAGTGATGTTAGTGGGAGCAGTTCGAATGATGAGTGGTTGAATGAATATATGGTTTGATGGAAGCAACGGGTCATAAGAATTTGAGATAAAGTTGTAGTATTTAAAAGGCTCTGTATATGCTTAGATGCAATGTACCTTGCCCTCGTGTACATATTTTAGACATTGGTGCAATGTCGAGGGCACACACTTCATCTCCATGATCTAGGGGCATCCAAGAAGTATGTTATATTGCATTTCCCCTTCCAATATGTGGAAGAGGACATGAATTATTTTTACCCCATGGTGACTGAAAGAACTATGTTCCCCACAATTTAGCATAAAGCATCATTAAAGGCCTTTAATATGAAGGTGGATGATGTAATATGGGATGATGGTAGGTTAAGGTATTTTATGGTGGGAGTGGTAATGAGGTTGATGGAGGAGCCAACGTCAATAAGTACTCTCTTGAATGGCTTCCTATCAATATGAGAAACTATGTGCAATGGAGGATTTATTAAATCTGATGATACACTTTTCTCCTCAAAGTCATAAAATGCTATTGGGGGATCCATGCATTTTTGTACACTCCCCACAAAGGATTTGAATTCATTAGGGTCTTCTAGTTGTACTTGGATGGATTTTAGAATTTCCATCAATACCTCTCGATGTGGGGGTGGCTATTGTATCAGCTCATAGATTGACAGTTTTATCAATGCCATTTTCAAAATTTGGGTTTACCAACTACCTAAGGTGATAGTTTGATGAGATGGATTACTTGGATTATGAAAGGGAAAAGGTGGAATGGATTTCCCTAGTTGGATGGGGACACTTGGTTGTGTTGTGAGAGCCTGTGTTGTGTTATTTCCTTGTCTCTAACCGTGGGTGACCACATTGATAGCCCCTATAAAACCTTGGTGCAGTTGAGACACATAGTTGACTTGGTTGGGAGGAATTGTAGAAGATGATGCTCTCGTTGCTTGTTGATTTACCTCATGATGAGGCAAAGGTGTATAATATATACCAAGGTTATGATTAGATTAGGCTAGTGGATTGTTAACTTTGATCTTTCCCACTTATAATAAGTCTTACACAATACCTTCAAACCCATGGTAAGTTTTGATGTTATGTATTTTTTACCAATGATAGATGCAGTATAAGTGCTCTCTATAGACCTTTGATCTTGGCTTGCTAGGGTCTTCGAGTTTAATATTTGGCAATATGAAAAGTTGTGTCGCATACAACTTTTGAAAGATAGATGAATAGGGCTCTTACAATGGTGTGTAATTATGTCTAGGCCTAAAGTGATGTTATTGCCTTTTTGTAGGTTGCATTTGATTTTGTACTTGTTGTGGGGTGGAATTTTTTGATAATTCAATTTTTGCAGTTGTTGTTGTTGTTGGGGTTGTTGGATCTGAACTTGGGCTTGTTGATTTGATTGTGAAGGTTGACCCAAGACTATATGATTAACCTGAGTGGCCTTGAAATGGCCATGGTTATTCCCCTTTTGGTTCTTGTTTTGCCACTCCTTTTTCATAGTCTTGATCTCACCATCTTGGATTTTTATCTCCTCTATCACTTTGGCTTGGGCAAGTACCTCATCAAATGTTCTATATTGCTATAGCTATAGCAAAAAAAAAGTGGGCTTGGCACAAATCTTCATGAAAATTCTTGTTATTTATAACATGGGAAGGGAGAATAGCAATTTTATCATAACCATCCTCTAATGGTTACCAAAATCATGGACTGATTCATTGTCATATTGATTCAGACAAAGTAGATCAGTCAATGTGGTTTTCTTCTAGACATTCAGAGTGAATCGGTCTAGGAATTGGTCCGTAAGCTGATCAAAAGTGTAAAAACTTTGATGTGGTAGATGGATATACAAATCTTGGGCTTCTCCCCCAAGTGTTAGAGGAAAGTTGTGTAGCATGAGTGCATCATTTTTATTTATCTTGAAACATGTATTTACAAATGTTATCACATGCTATCGATCCTCATACCCCTTAAATGTATCAAAATTTAGAAACTGAAAGTCCATTGGATAAGGTAGTGCAGGTACCAAAGCATGGATCGAGTGATTGAGTAGCTACTTTAACGTGGGATTTTGATACTACAAACCTGGTGTCTGCATGGCAAGGATATCAATCCAATTTTACAAGAACTAAAACTTAGGATCTTCCATAGGGTTAAATCCCTAGTTTGTTGGTTACTACTGGTAATATTGTGCATTGTAGATATAATATGGATAATGAGGAATGTGAGGCTGATGTGCATGATGATATGATGGCTAATGAATATTCTCATATTTATGAGGTGATGGGGAATGGTGGCATGTTGACTTGATGAGTTAGCATACATGTGATGGGTTGGATTAGTTGCTATGGTAGTGGTTGGACGACACAATACCCAATATGGATCTTGGATAAAGGTATGGGTTTGGTGAGAGGTTTATGGTGGGTTCTACTCAATCCCCAATGAATTTTGATGAGGGTCAGGATTAATGCTATGATTAGCATTATCCAAAATTATTTTTTGTAGCTATAAGAAAGCCTGCTACATAGCAATCATGGATAATGTGGGCATAGTCACATATAAAGTAGATGGATGGTTTAGCTCTGAGACAACCAAATCAATAGATGTAGGTGGGGGGTAGGTGGCAAAAGGCATTGCCATCAAATGAGGTATGATATGATGTGTGGGGCCCATAGGGGAAGTATATGAAATGGATGTTGGGATTGAGATAGTTCGAGTATATAAGGCACTTTTATCCGCACCCATCCAAGCCCATAACATTAAAGAAATTCCAATCATATATTGTGAGAGTCTTCCACACTTTTGAAATAGTGCAAGGCCATCAATGTTGGGTAGTAATAAGCTTCACCTAGATAACAAAACATCAGTGCATCACATTTCAAGAAAAAAAAAAACAAAAACATGTATCTTAAAATTTATTGCATTTCAAAACAATAAAAACACAAAAACATTCCATATAACAAAATTGCATTTCAAAAAAAAAAAATTCAACCTACCCCATTCATGGTAGTCAAACAAAAAAACTAGGCATTTCATATAACATATATTGCATCACACACACACAAAAAAAAACTTTAAACCTTTCCCATATATGCATATCTAAAAAAAACACTTTCAAACTTCCCCATATATGCATATAAAAAAAAAACACTTTACCAGACCCTCTTAGTGGTTGTCAAAAAAAAAAAAAAATTACCAACCCCTCTTTAGTGGTTTCAAACAAAAAAAAGAAAAAAATAACAAAACAACAAACAACACCAAAAACAACAGAACAAATAAAACCTAAACTAAGATTTTAGGACACCTACCTTGGTGTAGTGGACACCAAATTCTGCTCCAGTTGAGCCACCACCACCTTCACCCACACCAGGTCCACTCCCTTCACCCTCCATCTCACTATCTCCTCTCAAAACTCAAATAAATCAAACCACAATAATGATAAATCTATCCCTCATCTCTTTATATAGCCATATTTTGTAGTGTAAACTACATGCACATGTTTTTTGAAGTGCATGAAAATGTGGACCCATAGTTTACGGTACAAACCATGGATGTGCATTTAGAGGAAGAAAAGAACCACATGTGTGCGATTAAGAAAAAATAAGCATACCCCAACAAAACATCATCATCAAAAAAATCATCACCGTCATCATAATCATTAGCATCACATCCATTGGTGAACCTCGTATCTAGTAAATTATCCTATATACCTAGTGGTTGTAGTGACTAGAAATCCATCCAACTTGGTAGGATGGATAGCTTGCCATAAGGGCACCCACCATAAAATCAAAATGGCATTAATCAGCTATGTACATCAATCTTATGAGTTTGGTTGTGTTCACACATTTTTGCACAAGGTCATCCTTCAACCCCTTCTATTGGGTCAAAAGCAAAAAATAATCAAATCAAATTTGATAATAATTGGAAATCACATGATTATTGAATTCCTAGAATGATTGGTTCCTTGAACCCATCATTTGGAAGGAATTTCAATTGTCACAAGGGAACAAAAACCCCAAACATGGTTAATAGTTTTACCAACACAATTGCCACAATGAACCAAAAACAAATTTGAAAAACACAAGAATCCCAAACTTGGGGTATCAAGTTGAATCAATGTCACACATTTACATCCAATTCATCATCACATCACCTCATCATCCAAATTCAGTCAATTGGCTCATGGGTTTCATCCTTTACCCATTCACCAATTGAGGGGGTAAGCAAACAAATCAAAATTTTCAAAAAGTCATTCATTCTTGTGCATCAAGAAGAGTTGAATCCATCCATCCAATAAAGATAGGTGTCATTGGTTTTTGTACTACATCGTGTTTCACACAACACAATACAAAAAGGGGCATCTATAGACACCAAAAACTAGTCACTCACAACATCACATTTGCCACCCCACATCAAATCGTACATAATAAAGTTATATGCCTAAGTTTTGACTTAGACATATAAAATCTAGTTATTATCCTATTTTTTAAATTTATTAAATCTAATAAATAAGCCTAGGATACCCTGCCTACCCACTAGACATGTGTTCTAGCCACCTCACTATCTCACCTTACAACATCTCATACACCCTTGTCCCCTTTGTCCCTTCACATGGAGTAACCCTCCACATAACACTCCACTTGCAGCCACGTCATTCTAGTTAAGTGAGGCACTCTAGGTGACTCACTCTAACTACCCCCTCCATTTGGTAGCCCAGGATTACGACTTGGTAATCTAGGCTTGCCACCTATCACTTCCTTCCAAAACCCTAAGGGGCCTATAAAGGTACCTTCACACCATCCACCAAAGAGAGTTGAACATTCATATCGTTAGGATACCAAGATAGGATCAAACCTTTACACGCATCTCAAGGAGAATTTGTATTTCATACCCAGTGACCCCATTTTTTGATGTAACCTACTTTCAATCCAAACCATGCATCTGTGATTTCACTGTCAAAACCATCCAAGCATGGTTTTCCCATTGCCCATGCATAGTTTCACATCCACCACCGTGCATTTGTTGTTTTGTAGAGCCAATATCATGATGAAGAACTAGATTAGTAAATTTTTATTCAGCAAGGCTTACATTTTATTTGCTTCTATCTTCTATGCTATATGATTATCTAGTTAGGGTTTGGTAGTATCAATTTTATTGCCTTGATTTGTAGGTGCTACTAACTCTCATTTGGTTGTCATGTGTGCAGGAGATAGGTATTTGAAGAGCTATTGAAGCTGGAGTGGTCCCACATTGGATATCAAAATCCCACTCACCCCTTAAAGCTATAGCTAAATAAGGAAGGATACCATTGGGTTTGTTTGTAGAAGCCCTATTTTTATCATTTGGACACTCATTTCATAATATTGTAATATTGCACCCAATATACTTGGGGTAATTCAAAAGAAGCTATTTGTAAAATTGGGAGATTTAGGCTCCCCTGTTTAATACAAGATATATCATTCTTTTATTTGTAAAGTGTCCAATTGCGTACATTTGTTTGGTGTTATTATTTTTCTACAGTTTCTAAAGACACACTTAAATTATAAAAACTTATAACTATTAGTGTCCAATAGACGTCACTGAAATTGGTCTATACAAGAAAAGAAAATCTAACCAAAAATAAGCTTCAAAGATTGAGACTTGGTGAGCCTCAAATACAAAGTACTAAATGGGTTAGAGTGACTAAAATAAATATTCTATTTTACAAAATTTACAAGGCTTGGATTCACCATAAAATATCCAATAAAATAGGGTAAGAAGTCTAGCCAAAGAGACATCCTCAAAAACCTCATAATGCACTCATAAAATCTGCTATAAAATTAGAATCTCAGGCTTGCAATAGAGTGCAAGAAAAGGTGCAATAAAATAGGGATTTATATTACATGGTATTGCACTTCTACAACACATCATATGCAAGGAAAGGAGCATATTTGAAGGTGCCCCAAAAGTCACAATAGGTACAGGAAAAGCCAACCAAAGAAGGGTCAAAATATTAGCACTCTTAAACCATTGAAAGGGCATACTCTCCATGGATGAATCTACAAGACAAAGGAAGCTCATCAAAGTGATTTACACAAACCAAAGCAAGCTTATAAAGGACATATATAAAGACAAAAATAAGAAGCTTATTTACGTAGATATAAGAGAGCTCATCCACAAAGAAAGAGTGTTAAGCTTCCACTCCTACCAAGGCAAACATGCAGCATAACAAGGAGCACATTGAAGGCAAGAAGAAAAAAGAGAAGGATAAATGCTATTTTGATAGTAACATTTACAAAAGGAAGCACTATAATCTACAATCAAATCTCTAAGATACCTCACGAAGCCACTTGTAGAAGAATAGGTTGCTTGCTACCCAAGAAAAAAAAGTAACCTAAGGAGGAAGATAATCGAAGGAGTACAATATCCTTCTTTAAGGCATTACATAAAAAGTCTTATACAAGAATATTTAATGCCACTTAACATAATATTCTCTAGCACCTCTCATTTACTAATGCTCAAGATATCATCGAAGTGGAGTTACAAGCACCAAAGCAAATGCTCATATATTACAAAGGTGTAATGTGCACTGCAGAAGCATTACAAGAAGATATTGGTGTTACACTAGTGACAACACTCTCAAGAAATAGAATAGACACTTGGACACCCTTGACCTCAAATAAATGTAATCTAATTTTGAAGTAATAATAGGGTGAAGAGGAGATAATATTGCAGTCAAAAGAAAGGAGGAAATATCACAGTCACCATTTCTATCGTAGCATGGAATAAAGTGAACAAATATCATTTAAATATCCATAGAAGAAGGACAAATTACCAACATCATGATCTCTAGGATCAAAGAACAAGCCCAACCATTTCTCACTCAGCCATACCATACTTGGCCCATCTAGATTCATCAACTCAAGCACCATAGAAAGGGTACGTAAGAGGACTATTATACTCAGTAAAAACCAACACTATTAAAGTATGAAGAAAAAGAGCTAAGGTAAGCGAATTATCTCATTAATATTGCTTTAAAACATAGGATATATAAGGCTATAAAATCAAGGGTAAATCTTATATTGTGAAAGCAAAATATATAGGAGATGACTTACCAAAAATTAAAATTATATTTGCAAGCTAACCTAGGAGATATAAGGCCTTCTACTTAGGTTGAACTATTTAATACTTTGCAAATATTATTATCTTTTATAATTTTACAATTTTGGGAGTCATAAGGTCCACTACATCAAATTTATTTATTAGAAATTAGAAAAATTAAAATCAAGTTTCAAATGGCCATTATAAGATGTTTATTTAAAAAATTTTAAAGGTTGGAAATTTATAATATTTACTTGTATCATATCTTCTCAAATTGATACAAAATATCCAACATTAAAACCTCTTTAAATTTGAAAAAAGTTCTTAGTTCAATAGGAGCAATAAGGATAATAGAAGTTGATTCTGTTATTTATAAAACTTTACAAAATCAACCAAAATTGAACTAAAATTTACAAAAACACTTTATATCTTATCCAAAACATACTAGGGAGTCATACGACATTCTACAAAACCTAAGAATTGATATTAGGGAACTTAAATAGCTTCAAATAGATTATTCCTAGCAGAATCTCAGCTACTCAAGGGTCCTAATTATTTCTCCTAGAAGAATAAAATGAAATCTATTTTGGTATATGAAAAACTTTGGGATATTGTCAAAGGAAAATCTCAAATATATACTACAAATGATATTGAAATCCTATATTTTGTAGAAAATGATTCAAAAGCTCTAATGATAATAACCTTTGCTATCACCGATGAGATATATCAATTCAACAAAATCATCTTTAGATGCATGGACAAGCCTAGATAAAAATTTTGAAGGAAAGAATAAGATAACTATTCTTCATCTTTAAAGTCAACTTAATTCATTAAAGATGAACAATGGAGAAAACATAGAACAATTCCTAAATAAAGTAGCAGATATCAAAGGGAAATTATTCACCTTAGGAGAAACGGTTAAGGATGAACTTCTTACTCAAGTAACCATGAGAGAACTTCTAGACAGCTATAAACATTTGGTAACATCTTTATAAGTTCTAAGTAAAGATACTTCTTTTGATGACTTAGTCAATATTCTACAGGAGTATGAAGTGGGAAATACAATTAAATATGATATGTCTAACATTGCATTGGCATCTAAAGATAATCCATAGGGAAACATTGCTTCTTCATCAAAAGGATGAAAATCATGGCACAATAGGTATTGTTAGATATGCAATAGAAAAGGCCTTAGTACTAGCTATTGCATGTTCAATCCCAAGAATCAAAATCAAGAAAATTAGATGAACAATGGGAACTAATTTCAGCTATGACAATATCAAAATCCTTGTCAGCAATAATTTCAGCATCCAACCAATTATTCCCAATTGGAGTATCAAAAATAAAATTAAAAATGACATCTAGCTCAAAGGATAGAAGAAATTGAAGAACTGGGAGAACCGACAGATGATTATGTAATCAAAGCTCTCTCAAAAAGAATGGCAAATTTTGAAGATACTAACAGCTTGCTTGAACAAGTTACAAAAATCAAATAAGAATCATAATTCCATATTCAAGAGGAAGATCCACATTGAAGACTAAAGCCTTCAATACCCAAATATTGTAATATAGGGGGGTGTTAGAAATAGCTTATATTACATTATTTGGGTCATGTAAATGTACCTTGGTACATACTTAGGACATTAGATTACTTTATGAGGAAGCTATCTAGTTACTTCATGCAATGTAATAAATGCAAAAGTGTCAATGTGAAAGTTGTAATGTGCAAGGTGTCCACTTGTACAACTAGATAAAGTGTTGCCCAAGGAACCTATATTCCTATATAAAGGTCCATAGATATAGAAGAGATATCATAGTGGTGTAGGATTACAGTATTGTAGGATAGATAGTAGTGTAGTGTGTGTGAGCTATAATCTCAGATCTCATTCATTGAGAAGTAGCTTACATCATGGAGTGTTCATTTGATCCATAGCTACTATTGTACTTATTTCTATCATTTCTATTTATAGCATATTTTGGTCATCTCGTAGATTTATTTTATTTCTTATTATTCTACATCTTGTGAATGATATCTCCCATTGCATGTTGTATCAAAAGCTAATAGGATAAAAGTATACCTTGCAATAATTATTGACCATCCTCAAAGTGTATTTGTAGCAAGCAAACAATTTTTGGATGGTGTTATTGTAGTGCATGAGTTGATTCATTCTATAGACAAAATCAGAAGGCCAGGAACTTTCCTCAAACTTGATATGAATAAATCATACAACCAGGTCTTGTGGAGCTTTCTACCTAGAGTTCTAGGGAAATTTGGGTTTAAGCCTTGCTAGATTAGATTAGTCAGAGCTTGTATATCATCAAAAAAATTCTCAATCTTAGTTAATGGATCACCATTTGGTTACTTTAGCAGTTTTAGAAGCATTTGTCAAGGGGATCCTATGTCTCTGTATCCATTTAGTTTATTGATTGAGTATTTGGGAAGATCTTTGAAGGTGAATTCTATAGTGGTGGGAATCAAAACTACAACTATGATTGACCTGATCTCACACCACCAATTTGATGATGATACATTATTATCCATTTTAGTTTCAATCCCTCAAGCCAGATCTATCAAAGATATCCTCGAATACTATGAAACAATGGTTGGGTAGAAAGTGAATTTAAATAAAAGTAAAGTGTTATTCCTAAATACTCCTCCTAGTAGGTAGAGGAGAATTTTTTAGATCTTGGAATGTGAGATTGACTCCCTTATTTCAGTTTATTTGTATTTGCCAATGTTCAAAGGGGGGATTAAGACTTCTCTTTGGGAACGAATTATAGAAAGTATTCAACAAAAATTGGTAGGATGGAAAGGGGCGCTTTTGAGCCAAGCAGGTAAAATTATTCTAGTTAAATTTATTCTACATAGCATACCAGTGTACTTCCTTTCTCTCTTTCAAATTCTAGGAAATATTCTTTGGAAAATTGAACAAATTCAATGATCCTTTCATTGGTCTGGTTCTTAGGAGAATAATAAGTTCTCGCTTATGTCATGGGATCAAGTATGGAGTAGGAAAGAGTTGGGAGGTTTGGGATTAAGAAGAATGAAAATTTTAAATAGAGAACTTATAGCTAAATAGGGCTGGAGATTGGTTAAAAAAGATAACATTAATTAGGTTAAAATATTGTCAACCAAATATTTAGGTAACACTGGTAATTTTCTAATAATCCAAGTCCTACCCTTGGCTCAACATTCTGGCACAACATTGTTAACAATTTCTCTAATATTATAAAGGGGGGAAGATGGGTGTTAGGTAATGGATAGAGCATTGATTTTTGAAAAGATACATGGGTAGTTGATAGACCGTCAAAATTATATCCTCACCTAAGTTTGGTGGAACTAATCACAAACCAAGATTTTGGATCAAAGGTATGTGATTTTATTGTCTCTTTTAATGATAGAAAATGATCAAAACCATTTGTTTTTCTAGAAATTTCATACGAAGAATAAACTCTGTTAAAATATCTAATGGATATCCTAAAGTGGATGGTTATTACTAATCAAGATAGGCTAGATATTTTGGTGTGGAGGGCTGAGAAGGATGGTTTATTTTCTATTAATTCAACCTACCTACTGTTAGATGTTCCCTTTGATCCCTATTTTTTTGTTAGTAATATCTGGTTGAAGGGTCTTACCCCTAAAGTTAATGTTTTCTTTTGTTTGTAAACTCAAGTAAAGTGCCTCACATTGGATAATTTACAAAAAATGGGATTGGTTTTCTTGAATAGATGCTACCTATGTTGTAGTACTAAAGAATCACCTGTACACTAATTGTCTAACCATCCCTTTTCTCGGTCCTTCTTCTTCCAGTTCTTGAGGACCGTTAGTGTGGTTTGGGCTTTTCCAAAGTTGTTACATGACTTGATTGTTCAATGGAGGTATCCCTTTCCATATCCACATATTTGGGCTTTTTGGTCCTTTAGTTTACCCCATGTTTGATGGTATATTTGGAAGGAGAGGAATTCTAGAGCCTTATAAAAATATCTCCCATCTGGCTAATTTTGTGGCACTTCTTGTTGTTGCTTCCATTATTGAGAATGTGAATGCAATTACTTTAAATAAGGTCACTTCTATTGAGGATTTGGTGGTGGAGTCGACTCTTGGATTTAGAGATTATTTTTCTGAACATTACCTTGAAGCTCTTTCCAAACATACTACTATTTTAGAACCTCCTCCTGGTTGGTTGAAGCTAAATTTCAATCGAGCTTCTAAAGGGAATACTGGACCAGTTGGTGCATAGGGATTGGTTAGAGACTCTAACTGGAGGATTTTGTTGGCTTTCACTAAAAATTAATATCATTAAACCAATAATTTTGTGGAGGCATGAGCTCTCTTTCAAGGGCTTTGTCAACTAGAAATTTTGAATGGCAGGAAGGTAATTATTGAATGGGATCCCTTAATATCATTAATATGATCAAATATTTTCAGGTCTCTTCTTGGATGATCACACATAAAAATTTTGAAACTCAAAGATGGATTTAAATCATCAACATGATTGAGATTCGGTATGTTTATAGGGAGGGAAATAGAATGACAATTTTTTTAGTAAACTTGGAACTTTTACTGCAAAGATGCACAATTTGGTTGGAGGATTTACCATATGGATTAAATAAAATAGACAATTAAATCTCAAGGAGATAATTTATGTTTTCAAATGGCTTTGGTATTTTCTGAGCCCTCAAGCAACCTAAGGAGCATCAATAAAGTGAACAGATAAATTTTCTAAACCTGTGTGAGACATGAGGTCTTTTTTGGGATTTTAACTATTGATAGTGAAAGCTCTACTATATTGATGTTTTATTTTGGGTTTATCCTACTTGGATATTATGTAGCTTTGTTTTTTATCTATTTTGTGGATCCTTTTTTGTTTTCTATGTTGATCTTTGCATTCCTTGTTTCCACTAGTTGGTTGGTTTATCCACTCTTGTAAAAGGTTTGGGACACCTTTCAAAACCCCTTCATCCATATTATAAAAAATATATGTAGAGGATGGTCACCACAGAGATATAATAAGGGAATATAATATTATTAAAAGGATATAATATGATAGCCTTATAAGGTCCCAAAAACATTAGTGATATCATTGGGGGATAGATCCTAAAGGACCACATGATCACTAAAGAGTTGGAGGAGCATGTCATGATGAGAAAGATATATTTTGAACAATTATAAGAGGGAAATATTAACAAGGACATCCTCTAGTTGTCAACAAAGATCAAAGGAGCTAGTAGGAGTAGCTAGGATGATGATGGGAGATTTTTTGGACATTGGTTTCTTGCCTTTCTTTTAAAATACTATGGGAGGTGGAGAGAATGAACTAGAAAAGTTATCCCTCTATTTTTTTGAGTGACTACATGTATGGAAATCATACCAAACATATTTTTATAGGTCATATTATTAGCAAGCCTCCATTTATGATCAAGAAATGGATTTTATAAAATCCCTATATCTTGGTTGCAAGTAGAGTGTTGGGCATTGGAATCATTAATGATAATTTGACCTTCATCAATTAGATTTTGGATGAGATTGCATAAGGTATTACACCTCTCAGTATTGTGACCCACCACTTGATGGAAATCATAATGTTCATCAAGATTGTACCAATTAGGCATACCTTGGGAAATTCAATTGGTTTTGGTTGTGGAAGGTTGATTATTTTAGCATCAAGGAGTTGATCAAGAATAGCAGACTGAAGCATGGCTAACCTAGTGAAATTTCTATTAGACTTTGATTGTTTAGCTAAGATGACCTTTAGGGATGTAGGAGCAGTCACATTTACAATATTCATTTAAAAATTTTTAGTAACTCCATCACCCACAACATGCTTATTCTTATATTGATTCTTGGGCCTATATTCTTCTCTTCAAAATTTAAGTTAACCTCTATGAATAAGGATAGTTTTGACTTGCTTGGCAAGGTCGACTATAGCCTCAAAAGTGGTAATGAATATTGTTTATATATGGTAGGCTAGTTGTTCATTCAAACTACATATAAATATTTTAAGAATGTTCTTAGGTGGTTAGTTAATTATTTAAATTAATCCAGTTTGGCTTTGACCCTTGGGTTGGATGGATATGATTTTGAAAGAAATACATTTATAGAATGTTGATAAAATGGGATATAGCATTGGGGAACCTAAGGAAATGAGGATGTATGAGTAATATAGACCATTTTCTATCTAAAGGAGAGAAAAATATTTTCAATAATAGCTGGTAGGAAAAATGGAGGTGGATTTTGAGTGAGACTAGATATACATAATGGAGGCATAGGGGCATGTAGTTGGGAATCATTAGGTTGGGATATAGGAGGGTTACTTTTAGGGAATAAAATATCAACATGGATTGTAGGCTTGTTATAGTGGTTGGCAAATGGAATGGCTTGAGCTTGGTTGATGGTTGTAGATACAATAGAAGAGGTAGTGGAATTAGTATACTAGGAAATAGACATATTGGGTCAAACAACACCATCCTAGTTCATAACATCTTTCAAAGGATTGCAATAATTATGGAGTCACTCTCAAGGATCAATAAGAATATCGGTAGATGCAGATTATTGGCTTTTCTCTTGGATTAGGCTTCAGTCATGCTCCTCATATTGAACAATATCCATGAAGATATAGCACTTCATCTTCACAAATGCATGCAGGTGATCTATTGAGGCAATGGTCATTCTATTAAGAATATCATCATTAAGAAGGATTTGGATTTTTTCCTCATATTTGTTATAAGTAGAATTCTTTAAAGGATACTCTTACTCCTAATTATTATTTAAAGGAAAATGAAGAGAGGAATCTATGTGGTTTGAGCTACATAGAAAATAGCCAAGATCAGCCATGACTATAGGATTTAGGAGAGACTTATCATAAGATGCTTATGAAAATAACTAGGTAATAGGTTGCAAAAATATTGTGAGTGACCCATGGAGGTGTTCATGTTGGGTTCACCAAAATGTAGCATCAATAAAATACTGGGTAGAATATTGATCCTTTGTAAGTCGGCTACCCCAATATGGATACTATATATTCACAATAATGAGGAATAGAAATAATTATGGAAAATAATATCAAAAACTTAATTCATAAAGTAATGAATCACTCAATATATTGGACTAAAATAATAATAGTATGCATTTAAGTATATATAGAGAATGAGATAAAATATAATAGGGACGTTAAGGAGAAGACTTAATATATAAATGTCTTTGTCCCATGGCTAGTTAGCTATGGTTTATTGATCTATGTAATAATGGATTATAACCTACAAGGGAAAATACCAATTTGGATTTTGTAGGGAACACCAAATAGCATTAGTTTTTATGGGAACTACTAGGATTTAGACACATGAGATATACCCTTAGCCAAACAACCTATCCATAGTTCCTCTTATAGTGAGTGATAAATAAATGAGGAATTACCAAATATGGAAACATAAAAGTCTCAGTAATCCATGGAAAGTAACAATGAATAATAATACACACAAAATAGATACAAAGTACCCTAGTGAATGATCATATGACAATGTAATTAGTATCAAAGATGCTTACAAGATGCAAAGCATCAAATATTCATCTTGTTATTGTATCATGATATACTAACTCATGAACTCTAAAATACCATTCATAAATGCACAACTAAATATTAAATCAACAAGCAACTCATTTATCATTCGTTATGGATTTTAACTCATTAACTAGTCTAATTTTTTTTTTTGGAATGGTATTTATAAAGAAGTCTTAAGTCTTACCCATTTCAAACCATTATAAGGGACATACCATTTAGTATAGGATGTGACCTACCTTGAATTATGGCTACTATATTATGAAAACTAAAAATGATAGGTATTTTAGGATTGTCATTGTGTCTTGACATGGTTGACTAGGATGAACTTATTTAGTCAATCATGCTATCTTTATAAAATAAGAAATTCATTTAAATATTTTAGAAGTATTCTAGCATTTTATTTTAATAGATATGTGGGAATATCTTAGTCAATATTTTAATTTAAATCAATTGCACATGGGTAAGAAGTGTTATCTTCTGGCTACAACGTAGTGTGCTAGCTTATAAATACGATTGTCTAATGTTGATAGTGGTTTGTGATATCTTATTGCATATAAACTTGAGATATGTGGTATGGATATAGGAATTCACACACCATAGGGAAGGTTGGAATATGATATGGCATATAGTTTTAGTTCAAATAATTTATGCCATGTCAATATGTTAAGCATTATAGGAAAATACATCCTATTTGTTTTAATGTAGGAGTAGTCCATGACCTGAATTGTCAATCCTTATCTCAAAGGAGTTTTTGTGCCTTAGAGACCTTTCCATGCCTCAGAGTCCAATATAAGGTATGAAAGATGTGGATCCATGTGGATGAATTTGTTGACATGTATTTAAAATATGCTAGTTGGGTGGGCATGGTAATTGACGTGGGTAGCTTGTAGATTTTAATGGTAATATATTTTTCTCTAGGGTTATAATTCAAATATTTAAGGCACATAGAATTGGGTATTCACAATTATCTAATACTCTATTTACTTGCTCTATTTTCCCATATATCTCTTGCTTATAAGAATATTTCATGTTGATTTTGGTACCCAATGCTACATTTAAAGTTTTTCAAAACCTATAGGTTATTTTAGTGTCCCTATCTAATATTATTACCTCTATTATACAATCCAATCTAAAAATATCTTACACAATTTTTTTTCCATTATTGAAACCATCATTTTTAATATTCCTACATATAAAATTCTCTACCTTTGTCTAAAATGACCAATATGATATCATGTTGATTCTTTGTCATAAGTTCTCCTTAAACTTGATAGTTTACGAATTCCATCTTGGAATATAACTAGGGTATAACATCCATACCAAATTCACATGTTCATTCTTAACTAACACTAAAGGTATTTAGCTATAATTGTTATTATACCCTTCTTTAGTCCTGGCTAATTTTTTTTACATCAACTATATCTCTGTAACTTGAGTGGCCTAATAATAGAGACTTTGGGACTCTAAATAGAGTTCTAAGATTTGAGTCTTGTAGGGTGTAGGGTTGTATACCATGATTTGGTAACCAAATAATGGTTGGTGTTGGTCAAATATTTGCATAATTAACAAAACTATGTTTGTGCACCCTAGACATGGCCAACATTGAAAGATCGGAGGAAAGGAATGTCCTCAGTATCAATATCTAGAGAGGTTTGGATCTCTTACTAACTCCTACACTGGTTTAAGACTAGAGTTATGGGAAATAAAATGGAAATAACAAAAATAAAGGGATATATGACCATAGGCCAGAGTGTAGGATTTGGGGTAAACTAGCAGTGAGAATTTCAGCCAAGCATTAAAGCAACATATAAGAAGAGAAGGAAATAGCATTAAATTATGACCTTACAGTAACAACCTCCAGGATTGCACTCCAGAACTCATTCTCTCACTAGAAATATCCAAATTCAAATGCAAAATTTAAATTTAATAGTAGATGATGAACATGAGCGTAAAATAGAAATGCATGGAATAGAAGGAAATCACACACAAGATCACTTGCAAATTCAGAATCCTCGAATCTTCTATTAATGCAAATAACTTGAGAAGTTTTCTTGCAGAATGTCTAACCTCTTATTACAATGAAAATTGATTAGTATTTATAGAGGGTTCTGCCTCTTTCAGGAGACAAATCAAAAACCATAGCGAGACTTGGAAATATTAAAAATTCATTCTATTGAAACAACGATCCAATTTTCAAGGAAACATCTCTAGGAAATCAACATCTTTGGGCATCAGTGCATGGAAAATCATAAGGCTTGGTCATTGACTTGATACGTTAGCCATCCTCAAAAATGTGCCTCCCTTCGAAAATCATGAAAATTGCCTTGCTCATTTTAAAATATTGTAGTTTATTTTGCTCGAGATCCATGACCTAAGTTATGTTTTGCTTAAATCATTTAATTTTGACCATTTTCTTGACTCAAACACTCATTTAAAACCCACAATGTTATTGACCGCATGAATTTCTCAAAATGGATTTTTTCCCTTCTTGATCATAGCAACAATCAATCCTTTGATTCCTTGCCGAAAGAGCCTCCAACAATTGTTTCATCCCTTTTGAAATCTACGTTCACCCCCAAAAGAGGTGAAAGAAGTCGTCGCATTACTTCTAGGGTGAACATGAAGTTGACTATTCAACGCCACTTTGCTCTCTTAACATTCACCAGAACTACATTCACCTGAACTTGGCTATTTATATTACATTTGCCCCTAGGAGAGGTGAATGGAAGTTTTGCCTCTCAATCAAGGCAAATACAACATTGACTTTTCAACACTTTATTTTTAATGACTTTCGCCCCATCTTGGGGTGAACAAAGCTTTTGCCCCATCCTTGGGGTGAATGCTCCCATATTTAAAACTTACCAATTTCTTTTCCAAGTCTTCAATGACTCAAGATTTTTGTTGAATTGCCAGTGCGCTTCTTCAAATTTTAAGGATGTTCACCCCTATTTCTTTTTTGCCAAATTTTCCATTTTCGGTAACTTTTCCTTTTTCGGTGACTTTCCATTTGCAATGACTTTCCATTTTCAGAAATTTTCTACGTTCGTCCCAAGGAGGGCAAAAAGGGAGTTTCGCCCCTCACTTGGGACAAATCAACCTTTCACGAAATTGCATTTTCTTCTCCAAAATTGATTTTCTGCCCCAAAATTAATTTTTTGCCCCAAAATTGATTTTCTATAGTAAAGCTTCCCAGAGCCATAAATTTTGATTTGTTCACCCGATTGTCTATTGTAATATATCATTGGAAATATTGAGAAAATATCTATCACAAAAAAATATCTAAAGATAATTTCATCCAATTTTCCTTTCACCACTAGATGTATTTCATACTTGGATGAATTTAAAATTTTATTTTTTAGTGTGGCAAAAATGCCAATACTTTTGGTGGCTTGCGGGGTATTCAGCTCATATGGATGCAATCGATCCCAAGGTCTTTATCCATTGTGTAAAGGATTCATAACCACCTTGCAACATAAAATCATTTACTTCTTGCACTAGCTTCTTCCTACTCTTCCTAATATTGTTCAGTCGTTTGTTTGTATTTTTCACCCAATGTGAGGCACTTATCTGAGCTCGGTTGATTTTCTCTGCTTCAAGGTTCTCTAGCAAGACTTCGATCTCTGACACCAATGAATCCTGTAATTTCAAAAATAAAATGAAAAAAAAGAAGAAATAGAGGCTACTGAGGATTTGGATCAATGGAAGGAACAGAAATGGACGGGGCCATAGTTACACTCACCCTTGATGAGGTTGGTTTACTCATAATGACAATGGAATTAAAGGGGATGAAAGATGAGGTAGATGATAGTGGAATGGAAAATGGGGAGGGGAACAGAAGTGGTGGGTACAGTTAATGAAAGGAAAGTGGAAGAAGGTACTACAGAATGAAGGTAAATGATCACCAAATGCTCATTATCAGGAGAAAATACGTACCTACAGGATCTGACACCATTCGAGCCGATGATGTGGGTGGTTGCAACCTTTTTTATTTTTTTCTCTTTTTTTAAAATAAAAAACTAATCACACCATTTAGTTCTCTTGACACCTTATTTATCAGTTGGCCTATTTACACTATTTACACAAAATTTTATGAAATTATCGGCATGTCCCCACCACAAACCTGGCTTTGGGTGCTTATCCGATGAATCGGCAGTGTTTGTACTAGATTTTATTGTAGTTCAGGCTATCTTTGAAGTTTGGCTGGCCTCTTACCAAAGTTTTCTAGGTTGCAAACAAGATCCAACATGGTAGGTTATCATGAATTCCAGTACTCATACAATTAATCAATAATGTAGCAAAGATATTTGCAACATTAAAGCCTTTTTCTAGTACCAGTTGTGGTGATGGTTGGCCCCAATATTTCCACTCTTGGGAGTCCACTGACTACGGTATCTTGGGTACATGCTCCTATGACTCCTTGATGTGACAACATGATTTTTTTGGTGATAACCCTTCTGTCAAGATCTCCTCAAGATTAGTCTCTTGATGAGGTATGCTTATTGGATCTTGACCAAGTACTTGTGTGCTATGCTCAGGATACAAAAATGGTGCAAAATTATACCCTCTTCACACTCAGAGCTTGTCGTTAAACTCTTCTCTAATTTTTTATCCTTCTCTTGAATAAATTTACAAGCTACCATATTGTTCATTATTGGGGTATTTATTACATATTCCTTCTATCGATGTTGGGAGATATTCACCCCTTATTTCTTCATATCCTGATGGAAACTACAAGTAACCATATTATTCATTGCTAGAGTAGTGCTTGCGTATTCTCTTCATTGGCCCTAGATGAGATCCACCTCTTGTGCTCCACATAGTTGTGTTCCAGGTATTTGCACAGTTTGAGGGATCTATCATTGAAAATACTATGCAAGACATATGGGAGCAGCAACTATCAAAGAGAGTGATGAAAAGGCAATTTCTCTCCATTATATTTTTCCTTATTAGAGTAGGAGATTCTTTGCTTGTACTACTTCCTAAAAGACCTCAAGGAATCTTTGTTCTCCATATTGCAGTAGGAGGAGGCTTATGTCCAAGTGGAAATCCCGAATATAGTAGAGGTGGGCCTAGGTGGGTGTCGACTGGATCTTCTCTGGAATTCTCCTCCAACTCCTCAAAAATTGAATATTAAAGTCTATGATGCTCTCTAGAGGTGCTCTCGTGATGGTGGAGAGGTGCATCAAGAGTTGAAAGGGGTCTTGAGAGCCATCAAATGTGTCAACTAGTGCTCCTTCCAGGTCTACCCATGAGCAAATGCTCTTATGCCCAAGCATTTTGTACCACTACAATGCCCTTCCTTATAGAGACAAGACTAGAAGTCTGATCATGACATATTCATGGGCTATTACATGGAGGGTCGCTAGAGTAGTAACATCTTCAAGGTGCTCTTAGGCTATTCCATTAGTGCTATTATATTTTGTTAGGGTCTTTAGGGTACTTTTGGGAATCTCATGCTGAATTTGGAGATTCAGAGGGTTAAGATCATCCTAACTGGGATAGCATACATGTGCCATTATAGTAGTGGTCCTCATAGATCATGGTCCTTACCATTGAGTCAAATTTGTCAGGTGAACATTCTTTCTCTGCTTGTGAGGTCAAGGCTGCTCACCAAACCTTGATTTCTTTGAGGTGTCTTATTTTAGTATAAAAGGCATCCACGATCAAGAGATTTGGATCTTCAGCTCAATAGAGTTGCCAAGTGATTTTTCTAGATGAAGGTAAGCTAGATATTCACCAAACTTGGGCTCCCTTAAAGTAAAAATACTATTTATCCCATCGAGTGTGCCAAAAACTGTTGGTCAAATATCTACCTAATTAACAAAACTACATTTTTGCTCCCTAGATATGGCTAAAATTTAAATACTAGAGGAAATGAATGTCCTTCGTGTCAATATCCAAAGAGGGTTGGCTCCCTTACTAACTCCTACACTAGTTTGAGACTAGAGTTATGGGAAAGAAATTAGAAATAACAAAAAGAAAGGGAAATATGGCCATAGGTTGGAGTGTAGGATTTGGGGTAGACTAGCAACAGGAATTCCACCCAAGCATTAAAACAACATATAAGAAGAGAAGGCAATAGCATTAACTTATGACCTTATAGCAACAACCTCTAGGATTGCACTCCAGAACTCATTCCCTCACTAGTAATATCCAAATTTAGATGCAGAATTTGTGATATAAGCAAAGTCTCTCCAAGATCGAAGAATGATCCACAAAATCAACCACACACAAAAGAGGAAAACCCACAACATCAATATTAAGTAGTAAAACCCTACTTCAAATTATGAATGAAAACATCCACTATGAAGCTCACTATATTACTCAATGATTCAACAATACAAGAATGCTTCAATGTTATGCAACAATATGCATCAACATGATATGACAAAATATATTAAGATGTAGTAGACAACACCCCTATTTAAAGATAATTGTTTCTACTACAACCCTAAAATTTCCCTAATATTATCACAATATTATCTTGAGATGTGAAATCTATCACAAATTATCTTAGTGGACAAATCTTATCCAATATCTTGAGATGTGTGACAAATATTATCACAATATTATCTTGAGATGTGTGACAAGTGGCATCTATCAAATATTAAAAGGTTATTGGTTAATTTTTTAATATTTTCTAGAAAAGGGAAATAAATTTTTCCCACAAATTAAATATTCCTAGCATCCTTATTTTATTTATTAATTGGGTGGGAATATTTTTACATAAAATAGAATTATAATCTAATTCAAATATTATTCTTTAGACTTTATATTTTAGTCTAAGAATAATTTACACAATGTTGCATTACATATTCCAACACTCCCCCTTAATGCAATATTTGTAAAAGGAATTATGAAACAAAGAAACATTCTCCCCATAAAGATACAAACTAGGATGAGAATCAAATGAGTAATATAGTTACAATGAGCTTCTATGACCAAGAATAGTCTACAATAAGGCACCAATACAAAATGGTCCAAAATAAGACTACAAGCCCCCAATGGAGTAGTTTCAGATACAAGCATCTTACAAATTCATCCATAAACCACAAGTGGTTGCAAATGACAAGAAGAAAACATCACAAGGGTGTCTTCAGTGAGCCTGCAAAACCCCAAACAGAAGCACCTGCAAGCTACAAGCAGATCAACATAAGATCAGTTAGATACATCATCATAAATATATTCACCACAACATATATGAATATCCAAAGATGATAACAAAATTGATCTAACAAATAGTGAACTATAAGTCATCACAAAAAAATGCCAAGCCATACTTATAATCACGTGCTATATAGTTGATCAAAAAATATCATGTACAAAGTTGCATAAAGCAAACAAGGAGTACCATGATAATGCAAACTCTAAAGTACCATGTACAAAAGTAGCACAAAGCTAAAAAAAAGTACCATGTACAAGAGTTGCATAAGGTATATGAAAATAATAAAGTGTGCACACCGGTTGCAAAAAGCTAACCATCATGTACAAAATTAGCACAAATGCTAACAAGAAAGTACCATGATAAACCAACTACATAAAAACATGTACAAATTTGCACAATACAACAAGAAAGTACCATGTAAAAGAGTCGCATAAAGCAATTGCATCATATACCATAATTGCACAATGCCATCTACAAAGTAACATGTCCAAAAGTTGCACAAGGCAAACAAGAAAGTACCATGTTCAAAAGAGATGCAAAAAGCAATTATACCACCAAAGATCAACTCATATATATAACACAAAACACCTCGTAAGGATGAATTTGTCATCACATAAGTTTAACTACACTTCATTCCCCCTTGAGGACAACTTCACCAAACCAAGTGAGTCCCTCAGCTTACAAAACTGCTCCTTGGGAAGACGTTTGGTGAACAAATCAACAGAATTAGAAGATGATGGGCAATACTCCAACTAAATAGTACCATCCAATACCTTCTCTTTGATAAAGTGGGATTGGATTTCAACATGATTTTTCCTTTGATGCATTACAAGAATTTTAGCCAAGGTAATAGCTGATTGATTATTGGAAAGCAAACATGAAGGACCAAATTGCTCAAAGCTAATTTCCTTCATGAGGGTACAGAGCCAAATTGCTTCCTGTGCAGCTACAGTTGTAGCCTTATACTTTGCTTCCGTTGTAGAAAGAGTAATTGTATCTTGCTTCTTGGAAGACCAAGAGATAGTTGCAGACCCAATACTAAAAACATATGTTGTGGTAGATTTTTTGTCTATTCTATCCCCTCCAAAATCAGAATCAGCATATCCAAAAAGAGCAAAGGAAGGAAGCCTAGAATACTTGAGTGACAAATCTCTAGTACCTGAAAGGTACTTCAAAATCTTCTTGGTAGCTTTTAATTGCTCAATATAATGTTTATGTATGAACCTAGCCATCATACCAACTACAAAAGCAATATCTGGCCTTGTGATGGTAACATAAAGAAGACTACCAATGAGTTACCTATACAATGTAGCATCAGCCAATTGAGATTTTGTACTTACTTCCAACTTAACCCCTATAGAAATAGGAATGGAAGTAGGATTGTCATCCTCTAAATCAAACCTCTTAATAATATCTTCAATATACTTGGATTGACTCAAAAAGGTACAATCCTCATGTTGATAAACTTGCATGCCAAGATAGTAGTGTAGAAGACCAAGGTCAATCATTTCATACTCTGACTTTAATTTGGAGATGAAATCAAAAATGGCATCATTCTCATTTCCAGTAATAACAAGGTCATCAACAAATAGAGCAATTAAAATGACCAAGTTATCCTTCCTAAGCACATAGATATATGTATCTAAATAACATTTATCAAAACCAAGAGATAAGAAGTAACCTAAAATCTTCATGTACCATGTTGTAGGTGCTTGCTTCAGACCGTATAAGGTTTTATTTAGTTTACATGCAAGTTTTTCCTTACCTTGTACAAAAAATCCTTGTGGTTGACTCATGTAGATATCCACATCCAAATCACCATTTAGAAAGGCACTTTTCACATCAAGCTAAAAAATCTTCCAACCTTGAGCAGCAGCAATAGCAATGAGAAGCCGAATGGTGGGCATTTTGGCAACTAGTGCAAATATTTCATCATA
Source organism: Wollemia nobilis (assembly GCA_028583015.1). NCBI lineage: Eukaryota > Viridiplantae > Streptophyta > Pinopsida > Araucariales > Araucariaceae > Wollemia > Wollemia nobilis. The sequence continues at coordinate 1,558,268 of JAQPPZ010005211.1, forward strand.
GTCAATGCCATATTTTTGAGCATAATCCTTAGCAACCAATCTGGCCTTATACTTTTCTATCTCTCCATTAGAATTGTACTTGATTATATAGACCCACTTGTTCCCAATAACATTTCTTTTATTAGGATAAGGCACTAGATCCCAAGTTTTATTCTTTAGAAGAGAATCCATCTCAACCTTCATGGCATCAACCCAAAAAGAGTGTTGTGAAGCTTCTTGGTAAGAAGTAGGCTCATTATCATTCTCTATATTATCTAGAAGAGACATGTTAAGGGTCATACTTCTAGTTATCCTTTGGATAACTGAATTCTGCTCTTTAGGACCCCTAGAATGATCCAACCACTTGGTCCTTTTGACACAAGGCCCACCCTTTTCTAACTCAAGAAGGTCTTCATTGAATTTGACATATCTTGAAACAAATACAATGTGTGAAGAAGGTGAGTATAACTTGTAGCCCCTATGTTCTACATCATAGCCAACAAAGATGCATTTTTGAGACTTTTTGTCCAATTTCTTCCTCTTTTCTAAAGGAATATATGAAAATGCATCACATCCAAACACTCTTAAGTGTGACAAATTTGGCTTCTTACCATTCCAAACCTCATAAGGAGTCTTCCCCTCAACTAATTTTGAAGGACACCTGTTAAGAATGTAGATTGATGTACTGGCTGCTTCACCCCAAAGAAATTGAGGTAAGTGGTCACCAAGCATACATCTTACCATCTCCATGATTGTCCTATTTTTCCTCTCTACAACACCATTTTGTTGAGGATTGTATGGACAAGTAAACTGCCTTTTGATCCCATGAGAAGAACAAAACTCATTAAAATCATTGTTATTGTACTCCCCTCCATTGTCACTTCTAATAATTTTTATCTTTGCTCCATTTTGATTGTCTACCAAAGCTTTGAACTCCTTGAATATCTCAAAACAATATGATTTATTCTTAAGTAGACACCCAAAGATCATTCTTGAATAATCATCTATAAAGGTGAGAATATAGGATGCGCCACCAAGTGATCTAACATGTAATGGACCCATAATATCTATATGAATGAGTTGAAGAATTTTTTTGGCCCTTGTTGGCTTGTCCTTTGCAAACTTTTGTTTTCTCATCTTGCCTAAGATGCATGTTTCACACAAACCATGAATAGGTGAAATGTTAGGCAAACCTTCAACCAAATTTTTGGACTTCATCATTTGAATATTTTGATATTTTGTATGGCCTAACCTTAAGTGCCAAAGCTTGCTACTAGGAGAAACATTAGTTGCTAAACACACTTTAGGAGGAGCATCACCTAACACATAAAGATTATTCTTCATAACCTATAATGATTGGTACAATGTATTTCCTAATGCTCTATGAAGTTGCATTGAACTCAATAGTGTGACCACTTCTAGCAACTTGCAAAACTAAAATTAAATTTCTCCTAAGGTTAGGCACATATAAGACATTATCAAGTAATTTCCCTTCAATTACAACATTGCCAACACCTTCTACTTGAAGTCTAGTATTATCACCAATGACAACTAAATCTGAAGAGTGCTTATGAAAGTCCACAAACTTATCCTTTTCAAAACACATATGGTTAGTGCATCCATAAATTAACAAAGTAGGCAAGGTATATTATAAGCCATTGCCGCCAACCAAGGCCCCAGCCCTGCAATCTTCTTCTTCTTGAACCAATTTTGTTCCTTGTGGCCTTTCTTGCCACAAAAGTTACAAGTGAAATCAAATCTAGGCTTGTTAGGTTGGAAATTTTAATTTTTCCTTCCCTTGTATTTCTTCTTGAAGGAAGCCTTAGTGGCACTCAAGGCAACATTCTTCTCCTTGAAAACTTGACCATTCACTTTGTCTCTATTAAGAGACTCTTCATGTTGAATCAAAAATTGTGAAAGAGTGTTGAGAGGAATGCCATCCTCTTCTTGCTCTAGCCTAGTCTCAATAATGGTGACAAAATTCTTGAACTTGTTTGACAAGTTCCTCAAAATGATAAAGCTTAAGAGCTTCTCACTTATCCAATCACAATTACAAGCCAATAGTTGAGTTCTCATGTCTTTCATCTTTGAGAGGAATATCAAGGCACTTTCTTCTTCACCTTGCATAGTGCTAAGAATTTTGGACAATAAAGTGAATTTCCTTGATGTTTTGGACCCTAGATGGACTTGTTTTAGCAAATCCCATGCATCTTTAGCATGCTCACAATGGCTTATAGTGAGCAATATCTCATCACTCACACTATTGATAATCATGGAAAGTGCAAGGTGACTCTTGTTGTTGTATGTCTCAAGTGCCCTTCCCGGGGTTGGGATTGCTTCATCTCCATTCACAAAGGGCCATAACTTTCTTACTTGAAATTCATACCTCATCCTTGGTTCACATATTCCAAAATTTGATCCATCAACGATGTGCTTAGGTGTGAAGGAGATTCCATGATCATCCATTCTATAAAGTGAACATAATCAAAACATAAGATGCATTGACAAAGGAAATAAATGATGCAATAAGAAAGTAGATAAACATACTTGCATATATAAAAAAAAAAAAAACATAACTTTCAAGTAATCTACTTTTCAATCATCAAAGATAATCATCATGAAAGATAAACATCATGAAAGATAATCAAAATTAAGCATCATCAAAAGAGATAAGCATCATCATGAAAGATAATCAACATCATAATGAACTACTATAACCATATTGCAATAAACAACTATAACCATATTGCAATTGAATAAAGGAAATAAACCAAGATCAACTTGCAACAGATTAACTTGCAATAAGAAGGTAACTAATCATAACAATCATCTTGCAACAAAATAAACTAATTTGAATTGAACCATAAAATATTTTTTAAATGTTAGATAGTCAATAAGTTAGTAAGTTAGTGTTCATTTTAAGGTTTTGCTATAGCCTAATGAATTGCCAATTCATCTCACCCAAGGTCAACCAAGCTACCCAAAAGGGTATGGGTACGAGGACCCAAAAAGGACTTGCTACCGATAGAGAAGATTCTTTTGGATTCAATAGGTGTTTAGCAAATATAAACTGTGTTGCAAGATTAAGTAAATTTTAATCAAATACTAAAGTTGTGGTTAGTAAGTTGATTCATTTTTAACCTTCTTGATTAATATGGAAAAATTAGTAAAATTGGCTCCAAGTTAGTTGGTTAGTAGATTGTTTAGTAGCAAGTTAGTAAGTTAGTAGTTAGATTAGTTGAGATGCAAAATTGGCAAAACACAAATACTCTATCTCTCTCTCTCTCTCTCTCTCTCTCTCTCTCTCTTTCATTCTCTTTTACTTTAATTATGAGAGATACAAGTTACACTAATTTATATTATGCTTCAAGCAAATGCTTGAGAGAGATTAGAAGAAATTAATAAAAAATAGGGGGAAGATAGTGAAAAAAAAAATTGATCTGAAATTGCCTTGTATACTCCAAAACATACTTGGATAACCTTGCAAAACAAGCAAACTCACAAACAACCATTGTTAATGTGAGAAAAAAATGACTATAAGGTCTAAATTATTTGACAATTTGACTAAAAATTTGCCAAAATTTGCATAAAAGGTTTCTAGTTGCATTATACAATAATAAAAATGAATTTCAATTTATGCAAAAAAAAATGACTATTAGGTCTTAAAATAAAATAAATGACTATTTTTTTATTAAAAAATAGAATAATAAATGACTTGGATTTTGATCTACCTTCTCAAGTGGAACTAGCATATGGAGAGTTTCTAAGGATTCATCCTATGGAGTATGAGAACAATTTGGCATTTTATAGCATGTGTAAAACCCAGGGCCACCTTCAAGCCCAATGTTTGACAATAACTACAAACAAGGAAGCCACGAGCAAAGGTTTTCTGGAGAAAGATAATGGGAGAGGGATCCCAAAGTTTTAAGGACCACGTCTTAAATTGGAAGGATACATACAAGTTAATAATAACCAGACTGACCAAGCCAACACAGAACTGGAAAAAATCTAGAAGAAAGGAAAGCAACATAATGAGGGAGACAAAAATCATAAGGTATGTAATAAAGATCCCAGCTTGAACATGTTTGATATCCTAGCAAATATAGAAGTTGAAAAAGAAAACAGTAAGGATGATACCATCAGTGTCAAGTTTCCTGAAACCCTAGACTCCCCATCCAAATCGGGACCATCCATAGCTATGAAAAAAAGCCCCAAAATCTATGCTCAAAATGAAGAAAAATTGCCAGGTCATTTCAGTTTAAACATGGAAAAAATAGAGTCAAGAGTCGAAGTTGTGGAAACAAGAGCCAAGAATGTAGCTCCTAATTCGGTAGTGGAGCAAATTATCCCTTATCAAACGAGCCCAACGGTAAAAGGTTCCTTGAAGGAAAGCCCCCTGTTTAGGAACCAGATAGGAGAGATGAACCAAAACAAGGCTGAGGATGAAGAGGGAATTGAAAACCCCTAAAATGAGGAAGAAGGTTCAAGCCCTAGACTATCACAGTATATGCCCCCTCATTTCAATCCAAAATAGACTAGAAGCACTACCAAGCCTCCGATAGATTATGGAAGTGAAAGAAATAAAGGGAGAATATCTACAGCAGAGCACTATAGAATGAGAATCAATGAAGAAATTACAAACGGAAAGCAAAGAACATTGTTACAGCAAGCTATTCCTAGCTAGGATAATAGCAAAATTGACAAACCCCCTTTGGATCAGGGAAGGGGGCGGGGAAAAAATATCAAATAGTCTAAATGAAGGTTCTCTCATGGAATGTGAGAGGCCTAAATGGCCCACAAAAACAAAGGATGGTGAAGTCTATAAGGAAGGATTGGAATCCTACTATCATTTTTCTTCAAGAAACCAAAACAGATGCGGCATAATCAACATTTATAACTAGAAGTATTTGGAAGCAAGGGGAAGTGGCCTTTCAATAGGCGAGAGGAGCATCTAGGGGCCTCATGATCTTATGGGATCCTATTAAAATAGAAGGAAGTATTATTCATGCAAATGAAATAGTCTTAAGTGTATTATTTCATGATTTTGATACTAATAAGAATTGGATTATGTCAAATGTTTATGCCCCCACCTCTGTCCAAAGGTGGTCTAAACTGTGGTAGTTTTTGGGGAATTTGATCCAAGATTTTAAAGACATTCCTTGGGTTATTGGAGGAGATTTCAATACCCCCCTTTACCCATCTAATAAGAAGGGAGGATCTGGGTTACCATCAAGGAGCATGGAGGACTTCAATGAATTCATTAACACAAATGAATTGATGGATGTAAGACTAAAAGGAGCCAAATTTACATGGAGTAACAAGAGGATAGGAAGTCAGCTGATTCAAGAAAGGTTGGATAGGTTTTTTTATCCAAGGAAGCTACAACAATGTTTGGTGATTCAGTGTTACAAGCCCTTCCTAAATGTGCTTCAGACCATAATCTTATTCTATGGGAGGCATTTCAGGCTAACTCCTTTAAAAATCCATTCAGATTTATGTCAATGTGGGTTAAACATCTAGACTTCAAGAAACGAATAGAGGAATGGTGGCAGCATCCTATCGAGGGATGTGCTTCCTTCAAACTATCTCAAAAAATTAAGATGGTGAAAAACAACCTTAGAATATGGAATAAAGAAGTCTTTGGAAATATTTTTGAGAATAAGAGAGTAGTGGGGGAAAAACTGAGAATAATAGAAAGCAAAATCCAAAATGGAACCTATGATGAGGCAACAAGGACTGAAGAGAAGGAAACCCTTTGTGAGTTTTATAATATTTTAGCTTGTGAAGAGATGTATTGGAGACAAAAATCAAGGGCATTATGGCTAAAGGAAGGGGACTCTAATTCAAAAAATTTCCATGTTACCACATTGAGCAATAGAAGCAATAATAATATTAGAAATTTAACTAAGGTGGATGGATCCTCAACTCAAAACATTTAGGAGATCAGGGACGAGGCTGTTAATTTTTTTAGTTCATTATTGGGTGAAGAACGGGCCTATAATGCCCAAGCAAAGGACTCTCTCCTTAAATTCATTCCACAACTCATTGATGAAATGATTAACGAGTCTCTTACAACATATTTTTCAGACGAAGAGATCAAGGAGGCTTTTTTTAACATGGATCCTGACAAAGCTCCTGGGCCGGATGGGTTTTCACTGCGATTTTTCCAAGTTTGTTGGGATATTGTTGGAGTAGAAGTTATTACTGCAATCAAGGAGTTCCAAAGTTCAAATCATATTCCAAGAGGTTTCAATTCAACTTTCATTGTTTTGATCCCTAAAGGCCCCAACCCCAAGACTATGGTTGACTTTAGGCCGGTTAGCCTGTGTAATATATCCTATAAAATTTTGTCCAAAGTTTTAGCCAACCATTTGAAGAAAGTTCTACCAATTATCATTGATCCAAGTCAAGGAATTTCTGTACAAGGAAGATCAATCTTAGATGGATTTATTACTGTTCGTGAGGCTCTTCATACAGCCGCTCAGACCAAAAAAGTAGTCATGGCTTTAAAGTTAGACATGAAAAAAGCTTATGACAGGATAAATTAGGAATTCCTAGAGGCAATTTTATTAAAATTTGGCTTCAACATAAAATGGGTCAAGTTAATAAGAGAGTGTATTTCTAAGCCTTGTTTTTCAGTTTTGGTTAATGGGTCTACTACAGTTTTTTTCAAAGAAAATGTGGTCTAAGACAAGGAGATCCCATAAGTCCTATGTTGTTCATCATTGTAGATGAAGCCTTGGGAAGAACCATTAAGGCAGTAGTGGTAGCTGGACTCATATCAGGTATCAAGGCCACATCACTAACTACACCAGTGACACATTAGAAATTTGTTGATGATACATTACTACTGACTTTGGCTTCTATGGTTGAGGCAAGAAGGATTAAAAATATTCTCATAATTTATGAAGAAGCGGCTGGATAGAAAGTGAATTTTGATAAGAGCAAAATTTATTTCATCAATACCCCCATTCCTAAGAAAAACAACATAGCAAGGATCATGGAATGTCATATTGCATCCCTTCCCACCTCCTATTTAGGTCTTCCCCTATTTACGAGGAAACCTGAATAAAAAAGTGGAACATAGTTTTGGAGAGGATCCAAAAAAAGCTAACAAGTTGGAAAGGACATATGTTATCTCAAGCAGGCAAAGTAGTTTTAACTATGGATTCACTTCAAAGTATACCCATTTACTTCTTATTAGTCTTCAGAGCTCCCAACAAGGTGTATCACAAAATTGAGTAGCTTCAAAAAAAAATTCTCTGGTCAGGGACTAAGAATAATAAAAGGATCCATTTAGTAGGATGGAATAAGGTTTGCAAACCTAAAGCTGATGGGGGGTTAGGATTGAGGAGAGTTGCTCATCTCAATACAGCTCTGTTAGCCAAACAAGTGTGGCTATTATTAACTAAGGTCAATAATGAATGGACTGCCATAGTTAGGAGGAAATACCTCCAAGGTGTGAACTTCCTTAATGACAACTTAACAAGCAGGGGGTCTACTTTTTGGAAGGCAATCCTCACGAGCAGGGATCTTGTCAAGAAAGGTCTTAGATGGATTCTAGGAAATGGGCAAACAATAGACTTTTGGAAGGATCGGTGGGTGAGAGTTGAGGAGTTATCCCAGAATCCTCATTTGGCTAGGATTCAAGAGCATATGGAGCAGCATATTGGGAAGAAGGTTGCAAATTATATGTGGCAGGATATAAATATCAATAGGTGGAAAAACATCAGAGTACAGGGTTTTGAAGCGGAGTCTGAAGAGCTTTATAACATTTTAACTTAGCAAATTATTCCCTCTGGAGAAGATGAAGATCACATTGTTTGGGCTGAGACTAAAAGTGGTGACTTCACAGTTAAGTCTACCTATAATTTTCTTCTCAATGTGGAAGGTCAACAATTTCAATCGAGTTTGGTTTGGATCAAAGGCTTAATTCCTAAAATATCCTTTTTTTCATGGCTAGTGATTCAAGGAAAAATCCTCACTATGGACAATATGTTATCCAAAGGTATGGTTATTTCTAACCGTTTCTACATGTGCAGGGCAGGATGGGAGACAACCCAACACTTATTTTTGGAGTGTTCCAAGTCCATCCCTGGATGAACTTTTCCAAACCTTTAGGATCTCGTGGGTTAAGCCTGCTCTTATATCCGAAGTGTTCCATCAATGGCCTCAACCCTTTGTTAGCCTAAAACTTAAGTACCTATGGAAAATATGTTGGCATAATTTTCTTTGGAAGATCTGGCTAGAAAGGAACCATAGAGCCTTTAAGGATACCATTCACAACCCAAAAACCATCCTCAACAAGATTATTTTCTTTGCGAAAGAAAACCTTAGCACCTTAGTGGATGAGAACCACTCAATTCCTCCCCAAGAAAAATAATTAGCTCGGGCCTTAGGTATTGAGGATAAACCTTCCATTCCTTTGCCCAATCCCAAAAATGGGAAGGTTAGTTTAAACTAAATTTTGATGGTGCAGCCAAGGATAACCCGGGAAGAGCTAGAGCTGGAGGAATAATCAGGGATCATCAAGGAAATCTGGTCAAGGCCTTCATTGAACCATTGGGAATCAAAACTAATAATGAAGCAAAAGCTAGAGCCCTTTGGAGAGGGTTGCAAGTTTCCCAAGAAACTCAAGGTAAATTGATGATTGAAGTTGATTCTATGAACATCATCAACCTGTTAACCAATGGCAAAAAACCTCCATGGAGAATCGAGGGAGTCATCCATGAAGTGAGGATCCTTTTTGTGGTAAGACAAAATAGGAGGGCTCGTCACATGTACCGTGAGGCCAACAGGTCAACTGACAAATTAGCCAACATAGGTGTTGATGTTGGTAGTTTGATGACATGGACACAAGGTGTGCCATGTGAAGTGGAAAACATTATTAGTCATGAAAAGAAACCTACCCGTTAAGGAGAAAGATGAATGGGTATTCTTTCCCCATGGAGCTGGTAATAACTATGGGGTTTCCCTCTAAATCATACCAAATTGGAAATGAAGGTAACAGGGTGTAAGCCTTGGAAGATTCTGACAAAGAATAGGAAATGGGCAAGCAACAAGTTTCACAAGTGCAAAGTTCCAAACTTCAATTCTTGTCAATGTAAGTAATGTTTACAGTTATGTTTAGGTATGAGTGTGCTTTGTTAGTAAGGTGTTGTAGGGGATTCAACACAATTTTTGGTAAGAAAGTTTCAAGGATGACTAGGATCTACAATCTCAACAAAAGGCTGGATATTGTAATAGATTTTGGGTTAACCTACAAAACCCGGTAATTAATGAAGACTTTTATTTACCAAAAAAAAATGTATACCTTACTAGGTTTTTCACCTGAAAGGATACCAAATGTGAGATAAGCAAAGTCTCCCCAAGATCGAAGAATGCTCCACAAGATCAATCACACACAAAAGAGGAAAACCCACAACACCAATATTAAGTGGTAAAACCCTACTTTAAATGACGAAGGGAAACATCCACTATGAAGCTCACTATATTACTCAATGAATCAACAATACAAGAATGTTTCAATGTTATGCAACAATATGCATCAACATGATATGACAAGATGTAGTAGACAACACCCCTATTTAAAGAGAAGTTTTTCTACTACAACCCTAAAATTACCCTAATCTTATCACAATATTATCTTGAGATGTGTGACAAATCTTATCACAATCTTATCTTGAGATGTGTGACAAATCTTATCACAATCTTATCTTGAGATGTGTGACAAGTGGCATCTATCAAATATTAAAAAGTGATTGGTTACTTTTTAATATTTTTTAGAAAAAGGAAAATAATGTTTTCCCACAAATTAAATATTCCTAGCACCCTTATTCTATTTATTAATTGGGTGGGAATATTTTATATAAAATAGAATTATTTTCTAATTCAAATATTATTCTTTAGACTTTATATTTTAGTCTAAGAATAATTTACACAATGTTGCATTACATATTCCAAAAGAAATTAAATTTAATAGCAGATGATGAACATGAGCATAAAATAGAAATGCATGGAATAGAAGGAAATCATACACAAGATCACTTGTAAATTTAGAAGCCCTGAATCTTCTACTAATGTAGATAACTTGATAATTTTTCTCATAGAATGTCTAACCTCCTATTACAATGAAAATTTATTAGTATTTATAGAGGGTTCCACCTCTTTCATTAAATACATATGGAGACAAAATGCTTCCAGATCAGAAACCATAGCGAGAGAATTCTTCCTTGAAAATATTAAAAATTCATCCTCTTGAAACAATGATCCAACTTTCAAGGAAACATCTCCAAGAAATCAACATCTCTGGGCATCGGTGCATGGAAAATCGCAAGGCTTGGTCGTTGACTTGATACATTCACCATACTCAAAAATATGCCTCCCTTCGAAAATCATGAAAATCGCCTTGCTCTTTTTAAAATATTGTAGCTTCTTTTTCTCGAGATCCACAACCTAAGTTACTTTTTGCTTCAATCATTTAATTTTGACCATTCACTTGACTAAGGCACTCCTTTAAAACCCATGATGTTATTGACCGCATGATTTGCTCAAAATGGATTTTAATCCCTTCTTGGTCATAGCGACAATCAATCCTTTGATTCCTTTTTGAAAGTACCTCCAACATTTATTTCGTCCCTTTTGAAATATATGTTCACCCCCAAAAGAGGTGAAAGAAGTCATCGCCTTACTTCTGGGGGAACGCAAAGTTGACCATTCAATGCCACTTGCTCTCTTGACATTCACCAAAACTATGTTCACTCGAACTTGGCTATTTATATTGCATTCGCCCCTAGAAGAGACGAATGAAATTTTCACCTCTCAACCAAGGCGAATACAACATTGACTTTTCAACACTTTATTTGTAATGGCGTTCGTCCCATCTTGGGGCGAAAAAAGCTTTCACCCCATCCTTGGGGCGAATGTTCCCATATTCAAAACTTACCGATTTTTTTTCCAAGTCTTCCATGACTCAGGATTTTCATCGAATTGCCAATGCACTTCTTCAAATTTTAAGGACGTTTTCCCCTGTTTCCATTTTTGGCAATTTTTCCATTTTTGACAACTTTTCCTTTTTCAGTGACTTTCCATTTTCGGTGACTTTCCATTTTCAAAAATTTTCTACGTTCGCCCCAAGGAGGGGTGAAAGGGAGTTTCACCCCTCACTTGGATAAAAACAACCTTTGACTTTTTTGACTTTGAAATTGCATTTTCTTCTTCGAAATTGATTTTTTACCCCGAAATTGATTTTCTGCCCCAAAATTAATTTTCTATGGTAAAGCTTCTCGGAGCCATAACTTTTTATTCGTTCACCCGATTGTCTATTATAATATATCGTTGGAAATATTGAGAAAATATCTATCATAATAAAATATCTAAATATCATGCCATCTAATTTTCCTTTCACCACTATATGTATTTCATACTTGGACGAATTTAAAAATTTATTTTTTAGTGTGGCAAAAATGCCAACAGTTGGATAACCATATATTGGATAAAGAACATCCTTCATGGCAGTTGTCTCATATGGTCTATGACATTATGGATGTTAAAAACTACTTTACATTTTTTTATTACCCTTACATTCCCTAAGCATCAATTACAATATGATTCATTACTATATCTCTTAGCCTTCCTTCCTTACATATATGAATTAGTCCCTAAAATCTAAATAACCCATCACTCCCAAATTGATATCCATAAAACTAGTGATCTATGGAATTAGTATTAAAAGAATATTTCACTTATTTTTAGTAAGAATCATCCTTATACTAGTTTGATACCTATTCCCTAAAGGTGGATCTCATAATGGAAAAGGTTTTTATAGTTCTTCTTTAAATTAACGCAATAGCCATTGCATTCTCTTTCCTCTTTGATGTAATTGATGTTAAAATCATATTCGCATAGATATTCCATCCATATATGCTATATTGCATTCAATTTGATTGATAAAATGTATAACACAGCCTGTGATGATATATTTTCAATTGAACGGACTTGCCAATTGAATAGTACCTTCATATTTATAGTGCAAGCAAAATTATTACTACTTCCAAATCATATGGTGCATAATGTTTCCCATAAGTCTTGAGTTTAAGCATTCATAGTCTATTACTCACCCTTCTTGTATTATTACTCCTTCCAATCCATCACTTAATACATTTGTGGTGATTATGAATTCTTAATTAGGTTAGGTATTTTAAAATTGGAGTTAGTGTCAACTTTTTGTTGAGTTCAAAGGATTTTTGTACTTTTTATCCATTCAAACCTCTTTCCTATTTATTATAGAGAAATAATGGGATTGAAAATCTTGGAAAATACTTCCATAAATAATTTGTAGTATCTTGCTAACCCCATAATACTTATACATCTTGGAAAATTCTTCTGCAAATTATCTTCTATCTTACTAACCCATGAAACTTATACGTCATGCATAGTTTTTAAAGTTGGCCATTCCAATATTGATTTTATATTGGTTATATATATTGTAACTTCTTTAGTAGTTGTAACATGGACTAAATAGTGTATCTTATTTTATGTATAGTCAAATTTAGACAATTTTGCATATAGGGTACATTCCATTAATCAATTCACTATCATTTGGATGTGCTCAAAATGTTCCTTTTTATATTGAGGGTAGATCAAAATGCCATCTATAAATATGATTACATATTTATCCAAGGTACCTTAAAATAAATAATTCATCAACTTAATGAAATTTGTAGGTGCATTCTAACAAAAAGGTACCACCATGAACTCGTATTATCCATAACTTATTTATAAAGTGGTCTATGAATGTATTCTTCCTTCATTCTTAGCTAAATATTTCCTAATCTAAGGTCTATATTTGAAAATATAGTTGCTTCCATTATTTGGTAAAAAAAATCATTGACTTGAGGGAGAGGGTATTGATTCTTCACTCTAGTTTTTGAGAATTCAATAATCAATACAGAGATATAATTATATATATATATATATATATATATATAAATGAATGGACCATACCTTGGTGATATACTAGGTCAAACAATACCCTTAGACAAAATATCGTTCACTTTAGTTTTTAGATAAAAAAATCTATTATATGGTTCCATAGATTGAAGTTCAACACCTTGGATGATATCAATAGAAAATTTAATCTTCATTTGAGGAGGTAATCTCATAAATTCCTTAAGAAAAGATTCTTGGTATTCATTTAGAAAGGGTAAACCTTTATAAATTGAGGATTTGCCTTCTTTATAGAAATCTCTCTTAAGCTAATTGACTTGCTTTCTCCTTGAGTTATGGTATTGTAGCCTTCATCATCCAAGCATTCTAATTTATTATCAAAAAATAAATCATAGCCTTATGTTTCCAAATCCAATCAATACCACTAATGACATAATAAGACCATAAAGGGGCCAAATATAGGTTTACCTCAATAATCAAGTAAGGAAGTTTCAACTCAACATATAAAGACATTGTGTCACTCTCTCTTATTTCCCAATTTCCATATTGAATATTCCATATTTTAGAAAAAAATAGAGTTTTATTTTTTCTTAGTTAAAGTATTAGGATAAATAAAACTCATAGTTGTTTTAATATCAATCAAAATATAAATAGACATACCATAAAGCATACCTAAATTTTGAATGGCCACATTATGTTGTTTTACCTCTAGAACATCCATGACCATGGGAATTTGATAAGACTATTGTGAGGTTTCGGTTGGTGATTTACACTTGGACAATTTTCATTGGATAGTTATTGGCAGGGTTATGCATAAGCACGAAATATCTTAAATTGGCTATATTTAGGTTTTTCAAAATTTTGAAAAGGTTAATTTTGGATCCTTTCACTGGGGGCCATTCGCCCAAAATTTATGGGGTGGAAGTTTTTTTGGGGTAAATTTGTCCGTCGTTGATAATCATGAACCTAACTTTATTTTAATTCACCGACCTAAAATTACATATGATTTTGATTTTCTCACCCAATTCACCTTCAAATTATAAATGATTTTATATTTCCCGCCCTAATCACCTTCAAATTATAAATGATTTTATTTTTCCTACCCAAATCGCCTCATATACTACCCATATATATATTGTACTGGGTACCTATAAAAATACATTGAAAATACTCTACCTCAAAAATAGCTATGAAACAACAAAAAACTTGAGAAGGTTGCAGAGGAGTGACTGTCAAAATAAATTGATCGGTTGTAGAGGAGTCTCCATTGGTGCAAGATGATTGGTTGCAAAATCATATTTGTTGGCATAAGATGATTGGTTGTAGAGTCGTGTCTGTCGGTATAAGTTGATCGGTTGTAGAGTTGTGTCTGTCAGTGTAAGCCAATTGGTTACAGAATTGTGTCTGTCAGCATAAGCCAATCGATTATAAAGTCATGTATTTCGACATAAGCCAATCAATATTTCTACAATTGATCATCATGACTGTCGCCTATCATCATGCCTGTAGTCGCTCATCACACCTGTAGTCGATCGACATGCCTACAACCTATCATCATACCTGCAACCAATCATCATACCTGCAGTCAATCAGCATACCTGTAGCCTATTTTCATGCTTGCAACTGATCATTATGTCTGCAGTCAATCGGTATACCTATAGCCTATCTTCATGCTTGCAATCGATCATCATACCTGCAATCGATCATCATGTATGCAACTGATAGACATACCTACAACTGATCGACATACCTATAGCCTTTCGTTATGCATGTAGTCGATCATCTTGCCTGCAGTTGATCGTCATGCTTGAGCCGATCAAAATTCTTGTAGATAATCATCATGCTTGCAGCTAATTAGTATTCCTGTATTCGATCAGCATACCTACAACCGATCATCATTCCTATAGCTAATCATCATTTCTACAGTCGATCATCATACCTGTAACTGATTGTCATACTTGTAGCTAATCTACATACCTGTAGTCACTCGGCATGCCTACAACCTATTGGCATACCTACAGAAGCTCATCAGCAACTCATCATTCCTATAGCTGATCATCATTCCTACAGTCGATTGGCATACCTGCATCTGATCGTCATGCTTGTAGCCGATCGACATACCTACAGCCAATCGTTATGCTACCGGTCGTCATGTCAACCTAAAGTATTTCATATCGGCCTAACGCTATTACGTATGTTGTACATTTTTTATATTTTGGAAACCGATATTCATATTCCCCAACACAGAAAAATTTGCCACTATTTGAAAATTTTTGGAGACAAATTAATGAAAATCGCCACGGTTTGAAATTTTTTGGAAATAAATAAATGCAATTCGCCATGTATACTTCTACAAATATCATCGGGATTCCAAGATAATTCGCCTTGATTTTATAAATATATTTTGGGGCTGACCCCTTATGCATAACCCTAGTTATTGGAAAAACATTCTCCATAAATGTTGTAACACCCTCCTCTTGGCCCTCTTTTAATTTTATTTTTATCGTCTTGGTATTCGTGAGGCCTCTTGAACTAAACTTGCTATTGAGGTGGCTTTCCATTTTATAATATTTTATTCTCTACCTTTCTCTTGTTCCCATTACATGGTTTTTCCTTAAAAGAAAATATAATAATGATTTGGTAGGTTGCTACTACTACTATATCATGCTTTGATTTTCCTTCAATTATTTATGATAAGCATGAATAGAATAAATATTTTTTTCTTGTTTAATGGCCTTCGCAAGGACTTATTCCATTTTGAGTGAGATATGTAATTATACATTAACCCTTATTTATAGATTTAATACCATAATAAACTTTTGAATCCTAAATCTATCATCCTATTGAGATTATGGTACTTAATTGAGCAGTTTGATAAAGGTTTTCCAATACTCCCTTGGTTGAAAATTTGAAACTCTATTTTCTAATAAATATAAAATTTAAGTATCCAACATTGTATAAATAATGTGGGTAAATTAATCCCAAGTTCTACTTTAAACCCTCAAGCCCTTTTTTGGCTTAACATTGTCCCACCAAGATGCTACCTCATCTATCAATTGGTAGGCTACCCATGTTGTATTAGTCTCTTTAGCAAAATTCCTCCTCTCAAAATACTTGTTTAACTTAATAATCTATGACTCTACTATATATCCAATATATTTCCATCATTCTTTTATGGAAAAATATTTCTAAGGATATTTGATAATTCAATATCAAATCAAATCCTCTGGAGCGCTTGGTTTTGATTTTGGACCTCCTCCAACTATATAGATTTTATTTGTATTTACCTTTAATTCTATCTTTTGAGGAATATACATTCTAAAATTTATAATATATTTATTTATTTTATTCCTATAGAATTTTATTTTCCAATAGATTTATTATTTCTCTCATATCTTGCATTAAGTTAATTAATTAATCAAGCTTGTCAATCCTCTTCTCAGTTTTCATTGACAAATTAATGTTTATCAATTTCTAGAAACATGTGTAAATCATATTAGGCCTTAAATTTTATCATTTGTATATAATACCAATGTGACAACATAGCTATTCTATTTTCTAAAAAATCCTATTATAATTTCTAATAAAATGTAAAATTAAGCACAATTTTTCAATCACCCTAAATTAAGGTGATTTCCATTAAGATATTAAGTTTCTATGTTTTCTTGTGTTTAAGAAATTTTATCCTTTATGCATCCTAGAGAAAACTCTCTCTATGAATTGGATAAATCAACCTCTTTTCCATTTTCATACCCAAACCTAAAGCTTCAATAAAATATTCACGAGTTTTTAATCTATTTAGTTTGATACTTATGGAAAATGACATGATAATTAAGCTACTTTTCAAAAAGTTATCAATGTTAGAGTTTCTAAAATAAATTTTTGATTACCTAAGCAAAATTATCAAGTATAAATTCAAGTATTCATACACCATTGTTTTTTCCTTGTTCTACATAAAATTGGGGATTATGGTACTATCTATGATAGGTCAGTTTTATCCTCCCTAACTATCTCTTACTATCATAAATGTATACTATAACATAAGTATGGTCTACTAGAGTGCAATCAAATAAACTAATGGTTAAATTAGAAACATAATACAACCCCATAAATATATCATGTTCTAATATAAAGAAATATTTCCTAAACTTAGTTTTATCTTTTAACTCTATCATACTAATCATCCCAATACAAGGATAATTCATTATATAGAATATATATATTTCAAATAGTATAGTCCACTATATGAAAAAAAGGAATATAGTTCATATTACAATTTAAATTGACATAGGTGTTTTGATTCTAAATTCACACAAGAACATAAGTTCATTCAACTTAGTTATTTGCTACTAAAGGTATAATCTATCATTTTAAGTCAAGATGTAATCATAACTACTACAAAATGTATAATTACATCTTCTATATATATTATTATTATAATTATACATAATATATAAGTTAAGCTATTTGAATTATGTTTATGTAAGCACTATTATATTGTTATAATTATCTTAAATTTATAAATAAAGCACACTACATATTGAAACCATAACTATTTCAAAGCTTTTATTCGATGTTAGAATAATTTGCATTCAAAATTGTCTCAGTTAATCTCATAAAATAGAAATGGTAATTGAAGCCAAATTGTAATTGCAAAAGCAATCTCAAGTGTAAAATTACAACACATTAAATTGAAGCCAAATTATCACAAAATTTTTAAGTATATTCATAAAATGTTGTAATCAACTATCCCAAGTATCTCTAACTCTTCCACAATGTACATCCAAATATTGAACAATATTTAATCAAGCAAGATACAACATTGTCTTTTTATTCCTTCCTAAATTTATAGCTACAACTTGAAGGAGATATGACATCATCTAAGCACTTTACCACCCAAAAAAATATCATTACCATAATATCCTTGTATTAGCTTCATAAAAAAGCTCCAACCCTTCATGAAGGGGTAGATAAAAAAGAACCAACTTGCTAGTAAAACAATTTGTGTAAATGAATTATGTATACTAGCCATGAATTTAATGAGTTTTATACTCGAACTAGATCTAGATTTAGTACAATGATTAATCGACACTATTAAGATATAATTATTATGCATACATATTAATAGTTTGACACGATGTAAAATCTAACTATTAATTCCCATTCATATTGCACTTTCTCTCTATATACTAGAATGAATTCAAGATTGCACATAATAATTCATTCTATAACAATCAATGCAATGTATGAGTAATAATGCATTTATGGAATAGTTAGTATTCCATTTTCATGCAAAATATTTCAATGTCCATAAGACCAACCATTTTGACAGAGAGTGATCTAAATAAACACAACAATGATTATAGTCATACATTCATACATAAATTTTGAACATCCTTATAAATACCAATAGAGTACTCATGTTCATATTGGAATTCAATCAAGATAATAATATGGTTATCAATACCAGCCTTTAAATTATTTTAGAGAGAACTAGATTATTAAAAAAAATTATTAAAAGAGATATATTAAAATGAGTTTAGTTACTAAAGTCTATTTTATTGTCAAAAATTTAGTAATAAAATGTTTAGGTTAAAATTTATTTGCTTCATTGCTCAAGAATTTTTTATATATCTTGGTTCAGGCTTTGAAGATCCCAAAAGTATACAACTATAATATGTCCATATTTATTTAAGGAAATAATATTTCATGGCTACTCATAAACTCTAAAAACATGAACACTTAAGTCTACATGTGTCTCATTCATTACAAGGAATACTAAACTATAGAAATTTCCTTTTCAAGGAGGTTCTAGTTCACAATGAACTATGGTTCAACTTAAAATATTGGAGAGAAAAAGCAAACAATCCGATTGAATTTCCTTACTATTAATACAATTTTTAGGTAGGATTTAATGGTCCTACATGCAATCAATAATTACATAGCAACATACTTCTATATAGTAGACTTATTACACTCAAGGCAACAAGGAGTATAGATAGTGTTGAATGGTCTCATATGCAAGAAATCATAATAACCAACCAACAACAATGAGTATTGTTCATAAATATTGAGTAGTATAAATAAAAACATCAAGAATGCCAAATGTTGGGAACATACCCATGGATAATTAAAATGGAGTATACAAGTCAATGGTTAAGAATAGAATTTTGATTTCAATGGAAGCTCCATCAGCATTCGGAAGGACACTTGGCTTCTTGACTATCCTTTACTACATAATTCTCATATTTCTCTGACTGAAAGCCTCACTAGAAGGCTAGGATGGTCATCGGTAGCTGACTTCAGAGACTCAGTGTAGGATCAAAGGTCTTGGAAATAGATTCCTTCTTCTAGTTATGATAGAGATGAATGTGTTGCTTGGAGTGCAATCCAAAATTTGTTGAGGTTGTAGGTTATAAGAGCTTAGGAGTTGAGTGATTGCATCATATGGAAAAAGGAGAGTAGTGGTTCCTTTTTGTTCAAATTGGCTTATAACCTCCTTGAAACCCACTCTCCTCTTTGACTCCCCCTTATAAGGTTTTGTTGAAGCATTTAACACCAAAGGTAAATATTTTCTTTTGGATGGTCATTCAGAATAAATGTCTAATGATATAAAATATTCACAAGAGAGGTATGATTTTGGTTAGTAGATGTTATTTTTTTGGGGTTGCTGAGGAAAAACTTCTCATTTATTTGTTTAGTGTCAATTTTCTAGGACAATGTTGAGTTTGATTTCATGTTCTTTGGGTGTTTAGTGGGTTTTCCCTTTGGTCTATTCTGTATTTATGCACGTAATGGGTCTCCCTCTTTAGGTTCCCTAAGTTAACCTGGTTATGAAAATTCTTACTCCCACATGCCTTCTAGGGTATTTAGTGGAAACGAAATAAAAGGGATTTCAAAAATAGAAAGAGAGATCTAGAGTCAGATTTTTCAAGAATTATGGATAGCTTGATTGAAAATATTATTGCTAGTTTTCTAGGTCTTGAGGCAGGTAGGGGATGTGAAGTAAGGCTAGAAATTTAGCTCAGTTTTTCTAAAAGGTGAGGATTGGTAGACTCCCCTTAGTTGAGATAGATATCCTTGGTGAAATGGTCCCTATCCTCACCTGGGTGGGTCAAACTCAATTTTGACGAGGCCTCAAAAGGGAACCTAGATTTGGCAATGGTAAGAAAATCCTTGTTGGTGCCTACATAGAGAATATTTTATTTCAAACCTCACAATTTGCTAAAGCTAGAGCAGTCTTACAAGATCTCATTCTAATTGAAAATATGGGTTTCTAGAAACTCATTTTAGAGGGTGATTCATTGAATACAATAAACTTCTTGGGATTCTCCTTATGTCCAAGTTTGTCAATTGATAATATTATATTTGAAGCAAGAAGAATTTTTAGCTCTAGAGAGTAAGTGCGTGTTCAAAATATCTTCTGGGAAGGAAACTCTATGGTAGACTTTATGGCTAATTTAGGCATCTAGCAATAGGAGCTAAAGATTTTTGTTGCATATTTCCCTCCTTGTCTTTAGAGATTAATTAGTGATGATAATGGTTGAGCTCAATACACTTTTATGTAGGATGGAAGAAGATTTAGTTTTGCTAGGGGTACTCTTGATATTTTATCTTTAAGGGGCCCATATTCAATTTGGTCAACCTATTGGTGTTCTTTTGTTCTTATCTTGGAACTCGGTGGGTTTATTTCTTGTTTAGTGAGTGGCTCTTGGTCCAAGTGGGATTGGATAAGATTGTTGTTTATGACCTTGTTCTCATGGAGCCTTGGGTAGTTGTACTGGAACTAAGTCATATGGTTTTTCTCTTTGGACATCCGAGTCCCTTTGTTTGGGTTTGACCTTTGGGTATGTAGTTCTCACTAGAGCTCCAAAGGTTTTATGTATCTCTAGTAGTTTTTATTTGAAAAAAGGGTGGGATCTCTTTCAAAATCCTGTTTATTATCCAATAAAAAAAGAATAGAATTTTGATTTCACAAGGTTTCAACTACAACCCCTTTTTCCTTTGGGTTTTTATTATTATGACTAATCTCCAAATATAAATTTGGTAGAACACAACCATTAACCCCTTTCATAATTTCAAGAAAATAAAAAAATGCTATAATATTTCAAATTAGAATAATAGTGGAAATAATAAAAGCCTCTAGTTTCTCATTATGGATAGGGCAAAAATGGATTTTATTTTTTAAGAGAACAAAATACCATCCATAACATATATTGTATACAAGTAATGAAATCCAAAACACTTTCTATTTTCTAACAAATATTTTTCAAATCTAGAAAATATTCCTATTTTTCTCTTTCTAGAATTGCTAACTAGAAAAATATGAAATTTTTGGCCATTTAAGGAAAATAACTTGACTATTGTGTTCTTACTCTTTTTTCCTCAACGCTATATTTTTCCTGATATTCTTTTCCCTTCATGTGTCCCATTTCAAATTGATGAATCCAATAATATTCCCACTAAAAAAATTATGCAATAAGGGATACCTAGAAAAATGAGTAGGTAGTTCAAGAGTCTACATGCATAAGAGGGAGAGGCCAAGATTCTAACATTTATTCTACATTTTCCAAAACTTACATTAGTTCTTCACTCTAGTTTTTTGTTTCTCCATGAAATTCTCATGCCCTAATGTTAAAATTATGGAAAAAAGTATGAATGGAATTACTTCTACCACATACCAGATAGATTTATCCCTTTTGCTTGGTTTAAAAAATGGTGCCCAAGGTATTATTGTAGGTATGAGGGATACCCTCATACTTGATCTGATCTTGAATTTACCTCTCTTCCATCCAAAAAGTACACCTTTGGCTCTGGGAAGCAAGGTTCCCCTTACTCTGATAATGAATTTAGACATATATCCCATTGTAGGTCCATGCCTAAGTCCAAGCACAATCCTAGCCCAACATCCATCTAGGTTTTCTCTCATCTCAAAAATATGAAGACTAAGGGATCCTACCCAAAGGTTTATTATGAAGATAATTCCCCTAATACTGTGACTCCTGAGTCCAAGGTTTGTTCTTCTATTGTTGTCCTTTAGAAGTTTATTCTCAGCCATGTTTCCTACACTGTGGTCACTCTTTTTGCAACTGTGGATTCAACAAAGATAATGTGTGAAGAACATGTGCTTATACTGAGAGGGGGGGTGAATAGTATAAGATAAAACTTTTTATTTTTAATCCAAATGATAACATCAGCAATATTAAAGTAGTAAACATCACATAAAGCATCACACACATGAGAGACATGATTTAACATGGTTCACCTAATGTGGGCTACTCCACAGAGAAAATATTCCTTATAATTTTTTCTCAAATAAATTATCTTGGGAATCCTTTCCCTACAATGTTTATGGACCTCTGTCCAAAGGAGACACCAATCCCCTAATAAATTTCATGGATATCTATCCATAGGAGAACTCTTTCTCCTTAGCTCTACTGGTGATCTTCTAAAAGAACTATTGTCCCCACTGGTCTGGCTAATGGATCTCTATCCACTGAAGACACCTATCCTCACTACACTGGCTAATGGATCTCTGTCCACTGGAGACTATCATCCTCTATACTCTATCATCTTCAAATATCTATCTCAAATCTATACCAAATACAATTCTTCGATCTAGCACAAATCTGCTTAATCTATGTTTCTAGTCTAGCACAAACCTGTCCTCAAATATACACCAAAATATGTTCTCAAATCTATCCTCTGTTGGGAGTGAATCTGAAGGGATTCATGTTATTTATAAAAATGGTTACAATATATAGGCATAAGCCTATATTCAACACATGACACTTGTCAAGAGAAACTGACAAGTGTCAGGGTGAAGGCATATTGCACTTTAACTCTAACATTCCCCCTTAATGTTGACTTATGTAAAACAACCTATCATCCTATCTTATTGTTGATTTGGTCAAAGCTCGTGCTCTTGGATCTTGGCTCTCCAACTGTGAATAATGCTAGATTCACTGTGTATACATCTCGATCTGTTGCCTCAAGGTTAGCCACTTCCGTGGGTCTTTTGCCACTGGGTTAGCCGTCTAAGTGCCTCGGGGTCATCATGGGTGCCTCAAGGTTAGCCACTTCTGGGTCTGTTGCCTCTGTAGGTCATCCTCAAAGGATGTTGCCTCTTGTAGGTCACTGACTAGATTCACCATGAGTATGAAATCCCTCCTCATGGTGAACTCAATCTAGAAGGTGTCGGTCTCTGCCGAAAATGCACTTAATACAATAAAATGAGCCATAGATAAAAATAGGAGGAGAGAAGAAGAAAAGAAGAGAATATTCTAAAGTGTCTTCATCTATAGTCTTCAGAAGTAGATCCAAAAAAAAACTCGGATAGATTCTAGGGTGTCTTTGTCTGTAGTCCCTAGTATAAGTGTCATTATGGTGACCATGTCATCCCATCGAAATGCATGGGTAACCATCCGCTGCATTCGCCAAGTGTATAGAAAAGATCACTAGGTACAAGGATCACATATGAAATTCCTTGGGAGTGTCGGGTACAACTGAGAGTGCACTCCAAGGTATAAAACTTTGAGGCTAAAAAATTGAAATGAAACAGCCTCAAAATTACAAATGGACACCACCAATGTGTCTGTCGTGGAAATTTTTTTCCAACAACTATAAATACCCCTATACTTGGGTTTGAATGGGGCCTTTAACTTGCTGAAAAAACAATAGCATGCCTCTCTAGGCAACAAAATAAACCTCAGGAATAAAAAATTCCCGGCATCGCACTCTGGCGGCATAAAAATAGTCTCAGTTTCCCTCATAGGGGAATTACATCCACTTTCCATGTGGAAAAAAAATAGGGCCCTATGGGCCATCATCTCTGAAAAATACAATAAATTGGCCAGAAGGGCCTTTGACTTCCATGTGGAAAATTAAGGCCATCTTGTTGGCCAATTAAAAAACGTTAGAAGAATAAACATTCCCTTCATGCATGCCCTTCACTTTTTACTCCCATGTGGAAAATATATTTAAAAAATGGCCAATGATGTCGGCCACATTATCACGGGCACTCAAATTCTTGTCTTCATACATGTGAGAACTAAAGTGGTTCCCTCCACTTTATAAAAGATACCCCATTACCTTTAAAAAAATCATAGGAATTAATATCAATATCAGGACTGAGTTTTTCGGGCGAGAGCAGTAAACATGGCTCTCCATGCGTGCCATCTGAAGCCTAAGATACATTGATGTTTCAATGGCAAAACCAGAACAAATTTTTTGTCAATTGACGCCACTGACCAGCGAGACAGAAGTCCATCGCCCAAGGTTTTTGACATCCATAGTAGCACCGGCCTCCCATAATTTTTGGTCACCATGAGCATAAGAGATTCAGTGGAGATGCTAACGATGATGTGTGTGAAATCTACGTGCCAACGCAAAGTGCGGCAATGAACCGACGCTAGAAATGATAGCTTGCTCTCCTGGTCGTGGTCAAGAGCACCAGCGCTTGCCATAACATTTGGACCCTCTCCCTATGAAGACCACACCATTTGAGCTCGCTATTTGCAATCTGAGGCTAAAGCGTGACACTGCGCGTGTGGCCGCCATTAACTCGTTGTTGGAGCTGGCAGTGCAGGAGGAGGAGCAGGTGGTGGTGGCAGTGTCTGTGGCAGCACTGCCTTTGCTGAGCCTGTCACCATATCCCACATTGTGGCTGACCCTGAGGCAATAGACCGAGATGTATACATAGTACAAACCCTTGAAGTTTTGATTGTAAGAATTTTTATAATTCTCAGGATCTTTATCTGCAAGCAGCTTACACTTAATGTCACCAAACTTTTTATTCCCACAATCACATTTGAATTGCCTTCTTGTCCACAACTCCATGACCTCATTTCCATCATGGTAGGCCAGGGAGCAGGCAGTGCAGACGCTAGCATTCCTCGCAGGAATGCATGTAAGGCACGAAAACACAGCCTGTATTTTCATGTAACCCTAGGCATATGTGCATTCCCACCCTTCATCTCCTCCCAATACTAAATCAGTCTCTAGTTCTTGGGCTTCGACACTTTTGATGTACTCTTTCATGGTCACCGTCGGCTCATTTTCTGATACCAAATGTTAGGAGTGAAACTGAAGGGATTCATGTTATTGATAAAAATGGTTACAATATATAGGCATAAGCCTATATTCAACACATGACACTTGTCAAGAGAACCTGACAAGTGTCAAGGTGAAGGCATAGTGCACTTTAACTCTAACATCCTCAATCTCTATCCTCAAATTTGTTCTCAATATTTGTCCTCAAATCTATCCTCAATCTGTATTGTAAGCTTCCACAAAATCTCACACAAATCTGTCCTCAAGTATTCTTTAAGACTTATCTCAAATTTGTTCAACAATTCCACACTAGAACTTATCCAATCTCATAGAAACATAAATAAAATTGTTAGAGACTCAATATGCTTCACATTCATCAACACTCAACCTATTTCTCAAATCAATTCAGGATATAGAACAATTTGTTTCATAGAACTTGAACTATCACTTTAACACATCCACTTGACTAGGCTCAACCAACTCTACTCAACCAATTACTCAATGAAATAATCCTTGCTCACAAACCCTAGTCCCAATTCATGAACATTCACTCAAATGTTTCCAACAATGCTCATCAAAAAATCTCACATAACAATGATACTCATGTTCTTTGCAAACCCTAGTTCAAGTTCTTCACTCAACCAATCACTTCAACAACAATGCTTATAAAGCAAGGTTTTATCAACAACTCTTTATTTCATAAAACCTTGAAGATTGAATTCAAAACACACTCAACAATGCTTACCAAACAATCCTTTTCACTCTAACTTTGCATTCACAACATTCAACAATCACTCACTAGGAATATGTGCCCATACCTTTTGTTTGATGTAGAAGTGCCCTTAGAAAACCTGTCTTAATCACAATTTTCCTCTTTGCAAATTTCTATGGTTAGATGACAAAATATCACACTAACTCTCTTTCAAAATATTTTTCAAACACAAAATAATTAATCCCAAATACACCTTATTACTCCTTGAAATTAGAAATCATCAAATTACACAAATATAATCACTCAAAATGCTCCTTATAATATCCAATTTAATAAATCAAACTTTCAAAAATAACTCTTCAGAAATAATAATTGCCTAACCTTTTATCTCCCTCAAAACACTTAATAACCAATTTTAATTTAGGCAAAAATTAAATCTTACAAACCATAAAAAATTATTTTTCAACCTTAGGCACATAAAAATATTTTTTATTTTTCTTCAATCTTAGCACATTCCAAATTAAGCGACAAACCCAAAAATCATCAGTGCATACCTTTGTCTCAACCACTAAAAGGGCCTCGATGGGTTTCGATACCGAAACCTCTTCACCGAGTGCCTTACCAAGGTGCTAGCACACCATGTGGCATAGGCAATCCTACGAGGAGGGGAAGGCACTTGCCCCCCTTTATCTCCTTGTTGGCGTTGCTTCCAAAATGATGACCTTCCTTCCTTGCAAAACGTGAACCCCGTGGGATTCGAACCTGCGTCCTCCCTGCCAGCAAGCATCTTAACTCCTTCCATCATCACCAACTGCGCTACGCGGTGCTTGTGCAAGGTGAGAGGAGCCTAGCTCCTATTTGTTTGTTCCTCTACCTTGAAGACTTTTCAATGTGAAAATGTTGCATCCTTTTTGCGCTCGTTTTCAAACTTAGGGGTATTCGAATAAATTGCATGAGGGACTAAGGCAAAGGTTTTGCCTTCATATATACATAGTGCCTTGATGTTATAACATGTCGGCGCTTCAAATCAAATTTTAAATTTTATTTATAAACTTTGCTTTATAACCCTTTTTAGGGTTTATTAAATTAATAGAAACTTTATTTATAATTAAATTAAAATTAACTTATAATTAACTTAAGTAACATGAAAGTTAATTAAATTAATTAATTTAAATTTCCTTTTTAATATTATAATAAACTATTATAATATTATTTTCCTGGGCCTCTTCTTTGCCCTTTGGACCTCATCTGATTGCCTGGAACCGGGTCTTGATCAATTGAAGGCTAACTATCCTTTTGAACTTATTGGAGAACCTGAAATTGATGTTGCCCATTGAAACTACCACTAAATAGTGTTGAAAGCTTGACATCAATGACCACTTACTCTTGACATCAATGACAACTCATCTACTCAAAATATCCAACAATATCCCCCTTTGTCATTGATGGCAACCCAAATTCTTTTTACCAAAACTTGATATTTTATTGTTCTGCTCCCCCTGGGAAATTGCTCCCCCTGACTCAATGCTTCCTTAAACCAAATATCTCCCCCTTACTCAAATCTCTCCCCCTTTGACATCAATGGGAAAGGGTCACCTTTGGGGCTCAGGGCTAAGAATGAGTCTCTTAGCTTAGTCCCTCCCCACCTCCCCTTGAGGTGGTTAATTCTAGGTGGGAGTATTAATCCCATTTTTCCTTGAAGATACTCAAAGGTCTCCTTCGAAATTGGCTTGGTGAAAATATTTTCTATATGTTCCTTTGTAGTAACATATTCCAACCTGACCTTTTTATCTATCGCCTGTTCTCTCAGAAAATGACACTTGATCAGAATGTGCTTTGTCCTGGAATGCATCACTAAAATATTTGATATACTTATAGAACTTGTATTATCACATAATATGGAAATAGGATGATCATATTTTATCTTGAAGTCTTCTAGAGTTCGCTTCGTCCATAATACCTGTGTACAACTGGATACTACTGTAATATATTCTACTTCTATTGTAGATAAGGATGTTGAAACCTGCTTCTTACTTAGCCAAGAGACTAAAAAGTCTCTAAGAAATAATGCTCCTCCACTAGTGCTTTTTCTATCATCAATGTTGCTAGTCTAATCTCTTTACTGTTGCCACATGTGTCTCCTTAGGTGTTGCCTAAAATCTTACCACTAATCCCACTTACTACACTATGTCTGGTCTTGTAGCTGTAACATACAACAAGATGCTAATCATAGATCTGTATAATCTTTGATCTACCTCTAGAGATTCATCATCATTACTTAGCTTACATCCTGTGACCATGGGGGTACTTATCGGTTTGCAATCCTCTAACCTGAATTTCTTTAGCATCTCTTTTATATACTTGGTTTGTGAGAGAAATACTCCTTTCTCCGATTATGAAATCTGAAGTCCAAGAAAGGACAACTCACCAAGCATAGACATCTCAAATTCATTTTTCATGTTCTTAGCAAATTATTTACACATCTTATCATTGTTTCTCCTAGAAATGATGTCATCAACATAAACAACCACAATTAGTAGATCATTCCCTTCATTTTTGATGTATAAGTATACGTAATCATTTCAAAATGAATGGTTTCTACATTTTGTTGAAGAAATAAAATTTGGATATACCTTTTGAATATATTTAGTATTTTTCCAAGTGGTACTATCCTATGACAAATACCTATTAGTTATAGGCATCACCTTTCCAATACTTGATAGGCTTAGCACCATATATGTTGAATCCTAAATGTATAAATATTTATAATCTATGACATGTGAAAATTAGGATGATATGGTTTTAGTAAAGATACATGAAAAACAACACAAATTCATGAAAGAGACATAGGTAGAGCAAGTCAATATGCCATTGTGTTTACTACTTATTGTATCTCAAATGGACCCACAAACCTATGGTCTAGTTTCATTGATTTTGTAAATCTCATTGAGCTTTTTATAATTTTATTCTTAAAAACACATTATTACCTATTGGAAACTCTTGGAGTTTTGTTCTTATAACTATATATTTTTTGTCTATCTAATACTTAAGTTGTTGCTTAATATATTTAACATGTTCTTTCATTTCTCTTAGCATATCTAAGCCAACAATAAATATATCCATTACTTGATCCCAAATAAAAGAAATTCTATGTTTTCTACCATATAGTACTTATAATATATCCACTCTTAAACTAGAGTTGGTCCATAGAATAATTCTTGAGTAAATCCTATAATAGTTAACTTTATTGCTCTATTTTCCCATCTATCTCTAGGGCATCTTAAATATCTTCAAATACTTGTTTGTCTTTTTTTGACCAAGTGAAGGTTGTATCTCTCTTCATCATTTTGGAAATCAACCTAATAAATTAGATAAATTTAATGATAAACTTCCTTATATAAGTGATTTGACCCATGAAACACTGAAATCCTCTCTTTAAAGAAGGTAATAAGGAATCAAAAAAATAATTTCTTAGAATTTCATGCTAAACTATATTTCCTACATCTTTCAAAAACTATGCAGAAATACTCCATGTGCCTACTTTTATCCTTTAACAAAATTGTTAGATCAGTCAAATAGATCAAAATAATCACATTATATAGTTTGGAAAATTCCATATCCATTGCTTATTGGAAGGTAGCACCAACCATTGATATATTGAATAACATCCTATGGTACATGGACATACCCTACTTGATGGTGATCTAAGTTTATGCTAATATTTATCTTTCACCTATATTTGATTGTGCCCTAAAAAATCCTTGTAGTAGTAATAGCATCTACGACCTATCTATTGTGTGTAATATATGGTACATAAAAGGCCATATATAGTGATATATTAGTGATTCCCTATTCAAATTTCTAAAATCCACACATGGTCTAGTATCATATTTCTTCTTATGCACTAGAGTTAAATTCACAAACCATATTGAATGATTTATTAGGTAGATAATTTACTCTTACAACAAGTCCAACAACTTTGTTCTCATCTTCACTTCAATATTTGGGTTAACTAGTCATTGCTTGTATCATTATGATTTTGTTCTTGGCACCATGTTAATGGTGTGCTCAATGACCTTTCTATCGTACACATTTTGTTCATCATAGATTCAAGCAATTGTATCATTATATATGTCACAAAAATATTTAAATTGGATGATTCTTCCTTTGTGTATTTGTTTTAAGCAACAAATATTTCTATTAGTAATTTTAATTGGTTGACCAGTAGAGGATTTTACTTGTATCTACCTCCTTTTTATGTCATCATTTTTGCAAAAGATAAATATTATCATGATTAGTACCTTAGGTAACTAGTTTATTTTTAGTTGTTTGATATCATCCCCATATTCATTATGCTCTTCTTTATTTGAGCTTCCTTGATCACAAATTCTATGATTTATTTGTTAGTATGAAACACTGGCCAATGATCAATGTTTTATATAGCTACATCCCTAGAAAAGAATTCAATATCGTTTAGTTTAGCCTACATATCAACACAGGATAAAATTTTGTAGCTTATGTAGTTAACTAATCCATTTCTTGATTTTTTTCTCATAGGACCACTCGTATATTAATATCTTTAAAGGGTTCATGCAAATTCCATACCATGTTTTAGTATGATTTTATTAGTTTATGCTTGCTTGTATAAATTAACCTAAACCATTTCACTATTAACTCAAAAATTCTAAATATTTTTAAGTTCTTAAACGTAACTAATTCTATAATTTGGAGTCTAATGCAGTATTTCATATTTAGCAACGTTACCTATGTAATAAAAAAAACACAATAAACACACTTGCATGACTTCCCTTAAGGATAAGTGAATCCTAACTCCTATGTTAGTTTGATTTTATGCTCCATCAATGTGTACAGTCCACATATCTTCAAAAGTTTATAAATCTTCTTTCATTAATGTTTTTCACTCCATTTAGATTATCAAGAATTAAGTAATTATCCAAGTTTATATCTTTTTACAAGGCACAAAAATATTCATAATGCTCATGAAGAATACCAATTATCATGTCTAATTGCCTATGCTGAGCATCCTCTAACAACTATTCATAGTCTAATTATAAGATTTAATTATAATACACAATTTTAGATTCTTCAAATGGATCTACATAATATAGGAGTGTTAACTCTGCTTTGATAAAAAATGATTAGTATAAATTTTCATGTGTAAAATCTATCAATATATACCTTTTCTAACAATTTTTAAATCCACTCAGATGATATGACCATTACAAAGTATGGTGATAGATCATATATGATCACTTCCTATATACCAATCAATTCTAGATATGAGGATACAATCATGATTAAGTGCTTTAGATATCCTACATGTTCACTAGTGTTCCATCTATTCAAAGTGATCTATTGATGACCAGGTATAAATCATCCCAATTTTATTATAGATGGATCTTGGCATAACCATCATTGATAATCCTAAAATCTACTATGTCATTATACAGTAGAAAATTTTGATTTATATACTAATTTAAAATGATGTAGGATTCATCATTTTTGTCGATATCTTCATCATGTTTGTTGTGCTCACTAGCACATCTAGTGTTTCCTCAACCATTAAATTTTGTTGATCTTATTAGTTATATTGGATGAATGGTTTCTTTCATTATGGTGGGTTTGATTTAGCATAAGATCAATCCTCTTATTTTAATACTTATTATCACAAATCACATTGGTATTGCAATGATAGTGTTTAAAACATATTTACCTACTCAAATTCTTTCTCAATCCCTCCACTACGTTAAACCTATTATTTGTTGTGTTTTGTTACTAGATATAAATATTCTAAATTGTTTTTTTGGTTGGATAATAAGGGGTTGTACTCAGGTCCCCCACTCTTGATAAATTACAACTCTCTTCCTTAGAGCTTAAGAGTTTACAATTTAACCCGGTGTTGTAGGTGAGTTGGAGAGGAGAGGGCAATCCTCCAAGGGAGGTCCTAGGTTCGAATCTCCACCCTACCAAAAAGCTGAATTGGGTACCCAAAATCCAATTGATAATGTTGGTGCGGGCAGGGTCGGGTGTGATCCCCGGGTGAATTTGACGGTGTAGAACCCCCTGTTCGTGGTCTCTTATACCAAGGCAGCCCCGCAAGGGGTTTTTCGCTTTAAAAAAAAAAAAAAAAAAAGTTTACAATTTATACACTTCTCATCTCAATTGAGATGCTATAGCTAGAGACCTACATCATTTTACATAAAATATCTGAATTCTTGGTTTTCATTTTCTAGATCTTTTCAATTTTTGTATGAAT
Organism: Wollemia nobilis; assembly: GCA_028583015.1. Taxonomy (NCBI): domain Eukaryota; kingdom Viridiplantae; phylum Streptophyta; class Pinopsida; order Araucariales; family Araucariaceae; genus Wollemia; species Wollemia nobilis. The sequence goes on from JAQPPZ010005211.1 coordinate 1,590,235, forward strand.
ATAAATATTCCAGAATTTAGCATCCTTCTTGACATTTTCTATAACAACCTTCACAATACTAAAACTTCAACTCTATTATCTATGCATTGCATCTTAGTAGAGTAATTTTTCTAAAACATCTCACTATCATAATTCGCTTTACCAAATTTGGATTGCTAGTTTTATTTCTAAAACGGAAGTGTAACCACAAAAATTATAATAAATAGTTTAAATGAAAACACACTATTGTTACAAAATAAAGCATATATTACTAATGGAAAGCATTAAAGTAAATCTTAATAATTATTTGATTCAGGCAATCAATATTTTCTTGTCAACTTCAACTAAACTCACTACTTCCTCTAACCATGGAAAGGAGAATTTAACTCCACAATCCTCAATCAAAACCCCTATATTGTCTAGCTTATCTACATATTTGTTTCCTTCCCTTATTGTATGTGTAAACCTGATTTTTTCAAAATCTTTAGCAAGATCTTGAATTTCCACAATTATCTCTTGTATGTTCCATGGAGCCTTTGTTTTCCTTAAAATTGCATTTATCACTATAAAGAATCACCTTCCATCCATACCATGTTCCATTTCATTTGTTCGTATATTTTTAACTCTTCTAAAGCCACCCAAGCTTTAGCTTCATTATTTGTCTAAAATCCACTATTGAAAGTGTAATGAGATAAAATCTCTCCTCCATTATTTCTAACTATTCCTCCTCCTCATGCTAGTCCTAGATTTCTTTTAGATGCTCCAATAAAATTTAATTTAACCCGCTCCACATCTGCTGGTTTCCACTTAAATCTTCTAAATTATTGGGAAACCACTTGTCATTATTTATTGGTAATTAAAGGTATTTTAGGTTCATTTTTATTATTTATTATTCCTTATTCCTTTCATCCTACTATCTAAATGATTCTATTATTGGTTTTGGTACTATCAACTTTTTTCATTAGCTTGTGGAATTTACTAATTCTAGTCTTAAGCTTTTGTAGGTATAACAATTTATGCTTGATTGTTCTACTAAAAATATTATTGTGAAACCAGATCCTTAAATTATGGTGATTAAGGTCCCTCTTTTCAACATTGTTGGATTTAACCTTGGATCAAGTTTCCCTCCTAAAGCAACTTGAAAAAAAGGTGGTTTATGTTGTTCTTTCATAACCTTTCTCTTTCCTCTAGTTATAGACCCTTGTTCTTGGTAAATTGTACATCTTTAGACAACTAGATTTTTTCTTAAGTTTTCATATTAAAATTAGCCACGACTAATTTAATACCACTCATCGTTGAATTATATGCTTATGCTACTAGTTGATTTACTAGTCAAAGATTAGCCATTAGATAATTTGTTTCCATGGGATTATTTAGTATCAACTGAGTCAATATTGTAGGCTTTCAAAGTGGCTACTTTTATTAAACATACACCATTTCTTGATCCATTTGTATCTCAAGAAAACATCCCACTAGGACATGAGGAGCATTGCATGTGCAACAACAAAAATGATTTGGCTTCAAATTTATATTCATTATCATATTTATGATGTTATTTTTAAGTTTGATTTTATCATATTAAATGCTAGTATATTTAATTATTGATTAGAGTGATCTCTATTCATATATGGTATTTTTATTTTACTACCATCTACCATTATACCTTCATTCACACCCTATCAGCCACTGCTAGTGAGTTCTTTTGGCATATCCCTCATGAAAGAATGTATCACATGTTACCATTATTTGAATTTGTCTACTCTTATCTAGTGCTATGTTGATTGCTATTGATATGATGTAATATCTATTTGTTGTAGGTACTTGAATATCAATAATGATAGTTGATACAAAGGATCACTTGGTAGTAATGAGCTAGGGTTTCAGATCGATGCTGGAAAAGTTTGTGAAAACCAGCGTGTTGGCTGGTGAAAGGTGTGTTGTAGTTTGGTTTTAGATATGGCAGCTTTAGGGGTTCTTGGTGACCCTCGATCTTTGTATTTTAAATATGTTTTGAATAAGGATGCCTCTTCTTCTGATCATGCAAATGCCATAATTTTTTTGTTGCATGCAACCCTTGATCATGTTTCTAATTCCTCTTCGACTTCAAAGCCGAAGAATAATGGATGTTTGGAGAAAAGTAAAGATCGTCCTATCTTGGTTATCAGTCTTGATTCTGTTGTGGATGATGTTTTATATTTTTCTGAGCATGCGCTTATCTAAAAATTCATGGGTCTCAGAATTTCTATGCTTTTTTTAGAAAATTGGGTTAGGATAAATTGGAGCCCTGAAGGTGATTTGGAGATTATTCTTGTAGCTAATGGGTATTTTATTGTGGTGTTCTCCCATATGGTAGATCGTAGTAAAGTGTTCAAGGGGGGTCCTTACTTTCACAATCAGTATGGATTATTTATCAAACCCTGGCATTTAGGATTTGATTCGATGGAGGAGAGGCCTTCTAGGATTCCTATGTGGGTTTGTTTGTCATGAATCCCTATGGAATATTGGAGGCCAAATATTCTTCATTCTATTACAGAGATTATTGGGAAACCAGTTGGTTTGTCTCACCAAATTTTGGATAGGAAATTTGCTTTTTTTTGCATGGCTTTGTGTTGAAGTATATCTAAATAATCTATTGCCTGAATCATTGGAGATTAAACTGGGAAATATATCTTGGGTTCAACAGTTAGATTATGAAGCTCTCCATTTCGATACCACATATGCCATGAATATGGGCATCTTCAGAGAAACCGTAAGAAAGTGAATTCACATCCTTCATCCTCTTCATCTAACTTTCAAGATGCATCTACAAATGTAAAAGAAAAATCTCCTATGGTTAATGAGATGCTAGGTTCTAATGGATTTAATCCTGTTAAGTCTCGTTCAAGATTTAGGACTTTTGTTCATCAGAATAAAGGTGTTTGTAAGGGAGGTTCTAGTAACAGATTTTATGTGCTTGAGACTTTTGATGAGCCACATGTTGAGGAGCAAGTCTAGAATGGAGGTGATATGGATGCTTATATTCAATGTCCAGGTACTTGTTCTTTCCTAAATATTTCTTTTGAAATGCAAACTTCTAATAAGGAAGGGGTGGTGCCTAATAACCCTTTTGTAGGAAATGAAGATAAATACGAAGAGGTGTCGGATTGTCTTGATAAAGTTCTTGATCATTCTCCTTTGGCTGAAAATTTGATTGAGGGAAATGAGGATAAGACTAGGTTTGAACCCTCTCAAAATAGGATTGTCAGAGAGGAAGGGAAAAATAAAGTTTCTTCTATGCTAGGTATTAACCCAAAAACTATCAAAAAATATGGGGTGGAGAAGGTGGTAAAAGCAGGAGGAAAGAAGGATCAAGAAAAAGTGAAATTGATAGGGGAATCCTTAGTTGAGTCTGGTGTTGTTAAGATATTAGATTCTCACTTCTCTATTATCCAAAAATTAAAGTGATATCTTGGAATGTTAAGGGTTTGGGTAGTTGCCATAGACAAAAAGCTACTCAAAATTTGATCAGAGATCATAGACCTGATATTGTTTTCATCCAAGAAATAAAATTATCTTGTGAGTATGTGGTTAAAATTTTTTCTAAGATATGGAAAGTTGGTCACTGTCTTGCTATTGGATCCCAAGGTTCAGTGGGTGGTGTTGTATGTTTGTGTGATCCACGAAGTTTAACTCCCTCTTGGTGTTTGGGTAGAATAAATTGTCTCTCTATGGTTGCTATCTACTTTTCATCTGGGTCTTCTATTATTCTATCTAATGTGTATATCCCCAATGATTTATCAAGTAAAATCCTCTTATGAAATAATATTAGATTCATTTTATCTCTTACTCCCAATTATCCTTGGATTGTGGTTGGGTATTTTAATTCTATCATGTCCTTGGAGGAGAAGAAGGGTGGTGTGAAGTGTTTGGAACTTCTACTTTGATGCAGGATAATATTTATTTCCTTAATGGGATCTTTACTTGGACTAATAGAAGATGTGGAACAAATTTTATTTCTGAAAGACTGGATCGATTCCTTAATTCATATAGTTGGTTTGATGATAGTTGGACTTCATTCTCAAATATTCTAGGCTGAAGGGGCTCTGATCACTAGCCTATTCTCTTTCAGTCCTCGAGATTCTCATTGCCAAGAAATCCACCTTTCAAATTTCAACTTATGTGGCTCAGGGATAAGAATTTATATGAATGTGTGAAGAGGTGGTGGGTCGAAGGGAAACCTAAATTTGGCACTGCTATGTTTACTTTTTTTAAAAGCCTCCAGTTTGTCAAATTCAAACTCAAGCAATGGAACATATTTTATTTTGGAAATATATTTCAAAAGAAAAAGTAACTACAAGATAGCCTAGAGGATATCACTTTTCAAATTAAAGATGAAGGATTGACAAAGGATCTATTGGAAATGGAAGCTTCCCTTTCTAGATAGCTTGCTGAATGGGAGCTTTGTGCAGAGATTAATTGAAATTAAAAATCTCGGATTGACTGGTTGTTGGAAGGGGATGGAAACACCTATTTTTTTCACAATTCGATTAAAGACCGTAGGAATGGTAATGCTATAGTCTCACTTAATTTTTATGAGGGGGAAACTCTTTCATCCTTTGAGGATATCTCTAATGAAGTTGTTAGGTTTTTCTCTGAGCAGGGTCCTCATGATGTTGTTAATATGAGGCTTATTTTGGATTGTATTCCTAGGCTGATCTCTAATGACATGAATAATATGCTAATGGACCCCATCTCGATGGAGGAACTTAAAGTGATGGTTTTTCAAATGAAAAAAGGTAAAACACCTAGACCTTATGGTTTCATTATAGAAATTTTCTAAGAATTGTGGGAAGTGTTATCTTTTGATCTGCTAAAAGTTGTTTAGGAATCCCAAGTTTTTAAGCAAATGCTTAAAGCTATTAATTCAACCTTCCTTGCTCTTATTCCCAAATCTGAAAATGCTAGCTCATTGGGGTATTTACATCCTATTTTCCTATGCAATGTTACTTACAAAATTATTAACAAGATTATTGTGGTCCGGCTGAAGAAAGTTCTTGGTTTTATTATTTCTCCTGAGCAAGGTGGATTTGTTAAGGGTCATCAGATTTTAGATGGTGTGGTGGTTGTTGTTAAAGCTATTCACTCTATGGATATCTCTAAGGAAAAAGTTATGTTCATTAAGCTTGATATGTCCAAGGATTATGATAGGGTTAGCTGGCCTTTTTGGTAGAACATCCTTCAAGATTTTGGGTTCTTGTATAATTGGATTGAATGGGTCATGAGTTGTGTGACTTTGGCCTCCTTTGTATTTTTAATCAATGGTTTACTGTCCGCTTTCTTCTCGGTCTCTAGGGGGATTTGTTGAGGAGATCCCTTGTCCCCCTATATTTTCATCCTTATTGCTAAAGGTTTGGGCAGACTTCTAAAGAGTCTTTAGAATCGCTATCTAGGGATGGTCTTGGACGGAGAATTCTTTATCCCAATCTCATCTTCAGTTTGTAAATAAATGGGGAGGCAAAAATTAAGGAAGCAGTGAATTTTAGGAAGGCTTTAGATATTACTTATCTGCCTTCAGGCAAATTATTAATGAAAAGAAATCAAAGATCTTCAATATCGAGGGTCAGATTCAACGTAGGATTGCTAATATTCTACATTTTTAGGTGGGTTGTTTGCCAGTGGAGTATCTGGGGATTCCTATTTCTTCTAAAAATAATGGAAGGGCTTATTGGAAAAGTATTTTGGATAGATTTCAATCAAGGGTTAATCATTGGACTTTTTTGTGGCTATCCTTTACTGGTAGATTAACATTATTGAAGTTTGTCCTTCATGCTTTACCTATTTACAGGTTTTCTATCTTGGTTGCTCCTAAGTTATTTATCAAAGAATTTAATTCTCTTTTTAGAAAAAAAATTATGGGTAGGAAACTTGGACTGTAATAAATGGAGTCTGGTCAATTGGGATATTGTGTGTTGCCCTAAAGAGATAGGGGTCTTGGTCTGAGGCAATATGATTTGAATAGTCTTTCTTTGGCTGCTAAACTTTATTGGAGGTGGTGCAGTAACCTTGATCAGCTTTGGGTTAAAATTCTTAGCCCCAAATATTTTTGTGGTGCTCCAGCTTATGAGATTCAGAGATTGGAGCTGAGGGGGAAAGGTTCCATTGTTTGGGATACTCTCAAAAAAGGTGCCATGATTATTAAGCAGGGTCTATTTTGGATTGTTAATAAGGGAAATAATACCTTATTTTGAGAATATTTTTGGGATAATAATCCTCCTATCCTTTCTTCTTTCCCCCACCTTCCTCTTCTTCTGGATATTTTTTCTAATGCGGACTGGTCTAAGGTGGTTGATCTCAAGCTATAAAGTCCTCTTGGTAGTTCTTTTACTCACTATTAGTGGGATTCGTAGGGCTGGCCAAAGGGTAGCTATCCTAAGGATCATGATACTTTGGCTTCTATTTTAGCTGAGATACTATGTTGTTCTATTAAAGACTCTAATATTCTTGCTTGGGTCCATAATTCAAAAGGGAAATACATTGTTGCTTTGGGTTATCAAACCCTTATTATGCAGAGAAGAGATGAGATTATCTCCCCCTGGTGGAAGAATATTTGGAATAAGTTTGGTTGGCCCAAATATAATTTTTTTCTTTAGCTTCTATGTCAGAAGAAATATTCGACTTGGGATAATATTCAGAAAAGAGTTTTTCAGGGTCCTTCACTATGTTTTCTTTGTGGAAACAATGAGGAAACCATTCCCCATATTTTCTTCCAATGCTCATATTCCTTGGAGGTCTAGAACTTGTGGTGGTAGATCTGGAAAAGGCCCATCATCCATGCTACTTCTATTTTTGAGTTTTAGGAAAGCTTGGGTAGACCCCCTACCTCTGCTTCATATCTTCAAACTGCTTGGGATATTGGTCCTTCATATTTTGGCAAATTTGGTTGGAACGCAACTGAAAATTTTTTCAAGGATATCAACTTGGAGCCTTATAGGTATGGCACAAAGTCAAAAGGATGGTTAAGGAGACTATTGAGGCCAAGTGTGTTCTGAGTTCTCCTCTTACTTCCTTCGACTGGCAGATTATCAATATATTAGATATTTATTTATCATCACCAACTGCAAACAGAGGCCCTATTAGGGGGATTTGTTCATTGAAGGTCAATAAATCTGGGAAGTGGAGTTCCCCCCAAGGGTGTTATAAAAATAAACATGGATGGTTCTTCTAGAGGTAACCCAGGTAATGCTGGTATAGGAGGAATTGGTCATGATAGTGAGGGTGTGGCCCACCTCTTTTTCTCTATGTACAAGGGAATTAATTCGAATAATCATATGGAAGCATTGGCAATTCTCCATGCGTTGGAAACAACATTTTCTTTGGGATGGAGAAGGGTTATTTGTGAATCTGATTCCATGATAGTGGTGTCTCTTCTGAACAATAAGCATTTTTAGGATGCTTCATGGTTTATGGCTAGAATAGTGAAACATATTTTGAGCTTGGCTAGAAATTTTGTTGAAATTTCTTTTGTTCATATCCCAATAGAATGGAATAGAGTGGCTGATTGTTTGGCAAAGTGGCCTTTTGAAGGATTTACTTACTGGAAAGTTGATAGCTGGAATGATCTTGATCAGGAGAAATCTAAACTCCTTAATCAGTTAATTCATGAGGACCAGGAAAGATAATTTGAATGTGGAAGAACTCGATTGTCATGGGTTGTTATGTCCTGTCGAAGTTGTTGTCAGAACGATCCATAGATTTCTTTGGTGTATTTATTGTATTTCGTATGATGTGCTGGCTTGGATAACTTGGAAATCCTTGTGGAATGTATTGTTTTAGATTCTAAATAAAATAATAATAATTCCCCCTAAAAAACAAAGGATCAATTAGTAGTAATTAATAAGGTAACAGTGCCATATGTGGTGGTGGTAGTAGCACAAGTATTGGTGACTAATATGTTATATCCTTCAGTTATAGTATACTATGTAATAGTGTGATTTATAGTGGTATAGGAAACTAGAACTACTACATTATTACTGGATTTAGTTTGTCAAATATAGCATTGGAGGCATTAGCTTTAGTTTCCCAACCTCCACTAATATCTATTCTACATAAGTGACTTGAATACCCTCATCAAATTGGTATAATTTGAAATTTAGCATCATAGTAAAATATGACCACAATATGTTTGTACGGTAAATCATATCCTATTAATTAGATGAACAAATATTCATCAAAATGATAGATTGCATGCTTGAACATTATGTTAAAATTGTGTATGTTTTTGCATGGATGTCTCATAATTGCATTTAACTAAAAATATAGAGTATACATTATGGGGTTATCAAATATTTTATAAAAAAAAATTGTAATGGTTTTTGAATTAACAATATTTGCATCTACATGGATTTTGTACTAGACTTTAACTTCTCCCTTGGAAAAAAATCAACAAATTATCATTACATATTCTTCCTAGATGTGATGAATTGGTTTTAATGTGGCTACCTTATGAAGTTATTCTAATGTTGTCTTTTTCTCAATTCTATTCAATGTTGATAAAGCCTTTAAACTACTTGTGCAATATTCATGTAAATGACCATGTTAAGTGGGTCTTGATGACTCCAATATAGAAATTATTCTTGGAGTTGGTTGCATCTATTGTATGTGTTACAATATTGCATGTATTGCTTGGATTAAACCATGTTTACAATAATTTATTATGAAGTTGAAAAGAATTATGGTTTCATTTTTGGATTTGGAATAATTTGTCTTGTGGGAGATACAAATATTATTGCTTCTCTAGACGCTTTTATATCCCTTACGTTTTTTGTGTATTATGGTTTTTTTGACCTCTCAATGATTTATCCTATTTTTAGATAAAATATTTATTTCTCTTTGAAACCCTCATTTGGATTGGTGGAAGTTCGCTAAAATTAATTATTCTTTGAAATTAGAGGTTTAGATCTAGTGATTACAAATCCTTATATCCCTCATTACAAAGTCATTAAAAATTCTTTTGAAATTAGCTCATCCAAATCTAGGTTTGGTAAAAATATTCTAGTCATTTTTTAAATCTTCATAATTCCAATCATAGGGTTTTATATTTATCTATAGATAGATGATCATAAAATAAATCTGAGATTCATGTATAAATTTGTTAGATCTATTATTTTTACATAAAAGTTAGGTGAATCTCTTTGAAGTTGCTTATAATTATGGGAATCTTTTCCAAAAGTTATCCAAAACATTATATATATGAATAAATGATATGATGTCTTCTCCAAATATTCACCATGTAATTAAAATATATGGGTATTTTTGGATCTATAATATTATTTGAAAAGTCCTTAAAATGTCATTATAGAAATAATATATCTAACAAGATCTATGATTTTTTGTGAAAACTATAAATGACCAATGCACAAGCAGGTTTGATAGATTCATACGGACACAATATTTTGAATATATGGGTCACCTTTCAATTTTTTTTTTTGAAAAAGAGGGTAAAAATTTATTAACTCAGCAAAACATCCAAGATACAAAGAAAAAGAAGAAGCTATTCAGACATATCAACTCTCAATAAAGAAGAGAGAGATTGAGAGCAATCAAAAGAAATTTGAGACCAATTCTGAACATGCCAACCATCCTGAAACTCAGAAGCCCATTTAGCTAACAAATTCGCTACCCCATTCCACTCTTGGGGAATATGCACAAAAGAAATAAACTCCAAGTGAGCAAAGATATTGAGAATTTGTCGAGCAATCCAACTCAACCGCCAACTCCCATGAAGACTATCCCCAGAATTCAACAAATTTATAACAATCTGAGAATCATATTCACAAACAATCCGATGCCAACCCAAAGCATACCCTTGCTCCAAATCATATAAAATCATAAAGGCTTCCATGAAGTTATTAGAATGATATCCCTTAAAGTAAGAGAAAAAATTTGGGCAGTACCACTACTGTCCCGCCCCTCACCACCAATACCAACATTACCTAGATTACCCTAGGAAGATCCATCTATATTAATCTTCAACACTCCTGAAGGAGGCATATTCTATTTACCAACCCTCTGCACCTGATTACTCTTACCCATCCATCTACAAGATACATTAGGATCAGGACCATTAACCAAAAAACCTAATCTTTCCATGATCTGACGTTCTGCTTGGTCCATGGGAGAAATAATCTGACATTTTGCAAACACAGTTTCTTGGATCATTTACAAAATCCTCTACCAAACCTGAGAAGTAGCTAAGTCCTTCCCTAGGAAAATCCGATGATTCTGTTCAAGCCAAATCTTCCAAAAAATGCACGAAGGACCAATGCTCCACCCAACGTTTAAAAAGAAAGCCCCTACAGGAGGCCACCCCATACTCCTCCAAAAATCAACTACATATGAAGCATGCGAACAAGGTTGATTCCACACTCCCCACCAATAATTCCAGAGTTGACGAGCAAAGTCGCATTGGAGAAGTAAATTCCCAACAGACTCCTCATCCTTCCCACAATTATAGCATAAAGAGGGGCTAGCAAAACCACACTTTTGAATATTATCCCAAGTAGGACACCGATTATGAGTAGCCAACCACACATAAAAACTACACTTAGGCCAAACATACTTATTCCAAACTTACTTCCACCACGGGACCACATCCTCCCCAAACCACTGTCGATTTTTCAATTACGATGGGATTGAGGAAAAGATTATATGCTTAGATTTTAAGAATTTAGTTATATGATGTAAACAACATTAAACCCTTTTATAGGATTATTAATTAGACCACGGACTTTTAGAAGTAAAAGAAAAACTTTTTTCTTAAAGAAAGCAAAGCACACTAAAAGTATTAAATAAATGATAAACAAAAAGAGACCTCATATGTCGAAATGAAAAAGAGCTAAATGGAAGACATGTTTATTTTACTTTTTAATAAGAATGATAGAATTTATTTAAGGTTGATTTGTGAAGCACAAATATATGCAACTAAAACTTTTTTACTTTCAAAGGATGCCTATCTTAAAATAATTTTTATTTTCAATTAATATAAACTAAAATATCTTTAACTTATCCTTAAGGGATGAAGAGATATAAAACAATGCAATATAATTGATCTTTCCTAAAGGAAGCAAGAATGTAATTAATCTAAAATAGAATCTCTAAAGTGATGTTAATTTTTGATGATATGAACTAATATAATTCTCAGCTAGAATGCTTTTAACTTTTGATGATAAGATGCAAAGAAAAATAATTCTAAGAATGTTAAGAAATATTTTTGTTTATTTTTCTAATGTTTTAAGAAACAACCATGCAAAATATGTGTTAAGGAGAGAATACTATTTTAATTTTTTTTTTCATTATTTTAGATGCAAACTAAATGAAACAATGTTCCTTTAAGTTTTATAAGATGTGATGCAAAGGTAAAATATATTTATATCTTTCTTAATGAATATCATGAGACTTTAGTATTTAATATGTAATGAAATGCACTAAGATTTAAATTTAACTTACTAAACATAAAAATCTATGACGTGTAAGTCCTAAAATGCCATAAATACATGGAAGAGAAGAAATTTTACATACCTAAGATAGTTTAGGGGCCTTTTTATGAATAACTAAGAAGAATATAAAAATATTGGATGCAATATAAAGTGATTTGATCTCTTTTCCATCTAGGATGCTTCATATAGACTTTTTTTGACCTTTTGTCAAAAGTGTGATGGCCTATGGTGCTAATGACAATAGCATGGGTACCCAATCGTGCTATTCAATGAAAGATAGAAGAAGATAAATTTGATAAACATATACATTGTTATGAATTTGTTATAGGTTTCTAATAGAATCTAACTTGATACAAAAGATTATTAAGATAGATAAGAGATGATTTATTAAAGAAGGTTTATAATTTTAAACAAATTAAATCGTTTGTTTATGTACATCATGCATATGATACACCTTCACATACATCAATCAAATAAATCGTTGGCTATGTTAAAAAATTTACTAGTGACAACAAGGAGTAGGATTTGAACCCACAAGGTGATGGAAAAAGTAACGAGTTACTAATTCCAAAAGTATATGCAAAAAAATCATAAATTAAATACAAATTATAGTTTTGAAATCATTTTATGACAATCATAAGTTGTTCATTGAAGGAGCTATATAATAAATTCTATACATTTTCACATGTGACAACCAATTATTTTAGAACCTAAGTGAAGGGTCTTTATTCACTAGGGGATGGTGTGGTCGAGACCTTTATATAATGTAACCATATATATATATGATTTTATATATATATATATATATGAAGGACCTCAACATATTTTTCTCAAATACAATGATAATTCATTATTATGATCTATCCATTCTTGGGGGGGCTTCAATACAATTCTATCTCCTTCAAAAAAGGTGATGCTCTAAGATGATCTAAATCAATGCAAGATATTGCTTTATTGGTCAATTCAAATGACTTTTAGGATGTTATTTCTTCGAGCTTCTAATATACATGGGATGATAAACACATTGGGTAAACTCATATGATAGAAATATTAGATAGGTTTTTCTTAACCTATACATGGTTATAAACATAATATATAATCTCTTTAGACATTTTATTATGAGCAGGATCAGATGACAAATCCATTCTATTTCGATGTGACCTACTTAGAAATTAATATAGGACCATTCTTGTGTACAATCAATCTTAAAAAAAGGAATTTATAATATTATCTGGATATAATTTTATCCATCTTACAATTTTAGTCAAATCATATTTTTATAATATTCTATCCTGATTGCAATGTGCATAGGAGAAAAATAAAATCATATCTCAATCTGCTTATGTAATTTATCCAGATCTAATTTTATCCTCACTAGTTTAAAAAAATGAGGTCTATATAAGCATGACCTTGTAACCGTTTGAGAGCATCTCTCTAGGGTCTCCAAAGGATCTCTAAGCAGATCCCCAAGGAAATTGAAAAGCTATTTGTAGGTGTGTTGGTTGTGACATCTTTCAACAATTGAAGATCAAGATCTCTAGGAAAATTGAAGAGCTCTCTTTATAGGTGGTGGTATGCCTAGGTGACGAGGGGCACATTCCAACTTGATGTGTCTTGACAATTGCAAAGAAAATTTTCTAGTTGCATCAATTTTAAAGAAAATTTCAAGTTTGTAATTCTAGCCAATTTTGATTAATTTGAGCACTGTGAGTTTGGCAAATTCTAGCATTAGATCAGATTAAATTTTGACAAATTTTCCAACATTATAATTCTAGAAAAAATTTAGTAATTGTAAGCCATTTTGGTAAAGCTCCATTGGGATTTAATTTTAAGATTAGATCAATTTTTATTGTTGTTATTTCTTGTTCAAATATGTGCTTGTACAACTTTTTGGATTGTTAAGTTGGATCATATTATTCTTAGACTCCTTGGCTTGGATCTACATCAATTGGTATCAGATATAGGATTGGAGAAGATATGGCACACTGAGGAAGACCATGGACACCACGATATTCTAGGAATGTTAATATTGCTAAGATATTAAGAGGAATTATAGCCAGTTGGATCCTATAGAGATAGTACAAAGAAGAGGAATGCATGTTGAGGATGTTGGTGAGGATGATAAAGAAGAATTTGTTCAAGATACTAAATAAAAAGGTAAATTAGATGAACCAAATAGTATATTTTTGAAAGCAATCACAAAGATGGATAGTAATTTAAAGCTGGAGATCCCATGCTACAACAGAAGTTTGAATCCTAAGGAGCTCATAGACTAGATTATCGATATGGAGAAATACTTTGAATTTGAATCAATGGAAGACCCTGAGAAGGTGAAGTTTATTTGTACTAGGTTGAAGGGGTACGCATCCTTGTGGTGGGATCATGTTCAAAAAGAGGTAAAGAAAAGAAAAATAAAATATCAAGACTTAGGATAGAATGGCTGCCAAACTGAAGGCCAAGTTCCTTCCATTAGATTATAAAATACGTCTTTTCAAGAAACAAAAAATCTGAAGCAAAAGGATATGAGTGTGAAGGACTACATGGAGGAGTTCTAAAATCTCACCATTCAAAATGGTTATATAGCATATAATGAAAATAATATTTCGAGGTATGTCAATGAATTTCACATGTCTATTCAAGATGAATTTGGTATGATCAATTTGAGGTCCATGGAAGAGACCTATCAATGTGCTTTGAAATAGAGGAGAAGTTGTCTCAAAGGCAACAAAATAATTCCAAAGGAAGAGGATGGTTCTCTAGAGGAAGAGGACAAGCAAATGGAGGAAGAGGGCAACAAAAGTAAGAGAGAGAAGCTAGTACTTCTCAAAGTAATTTCAACCATAATATTAACGAAAGCAAAGATTTCTCAAGAGTAAGAGGTGGTTATGGTAGATGAAGGGGTAGAGAATTCTCCAAAAAATTGCTTTAGATATGGAAAAGTTGGTCATCGAGTATTTGAATATCCAATAGTACAATAGGGCAATGGTAAAGGAAAGGAATCCAAGAATCATATTGCACAAGTGGATGAATAAAGTACTACCTCATCAAGAGGAACTATAACAAGGATAATCTCTCATTATGAAGAGAGTGTTGTTGAAACCAGCCAAAGAGGAGCATGAGCCAGTGTAAACAAGAAGTCTATTTACAACAATATGCAAATTGGTAGGCAAGTGTTGCAAAGTCATTATGGATAATGGGAGTACAAATAATTTTAATATCCAATAGTACAACAGGGCAACAAGAAAGGAAATAATTCCAAGAATCACATTGTACAAGTGGATGAAGAAAGTATTGCCTCACCAGGAGGAAGTAAAACAAGGATAATATCTCATGATTAAGAGAGTGTTGTTGAAACCAGCCAAATAGGAGCATGAGCTAGTGCAAAGGAGTCTTTTTACAACAATATGCAAATTGGGAGGTAAGTGTTGTAAAGTCATTATGGACAACGGGAGTACAAATAATTTAGTGTCTAAAAAGATAGTAGAAAATCTTGGGTTGAAGAGGATTGAACACCCAAATCCATACAATGTCTCATTGTTGCAAAAAGGATGTCAAATTTTGGTAAGTGAACAATATATGGTAAAGTTTCAAGTTGGTTTTTACAAAGATGATATACTATGTTATTATACCTATGGATGCTTATCATATTTTGTTGGGAAGGCCATGGCAATGTGATGAAAAGGTAGTGCATGATGGTAGGGTGAAAACCTACACTATTATGAAGGATGGCAAGAGGTACACATTAAGTCCATTGAAGGACAAAGGAGAAGTGGACAAAAATCCTAAAATGTGTTTAATCTTAGAAAAATTATTTCTAAGAGAGATTAACAAAAAGGAAGCTACTAAGTAAATGGACAAACTCAAGGAACAACTAAAGAATGCAAAAGCTACTGAGGTTCAAGTCCTACTTGAGTTGAAGAAGACCAAAAGTTTTATCCAAGATCTAAGTGAAAGATTGGAGAAGACAAAGGAATTAAAAGAAAGATCCAGTGAGGCTATAGAAATAGCCAAGCTCCATGTAGAGGAGCTAGAACTGGAAAGTGTTAATGTATCAAAGAAAAACATTACAGGTTGGAAAACAAAAATTTATACTACTAGAGAAATGAATGGTATAACTATGTCTGAGTTGGAAGATTCTAAATAAAAA
The DNA here is from genome assembly GCA_028583015.1 of Wollemia nobilis. Lineage (NCBI taxonomy): Eukaryota > Viridiplantae > Streptophyta > Pinopsida > Araucariales > Araucariaceae > Wollemia > Wollemia nobilis. The sequence continues at coordinate 1,605,835 of JAQPPZ010005211.1, forward strand.
CTTAGAATAGTGAAACAAGAATTTACGACTTCCTTGGAAGCAAAAATAGCTAAGCAAGAACTATTGATGAAGCTAGAACCTACAAATAGAGAGATTGACAAAACTAAGTCAACACTTGAGCAAGGATTGCAAAATATAGAGATGGACAAACAACCAAGAGAGTAGTGGAGGGTGAACTTAGAAGATGGAGAGAGTGAAAAAAAATGTTGAAAAATAAACTAGATGAGGTAGAAGTGGTGATAGAATCTAGAGTGGTTAAGAGAAAAAGAGGTGTGAAGTATCATGATTATTTTTTAAAATGGAAGAATTGGGTAGTAAAAGAAGCCACATGGGTAAGTGCATCCAAAACTCTCTAGGTACAGGATCAAGGTTGAAGATTTTGTAAAATATCCATGAGCTTTAAGCTCATGAAGCTTCTCTTATCCAAAGTGTCTAATGCAATATAATCCAAATGTATGGGAAATCTTGAATCACCACAAAACAAAAAAGGAAAAAAAGAGAAGAGAGAAAAAAGAGAAAGAGAGAGAGAGAGAGAGAAGAAGAAGAAGAAGAAGAAGAAGAAGAAGAAGAAGAAGAAAAAAAAAAAGGAAAAAAAATTGCAACTGAAAAAGGAATTTCTAATTTTATCCATATTGTAATTTTAACCAAATCAGATTTTTATAATATTTTATCTAGATTTTATTTTTATCCGGATTGCAATGCATGTAAGAAAAAATTAATATTATATTTGGATTTGCTTTTATAATTTATTTGGATCTAAATTTATCCTCACCAATTTGGGAAAACGAGGTCTATATAAAGATGACATTATAACCATTTGAGAGCATCTCTCTAGGGTCTCTAAAGGATCTCCAAGCAAACCTCTAGGCAAATCCCTATGAAAATTGAAGAGCTCTCTATAGGTGTGTTAGTTGTGGTATCTCCCAGTAATTGAAGATCAAGATGTCTAGACAGATTGAAGAGCTCTCTACAAAGATGATGGTATACCCAGGTGACAAGAGGCACATTCTAGCTTTATGCATTTTGTTGTGTGCAAAGAAATTTGTTGAGTTGCATCAATTTCAAAGTTTTAGGTTTGTAATTCTAGAAAATTCTGAGTTATTCCAGCATTGTAATTTTAGCAACTTTGGGCATTGGATCAGATTTGATTCCAATAATTTTTCCAGCATTGTAATTCTAGTAAATTCTAAGTAATTGTAAGCCATTTTGGTAACTACATTGGGATTTAATTTCAAGATTGGATCATACTTTCTTATTGTTGTCATTTCTTGTTCAAATATGTTCTTGTGCAAGTGTCTGGGCTAGTAGGTTGGATTGTCTTGTTCTTAGACTCCCTGGCTTAGATATGCCTCAGTAATAATCATCCAAATCCACTTTGATTTTAGTCTATGTGGCTCTAAGACCTTGATTTCTTCTCGATGGTTATGTTATGGTGGGATGAAGCAAAGTTTGAAGGATAATATATCTAAATGTTTGTTTAAAACATGAAATATATTAACGGATAAATGAAGGTTTGGAATTCAAATTATATTGGTAACATATTTAAATAAAAGGATGAAATTGAATCCAAACTCAAAAAACAAGAGATAAGAGAAATCATAGAATTAATTAAATATGTTGTTAATATATTTAAATAAAATATGAAATTGAATCCAAAATCAAAAAATTACAAGAGATAAGGGAAATTAATAGAATTAACAAAATTCTTATTTTCAAGAAAAATAACTACATTTTATCATAATGTATTAAAAAGGAGTTATATTGGTACCAAAAACCTAGGAAGGGTTGGCTTAGAGATGAGGACAAAAATACCATATTCTTTCATGCTACAACCAAAATAGATCTATCTTATTTTGTCACAATAAATTATTTTAACTCTAGATGGATAAACTATTGAGGAAGAAAAAGTTATAAATAAGGAAGCAATTAATTATTAAAGGTATTATCTTAGATGTTAGGCAAGATAAAGAGGCCTAAGGTAAGCTTTTAACAAAATATTCCATGAACTGTCACATAGCAGCAAAATGAAATATTGACTAGGAAGATCCCTATAGAGGAGCTACATGAGGTAATTTTCTCTTTCCACCTTAACAAGGCACATGGTCATAATGGATTTCCTCCTATTTTCTTTCAAAAAATTTAGGGTTTGTTAAGAGTGATATGTTGGCTATTGCTGAAGAGGCCAGGAAAAAGAAGGCTACAATAAGTGAGATCAATACCTCCTTTATTACATTAGTTCCTAAGGAATATGAAACAAAATATTTTGAAAGTATGGTCCAATAAGCCTTTGCAATGTAATTTACAATATTAGTTCAAAAACTATGGCAAACAAATTAATAAACATTTTAGATTGTGTAATCTCAAAGGAACAAGGGGTGTTTTTTCATGATAAATACACTCTTGATGGTGTAAATAATTGCACAAGAGGCCATACATTCTCTTAATTCCATGGAAAATTTAAATATGCTTATGAAATTATATATGAACAAATCATATGATACAATTTGTTGGAGTTTTCTATATAATATTCTAAGAGAAATTGATATTGATTGAGGTTGGTGTGAATGGATTAAATGTTGTTATAGCACTCCAAAATATTATATTTTGATAAATGGTTCCCTTAATGGACACTTTGAAACATTTTGTAGACTTTTCTAGGATGACCCACTATCTCCTTATCTATTTATTATTCTTGCACAGACATCGAGGAGACCTTTCTTAATGGTAAAACTAGAAGGAAAAATCAAAAGTATTTATGTTGCAACACATGATCCCTTTGAATATCCAATATTTTTATGATACTATTATTTTGGATCATAACTTAGTCAATGAGGTCATTAAGTTTAAATCAATATTATAATACTATGAGAAAGCTTCTCGACAACTAGTTAATGCTACAAAATATAGGTTCTTTTTTATTAACATTACCTTAGATTTGCAATGGATTATTGTGGATATTTTAGAGTTCAAAGTAGGATAAGTTCTATCAACATTTTTGGGTATTCCTTTATCTAGTAAAGTAAAGAAGGAGATTTTAGGACTTTGATAGAATGAATCTTGTTTGGTAGGTTGGAAAGGTAATTTCTTAACCATGTTGGAAGATTGTTGATCCTTGATGTTTGGATGTTTACATTGTTGGATTAGGTTACATCATATACCAATTTGCCTTAGTATAGCATAAGCACCTTCATGTGAGGAAGGTAATTTACACATGAGGACAATAACTAGATTTAACTAACTTGGACTAATGCACCTTATGAGTGGTAGTTACAATACTTCTTAACCTTATGCCACTAAACTATAATAGTAATGTAGACACCAAAATAGCACCATTCGATTAAGTGACTACAAACACTGATCGCATGCACATACACAGCTTTTAGGGCAGCCTTTAGAGGTCAAACAGTGGTCTTGACCACTTGCACAGCAGTTTGAAAGATCGAAAAATGAGCAGAGCAAAGTCGGTCGTTCTAGAGCCTTTAACAAACTTCAAAGCCTTCTTAGCCTTCTTCAAAGCCTTCTTCAAGCCAAGCCTTTATCCGCGCCAAGCCTTTTGTCAAAAACCAAGCCTGTCGGCGGGCCCAAAGTGTCGCGATATCGCGACACTTTGGGCCCCGACCAAAAGCGGGCCCAAAGTGTCGCGATATCGCGACACTTTGGGCCCCGACCCAAAGCGGTCCCAAAGTGTCGCGATATCGTGACACTTTGGGCCCCGAGCCAAAGCCGGCCCAAAGCGTCGCGATATCGTGACACTTTGGGCCCCGAGCCAAAGCCGGCCCAAAGTGTCGCGATATCGCGACACTTTGGGCCTCAAGCCAACACCTGGCCAAAGTCAAAAGCAGACACGTCACCAATCAAAAGCATACATTCGACCATCCAAGGAACGACCGCCACGTGGCACCTCTACGTGTCCCTTCTCGAAGAGACCCCATGGCTCTGTAAAACGGTGGACTTCACCAACTGAAGTAATGAGACGAGCACTCTCAACAACAAATCCAGCCTGAGGCCATACTTCATAACTGCTGACACGATTTTCTAGCGAGAATCTCTGTGCGAGCCATGCCTCATAATGACCCGATAAGGATCAAATTTGAGCGGCGCCTACGAATTTAGGGTTTTGAACATTAATGCTCTCAGAGGCCGAACCCTCTATAAAAAACCGGCTCGATACAATATATTGAGGAGACTGCGAAGCATTTTGTTAACACAACGAAGTGCTGCTCATTTGGATATCCGACTGTATCAATCTAAGTTCACCTTATTTACATCTAGAATCTCTCACAAATAGAGGTTGGTGGGTGATTCTTAGAAGAGTGAACCGGACTTTCACACCCGACAGTGGATCACTGCATCCCACTAATTCGACGACAACACACAACCTTAGATCTCGAGCCCATTCCTAGTGGATTGGCGTCGAGACTAAGTGTAAACCAGGGGTGGCCCGCTTGGGCAGCCCATGAACGTTTCTAGTTAATGCAATATATGTTGTTCTCTTTTGAAATACATTGCAAAAACTAACAATATCGAAATAGCTTATTCTTTACGTTGTTCAAATAAACTTTACGTTAGAATATATCGTGTCATACGTTATATGCTCGAATGCGTCTTGCAATACGTTTTATCGAATATTGTCATGCAACACAATGAAGTGCTAACTTGCAGGCAATAGCATTAGAATCGGTTGATTATTTTAATGACTGTCCATGTCTCATGTATTGTGTTGTCTTCAAGTAGAATAAAAATAACTAGTTTACGTTTTACATCCTCGGATATATGCCATTTCGAATGTATACTGTTCTCTGTTCTCGGCAAAAGTTGCAGTTTCACGAAGAGTTGTTTTATTCATGCATCTGATCTATCTTCATATGTATGCTAAAGTCAGAAGGTTCTGCCCTCTTATTACAGGTGCTACTAACGTTCTTCTCGTGTTTCTGAATGCAGGGTAAGCGGTTGAACGCAAGATAGGCAACGGCTAACAAGACTCATTAAACATCAAGCGGCGGCAACACTACAGCCCGCCCATTTTACGTGTGGGCATGCGGAAGGGGATCACTGTTCATCTGTTGTAACCGAGAACGTGTAACTGAAGAGAGATACTGTAACCGAGCGGAATTACATTAATAAAAAGGGTTGTGCTCTTGTTTTTAATTTAATTCTATCTGTGTTATTTTATGCCTCGATTTAGTTCTGTTTTATTTGCATCTCAGTGTTTTATTTCCGAAATCTCATGCTTTCAGTGGCGATCACGGTGGGACCGGTTCCCATATTTTTAAAAATCACAGAAGTTAATTAAACTTGTTGTGTCTTGTGCTTAACAGGTACTTCTTTTTAGCCGGAGGTCAGAAACAACAATTTCGGGCAGAAAGGAGGTAACGATTCTAGCCGTCCATATCATTTTCTGTTGCGAAGTTTCGGGTTATTTCATTTACTGTCATTTTAATTTCTTTTAATTATTACAGTAAGGTAGAGAAATTTTTCTTAAAAATTTTTCTTGCTTTATTTAATTATGTAGTTATCTGCGTAATTATTCATTTAATAATTAAATTTTTAATTATTAAAATAAGGTAGAGAAGTTTTTCTTAAAGATTTTTCTTGCTTTATTTAATTATGTAGTTATCTGCGTAATTATTCATTTAATAATTAAAAAAAATTTTGTTAAAGAAAGGTAGAAAATTTCTTTGCAATTTTTACTTGCTGTTTTCAGTTAGTATTATCTGTCTGGCATAGGGAAAGATTTCTTTTTCGGTTGCTTGTTTCAAATTTGCAAAGTAAAATGAATCCCACACACCACGTGGTACTTTAAACCAAGGCGTTGGTCGTAAAACCCCAACCCTTGAGCAAGACCAAAGGTGGATTCCATTATCACTTTGGCTTGAGATATTGCATCCATTACCTCGATCGCGATTGTTGCTAGACGTAAATCCCGACGAAAGCCGACCGAGTGTTGTCGGGGTGATTCCCATGCACGCGAGGATAAGTCTTCTATGGTAGGTGTCATAAACAGAGCGATTCCCCTTCCGTACCGCCTATGTTCCACGTACCATCTCGCTCTCACGTACCTATAGTCTCCCTCACGTAAGGGCGGGTATATAGAGAGGTTGGTATATCGGTCCGGCAATGGTATATTGAAGGGGCGACCATTTATGGGAGTCATATGAGCCAACATTATGCATTTAAACGTTCTTCCAAAATTGCAAAAACAAAACAAAACATCAAAATGCACTAAACCAGTTTAGGACACACTATTAATCCTTAAAAGAGATAATCACGGTTTTGTGTATGCGTGTGTTCATTTTTGCTTAGTGTAAACAAAAAGACAAATCATCATAAACGAGATAAAATCTGCTTAGACAGTAGAGAGCACCACGATGATGTACACCCGTAGCCAAGCCCAATCAAGGGCGGAAGCTGCGGAAGGTGCACAAAGGGAGGGCGCTAGTCGCCTTCGCTTTAACCCCAAGGATTTGGTCATACCACCTTGGCGGCCTGACACACAAGGTAGTCCCCTCCAAGGTACCCCTTCTGAGAGCACTCCTATTCAGCATAACACTCGACACACACCCTTCCATGAAGGGTACAATCATGGGAGAGCTCCCTTAGATGCTCGTTATGAGCGGTCACCGCGCGATGAAGCGCTGAGTCAACCTAGGGTTCGACGAGAGGAACCACATGGTTACACTATCCCTCTTTCAACCCCTCCAGTTGTCAGGACTACAAGGACAAATTCAGAGCACAAGGCTCCTCAGGCAGGCCAAGCCAACTCCGTCCGCCAAATCGTGCTCACTTATGAAAGAGAGCATGAGGAAGATTCCTACCTTCCTCATAAACAATACACATCGCGGGCGCAATACGCCTCTGCACCTGCTAAATATCATGGTCACACTCTGAGGCCAGAACCTCAGATAAATGCCAATACCTCCAACAGAGAGAGGTGGCCTCTAGAGATCTTGGATCACTACGACCAAGATAGATATGTCAGAGAGGCATCTAGGCCTTCGAGACATGAAGTGGTGAGACCAACTATCTTAGAATCTATCAAACATTTCACACATCGGATGCAACTCACGCAACTTGAGCAAGAACAACAACGGTTAGAGCAATGGTATCTTCTAAATAAAGAACACCTTCAACACCAGGAGGAGGAGTTGTTCCAACACACTGTGCAGGAGAGGACTCCAACCCCTCACACACATAAAACAAAACATTATGAGAGGCACAAATCCGAACCTCTTGAGCAAAATAGGGTAGACCACATCGACCCGGCAGTCGCCAGAAAAGTCGTCCGCCAAGCTCAAATAACGCAGGTTGAACAAGGTCGCCAGGAGTTAGAAAACTTATACATGCAGCGCAAAGCGGATAAGTTGCGCTATAAACTACCTGAGAAGGCGCCAACCCCTTGCATCCAAAGAGCACAACAGTATGAGGAGCACAACCCCCGGGTGCGAGACGAGTCTCTGCGACCTTATCAAGCATCACCCCCAATGCCTCCTAGACATGAGCAGGAGGCTACTCCTATAAACAATGACGAGTGCCTTCCTCAGGAACCCACTCAGGTTTATGGGCCACCCTTAGAAAGTCACCAAGAAGCCTCTGAGGAATCAGAGCAAAGAGAAGAGCTGGATGAACTGCCCTACCAAGACATGGGGGGTGCTATTCAGCTACCCCTCCATAGGTCCCCGGTTCTCAACACGAACCAATCAAAGCGGAGGAGCTCAAATCTCCCGATCTATGCAAAGAGCTAGAGCACTTAGAGTTGGTGGAGACCAAGATTTTGGAGCTCCCAAGGCCCAACTTACATGAGGCTCTTTTCGAAGAGGATCAACCTCTAACCGTACTCACTGATGATGCAGTCCTCCATATCTCAGAATCTACAGATCCTGATGAGCTATACACATTGTTCGAAGCTTCTGAGGAATCAGAACAAGAAGAAGAGCGGGATGAACAGCCCCACCAAGACATGGGGGGTGCTATTCAGCTACCCCTCCATGAACCCCAAGTTCCTCAACAAGAACAAATCAAAGAGGAGGAGCTCAAATCTCCCGATACATACAAAGTGCTAGAACACTCAGAGTCGGTAGAGACCAAGATTTTAGAGCTCCCAAGGCCCAACGTACATGAGGCTCTTTTCGAAGAGGATCAACCCTTGGTTGTAGGACTACCTGATGATGCAGTCCTTCATGTCTCAGAATCCCAAGATTCTAAAGAGCTATACACATTGTCCGAAGGTGAGGATGAAACAGAGATAGCCCACAACAATCACATACGACAACATCGACACCCTGTAAATATCGATGAAGCATGTCAAATGATAAACATAATACTAGGGCATGAGTGGCGCATAGACCCAGCCCACCAGCATCACATGTCGATCCCACTCCTTTGGGAAGGTCGCGAGCAACTTCCACCCAGAGATATCATAGCACCATCAGTGTCGAAGGCAGACCCTGTCCTCCTATCCGTGCATAAGGCCGATCCATTCGTGCCAATTCCTACAGAGCCAGATCCGGTGCACAAAGATTGTCAAGCTAGGGGTACCTCTATTCCCTGAAGAGCAAGTGGATTACACCAAATGCTCCAAAGGTGTCCATCAACCCTTTGGTCAAACCAAAATGCTCCAAGGATTATCACAATCGCTTGGTCATCCCCAAAAGCTCCAAGGATTATCGCAATCGCTTGGTCAATCCCAAAAGGCTCCAAGGATTATCACAATCGCTTGGTCATCCCCAAAAGCTCCAAGGATTCTTACAATCGCTTGGTCAACCCCAAAATGCTCCAAGGATTATCACAATCGCTTGGTCAATCCCACAAAGGCTCCAAGGATTCTTGCAATCGCTTGGTCAAACCAAAATGCTCCAAGGATTATCACAATCGCTTGGTCAATCCCAAAGGCTCCAAGGATTCTTGCAATCGCTTGGTCAATCCCAAAATGCTCCAAGGATTTCCACAATCACTTGGTCAAAAATCATGAAAATTCAAAAACAACAAAAATCATCAAAAACAACAAAAATTTGCATTTCATTTCTAGGCATATTCAAATTCATCAAATAGAGAGTTCTTCTTGCAATTCATCTTCATATTCACCAAAATCAATCCATCAAAAATACAAAAATATATAGCTGCATCCAAGCATTGCATCCATACATTGCATATTCATGGTCGTACAGGTCAAAGGCACCATAGGCTATCATGGTTCTACTAGTCCATCTTGTTCCACACTGTTCCATTTTACAAAAACAACAAAAACACCATTCATTTTACCACACTAGAGTCAGTGGTCTTTTAATGTATCAAGAGTTTTTCGTGATCCAGTCATCATTTTGCTCTTTAGCAATGAAATGTATCAAGTCAAACAGATTTTACGAAGGTAGAGTTACACTTGCAATACACCTTGTTACGTAACATCCCAACACAAATTAAAACACATAAAAATTCCCGAGTTGTGTGAACGAAGGATGAAACCTGCACAGTAATCCAGGTTACCATAAGCGAAACGGTTATCTTGCTCATCCCCCTATGCGAATGACCCCAAGAATGCTGAGAGTTGGCAAAAGGACAAGCATCCTCCCTACCCAATTCCCTAAGAATCCCAAAGTTGCAAAACGTCAAAAATTTGCAAAATGTCAAAACTTCAAAATTTGACACCCTACAGTGCACATCTCAAAAAGCACAAAGAATAGTGATTATCGTCACTCCATATCCAAATCCCTTGCTCAAGAGAAAAGAAAAATAAATCAAAATAAACAGTGATTATTATCACTATAACGAGCAAGTATCCCAATACAATTGAAGAAAAGAAGGGAGTTGACCTTGAATCCCTGGAACTCTCAGCATTCTGACAGGTCATGAGGCAAGCCTCAATACCGGTTTGGTTGATAGCCTATCGGTCACTGGCGGTAAACTTCTCGCATGACGATATATCTATCACATTAACTTGTGTATAGATCAATGTTTGCATGTGGATGAGCTAGCTTATGGTATCCTGGAGAACACCGCAGATTAATCTAACTACATACAACAAAGGAGTTAGTGGAGCTAATTAGGTGATCCTCAATACAGGTTCGGTTGAAAGCCCATCTGGCACTGGCGGTATCCTGACAAATACCACATAAATGAACTCAATTGCACACACAGGGATGTGAAATAACTTGGTCAAAAACAAGTCCGATTCATACCTTGTTCAAAAGTCTTGTAAGATAAAGTACAGTCATGGCTAGTGAGTTAAAACTGTCTGAGTCTCAGAAAACCTTAGCTACATTTCTAAACCAATTACACTACTTTTCATCCTTGCAATACCATCAGAAAATACAAAAAGAAGAAACACCACATTTGTACATAGCAAAGTAATGGAGTTCTAAACAATCTATGGTGCCATAACCAAATATCACCAAGTCCATACATCCATTTCATTTTTGCATATCACATGCATTTGCATTCATCATGCATCCATCAAAATAAATCAACATACAACATTGGTAATTATCATACCATATGCATCCATCCATATAAAGTAGCATGCATCCACCAACATCAATCATTGTGCATAAAATCATGACATCTACGTAAAGAAAGAAAATCAAAACAACAAAAACATCACAAAAATGCAACACAAAAAGAAGCAATAAGCATTGCCGGACACGAGTGCTCTTGCACTCAACCTCTTGGCATAGAAAATCGATGTCGGGGCTCAAATTATCACTCTCCTACTTCCCCAAGAAGGCTACCATAGCCGGACCGCTCCACGGGAAGATGGGTTTTCGATGATTTCACCCCATTACGGCATCACCAAAAGGGTTAACACCCACCAAAAATAGGTCCAAATGTCGGGAAATTGCACGTGCTCAAATGGAAAAACATCTAAAGGCACCCTAACCTAAGTCATCTTGGGTCAAGCGACTCGTCGCTTTTCTCACGAAGGTCATTCCCTCATCGATTCGTCGCTTGAGGGGGTAGTCACACTTAGTCACCAATCAACAACCACACACCCAATCAAGGCAATGACATGCATTCAAAGAATCATTGACAAAGACAATCACGCTCCCGCTTGGGGCAATAAACAAGCAATCATTAAATTGATCAAATACTTGGCATTCCCGAAGCATGAACACAAGGTTCCCCTGTGGATAAAAGGTTACGCCCTTTGCCTAATCATGACTGATCAATGTCCAAGCTCAAGTCACACCTCACCAAAATAGGTTAACACTTGAAATCAAATTCCTTAGCTCGTCAGAAGCAAGGATTCAAGAATGCATGCCCTTTCCATACTTGGGGCATTAAAAGTTGGTTAGGTTACCAAGAAACCCTAATCATTAGTGCTTTGGTCGTATATTTTTGCTCAGCACTGCGTCACCCGCAGCGCTTCCCAAAAAGGGGCATCTGTAGACACCAAAACAGCACCATTCGATTAAGTGACTACAAACACTGATCGCATGCACATACACAGCTTTTAGGGCAGCCTTTAGAGGTCAAATAGTGGTCTTAACCACTTGCACAACAGTTCGGAAGATCAGAAAATGAGCAGAGCAAAGTCGGTCGTTCTAGAGCCTTTAACAAACTTCAAAGCCTTCTTAGCCTTCTTCAAAGCCTTCTTCAAGCCAAGCCTTTATCCGCGCCAAGCCTTTTGTCAAAAACCAAGCCCTGGCCGAAGTGTCGCGATATCGCGACACTTTGGGCCCCCGACCCAAAGCGGGCCCAAAGTGTCGCGATATCGCGACACTTTGGGCCCCGACAACACCAAAGTGTCACGATATCGCACACTTTGGACCCCTTGACCCAAGCGGGCCCAAAGCGTCGCGATATCGCGACACTTTGGGCCCCGAGCCAAAGCCGGCCCAAAGCGTCGCGATATCGCGACACTTTGGGCCCCGAGCCAAAGCCGGCCCAAAGTGTCGCGATATCGCGACACTTTGGGCCTCAAGCCAACACCTGGCCAAAGTCAAAAGCAGACACGTCACCAATCAAAAGCATACATTCGACCATCCAAGGAACGACCGCCACGTGGCACCTCTACGTGTCCCTTCTCGAAGAGACCCCATGGCTCTGTAAAACGGCGGACTTCACCAACTGAAGTAATGAGACGAGCACTCTCAACAACAAATCCAGCCTGAGGCCATACTTCATAACTGCTGACACGATTTTCTAGCGAGAATCTCTGTGCGAGCCATGCCTCATAATGACCCGATAAGGATCAAATTTGAGCGGCGCCTACGAATTTAGGGTTTTGAACATTAATGCTCTCAGAGGCCGAACCCTCTATAAAAAACCGGCTCGATACAATATATTGGAGAGACTGCGAAGCATTTTGTTAACACAACGAAGTGCTGCTCATTTGGATATCCGACTGTATCAATCTAAGTTCACCTTCTTTACATCTAGAATCTCTCACAAATAGAGGTTGGTGGGTGATTCTTAGAAGAGTGAACCGGACTTTCACACCCGACAGTGGATCACTGCATCCCACTAATTCGACGACAACACACAGCCTTAGATCTCGAGCCCATTCCTAGTGGATTGGCGTCGAGACTAAGTGTAAACCAAGGGTGGCCCGCTTGGGCAGCCCATGAACGTTTCTAGTTAATGCAATATATGTTGTTCTCTTTTGAAATACATTGCAAAAACTAACAGTATCGAAATAGCTTATTCTTTACGTTGTTCAAATAAACTTTACGTTAGAATATATCGTGTCATACGTTATATGCTCGAATGCGTCTTGCAATACGTTTTATCGAATATTGTCATGCAACACAATGAAGTGCTAACTTGCAGGCAATAGCATTAGAATCGGTTGATTATTTTAATGACTGTCCATGTCTCATGTATTGTGCTGTCTTCAAGTAGAATAAAAATAACAGTTTACGTTTTACATCCTCGGATATATGCCATTTCGAATGTATACTGTTCTCTGTTCTCGGCAAAAGTTGCAGTTTCACGAAGAGTTGTTTTATTCATGCATCTGATCTATCTTCATATGTATGCTAAAGTCAGAAGGTTCTGCCCTCTTATTACAGGTGCTACTAACGTTCTTCTCGTGTTTCTGAATGCAGGGTAAGCGGCTGAACGCAAGATAGGCAACGGCTAACAAGACTCATTAAACATCAAGCGGCGGCAACACTACAGCCCGCCCATTTTACGTGTGGGCATGCGGAAGGGGATCACTTTTCATCTGTTGTAACCGAGAACGTGTAACTGAAGAGAGATACTGTAATCGAGCGGAATTACATTAATAAAAAGGGTTGTGCTCTTGTTTTTAATTTAATTCTATCTGTGTTATTTTATGCCTCGATTTAGTTCTGTTTTATTTGCATCTCAGTGTTTTATTTCCGAAATCTCATGCTTTCAAGTAATAATTCCTAAGAAAGACTACAAATCATAAAGACTACATTGAAATCCATCCTTGTAAACGATGTCACTTTCAAGTTTTCCAATAGGTATAACATCTTAATTTGATAAAATTCAATGAAATTTTCCTTGAAAAGGATAAGAGGAAAACATTAGGTTCCCTCTTTGTAAATGGGATAGGGTTTGTAAAGGAAATAATATGGGAGGAACATGTATATGGAATTTTCGACTTATGGGTTTTGCATGGGCAAAATTTATTTGGAGATTATTTAAAGACCAAAGAAAAAGTTAGGCAAAAATGTTACTTCAAAATATATATGTTCTTTAGATGCAATGAAATTGTTTAGGAAATAAACCTTACCTAAAGGATTATCAATATGGATCTTCATATCAGTTAGATTGCAATTGCTTAAGAATAATATTAGATGGTTACTCAATGAGGGGGGATTTTAAAAAAAATTAGTTCAATGCTTGGTTGGAACCTTGTCCTCTTATTTGTGAATGACAAATTGTTGGCTCAGGTATATCTAGCTTGTAAAATATCCAAAGGTTAAGGATTATATTAATGTGAGCAACAACTCTAGTTTATGGATATCTATCAATAACCTAGTAGGAGACGAACTCAAACAAATAGTGAACAAGCTTCAAAATATTCTTCACTAGTTCTACCTACCTGCTTTTACATGGAAAGATGAGTTGGTTTGGAATCTATCAAAAGAGGGTTGATAGTATGTTAAGTTGGGATATGAGGATTTAGAACAATGAAAATTTTCTATTGTCAATGATTTCCCTTAGAAGAATGTTTGGTCACCAAGGGCTCTTCCTAAAGCCTCAACATTCCTTTGCTTAGCAATCCAAAGTAATATTCTTGTAGGAGAGAATCTAAAAATAAGATATTATGGACCTTTCAAGTGTACCTTGTGTGAGAAGGTTCTAAAAGCATCAAATCATTTACTTCTTCATTGATCCTTTGCTTACACCATCTAGGGTCACTTTTTTTAAAATATGAAAATATATTGGGTAGTTACATCAACATTGATAGAGTTTATGAAATATTAGATTATATGTATAAAAAATAAATCATTATGTATTATGTGGAGGATTGGTCCTATCATTATTTGCTAGAATTTATGGCTTAAAATATTTTTTTTGAAAGGAGCTCAAAATCATGCCCAAGTTTAGAACCATATTATTGACTCTCATGCAAAATGTTTACAAGCATGGTGCTCATCGTGGGAAGCCACAAGTGCAAAAAAAGAGGTGCTAGTCTCTTAATCACAATATTTGAATATACACGGGAGGATCATCTATAAAATTGGAGTTACCACAAATAATATGCTTCAATCTATGATAAAATAAAAATGTTCGTACATTGGGTTTATTAAAATTAGTTTTGATGATGCTTCTAAAGGAAAACTAGAAATAGTTAGTGGAGGTGGTGTTTTTGAAATAATGAAGAAAAAATTCAACTCACTTACTCATAATCATATGGAACTTCAATTAATAACTAGACTGTGGCACTTCTTACAAGGATCAAAGTTTCAATTGAAGAAGGATGGAAATATATTTCAATTTATGAGGATTTACAAATTATCATTTATATTATCATCACAACTGGATGTGGAGATTGGATTAAAAATACCATTATTGTCGATGTTCATCAACTATTGTTGGAGGTAATCTATTGGAAATGTGAACATATCTATAGAGATGGAAACTAGATAGTAGATATTTTAGTCAATCCTAGTGTTGATCTTAACCTTGGCAAAATCCAAATTTTAGAATATAATTGGTTGAATGAAATTTTATCCCTTAAATAAAATGATGTCAATGAGTTAATTGTAGAAACATAATAATTTGACGAAGATGAATGAAATTTTGATAAAAAGGCAAGCTCAATATGGAAAACAAAGAATATAAGAAGGTAAGCTATATGTGGTTTAATTGACCTTACAACAAATGTATTTTTTATTATTTTGATGAGAGTGGCCCCTAATAGAAGCCACATATAGCTTATTAAAAAATAAAATAAAATAGGCTCACAAAATCCCCCCAAAAAAGTAACTATTAGACTACCAAAGAAGAATATTAAGAGATGCCTATTTAGTTCTAACACCTGCCCATCAAGGTAGAAGCATAAGAGCAAGGCTTGCAATAAAGTGAAAGTCTAGTTTTTAGATTTTTAAAATGTTATAGCTATATAACTCTAGTGTAAAGTTTATATATTGTACATAAAATTGCTATATGATTTTGTGTGATGTCCTACACCCATATTAGATTTTTATTTTTGCATACATGCTATATATGTTGTTATTTAAATGTAATAATAACCCTCACATATTTGCTTTGGGGTGATGCATTTTTTGCAAAGGGTTTTCATTCCACATCAGTTGAATATATTTTGTGTATATTTTATTTCCGTTTTTTTAGTTTTTAAGTTGCTTTTGCATATTTCATGTCAAATGCTGTGTATGATAATATTTGACCTTTCATGGTCATTGTTAGTCACATCCACTTTAGATTAAGTATAGTCTTTGACCACATTATAACCATTTCAACATGAATCCCAAACTAAATTGTTGATTTTCTTATGAATTAATATATATATATATATATATATATATATATATATATATATATATATATATATATATATATATAGAGAGAGAGAGAGAGAGAGAGAATTACTACTATTATATGGTATATCTTTATTATTAACAAGTTTATGAAAAAATAGAATTTAAAAATTATAAAGAGTATATTTCTCTATAAAAAATATTGTAAATCAACATTAAAAACAATAAAGTTGTGTGTACATATGTAAGGTGAAATTCAAAACTTCAAAGATGGGATATGAAAATGAGGGTGTAAGGCATGTATGATACCAAGATGAAAGGGCTCTAATAACTTTAGGTGCATGCCAAAAGCACCTACCAATTGCCAAAATGTACACCATTAATAAGCCCGATGTTTGTTGCATTATTAAGGTGTTGCATATTTACCTAAGCATCAATGTGGTGCATTCTTAATATGAGACCAAAATAATGGATACAAAACCCTAGACAACATTGAAAATAAAAATGCTAAGCCCACATATTTTGCTAAACATGCATAGGAGGGGTTGTGCTATATTGTATTGATGTAAATGACATAAAATGAATACCTAAAACCTTATTGACAATGTGAGTTGGCATGAAGGGTCCCACATTAAGTCATTATGCCCTTGTTATCCTTCTCCATTTTATTTTCTTTCTAGATAGTATTACCAACCTATATTCCATTTATATTTGCTTCTTTATTCAACAAGAATATTGAACTACTTCAATATGCCTCAAATATGATTTCAAGCATTTTGTCATCATTTATGGCTCTAAGTCCTTAACATACTTTGAAACTATTTTTAGATTCTTTTAGTTACCATTTATTTCACAAATTTCAATAAGCATTCCTTATCCATATATTCTTCTATTAAAAAAATGTAAAATTGTATGAAGATCCCTCACATTCTACATCAAGCCTTAAGCAATCACTTGAAAATATATCCCTATAACCAACTTCATTATTATTATCATATCATAAGAGTGTATGGATTTATAATGCCAAATACATCAACAAACTCCTCCTCTAGATGAATCCACTAAAAATTTATTTTCCTTATCCTTGTGTTGGGCATTGCTACCACTTAGCATATTAATTTAGGCCTTCTTGACTTAAGATTATTGTTAGCTAGACTCAAAATATCCTTCTTTTTACAATTGCAATCCTTCAAGGGCATTGATTTTTCCTTTATACTTGCCATTAAAACATGATATTCTTCAAACTTTGTATTTTTGCACGCTTACTATCATAGCTACTCCCATCCAAATGACAAATATGTTGCTCATGACCTTGTGCTTTATTTGGGGGCTCTTACATCAATTTCAAATGTCATTAAAGTAATCCCAAATCCATTTTCTCTTTGATGGACATTGACTTGATTGAAGATGAACTAAAAAATGACTTGTTGTTGACTAGAATTAATATATTGATATAGTGTTTGCTAGTAAGTTTCAAAGCTTGTTGGCTTTCTCATATGCTAGCATATGACTAGTGAGTCTTTTTGAAAGAGTTAAGGCCTTTTCAATTATTTCTAACAAAGTTCAATTTTCAATGGATTTCCTATGAAAGGCTTAAATTATTACCATGAAATTTCCTAATACAAATAAATTTAATATAAAATTCTTTATAATTATGTGGTTGATAACAACAACAAAAGCTATCAATATATTTTTAGTTTATATAAAGGACCCATAACATATATAATTTAATAAGACTTAATTAAATTTTTCAATAAGACTATCAATACTACCTATGATTTCTATTTACAATTAAAAATCTATCAAAATTTTACTATGTTAAGGTTATTAAAAAAAAAATTAAGTTTGATCAAATATACATTCTATTAAAAATATTTTAAAATTCAAGCCAAACATTTTTATTTACAAAAGTAGAATGACTTTTCTATATAATTAACATAATTTTTTTTTTTAATTAGTTATATGGGATTGAAATGGACTCCACCTGTTTTACATCATCACTACATTGTCCATGTAAGCAAATAACATATAGTAATTTATAAATTGGTAATCTTTTACATAAATCTTTTCCAATGTTATGAAAGATGTTCAAACATAAGCCACTATTTAGAATTTAAACTCTATTGCTTGCTATTAAATTACAATGCTGGTTGGTTCTCTTATATGTGTTAGCATATGACTAGTGATTCTTTATTAAAGAGTCGACACCTTTTCTATCATGCTTTCTAACAAATTCCAATTTTCAAAATATTTCCTTTGAAGGGCTTAAATTATTACCATGAAATTTTCTAATATAAATATATATAATACAAAATTCTTGATATTTCTATGGTTAATAACAACGAAAAAAAGCTATCAATATATATATAAAGGACCCATAGCATATATAATTTAACAAGTTTTGAAAAAAAAATAGTAAAACTATAATACTAAGTATGACTTCCATTTACAATTAAAAATCTCAAATTTTATTATGCTAATGTTATTAAAAAAAAACTTTGACTTTGATTAAGCATACATTTCTATTAAAAATATTTTAAAATTCAAGCAAACATTTTTATTTTTAAGAGTAGAATAACTTTTCTAAATAATTAACACAACTTTTTTTTAATTGGTTATATAGGATTGAAATGGACCCCACCCATACATCATGTCCACATTGTTCATGTGAGAAAATAAAAATACTAATTTCAAATTGGTAATATTTTAGATAAATCATTTATAATCTTATGAAAGGAGATGTTCAAACATAAGCCACTATCTAGAATTTAAACTCTAGTGCTTGTTAGTAAGATTCAAATCTTGTTGGCTCTCTTATATGTTAGCATATGACTAATGAGTCTTGTTGAAAGAGTTAAGACCTTTTTAATTATATTTTCTAATAAAGTCCAATTTTTAATAGATTTCAAAGGGCTTAAATTATTACCCTGAAATTTCCTAATACTAACAATAACAAAAGCTATCAGTATATTTTTAGTTTATATAAGGGACTCATAAAATTTATAATTTAATAAGTCTTGAATTAAAGAATTTCAAAAAAATTACCAATACTATCTATGATTTCCATTTACAACTAATAAACTGTCACAATTTATTATGCTAATGTTATTAAAGAAACTTTGGCTTTGATTAAGCAGACAGACATGTATTAACAGAAATGTATTAAGCATACATTTTTATTAAAGATATTTTAAAACTCAAGTCAAACAATTTTATTTGCAAGAGTATAATGACTTTTCTAATTAATTAACATCTACTCTTTTTGAACTGGTTATAAGGTATTGAAATGGATCCACCAGTATACATCATGACCATATGATGGTATTACAACAAGTTTGGCAATTATAGATGTTTTTTTTTTGGTAAATAAAAGTCTTCATTAATTACCGGGTTTTGCAGGTTAACCCAAAATCTATTACAATATCCAACCTTCTGCTGAGATTGTAGATCCTAGTCATCCTTGAAACTTTCTTACCAGAATTTGTGTTGAATCCCCTACAATACCTTAATAACAAGGCACACCCATATTTAAATTCTAACCTATTATAGATGTTTTACTTCCCAAAATTCTAACCTTGGTCTCCTTCTTGAAAATTGAGAAAAATTTAAGGAAACTAATACCATTTAATAATAATTAATATCTAACTATACTTCTATCTATCTATATAAAAATTAAGTTAATCATGAAGATAATATTTTATTTATAATAAAAAAATAAATTCATTGTTTATTTATCAAATTCATTTAAATATAAAACCAACTAAAATAATTTGAGATTCAATTATACCACAGATAGCTCGTGGTCGTACTACAACAACATATACCAATGTTTTCAGAATGATTTTTTTAAATGTACTAGAAAAGAATAAAAACAAATCTTGAGAGGTAAACCATTTTTTAAAATAAAAATGGGTCAAGCTTCTTACCAAGGATGTTAGTACACAGGTTCTATTTGTAGAAGGTAGTGTTTGAAAAACATATTGCTTAAAAATTGTTATATTTTTTTAATTATTTGAAACGCACTGAACATTTTTTTAGTTTCAACATATTCTGCACCATGTAAAACCCTAAAAGTCAAGGATATTTGAAACGCACTGAACTTTTTTTTAGTTTCAACATATTCTGCACCATGTAAAACCCTAAAAGTCAAGGATATTTGAAACGCGCTGAACATTTTTTTAGTTTCAACCTATTCTGCACCATGTAAAACCCTAACAGTCAAGGATATTTGAAACGCTCTGAACATTTTTTTCAGTTTCAACATATTCTACACCATGTAAAACCCTAACGGTCAAGATATCCTCGTTTGTGACTTTATTTTTTACCAAGTTTGAGGATACTTTAAAAGGTGTGTGAGAATGATAACATCAAATCCATTTGGATCCCAAATCCATTGCATACCTCTCTAACCCTCTCCTCAATGAAATGCGTCTTCTTTTTACCATTTTGTGAAGAGATTAAAGAGGTGCATCTAGATTCTAAATATAATTCAATTAACTGGAATGGAAGAGCTTAAAATATATTATCTCAGCTGAAACGCAGAGAAAACCGCTTAAAATATATTATCTCATCTGAAATGCAGAGAAAACCGTATCAAATCTCGAGGCATACCTTGAGGGGAAAAGCTTCCGTAGCTAATAAACAAGCGCATGGCGCATTGGAAACATTTTAACTATTATTATCGCTGCCAATGCCAGGTTCGTATTTGTCTTACTAGACTAGTTATCTGGACATGAATATAATTGTTTGTGGGCAGGTTCGGATTTACACGAATCCTATTGGCTGCGCAGACCTTCTATCAGTGACGATAAATTCGTCTCTGGGCGCATCAGATTTTAGTAGGTTATTATGGACACCATAATTAGCTTCAAACAAAAATCCGTACAACAGATAAGTATGGAGACCCGGCCCCGACTTTAATGGCCTGGCGGCAATCGCAAACAACTTGTATGCCGAAAGACGTGGTTGGAAGGACGGTTTCCCTTCTCACGATTATGATAAAAAAACATTTATTAGATTGCTAGTGTCTCCAATCTATTAAGAAATCAAAATGACGCAGATGAATACATTCTGGATAATCCGGGATAACGCAGACATTCACGATTGTATGGTTAACCCTTTGAGCGCAATTTTTTTGTTTTTCAAAGTGGTGATCCAGATTCTAACACAAATGGTGCAAGAGCTGGGTAAGAAGACCCTCATTTTTGCACTCGTAACGAAAACTATATTAAGAAAATCGTAACGAAGGTTTCTATTACATACCTGGTGATAGATAACATTGAATTTTTGGTTGCGAGAATCCAAACATAAGAGAGTCCTATTGACGGTTGAAGACGCATAAGCCTGAAGCGAAGCACGCTATCTTCCCCAAGAAAGCACGGGAGGTAAGACTGTCCCCACAGACCATTGGATCACACCTCAAAAATTACTGTTCATTGAAAACCTTAAGAAAAAAAAAAAAAAAAAAAAAACGTCGAAACCTGAAACCTAAACAAGCCTTAGAATATCAATAACGCCAGAAACAAAGATAGCGTGCTTCGTTCCAGGCTATGAATTTCCAATCGCCATGTAACGCCGTCGAGAAGCAAAGGCCCATGAAAAACCTGCAAAGTCGAATATCGCCGCCAAGTTAGCTAAAGGAATAGAGAGCAGTCTGAATGCGTATAAACTGATAAGAAATAGGTAAGAAGAGACGGAGAGTGGACGGTTAGATAACATTTTTTTTAAAGCCAGGGCTGTGAAATGCTGTGAAATGAAGAGGGCGTAGTACTACATAATTATTGAATGAATCCGGATTGGGACGGGCCAACCGAAGCACTTACAGTGCAAGTTGCAGCGGAGCACATCGAAAATTAATGGGGAGGAGTAAGCGTCTCTATCAGATATGGCAATTGACTGTTCCGAGATCATCACCACGCTCCTGCTGCTGCTGCTGCGCTGCTTCTGCTTGATAATCATCAATAGCTTTTTTTTTATAGACATAAGTGTCGCCTGGGACAGAAAGGTTTAAAAATGTCCCCGTTCCCACCCAAATATTTGCATTGATATTCGTATCATGTGGGATGGGATTCGGTCGACCTCGATCCGATTTGATTCCTTCCGCTTGCAATTTGCAAGAGTTCGGTATTTCGACCATTGACTTTTCTCCATCTTCCCGTCGAAATAATTTATATTTAATCCTGCCGGGAGTAGTACAACAATAATGCAGTAGGTTAGTCTGTTGCACATGGATATCGAGTCAACAAACATCACCGAATAGACGGTGGAGACTTAGGCTGTACGCGCACCAACGGTCGCGCGCCGTCGATCTGGCGAATTAAATATCTCTAGTCTAGTCCTATTGGTGGGCTTCCTGGGATAAGATGCCCCCCACGACGTTTTGCTGTGGGCTCGCATCCAATTGCCATGTTAGGAAGAAAGAATTTGGCAGGCCATTGGCAGGTTATATTGCTTATTGTAAGGCTGAGCAAAATGACAAGGGTGTGGGAGTGGTGAGATTGTTTTCGATGTTTTTAGTGTATTGGGCTTTTCCTTTCTTGTCATAATGATGATGGTGGCCTTACCCGGCCTTTTGCTGTGATGAGCATCTTGGTTTTATTATCTGGCTTGATTGGACATCCCATGGAGATGTCCTTCCATACACGGCTTATAATACAAATGAGACGTTACATCAAGGGTGACCCTGGCGACGTTAGTGATGAAAAGTCGTGCCAATGAATTACCGGGAAAGGATAAGAAAAAGGGCGGGGTAAAAATCGGAGTACTTTATTAACATTCTAATATTGGCATCGGATTTCTCCTCCTCCTCTCTCTCTCGAAGGAGATCTAACACTCCCAAATTGTACCTATCTTACTATTCTTGATAACAACCAGACTACGTTCAAAGAACTTGAAAGCTTTTGTACATTATATTTGGGCAAATTCGATACATTTATCTTATATAACTTGCAGGTTTGAGGACTTGGTTTAAGGTGAAGATTTTATTGTGGAAGAGTCAAGAGTATCCTTTCAATGTTTCAACTACTTGAGTTGTGTAAAAGTAGGATTCAAATCAAAAATATATAAAGAGTAAAGTAATAAGTTATCAATTCGGTTCCTATGGGTTAGGTAGATTGGTAAATGCTTGTTTAGCCAAGTATTTATCAAGAAGACACCTAGGTTCAAACCTTGAGGGCATTCTGATTGCAAAGGTAGTAGTCTGATCTGAATTCTCTTAGTGCGCGTCAGGCCGACGATGATGGTACGAATCTCGAGTGATCGGTGGTCTCTTTCATATCCAGTCAACAATAATGAACTGGAGTAGGTTTGATGGAAGCGGTCTTTGGTTAAGTATATATAAAGAGTAAAGTAATAAGTTATAAATTCGACTCCCATGGGTTAGGTAGATTGGTAAGTGCTTGTTTAGCCAAGTATTTATCAAGAAGACACCTAGGTTCAAACCTTGAGGGCATTCTGTTTGCAAAGGTAGTAGTTTGATCTGAATTCTCTGAGTGCGCGTCAGGCCGACGATGATGGTACGAATCTCGAGTGATCGATGGTCTCTTTCATGTCGAGTCAACAATAACGAACTGGAGTAGGTTTGATGAAAGCAGCCCTTGGTTAAATATATATAAATAGTAAAGTAATAAGTTATCAATTCGGCTCCCATGGGTTAAGTAGATTGGTAAGTGCTTGTTTAGCCAAGTATTTATCAAGAAGACACCTACGTTCAAACCTTGAGGGCATTCTGTTTGCAAAGGTAATAGTCTGATTTGAATTCTGTGAGTGTGTGGCAGGCCGACGATGAGGGTACGAATCTCGGGTGATCGGTGGTCTCTTTCATATCGAGTCAACAATAACGAACTAGAGTAGGTTTGATGGAAACATCCCTTGTAGTTTGAACCCTGCACTTGTCAATTACTAAATACAATGTAACAAAACAAAATTACCAATTTTTTTTTTTTTTTTTTTAAGAAATACTTCTACTTATTGTACACATCCGCCATAGAGATTGAACCCGGTTCACATCATCGATGATACAAGTGGCATCGTTGCCAATAAACCACGTCACACGAATAATAATAACCTTATAATCTTATAAATATAAAAATTATTTTTAAAAATAATACTATTAATTATTTTTAAAATTCTTATATTAAAGCTAATTGTTTGTATTCCACTCAATTTGATTGTTATATTTTTGGAAAGGTTATATTATGCAAGATCTTTTCTTTATGCACGTAGTCCATATTCTATCTATCTTACAAAGTTAAGGTGTCGTTGTCATCCGTCGTAATGGTCCAGGGAGGATAGTTGGTGATTACAAAGAATTGACTTTTAATACCGTAATGGTCCATATTCTGGATTAAGTTTGATTAGTTTTGTATGATATGTTTCGTGGGTCCCTTTCGCTTTGTGGTTGTGATTATTACTATCTCTTTATAAATATAATAATAACAAAAAAAATACGAATGGGATTATCCGAAAGAAAGCATTTTTCCTAATCTTAGTAAGACGTCTACATGGTATTGTTAAAGTAGAGCAAGCAATTTTGAAGAGTGAATGATACATTCCATTTTCATAATTATATAGCATCTTAACATTTTTTTTTAATTAAAAATATTATTTTATAATTTTTTTTTTTGATGAGGAACTTTTTATATACAACATATTCACAACATGTGAAGGGAGAGATTTGAATCTGGGCCTCTCGATAGTTGGAGAGTTTTTATAAATTTTTATATAGTATTTTGGTGCAACATGTTTAAAAATTTAAATTATGTTTATGTTGATAAAAAAAAAATTAGATTAACTGTAGTAGAATTATATATTAATTTTTTAGTGAATTGTTTATTTTGTGTATTTATGATGTTAATTATATTAAATATATAAAACAATAACATATAGGGAGTTGGAGGAAGTGAGTTGTGTAAAACTCTTAAGAAAGGGAGATCCAAGGTTCAAATCCCTCCACCTCACATGCATGCGGATATGTAACTCTCGGGTGTGTTAATCTCACCCATCCAATCATAAAAAAAAAATAACATATAAACTAAAATAAATATTATAAGCGAACTTATTTAAATAACAATGTTTTTTTTGTTACACTGGAGAGTTGGTCAATGTTTTTTTTGTAACACGAATTTGGATTGTCCGGTTTTTATGGCCGTCGTCGTATTTTGCGCTTTCCGTCTTGCTTTGAAAGCTGTCACACAAATCTTCGCATAGTCCACCCCTATAACCACCATGCCACAATCATTTTAAAACTTTTACCTTGGAAGCCGCCACACAAATCTTCGCATAGTCCACCTCTATAACCACCATGCCACAATCATTTTAAACCTTTTACGCTACGAAAAGCACCAAAAAAAGGACAAGCGTTCAATCCGATGAGATCCGAGATTTGAACAAGGTCCAAGATTTGAACCTTGAACCTCCACCCTTTTACGAGGTTTGGTTGAACCAATTAATCTAAACCTCGAACCTAAGAATATAAACATTGATTAAATATATTTTCATATGATTTGTGTTTGTTAGAAGTTAGTTATGCATAAAATTCAAAGGTAAATGGAAATTAAATATAGTCTACATGCATGTGAATAAAAATTAAATATGATATACATCCATGTCATGTCTATGTCTAAAATAATTGGCATATACAAAATTGTAGGGATATTCAATGTGTAGAAATGAAGTGACAGTTTTTGGTAAGATCACAATGATAACACAATTTTAATTTAACAATATAAAGTATAAATATATTCTTGTAATTTTTATTCAAGCTATTTTAAATTGATGGGTGTTGTTTAGAAGAAATATTGAAGTTACATATATCTAAACAAAAGGTAGAGGAATATAGTCTACATGTGTATGGAAATTAAATATAATATACATGTATTTCATATTTATATTTTTATCTACTAAACAACTTAAAATATAAATAAAGTGAAATTATTGTCATGTACAAATTTTTAAGGATATTTAATGTGTAGAGATGATTTGATAACACAATTTTAATTTAACAATATAAAATACAAATAAAGTGAAATAATTGTCATGTACAAAGTTTTAAGGATATTTAATATGTAGAAATGGTTGTTAAGTCTTTTTTGGTAACATCATAATGATAACACAATTTTAATTTAATAATATAAATTATAAATATATTCTTGTAACTTTTATTCATTAGAAAGTATAAATATATTCTTGTAACTTTTATTCATTAGAAAGTATAGATATATTCTTATAACTTTTATTCATTAGAATGGACAAGGACTTTTACGAGGTTTGGTTGAACCAATTAATCTAAGCCTTGAACCTAAGAATGTAAACATTGATTAAATATATTTTCATATGATTTGTGTTTGTTAGAAGTTAATTATTCACAAAATTCAAAGGTAAATGGAAATTAAATATAGTCTACATGCATGTGAATGAGAATTAAATATGATATACATCCATGTCATATTTATGTCAATGTCTAAAATAATTGGCATATACAAAATTGTAGGGATATTGAATGTGTAAAAATGAAGTGACAGTTTTTTTTGGTAAGATCACAATGATAACACAATTTTAATTTAACAATATAAAGTATAAATATATTCTTGTAATTTTTATTCAAGCTATTTTAAATTGATGGGTGTTGTTTAGAATAAATATTGAAGTTACATATATCTAAAAAAAAGGTCGAAGAATATAGTCTACATGCATGTGTATGGAAATTAAATATAATATACATGTATTTCATATTTATATTTTTATCTACTAAACAACTTAAAATATAAATAAAGTGAAATTATTATCATGTACAAAGTTTTAAGGATATTTAATGTGTAGAGATGGTTTGATAACACAATTTTAATTTAACAATATAAATTATAAATATAAAATACAAATAACATGAAATAATTGTCATGTACAAAGTTTTAAGGATATCTAATGTGTAGAAATGGTTGTTAAGTTTTTTTTTTTTTTGGTAATAATGATAACACAATTTTAATTTAATAATATAAATTATAAATATATTCTTGTAACTTTTATTCATTAGAAAGTATAAATATATTCTTGTAACTTATATTCATTAGAAAGTATAGATATATTCTTTTAACTTTTATTCATTAGAAAGAACAAGGACAAGGACAACAAGCTATTTTAAGTTGATGGGTGTTGTTTAGAAGAAATGTTGGAGTTACATATATCTAGACAAAGGTAGAGGAATATAGTCTACATGCATGTGAATGGAAATTAAATATGATATACATGCATGGCATATTTATGTTTCTATATGTAGAATTTCATAAAATAAAATAAAGTGAAATAATTCTCATGTATAAAGTTTTAAGGATATTTAATGTATAGAAAATGGTTGTTAAGTGACATTTTTTTTGGGTAATATTATAATGATAACACAATCTTCGGAAGGAGGTCCAGGGTTTAAGCTTGACGGCTTGCACCAGATACCAAAAAAACCCGGCTAGCCTGAGGGGTATACCCGGATGGGATAGGCCCCGTGAAACAAAAATTCCTATTCCTAGCCCCTAGGGGATATGGGGAATGATTTACCTTAACATAATATTTTTTTATTCCAGGGGAACAATGCAACAGTTCGGGATTTGGTTCTTCTTCGAGAGGTCCAAGGTTCAAACCGCGGTGTGGGCGAGGGGTATACTCGGATGGGATAGGCCCCGTGAAACGAAAAGCCCTGGCCCCTAGGGGATACAAGGAATGATTTACCTTAACATAAGATTTTTTTATCCCAGGGGGACAATGCAACAGTTCGGGCTTTGGTTCTTCTTCGAGAGGTCCAAGGTTCAAATCACGGTGTGGGTGAGTGTGTGGGGAGATAGGTGTGTGGTGGTTGTGTGTTAAATTCCCTATTGATAAGCATAAATCTCAGCTTTAGGAGGGATCATGGTGGGGGAGATCTTGCCCAGCCCTATGCGTTGGTCGTAAGGGTTTCTCACACTAACCAAAAATATATATATATAATTTAACAATATAAATTATGGGCATATTCTTGCAATTTTTATTCATTAGGAAGGACAAGGAGATCAAGCTATTTTGAGTTGATAGGTGTTCCTTATATGAAATGTTGGAGTTACATATATCTAGACAAAGGTAGAGGAAAATTTTGTGGTAGTCATACAAAGGCAATAAGGAAATTTTGAATTCCAATGCCCAAAAATATACCTTGGGATTAAATCAAAACCACATGAAATATTAAAGATAACATCAAACAAGTGGTCTCTAAGGTGGATAATGAAGTTTTATTATATAAGCATAATATTTGTGTTGTTTATGATAAAATAGGGCAATTATTTAGTATGTGCCAAGATTTCATTTTATATATAACATTTGGCTAATAATACATGTATACAAATTTATCCAAGACAAGCTTTAATTATGGTATGAAATGGAACATTTGAGCAATTATAAGTGATCTCTTAATAAGAAGAAACAAATCAAAATTATTTGAAATGATAATTATTTGTTGGTTGAACATAAGATAATTGGAATTAGTCTTTAATAAAGACATGGGGAAATGCCCAAAAATTGATAGGCTAGTCGGTAATGATTGAATGCTTGTCAATGGGTTGCCTCAATTTAATTCCTTGGAGGGTCAAGATCCTATTGACTTCATCTTTATCGAATGGGCTAGGGATTACATAAGTTCCCTATGCAACATATATAGTTGGCTTCTATGGATTCCACAAGGTCCATTTCAATTGTCAATTTTACTAATTAAATGCTAACCAAATACTACACATGATGGTGGTCAATGTTATCATCCAATTAATTTCTATAAATACCAAGTTTAATTTTTCATTCCAATAATAATTTTAAGAGAGATGCATCTAAAATAGTAGTAGATGAAACAAGAAGAAGATAATTTCCATATCCTTATAGCTCTTCATGTAGCATAATGTGCTAGGTTTACCCTCTAATATTCTCTCATATATCTCTAAGAAGACTCAAGCATCCATATACAACATCCATAAGTAAATAATATTATTATTATCCCCTAGATCAGTTATTTTCCTATGAAGGAGTCCTTATATCAAGGTCAATGGTTGCACTCTCCATTAGCCAAGAAGGTTAGAAATCAAAGAATGACATAAAGGAAACTACTATTATAAACAATAACACTCAAGCACTCAAGACATACAAGCATAAAGGAAATCAATAATATTCATCAAACAATATTCACCTAATAGGTTAATATCATTTCTTTTTATCTTTTATTTTACACCATTACACTTTGTTTTGTTTTTTTTACACTACTTTCTACTAGGTAGATATTGTTTTCTTCCTTCTTTACACCTATCCATACTTGTATTGATACTTAGATCTTACCCCTAGAATATTTATGTACCAATACCTAACCTAATATCCCTTATTTTCTCATTATTCTATATATGGTTTACCTAGGTTTAGACTTGACCTTATGTTTCCTTCACCTATGAAGTGTAATGATTTGCACTTGCCCAAATATAGGTAAAATATCTTAGTGAACCCAATATGAATTTCATTTTTAGATGCTCACTCATATCTATCATCCAGTCCTAAGATTTTCATATTGATCCAAAATATCATCATAATAGAAGGATATATTTATATGATTTCCCCCTATCATTCCAACATTGGAGGTAAATTCATTTAGATAAACATATTGAAAATTTATACGTTTACTCAAAAATTTGATAAAGATATCCTAAAATATTGTAGATGAATATAAGATATCCATAATTTAGGTCTTGATCATTGTCTATCCATGTTGATCAAGTAGATCATAAGTTTTTTTTGGGTTTAGTTTCGAATTGAGGTTGAATGATAAGAGGTCTTATAGGTAGATCTAATGAAGTTTGATCAGTTATTTCCTAGTTAGGACATACATATGATAAAATAATCCAATAAACCCATGATAATAATGAGAGGTATGAGATCCTCTCCAAATCCATGGCATCCAGGATGAAGCCCATCCTCCCCATCATTATTGACCCCCGCCAAGGAAGCTCGGTCAAAGGCAAAAACATTCTGGATGGAGTCATTTCCATTCATGAAACCCTTCATTCTGCGGTCCGAAACAAAAAAGCAGGTCTCTTTCTCAAACTTGATATGACCAAAGCATTTGATCGGGTTAGTTGGGAGTTTCTCCGGGACGTCCTCTTGAAGTTCGGCTTCCACCCCAGTTGG
Source organism: Wollemia nobilis (assembly GCA_028583015.1). Taxonomy (NCBI): domain Eukaryota; kingdom Viridiplantae; phylum Streptophyta; class Pinopsida; order Araucariales; family Araucariaceae; genus Wollemia; species Wollemia nobilis. The sequence goes on from JAQPPZ010005211.1 coordinate 1,635,921, forward strand.
CTTTAGCTAATCCATAATTGCTTCTCCTCGGACTGGTTCTCGGTGCTGGTCAATGGCTCCCCCGCTGGTTTTTTTCCTAGTGTTAGAGGACTCCGTCAAGGAGACCCTCTATCCCCTCTTTTGTTCATCATTCTGGCGGAATCCCTTGGCAGAACCCTTTATGCGGCCAGAGTGGCGGGGAAGATCTCTGGCATCCCAGTGACGTCCAACTCCACTCCCACTACTCACCAAGCAATTTTTGATGACACCATCCTTTCTACGCAGGTGTCTGTCTTTCAGGCAAGGAACATCAAGCATATCCTTTCCCTCTATGAGAAAGCGGCTGGGCAGCAGGTGAATTTCTCCAAAAGCAAGCTATTTTTTGTTCACACCCCCCTGGACCGTCAGGGCAGGATTGGGCGAATCCTTGGGTGCTCTACTGGTGCTCTCCCTTCCTCCTATCTGGGGCTCCCATTTTTTTGGGGAAGACCTAAAGAGAGTATGTGGAACAATGTTGTTGAAAGATTCCAACGCAAGCTGGCATCCTGGAAAGGTAAACTTCTCTCCCAAGCGGCAAAAGCAACCCTATCAAGTTCAACCCTCCAGAGCATCCCCATTTTCTTCATGTCAGTGTTCCCTCTTCCCAAGTCAGTGTGCAAGCTCATTAAATGCATCCAGAAAAAGTTTCTATAGTCAGGATCCGAAGACAAAGCTAAGATTCCCCTAGTGGCTTGGGACACTGTCTGCAGAAGCAAGAAGTAAGGAGGGTTGGGTTTTAGAAAACTGTCAGACATGAACACAGCCTTGCTTGGTAAGCAGGCTTGGAGGATTATCTCGAAAGACCCTACGGAGTGGACCATGCTGGTGTGTAAGAAATACATGGGAAACCAATCTTTCCTTGATTCTGACAACCACCCCAATGGATCTGCCTTTTGGAAGGCTGTGACTCATTCCAAAGCGCTCATCCAGAAAGGCCTTAGATGGGTTCTGGGGGACGGTTGAAGCATTGATTTCTGGAGCGACAGATGGTTGCTAGATGAACCCCTAAGCGACAGAGCGGACCTCGCCATGATTCAAACAGTCCTTGACTCTCGGTTGGGAATGAAAGTTTCTGACTTCATAGTTTGGGAGGATGGCCATCCCCATTGGAGGCTCCTAGCGGGCACCTCTCCTGAGGTTGCTGATCTCAACATTTTGCTCCAAGCAACTACCATTTCCACTGAGCAGAAAGATGACAAGCCTACCTGGGCTGGTTTTGACAAAGGGATGTACACTGTTAAGTCTGCCTTCTCCCTCCTGAAGGATCACCCTGTCTCCCCTTCCCATATTGTTTGGAAGAAGAACCTCATTCTGAAAGTGGCCTTCTTCTTGTGGATTACCTTCCAAAACAAACCCCTCACCACTGAGAACCTCATCAAAAGAGGCATCCCCCTTCCCAACAGATGTTACCTGTGCCTATCCAGCTGGGAATCCATCGATCACTTGTTCCTCCACTATGAGTTCACCTTGGCTGTGTTTGGGTTCACCCTGTCTACCTTTCAGATCCAATGGGTTCCTCCCAAGTATTTGTGTGGTGCCTTCTACCAGTGGCCCCAACCCTTTGCTAATCTTAAGCTTCGTTTCCTCTGGGACATCTGCCTTCACCACCTGATATGGCAAGTCTGGCTTGAGAGAAACTGCAGGATCTTTGGAACCTCTTCCCGGGATCCTCAATCGGTGGCCATCAGGGCTATGGCGTTCGCTTTCGAAAATGCTAATCTTATTCACTGTCCCAGCCCCTCTCCTCTGTCCCGGGAAGGGCGTATCCTCTCTTATCGTAATATTTCTGATTGTACCCCCCTGGGGAACCCTCTACCTCATCCCCGTATCCTTGCTAAGTGGAGTCCTCCCCCTCCGGGATGGATCAAGCTTAACTTTGATGGGGCTTCCAAAGGGAACCCAGGAGCAACAGGGGCTGGTGGCACGGTCAGGGACCATCGGGGCATGGTCATCCTCGCTTTCTCTGAAGATCTTGGGGTTCAGACCAACCATGTCGCGGAAGCCAGAGCCCTTTGGAGAGGTTTAGTCCTCATTACGAAGGACTCCAGAGCTATCATCATTGAAGGTGACTCCATGAATATCATAAACTACTTGAACAAGGATAAGACCCCTGCCTGGAGGGTCCACAACACCATCGGAGAAATTTGAAGGATTCTCCGTAGCAAGTCCCACAGATGCCAGCACATCTTTAGGGAAGGAAATTCTTTGGCTGACCTCCTAGCCAACAGAGGATCCTCCTCCGGCAGACTCACCACGTGGGATCTTGAAATCCCTCAATATGTTGCTGACGTGGCTGTGTCAGAATTCCAAAAAGCTCAATGAGTCTCGCCAGAAGCTTGGTGGGACACGTCAAGCTTTCTTGGAAAGGTGGATATTTGGCGTTTGGTTTTCTTGCGGCATCCAATTACTGCCTGCGGTGAGTCTTTCCTCGGCATACCCGTCAGCACCCCTGACATGGGCGGCAGTCCCAAGTTGGCAATCAGCTCTTTTTTTGTTCCTAACGCTTTGCTAGGCATGTTTTTCTTTAGTCTTCGGGACCGCGCGAGCCTATCTCCTTCCTATCTGATGGCTCCCTTCTTTTCGCCTGGTTCCCATGCATGCGACGTCCGCGATCCGTCGTCCTTTTGACGCAAGCTCCTTATCTTTTTATTCCAGGGTGGTGATACGGGTTTTTTTACCACAGCGTTCTCTTGCCTTCAGTCCCTCTTCTATAGATCCCCTGCTCCTCCCATGGCTCCTCCCATGGTTGTTCCATACATTGAGCCAGATCTCTCCTCCCTGTCTGAGGAGGAGAAAATCTTCATGAAAGCCCTCGGGCTAATCCCTTTCCTCAGCAAGTTTCAGGGCCCGGATGATGAAATCACGTTCGATTTCATGGAGACTTGGCAAGATGGGGAGGTCCGGGTGAAAGGTGTCCACCTGAAGGTCACCTTTGATCTCTTAGTCGAGATTACTGGAATGCCAGCCACTGGGCATTTCATCCGGCGGGACAAGCACAACTGGCAAGAGGAATTGGACCAGTTTTTGAACAAAGGGAAAAGCTTGGGCTGGGACAAGTCCTCCCTCTTCAGAGAGGAGCTGGAAGAATCGTGGAGCAGGGCTTTAAAGTCGTTGATGTAGTTCATTTGCTGCAATGATCCGAATAAGCCTCTTCGCAGCTACCACATCACTCTCATGAACCACTTGCGGGTGTCCAAGAAGCTGTGCTTTTGATGGCAAAGCCGGGATTCACACAGACAACCTCACAGTAAATTCACAAAAATTTTCATTAATTCATTCAATACCAAAATACAGTAGTAACTTTCCCCCGGCACAACACTTCTTCCCCCAATCCCGAACTTCACCATCCTCCCCAAAGATATCCCCCCCGAGTTTTTAACGAGGCCTCGATCCTCCAGGCATTCAATGCCTCCACCTAATAAAAATTTCAAATTCAAATTTCCCCCTTCCTGTGTTTTTGAAATTCCAATATTAAATGTCGATCTGCCCAATCTATCAAGATACCGGCATTGATGGCCTCTCTCGCATCGGCCGCATCATTCTCGACCGTCCTTTGTACTCGTTGTCCCTTCCATTAAACCATCACCTGTAAATGCTTCGATGCCGTAAAGCCAAGACGGAAAGAGCGCGGTCGACACCTTCCTTAACGTACTTAAGAGACCCCCAAATTAACTTGCATACACGTGGTCGGCTGCGTGTACATCCATCCAATCTTTCTCCTTGTCGCAACATACTCGACCCACGTGTCCTTCACAACTGCCACGTGTTCGGTTTGGTCTAGCCCGGCCGTTCGCTAATCACCCCTGGTCTCGTTCTCTATCTCCCTTTAACTTTCACCACTATCGGAATACCGGCCACGTGTCGGCCTTTAACTGGCCGCGATATCGCGACAGGTCGCGATATCGCGACGTCGCGATATCGCGACGTTTGAAGACCCTCGCTCTTTCTTTTCATTACCGTCGTGATATCGCGACGTCGCGATATCGCGACGTTTGAAGACTTCTCGCCTCCTCCTTTCATTACTGTCGCGATATCGCGACGTCGCGATATCGCGACAAAACTTCACCAAAGTTGCAACGCTGCGTTGGGGTCACGATTTCGCGACATGTCGCAAAATCGCGACATGTCGCGATTTCGTGACCCCTCCCTTCCTTGCCTCTCAAAACCTTCCAAACCAAAACTTGCTTCACAAACCTTTCACAGTACTTGAAAATAATAGATCTAAGTGCAAAGAACTTAGAAAGGAAACTAAAAATATTTGGAAGATGCAAGATTGCCCTCTCGTCCCCGGATGCTCCCGCATCGTACACCCGGGTAGATTTGAAGTGATCCTCACTTCTATTTTGTTGGGGGAAGACCCAAGCGGTCAACCTCCGTCTTCGATACCCAAGTCGCATCTTCCACCGGCCCGCCCTCCACTTGATCAAATACTCAAGATACTGTTTGTTTCTCGGTGCTTCTGCCTTCACGGGTATCTAATATCTTCTCGACCTCATCTGTGCTTGGTGTAGAGGTTGGAAATTGCCGTGGTTCTGGATCTTGCATCTCTGTACTTCCTCCCTCATGATATTCTACTAGATCTAAAATATTAAAAATAGGTGAAATATCAAGCCAACTCGGCAATTCCACTTCATACGCATTTCCCGACTCCCGCTTTCCCAGTATTTTGCAGGGTCCAAACTTTTTCATCTTCAATTTATTGTAAGTCTTGGCAGGAAATCTCTCTTTCCTGAGATGCACCATAACCTCATCTCCAATCTTGAACTCCTTGAACCGCCGCTTCTGGTCGGCCCTTGTCTTGTATTGACTGTTCATTTTTGTAATTTGTCTTCTTACCTCCTCATGCAGACTTTTCATATGCTCTGCAAATTCTTCTGCCTCGGCACTACATTTTTCTCTTCCTCGTCCAACTTTCTTAGTTCAGACACATTCCTCGGGCTGTTTCCATATACTATCTGAAACGGAGATTTACTTGTGCTTTTGTTAACTGAATTGTTATATGCAAACTCTGCCTGTGGTAAGACCAAATCCCATCCCTTGGGTTGATCCACTATCAAACATCGTAGTAAATTGCCCAGGCTCCTATTGACCACCTCCGTTTGCCCATCTGTCTGTGGATGGTATGCTGAACTGAATTTCAGGTCTGTCTTCAATTTCTTCCACAGAGTTCTCCATAAGTACCCAACGAACTTTGTATCTCTGTCTGAAACTATACTTCTTGGTAGACCGTGAAGTCGGACCACTTCCTTGAAGAACAACCCAAAGAATGTGGACTGCATCACTTGTCTTTTGGCAGGGAATGAAATGTGCCATTTTGGAGAACCGATCAACCACCACAAATACTGAGTCATTTCCCCTCTGTGTTCTCGGCAATCCAAGAATAAAATCCATACTTATGTCCTCCCATGGTCTCTCAAGCACTGGTAATGGCTGGTACAACTCTCGTATTTTGTCTTACACCCTTTGCCATCCGGCATATTCTCGCAACCTTGCACAAACTTCCGCACATCTTGCTGAAGTTGTGGCCGGTAGTAATTTTCCTCAACCAAGGCAATGGTCTTGTCCCGACCAAAATGCCCAGCCAACCCTCCGCTGTGCTTTTCTTTGATTAAATTCTCCCTCATGGAACTTCTGGGAATGCACAACTTACTACCTTTGAACAGCATTCCGTCCTGGATTAAGAAATCCAACCATTTTGTTCTATCCATAGTAATAGGTATCGAGCAAGCCTTCCAGGCTTCTGCAAAATCCGGATCTGTAGGGTACAGACCTTTCAGTTCTTCAAATCCCACTACTTCTACTATCAATCTAGTCAGCAGAGCCTGCCTTCTGCTTAAGGCATCTGCAACTCTGTTTGACTTCCCACTTCGTGTTTCAGGACAAAGGTATAACTTTGGAGGAACTCCACCCATTTCATGTGCCTTTGGTTCAGCTTTTTCTGACTGTTAATGTATTGCAAAGCCTGATGGTCAGTAAACAGTACAAACTCCTTTGGTAATAAATAATGTCTCCACTTCTTCAGGGCCTGAACTATAGCATAAAATTCTTGATCATAGACTGAATACTTTTTTCGAGCATCATTCAATTTCTCACTGAAATAAGCAACTGGCTTGCCTCCTTGACTCAGTACCGCCCCTATTGCACTCGCCACCGGCATCACAACCCACCCGAAATACCTTGTTGAAGTCTGGAAGTGCCAAAATAAGCCGTTCAATAACTTTTCTCTTTAATGTATCAAAGCTCCTTTCAGCCCCTGATGTCCATTTGAACTCCTTTTTATCTCCCCTCATTGTCTCTGTGAGAGGTACACAAATACTGCTGAAGTTCTTTATGAACTTCCTATAAAAACCGGCCGCACCATGGAATGACCTCACTTCGTTGTGCTCCTTGGAGTAGGCCATTCAATGATGGCTCTCACCTTTTCGGGGTCCATCTTCAGGCCTTCTGCTGAGATTACAAACCCCAAGTATACCAATTCCTTCTTGACAAAATTACACTTTTTCAAATTTATTAATAACCTGTTCTTCTTGCAGCTTTTCAAAGACCCTCCCGATATGCATCAGTGTTCCTCCAGGGTCCCGCCGAATATCAATATATCATCTAAATAAACAATAACAAACTTTCCCAAAATTCTTTCAAGATTTCATTCATCAGCCGCATGAAGGTACTTGGTGCATTGGACAATCCAAAGGGCATGACCAACCACTCAAACAGGCCTTCTCTTGTTTTGAAGGTTGTCTTCCATTCATCTCCCTCTCGGATACGGATTTGATGATAGCCACTTTTCAGGTCAATCTTTGTGAAGTACTCAGCTCCACTTAAACAGTCCATGATATCATCCATTCTTGGTAACGGGAATCTGTACTTAATAGTAATTTTGTTGATGGCCCGTGAATCTGTACACATCCTCCATTCCCCATCCTTCTTTGGCGCCAAAGATCGCAGGGACTGCGCATGGGCTCAAGCTTTCCCGAATTAATCCCTTTTCTAATAATTCTTGGACCTCGTCTATTTAATTCCTCGCCTCTACAGGTGTCATCCCGTGTGCAAACTTTATTTGGCAGGCTTGATCCTGGTATTAAATATATATGATGGCTAATTTTTCTCACAGGGGGTAAGCCCTCAAGCACATTTTCAGACACAATGTCTAGAAATTTCTCCAGTAGATTTAGAATTTCTGCTGGGGTATCCTGGCATTCCTTCCCCCTAACTCTAGGGATTATTGCATAACATAAATGTTCACGCTTTAACCCGTTCGTAAACTCTCTCCCCTCAACTAAACAGACTCGGAAATATGACATACCTTTTCATCTCGCATCCTTCAAGGGCTTTAGTTTATGGCGTACACCATTCTTTGTCAATGAGTAGGTGTTGGCTCGGCCATCATGTACCGCACTTCGGTCAAACCGCCAGTGGTCTCCCAAAGAACATGTGGCAAGCATCCATGGGCAAGATGTCACACAGACCTCATCACAATAATTTCCAATGTTAAATTTAACGTAACACTGCTCATTGACCAAAGCTCTGTGGTCCTTTTGCAACCATGCGACCCGGTATGGGTGTGGGTGCTTCTTCCTTTCTAGCTATAACTTGGTAACCATTTCCTCATAAACCAGGTTATCCGTGCTACCATTATCAATAATGATATTGCAAACCTTGCCCGCACATTTACATCTAGTGCGGAATAAGCTTTTCCTCTGGTCTGTGTCCTTCTCCTCGTTCAACAGGACTCTTCTTACAATCATTGTTTCTCCCCTCTCTCGCTTCTTCGGAATGCTCGGATTCAGCATCCTCCTCCGCCACAGCAGCTCTGGCCGGACCCTCAGGCCTCTTGTTTGTTCTTTCTCGATGTTGTGGACATTCAAATGCCCGGTGTCCTTCTTCACCACAGTGGAAACACGTTCCACGAAATACTCCTCTTCCAAATCCTCGTCCACATCCACCCCGTCCTCTTGGGTAGCCGTTTCCGATCTCGAGGCCGATAAACATCTTCTTCCTTTTGGTCCCCGGTTACTACCGGCTTCACCAGCCTTCTTCGGATCCTTGTACTTTTCCCCACCGGTTCTCCCACCAGCTCCTTCCACCTCGGCCTCTTCCTCTTTGCTTGCCTTCAAACCGCCTCGTTCAGCCTTTTCTTCTACCTTCAAGGCAAATTGGTAAGCATCCTCAATGGTGTTTAATCGAACCAGGCTCAGTTCTTCCTGGATACCAAGCCTCAACCCATTAATGTAATGGGCTACCTTCTCTTTGTTTGCCTCTAAATGCCCCGTTCTAATAGAAATTTTGTAAAACTCTTCAGTGTACTCTTGGACAGCTTTTGTTTGTCCTGTCTCAAGCTCGCATTTTTCTTAGCATATCCAACTCGTAATCTGTCAGGATGAACTATCTTTTAAGCTTCTCCACCATTCTATCCCATCTCATTATTCTCTCCTTCCCTCTCTCGTTCCTCTCCAACTAGATTCCTCTCCACCAAATGCCGGCATGGCCCTTAAACTTTGTCTTAGCAAATCTGACTCGGTTAGGGTCTTCAACTTCCTCATACTCAAAATATTCCTCCAAATCATTTATCCAACTAATCACTTCTTCCGGATTTAGGTTTCCCGAGTATGTAGAAACCTCCATTTTAGGCCGCTTTCCAATCCGAGAGATGGCCTTATACAACCGGGCCTCGAGCCGGATCCACAGCCTTCGCTTCTTCCTCGACCGTTCTTCCTCTTCAACTTCATCTTCACTTTCCTCTTCCCCTCCGGGTTCGCGCCTTCGCGTAACTCTGCTTGCAAGGCTTGAACTTGCCTTTGCAAGGCCCGAAAGTCTTCGGCCGGCACCACACCTCCTCCTCCGCCTCGGTTCCTTCGTGGAGGCATTATATATATATATATATATATATATATATATATATATATATATATAATATATATAATATAAAATAATTTTTTTTTTTTTTTAAATCTTCCCACAGATCCTGGTGTAACTGCCTCTTTCTCCGGCGATCTGTTACACGCTCAGGAGCTCCTGCTCTGATACCACTTGATGGCAAAGCCGGGATTCACACAGACAATCTCACAGTAAATTCACAAAAATTTTCATTAATTCATTCAATACCAAAATACAGTAGTAACTTTCCCCCGGCACAACACTTCTTCCCCAATCCCGAACTTCACCATCCTCCCCAAAGATATCCCCCCGAGTTTTTAACGAGGCCTCGATCCTCCAGGCATTCAATGCCTCCACCTAATAAAAATTTCAAATTCAAATTTCCCCCTTCCTGTGTTTTTGAAATTCCAATATTAAATGTCGATCTGCCCAATCTATCAAGATACCGGCATTGATGGCCTCTCTGCATCGGCCGCATCATTCTGACCGTCCTTTGTACTGTTGTCCCTTCCATTAAACCATCACCTGTAAATGCTTCGATGCCAGTAAAGCCAAGACGGAAAGAGCGCGGTCGACACCTTCCTTAACAGCTTAAGAGACCCCCAAATTAACTTGCATACACGTGGTCGGCTGCGTGTACATCCATCCAATCTTTCTCCTTGTCGCAACATACTCGACCCACGTGTCCTTCACAACCGCCACGTGTTCGGTTTGGTCTAGCCCGGCCGTTCGCTAATCACCCCTGGTCTCGTTCTCTATCTCCCTTTAACTTTCACCACTATCGGAAATACCGGCCACGTGTCGGCCTTTAACCGCCGCGATATCACGAGTCGCGATATCGCAACCGTCGCGATATCGCGACGTCGCGATATCGCGACGTTTGAAGACCCTCGCTCTTTCTTTTCATTACCGTCGCGATATCGCGACGTTTGAAGACTTCTCGCCTCCTCCTTTCATTACTGTCACGATATCGCGACAAAACTTCACCAAAGTTGCAACGCTGCGTTGGGGTCACGATTTCGTGACCCCTCCCTTCCTTGCCTCTCAAAACCTTCCAAACCAAAACTTGCTTCACAAACCTTTCACAATACTTGAAAATAATAGATCTAAGTGCAAAGAACTTAGAAAGGAAACTAAAAATATTTGGAAGATGCAAGATTGCCCTCTGTCCCCGGATGCTCTTGCATCAGCTTCCTGAACTTCCTCAACTACTCCCTCGGGTGTTCCATCGAGGCCGCTCGGAAGAACAAGGCCAAGCCGCGGCACCAGGGGCTTATGGTCATTATTTTCTGCCATTGTCTCTCTAACATGGCCCCCCCCAGAGTGTCCCTCCCCTCTCTTCCAACCCACCTGCTTCCCCGGACGCAGATGCTCCCAAGGTCGAGTCTCCCGACCAGGCTACCCCCAGTTGCAGTTGCTATCGTAGGCGGGCCAAGGCTACTCCTTCGAGTGGCAGATCCTCCAGGTGGCTCAAGAGATCCAAGGCCAAAGTTGAGAATGAGTCTCCTCTCCACCTGAGCTCGAATTCTGAGTTGGTGCAAAAGGAGCAGGAGAAAGTTCCCCTGAGCATGCTCATCGATCTGGCCATCGACGCTATGGGAAACATCTCTAGGGCTGCTGATTCGACAATCCTCTGCCTTCGCAATCTCAAGGCGCATGTTGAAGGATCCTCTGGGATCCTGAAGAATCCTACTACCAATTAAGGGTGCTGGCGTTTCCAGGCTGGTTGGGTTTTTGAGCTAGAGCAGCTTCTTTTTTCTATGCTATGGCAGCTTCTTTTTCCTGTCTTTCTATTCAGGTCAGAGGCCTGCTTTGAGATGTCAACCTCACGGCTGTAATGGGTTCATCCCATTTTTGTAATAAGGTTTTTGGGATCCTCTAGAAAAACCCACTTTTGTATATAAATGTTACTTATTAAAAAAATAATGAGAGGTATTATCTTAATTGATTCCATTGACATTATTAGTTTGGTCTCTTTGTCCCTTGCCTGTATGGTCTAGCAAAGGGTTATTGAAAATGCCTAAATATTAATTAAGTGAAGTATATTATTAGGATTATAGACAATATTCACAATAATGTAGCCATTATCTAAAAGGCGTTAGGCCATATTTTTAGTTTCTATTCATTTTTAGGTTTGATAACCACTAGTCCTATGGTAGAAAATAGTAGTTATATATGCAGACTAGAAGACATTTTATCTTTCTAGATCATTTGGTTTAATGGTGGGGAGATATCTCATGGAATAAAAAATCAATCTAAGGCAAATTTTATGGAATCAAGTGTAGAGGGGAAAAATTGCCCTACTATTATGATTTTTGGTTGGATTCGTTGGGAGCCAAGGTGACCGTTGGGGTATTTTATATTCTCTACACTCAAGGGATTGGGGGATCAAAGGGTTCACTAGGAATGGTTTAAGAACTTGCTCCAAGTCTGAGGATGTAATTTTTGATGTGTATATTGAGAAAGCACCTATGTTTGACTTTTTTAAGATCTAAGCTATAAAGAATGAAATAACAATGTAGGGCCAACAATGATGCATGCAAGCAAAGACTAACCCTTGAATGATTCTTAATTTTCAATGAGGACTAAAATACTAACTTGCAATAAATTAAATATATATTTTTTAATTTTCAACAAGTGTTTAAGAGAATGTACAAATAGACTTAACCCTAGAGTGCAAGCTATATGCTTTTTCTCTTTTACATGTCTAGAAATAAATTAAAATAATTTTCTTTTATTTATTAATTAGATTTAGAATAAAAATGGACAAAAATCAAATAACAAACAACCTAAGAAGTTTATTTAGGGCACTTATATGATCTGATGGTTGACCTTAGATTTCAACTTGCATACAGATATATCCAATAGCTTCACAACCTGCAAAACAACTTCACAACCTACAAAACAACTTCATAAAATCTTAGAAAATATTATTAACATTTGGGGACCTACTTAGGCCACTATTTCACTAAGCTTGGAGGTAGAATAGTCAAGCCCCCTTGGTATTTTTAGCTAACCATTTGAAATAAAAAGTGATTTTTAACCTTTTTGGAAATAAACAAGATAAGATGCGATAAAGTAAAATAATGCAAAAAATACAATGTAAATAGTGATATTATGACCTAAATGATGCATGCAAACATAGGTTGAGAATTTGGGAGAGAAAATTTACCTCAAAACTTGATGAATCCAAGATCGCACCCCATAAGGGATGACCACAAATTTGGATATGCCAAAATCGTGCCCTATGAGAACGGGGTATGAATTTACAATGCAAGAACAATTTATTAATGCAAAATAAGGTATGAAATGCAAAATTAATAATTACGAATATTAAATGCAAGAAAGAAATCTAGTGGCAATGAAGAACTATCAAAAGGATTAAGACCTCCCCAAAATGGTAGACTCCACCTCAAGGCTCCAACACTTGTCCACCAAGAACAACAAATCAAAGCAGAGCAAGTAGAAGAACACTTGATCTTACTAGGAGAATTCATCAAAGCCAAAAATCACTTAGGACCTCTAGTTAGCACTTCTTCATAGTTATAGCACTTCTAGGAGAAAAGAAGATCCAAAACCTTTATTTATAAGAGGTTTTAAGGGCAAAAGGATAGAAAAATAAAAATTCAAACCTAGGGGAGGACCGAAATCTTGGGGGTCTACCCAAAAAGTGGGTTTTCTAAGAGAAAACCATAACTTGCCAAAATTGTGCTCCATAATAGGTGATCGTGATTTTGGCAAAACTATAAAAAAAAAAAAAGGGAGGGGGAAGAGAGGTCAAAACTTGTATTTTGATAATTTTGAGGGACTTCTTAGGGGTTCTAGGAAAAATGACTCGTTTGGGTGGATCAATTTTCCATGTCTACATTTTTTCTTCTCTTTTATGCATTTATGTCCTAATAAATGTGTCAAAGAAAGGTGTATGGGTAATGTTTGAGCATTATACATGTGCAGTTTGGTAAAAGGTGCAAAGGAGGGCATTATAGGCTCTAACAACAGAATTAGGAGGAGGTCGGGAATTTTTTGCCTAGGCATACTATGGATGGATCAAATATAAGGATGGTAAAAGATTGACTAAGTTCTAGACCCATCAAAATTTTATATCTAGTCTAGGTGAATAGAGGTATTGAATGTCCATCACCCATTCAAAGAGCAAAGAAATGAAGAATTGGCTAAGTCTCAGACCCACTAAAACTTTTGTACCTAGACTAGGTGAGTAGAGGCACCAAATGTCTATCACTCATTCGAAGAGCAAAGAAGACAAAAATTATCTATATTGTGGATCCACTAAAACTTTTATACCCATATTGGGTGAGCAGAGGTATTGAATGTCCATCGTCCATCCAGAGAGGTATTGAAGTTCAACATCAATGATCATATTTGCATTCGAGCGTAAGTAGTGGTGCAAAAAATCCATTGCCTATATGGAGAGCAAAGATGTGTAAAATTAGCTAAGTCCCATACTTGCAAAAAATTTTGTGCCTAGATTGGATAAGTGGAGGTAACAAAAGTCCATCACCTATTTGGAGAGAAAAAATGTGCAAAATTAGCTAAGTTCCAAACATGTTGAAACTTTTGTACCCAAACTGAGAAAGTAGTGATATAAAAATTCTATCACCTGTTTAGAGAGCAAAGATATGCAAAATTAGCTAAGCCCCAAACCCACAAAAACTTTTGTACTTGGACTTAGAAAGTAGTGGTACTAAAATTCCATTGCCTGTTTGGAGAGCAAAGATGTGCAAAATTGGCTAAGTCTTAGACTCGTCGAAACTTTTGACCCAGACTAGGCAAGTGGAGGTATCGATGGTCTAACACCCATCTAGAGAGCAAAAATAAAAATTTGTCTAAGTCTTGATGCCATTGGAAATTTGTACCCAAACTAGGCAAATCATGGTACCAAAAGTCTATCACTTGTCAGCATCCTTGTTATACATATGGTAGCCATGAATCGAAAAAGGTAGATCAAATTTGATGTCCAGTACCAATTTTTTAGTATGTGGATAGCCATCATCCCATTATACCTACACAGAAAGATATCTTGTTAGAAAATATTAAAAATAATATATCTACCAACCTATTCATGTAGATGTTTAGGGCAACTCAACAAAGATGTTAGTAAAGGATCAACAAACCAGATGCAAACAAGACCAATGTGACTCAAGATGAAGTAGGTTCTAGCTAGGTCAACAAGCCACAACCAGGTGGTTAGAATAAGCATACAACCCAATAGCTTAACAAACTAGTGAATCTTCTAACATAATGATAATCCATCTCTAAGGCAATGATGCCTAATAACTGAATGCATTGTAAAAGGCTATAAATACTAGAATGTAGAATGTAAAAAAGGTCGACTCTTAAGATTTTACAACTTACATGTATGAAAGCACATTGCGAATAAGAAATACAAGATGGATTGTTTTTTGGAATTTGGTTCATTTCCTTATAGAACATGCATGTATGAATGGTTGTTTATTTCTAATATAGGCTAATTGAATGAGATAGTATTAATTCTTCTCTCTAGATTTCTGCTTGTGTTCATTTTCTAGTTTTGGAATTCATAATCCATTGGACTATAAAATGTATAAGATATTTTTTTAAATTGGTTGGTCTGTTAGGCAATTTGGCTAAATTCTTGATTGCATAGCTATTATATCTCATGTATTTTTTTTGGTAAGTTGAAAGTTTATATACAAAAAGTGGGTTTTTTAAGAGGATCCCAAAACCTTATTACATAGAGGGCCGTAGCACCTTGAAGTCAGCCAAAAAGGGACTTAGAGGATCCTAGAAAGAGAACTGAAGGAAAAAAACAGCCAAAAAATAGAAAAACCAGAAAGGAAACCGTAGCATGAGGACGCCCAAGTCTGCAAAAGCCCAACAGAGAGACACCACCTGGTAAAGCCCGCTGCCCTACCCTGGCAGCCAGGACTCAACCCTCCAAAAACTAGAGACCTCTGCTCATTAGGTCTTGGTAACTTCCTCTAGGTCATCAGGAGTTTCACCGTGCTTTCGAGCCATCTGCTTGAGTACCTTGATAGTGTCATTGGCAGATCTTGCTATGTTGGCCATCGAATTGATGGTGAGCTTCAGGAGGAGGTGGGTGGAAGAAGACTCACTGCCATTGTTAGAGTCTAAAATTACGTGCATCGGGGAGGATGCCTTCTCCTATTTGGGCCTCTTTAGATGCATGGAGGATCTGGGAGCTGGCAGAGCATCCTCCATGGGAGTTCGCTTCTTCTGAGAAGCTCATCTTGCGCTCCTGTGCGGGGTGGGCTTGCTCCGGCCCGCTGGGCTAGGTTTTCCATCCTTGAGGGGGCTAACATTGTGGGTCCCAGAGCTGGAGGGGGAATCCAGGGGGATTGGAAGCCAAGGGGGTCACCTTTTGGAGAGGAGGTTTGGTTGCTATGACATGCTTAAGGATAACCACAAGAAGGCCTTGGTGCAGGGGTTTGGCATGGGTTTTCTAGAACTTTTCAATAGAAATGGTGAGGGAGTACAGTAGGTAGTCTAGGACACACACTTGTTTGGCCTCACGGAGATGATTGATGAAACTAAGGTGAAAACTATGCAACGGTTTCTCGGGATCATAGTAGGTAACATACTGCATAATTGGAACAATAACTTCATTCCAGGGGCTGGGTAGGGAGGACCGGTACAGGGTAGACTTATCCCACCCGAGGTTCTTGCCCTTGTTCGAGAACTGATCGGTCTCCTCCTCCTAGTTATGTTTATCCTGATGAATGAAGCGTCCGGTAGGGGGCAGCCCTGTTATCTCGCACAATAGCTCCAAGGTGACACAAAAATGGACCCCCCGAACCTTGACCTCGCCTTTGTCCCAGGTTTCCACAAAATCCTTGGTGACCTCTTCATCCAGCCCTTCGAACTTGCGCAAAAAAGGGTGAACCCCTTGGCATCCATGAAAGCTTACGCAATGCTTTCAAGTTTGAGCTGGGATGGCTCCACGTAAATAGTTGCCATGTGCACGGGGGGAGTAGGAAGCGGGAAAGACTGGGGCACGATAGTGGGTGGGACGCAGGGGACCCAGGGGAGCAGGGGTCGAAGGGCGAAGACAGAACCACAGAAAGCCAAGAAAAAATAGGGGTCGAAGCGGGATGAAGCGCAGCGGGAGAGATGGCATGGATGAATAAAAAGACTCTCAGGGGAGGCTCGTGGGTAGGGGAAACATCATTGAAAAGCCACCTTCTGCATGGGGACTCAATGATGGACATAAAAATTGGCATGCACGGAGGGTGGTGGGGAGGGGTGCTGATGTGGATGGGAGAAAAATGTCCACTTTGGAAAGTCCTCCAACTTTGGGTGAAGTGGAAGGAAATCCAGAGAAGATTCAGAGAAAGTTGATTGGGGCATCGGAGCCTAGAGCGGTGATAGGAGTAAATTCCCATGGGTTTACTGTTGGCTGAGTTTGCATGGTCGAGGGGTGGGCTGACATGATCCGATGCCTACCACTTCCCAAGAAAAAGATCATCATTCGAGATCGTGCGCTAGATGTGGGTAGTGGGCCACCATTGGAAGAGTCCCCTCGTGTCTATGCTGACGTGGGTCCTAATCATCATGGTTGATGTGCTACCATGTTGATTTCCCAACTCCCTATGGGTAAGCACCTAGTATCTATAGCTTAGGGATGTGGACAAGAGTCCAATATTGGAGCATCCTTATCCTCACCTAAAGCTGACGTGGCCCAGGGGGACACATCACTTTTAGACATTACACCTCGACTTCTCACCATTGGCTGCATCCAAGATGTCATGGGGAAAATTTTGGCGCCACACGGTCAACTACCTAGGGGAGGCTCCCATGTTGGCCATGCGATCTGTGAGGGTGTTGGATTCCTTGTACCTGTGCTGGGCCACCGAGGAGGCTCTAGAATGTAGGAGCTTTCTGGCTTCTGTTATTGTATTGTTGACCCTCCAAGATGGAGTTTTGGAGTTATTCATGTAATTAATGACATTCATGGAGTCTCCCTCAATGAGAAGGCTTTTGGGATCCTCTGCAAGGAGGTAGAGTCCTCTCCATAGGGCCCTAGCCTCAGCCACATGATTGGTCTAGATGCCCAAAAATTTTGAGTATGCAAGAATCAGCTCACCGTGGTGGTCTTAGACGATGCCCCCAACACCAGCAGACCCTGGATTACCCTTTGACGCTCCATCGAAATTGAGTTTGATCCATCCTTCTAGGGGGCTCCCAGAAAACGTTGGCTCTAGGGTGGACAGAGGCATGGGAAACAGTGCCTTCGACTTCATAGGGGATGTTGAGGGTTTTGAAGATGGAGGATTCTATGGTAGACTAGGGAGTGGATGGGGATGGAACAAGCTTAGCATTTTTTATGGCAAAAGAAATGGCCCTAGAGGTGACTAAGAGAGGATCCCTGGAGGAGTCGGTGAAGGCTCTGCTATTGCATTCGAGCCAGATCTACCAAAGGAAGTGGTGAAGGCACACCTCCCAGAGGAACCGAAGCCTGGGATTGCGGAAGGGATTGGACCACTAGGAAAAAAGGTCACTGATAGACTTTGGGGGAGCCCATTGGATGTGGAAAGAATCCAGGATGACTCCTAGGATAGTGGAGGAGAAGTCACAACTCAAGAACAAATGATCAGTAGACTCCCAATCAGCCATACAGAGGTAGCACCTGTTGGGGACTGCAAAGCCTCTTTTGTGCAGATTTTCTATAGTGAGAGCTTTGTTTTGGATAGCAAGCCAAGAGAAGAAACTAACCTTGGGGATTAATTTTTTCTTCCATACCCGGTTGAACGGGAGGAGTGACATTTGGGGGGAGTTTGGATGCTATAAGTTGTTTTGACTATGAACATGCCACTGTCGGATCCTTTCCAAATGGGCCTGTCAGGTCCTTCTTTGGTGGGAATGGTGGTTGAGCCGAGGATGATAGACAGGGATTTCGTAGCCTCATCCAGGTTGTTGCCATTGAGCATTTTCCATCGAGGGTGACCGTCAGAGTGTGTGATGAAGTCAGCCACCCTGCTCCCAAGAGTTGTGTCCATGAGAGGCTTGAGGTCGGCTATATCTGGATTGTCGATCAGGGGATCCTCCTGAACCCATCTGTCACTCCAGAAATCGATGTTGTCACCATTACCTAGAATCCATCGTAAGCCTTTTTGGATCACGTGCCTAGTTTGAGTGATGGATTTCCAGAAAACTGATCCGCTCAGAGGGGCCCCCTCATCCAGGATTTGGTGATTAGCCAGATATTTCTTTTTGACAATCTGAATCCACTCAGCTGTGTCGTTGGTGAGGATCCTCCAGGTATGTTTTTCTAGCAGTGCTAAATTCATTTTGGAGGTTTTCCTGAAACCCAGGCCTCCTTGCTCTTTGCTCTTGCACATGATGTCCCAAGCCACAAGTGGGATTCTAGTCTTCTCATCCATTTCGGACCACAAGAACCTTTTCTGCAGTTGTTCGATCTTGCGGCACACTGCCTGGGGGACTTTGAAGATAGACAGGAAGTAAACAGGGATGCCTTGGAGGTAAGCCATGGAGAGAGTGGCTTTGGTGGCTTGGGATAGGAGATTTCCTTTCCAAGCAACTAGTTTTTTTGAATTCTCTCAAGGACGTTGTTCCACATGGACTCTTTTGGATTGCCAAAGAATAGGGGGAGGCCAAGGTAGGAGGATGGGAATGAGTCAATGGTGCACCCGAGGATCCTGGCTATCCTGGCTTGCCGAGCTATGGGAGTATTAATGAAGAACACTTTGCTCTTAATGAAATTTACCTTTTGCCCAACAACATTTTCATAGAGGAGGAGGATGTGCTTGATGGATTTGGCCTGAGGGACAGAAGCTTGAGTGGATAAAATGGTGTCATCAACAAATTGCTGGTGGGTGACCGGGCTGATGCCTGATGCAACTTGGATGCCAAAAATCCTCCGACTTTGACAAGCAACTTTTAGGGCTCTACCCAAAGAATCAGCCAGGATGATGAAGAGGATGGGCGAAAGTGGATCTCCCTGGTGGAGGCCTCTGGAACTCAAGAAAAAACCAGTAGGGGAACCATTGACAAGGATAGAAAACCAGGAGGATGAGAAATAACTTTTGATGAGGTCGACCCAAGTCGGGTGAAAGCCAAACTTGAGGAGGACGTCAAGGAGGAAATCCCAATTGACCCTGTCGAAAGCCTTGTTCATGTCGAGCTTGAGGAAAAAAGTAGGCTTCTTAGCAAGGGATGCAGAATGCAGGGTTTCATGAACCATAATGACACCATCAAAGATGTTCCTACCTTTTACTGAGCTACCTTGATTGGGGTCAATGATGAGAGGGAGGATCAACTTCATTCAATTGGCCATAACTTTAGTGAGGATCTTGTAGAGGACATTACACAAACTGATAGGCCTGTAATCGGATATGGTCCTACAGGGGGAGGACTTGGGGATGAGAGCTATGAAGGTGGCATTAATCCCATGGGGGATGGACCGGGAGGATTGGAGTTCTCTGATGGAGGCACACACATCCAGACTGACGATGTCCCAGAAAGCTTGAAAGAAGTGAGGGGGAACCCATCCGGGCTAGGGGCCTTGTCAGGTTGCATGGAGAAAAGGGCTTCCTTGATCTCATATTGGGTGAAAGGGCTGAGGAGCATGGCATTAGACACTGAAGGAACCAAAGTGGGAATATTGGCCAGGAGGTCAGACTTGGCTTGGTCATCACACTCGGAGGGGCTGCCAAGAAGAGATTGAAAGAAAGAGATAGATTCAGACCTGATCTCGAAGATATCCTTGGTGGTGGATCCATCGCTGTGAGTGATCTCTCAGATTTTGTTTGATCCTCTGTGTCTCAAGGTAGAGGCATGAAAGAACTTGGTGTTGGAATCACCATATTTGATCCAGAGGGCTCTTGACTTTTGTCTCCAGAAAGTTTCCTCCCTTGCTAGAATATTATGGTACTCGGCAAGGAGGTTTCACTCTTCATCCCTGGTGGTTCTGCTTTGGTCTTCATCTTCTATTTGTTGTTCGATGACTCGAAGCTTCTCTGCAATCGCCTTCTTGCTTTCGAAGATGTTCCCAAAAACCTCCTTGTTCCAAACCTTGAGTTTTTCTTTGACCAACTTGAGCTTTTGGGAAATTTGGAAAGAGGGGGAGCCGGTGAAAGGCTGCTGCCACCAGAGGAAAACTTGGTTTTTGAGGTCGGGGTGGTGGAACCACATAGACTCAAAGTGGAAGGGGGATTTGAAGGTGGGGGGCTTTCCTGCTTCAAGGAGAAGGGGGCTGTGATCAGAGCCAATATTAGGGAGGGCAAGGAGGGACGCATCCCCAAAAAAGGGAATCGCCTCTCTGGAGATGAGGAACCTGTCCAACTTCACCTGAATGAGACCACTTCCTGTTCTTCTGTTGCTCCAAGTGAAATTGGCCCCTTTGAGCTGAATGTCGAGAAGTTCGTTGACATTTAGGAACTCACTAAAGTCCTCCATGCTTTTATTCAGGGTGTTGAGTCCTCCCCTCTTGTCTGAAGGATACAAGGGGGTGTTGAAATCTTCTGGCAATGACCCAAGGGATAGTGCTAAAGGTACTTCTCATTTGACTGATCGAGTTCCACAAGCCTACTCTTTCAAGGGGGGAGTTCGAGGCGTAAACATTGGAAAGGACCCAGGAGAAATTGTTGGTCTTACAGTGAAAAAATATGTTGATGATTCTGTTAGAAGATGACAAGAGTCTCCCTTCGACCTTCGTTGGGTCCCACAGGCACATGAGCCCTCCCGAGGATCCCTGAGCAGGACTGTAGAGGACTTCTCCTCTATTCCAGATTGTTTTGGCAGACTTGAGAGAGGAGGCATCATCATTTTTGGTTTCTTGAAGAATGAGAATGGTGGGCTTGCGCTCTTTCCTTAAGTTAGCAGCTAGGCATTGTTTGGTTGCTCCGTTCAGGCCTCTCACATTCCATGAGAGGATCTTCATTAACACTTTTTTTGGGATTTTTTGCCTCCCTTCACCTATTGAAGGGGAGGTTTGTTTCCTTTTGTTTCATCTTTCTGCAGGTCTGAAGCCCTAGAGAAAAGAGTTTCTTGGGTCCCATTGGCTATATCATTCTCAGTTTCTTTATTCCTTTGCTCGGAGATGGATGATCTTCCTCTTTTTTTGTCACAACCAAAATCGATGGAGGATTTTTTGCTGCGGGTGTTTTTAGGGCTGAATCTATCAGGCTGTTGGTGGCTAGCCAGAGGGCTTCCCATATCATCTATGGGGAGGTAGTGTGCCTCTAGAGGGGTAAGGGGAGGCCCTGATCTAGTTGGGGAGGGGATGGGGGAGCCATTGGTCGGATTCCCAGAATCATCAGTAGGGAAATCATCTTGAAAATGATTAGCAGTGACAATGGGAGGGAGAGAAGGTACCTAAACCTGATTGGCCTCCTCGGGGGGGTGGCCACACCTTTACCTTTGCCTTCAAGGGGAGCTTCCTTTCCTTGCGATGGGACAAGGTGTTCCTCACTGCTTGGAGGTGTCACGGCTGAAGATGCCTGACCTAGGTCTCTGGGAGTGCTCCTTGGAGGGGGAGGGTTTTGGGTCTGCTCCTTGGGAGGGCCTGTGCTACACTTAGCGCCCTTGTCGAGCCCTTTGGAGGCTAGAGACTGAGCTTTTAGGGTGGGGCACTGGTTCCTTAGGTGTCCCTGGGTGTGACAATGCACGCAAAAAGTGGGTTTGTTCTCGTATTCCAGTAGCTGGCACCTTCTGTAGGAGGATCCATAAATGAGGTTGACAAAAGTGGGAAGCTTCGAATCTAGGTTGGTGTTGATACAAATGCGAGCATGGACCATCCGTGACCAAACTTTGGTGGATGAATCGATCACTACTAGCTCATCGATGGTTTTGGAGATTCCTCTGAGAATGTCCTCATGCTAGAATTGAAATGTTAGGACCCTCCTAACGTAACTCTTAATCATATTATATATTATATTGTATTATAAAGGGACACATCCCTTAACTATTCACATCTTTTAGATAGATGCAAATAGCACAAGGAGGATGCTCCAAAGATCATTGGAGAACATTAATTTATTAAATTGTGGGTTTCTACCTTTCAATACAAACTGCGATTCTCTTCAAACATCAATTATTTTATGCATTCAATTCATATGTAAAGTTGTAGGTTCATAACAACTGGATCAAAGCTGAAAAGACCTAAAATTTTTTCCCCACCCAGCTCTAGTTACTGACAGGCCATTACTCGACAACATTTTTCTTTTCAGCACACATTCTAACCATTACCGATAGAACTATTACATAGTAGGCCACAGTCACCAACAAAGGTAGCATACTAAATTTTTTTGATAGCATCACGCATTACCAGAGTTAGAAAACCCCAAAAACGAGTACAGGTAAGGAAAATATCATTCGATGTGAACAAAGAGCAGCAAGTACGCAAAATTAAACATGGTAGAGATAGATAATTTTTCCCGACAAAACTAATTTTTGCATATTCAAATCACTTATAAACCAACCACACCCTAAATGGCCGAGGGAAGATGATCTCAAGACACAATGAAGGAGATTGCGAAGGAGGTTTCAAAAGAAATTATGAAAGAACTCTCATAGTTTTCCAAGGAAATGAGAGACATGATGCAAGGAATGACATTTTGGAAGGACAATTTAGAAGATAAAATTGCTACCAAAATAGCAGACCTAACCATAAACATCACCAACTCGAATACAAATATATCCACTAAATTGGATGCTACAACCCATTCCATGGACTTAGTACAACAAAATTTGCTACTCATGCAAAACGAACAACATAACACTATGCCACCACAACAAACATTAATAGGGGGACCACATACATCAATCCTTCCCCGTACCACAAAACTAGATTTCCAAAATTTGATGGAGGTGACCCCATAAATTGGATATATAGGGCAGACCAATATTTTACCTTATATCAAATTCTTGAGATTTAGAAATTCCGTATCGCATCATTTCACTTGGGAAAAATTGCTACCCAGTGGTATCAATGGTATGAAAAAACAAAAGGTCCACCCACATGGACCAAATTCACAACAACTTTAATGTTGCTATTTGGCCCCATTAAATTTGAAGACTTCACAGGAGCCCTCACTAAACTACGACAAGCCTCCACCGTAAGGGAATACCAAGCACAATTTGAGAAATTGGCAAACCTTACAACAGGACTAGATGCATCATTCTTCCAAAGTTTTTTCATTAGTGGCCTAAAAGAAGACATTAGAATGGAGGTACAAATATAAAATCCTATCGATATGATGCATGCAATGGAATTAGCACAAATGATAGAAGAGAAGAACAATAACCAAATGCGAATAGGAAGAGTTTTTTTTGGAAAAACACCAAATACCTACACCAGCTAAAAACTAAATAAGGTCATGCCAATTAAATGAATTAGCCAAGAAGAGCTAAAAGAAAGATGAGAAAAGGGCCTATGTTTCCACTGCGATGAAAAGTTTACCCCCAAACACAAATGCATCTCACCGAAATTATATATTTTGGACACAATTGATTGCACTCCCAAAGAGGAGGATGACATAGAAATGGAAGTAATAACTAAGGTTGTAGAAGAAAACCAAGAGGATAAAATAGAAATATCCTTTAACGCATTAGCAGGATACTCAATTCCACAAACAATGAAGGTAAAAGGGTATTTTAAGAAATAAAACCCTATTGTACTCTTAGACTCTGGTAGCACTCACAATTTTATAGACCCTAGTTTGGCCAAACAAGCTAATTGATTTATATATCCCTGCAATAAAGTCATGATTGGCAATGGAGAAAAAATTACATGTAAAGGCAAATGCAGGAATATCAAACTCACGATGGTGGAATATAACATGAAAGAAGATATGTATGTACTACCATTAGGAGGATGTGATATTTTTTTGGGAGTACAATGGCTATGAATGCTTGATAAAATTTAGTGGGACTTTGAAGATTTATGGATGCAATTTATACAAAACAACCAAACATACACAATTCAAGGTTTAAAAATAGGTCCCACATAAATCATAAGTTCCCATAGAATGGAAAATATTCTTCGAAAAGGAGGAAGAGACATGGTTGCCCAACTATTTTCCTTGCAAAACACCACCGAAGAGCAACCAAAGATTCCCGAATTAATAGAACTCCTAGAGAAACATGATAAAATATTCAAAGAACTAGAGGGATTACCTCCACAATGAAGCCATGATCATGCTATTCAATTACTTTCGGGACACCAACATCCAAATATTAGACCTTACCGATATCCATACTTACAAAATATGAAAATAGAAAAATTAGTACAATACCTACTAAGGGCAGGGATCATTCGACCTAGTAGAAGTCCCTACTCTTTGCCAGTAATACTAGTAAGAACAAAGGATGGATCATGGTGCCTATGCATGGATTTTTGTGCTCTTAACAAAATAATTATTAAATATAAATTTCCTATTCCAGTCATTGATGAACTAATCGATGAACTAAATGGAGCCACATATTTTTCTAAACTCGATTTACGATCAGGTTACCACCAAATTCGAGTTAAGGAAAGCGATATACCCAAAACTGCTTTTCGTACCCACGAGGGACATTATGAATTCTTGGTGATGCATTTTGGCCTCACCAACACTCCATCCACATTTCAAAGCCTTATGAATAAGGTATTTTCTCCCTTCCTTCAAAAATTCATTTTAGTTTTCTTTGACGATATTTTGATTTACAATAAGACATGGGAAGAGCATTTAACATATATAGAGCAAGCACTCAAAATATTGGAAGAAAATTAATTACATGCAAAGACATCAAAGTGTTCCTTTGGGAAGCAAGAAATTAAATATATTGGACATATTGTCTCCAAGGAAGGATTTAAAGTAGACCCCCAAAAAATTGAAGATATGGAAAATTGGCAAATTCCAAAAACTCTAAAAGGGTTGCGTGGGTTCTTAGGATTAACGAGCTATTATCACAAATTTTTAAATATTATGGGAAAATAGCAGCACCCTTAACAACCCTACTTAAAAATAATGCCTTCATATGGTCTCCAAAAGTGAATGAAGCTTTCATGACTTTGAAAAATGCCATGTGTACCACCCCTGTCCTAGCTATGCCATATTTTCCCAACCATTCATTATTGAAAGTGATGCTTCCGGATTGGGAATGGGAGCGATGCTCATACAAAATGAGAAGCCCTTAGCCTTTACTAGTAAAGAATTTTTCAAGAATAATTTAGCATGTTCCACTTATGAAAAAGAAATGTTAGCTATGGTCCATGCTATCCAACATTGGAGACCATACCTTATTGGAAAATATTTCATTATCCGCACGACCACCATAGCCTAAAATACCTTCTTGAACAACGGATAACCGCTATAGAACATCAAAAGTGGGTAACAAAACTATTAGGCTATGATTATGAAATCATCTACAAAAAAGGGAAAGATAACATGGTTGTGGATGCACTTTCCAGAAATTTTGAAGAAGCTTCACAATTACATGCTTTTTCCTGCCCCATCCCTACATGGATTGAACAAGTCAAGGATGAATGGTATGCAGACCCTACTATACACACCATAATTCAACAGCTACAACAAAATCCCATGAGTAAACCCCACTACTCTTGGTAAGGTAACATGCTCCATTACAAAGAATGCTTGGTCCTCTCACCTACATTAGTTTATCGTCCAAAGCTTCTACATGAGCTACATGCTACACCTACTGCAGGCCACTATGGATTCCTAAAAACCTATAAAATAGTGACTAAATCATTTTATTGGTGAGGGATGAAAAATGATATCAAGAAGTTCGTCAATTAATGTGAAACATACCAAAGAAATAAAGGTGAAACAGTGGCAACACCAAGCCTTCTTCAACCTCTACCCATACCAACCAGGACATAGGAGGATATTTCAATGGATTTCATTGAAGGTCTTCCAAAATCTGCAAGAAAAACAATGATCCTAGTGGTGGTAGATCATTTATCTAAATACGACCATTTTTTTCCAGTAGCTCACCCCAATACCGCTAGTACTATTGCTCAAATCTTCCTTGACAATATTTTTAAATTACATGGCATGCCTTCTAGTATAGTTAGTGATCATGATACCACTTTCACTAGTAATTTTTGGAAGGAATTATTTAAACTCCAAGGTACGCAACTTCGGATGAGCTCCGCTTACCACCCACAAACGTATGGTCAAACTAAAATTGTCAATAAGTGCTTAGAAACCTATCTTCGATGATTTATTTCCACCAAAACCCTTCAATGGGTTAAATGGCTTCCACTAGCTGAATGGTGGTATAATACCACATATTACACAACCATAAAAATAACCCCTTTTGAAGCATTATATGGCCGATCACCCCCATCTCTAACCTCTTATCTTCTAGGAAGTACAAAAGTACCAGTTGTAGAGATGGAGCTGGTCACTCGAGATAATATCATTCGTGCTCTAAAGGATAATCTACATATCCCTCAACACCACATGAAGCAACAAGCGGACCAACATCAGACTGAAAAGGTTTTTCAAGAAGGGGATATGGTATTTCTTCACCTCCAACCATATCGTCAAACTTCATTGAAAATAAAAGGGTTACAAAAATTAGCACCAAAATTTTATAGCCCTTATAAAATTCTACAGTGTATTGGACCTGTTGCATATAAACTTGAATTACCAGAATCTTCCAAAATCCATCTGGTATTTCATTTTTCTTGTCTTAAAGTCATAATAGGCACTAACATTGTTACGCAAACTCAACTTCCAAAATTTTTAGATAATGGAGCTCTCATGGTTGAACTAGAAGCTATCCTAGACCGAAGTATGCACCACCTCTGTAACTGCACCATCACTGAGGTATTGATTCAATGGAAAGGTCTACCTCTAGAGGATGTTACGTGGGAGATGCTACACCAAATTCAACAATTTTTGCAATTCTAGATTTGAGGACAAAGCTTTTTCAAAGGAGGGTGGCATGTTAGGACCCTCCTAACGTAACTCTTAATCATATTATATATTATATTGTATTATAAAGGGATACATACCTTCACCATTCACACCTTTTAGATATATTTAAATAGGACAAGGAGGATGCTCCAAAGATCATCGAAATTGTGGGTTTCTGCCTTTCAATACAAACTACGATTCTATTCAAACAACGATTCTTTTCTGCATTCAATTCATATTTCAAGTTGCAGGTTCATAACATGAAAGGGGAGGTTTGGTAACCTGACACATATAGATATGATATTGATATTTTGGGTATTAGTATTGAAATATTCAATCCATAGATGGATGAAAAGTCTCCTTCTACCTAGGAACCAAGGCCCTCTAGTTAGGATTTTGCATGCATCCTCCTGATTATTCAACCTCATGGTGAAAAAGCCCCTAAAAAGAGTGATGATATCCATGTTCCCACTTGTTCTCCATTTTTAATTGGCCCACTTCCTAATGATCTCCATGTATGGATGACCTCCGATGAACTTACCCTTCAAAGAAAATTTTTCCATTGCAAGGTAGATTGACATCAAAATTTTCAATATTGCCAAATCCGTGTTAATGGGTACTAGATTTTGGGAGTGGGTTCTAGGGATTGGTCCTTGGTTGACTATCTAGGCATAGGAAATAATTTTGGTTTTGTATGGATCAACACCTTTCCCAAGGGTTTTACAAGTCAAAGGGTCCCCTTTATATGGACGCTCCTTCCCATGAGATGGGAAGGAGGTGCTCCCTCCATCCGAATACTTACCTGCACTACTTGCATTAGATCCTAACATGGATCCTCCATCCTCTGAGTTGTCGTGTTTGCTTGTACCTACTCCCTCCGCCATCACTCCTCCTCAATCAAGTTCCCCTCAAAGTAAAACCTATATTTTCACATCTACACCACTCATATCTCATGTATTTTGATGTAGCTTAAATTGCACCATTATAAGTTCTAGCTTTAGATTTTTATGTCTCTTTCAACACCCTTTCCCCCATATTTTAGAAATAACTAGTTAGGGTTTCAAAGGAACTAGCTTCCTCTAGATATTGAACACTAAAGCCTTCATGACTTCTAGGTCATTCAATTTTGGTTAAGGTCTTTAGGCACACAATATTACCATAGACATATTTTTAAACCAAAATTTTTTGGTATGACTAGTGGGATGCAATCCCACTATATATATAAATCAGAGTTTTGATGATACTTTATTTTGTAAGATCCTTTTTAATCACCTGGCAACTCCATATGAATTCAATACATATCTATATTAAGTTACCTTTAAGAAACATTGGTACCTTTTCACCTTATACAATATATGTTCACAAGACAGGTAGCCAGAGGATTGGATGAACCATTAGAATTCCTAAAGCTACCTCTCCATCTTCATAAAAAATAAAATTTCACTATTCCTACTAAATCATTTCCTTCTTCATTTCATAAGAGCAATATTATAAATAGCTCACCTCATCAACTTCATTAAAAAATCCAATATCAATGACCAAAAATCATAATAAAAACCCTCAAGACTACCCAACCTAGAATCATGCAAGTCCTCTAAATTTTCTAATCTAGAACCTTATTCCCTAGGCAACTCTAAAAGCACTGCCAACATATGATGTCACCGAGAAGATTGCTTATGAGCACTGTCAAGATGTAGTTTCACTAGCAACCATACACAATATTTAGAAAGAAGATGTTATGATAAGGCTATTAATTATATCATTAAGAGAAAAAATGTTGTACTAGTATAAAACCTTACCAGATCAAACTATAAGTACATGGGACCAACTAGTTGGTAAATTAGTCAAAGAATTTAATGAACAAGCAGATTCATTCTCTCTACTAACATAGTTCATCAAGGTTATGCATAAGGGATAGTAACAAAAAAGTAATTATAAATTCAAGGTGAATCAAGGTGAATCGTGTATAAACTTAGGGGTGAATTTTTCAAAATTTTACAAAAAATTATCAAAATATGGTGAATTTTAAAAAAGTTTGCACGTAAATTATAAAAAATTTTGGGGCCACTTTTGACCTATTAAATCATCCTAAAACTTCATAAAAATACCACCATTAGATTAGGCTTGAAAAGAGCTTTCCAACAAGTACAAATATGCCTATGTTTGGATATATATTAATGCCTAAAACTATGAAATTATTGTTAGTTGTGTTGTGACAGTCACTTGTGTCAGTCGTCTTGTGTCACAAGGTGATTGAAAATAATATCACAATTTTAGGCATCAATATATATCTAAACATAGACATATTTATACTCATTAGAAATCTCTTTTTGAACATTATCTAATGGTGGTGTTTTTATGAAGTTTTAAGATGATTTAATAGGTCAAAATCTATCCCAAAATGACATTACTTCCTTACCACCATATTTGGGGCCACTTTTGACCTATTAAATCATCTTAAAAATTCATAAAAATACCACCATTAGATCATGATCGAAAAGATATTTCCAATGAGTATAAATATGCCTATGTTTGGATATATATTGATGCCTAAAATTGTGAAATTATTATCAGTCACCTTGTGAAAATTGCTTGTGTCAGTTGCCTTGTGAAAGTTGCCACATGGTGACTGTCACATGGCGATGACCACATGGCAACTATCATAAGGTGACTATCACATGGTGATTGACAATAATTTTATAGTTTTAGGCATCAATATATATCCAAACATAGGTATATTTGTACTTGTTGGAAAGCTCTTTTGAAATTGATCTAATGGTGATATTTTTATGAAGTTTCAAGATGATTTAATAGGTCAAAAGTGGCCCCAAATATGGTGGTAAGGAAGTAATATCATTTTGGGGTATATTTTGACCTATTAAATCATATCAAAACTTCATAAAAACACCACCATTAGATCAAGCTTGAAAAGAGCTTTCCAATGAGTACAAATATGCCTATGTTTGGATATATATTGATGCCTAAAACTATGAAATTATTGTTAGTCACCATGTGGTGACTATCACAAGGTGACTGACACAAGCAACTATTACAAGGTGACTATCACATGGTGACTGTCACAGTCATCCGTGTCAGTCACCTTTTGTCAGTTGCATTGTGTCAGTCGCTTGCTTTGTATCATTCGCTATCGGATAAAATTAATATTTTAATTGTATGAGTGTCGCTATCAGGGTTACCTATATATAATGGGGTACAAGAGGTGAATTGGGTAGGATAATTTTTTAAAATAATTTTAAGGCAAAAATTAGATGAGAAACATTATGGTAGTGGGGTGAATTTACCCTAAAAAAATTGATCTCGTACTTTTCGAGTAAATGGGCTAACCTCCAGGGTCCCAAAATTAGCAAAATAAAAATTGTGAAAATTCTAAAATTTGCTCTAAATTGTGAAATTCGGCACTATGCATAACCCTGTAGTTCATCATGATACAAAGTCACCCATAGGAGGAGATAGTGAATTTCAATATTAGGTTCAGTCAAAATTGGAAAAGAGTGCCCCAAGGTCTTTGGCCAAATAACAGACAAGCCAATTACTACTATTTGAGGGCCTTCCATTCAAATCAGGAATTTCTATAAGGCAGTCCAATGTGTTTACATTCCATCATATATTTCAATATGCATTAAATGCTAAGAAGGATTTTATTGCTATAGGAAGGCTACCCCCAAAAATGGTGATGCCAATATTCCTAAAATTTTCTCAACGACAAATGCAAACCTATGCTACATACAATTCTTTCCTAGCAACCACTCCTACCATTAAATTTCTAGCATGGCCAACTACACCAACTACTTAGGCATTCCATGCACCTCCGACAATACCATTGTTGCCGACACCTTCTACTATTCTTACATTACTAGCTCCTAATCCTCATACAATTATCTTACAATATATGGTCACAACCATGAATAACCTCACCAATGAAGTTACTACTATGCAAAGGAGGGAGGATGAGAGAAATTTTAAACCAATAAGGTTTCCATATATCATAAAGGATCAAGTTGCTTCCATTAGCAAGCCTATAGAAAAATTCAATACTATATACAATAATAAAAATGATGAACCTTTTGCCTCAGGCTTCGAGTCAAACTATTGGTGTACAACTTGCAATGACCCACATGGTAAAATTTTATGCATGATTCACCAACATTGCATCCCAAAAATTACCATTGAGAAGGCAGAAAGGGATCAAAAATGTCAGGTAAATATGTTGAGAAAATGGACTATAATTTCATGATACCATCTGTATAACACGTATCAGTTCTCATAATAATAGGGAAGAAACCTTTGCTAGTTGATCCTAAGGTATTGGATTTTTTTAAAGTACCTTCTACGGTACAATACCATACAAAGAATAATGTCCCTAAGGCTACCCCAACCCAAAAGTTAACTCAACAACAAAAAAAGGTGATAAAGGAAGGTGAAACCCAAGAGCAGACAAGAGATAAGTTGAGATACCCTTCTCTGAACAAGCACCAAAGGATTGAGACAACTAAAGAATAAAAGAGTAAGTATGATGAACCTACAAAATAACATAGAAAACAATATGAAAATCCCAATTTCAACATTATGGAGGAATTGAAGAAGACTTCATCAAAAGCTAGTATGTATGATACACTCCTTATTCCAAGATAGATTGATCTATTACAGGCTTCACTCAAGTATATCAAGAGTCAAGAAAAGCATCAGGTAGAGCTTAATTTAGCTCAAGGTCATCCTACCTCAATAATAAAAAAATAGACCATCATCATTTTATTTGTCCTTACATATGTAAATATGGGTGGTTCACAATTGTAAGATTGACTCTAGAGTAACTACTACAATAATACCCAAATTAGTTTGTGAAATAATGGGTATGGAATATACAAGGAGCAATCTTGGTGTGATGAAAATAGATGGTACACCAATAAAAATAGTAGTTGTAATCAAATATGTACCAATAAATTGTATAGATTGCCTTAGATCACGATTATCCAAGAAATTATGGTAGTTGATTTGGGACCTTATTTTAGAATGTGTCTATCAAGAGAATTCATTGCCAAGTTGGGTGGTTACTTATATCTTTATTACTCTCACATGGAGATCTCATTTAAAGAAAAAATAGTTAATATATTTTCTGAGAAACCATCCTCCTTCCATATAGAGAAGCTTGAAAAGGAAAACCAGTAAGCTAACACAATTAGCATGATAACTGAAGAAGTGGATCTGATGGAGGAGTAATTGGAAGATCTTCAAACTAAGGATCAATTTTATTTGAAGGATTTCAATGCTATGGTTGAAACAAAAATTAGCACCTATTTGATCATGAATCTTGAAGAAAAGAAGACCATAACCCCAACTGGCCAAATTCCCTAGAATAACCAAATATGGAAGCTCTTATTTGATAGAGCTAAATGTAAAAATGGTGTCAAAGTAGGCATAATTTTGATAGCACCTACTAGAGAAAAAAAAATATATTTTCATATAGGTTGACATGGATTTGTACAAATAATGCAACAAAATATAAAGCACTATGCCTAGGATTAAATAAAGATTAAAATGTGGGGATCAAATAGCTGTATATATTTGGTGGTTTAGAGTTAATAGTCAATCAAACTACATAAAGGTGTGTCATAAAACAATACTATATCAAAGCCTACAAAAATAGAGTATGGTACTTACTATAGGATTTCAATACTTTGAATATCAAAGCCATCCCCAAAGAGTAGAACACCCATGTTGACATATTAGCATCTATGAAAGCTAACTTTTTCCTAGTATCTAATGTCATACATAAGTCCAAAATCGTGAGGTTTGTGTATAGGCCTTTTGTTCTTGATAAGGACACCTTTTGGTAAGTGTTTTATAATGATGAACAAGATATTGATTTCCTAATTCAAGAAATAAATTGTGTAAGTGATCAACTACCAGAAGAGGATGAGGAAAGTGAATTGATATTTCTTAAAAATAATCACATCCCAAAAGGATTGATAATACTAGAGAGCCTATTTTATGGTAGTGACCAATCGGCTACTCGTAGAATTGAAGTTGATAGACAAAACTACAAGGATGTACGAATTGAGCCAAGAAAGAACATCAAAATTGGTTTATATTGTTTAGAGGAAGAGGTCAACCAAATTTTGAGTTTATGAAAAGAATTCAATGATATCATAACATGGATCTATGATGACCTCAAAGTGTACAACAAGGAGACCATCCAACACATCATTGAGATCATACCATATGTCAAAACTTTTCAACAAAAGTAGCAGTCAATAAATCCTAAGATAGAGGTCTTTATGAAATAGGAGCTACTAAAGTTACTAAATGCTAAGATCATATACCCGATAAAGCATTATACATGGGTGGCCGATCTAGTCATAGTAAGGAATAAAAATGAAGACATTCATCTCTATGTGGAATTTAGGAACCTCAATCAAGGTTTTTGAAGGATCACTATCCTCTCTCACAAACTGATCAGATTCTACATACTATAGCTAGAGCTAAAATATTCTTCTTACTAGATGGATTCTTTGATTTTAAATAGATATGGGTCTAGAATGAGGATCATTAAAATATTGCATTCACCACCAAATAGGGTACCTTTGCATATCAATAGATACCTTTTGGCCTATCCAATGTTGGTCCTACCTTCCAAAGAGCTATGGATTTAGAATTTGGAGAGTTAGTAAACAAGATTGTACTCATCTATTTATATGACATTATTGTGTTTAGTCATGACAATGAGAAACATGTTAAGCATCTTCGATTGGTTTTTGAAAAATGTAGAGAATTTGGGGTTTCGTTGAACCCTAAGAAATCAAATTTTGTCATGCATGAAGGGAAGTTGTTAGGACATGTGTCTAAAATAGGGCTAACTATTGACCCATATAGGGTAAAATCTATTATAACCCTTCCTCTACCACTAAAAAAAAAGGGATTCAATCATTTTGTGGGAAGATTAACTTTTTACCAAAAATTATTTAAGATTTTACTCTAATGGTTAAGCCCATGATAGAAATATTGAAGTAGGAAGTAGATTTCAAATGGATGGATATCCAGAAGAATGATTTCAAGAATATTAAAGAAGCAATATCTCAAGCCCCTATCCTCGTTAATACAAACTACTCCAAAGACTTCATGCTTTATGTTTTTGGGGCTGAAGAAAGCTATGATGTTGTACTTACTCAGAAGAGGGAAGAAAATAATGAGTGACCAATAGCTTTCCTCAATAAAACCTTGCATGACCATGAGGAAAAGTATAATTGTTTTGAGAAATATGTTTATGTAGTAATGAAATATTTTAATAATTTTAGGCATTTTGTTTCTCAAAATAAAATTATGGTATATGTAGTGCATTCAGATGTCCAAAACTTTGTAATCCAAGAACTGGATGATAAGAGAGCTGGTTAGGTGACCAAGATATAATATGATATTGATATCATGCCAACCAAGCTAATACGAGGTAGAGCTCTATATCATCAATTAATAGAATCTACATTATAAAATACCAATATGTTGAATGGGGAAGAACAACTTATTGAGCCAAAAGAGACACAGGTGTAACCAAATACTTGGATTGAGTAGTTGATGAATTATTTCAACTCAAGCAAACATCTAGATGGACCAACTACATCTCAAAAAAGAAGATACAAAATATAGGCAAAGGAATATGTAATTATTGAAGGCATCCTATATTGAAGGAAATTTAATAGAGTGCTATTGAGGTTTTTGCATCCAGATAAGGTGGAAGAAGTACTTCGAGAAATTTATAGTGTTTTTTTAGGTCACTACTCTAGATAGACCACTACAAAAAAATACTAAAAGTTGGATACTACTGATCGTCAGTTTTCTTAGATGCTTTCAAATTGGCCTAAGCATGTGATAACCACCAAAGGTTTATAGGAAAAATTAAGCATTCGACCATGCCTCTTCAACCAATAATCACAGAGGAAACTTATAGTAATGGGAACTAGATTTTATCATAATGATCAATCTATACTCATCATTTGGACATAAATAAATCATAACAATGATGGACTATTTTACTAAGTGGACAGAAGTTGAGGCCATCAAGCACATTTATCAAGACACAATGATTGAATTCTTATAAAGGTTGATCACAAGGTTTGTAATCTTGGCCACCATTATTTTAGATAATTTTAGATTCGTTATAGGTTCCAAGACTATTGAGTTTGTAAGAAAATATAGGATCTTCTAGAATGTCTCTTTAAATTATTACCCCTAAGAGTATGGTCTTGTAGAATCCAAAAATAAGAACCTATTTAAAAATTAAATGCAGTATCGAGCATAACCTAGAAGTTGGCCCTTGTTGTTAGATCAAGCATCATGGGTTGATCGAATCACAATCAAGAGATCATTGAAAAATCTCCTTATGATTTGGTATATGAAAAAGAAGTTTTATTGCCATTTAATTGGGAGCTTTTGATGCTAAGGTTCATAAATAAAATATTTTTGAAGAAATTATAGCTAATGAAAAAAAGGATGGCAGAGTTAATTTAGTTAGAAGAAAGACATGAGTAGGTGTACAATACTCTGTCACCACCAGATAACTGTCAAACACTGGTTTGACAAGAAGGCTACACCAAGGGTATTTAATGAAGGTGACCTAGTTCTCAAACTGGACATAGATAGAGTGAAGTCAGGTGCACATGATAAGTTTGATTCTATGTGGTTTAGCTCATATCTTATTGAGCAAAATAAGGACCTGAATGCATTCTAACTGTGTCACTTGGATGACCATGCGTTAGCAATTCTGGTAAATATCTAACACATAAAGCTTTACACCTAGGCCAAGTGGTATCCTACTTATACATATGTAAATAAGACATTTGTACATTCTATATATAGAATCTTGGTCAGCTAAATAAGATGCTATCATTATTGGCTTAAAACATGGAATATCATCTATCAAATTTTTGTCTAATAGGCCATGCTCTTTTTGCACAACTCAACGAACATGCCAATCATAAGAAATATTTAATAATTAAATAAAGAAATGATATTTTGAAAAGGAGCTATCATTTGGTAGGATTCAAGTTGTGCAAGTTACCTATTTTTGATAAATCCCACATTGTTATTATCCAGAGGAACTACAGAGCTAAGTGTGAGTTATTATTATGACAACAAATGTTAATTACTAGCTATATTTATCTTGATTAGTGTAATTACCCAGGTTTATGAACTGATGTAGCATTAACTATCAATGGTAGTTATTTTAGAAAATGCCTTGAGCAATGAACTAGATCATCGTCGGCCAAAAATTTTTAAGCATGATGAAATTTCATTGGTTAACAGTACATCTCCCAAGAACATGTGTCATATATCTCCAAAAAGGTGATCATTCCCAAAAAAAATCCTCCTAGGTATGCATGATATTTCACATGAAGGTATTCGTGGCTCCGAATCATATAAAACCTCAACCAAATATTATAAATAGAGATCCATCCTTAAAATATATCACCTTGCTAAAATGTTAATTGTAAAATGCAGATAATGTTTTTGGTAAATCTAAGAGAACAATCACAAGAAGTAGAAGCAGAGTTTGTAGACATGTCCTAAGGAAAAAAGAGCATCGTAGTACAAAAGACATCAAAAGAGTTGCATGATAGGATGTTCGGCATTCATGATACAATGATCACACTCAAGTCCAAGAAAAAATGATTCTAGGAAGGGTTTGAGGCTAAAGGAAAGATATTTTTGATGAATCTACTAGATGGTGTGGCATGACATTAAGGGCTGAGTAGATTCATACCCATTCCAATGCATATGTACCCTAAAATCATAGAGGTAGTAGTAAAGTATTATGATCCTAGCACAACCACTATCTATAACTCAACATTGAAACCGTTATTTACTATCAGTAGAGAATATATATTTGAAGCATTTGTAGTCAAATATGCCCTCGATGTTAAACCAAAGAGAATTAATTTGGAGTAGCAGAGGTTATATTTAGAAAAGAAAATGGTTCAAAATTGGATCACTAAGGTGGTAGGAAAACTACCAATAGAATACATGACCAAAAATAGGAAGCTAGGGGAATTCAACTTACATGCACAACCAATTCTATCAATGTTGGAAATAATATTGGGTTTGATGATGGATTCCATTATCAACCCATATTATATGGTCATGGAAAATGTAATAATGCTAGTTTTCTCCTTCATCACCCTAGATTGGGCTAAATTTTTGGCCAGAAGTATACATAAACAGTTGTGAGCCATGAAGGATGGGCATTGTAAATTATTTACATACCCATCATATTTGGTCTGGATCATCTTCTTTTACATGACCCCAAATAATCATAACATCAATGGGCATATGATAGATGGAAAAGATTTAGTGCATCCTATAGTATATTAGACCCTAGTTTTGAGGGAAAGCTCTTCATATCTTGATTTCAAAAGGTAATTTTAGGGACCTACTTTGATAGTAATCTATGGGAAGTTCCCCCACTTCATACCCAAATCCAAATATGTCTTAATATGAATTATGCAATAACTAGGAGACTGATTTTTCTATAGTGGGGCACTATTATCAAGCTATATAGTTTCTCGAAATGCCTATTTTTGCTCTTATACTATGTCACCAAATAGCTCTTCGGACTAGAATATTACAAAAAAATATAATTAAATAGAGCAAAGTTTTGGCCCAAGTTTTAAGAAGACTATTTTTTTGGCTTCCTATCAAATTTGAATGCATTACTTTGTCCAAGAAAGAGCCAGAGCAATATCTTGAATTGGAAGCTAAGATGATAATTTTGCAGTTACCAATCATGTTGCATATGTGGCACTATGACCTGTAAAACATCTTTGAGAAGCTCTCAAGGATAAATGTTAAAACACATCAATTCAAACATGTGTTGAACACAAGAATTGAAACATTTAGAAATCTAGCAGAAGACCAGGTGGCATCGTTCAATTATATGGTAATGCAGGAAAGACTGCCTTGGAGAAAATATTATGAATTTAAAAGGGTTTTTGATTTGGAAAGAAATAAATATCAATTGAATAGCTCATACCTCATTCAAACCATTAAGGAGGATAAGGGATGATAAGAGAACAAAATTGAATAATGATGGGTACCAGGGTGTGAACATGATTTACTAAAAAATAATGTTGTTCGCGATGATAAAATTGATAAAAAATGCATCACAAGGTATGATAATGAATATATTAGCTAAAAGAAGAAATATGAGAAAGAAAATTTTCCAAAAGTTCTAGGAAAGCTAAAATATAAAGAAGAAGAGGAATCAGAGTTTGAACCTTGACAAAATTCATAATCTCTCATTGCCATCAATGATGTTGAAGTTGAAGAAGAATTACTTCTCGTCTTAGTAGTTGTCAAAATGAAATGCTATATGCACCAAGGAGGTTTCACCTTCCATCTAAACCAAGAGGCCAACTACCCCCAAAGTAGTTGAAGTTGAAGGAGCCTTAAAAAATCTAGAAACTATATAATATGTTATCGAAAGGACAAGATCAGTAAAATAAACAAAAACAAAGAAGAAAGTAAAATAATGTGCCCATATTTATTAATAATTGTGAATCTATTTTACAACAAGGTTACAAGAACATCCCTCTTAAGGATTGACCATTGTGATACATATTACAATCCACAACTCATGTGGTAGATGCCTTCAATAGACTCTTAGGATCCTCAAAATTTGCTTGAGGGATTACTAGGATGCCTCCTTCTCCAATGTTAAGAGGGATGGTCTTGAATGATGCTTTGTCCTTAGAGAGATCTGTCATCTGCATGCAAGGAAACATCAAAGCACATTTAGAAGCACATGAAACCTCTCATGATGAGGTTAATTTTCAAGGAAATATATGGAACATAGAAAATGTATCAAGAAAGCATGAATGCATATAAAGATGCATAAATATGCTTAAGAAATTAATATTAAAGCATGTAGCATGGCTTAAATCATGTAAAGGAACCTAGAAGTACACAAAATCTTGTATATTGAGCATAAAGGAAACTAATGTATAAAGCATATAAAGGAAATATTAAAATAAACAAATGTAAGTAAATATGCCTATTAATTAACTATTCAACCATGGAAATGGATGTAATATGGTTAATATATGCCAAATTAATCTAAATGTATACTAAGAAGGGTAAATCTATGGCTAAAACAGAGGATTAAGCACATAAAACCCTAGTCACTGATGCTCAAAGCAGTTGGCTCTACTAGTTGCTATTGATAGTCACAACTAAGACTGTAGATCATTGTTAACAATAGTAGCCACGGGAAAAGTATCCTTCTCTTGAAATCAAGTCTATGGATGCTCAATTTATCTATGGAATTGATTATCAAGGGTCGCTTGGGTATACAAACATAGATTTGTGGGTGAATTATTGTGAATTCCCAATATTTTTGTGTGAAATGGTAAGCTTTCTCCTCAAGCTATTGGAAACTCCATTGATTCAAATGCAGGGATCATTCTCCAATTGAACAACATTTTGGCACTCTTCAAGGGTTGCAATTGGCTCTCCAATTCGACAGGGCTTCACTACATTCAAATTGTCTCTCTCTTTACCTCTTTGGGGGGTCTATAAATAGACTCTCCAAATCCTAATCTTGGCTTCTCAAGGAAGCCAAGATCAAGAATTAGTTAGCCTTAATAGTTGGGAGGAATCCTCTAGAAGCTTTCTCACCCAAAATTGCTCCAAAATTATTGCAATTGGGTTGTTGCAACTGATCTTGAATCAAGAAGATCAATTTTTTTATAGGGTTAGCTGATGTTGTTCAGGGTAGCTAGGGAGTTAGCGACTATTGCCATCAGTATCTAGGGAGCTAGTTGCTATTTCCATCAATGACTAAGGCTGACTAGGACTAGATTGCCCTAGATGAGTGGTTAGAACCACTGCTAAGTCTTGGAAAGATCCAAAATCATTCATATGGCCTAAAGAGGTGCCCATATGAGTAGTCTCCTAAACATGACATGTTTTAGGTGTCTACAGATACCCCTTTTAGGGATGCATTATGTGGAAAAACATGATGTTGAGCAAAAAAATGACTACCTAAAGCCATATTATAGGTTGATTGATGTTCATTGATCTGGTCAACGTTAGATGCCCCAATCATGGAAAGAGCATACATCATTGAATCATTGCCTTCGATGAGTTGAAGAACTTGATTTTTAACAATGTGGGTATTGGAAGACAATATTCAATCTAATCCTAGCCTTGGTGGCAATTAGGAGATAAGCTTAAGTCAAATCCTAGCCTTGGTGGCAATTAGGAGACAAGCTTAAGTCAAATCCTAGCCTTGGTGGCAATTAGGAGATAATATTAAGTCTAATCCTAGCCTTAGAGATAATTAGGAGATAAGCTTAAGTCAAATCCTAGCCTTGGTGGCAATTAGGAGATAATATTAAGTCAAATCCTAGCCTTGGTGACAATTAGGAGATAATCTTAAGTCAAATCCTAGCCTTGGAGATAATTAGGAGATAAGCTTAAGTCAAATCCTAGCCTTGGCGACAATTAGAAGATAAGCTTAAAATCCTAGACTTGGCGATAATTAGGAGACAAGATTAAGTCTAATCCTAGCCTTGACAGCAATTAGGAGACAAGCTTACTGGTTTGCTTGAATTTTCTTTTGATCTTTTGTTTATTTACCCCAAGCAAGGAGGGTGCATGATTGTCTTCGGCAATGATTCTTGAATGAATGCACTTAGCAATGATTGAGTATTTAATTGTTTATTTTGATTATGAATGTTGTTATTATGACTACCCCCTCAAGTGATGAGTCGATGAGGAAAAGGACAAGTGATGAAAGCGACGAGTCACTTGACCAAGATGAATAATTTGGACAATTCAAGATGATTGCATGTTGTTATATAGGTAGGTCCTATTACAATTATGATTTCAACTATTAATAGTAATTGTACATCTCTATCCCATGGAGTAGTTCGACCACAATGGCCTTCTTAGGGAATCAAGATGATAGCAATTCAATTAAGCATGTGATGAATCACTATGTTCGATGATCTACTAAAATTTTATAGAAGAAAGGAAATGAATACCTCGTTCCCATGGAGCAGTCCAGCCGCAATGGCCTTCTTGGGGATTGAAGTGAAGATATTTCAATTCGACGATGAATAATTTGGTTCAAATGGCCTTATGGTAATTTACTCATCTTGTCGGATTGCATGGAGCGCAAGTCGCTACAACCGCCAAGTGTATAGAGTAAATAATTGGATACGAGGCACATTTGAGATTTTGTTGTTATTTGATTTTTTTGTTAATTTTGTGATTTATGATGATTATGGACCGGTAGATATGCTTTGATGTCCATGGATGCATTTATGGATGCAATGCCTAGATGATGATGTGATTATGCTATATGTATGCAATGTACTAATGACATGCACTAGCTAGATGATAGATGTATGCTTAGATGCTATGATCTAGATGTGTAGGTGCACTACTATGTATGCATATATGGATGCAATGGTGAATGTTATTGAAGGTGTTTTTTGTTTTTATTCTTTTTATTTTTGTTTTATGTGTTTTGTTTTATTATTTATTTTATATTTTTTATAATAATTATATGATGATGTTTAAATAAAAATCTTCCTTAATCACTTAAAACATAGAGAATGAATCTAATATATGTTTAAAAAACTAAATTATGCCACCAGAATGTATGAAAATCATGAATGAAAATGGTAACTCTTATCATAAGAATTAATCATTTAAGCATCCATATGTGAGATGAGATGATGTGAGATGTATGGGTTTTCCTTATAAGCTTCTATAAATTAAAATATATGCACAAAATAGTCAGTGGCCGTCTAAATATCATTGTTGATATCCATCCGATATCTATCCTATTTCATGAACATCCCTTAATAAACAAAACCTCATAAGAAAAATGTGATTGATTGATGAGATGATTTGTTGCTATAAGGGATTTTTGAGGTTTTCCATGAGACTCAAACACCCTAGTTGATTAATCAAAAGTTGTATAATGACTATACAAGACTCCTGAAAGATAAAAGCTTTTGTTATGAAGACCAAGATATTCATTATCCCTGTGTGTGCAAATGAATATATTAGATGAGGCATAAGACTACCTCATTTCCAGGAGGGATTCATTCAGCCCATTTTTGTAATGAGGATCACCAAATGTTCATCATGATCCTAAGTTTGGATGCAGTTGGACTAGACTACTAGGTAATACAGGCCACCTAAAGCTAGCTCATTTGTAAATTGCTTAGAACTACCCCAATGCCAGGTGGGATTCATTCAGCCCATTGTTGTATTGGGGATCACTCAATGGTTTCGAGTACTGAACATTCCAGGGATTCAAGCTCTTCACCCCCTTATTTTCTTCATATTTATTGGGATACTTGCTCATGCTTAGTGATGAAAATCACTATTTATTTTGCATTTTTTTTTTTTTTTGAGCAAGGGATTTTGCTTTGATTTTGGAAATTTGCTTATTTTGTATGAAAGCAAGGGATTTCTTTGGGTAGGGGGGAGCTTGTCCTTTTGTCAATGATCAACATCCTAGACCATGTGCATCACAAGATGAGCAAGTAAAAACCTTTCACTTAAGGTGACTAGGACCACTTTGTAGTGTTCATCTTTCCTTGTCCAAACTAGGATTGTTAATGTTTAAATTAGTGATGGGATTTTGATATATGCAAGGTACTATCAAAACTAGACCTCATCTTCCAAAAGTGAAGATAGCTTTCTACAAAATCTGAGAAGATCACTAGGTATGGCTGAATGATCGAAAAACCCTAGTATATTCCTTATAGCAACAGGAAGGGTTGTGTTGAAAAACACAATTACTCACAAGGGTGATGGATGATGATGATGAAAAGATGCATGATTAACATACAAACATGGTGTCATTTGTAAGATTGTAAACACAACCTATCCTAATGCAAGTGCAATGGATGAAAATACCTAATGCAATGCAATTAAATGAATGCATATGCAAAATGAAAATGCAATCCAATGTAAATGTTTTTGTGTTTTTGATGTTTTGCAATGTTTTTGAATTTTATTGCTTTTTGATTTGTTTGGAATTTTGGTGTTTTAAAATGTTTTTGAAATTTTGATTTTTCAATTGTTTTTGAAATTTTGATTTTTCAATTGTTTTTGAAATTTTGATATTTTATGATTTTTGTTTGTTTTTATGTTTTTAAGGGGAAGGTACGCTACCTTAGGTACCCCCAGTGTGTGTGCCACTCAATGAAAGTGAGGGAGGTGTGATACCTTTGGAGGTCTCACTTTGCTTCATTGATCGTGATGTGGATGATGGGGAAGTTGTGACACCTTGAAGACCCCCAATGTGCATTGTGTTTGATGCGTTGTGATTGGCTTGGCTAGGAGGAGTAGTAGAAACTGACCCCCTATTGTGATGTGTAATTTTATGCAATGCCAATGTCTCGATGAGATGAGATGAGCAAAGGTGAAACATTGGATGATGCCATAGGTTGCGTAGATTGATTTAGATATTCCTATTTCTCTGTTACAACACTGATCATTCCCACAAACTCTTGGGGAGGTAGGTTGATATGCACCTGATTAGGTTGCTCAACTTGATTGGCAGGTGTTGTGTTTGCTTCATGTGTAGGCAAGGGGTCTTGGAAGACTCCTATCTGAAGTTCTTGCCTCTCGATCATATCCTGTACTAAATATCTAAAGGGATAACATGTCTGGATGTCATGACCCCTTTGTCGATGGTAAACACAATATAGATTTTCCCTGTGCACCTTTGATCTACGCTTATTAGGTTTCAACAGATGGATCTCCAAAAGATTGATTTTTTGTGCTTCACATAATCGATCAAAGATCGATGCTAATATCTCTGGAAAATCAGTATATTATCATGATGGCTGATATTGTTGGCCTTGTATATGATTCTGTTGCATATGATTTTGGGCCAGAGGAGGCTGAGCTTGGTAATTATGTTGCACTGGTAGTTGAGGTGGTGGAGCCTGGTTTGAGGATTCGAGGATACTCAAAACAACTTGATTGATTGGGGCCACATTTTGTTGCATGTTGCCACCTTTAATATTCTTGTTTGGCCATTCCATTTTGTGGAGTTGAATATCACCCTCCTATAACTTGATGTCCTCAATGACCTTGGCCTGTGCCAAGGCCTCCTCGAATGTTTGATACTATTGTAATTGTAAGAGAAGCAAGATTTATTTCGAACAACTTCTTGTAAACATCTGAATGAGCTCTATTGTGGGTAGGGTGAAAGGTAATTTTGACATCACCTTCCTCCATTTATTACCATACTCAATGATTGGCTCATCATCAAGTTGATGAAGGCTAGCCAAGTCAGTCAAGTTTATCATTTTCTTAGCACTAGAGGCAAAACATTGCAGGAATAGCTTGGCCAATTTCTCAAAGGTGTTTATGCTATGATGTGGTAGATGATTATACCATTCCAAAGCATCCCCAACTAATGTTGTAAGAAATATTCTCAACATCAAGGGGTCATTGTCTTGAAAATGGAAGCACATATTGATGAAGATTGTCACGTGCTCTTGTGCATCTTCATCATCTTTGAACTTTTCAAGTTTAGGCATCTTGAAATTCGATGGGTATGTTGGTGATGACACTGATGGATGCAAAGGTTGATTGCTAA
Organism: Wollemia nobilis; assembly: GCA_028583015.1. Taxonomy (NCBI): domain Eukaryota; kingdom Viridiplantae; phylum Streptophyta; class Pinopsida; order Araucariales; family Araucariaceae; genus Wollemia; species Wollemia nobilis. Next base: position 1,680,357 of record JAQPPZ010005211.1, read on the forward strand.
GCTGCTTTAGTGTGGGTTTTTGATAAACCAAACTTTGATCTTGTTTTTCTAATGAATTTACCCGATCAGCTAGCACATTGTATGCTCTTGGAAAAATGATATGATCTTCTCATTGTCGCCTTTGATTAGATAAAGGAGGTCAATTTTGATGTTGAGGTGGGTGATAAGTATAATCATTAGGTACCTCATCATAACTAGATTCAGGGTAAGCATCTACTTCTTCCTGATGTTCCCATTGGGACTCTTCATATAGATCCTCTTCTTGTTGATCTTGGTACTTTTGGGGAGTATGAGGTTCTTGATGATAACCAGATAATGGCCTATGATGTTGAACATGATTTTTGTGTGGTCAAGGGGAAATATTTTGAGATTGCATTGGATGCCTTATGCGTTGTTGCATCCTCTGGGTGCTAGGCGTAAGCACCACTTTATGTAATGTATTTTGCACTTGCTCTTGTTGTATCTTTTGTTGTTCTTGTATCTTTCATTGATACAACCTTTGTAGGTGTGCTCATTGTGAGTCCACCCATTGTTGATTTAATTGTTGTTGATCCAACTGGAGTTGATCCGTATGTTGTTGTCTATTAAGATGTGGCCTAAGTGCCTGATGAGTGTGATTTTGTTGTTCAGTTGTATGGGGGCTATGTACCCTCGTATTGGAAATACGAATGGGTTTGTCATGTCTTTTCCCCTAGTAGGATCTATTACTTGTTTTCCATGCTCCTTAAAGGTTGCATTGACTTGATATTTTGGTTTATGAATGGGCTTTGTATAGTTTGACGATGTAGATATGCAATGTGGTTGCCCCAAGTACTCTTCATGAGGAGTAGGAGGATGACTTGGGTCCTCTTCCTCATCTATGAGGAATGATGCATATTCAAGCTTAGATGTAAGCTCTGTATATTCATACTACACAGAAGCACAACGTGCATATGCAGAATGCTCTCTATGAGGAGTAGGGGGTGACTTGCTCGATCAAACAAAGTGGTTTGTTCATCCAGGCTAGGCCATGGTGTATGCTCATGTTCATTTTTTGATTGATGTATAGAGAAAGCTGGGATGTGAACCTGTGAGATTGACCTACTAGGCCCCTCAGTGGGTGGATTGTTCCTTATATAGAATTCTATCAAGGTGTTCCAGTTAGGAAGGTTTCTTGGAGGACCTATGGGTGCTTCCTTAATAGGGATATCTCGAAGGTTTGACCCCCTATGGATGGTATTGATGTTATGATAAAACCTGGGATGCCATTCAGGGATGGCCATGTCCTCTGGACTGATTTGGAGATGTTCGGTGGTTATGGAGCCTGATTCCCTCTCTAAATTGGAGGTCTTGTTCACCATGGGAGGTCCCTCGACCATTTTTTTTTTTGAAAATTTTTACTTCTAGAAAAAGTTGTGGGTGTTATATATCAAAATGATCAATGTGATGAGCTGATCACAATGAGCTATGACTCAAAAAAGTGACTTTTGGGTCAAAATTTGTATTTTTGGAATATTTGGCCAACCGAGGCTCGTGGAAAAATGACCAATTTGGAGAATTTTTGGAAAAATGCAGAGCTAGGCCTCAAAAATGGTATGAGGGGTGCACAAGGAGCTAACTAAGACAACAAAACAAATTTGGCAATTTTTGGGGTTGTCTAGGGCTTTTTATGGCTGTTTTAGTGTATTTTTTCCCTATTTTTGGCTTAAAAATCACTCAAAAATAGAGTAATCATAAAACCAACATAACTTTTTTGTTATAGCTCTGATTTGCATGATTTTTGATTTGCTAGATGCAGAATAAAAAATTAGCAATTTTTTAGAAAAATTAGGGTTTGGTCCTAGATCAAGGATCTTATGTTGATTACCCAAACAATAAAGAAACACACAAAGTAGACAATATGATTATCTCTTTTAAGGATTAGATGTGTGTCCTAAAACTTGTTTAGTGCATTTTGATTTGTTGAGTATATAATCTAAATCTCATCGTGTTTTGCAAATATTGATGATATTCTTAGATAGTTAAAGGTTTTCACCTATATACTAGCACATGCCAGAATATAGGAGTGAAATCCATACTCAACGAGGTAGCATAGGTACTACCAACCCTCACCCAGGACATCACAGTAAGCGATACACCCCTCTGAAGAGGAGTGCATGTTATTTTCTATGGATAGGATAATTCTTGGGTTGGCCTTGGCCATGGATGGGTCTCGATGATACAATGTCAAACGAGCCAACCGAGTGGTAATAACTTCCACTATTGGTCTCGATCAACGGGTTGGATGTGAGAGCCCAACACCATTGATGTTTACTTTGAATAGTAGTGTATGTGTGTGTATGTTCCTTTTAATTTTACATTAATTAAAGATGCATTAGGAAGCATTCATGATTATTTCTCCTACATGCCTAGAAAATGATGTTTAATTTTTAAAGAAATGCAAAACTAGATGATCTTGAATTTTAGAGTATGCAATGCAAAATTATCATGAAATTAACCTTTAGTCAGGCCTCAAGCAAGCAAAATATAATAAAAATTCTACACAGTAGCCACTGTTATGTATAGCAGGCAATAATCTTGGTCGCTAGATAGAAAAGCAGTAAGAATATTCTAGCCATTGGAGACTAGGGTAGCCAACAGACCTGGCTATTGTTCCTAGCAACATCTAGCAGCAAACACAATATTTTCAAAATTCTCCCTTATGATATAACTATGTGATTTAATTATTACCTAAAACACATAGATAAATATAGGGAACATGAAAAATACAAAGGAGGCTACCTACCTATAGATCCTCATATGATGTGGAAATAGGCTGCTTACTATTTTACCATATTTTTTATTGGTCGATATTGCTTAGGGTGGCTAGGATGCTAGCTGTTGTTATCAACTATAGATAAGACTATTAGCCATTGTTAATCAGAGTGGCTAGTACATGTACACATAAAAACACAACAAATCAATAAATGCAACAAAAAATGCGGGGTTTCCACCATGATCACCACTGAAGGAGCCTTAAAAAGTCTAGCAACTAGATAATATGATATCAAAAGGATAAGATTAATCAAATAACCAAATGCAAATAAGAAAGTAAAATAATGTGCCCATATTTATTAATAATTGTGAATCTCTTTTACAACAAGGTTACAAGAACATCCTTCTTAGGGATTGACCATTGTGATACATATTACAATCCACAACTCATGTGGTATATGCCTTCAATAGACTCTTAAGATCCTCAAACTTTGCTTGAGGGCTTACTAGGATGCCTCCTTCTCCAATGTCAAGAGGAATGGTCTTGAATAATGCTTTGTCCCTAGAGATATCTATCACCTACATGCAAGGAAACAATAAAGTACATTTAGAAGCACATGAAACCTCTCATGATGAGGTTGATTTTCAAGGAAATATATGGAACATAGCAAATATATCAAGAAAGCATGAACATACATAAATATGCTTAAGAAATTGATATTAAAGCATGTAGCATTACTTAAATAATGTAAAGAAATATAGAAATGCATGTAATCTTGTATATTGAGCATAAAGGAAAATAATTTATAAAGCATATAAAAGAAAGCTTCAAATAAATATATGTAAGTAAATATGCCTATTAATCAGCTAATCAACCATGGAAATGAATATAATCTGGTTAATATATGCCTAATTAATATAAATGCATACTAATAAAGGTAAATCTATGGCTAAAATAAAGGATTAAGCACATCAAACCCTAGTCGCTGATGCTCAAAGTATCTAGTTCTGCTAGCCACTGTTGATAGCCACAACTAAGACTATGGGCCACTATTGATAGCCACAACTAAGATTGTGGGCCATTGTTAACAATAATGACCACAAGAAAAGTATACTTCTCTTGAAATCAAGTCTGTGGATGCTCAATTTCTCTATGGAGTTGATGATCAAGGGCCGCCTGGGTGTCCAAACATAGATTTGTAGGTGAATTATGTTGGAAATTTGAGCAAGATTTGTTGTCACTAATGTCAAGAGGTTTGATGTCCAGTTTTGTCATCATTGATGTCAAAAAGTTGATTCTCCAAAAAGTAAGAAGGTTATTAAAATAAGAAAAGGGTATAATATTTATTTTAAATATTATATTCCTAAAGAGGCCTAAAAGGTAGAAGACCCAAGAAAATATAAGCAAGTTTATAAAGAAATAATAATATTATAATATTTAATATTATAATATTTAGAAAAAAGGAAGAGATGAAAAATAACAAGGTCCAAGGAATCATTAAAATAATATATCCCCGAAAAATTCCATTGAGTAAGGTTGGCAAAGGTTTTAATTTAATTTATTTAAATTAAAATATTTTAACCTAAGGTTAAAATTTTAATTTAAATAATTAAAGGTACCAAGTTTAAAGTTTTATTTAGAATTTGAAATTTGAAAGGACCGACGTGTTTTAATGCAAAGGAAGAGTATTAATAGGAAATATTTTTCATTTCCTAAGTCTCTAAGCTATTCGAATGCCTATGTGTGTAATATCTCGAGCATTGCATTTTCACAAAGGGAGAAGAAGCTTGTGAGATTTTTAATTAAAAGGAGATAGTTGTGTTTAATTTCGAGTGGTATGAAAGAAATATCCTAAGGTATTGGGTAGCACATATGACGGTTGAAGGTGTGGCTAAGACGTTGCAAAGGGAAGGTCATGGTTTTGAATCCCATGCAATTCATTTTGGCAAAGGAAGAGAGGAGTTTCATTTTTGCCAAAATTCATACGACAACATTAGTAAGGGAGCATGGACCTTTGGTTCATGTGTAGGCATGTAGCCCAAGTGGTAGCTTAGAATTGGGCTAAGACACTATGGTGGCATAGGTTATGGGTTCGAGTTTGGTCGCTGGTTGTTGGGCACCAGTTTTCGAAGACGTGTACAATCTTTTTGGTGACGTGGGCTAACAAATAAGGTATACACATTTGATTCAATTTGCCAAATATTTGGAATGCGAAAAGAGTTATGAGGGCACATGATAATTAAAAGGCATGTGTTAAATATCTAGGGAGTCATAAGGGTTGTTGAAATAATATTTTATTTTGGTGCTTGAAAATAAATAAAAGATTGGATATTAGAAGGTGTTATCAAAGGAACTTTATTTCTATGTGTTGAATATTATCTTAAGAGTATTGGATATTATAAGGTGTTAACAAAGGAACTTTATTTTTATGTATTGAATATTATTTTGAAAGTGAAGGAGTAATAAGGTGTACTTGTGACTTGATATTTTATTGTAAATCTTGAATGGTGAAATAATTGTTGAGGAGAATATTTGTGTGGAGATTTTGATATAGGTTGTTGCTATCTAACCTAGAATTGGCAAGAGGATTTTGTTGTGAGTAAAATAGGTTTTGAAGATATATCTCCATCAAAACAAAAAGATATGGGCACACTATCTTTTGTTTAGAGTGTTTGAAATGAATTTATGAAATATAAGGTGGAGTGAATTGGATTGTTGAGTATTGTTGGAAATATGTGAGCAAGTTTGAGTGCATCTTGTTGATGGATGATTTGATTTGAGATAGATATTGAAAAATATTTGAGTTAGGTTTTAAGACCCACATTGTGCTTTTTGTTTGAAGAAGTTTGAAACACTTTTTTAGGGTTTGTGAGCAAGTAATGTTTCATTGATTGAATGATTGAGTGAAATTCTTGAGCATTGGATTTGAGTGATATTGAAAGTGAATGTGCAAACATTAGAAACCAGATTTGTGAAAGCGATAGACTTAATTATTGAGTAGAACATATTGAGTTTTTGATAGAGAACATCGTTATCTATATGTTACAAAGGTTAAACAAATTTTGAATGGAATATAAATTGCTTCAAGTTAAAGGAATTATCTTGAAGATTAGAAAAAGTATTTGATAGCATTGTGTGAAATATTTGAGATTAATTGATCAAGTTTATGAGTTGTTTTAAGCTTGTATTGAGAGCATATTGAGCAAGTTATTGAAAGGAATTGAAGGTAGATTTGAGGTAAGTCTTGGTGAAGACTTGAGTGCAGATTGAGCAAGTTCCTAAGATAACTTAAAGGTATATTTAAGGTAAGTCTTGGTAAAGACTTGTAGACATATTTAAGGTAAGTCTTGGTGAAGACTTGAGAGTAGTTTGAGCAAATTCTTGAGAGGACTTGAAGGTATATTTGAGGTAAGTCTTGGTGAAGACTTGTAGGTAGATTTGAGGTAAGTCTTGGTGAAGACTTGTAGGTAGATTTGAGGTAAGTCTTGGTGAATATTTGTAGGCATATTTGAGCAAGTATTGGTGAAGAATTGAGATAACATTAAGAGCATGTTTGATTTGTTCAAGCTTTGTGTTAAGGCTTGGGGAAGATCTATGCAGAGTTTATTGGTGATTTGATCAAGCTTTGCGTTAAGGCTTGAGGAAAAATATGAGGATGGAGTTTGGTGTATACTTGAGATAATATTTAATCTAGACCGAAGACAGAGTTAGAGAATATTTATACTAGACTGAGGATAATGTTTAGTGTAGATTTGAGACAAATATCGAGAAGATTTAAGAACAAGCTTTGGAGGTGAGAGCAGAGGACAATAGTCTCTAGTGGATAGAGATCCATTATACAGGGTAGTTAGGATAGAGGTCATATGAGTGAGAACAAAGGTCTTCTATGGAGAGAGATCCACAAGCCAGTGTAGTGGGGTAGAAGTTTTCTAGAAGAGCACCAACCAGAGCAAAGGAAAAATAGTTCTCCTATGGATAGAATTCCATGAACCAGAGCAAGGGGAAAAATTTCTCCTATGGAGTGTGATCCATGAACCAATTGGGAAGATAGAGTTCTTATATGGAGAGAGATCCACAAACCATTTAGAGGTCTCCTAGATCAAGTTCCATGAACCAGAGATAAGGGGAAAGAGTTCTCCTATGGATAGAGATCCACAAATCAAAGCATTAGGGGATTGGTGTCTCCTTTGGATAGAGGTCCATAAACATTATAATAGGGAATTTATTATCAAGATATTTATTGATAAAATTTTAGTGAAATATTTTCTCCATGGAGTAGCCCACATTGGGTGAACCACGTTAAATTGGTGTCTCTATTGTGTGTGATAATTTGTGCATTTCTTTTATTAATACTGTTGATATTGCCATTGATTATATTAAATAATAGTGTGAAAAAAAAAGAAAATTTTCATCTTATACTGTTCACCCCCCTCTTAGTATAAGCTTGTGTTCTTCAATTGGTATCAAAGCGAATTTCTTAAAAAGAGTTTAACAGATTGAAGGAAGAGTTTACAAGAACACAAATGGCATCTCAGAGTGGATCTTCAAAAAATAAGGTACCATTATTCAATGGGAATAATTATACTTTTTGGAGTGTAATAATGAAGAATTACCTAATGGCACAAGGAATTGTGTAGACACCAAAATAGTACCTATCCGATTATGTGATTACAAGCACTGACTGAATTGGCATACATACCCCCTAGGGCAACCTCCAGAGGTTAAACCGTGGTCCGAACCACTCCCAAATCAATTTTGGAAGGTTAGAGGTCAATTTGGCACCTTTTAAGAACTTTGATCCCTATTTGTCCCACCCTAGGATAATTAGAATCCTATTCGTCTCACCCTGGTATGATTAGCAGCAATCGCTCCAGGGTGGGACGATTAGCAGGTTTGACTGGCAAAAAGTCAAGCCTTGACAAATGGCAACCCAGATCTGCCACCCAAATTTGACTTCAAGGCATGCAATTGCAAGGAATAGTTTCAAATAAGAGAGAGGGACTTAATTAAAGCATGCCTTGATCATGGAGGCCCTAAATCAGGAAGGAATATTCTCTCCCCTAAAAGGGCATGGTGATCCAAGTGGCGCCCTCACATGCACATGCAAAGGAGACCCTGAGGTCTATAAAAATGTGAGCCTCCTCACCCTAAAGGAGTATAGATCTGGAGCATTTGGAGCAACGGAGTGCTACCAAATTATGCCCCCATTCCTATTTGTGCTTCCTACATCCCTAATTTCTCTTTTGGAAGAGGTTATCGGGTGAACTTAGGAACACAATCTAGACCCAAAACCCAATAAATCAGCCATAATCCCACACCAAAATCATCAAAAAAACACCCCTAGGAGGTTTTGGACCCATCCCACTCGGATTGGTGCCAAAACTAAGCCCCAAACAGTGGGCATCCTACCCTCGGGTGCCCCCTGCACTGCTGTAGTCCTAATCGCCCCACATTGTAGTGATTAGAAATTTGTGCATGATTTCTTTACTATTCTTTTTGCATTGTGTTTTATCTGATGTACTTATGCTGCTGTCCAAGTTTCATTACTTTCTGACATGATTTGACCTTGTTGTTATCATTTTATGCGTTTACTAACCTACAGGGAGCGCATTTGGATACAAGACAATCTGGGCAGAGTCTACCAAATCTGACCTTCTGGGTCATCTCAAAATTCCCCTTTTAGTCTACCCCAATTTTAGAGGATTTTTGGAGGCCTTTGGGAAGGACATTTGCAAGGTCACTTTTGCATATTTTGTGACAGTCCCCATCGTCCCACCCCAGAGTGATTAGAAATATGTGCATTATTTCATAACTGTTATTTTTGCAACGTGTCCTTGATGATGTCTCCATGCCTCTATCAAAGTTTAAATTCATTATGACATGTTTTGACCATCGTTTCATTCTTTTATATATTAACTAGCCGAAGGCTTTGGGGATTGCATGTTTTCCTATATCCGCATATGCTATTAACTATTTGCTATTTTTCTATGCATAGGATATCACCACCAGGAACACCGAAAGGGTAGCAAGGAATGACGAACACATGGACACAAGCGACGACAACTTTTGGCCCGACCATTTCGAATGTGGGCATGCGAAAGACACTAGAAGCGTACCATCCATTGATGTAATGAAATATATCAAACATTCTATTGCCTAGAGGGGGGGGCGTATTGTAACCAGATTAAAAGAAACATTAATAAAAGAGGCCCCACTTTGTTTTTGCTTACATCTCATTTCTGTGTCATTTCCTTCATGCATTTGTTCATTGCATTTGTAGGACTTGACATCTATATTACATCCATTTTTGTTTGCATCATATTTGGTACACCATCCTTCTACATTTTATTTCAGTGTCGATCGTAGTGGGACCCTATCCCCTACTATTAAGATCAGGTTTCTGATCCAAATTTTGTGGTTTTCTTTGCAGGTGTTACGCATTCGGGCCTTTGGACTGCTACTCGTGCCACCCTGAGATGAATACGTATTCGTCCCACCCTGTGACGAATACAGACCTGCTATTCATACCACCCCAGGATGATTAGAACTCTGTGCATTTTCTAAGAAGAAAATTAGAAGCATTTGGTTTAGACAGAGAATAGGTAGGCCTTATGCACATCCTCTGTGTTTTTCTACCTTCTGTTTCTGCAATCTTCTATTTTATTTGCTTTATTTTTAGACACTTGTATAGAAAGGTTAAGTAGTTTGCTTTCCTTTATTGCAATAATAAAAAACAAAAACATAGAGTAAATTAAATGGAAGGAAATTTATTAGGAATGCATTCTTCTCTGGTTTTCTTGCATGATACTTGCACAAGTGGCAAGTCCTCATCATAGGTTTCAGTTCTAGTTAGGATTGGTGATTTCCTTTTGCTACTAATGGTTTTTGAAAGATAAAATGTACTCTAAAGCATTGCATTAGTGAAAATCATATTTTGCTGTATGTTTTCTTTCTTTATATAATTAAAAGGAACCACACACACCACCTAATAAAATTAACATCAAGGAGTTGGTCTTAATACCCCAACACTTGATCAAGACCAACGGTGGATTTCATAACCACCTTGGCTTGGATTTTGCATACATATACCCTGATCGTGACTGTTGCTAGATGTAAATACTAACAAAATCTAACCAAGTATAATGGGGGTGATTCCCCGTGCATGAGGATAAGTCTTCTATGGTAGGTGTCAAAAATAGAGCGATCCCCCTTCTATACTGCCTATGTTCCATGTACTGTTCTGCTCTCGCATACCAATAGTTTCCCTCATGTAAGGGTGGGTATATTGAGAGGCTCGGTATAATGGCCTGGCAATGGTATATTGAAGGGGCAACCATTTTGGAGATACAAGAGCCCTCATTTTGCATGAATAACAAAGTTTCCTTTACAAGATTTGCATAACAAAAATCAAACACATTAGACCAGATCTAGGGCACACATTTAATCTGTAAACGAGATAATCATTTATTTGTGTGTGGTCCCCGTTTGTTTGGTATAGCATACAAATTTTGTAAAGGAGATACAAATATACATATATTTCTAGAAATACCACAACCATGGTGTATAACCATAGCCAAGCCCAATCACAGGTAGAAGATGTGAAAAGTATACAAGGAGGCACAAGTCACCTCCATTATAGCCCCAAGGACTTGGTTATACCACCTTGGCAGCCTGACCCACAACATAGTCCACACTATGCCACTAAAAAAAAGGACTATAAAGGCACCCCTTTAAGGGACACTCTCGTTCAACATAAACCCTCTCAGGAGGAGTACACACATGGGAAGGCTCCCTTAGACACTCATTATGAATGGCCACTGCACAATGAAGCGCTAGAGCAACATAGGGTTAAGGAGGGACCACATGATTATATCATTCCTCCACTCCTCATTACTATTAGAACTAATAGGCCAAATCTAGAGCGCAAGGCTCTTCAGACAGGGTGAGCCAAATCTGCCCGTCCCTTTCACATGTACAAAAGGGAGCACGAGGAAAACTAGTATATTACTCAAGAGAAATACATCATGCGAGAGCAATGCGCCTCCGCACCTACTAATTATCAAGATCACCTATTGATGCCAGAGCCTCGGGTGAATGCCGCTAACCTCGATAGAGGAAAGCGACCCATAGAGATCTCGGATAACCATGACTGAGATAGATATGTAGGGGAGGCATCTAGGCCTCCTAGACATAGGACGACGAAACAAATCAACTCAAAATTTTCCAAACATGCCGCCTGCCAAGCGCAAATCACGTAGCTTAGGCAAGATTAGCAACAGTTAGAAAAATTATATCATCTTAACAAAGAGCACCTTTAGTGCCAGACAAATGAATTACTCTAGAACACTATGCATGAGAGGATTCCAACCCCTCACACACATAAGACAAAAATTTATGAGAGGCATAACCCCTTAGTATGGGATAGGTCTCCATGACCTTATCAAGCGTTGCCTCCAAGACCTCGGAGACCTAAGCAGGAGGCCACCTATAGAACTAATTATGGGTGCCTTCCTCGGGAACCCATCCATGTTTATAGGTCACACCCAAAAACTCCTCAAGAAGCCTACAAGGATTTTGAGCAATAAGAAGAGCAAGCTGAAATGCCCTACCAAGGCAGGGGGGGCGCTACCCGGATACCCCTCCATAGGCCTCAAGTTCCTCACAATTCACAATGATAATAAAAAAAAGAAGAGGAAATAAAATCCTCTGATGCATACAAAGCACTGCTAGAGAGCTTAGAGTCTATTGAGACCAATACTTTAGGGCCTCAAAATCCCACCTTACGCCAGCTCCATAGTCACCCTATGCATCCTTCAGTTTTGACACCCCCATACCCTGACCACTTCAAAATGCCTCAATTGGCAATTTTTAGAGGGGATGAGGATGCCCAAGAGCACATACCAAGGTTCTTGAGTCAATGCTTTAGCATTTAAGACAATGATGCATTACTTCTAAGAAAGTTTATAACCATGTTCGTAGGCCCTGCCTCAGATTGGTTTACCCATTTGCCGAAGCATAGCATCAATAAACTAGACCAGCTAGTGGACGTGTTCCTTAAATGTTTTGCCTTCAACACCAAGAAGAAGCATCCTTAAGTGACGTAGCTAGCCTTAAGTAGTATGATGATGAGACCATAGCCGCTTATGGGAATCGGTGGAGGACATTGCTTTCAAAGCTACCTTACCTCCCTCCCATGGTCGACATGACTCAAATGTTTTCAAAGAGTTGCATAAGGTCAATATTTGTGCTATTGCAGCTGTAGCAATATGCCACCCTCAAAGAAGCCTGGGTGCAAGCCAAGATAATTGAGGAGATCAAAATACAAGATGGCAAGATTGCCAAGCCGTGCAAGAAAGAGTGGGCCAAAAATGCTAAAACTAGGCCCATGCAACTGAAACCTGTCGTGGTTAATCAGGTTGCCATAAATATACCAAAGCCTACACAAACGACACAACCCCCAAAGGCTAATTATCAGGAAGTTCCTCTTGATAACTATGAAAAGTAAAATCATAAACAAGAGAAAAATCAGCAGCGTTGCCCTAAGCGACAATTCACACAATTTACGGAGTCTAGAGACTCCTTTTTTGACCGCTTGTTCATGGTGAACCTGATAAACTTGCAGGAAAGTTGACCCATAGACCCCAGTGTGGTAAAACCCAAGGGCTATAGGGAAGAGGGCACTGAGCAACCAACAAATGGAAGTCTTCAAAGACCCCCTACTTGCCCATGACATGCAAGAAAAGAATTTACAGGTGAATTAGGTAACACAAAACTACCCCATGCATGGATACGTGGGGATGATAAGCATTATGACACAAAACAAAAGATACCCAAACATGACTACACCCACTACAGCTACAAGAGATGTTCCATCAACCTCACAACCTCCACAACACCCTACACAACCTCCCTTGCCTAGACCAGTGGCCACAATTCAAACTAAGCTTACTCAAAGTTTAAGGACCACATCGACTGGGCTCTCCATTTATGAGCTCATCCAACAATCATCGCCCCATCGAGAGGTTATAATGGAGATACTCAAAGCCCTTGAGCTACAACCCCATGAACCCAATTATTTTAACAACTTTGTGGGACATGTGAGACAATGCATAGAACCAGTCATAACCTTCAAGGAAGATGAACTAAAATTGGTGACTGGTAATATGGTGGATCCACCCCTACATGTCATCGTGTGGGTCAATGGGATTCCATTCAAGAGGGTGTTGGTGGACACTGGCTCATCCAACAACATAATCACGACAGCAACATTAAAACACCTTAAGGTTCTGTTGTGGCTGATCCACAACACACCCCAAAATTGGGGACCCACCTTTTTTGCAGGCTTTCAGAGGAAATCTCAGTGACCCAGATGCTAAAAATGAAGAAAAGGGGCAAAAATGCACAAGTGTAGAAAGTGTCGCGAAATCGCGACATGTCGCTCCATCGCTGCCGAAGAGGAGAGAGAAAAGGAAAATGAAAAAGTGTCACGAAATCGCGACATGTCGCTCCATCGCTGTCGAAAGAGGAGAGAGAAAAGGAAAATGAAAAAGTGTCACGAAATCGTGACATGTCGCTCCATCACTGCCGAAAGAGGAGAGAGAAAGGCAAAATGGAAAGGCGTAGCGATATCGCGACGCGTCGCAAAATCGTGGGTCAAACTGGTCAAACGGCATGAAGTGAAAAGCGTCACGAAATCGCTACAGGTTGCGGCCGAGAATGTACGAAAGTGAAAAACGTCACGAAATCGTGACAGGTTGCAGCCAAAGCAGCGTCGGTGAAAAGCGTCGTGAAATCACGACAGATTGCAGGTGGAAGGCATGAAACGAAAAAACGTCGCGAAATCGCGACAGAAGCAAGCCCAGTTGTACGGAACAGAAAAGGCGTAGCGAAATCGCGACAAAAATCAGCAAAGGTGCATGAAGCGCAAAATGGTCACGAAATCGCGACAGAATCTACCGGAAGGCGTGAAGAGCAAAAATGGTCACGAAATCATGACAGAAAGCAGCAAAGGGGGATGAAGCGAAAAGGCGTCGCGAAATCGTGACAGGTTGCGGTTTCGCGGCTCCGAAGCAGGGAAGCGTACGGAGATCAAAACGGTAGCGAAATCGTGACAGATTGCGGCAAGAGGGCCCGAAGGAGAAAATGGTCACGAAATCGCGACGAGTTGCGGCCGAAGCGTACGGAGAACAAAAGCGTCGCGATATCGCGACATGTCGCGATTTCGCTGTGAAAGTGAAGGAGCAAGGCCGCAGGCTATTTCTGGTCACGATTTTCATGGGACCGTTATGGAACATGCAGAAACGCATCGAACACGTGGCGCAAAGGCATGAGGTTTATGATAACGCTTCAGAGCGACGGTTACAGTATGCAGACAGGACCAAACGTTTCAAATTCGAGCGAAAGGTCAAAGCATCAAAGAAGCGGGAAAATGAAACGAAGCGTTCTGGGAGGTGAAACGAAACGACGCAGGTGAACCGAAGAGCCGTGCCAGACAGTATAAAATTGGAAGCACAGATTGAACAGAGGGTTGGAAATTGCTGCTAGCAGAGTTGCAGAAACAAGGGCTTCATGCCATTCTGGGCCTGCACTTGGGCAATTTCCTTCATTTGTTCTAGATTTGTTTAACCTGGAACATTCTGTAATTGTAATTGATACATCATTCTAATACAGAAATACAGAGAGTTGACATCTTATTGATAAGAAAGAAGGAGTCATTATGCATGCAAGATTTAATGCTTTATTTTCCCTTTCAGATTTCTAGGCTTTTAGGTGAAGTTTAATGCAAATGTTTTTGGTTGCTTCATGCGAATGCCTAAAATCTGAAATTGCAGTAAAAACCCCAGAGACCCGCACCTAGCTTATCTGGATTGTGCGAATTTGCAGGTTCAATAGGTTAGGTTGCATGCAGAAACCTCATTATCTTCGGTTTTATCAATCAAGATGGTAGCATTCTGGACATAGTTTAGTTGCATCTTCATTTGCATGCATTTTATTTTCAAACCCTTATTTCATTTTCTGCATTTTAATTACAGTCATTTAAATAAATAACTGAAAATCCATTAAAGCTCAGAGTCCATTGCAAATCCAAATTAAAGTAAACTACAGTGCCCCTTGTTAATATCCACTTGCAAACCCTAAGGTATTCCCAGCATTCAAATTGAAAAACATCATTGGTGAATGAAGAACCATCACAACAGGAACCTTGGAGAAATTATTTAGTCATAATTTCTTTGCAAGCAGAGGATTTTGGGACTCAGATCCTACCGGAGAGTGTGCTTTCACAACTGGGTGAAAACACCACTCAACAGATTGGCGCTAGAAGGAGGGCCGAATCGGTTTACTTTATTTTGGTTTTCATACATGAATAATATCTTTTGATTTAATTTTGAAATATTTTCTTAAAGCTCACAAACAGCTAAACTGCAGCTTTTGCTTTCTTTTGTTGCAGGTTTTCATTGAAATAATCGAGGGTTTCATCAGGCAGGTTGGACCCACCGCGTCGTATTGCGACCGAGGTCCCAAACAACCGGAGAAACCATTTTTCATGACCTTATTGGTACTCCCAAGAATAAAACCAAGCAAGTCGTAAGCTCACCAGTCACAAAAGACCTATTTTCTCCAGGAACATCGAGTGGACCTACGCCCGTAATATCAGTTGCCACTAGTGTTCCTATTGTCAGTAATATTTCTATTGCTATTGTAGGTTTGTCTTCATCAATTTTGAGTCAAATGGCTCAAGCTCCAGTAGCTCCTTGGTATGGAGCTAACAATACTCCTTTGAATATTGTTGGGGATATCCATGAAATCCCCAAGAACATTGAAATATTTCTGCCTAAATATAAACCAGATGGCCCAAGAACAGTAGAAGAACATATCCAAGCCTATAGGGATGTTTTAATTAGGCTGCAAGTTCAATATGAAGATGTGGCTTGCAGACTTTTTCCTATGAGCTTAGATCCAATAGCATATGAATGGTATATATGCTTACCAACCGGTTCAATCACTTCTTGGACACAAATGGAAAATGCCTTTGTTAATCAATTTAGGTCACCCTTGGATCCCGCAACCATTTACAATCAGTTTATTACATGCAAAAGGGGCCAGGGGGAACCGATCAGAATGTTTAATCAGAGATTCCAAAAGTGCTATAATAGAGCAATTAGGCACTTTGCCATCGATCCCGTAGTGGCTTTGCAGATATATTTTGGGGCATTGGACCCCATGACAGCCATGTTTGCGAGACGTAATCCTCAAGTCACCACGCTGGCTTTAGCCTATAACGAAGCCATGACTATCGAGCAGCAAATGACACCACAGGGCTACGGGTTTACCCAGATGCCTGTGATGGGACAGTATGCTCCATATGGTCAAGCTCCCTTGGCAAATCAGCTCATGGCACCACAAATGCCAAGCATGAACGCCTTCCCCTATCAGCAGCCGTATCCACCAGCACCCGCGTATGCACCCATTCCAATCCAACCAATTACATCCATTCCACCTGTTCCCGCATTTTTGCAGAACAGTCAATCGACTATACAAGGAACCAGCCAAGTTAATCCTCAGGCTATAGTTCCTTTTCCAAATCCAACCCCGATTCAGAGTGTCAATCCATACGGGAATCAAATTCCTCAGAACCCGACCCAAATGTTGAATCAAGACCCCATCAATTATGCGAATCCAACGGGGGTTAACAACAATGTGATTCCACCGAAGGAGATTTATTCAGAAGTCGAAGAGCTCAAGAAATTAGTTCATAAATTGAGCAATGACAGGGTTCAACAGTAGAAGTATGAGTCCCATGCCCCTCACCCAAATCAAAATTTTAACAATAGAGGGAGACACTGGAACACCAAGCCAAACAATGGGGGAGTACCCGCTCCCATTGCTAATCAATTAGATACTTCTATAGGACCTAGCCAATCCAATTCTCTTTTGAATCTTTCAGATTTGGCATGGGAAAGGGGGTGCAGGTTGCACAACACGAAAGAACACAATGAGAGGAATTGTCCTGAAATTGCGAGATACACTCATTGTCTTCAGGCACAAGTTGATGATTTGGAACTGGTATCAAATGAGGGTCCATCGCAACATCAAGATGATAATATTATGGTGATGGAAAGCGTATATCATCAAGAAGGTGAGAGTGAGGAAGAAGAAGACGAAATTTTGGAACAGGAGGTGCAAGCTTTTCGAGATTTCAGAAAGGGGAATCATGGATACCATTTGAGAAGTAAATCTAAAGCCCCTAAAACCTCATCAACACCTCCAAACAATTCTATTCTTCCTCCGGATACTAAGGCAAATAATAATCCTCCTCCTCCACTCAGAAGAGAAATGTCTAATGACGTGCAGAAGACAGTCAAATTCGAAAAACCAAACTATGACATAGTGGAGGATCTGAAGAAGTCCAAATCTAGCCTTTCGTTCTTGGACGCGGCTAGATTGCCTGGCCAAAAGGAGGCGTTGATAAAAGCTTTGAACTCACCTGACCCAATGTGGAAGGAAAAAAGAGTTGAGTCCCATCTGATTTTGCGAAAAGAGAGAAGGGATGTCCCGCCATTCTTACTGACTCTGAGAATTGCGGGTAAGAATTTGCATAACTGTTTGGTGGACACGGGTGCCACGAGCAACCTCATGCCTTCAGAGATATGTAAAATGCTAGGTCTGCAACCTGTTTCATCCAAATGCACGGTCTTGCAATTGGACCGTTCAGAGGTAAATGTGGTAGGGACCTTATATGATGTCAAGATTCAATTAAATTCTGAACCCAGGGTCCAGCAGGTTGTTGACATTCTGGTTGTTAATATCCCAAGTAGGTATGGAATGTTACTTGCGAGGGATTGGATGAAAACTCTGAATGGCTATTTTTCAACAAGCTGCTCACATATGTGGCTACCATGGAAAGGAATTGCAAACCAAATCAGAGTGGAAAATGAACCGAGGCTTAAGGAGATTATAACAGATTTTAACAAGCCGAATGAAGTTCAGTTTTCTGAGCCAGAACTAGGAGTTTATGCACTTGATGTTGAGGAAGCAGCTGAAGAGCCTAAAGAGGAGACATGTCATGGTGGCTCTTTTGAGGAAAAGGATTTCACATGGTTGCTCAGATTTGATGGATCAAAATCTAGACAGGGAGCAGGAGCAGGAGTCGAGCTCACTGGCCCAGGAGGTAAACCATTATTGGCTGCCTACAGACTGCAATTTCCTTGCACGAACAATGTGGCAGAATACGAAGCATTGATCTTTGGTTTACGTCTAGCATTGAGCAAACATGTTAAATGCTTGAAGGTTTTGGGAGATTCCGAGTTGGTAGTCAAACAAATCAAAGGACAGTATATATGCCGTGACAGGAGACTAAGCCTTTATAGAACTAGGGTTATGGACCTCATTGAGGAGTTCGATGCGTTCAATATAGCCCTTATTTCTAGGAAAGGAAATCGAATAGCAGACTCTCTTGCAGTCGTCGCGGGCATGTTAAACCCAGTTGATATAAAAAGATGTAAAAAGTTTTCCATTGAACTGGTTCCTTGTCCATCAATACCTGATAATGTAAAGAATTTCCAGGTTTTTGAAAGTGACAGACACATTTTCAAATTTGTCACGAACTCGGGTATTTTTGAAAATCAGGTGATTGATGAGGAGCAAAGGTGGCAGGATGAAACAGAAGATGAAATTGAAACTGCGTATCAATCCAACAAAATTCCTAAAGGCGTGGCTTCATTGGAAAAGATGTTCGACATGGGATGCAAGACCAAGAAAGGAAAAAAAGTCCCACTCCCTAAAGATGCATGTGATTCAATTAATCTAGGGAGTGCAGACAATCCAAAGGAGGTGTACATAGCAAAGGCATGTACGAGAGGAAGAAAGGAGCAATATAATGCGAGGCATTGAAGCATTACATAGATTGTATTGCTTGGAATTACAATGAATTGAAAACATACAACCAAGACATCATCACACATACCATCCCTTTGAAGCCAGACTCCAAGCCTTTTAGGCAAAGACAGCGAGTTGTTAACCCGCTATTGGAGCCTTTGATCGAAAAGGAGGTTAAAATATTATTGGAAGCGAAAATCATTTTTCCTGTTAGGCACTCAACATGGGTGGCTAACCTCGTTCCGATGAGAAAAAAGAGTGGAGAGATTAGGCTGTGCATAGATTTTCGAAATCTTAATAAAGCCTCTCAAAAGGATAATTATCCATTGCCATCAATCGATGAAATTCTACAAATGGTAAATGGATCTGAAATGATGTCCTTTCTCGATGGGTATTCCGGGTACAACCAAATTCTTATACATCCAGATGACGGGATGAAAACAGCCTTCACTACCAAGTGGGGGACATTTGCATATAAGAGAATGTCGTTCGGACTGTTAAATGCTTGTGCAACTTTTCAACGCGCCATGGATTATGCATTCAAAGGACTCATAGGCAAATGCATCATCGTGTATGTGGATGATATCCCAGTTTTCTCGAAGAAGAGAGAGGACCATGTCAAAGATTTAAAGAAAGTGCTTCAAAGATGCGAGAGAACATGGAATTTCCTTAAATCCCAAAAAGTGCATTTTCGGAGTAACAGAAGGAAAATTGTTGGGTCACATCATTTCAAAAGAGGGAATATCCATCGACCCAGAAAGGATACAAGCTATCCAAAACTTACCTCTCCCGAGTAGTAAAAAAGAATTGAGATCTTTCTTTGGGCAGGTTAATTTTGTGAGGAAGTTTATCTCTAGCTTTCTTGAGATAGCCAAACCTCTGAACAAGATGCTCAAGAAAGATGTGGATGTAAAATGGAACGAGGAAAGTAGAGTGGCCTTCCAGAACATCAAAGATGCCATTTCCAGGGCCTCGGTCCTTATAAGTCCAGACTATTCCAAACCTTTCTTCATTTATGCTTTTGCATCAGAACACTCCTTTGCGAGTGTCTTAACCCAAAAAGGCGAGGATAGTGCCGAAAAACCCATAGCATTTTTAAGTGCCCCCCTAAAAGATGCTCAATTAAGGTATTCAATCCTTGATAAGCAAATGTACGCACTTTTTAAAACGGTGAAAAAATTTAGACATTACATTGTGCACAACAGAGTTATTGCCATTGTGCCTGACTCTGCTTGTTAAGACCATGTTTTTACAAAATGAACTAGGTGAGAAAAGAGGGAAATGGATTTCCACCATCCAAGAATTTGATCTCGAAATCCAACCTATGAAACTAGTTCGAGGACAGGGGCTCGGCGAAGGCGATCGCAGAAAATAATCCGCAAATAACAGGCCAATGCTCGAATACAGAATACATTGCTAGGGATGACTGGTATGTTGATATTGTGCAATTTTTATTGACTGGTAAGTGTCCTTCTAATCTGAATTCAACACAGAGAAGAGCTTTAAGGCTTAAGTCTATCAATTATCTGATGAAATCTGGTGTTCTTTATAGGAAGAATCATGAAGGAATCTACCTGAGGTGCTTGAGCAAAGAAGAAGCTGCCAGGGTGTTGCAGGAATTTCACGGGAAACATGGAACTGGTCATGGTGCAGCAAATGCTACAACACATCAAATCCTGAGAGCAGGATACTACTGGCCCCACATTTTCAAAGATGCACATGCCCATGTACGATCTTGTCATATCTATCAAGTGGCTGCCAATAGAGAAAGAAATGCAGCCATGCCGTTACAACCTGTAGTTGAAATGAGACCATTTGCACAGTGGGGACTAGATTTTATCGGGGTTATTAACCCAAATTCGTCTGATTCCCATAAATTCATATTGACAACTACAGATTACTGTACAAGGTGGACAGAAGCGATTCCTACTAAACATGCCACCACAGACGTTGTGATTAAATTCCTTGAGGACCAAATTATAACAAGATTTGGAATGCCCGATTCTATTGTCAGTGACAATGGTAAAGCGTTTATTTCTACGCAATTTGCAGATTGGGCATATGATAACAAAGTGAGCTTAAAATTTGCATCCAATTATTATCCTCAAGGAAATGGTCTGGCCGAATCTTCAAATAAAAATTTATTGAACATCATTAAGAAGTTGCTGGAAAAGAACCCTCGGGACTGGCATAGCCAATTGAAGTTTGCCCTTTGGGCAAATAGGACCAGAGTGAAAGAATCTATAGGGAATACTCCCTATCATTTGGTCTATGGGCAAGACCCGATATTTCCTGCAAATTTGAAGTTGCGGACCTTGCATTTCATACAAGAGTATTTGGGGACGAGATGATCAAGTTGAAGCCGAGGTTGAGTCAGTTGTTGCATCTTGATGAAAAGAGAGAAGAAGCCATGAATCACATGATTAAGCACCATGAAGTTATCAAAAGATGGTTTGATAGAAGGGCCAAAGTTAAGTCATTCAGAATTTCAGATTTGGTATTACTATGGGACAAAAGACATGAGGAAAAAGGGAATCATCAAAAGTTTGATTGTCTTTGGTTAGGCCCATATCAGATTTCAGAGATTCTTGGGAAGAATACCTTCGGGCTAAAAACTTTAGAAGGGAGAGATTTCATGCTACCGGTTAATGGGCAGATTTTAAAGCATTATTTTAGCCCTTAGGTTGTGAGATTTTGATATTATTCTTTCGGTTTTGGTGGGGATTTTCAGTTTTTGTTTTTATTGTTTAGGATTGTTAGTCTAGCTAAGATTTTGGTGGTGGATTTGATTTCAATTGACATGTTTTGTTAATTTAATATATATATATATATATATATATATAAAAAAGTGAGATGTCAACTTATGCTTAAGGTTAGGAGAATATGAAATATTGGAATTGTCCTGTAAAAGCTCCACAAGTAACACAAACATCTTAAGTTATATTGCTTGATTTTGTGATGCATGAAAGAGTCAGTTTTGCATGACAAATCATTTCATTTGCAAGTCAAGAGATAATGCATTCATGTTCCATCTCACCTCACATATGCATTCCATCTTAGTTACATATGCATCTTAGGTACAAATCATTAAAGTATGTCAATCCCTCTTAGGGTTGTGTTATAACATAAACATAAGAATGAGTCCTAAGGTTGGAAACTGAGTCTTGAGATATCTAGAACCAAGCACGTCTCATACATTAAAAAGGATCTTGAGCAAAATGATCAAAACCTAACTTGGAGGAAAGGGTTGGGCGAAAGAAGTATTTCATGTCTATCCTATTTATGCAGCATGATCCTTAAACAGTGGTTTTGACCACTTCCATTAAGCTTAAAGCCTAAAATCAGAGTAGTAAGGATAGGGCCAAATCCTCATCGAACTTAGGTTGAGGATCCAATTCCCCAAAGCTTTGATTTGACCTAAATGGAGTAGTAAGGATAGGGCATAAATTCTCATCTCGCTTAGGTTGAGAATCTGATTCCCCAAAGCTCCTATGTCTCATTTCATAATAAATCTTGGATTGGAAGGATCGTACTACTTGTCCTCTGCAAAGGATGGGTAGTCATCCCCAAGGTCTAAGCAACAAAATTAATATTTTCCATTTACATCTAAAGTTTGGATTGGAAGGATCGTACTACTTGTCCCTAGCAAGGATGGGTAGTCATCCCTAAGGTCCAAGAAGTAAAAAATAAAAAAATAAATTTTTTTCCCATCTCATCTTTATATTGGATTGGAAGGATCGTACTACTTGTCCTCTGCAAAGGATGGGTAGTCATCCCCAAGGTCCAAAGAAATGAAGATAAGTTTTGGATTGTGGGGTAAGATATGCCCATGCATGGCAACATGTCTTGTCTAAAAAACAAGACCACTGATTGTCCAAAGGGTTAGACTAGCATGACCATTTCTTCCATAATTGGTTTAATTATTTTGCTCAAAGTGAGGTAATGAATTCTAAATCAGAATAGTAAGGATAGGGTTAAACTCTCATCTCGGTTGGTTGGGAGTCTGATTCCCCAAAGTTCTGATTTCACATTCACTTGCACATGGGTTCAAGATAGTAGGGACTCATAACCAACTTTGGGATATAATAAGTGGATCCTAAGAGGGTTTGGCAAATCTTGAATTTTTGTACATGATACTAGAAGAAAGATTATGCATTTTATAAAAGCGAGATCTCCTAGCATATTCATTAGGTTACACAAATCATTCACAATCTCATATATGCATTCATGCAAAAGTGACAATGGAGTGTGGATCGATTTCAAACGATAGGGAAAGAAATTCATTGCACACACTGAGCTAATACTTGATGATTCTAATGATTCATGTACTTCTGATCTTTGGGCATTTGTTTTTATTGCTTATGTGTTAACACATATTTTTGAGTTTGTATGTGTTTCAGGTTGGGTTCTTACTAAAATGCTCAAGAGCATTTGACAGCAGAGTCGCCATTTGTTGTGGCTGATCCACAACACACCCCAAAATTGGGGACCCACCTTTTTTGCAGGCTTTCAGAGGAAATCTCAGTGACCCAGATGCTAAAAATGAAGAAAAGGGGCAAAAATGCACAAGTGTAGAAAGTGTCGCGAAATCGCGACATGTCGCTCCATCACTGCCGAAAGAGGAGAGAGAAAAGGAAAATGAAAAAGTGTCACGAAATCGCGACATGTCGCTCCATCGCTGCCGAAAGAGGAGAGAGAAAAGGAAAATGAAAAAGTGTCACGAAATCGTGACATGTCGCTCCATCGTTGCCGAAAGAGGAGAGAGAAAGGCAAAATGGAAAGGCGTAGCGATATCGCGACGCGTCGCAAAATCGTGGGTCAAACTGGTCAAACGACATGAAGTGAAAAGCGTCGCGAAATCGCTACAGGTTGCGGCCGAGAATGTACGGAAGTGAAAAACGTCACGAAATCGCGACAGGTTGCAGCCAAAGCAGCGCCGGGTGAAAAGCGTCGCGAAATCACGACAGATTGCAGGTGGAAGGCATGAAACGAAAAAACGTCGCGAAATCGCGACAGAAGCAAGCCCAGTTGTACGGAACAGAAAAGGCGTAGCGAAATCGCGACAAAAATCAGCAAAGGTGCATGAAGCGCAAAATGGTCACGAAATCGCGACAGAATCTACCGAAAGGCGTGAAGAGCAAAAATGGTCACGAAATCGCGACAGAAAGCAGCAAAGGGGGATGAAGCGAAAAGGCGTCGCGAAATCGCGACAGGTTGCGGTTTCGCGGCTCCGAAGCAGGGAAGCGTACGGAGATCAAAACGGTAGCGAAATCGCGACAGATTGCGGCAAGAGGGCCCGAAGGAGAAAATGGTCACGAAATCGCGACGAGTTGCGGCCGAAGCGTACGGAGAACAAAAGCGTCGCGATATCGCGACATGTCACGATTTCGCGACATGTCGCGTTTTCGCTGTGAAAGTGAAGGAGCAAGGCCGCAGGCTATTTTTGGTCACGATTTTCATGGGACCGTTATGGAACATGCAGAAACGCATCGAACACGTGGTGCAAAGGCATGAGGTTTATGATAACGCTTCAGAGCGACGGTTACAATATGCAGACAGGACCAAACGTTTCAAATTCGAGTGAAAGGTCAAAGCATCAAAGAAGCGAGAAAATGAAACGAAGCGTTCTGGGAGGTGAAACGAAACGACGCAGGTGAACCGAAGAGCCGTGCCAGACAGTATAAAATTGGAAGCGCAGATTGAACAAGGGGTTGGAAATTGCTGCTAGCAGAGTTGCAGAAACAAGGGCTTCATGCCATTCTGGGCCTGCACTTGGGCAATTTCCTTCATTTGTTCTAGATTTGTTTAACCTGGAACATTATGTAATTGTAATTGATACATCATTCTAATACAGAAATACGAGAGAGTTGACATCTTATTGATAAGAAAGAAGGAGTCATTATGCATGCAAGATTTAATGCTTTATTTTCCCTTTCAGATTTCTAGGCTTTTAGGTGAAGTTTAATGCAAATGTTTTTGGTTGCTTCATGCGAATGCCTAAAATCTGAAATTGCAGTAAAAACCCCAGAGACCCGCACCTAGCTTATCTGGATTGTGCGAATTTGCAGGTTCAATAGGTTAGGTTGCATGCAGAAACCTCATTATCTTCGGTTTTATCAATCAAGATGGTAGCATTCTGGACATAGTTTAGTTGCATCTTCATTTGCATGCATTTTATTTTCAAACCCTTATTTCATTTTCTGCATTTTAATTACAGTCATTTAAATAAATAACTAAAAATCCATTAAAGCTAGAGTCCATTGCAAATCCAAATTAAAGTAAACTACAGTGCCCCTTGTTAATATCCACTTGCAAACCCTAAGGTATTCCCAGCATTCAAATTGAAAAACATCATTGGTGAATGAAGAACCATCACAACAGGAACCTTGGAGAAATTATTTAGTCATAATTTCTTTGCAAGCAGAGGATTTTGGGACTCAGATCCTACCGGAGAGTGTGCTTTCACAACTGGGTGAAAACACCACTCAACAGGTTCTAGCATCCCATATTTTGGCATCCACTTACACTCTTCAAGCATTCAATGACGCGTTATGCTCGACGATTAGCACAATTGTCTTGCCCATCCAAGTAGGACAAAAGACCATTCCTATGTTGTGTCACATCCTTAAGGGTGATATGGCCTACAATATCTTGCTAGGTCGATCTTGGATCAGGGACATGAAGTGTTTCCATTCAATAGCCCATAAATACCTCAAGTACACATATGAATGGCAAGTACATGTAGTCCTAGAAGAATTAGAGCCCTTTAAGTTTTAAAATGTGATGCAAATGATGCTGCAATCGACCCTCCCATTGAAAAATTTGGACTTTCAATTAAATCCATCCATGCAGGGTTCAATTCTACCTACATCCTCGCTATTGAGTCCCCCAACTAACTGACCTGGCTCATCTTCATCATTTGTCCCTTCACCAGTGATGTCACCTATGGTGGCCACATTGAAGGACAACGAGAAGAAGCCCCTAGAGGAGACACCACCATTAGTATCAACCATATCTACCGAGGAGGTGCCCAACTAAATGGAAGTCGAGACACCTGATTCACCCAACATGGAGTGGACTCAGGAAGAACTCCCCTTCCCTCCCCCTCAACCATCGATGATTACTATTGAGATGGCCAATACAGACCTAGGGGAGTACCTAGTGCAGAACATTGTGGCAACACCCACGCTTGAATCCATGCAAGACATGGGGAGACCTCGCCTCCCCATCGGCACTATCGTCCCTTTAGGTTACCTATAAAATTAGACCAATTTTGTATATGGGGCCTTGAGAATGGCATTGAACCCTACCTGCAATAGGAAGAGGATGAAGAGCCATTTGTTGAGAATGTTGACTATCTGTCCAACCTAGAATTTGCCTTTAAATACCTAGACCAATGTAATTGGCATGGATATGGATTGGGCAGATACGAACAAGGAATGCACACTCTTTGTCAACCAAGATACCAGATACCAAATGATAAATCATGAGTAGATTTCAACCACCCTTTGCCCCTCGACATCTTGGTAGAAACCATGTAAGACTTAGGTCTAGGCAACAGGGATGGGTTGGCACAATATCCATATGCCAATCCCAACACTACATACACATTGGGGAATTATTTCCCATTGTTAACAACAATCCTTGTTGACCTCAACAACCCCTCCCCTTTGATCGAGGAAGGGGAAATTTCAAGAAGTAACCTCCAAGAAGGATATGAAAAAAATCAAGAGAGCTCTTTGAAATATGAGTTAGATTAAGAGGTAGCACCTTGGGACCTATTTGAGTTCGATAGAAATCACTCGCAAGTGACACCCATTGATGACTATCAGGAGGACTTCGTGGTAATGTTCCCCTTTAATGTTCCAATCGGGCAATTGCCACCTCCAAAGAATACAACCTTCCTGTAGGGAGTGAAACAACCCAAAAGGGACCAAATCAACTTGCTCAAACAAAACAAGCCTCCCATGTCAGCCATAAGGCAAAGTGATCAAGAAATTCCTAGTGGGAGGCTATACCAACTAGAGGGGCACACAGTTGTTAGAGCCAATGAAGGCCTGTGGATCTTTGATAATGACTATGAGGATGAGACTGAGATGACATATCTCAACCATATGAGGCAACAAGAATACCCCATAGACATCGATGGTATGTTTGAACATATGAATATGGGACCAAGGCATAGGTGGCATTTAAACCAAGTATAGTTAAACCAAGTGCTTCATCCACCACTTCGGGCATACAGGGAGCACCCCCCACCTAGCGACCCTATAGGGCCATAAGTGCCTAGGGTAGGACCTATCCTTCTGTCTGCACATAGGTTTGATCCTTTTATGCCAATACCCACAGAGCCAGATCTGAGGCATAAGGATCACCAAGAATGTTTGAATCAACACCCACATGGTAATGGAGACCAAAATTAGTCCATCAACATGATCTCCATTAATTTAACTGCTTCCATCCACAACCCAGCTAATCTAATGCAACCACTGTATCTAGACCTAGATGCCATAGATTGGGATCACGCTGACTCACCACCATCCCCATCAGAGTACTGGCCTTGTAGTGAGATGTTCCATTTCACCCTAGGACAGAATCAGGATATCGTCCATGTTGAACAGGAACCAGACGTTCCCAACATAGATCTAAATTCAGTAAATGATATCCACCTGATCCCAACTCCACACCAGTTAGAGGACGTATCCCACATGTCAATCGAAGAAACGATTGACGTAGACATCGGGTATGATCCAATGAATCCACAAATCATCAAGCTGGGGTAAGTTTATCCCCTAAAGAGCAATCCAAGTACATTGCACTTCTCAAAGAGAAGGAGGTTTTTGCATGGACCTACAAAGACATGTCGGGGCTAGACCTATAGCTAGTTACACATAATCTAACACTTGATCTGACAATCAATCCAATCAAGCAAAAGCTATGTAATATGCATCCAATAGTTGCCTTAATGGTCAAAGATGAGCTACAAAAGCTATTGGATGCACAATTTGTCATCTACATAGATTACCCACCATGGCTATCCAACATGGTACCCGTAAAAAATCTTGATGGGAGGATTCACATATGCACCAATTTTTGAGATTTAAACAAAGTAAGTCCCAAGGACAATTTCCCCTTGCCTAGCATTAACGCATTGGCAGATGCTATAACAGGCCATGAAATGCTTTCCCTCATGGATGGTTTCTTGGGATACAACCAGATTCGTATCAATCTCGATGATAAACTAAAAATGGTGTTCACAATGCCTTGAGGGAAATTTTGTTATAAGGTCATGCCCTTTGGCCTTAAAAACGCTGGCACCACCTACCAACGTGCTATGACATACATCTTCCATGATCACATGCATAAAAATTTGGAGGATTATATGGATGATCTATTGGCCAAATCTCTTTTGTGCCAAAATCATCTCGATGACTTACGCAAGATCCTTGATCTCTCCATCGAACACAAGGTTAGGCTAAACCCCAAGAAGTGCGTATTTGGCATCACATTTGGAAAACTCTTGGGTTTCATAGTCTCAAAATGAGGCATCGAGGTAGATCCAAATAAAGTCAAGGCAATCCTTGAAATGCTTCCCACAACCACCATCAGTCAACTCAGAAGCTTACAGGGTAATGTTGCGTCGATAAAGCGCTTCATAGCGTAGTTATCTGACAAGTTCCGACCCATGAATAAATTATTACACAAGGGGGTAGCATTTCATTGGGATGACAAGTGCCAGTCAGCTTTTGAAGACATCAAATAATATGATGAGGCTTGAAAATGCCTCAATCATAACATGTTTTGAACACTAAAATTGCCTATAAACTCTTATGTTTAATCTAATATGCTAGTTAAGTTGATTCAATATGTTGTGTATTAACTATTTGCATGATGAATGTATTTGAAGTACTATATTCTGATTTTTACGACTTTTTGTATAAGTTTTATGTTGTTTTGTTATGACTTGCTAAAATGAGATATGCTTAGATTAATAGCAACATTTCACTAATCATGTTTTGATATGTCTCAAGCATTCATTTTACCTAAATCTGGCAACAGTTCAAGGAAACTATTACTGTGCAGCAAAAACTAGGTTTTCCCATGTAAATTCTAGCCAGCTGCCAATGAATGGCAAGGCATGGAATTCACATGTGGAAAGAGATGAAGACCATTGGGATCTGATCCTGAGAAGTAACCCACATGAAAAATGTAGAGGAAATCATTTAAGGAGCCCACATTTGTTCATTTCGAAGTCTCTTCGAAATGAACAGATATCTTCGAAATGAGAAAACATAGTGTCTTCGAAATGAGTGGATCTTCGAAATGAGAACTATAGTATCTTCAAAATGAGTGGATCTTCAAAATGAGAACTGTAGTGTCTTCGAAATGAGTGGATATTTAGAATGAGAACTGTAGTATCTTTGGAATGAGCGGATCTTCGGAATGAGAATTGCAGTATCTTCGAAATGAGCCACTTATCTTCGAAATGAAGATAGAATGTGCTTTTTGACTTATTGACCAAATTCTAACGCTGGAAAAATGGAAATAAAGATTGAAAAGGATAAAAGGAAATATCTCAGATCTGACTTTGTCATCCTTGCTGACCAAAGCCACCATTTATGGAAAGATCAAAGTGTGATCTTCTTCTAGGATAAAAACCAGGAATTGTTGCAGCATAATAGGATTAGATCTTTTTGAGATATTCTCAGCTTGTTAGTAAATATTAGGACATCTATAAATAGGGCTCCCATTCAGGTTGAGCTAGGAGGTATAAGGAAGAAAGTAGTAGAGAGTAAGGGGAATAGAATATAGAGAAATCAGTAATAGGTGATAGTCAGAAAGTGACTATTATAGTCATGTAACAGTTTTCAATAACATTATTGTAATCATGTTTCTGAATCAATAAAAGTATATTGTTTCTATTTCATATTGCTTGTAAATGAGTGTGATTAAGATCTAAAGAGAGAGAGACTCATACCTTCTTCTGGACAAAGAGGCTGGCCACTTCCAGACCTAGGAGGAGGACTAACAAAAGGTTTTTATTCTGATTTTGCTATAGCAGAATGAGTTGTAGAACTTGTCCTTTCATTCCTTTGTAAACAACTAATGATATTTGCAATCTTAGTTTATTTTATGTTTTGTGATTAATGATTTAGTTGTAATCCCCACTTTTAGAAAAGCTTTCAATTTATTGTAGACTTTCATTTCCAGAATTTACTATTTTTTATAATTTCTTGCATTTTATGTTTTGCTGTCAACCTCTGCATAGAAGATTGACAACCTTCTATTACAGAGCCTTGATAGTTTTATTTCCATGTTAGAAGTAGATTTTCATTGCTGCAAAAGTAAATAGATTTCCTTTCTGCAATTAGAATCAGACTTTCAATTCTGCAACTATTATTTCTACAACATAATTAGGTCTCATTTTGCAATTGTAATTAGGACTTCATTTCTGTAGTTAATGATTAGTTTCCAATTCTACAACTTAGATTAAGGTTTAATTCATGCAATTTAGAGATAGGAATGTCCTAAAACCCCCCACACAATCAGTTTCACCAATAAGACATGTTGCTCTAGATTGACCTAAGTTATAACCTTGTTTACCCCTTCTTCTGCAGATAGCCTTGTACATAGCCTTGGATTGAAAAATTCATTGAGAATTAATGATGTGTATAATGACAACGCATCATTTTGGTGCCGTTGTCAGGGAATTGTGTTGCTAGAAGGTAACAACAGTCCAATAGTTGTTAGTTAGACTAAACTGTGAAGATTCAAGATAAAATCTGAATAGAACAACTGGTTAAAATAACAACTATTGACATATAATTTATGTCATTTAGAGTGAACATGAATGAGTAAGTCTAGGGATGAAAAAGGTAGAATTACCCAAAAGGATCCCTGGCTTGTTCCATTAAGGAGATCTTCACGCCTAAGGGGTGAATCACCTATGTTTGAATTACCAGAAATATTGAAAGAAAAATCACCAGTCTCACCATCATTAGAACATTCTGAGAAAGGAAAATCACCAGTTTCACCATCACTAGAACATCTTGAGAAAGAAGAATCGTCAGACTCATTATCAATAGAGGGTCTTGGACCTCTTGAGAGAGAAATTTGGATAAGTTTAACTAAGAAACTAAAAACTATGGCAGAGGGAGGCAATGGCCAACATGGCTATGTCCATGATGAAGGAGATGATCAGGATATTCCTCAACCTTCTAGAACATTTGAATATCCTATCCATTTGAATCCAACACAAAACTCTCCCATGAAGACTATTTCACCTTTAGTACTTCCAACCTTTCGAGGTGTTGTATCTAAAGATCCTGATCAATTTTTATTTGAATTCAAGGTAGTGTGTCAAACCTATGATTATGTAAATGACAATAAAAAACTTAAGGTTTTTCCCTCAACACTCAAGGACTCAGCATTACGCTGGTTCATGAGTTTAGAGCCAAATTCCATCCAAACTTGGGATCAAATGGAAACTATGTTTTTAGACAAATATCAGGAGTATTGCCATGTAAGGAATAGGAAAGATGAGTTATTCAGGATTAAACAGGAAGATGATGAAACATTAGAAGACTATCTTGATAGGTTCTCCTTTGTTCAAAGGAGATGTGGACTTGTAGAACTAGAGTTATGCAAAACCATTTTTTGAGAGGATTGCAAGATGAATCCAGAGACGTATTGGATTTGATGGGAAGAGGAGATGTAAATACTCTCAGTAATGAGGAAATTATGGATCTCTCGTAGGAATTACTCTCACAATAAGCAAGGAAGAAGAAAAAAAATACAAATGGCACTGATGTGAAGGAACTAATAGAGGAACTTGCAAATTTTAAAACTGATATTCTAGTGCAATTAAACACAACTTTGGGGGAAATGTTTGCAAAAGAAAAAAACACAAAACCTTTGGCAATTTATTGCCCAAGATGTAGAAATAAACATGCTTTGCAAGAATTTCCTTTGAATAAAACATCTATCTCAACCATTTGGAGTATCTTTTCAAAGAGGCATTCAACTGATCAATGCCACCTACTACCACAACTCAAAATTGTGTTAGAAAATTAGATTGAGGAACTCAACTATATTGGACCAAAACAAAGGGGAAATTTCTCTCAATACCAAAATCCCCCTTGTTTTCCTACAAATTGGGGGCATAATCCTGGTACTATGCCTTGGGGACAATCAGAACCACCCCAACGTCCTTGGAATTATCCTCAATGGACAAATTCCCAAGAATGGCCACAAACAAATTGGAGTAATTTAGCCTGGAATCAGAATCAAAACAACCCATCTTGGAATCAAAACAACCCATCATGGAGTCAAAACAACCCATCATGGAATCAAAATAATCCACCCTAGAATCAGAATCAGACTAATCCACATTGGATGCAAAATCAACCATAGTGGAATCAACAATACCAGTCCTATCCAAGGAAGCAAAGAAATCAAGGTCAAAATCAACATTTGTTGCCTACACCTAATCAAAACTTTCAAGAAAAACAGAACCAACCACAACAAACACAATAGGTGAAACAACCTCAACTTCCAGCTCAATCAGTCACTAATCCAAACAACATGAGACAGGCATCCCCTATCTATGTGGCTGAAGCTGAAGAAAATATTGAAATCAATGTTATTGATTGTAGTAACATCCAACTTCATTCAGGAAAAGTTGTACCTGAACCCATTTCCAATAAAAGCAAAGAAAATGAAGAGCAAGAACCCTTGGAACCAATTATAGTTGAACCGACAATAGAGAAAGAAGAAGAACAAACAGAACCATAGGTAGAACAATTACCTTCATCAAGGATAATTCCATATCTTGAAAAATTTAATACCACAACAGAAAATTCTAAATCAGACCTGGTCAAGGAACTTAAAATGTTAACTATATCATTGCCCTTATTGCAAGCCATTAAGGATATACCAGTGATTAAAAGTATTGTCCGAGATTTGTGCATTAGAAGAGTAGGAAGGAAAAAGAAGGCATTTCCCAAGACTGTTCATATTGAAGGAAAGATAGCTGATCTCTTATCTGGAAAACTATTACCTCCAAAGTATAGTGACCCAAGAAGTCCAGTTATCACAGTTACTATAGGTTCAATACCAATATCAAATGTCTTAGTAGATCTAGGAGCTACAATAAATGTCATGACCAAGGATATAATGAAATAATTATAGCTCAAACATCTCAGCCCCACATTTACAATTTTAGAAATGGCTGATAGGTCAGTTGCAAAACCTGAAGGTATCATTGAAGATGTTCCTATAGAAGTTTCTTCTTGGGAATTCCCTACAAATTTTTTGGTTTTACAACCAATAAATTTAACACATGGATATCCCATAATTTTTGGAAGACCTTGGCTTGCAACTGCAGCAACCTTCATAGACTAAAGATCTGGAAAAATGACTATTTCAAATGGTATTGATCTAAAACAGATCTCTTTGATTTCTTGTATACTCAAATTTTTCAAATATTTGGAGCTCCCCGGTCTATCACCACAGACCAAGGACCCCAATTTGCATCTAAAGTCATTGAGGCATTTACAGAATTATATGAAATCAAACATAGAAAATCATCACCTTATCACCCACAAGAAAATGGCCAGGTTGAGGTAACAAATAGGGAATTAGAACAAATTTTAACAAAAATAGTAGCTTTTCATAGGGAAGAACGGCTAGATAAATTACCTGAAGTAGTATGGGCTTACAATACTACTTGGAAATCCACTACTGGATTCACACCTTATGAACTAGTCTTTGGTAAAAAGCCCCTCTTACCTATTGAATTTGAGCTACTAACACTGTGCACAACATTGGAAATTGGAATTGAATTGTCATAGACACAAACAGATAGGATTCTGCAGTTGAATGCATTGGATGAACTTAGGTTGGATGCTCTACACCAAACTGAAGTAATTCAAGAGCAGAGGAAATTGTGGCATGACAATCACATTCAACAGAGGAAAATTCAACAAGGAGATTGGGATTTACTGTTTGATTCTCACTATAAAGACTTCCCTAGAAATATAAGAACTAGATGGCTTGGACCTTACCAGATTGAGGAGGTATTTGACAATGGAGCAGTTCGTTTATCTCCTATTGATGGGTCACAAAGAAAGTTGGTAGTGAATGGACATCGCCTCAGGGTGTACCATACACCTCTGACTAAAGAGGAATTCTTGCAGTAGCTTGATAGTTTGGATACACAACAGGTGGAAGAAATTTCCTCTTCCACTTCAAAACAATCAGCATGATCATGGATTTCAAGAAAAATAGAAAAATACAAAAAAATCAAAAAAATAGAAAACAAAAAGATGAATAAATTCTGATTATGAATTCCTTCATGGGCATGATTTCAGGGAAATCATGAAATTCCTTCATGGGCATAGTCAGAATCACGAAAGAAAAAGAGAGAAAAGGAGAGGTAAAAGAAAAAAAAAAAGAAAAAAAAGAAAAGGAGAGGTAAAAAAAAAGAAAAAAAAAAAAAAGAGAGAAAAATGAATAACTCAGCAGTGAAAACCTTTATCAAGGCACTACTGGGTTGGTATGCATGAAAACTAGTTTTTTGGCATGCATAACCTTGAAAATTTTTGAACCATCATTGTACAAATTCACCAACTGCACTTGTTTTGAAATGTTGCAGAAATTCTTAGTAGAACATCAACAGAAGCAGTCATATTTCAAAAACTTGCATTAACTTTTTTTAATCAGGTATATATTTCTTACATTTCTTCATTGTAAATGATTGGTATATAGTATATAACAATTAACCATTAGCATAAAAGATATCCATAAGAGTTGGCATACTTAAAACATGTTTTGAGAATGGGAATATTGATTTTTGCCTAATCTTCGGAACAAGAATGCCAAAAACAGTGTCTGCTATCTTCTTTAGACTAATTGTTGTGTTGTCTTCGGATTGAAATTGTCTTCAGAATGACAGCTGATTATTGCACTTTATCTTCAAAATGACAAATTGTCTTCGAAATGAAGCTTTGTCTTCGAAATGAAGCTTTGTCTTCGAAATGAAGCTTTGTCTTCGGAATGAAGCTTTGTCTTTGGAATGAAGCCTTATCTTCGGAATGAAGCTTTGTCTTCGGAATGAAGCAGGATTTGTCTTCAGAATGCAGTAGGATTTGTCTTCGGAATGAAGAGGATTTGTCTTCGAAAAGAAGATTTATCTTCGGAATGAGGATTTGACATCGCAAAAAAAACATGATCTTCGAAATGAAGACTCATCTTCGGAATGAAGTCATAATTTTGAAATGAAGTCATAATATTCGGAATGAAGTTTTGTTTTTGCAATAAGTTATAATCTTCGGAAAGAACATTCAATGTAATATCTCCACGTGGCATCCAAAGAAGGAAAGAAATACAATCAAGTGAAAATTCTTTTGATGCATACGATAAAGGAACACGTGTCAGTCAGCATATGGTTTGTTTTTGCACCCATTGGAAAATACCAGAATCACGGAGGACGTGACCAACCGTATGCCACCAATTTTTGATGCTAATAAACATGCACATGAGAATCTACAGGAAAAAAAGAAAAACTAAAAGCGAGTAAGGTGGATCTGATGGTAAGGACATCTGTGCAACCATTGATGGACATGTGTTCGAAGAAAAAAATAGAAATGTGTGCCACTCTTCTTTTTGAAGACATATTTGCTAACGCAAAATTATTATGAAGTACAGTGCTCAGATTACGGTTCATTCCGAAGAACAAAAATAGAGAAGTTGAAAACCCTACATGACATAGAAACCCTGCAAAGTTGCAAACACCAAAAACTAGAGATCCAACAGAGGAATAGCGGTAGAAGAGAGCAGTTTGTGATGAACCAAGACAGGAAAATGGGGTGAAAAACAAGAATGGAACCAGCAGATACCACCCATCTCCGAGAAAATCTAGAAGTGGTGCAGATTTTTGAAGATGGAGGGCTTATGCCATTTTTGGATAAATTTAATGGGTCCTCTAAAGACTTGGCCGACATGTTCGCCCACACGTTCAAAAACAACCGGGCACACGTTAACGACATGACTATTGAGGTAACCCCTGAAGTTTTGAGTCAAATTATTGAGCTGCCATTAGAAGGTCTTCCAATTTCTAGGTCTAGCAAAAATACATTGGTAAACACAGTCAATCAATTTTTGAAAGAAAATGATAGGGCACCTGAGTATTTAACACATAATAACACATGCAAGGGGGTAAAAAGGGCCAGCATGCAGGAACCCTGGGATGAAGTAGCCACATGGGTAATCAAATTTCTAACCTGTGAAGGGCAGTATGTACTATTGTTAGGGCATCACATAAAAATTTTAAATCATCTCAGATATGGTAGGCAACAACTAGAGGTTAGGGTAAATCTTCCCCTATACTTGCACCAGGAATTAAAAAACATGGCAAAAAGATATCAAGAAGGAAAAGGGAGTCTTCGCCACCATGGTCTTATCAAACTAGTTTTCCAACACCATTTTAGAGGAAACCCTAGGAGCTTTGAGAGGTTTTACTCCACCTTAAATGATGTAATTTTTGGAGATGAGGATGAAGAGGAAGAAATAGATACTACTGATGTTGCTGTAGAAGAAGAAATAGCTGCTATAGAAAATGTTGCAGAAGATGTTGCAGAGGAAGCTGTAGAAGGTGCTACAGAAGTTGTTGCAGAGACAGAAACACACCCAATAGCAACAGCAAAACACCTTGCTCTAGAACCTTCAACTTCACAAGCAAAAAGACAAAAGAAAAGAGGATCTGGAACTGGAAGCAGAACAAAAAAATAGAAGAAGGTCCATTTTTCTGAAGTTGCAACTGATTTTTCAAAACAAAGAAATGAAGCACCTAGCCCAATAGGGAAGAAACAACAAGGGAAACAGAGGCATTTGAAACTAACCCCATAACCCCTGTTGTCACCAAAAAATAGAGCAAAAAGAAGAAGTTTGCATCTAGAACTCGGAGGTCTACAAGACTCCACTTGAGGGAAATGACATACCAGGTCATAGAACAAGAAGATGGACAAAGCAGTCCAGATGTCACAGAGATACAACCAGCCTCTAAAAACTTCCCAGAATTCCCTGAACATATAATTGAGGAAGAGGCTGGGCAGGATAATATGGAGGTGGCTACAGTTCAACAAGCCACACAAATAGTAGATGCAATTATAGATAATTTCATAGAGCATCCTGAACAGGAGCAAATAGATGTTGTAGAAGGAGTAATACAGTTGATTGAACTCATGCAACATAATTGGATAGGTCTCAGATTTAGGCCTCCAACCATCATCACTCCAGTCCCATTCTACTTTGAAGAAGATGCCCAACCTGATGAAAAATTTGAAGAATGGCTCAAGGACCTTCAGAAGAACATGGGATTTTATACAGGCAAGAAGTTGTTCTACAGGTCATGGAATTTGACCATGGACATATATGATTCCATAGCTCAACATAATGCATGAGGACATGCATCAATATAAGTTGAGGGGAAAATGATGAGGCCTGAAAATGCCTCAATCATAACATGTTTTGAACACTGAAATTGCCTATAAACTCTTATGTTTAATCTAATATGCTAGTTAAGTTAATTCAATATGCTGTGTATTAACTATTTGCATGATGAATATATCTGAAATACTATATTCTAATTTTTACAGCTTTTTGTATAAGTTTTATGTTGTTTTGTTATGACTTGCTAAAATGAGATATGCTTATATTAATAACATCATTTCACTAATCATGTTTTGATATGTCTCAAGCATTCATTTTACCTAAATCTGGCAACAGTTCAAGAAAACTGTTACTGTGCAGCAAAAATTGGGTTTTCCCATGTAAATTCCAGCCAGCTACCAATGAATGGCAAGGCATGGAATTCACATGTGGAAAGAGATGAAGACCATTGGAATCTGATCCTGAGAAGTAACCCACATGAAAAATGTAGAGGAAATCATTTAAGGAGCCCACATTTGTTCATTCCGAAGTCTCTTCGGAATGAACAGATATCTTCGAAATGAGAAAACATAGTGTCTTCGAAATGAGCGGATCTTCGAAATGAGAACTGTAGTATCTTCGAAATGAGCGGATCTTCAGAATGAGAACTGTAGTGTCTTTGAAATGAGTGGATCTTTAGAATGAGAATTATAGTGTCTTCAAAATGAGCGGATCTTCAGAATGAGAATTGTAGTATCTTCGGAATGAGCCACTTATCTTCGAAATGAAAACATAATGTGCTTTTTGACTTATTGACAAAATTCTAATGTTGGAAAAAGGGAAATAAATATTGAAAAGGGTAAAGGGAAATATCTCAAATCTGACTTTTTTGTCCTTGCCGACCAAAGCCACCATTTATGGAAATATCAAAGTGTGATCTTCTTCTAGGATAAAAACTAGGAATTGCTGCAGCATAATAGGATTAGATCTTTTTGATATATTCTTAGCTTGTTAGTAAATCTTAGGACATTTATAAATAGGGCTACCATTCAGGTTGAGCTAGGAGGTATAAGGAAGAAAGTAGTAGAGAGTAAGGGGAATAGAAGATAGAGAAATCAGTAATAGGTGATAATCAGAAAGTTACTGTTACAGTCCTATAATAGTTTTTAGCAGCATTATTGTAATCATGTTTCTAAATCAATAAAAACATACTATTTATATTTCATATTGCTTGTAAATGAGTGTGATTAAGATCTAAAGAGAGAAAGACTCTTCTTCTGGACAGAGAGGCTGGCCACTTCCAGACCTAGGAGGAGGACTAACAATAGGTTTTTATTCTAATTTTGCTGCAGTAGAATGAGTTGTAGAACTTGTCATTTCATTTCTTTGTAAACAACTAATGATATTTGCAATATTAGTTTATTTTATGTTTTGTGATTAATTATTTGGTTGTAATCTCCACTTTTAGCAAAGCTTTCAATTTATTGCAGACTTTCATTTCCAGAATTTACTGTTTTTTGTAATTTCTTGCATTTTATGTTTTGTTGTCAATCCCTGCATAGAAGATTGACAACCTTATGTTATAGAGCTTTGACAGTTTCATTTCCATGTTAGAAGTAGATTTTCATTGCTACAAAGGTAAATAGATTTCCTTTCTACAATTAGAATCAGACTTTCAATTCTGTAACTATTATTTCTGCAACATAATTAGGTCTCATTATGCAATTGTAATTAGGACTTAATTTTTGCAATTAATAATTATTTTCCAATTTTGCAACTTAGATTAAGTTTTAATTCATGCAATTTAGAGATAGGAATGTCCTAAAACCCCACATAATCAGTTTCACCAATAAGACATGTTTCTCTAGATTGACCTAAGTTATAACCCTGTTTACCCCTTCTTTCGTAGATAGCCTTGTACACAGCCCTGGATTGACAAATTCATTGAGAATTAATGATGTGTATAACAACAAAGCATCACAATACTTGGATTCACCACTAGTATTGACACCACCTAGACCAGGAGTGTCATTCTATTTATACATCTCAGCTACTGAGGTGGCACTAGGTGCCATGCTAGCCCAAAAAAATTAATTACATAAATAGCAGACTAATTATTATCTTTGCCACACCCTGGTCAGTTATGAACTTAACTATGCATACATTGAGAAGTTATGCTTGGTGGTGGTATTTTCCACTAAAAAGCTATGCCATTACATGCTGAGTAATACGACGTATGTTGTGTCTAAGGAGAATCCATTGTGGTACATGATGAGTCATACTTATTATAGTAGTCACACAATAAAATGGATCATGTTTTTGACAGAGTTTGACATCAAATTCATTGGACAAAAGTCCATAAAAGGTCAAGTCATCACCGATCAACTAGCATAGGCTCCTATCGAAGACGATCAATTTCTGACCATAGAGCTGCCTAATGATAGGGTCTTCCATGTATCAGAATTGCCAGATTTTGATGAGCCTGAGTCACAGGCCGACATAACCTTATTTTTGGATGGCTCTAAATGTGAGTAAACGGGTGGTACAGAAATCATGTTTTTCACACCATAAGGGGCTCCAATGCCTTTATCATTTAAACTTGATTTCTTGTGCACCAATAACAATGTTGAATATGAAGCCTTGCTCATAGGTCTTCAAACAACCATCACCATGAACATCAAATGCTTGAATATATTTGGTGATTCACTGTTAATTGTCAACTAAGTGAAAGGGGTATTCCAATGCAAATGCCCAGTTCTATAGGCCTATAGGGCCCTTATGGATAAATTCTTGGCAAATATTGAATGGTACGACATCGAGGCACTCCTTCGATCATCGAATAATTTTGTGGACACTATGGCCTCCTTGGGGTCACTAATCTCGTAAGACCCTTCTGGTAAGATGACAACCATTCAAGTCAAAACGTTATCTCAATTTGTGATGGAGCGTGCAAGCTCTAACATAACACCAAGAATCCACCTGATCCAGGTTGAACCATCTCAGGATATGTTCTATTGAATCCATGATAGTCTAAATCATGCCAACTGGGGGTATTTATTCTCTACAACCCCTCTTAGTAGCAATACAATGCTATTTCTACAAGTTCTTTCCTGCTTAGCTTTTTCTAGGGATGAACTTCAAGAGGGATCAACCGTTCATACCATCGAGGTTTTTGATTAGCAAGATTGGTACACACCCATAATAGACTATCTCAAGTTAGGTAGCCTCCCACTTGGATTGTTGCATGCCATGAAAATATCATTCAAATAGAAAGTGGCAAAACATGTCTTGCTAGGAGACATTTTGTACCATCAGAGCTACAAAGGGATCCTCCTCCATTGCTTGGACTAGCAGGAGTCCACTTGGGTGATCACCCAAGCGCACGATGGTACGTGCGATGGCCACTTCAGTAGTATGGCCATCAACAAGCACATTCTTTGCATGGGCTATTATTGGCCATATTTAGAACGAGATTATTGTGCATATGTACAGAAGTACGTGAAGTGTCAACACCATGCTAACTTGACACATGTACCTTCTTAGGCCTTGAAGTCCA
Source organism: Wollemia nobilis (assembly GCA_028583015.1). Taxonomy (NCBI): domain Eukaryota; kingdom Viridiplantae; phylum Streptophyta; class Pinopsida; order Araucariales; family Araucariaceae; genus Wollemia; species Wollemia nobilis. The sequence goes on from JAQPPZ010005211.1 coordinate 1,720,952, forward strand.
TCCAATTGGCTTGACCATTTTTGTAGTGTGGCTTAGATATTATCGAAAAGATCTCCCCTGCATCGTCAGGTCATCACACATTTATCATAACGGCCATAGAGTACTTCACTAAGTGGGTGGAAGTAATTCTGCTTACCTGTACGACTGGGCCTTGCATTGCGGAGTTCATTTTACATAACATTATATGTCGTTTTGGTATTCCATCTAAGATCATCTTAGATAATGGGACATTATTTAAGAACAAAGATGTGCATGCTTTGACAACAAAGTACAAAATTCAACATAGTTTTTTGACACCTTATTATCTACAGGCAAAAGGGCAAGTAAAGGCGTCAAACAAAATGCTAGTTACCATCCTTAAAAATATGGTCATAGATAATCATAAGGATTGGCACATCTAAATACCACTTGCTCTATGGGCTTATCGCACTAGCATTTGGACGCCCACTAGGGTAACTCCATTTTCGCTAGTGTATGGCTCCGAGGTAGTCATGCCTCTTGAGTTGGAAATACCCTCCCTGTGCATATCAATGCAAGAGTTCATCAATGATGACACTACACGGTAGGCCCAGTTAGACCAGCTTATGTTACTCGACGAATGATGCATCAATGCTCTCGAGCATTTACATATATACACCATGAAAGTTTACCTGAGGGACTTTCAGGTCGGTGACCTGGTCTTAAAAGAGAACCAACAAAATTCTAACTTGCCAACCCATTTAAGGGACAAGTTCATGGAAAATTGGTTAGGTCCTTATGTAATCAATAGTAAAATAGGACCTGAAACATACTGAATCACCTCTCTTGAAGGAATCAAGGAACTAGAACCCTTGAACATCAATATTTTGAGGCCATTCAACATTTAGAGAGCCATGGCCCACTCCAAAAGCCCCAAGAGTTCCCGCCATTACTTGGTCAACCAAAAATTCCCCAAAGGTGTCTATAATCCCTTTGGTCAAACCAAACACTCCAAGGGTTCCTGCAATTGCTTGGTCAACCAAACGCCCTAAAGGTATCTCTAATACCTTTGGTTAAACCAAAAGCCCCAAGGGTTCTCGCCATCGCTTGGTCAACCAAAAATGCCCCAAAGGTGTCTATAATCCCTTTGGTCAAACCAAAAGCTCCAAGGGTTCTCACCATCGCTTGGTCACCCAAAATGCCCCAAAGGTATCTATAATCCCTTTGGTCAAACCAAAAGCTCCAAGGGTTCCTGCAATCGCTTGGTCAACCAAACGCCCCAAAGGTATCCATAATCCCTTTGGTCAAACCAAAAGCTCCAAGGGTTCCCACAATCGCTTGGTCAACCAAAAATGCCCCAAAGGTATCCATAATACCTTTGGTCAAACCAAAAGCTCCAAGGGTTCCCACAATTGCTTGGTCAACCCCAAAATGCCCCAAAGATATCCATAATTCCTTTGGTCAAACCAAAATCTCCAAGGGTTCCCATAATCGCTTGGTCACCCAAAATGCCCCAGAGGTCTCTATAATCCCTTTGGTCAAACCAAAAGCCCCAAGGATTCCTACAATTGCTTGGTCACCCAAAACACCCCAAAGGTATCTATAATCTCTTTGGTCAAACCTCCTAGGATTTGTAAGAATCACTTGGTCCCATTCGGGTTCAACCATCCATAACGAATATTAAAAAACAACAGATAATAAAAAATAACAAAAAAATTGCATCTCACTTTCATGCATATTCTTAAAAATCAAAACACAAAAAAGAAAAGAAAAGATGCATTAGGCATCGAATACATACATTTCATATTTGCTAGTCATAATGTCAAAAGCGCCATAGACTTAATTACTTAGAAATTCCATCATTTTCCAAATTCAGTCCATTTTGTAAAAAGATCCATCAAGAATAATGTCCTTCGCATTTCCACCATATCATAGTTAGTTGTCTTCTAATGTCTTTAGGGTTTTCGTCATTCAGCTGTCTTTAGATTTCTAGTCAAATGTTGTGCAAAGTCAGACCTATTTTTACAAGGTAGAGTTTTACTTGGATCACGCCTTGTTACATAGCATCCCAACACAAGCTTAAAAACACATAAAAATTCCCAAGTTGTGTGAACGAAAGATGAAACCTGCAAAGCGGTCCAGGGTACCTTAAGCAAAAATGTTATCTTGCTCATCCCCCTATGTGAATGGTTCAAGAATACTGAGAATTGACAAAAGGACAAGCTCTTCCCCATCCAATTCCCCAAAATAAATAGTGGTTTTCACCACTATAAAAAATCCCAAACATATTTGATCCCCAAATTCATAAGGATTCGTACTACACATCCCTGAGAAGGATAGGTAGTCATCCCCAAGGCCTAAAATATCAATGTCATTCCAAAGAAAAATTACCAAACACCTTTGATCCCCAAAGTCATAAGGATTTGTACTACACACCCCTAAGAAGGATGGGTAGTCATCCCTAAGGCCTAAAGGGTCAATGCCATTCACAAGCCCAAATACCACAAGCTCAACATTGAAATCAAAAGTCAAAATCTAAAAGGCAACAATAAAACAAAATAATAGTGGTTATCACCACTACTCAAACCCCTTGCTCAAGAGAAGAAAAAAAAAGAAGAGAAAAATAAGCAGTGATTTTCATCACTATATGTGAGAGCAAGTTACCCAACAAAGTGAACAACCAAAATACGTCTGAGCTTGAATCCCTAAAATTCTTAGCATTTGAAAAATCATTTAGGTGATCCTCATTATGGGTTTGGTGGATAGCCTACCTGGCAATGGCGGTATCCTAAATGCATGACGATACATCTATCACATTAGCTTTGCGTGTGTGTAGACCAATGTTTGCATGTGGATGAGCTAGCTTATGGTATCCTAGATTGCCTTGTAGATTAATATTACTAAATACAACAAAGGAATTAGTGGAGCTAATTAGGTGATCCTCAGTACAAGTTTTGTGGATAGCCTACTTGGCACTGGAAGTATCCTTATAATACCACATCAATGAACTCAATCGCACACATAGGGATGTGAAATAACTTGGTCAAACTCAAGTCTAATTTATACCTTGTTCGAAAGTCTTGTAAGATAATGTACAATCTTGACTAGTTAGTTAAAACATCTGAGTCTCAGAAAAACCTTCACTACATTCTAAAAAAATTGTGGTACATTTCATTACTTACATCACCATCAAAAAATACAAAACAAAAAATACAAATGCAAATTTATTCCATAAAGCAATCACATAGTATAGAAAGCTAGTAAATCCTATACAGTCTATGGTGCCATCACCTGTATACCAACAAATCATTCCATCCATTCCATATGCATACATCTATATCATATAGCTAACATCATCCACAGTCATAATAGCATATGCATACATCAACATAAATAAATGTGCATAAATAACAATAAACCATGACAAGCATATCATCAAACCATAAATGAGTCATGTATATATATCAAGTCAAAATGCCCTTAGGCTACAATAAGCAGGTCCTCTGACCTCATAAAAACCAAAAATTCAAAATCCCTAAAGCTTAGGGAGTCGACCACCATGATCATGCAGGATCGATGCGACTAGAACTACCCCTAGTAGTATGGGTCCTGTGGGACCTCTCAGGGTGGTTGTTGCCAGCCCACACACCCTACCCACCAACGCTACCCTCATCCAGCCGCCTGAGACAAGAGGATGTAGACTGCTCAGTCTCACTGCCTCTCGTACAGTACAATGAACCACCTTCATCGAGCATAGGAAACTATCCATCGATAAGGACAACCTCCATCTCTAACTTTACCCGGTATTGACCCCACTCTAGATCTCATCGATGATACACAACCAGTGCACTATCCTGCTATGCCAACTGAGCTCGCAAGAGATCCGTCTCCTATATTATATCCAATAAAGCATCTCTATGCTCCTCGTACCATCTCTATAGGAGACCCTCCAATCATGCTAACTCAGCATGAAGCCCAGTCTCCACATCCCCTAATACAACCTAAGGCATGGGCACCTTCGGGATGGCCTACTACTCTGACACCCACTGCTCGAGGACATCCTGTACATCTGGCTGGTCTGGAACACCTAAATCATCTCCATCGCCAGTGAAGTCATCAACCTCCACCATGTCAACATCATCGAGCAGAGCCCCCCAAGCCTCCCCCGATGCCTCTTCATCCCCACCTCCTGTTGCTATCGTATTCGTACCTCCTAGAGGCCACTCACCCCACCATCGCTGCATAGTCCACCATCGGTCATACTCTGTAGTTACCCCGACATCATCCATGTTAGGTACATCAATAACTACATCAGACCCCTCACCCAGTGGCTCAATTATAGGCTAGACTAGGGTCCTCTCATCACTATGACATCGATAGATTAAGGGATCACTAGGCGATCCCTAGTGCACCCCAAACTATTGTGTCACCTATACGTATGAAAAGTACTCCTACTCTGTCCCATGTTGCCCAATCAGCCATCTACCCTTGTGCACATGCCAGAGCCACTCTCCAACCTTAGGCCAGGTTGTACAGTCTTGGTACGACCACTAGAACACCTGCCCTGGCATTATATGAGAGAAAGCATCAGTATAGTTCCCTACGTCACCTACCCGCCGTCGAATTTGTCCATGCTCCTCTAATCGCCACCATAAATTGGCATATCCAATCTCCTGATCCACCATATCACCTTGGGTGGTCCAAGGCAAACCCTACGATCACTCCACAGCTATGTGCTACCACCCCCAACACTACAAGAGATAGCTACACCCGATCCCCTTTCACTTACGACAACAGACCTCATACATCTTATCGTACAAGTGTGCCAACAATGTCTGACCCCATATCATAATAAGTGGAGCTGATGTAGGACACTCCACGAATGTGAAAACCAAATCAAGCAGGTTCCAAGGGAACCTCACACCTAAGGAGTCAGGAAGTAGCATATTAGAAATGAGGACCATAAGAAAAGCATGCCTCACCCCTAATACACCCTTCTCTAGCCACCACCGCACCAGAATATCGCCTATAAGGAAATCAACCTCTGTCCTTTCCACAACCCTCTCTACCCCCCTCTCCCATGACCAACCAAAATACTGTGTTAGTATTGCTATCCGCTGGTCCCAGTGGGTCATCTGGATAGGCAGTCCATCTATCGAAATCTACAAATCTGATACACATCGTTCAAAGTCATTGTCATCTCCCCTATAGGAAGATGAAAATTGTTGGTGCAAGGATCCCACATATTTATCATGGCAGTCAAATATGCCCAATCCCCCACCATAGGCTCCAAATGCGTCATGTTCTTGAGCCCAAGGGCATCAAGCCACTCCCAATCCCCAACTGTCAAGGCATCCTGGGCATCAGAGAAAATAGTTGGCTAGCGGTACCAACTCTTCACAACCTGAAAAAAAATAAAAAGCAAAAGATATTAAGTACATACTTAATATAAATAAAAACATTACAATAAAACTATACAGAAGAACAACAAAGTACAGGAAAACAATTGTATAGTGAAAGTACAACATACAAAGTATAGAAAAACAAAGTACAAAAACATTAACAACAAACTATACAACAACGACAACAAACATAAAAATAACTGTACAAAAAAAAAAATCATACTAAGGTTTCAACCTTAAGGTGAACAAAAAACAAAACAAAACAAAAAAAATCATACTAGGGTTTCGACCTTAACATGAACAAAAACTACAAAATAAAATGACAACGTGTTGGGTTTTAAACCTAAACACAATCACAAACAAAGTACAGATAACAATTGTGTATTAGGGTTTTGACCTTAATCTATGAATAGTCAACAAAATAAAACAAAAAATTGTACTAAGGTTTTAGCCTTAATGTGAACAAAATAAAAAAGCAATATAAAAATATAAAAATTAATATTAGGGTTTCAACCTTAATATTAACGCAAAACAAAACAAAAAAATAATAAAAACAAATAATATATTAGGTTTTCAACTTGATATACAGATAAAAATAAAATACCGCAAACAAAACATTTATATGTAAGTTTTTAACTTCATACAAAAAAAAAATGAATAACAGACAGGGAGAAGGAACATCATACCAGTCTTGCCTCGGTTCCTCCATGCAAATATCTGATTATTGCACTCATGGTGTCTACAAAATTTTGGCAGTGCTCCGCTACACACACTCGTACTCCTCCTCCTCACTGCTCCAAATCACCAAGAAAAAATTGTTGCAAATGAGCCCAAAACCTAGTTTTGGTCCTTATATAGGATTTTAGTCCATTAATCATTCCACCCTGGGATGAGCACTCTAGTTAGCGCTCGTACCACCCTAGGATTATTACAAAATTGGTATTCGTCCCACCCTAGGACGATTACAGAGCAAGAAATAAAGCAACAAAAACTACACCCAAAAAATGCACCAAAAATAGCAATAAATATGCCGAACAAAGGTGCCTTTGCACCTAACATTCATGGCATGAAAAACCACCATTGGGGTCACAAATACTCACTATCCTACTCCCTAATAAGGCTAGTATAGGCAGACCACTCCACGGGAAGGAGGATTTTCGATAATTTCTACCCCAATCGACATCGCAAAAAGGATCAAAACCCACCAAAAATAGACCCGATTGTTGGAAAACTGCAATACGTGTTCAAAGAAAACAACTGAAGGCATTCTTAAAAATGTCATATTGGGTCAAGAAATTCATTTCTTCTCTCACTTTTGGTCATTCCCTCATCGATTCCTCGCTTCAGGGGGTAGTCACACTTAGCCACCAATCAACAAATACACACCCAATCAAGGAAATGGTATGCATTCAAAGAATCATTGAAAAAGACAATCATGCTCCTGCTTGGGGCAGAAAAAAAACAATAATTACAAGCTGAACAAACAGTTGGCATTATGGAAGCATGAATACAAGGTTCCTCAAACAAAAGGTTGCGCCCTTTGCCTATTCATGACTGAACAATGTCAAAGATCAAGTACACCTCATTGAAAAATGTTACACTTGAGTTAAGCTCCTTAGCTCATCAGAAGCAAGGATTCAAGAATGCATGCCCTTCCCATACTTGGGGAATAAAAATTTAGTTAGGTTACTGAGAAACCATAATCATTAAGTGCTTTGGTCATCTATTTTTTTGCTCAGCACTGTGCCACACATAGCGCATCCCAAAAAGAGGCATCTATAGACACTAAAACAACACCAATATGATTATGTGACTACAAGCACTGATTGAATTGGCATAAATACCCTATAGGGTAGCCTCCAAAGGTTAAAAAGTTGTCCTAACCACTCCCAAATAAGTTTTTGAAGGTCAGAGGTCAATTTGGCACCTTGTAAGCACTTTGCTCCCTATTCATCCCACATTGGGATGATTAGAATCCTATTCGTCTCACCCCGGGATGTTAGCAGCAATCGCTCTAGGGTGGGATGATTAGCAGGTTTGACTGGAAAAAAGTCAAGTCTTGAAAAATGGCAGCCCATATCCACCACCCAACTTTACCTTCAAGGCATGCAATTGCGAGGAATGATTTCAAATCAGAGAGAGGGACTTCAGTCAAGCATGCCTTGATCATGGAGGCCCTAAATCAGGGAGGAATCTTCTCTCCCCTAAAAGGGCATGGTGATCCAAATGGCACCCTCGCATTCACATGCAAGGGAGACCCTGAGGTATATAAAAATGTGAGCCTTCTCACCGTAAAGGAGGATAGATTTAGAGCATTTGGAGCAATGGAGTGCTGCCAAATTATACCCCCATTCCTCTTTGTGCTTCCTGCATCCCTAATTTCTCTTTTGGAAGAGAGGTTATCGGGTGAACATTAGGAATACAATCTAGACCCAAAACCCAAGTAATCGGCCAAAATCCCACACAAAACTCATGGACACAACCCCCCTAGGAGTTTTTGGACCCATCCCACTTGGGTTGGTTCCAAAACTAAGCCCCAAACGGTGGGCGTCCTGCCCTCGGGTGCCCCCTGCACTACTGCAATCCTAATTGTCCCACCCCGAAGTGATTAGAAATTTTTGCATGATTTTTTTACTATTATTTTTGCATTATGTTGTATCTGATGTAATTATGCTGCTGTCCAAGTTTCATTACTTTCTGACATGATTTGACCTTGTTGTTATCATTTTATGCGTTTACTAACCTAAAGGGAGCACCTTCAGATACAAGACAATCTAGGAAGAATCTGCCAAATCTGACCTTTTGGGTCATCTCAAAATTCCCCTCTTAGTCTAGAACCAAGTTTGTAGGAGTTTTGGAGTCCTCTGGGCAGGACATTTGCAAGGTTAGTTTTACACATTTTGTGACAGTCCCCATCGTCCCACCCCAAAGTGATTAGAAATATGCGCATGATTTCCTAATTGTTATTTTTGCAATGTGTCACTAATGATGTCTCCATGCATCTTTCAAAGTTTGAATTCATTATGACATGTTTTGACCATCGTTTCATTCTTTTATATATTAACTAGTTGGAAGCTTTGGGGATTGCATGTTTTCCTATATCCGCATATGCTATTAACTATTTGCTATTTTTCTATGCATAGGATCTCACCGCAAAGAACACCAGAGGGGTAAAAATAAATTACGAACACATATACATAAGCGACGACAACTTTTGGCCCACCCATTTCGAATGTGGGCATGCGGAAGACATTGGAAGCGTACCATCCATTGATGTAACGAACTGTATCAAACGTTCTGAGCCCTAGAGGGGGGATGTATTGTAACTGGATTAAAAGTAACATTAATAAAAGAGGCCCTACTTTTTTTTTGCTTACATCTCATTTATGCGTAATTTCCTTCATGCATTTGTTCATCGCATTCATAGGACTTAGCATCTATACTGCATCCATTTTTGTTTGCATCATATCTGGTACACCGTACTTCTGCATTTGCTTTCAAATTAAGACATGGAAAATAGTTGAGAATGGATACACACCTCCAGCTAGTCCTCCTACAGATAAATATGGTAAGATCATACATTTTTATAATGCAAAGGCAATGAATATAATCTTAAGTGGTTTATGTGAAGCAAATTTTGTAAAATTTATGCATTGCACATCAACAAAAGAGATTTGGGAAAAGTTGAAGAAAACATATGAGGGAGACAAAAAGGTTAAGATGTCAAAATTGTAAAATTATAAGAAAACATTTGAAGACTGAAGATGAAGGATGAGGAAGACATTGCTACATACTTACTTCATGTGGATGAAGTTGTTAAATCCATGCAAGGACTTGGGTTTAAATTTGAAGAATTAGATGTTTGCCAAAATGTTTTAAGGTCACTCCCTATGAGGTATAGTGAAAAGGTTTCAACTATATAAGAAACAAGAGATATTGAAACTTTGACTAGGGATGAGTTACATGGAACTATCATAGTATTTGAGATGAGAATAGGAAAGGATCCTATCCCCAAGAAAGAAGCAACCTTCAAAGTAGTAAAGAAGACAAAGGATAAGAAGTCAGGTTCAAGTGATGAGTCATATAGTGATGAAGAAGCAAACTATGGAAGAAGGAACAAGGATTCAAGAAAGCACAAAGGTACAAAAATAGTTAAGTGTTTCAATTGTGGTAAATATGGTCACTATGCATCTAACTATCTAGAAGCAAGAAGTAGTAGTGGTGAAGAGAAATACGATCATAGGAATAGGGAAGCAGGAAAATCTAGATATCAAAAGAAAAACATGTATGGACAAAACAAGCATGAAAATAAGTTTTTCCAAAGGTATAAGAAGAGTTTCTATGTAGATAAGATAGGTAGGAATTCAAGTGATAGTGATGGAATATCCTTAGATAATGAAGAAGAAATTCTCTTCTTGGAAATAGAGGAAGAAGGAAGTGCTTCTATTGAAGATAAATCTGAAAGGTATGAAGATGCTCTTGAAGACAAAAAGGTAGAGGAAGAATCAAAAAATGAAGGAGTAGTTGATCTAGAAGGTGAGCTTATTTTTTCTCTTAAGGAATTAAGAAAGGTTAGAAAGCAGAATTCAAGACTTAAGGTTCAATTTCAAGAATGTGAAATATTAGAAAGGAAAGCTTATACAAGATCTGATAAACTCAATATCTAAGACAACGAGATTTAAAGAAAAATTAAAGGCAAAAGTCTTAGTATGTGAAAGATTAGATCATGAAGTAGCTTCACTAAGAAAGGAAGTGAAAGAGTCTAAATATAAGCTACTTCATGTTGGGCATATGGCCAAGTGGTTTAGAATAGAATTTCCACAGACAAGCAAAAACAAGAATATTCAAAAGAATAAGAAGGATCAGTTGAGGAAGAAGGCGGACAAAGACAAAGAGCATTGTATGCTGGGAGTAGAGATACTCCCACCACAAAATTAACCACCTAAAGGAGAGGAGTTGGGGAGGGATTTGAGCTAATATTCTTATCTTTAGTCCCAAAGGAGTCCCTTTTCCATTGATGTCAAAGGGGGATATATTTGAGTTAGGGGAGAGCATTCAGTCAGGGGGAGAAGAACTGAAAAAGGTAAAAGTAATGTTTAAAGAAAAAAGGGTTGCCATAAATGACAAAGGGAGAGATTATTGGAAATTTTAGCAAGATTTGTTGTCATTGATGTCAAGAGGTTTGATGTCCAGTTTTGTCATCACTGATGTCAAAAGGTTGATTCTCCAAAAAGCAAGAAGGTTGTTAAAAGAAGAAAAGGGTATACAATTTATTTTAAATATTATATGCCTAAAGAGGCCTAAAAGGTAGAAGACCTAAGAAAAGGGAAGCATGTTTAAAAATAAATAATAATATTATAATATTTGGGAAAAAGGAAGCGATGAACAATAACAGGGTCCAAGGAATAATTAAAAATATATATCCTTGACAAAGTCCATTCAGCAAGGTTGGAAAAGATTTTAATTTAATTTATTTAAATTAAAATATTTTAACCTAAAGTTAAAATTTTAATTTAAATAATTAAAGGTGCCAAGTTTAAAATTTTATTTCGAATTCAAAATTCGAAAGGGCCGATGTGTTTTAATGCAAAGGAAGAGTATTAACATGAAATATTTTTTATTTCCTAAGTCACTAAGCTATTCAAATGCCTATGTGTGTAATATCTTGAGAGCTACACTTTTGCGAAGGGAGAAGAAGCTTGTGAGATTTTTAATTAAAAGGAGGTAGTTGTGTTTAATTTTGAGTGGCACAAAAGAAATATCCCAAGGTACTGGGTAGCATAGATGGTGGTCAAAGGTGTGGCTAAGGTGTTGCAAAGGGAAGGTCATGGTTTTGAATCCCACATGATTCATTTTGGCAAAGGAAGAGAGGAGTTTTATTTTCACCAAAATTCATGTGGTAGAATTAGTAAGGGAGTGTGGACCTTTGGATCACATGTGGGCGTGTATCCCAAGTGGTAGCTTAGCCTTAGGTTAAGGTTCTATGGTAGCATAGGTTGTGGGTTCGAGTTTGGTCACTGGTCATTGGGCACTAGTTGTTAAAGATTTGCGCAATTGTTTTGGTGACCTGGACTAAAAATAGGGTATGCACATTTGATTTAATTTGTCAAAGGTTTGGAATGCAAAAATATTTTTGAGGGCATGTGATAATTAAAGGGCATGTGTTAAATGTCTAGGGAGTCATAAGGGTTGTTGAAATAATATTTTATTTTGGTGCTTGGAAAATAAATAAAATATTGGAGATTATAAGGTGTTATCAAAGGAACTTTATTTCTATGTGTTGAATATTATCTTAAGAGTATTGGAGATTATAAGGTGTTAACAAAGGAACTTTATTTTTGTGTATTGAATATTATTTTGAAAGTGAAGGAGTAATAAGGTGTACTTGTGACTTGATATTTTATTGTAAATCTTGAATGGTGAAATAATTGTTGAGGAGAATATTTGTGTGGAGATTTTGAGATAGGTTGTTGCTATCTAACCTAGAATTGGCAAGAGAGTTTTGTTGTGATTAAAACAGGTTTTGAAGACATATCTCCATAAAAAAAAAAAGGTATGGGCATACTATATTTTGTTTAGAGTGTTTGAAATGAATATATGAAATATAAGGTGGAGTGAAAAGGATTGTTGAGTATTGTTGGAAATATGTGAGGAAGTTTGAGTACATCTTGTTTATGGATGATTTGATTTGAGATAGAGATTGAGAAATATTTGAGTTAGGGTTTGAGACCCACATTGTGCTTTTTATTTGAAGAAGTTTGAAACACTTGTTTAGGGTTTGTGAGCAAGTAATGTTTCATTGATTGAATGATTGAGTGAAATTCTTGAGCATTGGATTTGAGTGATATTGAAAGTGAATGTGCAAACATTAGAAACCAGATTTGTGAAAGCAATAGACTTAATTATTGAGTAGAACATATTGAGTTTTTGATAGAGTAAATAATTCTCTATATATTCTAGAGGTTAAATGAATTCTTAATGGAATATGAACTGCTTCAAGTTAAAGAAATTACCTTAAATATTAGATAAAGCATTTGATATCATTGTGTGCAAGATTTGAGATTGATTGATCATGTTTTGTGAGTTGTTTTAAGCTTGTATTGAGAGCATATTGAGCAAGTTCTTGAGGGGACTTGAAAGTATATGTGAGGTACGTCTTGGTGAAGACTTGAGTGCAGATTGAGCAAGTTCCTGAGAGAACTTAAAGGTATATTTGAGGTAAGTTTTGGTAAAGACTTGTATATAGATTTGAGGTAAATATTAGTGAAGACTTGAGAGCATTTTGAGCAAGTTATTGAGAGGAATTTAAGGCATATTTGAGGTAAGTCTTGGTGAAGACTTGTAGGTATATTTTAGACAAGTCTTGGTGAAGACTTGTAGATAGATTTCAGGTAAGTCTTGATAAAGACTTGTAGGCAGATTTGAGCATGTCTTGGTGAAGATTTGAGACAACATTAAGAGCAAAATTTGATTTTTTCAAGCTTTGTGTTAAGGCTTGGGGTAGATTTGAGCAAATTTTATTAGTGATTTGATAAAGCTTTGTGTTAAGGCTTGATGATATATTTGAGGACAGAGTATGGTGCAAATTTGAGATCAGATTTATGCTAGATCAAAGACAGAGTTAGAGTATATTTATTCTAGACTAATGATAGTGTTTAGTGTAGATTTGAGATAGAGATTAAGAAGAGTTGAGAACAAGCTTTGGAGGTGATAGAGTAGATGATAGTAGTCTCCAGTGGATAGAGATCCATTAGCTAGGGAAATGAGGATAGAGGTATTCTGAGTGAGGACAAAGGTATTATTTGGAGAGATATCCATAAGCCAGTGCAATGGGGGTAGAATTCTTCTAGAAGAGCATCAACCAGAGTAGAGGAGAAAGAATTCTCTTATGGATAGAGTTCCATGGACCAGATCAAGGGAAAAGAGTTCTCCTGTGGAGTATGATCCATGAACTAGTTGGGAAGATAGAGTTATTATGTAGAGAGAGATCCTCAAATTAGTTGAGAAGATAGAGGTCTCTTGGATCAAGTTCCATGAACCAAAGATAAGTGGAAAGAGTTCTCCTATGGATAGAGATCTATAAATCAGAGCATTAGGGTTTTGGTGTCTCCTTTGTATAGAGGTCCATAAAAATTATAATAGGGAAGTTATTCCCAAGCTATTTGTTAAGAAATATTTAGTAAAATATTTTCTCCATGGAGTAGCCCACATTAGGTGAACCACGTTGAATTGGTATCTCTATTATGTGTGATGATTTGTGCATTGATTTGATTACTTCTATTGATATTACCATTTATTAAATTAGATAATATTTGGAAAGAAAATTAAAAGTTGATCTTATACTGTTCAACCCCTATCTCATTATAATCTTGTGTTCTTCAAATTATTTTGGATTCCCAATGGCTTGGTGTGAAATGTTAACCTTGATTCTCAAGATGTTAGCAACTCCATTGCTTCAAATTTAGGGATCATTCTCTAATTGGATAGCATGTTGGCACTCCTCAAGGGTTACGATTGGCTCTCTAGTTTGACAGGGCTTTGTCGCATTCAACTTGTCTCTCTCTTTACCTATTTGGGGGGTCTATATATAGACTCTCAAAATCCTAATATTGGATTCTAAAAGAAGCCAAGACAAAGAATTAGTTGGCCTGAGTAGTTGGGAGGAATCCTCTGGAAGCTTCCTCACCCAAAATCACTCCAAAATTATTGTAATTGGATTGTTCCAATTTATTTTACTTGGATCAATAAGGTCGAGTTTGTTACAGGACTAGTCGTTGTTTGTCAATGTGGCTAGGGAGATAGCCACTATTGACATTAGCATATAGTAAGCTTATTGTTATTACCATCAACAACTAAGGCTAACTAGGACTAGATTGCTCCAGATGAGTGGTTAGAACAATTGCTAAGTCTTGAAAAGATCCAAAATCATTCATATGACCTAAGAGGTGTCCATATGAGTAGTATCCTAAACATACCATGTTTAGGTGTCTACAAAAGTATCATTAGAGGAGCAACCCAAATCCTCTAAGAAAAGTTCCAAATCAAGCAAGAAATGAAAATACCATATAAATCATGGAATCTTAGACATAGAGAAGTCCATAACCAGAAGGTAACAAATGGAATAGTAGATAGAGATAATTATACCAAAAATATAAGAGTTGCAACTCGAGGCATAGATATGTGAAGCCACAATTGCACTAGTAGAAGCTGAGCACGCAAAATAAAATAAGTTTAAATAAAATCTAGTCAAAATAATCCAAATGGAGGACTCAAAGCAAGAAGTGTAAGAACAAGGTATGTTCCTTAAATCTTCCTCACCATATCCTCAAAGATCCTCATTAGTAGAAATCTTAGACTCTTCACCCCCTCAAATCCTTCAATTATAAAAATGATCCTTGCTATTGTAGAGCTCCTATTAGAAGTACCTCATTCATAAACCATTATATCATTTCCTTTAATCACCCCACCAGATCAATAATTCATTCTATAATAATCACCATCGCACACTCCACCACCTGAACCATTCATTCTATAAAAATCATTCACTTTTCCAACCACAAGCCAAAAGCAGTAAGGTTTGTAGGAAATCATATTTCCTACAAAACAATTAATTTATTACCCTCTTACTCCATTACCTACATTTATTGCTACCATCATACTTCCCCTCACTACTTAAGACCACTCTCAAATGTATTTTACACCATCCAAACTATAGAAGATAATTAGTGGAAGTGGAGAGAAGAAGAGTGGCAAGAGCAGCTATAAAAAAAGGAGGAAGAGACAATCACCATGTGTTATGATACATTGGATCCAATTAAAAAATATATATAAAGGTGACTGCTCATTCAAAGGTTAATAAGGTAACTTATCAAATGAGACCAAAGGAATAGAAAATAGAAGAATACAATAGAGATATCTTCAATATATCTAAAGCAAACACTATTTGGGTTATTCATACGAAGGTGGATATGCTATTTGTAAAGTCCAATAAAATAGATAGAAACTTGGAAGCTACTAAAAAGAATATTGAAAATATGGAATTTAGAATTTATATAGAAAAGGTAGATCAAGATGCCCTTAAGAATGAAATAAAAATATTGAAAAGCATAATTTATGAAGCACCTTCTAAAAAGAGTTGTAGTAGAAGGATGAGAAAATCAAGGGCTTGGAAATAGAATTGCAAAGAACACAAGATAAAATAGATCATCAAAATTCTGAGCTGCTAGACCTTAAGGCCAAACTATAGCAATAGGAGGAAGCCTTGTCTATTGTCATGGATGAATTATAGTAGGATAAATACAAGCCACATGGCCCAAAAAATCTCAAAGGATTGGCTTAGGCAAGTTAGGAACCACTACTAGGGAAGAATAAAAGGACCAATATTACAATATTTCCCTCATTTTTATACCAAAATACGAGAAATTACTACCATATATATGGAAGACAAGAAGGATTTTGATAGAGGAGATAAAAAATTGATGGTAAATATTCAAGAAGCATATAAAGTAAGAAAAATGTTGTGAAATCTTGAAAGTTATCCTATTCTATAGAAGTATCCTAACAAAGATGTAGAGGAATGCATATTCTTGGCTCATCAGATGTATCATACTATTGATCTAATTTAACAGGGAGAGAAGTTGGTCATTGTTCTCAAAAAAGAAACTAATTAGATGAGAACAATTGCCAAAGACATCAAGGCTCTTGGTACACCAATTTTATGGGATGACAATTGGACTCTTCCACAACATAGAGAATATTTAGCTAGTTATTTGACCAACATATCCAAGATAAAAGTGAGAATGAATCACTTTTAGAACCGTTGGAGGTATATAAGGTAATTGTGCTCTTCTAAAGACTTTCCTAGGTCTTAACCAAGGCATACGATATGGAAGGAATATATAGCAATCATACCTATGTGAACCTTTGTAGATTAAAAATTATTGTATCTAAACTTAGGGGGATTCCTCCCTTGGAATTTTGGACCAAGATGTGCCAAGAACTCCACATCCCCATGACATCCCAAGTAGTTTCACACTAGGGTGAATCATCATATGTGGCTTCA
This sequence comes from Wollemia nobilis, assembly GCA_028583015.1. Taxonomy (NCBI): domain Eukaryota; kingdom Viridiplantae; phylum Streptophyta; class Pinopsida; order Araucariales; family Araucariaceae; genus Wollemia; species Wollemia nobilis. The sequence goes on from JAQPPZ010005211.1 coordinate 1,737,374, forward strand.
CAAAGGTAGCCCCAATATTAAGAAGAGCCACAACACCTCGCAAACAGGGGGGATTATTGATGATAATAAATTCATGCTTGTATAGTTGTACCATATTATATTTTTAGTAATAACAACTTTGAACCTTAATGGATCCCCTTGAAATAAGAAACAAGTGATGGTGATATAGACCGTACTAACATGACAAACAAGAAAGCAACAATAGCTCATTCTATTAGGAGGAATAAGATACGTCCAATTAGTAAATATTAAATTCACATTAGGTCAATACTTAATATTAAATTTACATCAAACCAATAGGTTTTTCAAAAGTTGCTTGAATCATAATTATGAGAAAAATATCAATTAGCACAATAGGAACTCAAGGATTAGTCTTATTTAAGCTTGCATCCAAAGAGTATCCCTTAATGTTGATAATAGCTTGATGAGAGACAACGAGAAGATTTGGATGCTTGAAGGTGAAAAAATGGAGAAGTTATATGGAAGAATGGAGAAGTTCTTACTCAATTGGGTAAAAACTAAAAGAAAGGATAAGGAACACAATGAGAAGAAGAATGGTGGTTTTCTAAAGTGCTTGACGATTAGTTTTGTGGGGGTATCCTATGTTTTAGGTATCCTTTTTTTATTTTCTATCCATATTGTGCCTATAATTATGCCATACCTTCTACATCTTTTCTTGGATTTTCTACGAGTGTCCCATGCTCTAGGTACTCCCATGCATAATTTTTGTTTCATCATTTCTATTTATCCCTATCATACTACTTATAAACTAAGCCATAAAATCCACCATTTGTGTCTCCACATATTATTTTGGGGATGTCCCATTCTCCATGTATCCCCATGCACCATTTTTGTTTCATATATTCCTGTTGGCCTTGTAAACAATCCCACCTTTGTTACCCGAAGTTTCAATTTTGGACTAGAATATTTTCCTTTGATCCTAGTGGAGCACTCAAAATTTTGGTTAAGCATCCCAATTTTTTGTGTCATGTACCCCACTTCTAGTGGAGCACACGAAGGTATTAAGGGATGCGTGAAGCCACGTGCCCCAATTTTTTGTTGTGCACTCTACTCTCTATGGAGCACATGAAATTTTGAAGGGTGTACGAAGCCATGTGCCCTATTTTTGGGTCATGCACCCTGCTTCTAGTGGAGTGCATGAAATTTTGAAAGGTGCATGAAGTTGTACATATCATTTTTGGGTCATGTACCCCACTTCTAGTGGCACACAAAGGTATTTAGGGGTGCACAAAGCCATGTGCATCACTTTGGTGTTGTGTGCTCCACTTCCTATGGAGTGCATGAAGGTCTTTAGGGGTGTAAAAATTTGTGCGTCGCACTTTGGTATTGTGCACTCCAATTCCTATGGAGCACACAAAGGTCTTTAGGGGCACATGAAGCCATGTGCCCAACTTTTGTGTTGTGTACCCCACTCCTAGTGGAGTGCATGAATGTCCTAAGGGGCACATGAAGCCATGTGCCCCACTTTTGTATTGTTCTCTCCACTTCCTATGGAGTGCACAAGAGTCCAAAGGGATGCAGAAAGCCAAAAATCTTGCTTTTGTGTCTTGCACTCCAATTCCTATAGAGTGCATGAAATTTCAAAGGGGCACATGAAGTCATGCACTCCATTTTTGAGTTGTGCTCCCCACTCCACATGGAGTGCATAAATGTCTGAAGGGTGCACGAACTTGGTGCACCTTGCTATGAGTCGTGTGACTAATTTTAATAAATTCCATAGGTAAATTAAAGGTACACAAATTTTGTGCACCTCCTCTTAAATTTATGTGCCCCAAGTTTATGGCATGCAAGCACACCCCACCTAAAAAAATGAGAAAGAGACACATGGGTGGATTTAATTCCTCCCTGTAGAGATCCAACTAAGTAGATCAGAAAGGCATCCAATCAGCACTCGATGAAAGATTAATTTGTGTGCCTAGCCCCTATGGCACAAGGAATAAGGTTCACTCAACCAATAGATAAGCAACATTCCACTTAATGCTATTAATGCAAGCTCTTTAAAATAAATGTGGTGAACTTCCCTTGTAATATCAATGATAGTGGATTGAATAGGTGCATGCAGAGTGCATTGCAAGTACCATTCATAGAGGTGAATTGGGATAATGAGTGATTGAGAGAATGTTGGTGCACAAGAACATCCCCAATCCATGACCACCCAACCTAATGGCTTCAACGAGCATAGTCACAACCAAAGTAACAGATGTGAAAGCCTAAAATAGAGAATTAACATGATCTTGGTTGACGGCTAGGAGAAAAATAAGGGCTAAGGACCCAAAGGTACTGAGTGACCAACTTATTTCTAACAAAGACATCACACTAGACCAACAATAGGAATTGGAGAATGTGATGATATACAACTTTGACCTGATGGAGGAGGACAATCAACATAACCCTACTTTGCTAAGAGGATTGTTCATGAGGGCATAGAGAGATAGTAGTGAACAAAGCCCTATATGTAAAAAATGGGTAACAAAACTTAATATATTGGTTTTCCCTAAGGTCTATCACTTGTCAGATATCCTTACCTAGCTGGTGATGGAATACAATCCCAAAAATAGTAATATTAGGAACCACGCCAACTAGGTGGTATTCTGACTTACAGATGATAGAATCAAAAGGGTGTTCAGACTCTCCACAACCTCGTTGATATTGGAATTTTAGGTATTGGTACTTTAGTTTAATTTCATGCTTAAAAATTCCCTCCTAGGTATGCTTATGAAGAGGAACAACTATATGCTTCTTGAATTTCCCATACAAAAATATATTTTATGCCCCTAGGCACAAGATTATGCAGATATGATCAACCTGGTTCTAGGGACAAAGGACTTGAAGCAGGTCACAAAGGAGGTCATGTTTATAATAATTCAGTGCAACAAGAGAGACAAGAAACCTATGCATCTGTGGGAGGAGGCCATTAGTGACAACACCAACAAAGAATTTATAGAAATATAGGAAGCCATCATGGCAAATAAAGAGTAGCTCCCCCCTTTCTCCTACTACTCATTTTTAATTCACTTGATTTTAAGACAATTGGAGCAGTCCTTGATCACAAAAATAGGGGAAGTCTACGCTGCCACAATTCAAGATAAATTATTGTGTGTACAGGAGGGATGCTTGAGTTATGAAACTTTCTTCAAAAATATTCTTCTAGTGATCCACACTTGGCTATGTGGGAAAGATCCTGATAGATTTGGGGTCAAAGTGAAGAAGTTCCTTCACAAAGCAAAAGCAGAAGATTTCATCTATATAGAAGAATATTCTTATATTAGATTATATGGGTCAAAGTTACCCTTGAAAGATTTGCTAAAGAATTGCCCAACATCCATAGCTATTTTGGAGATAACCAGGTAGTTTGTAGAGGAGGTAAATATTTGGTCTATAAGAAAGAAGGGAGGATTTCCATGACTACCAATATACCTAGGACACTTATCTTTACTTTGGGCCATATGGAATATGGACACATACTATTTTCAAGAAATTACTTGGAGACCCTATGACCCTCATGGTTATCATAAAAAAACTATCTCTATGAAGCTCTCCCTATTGTAGGTTATGCATAAAAGGATGAGTTTGAGGATGAAATACAAAAAGCTCTTAGGAAGAGCTAGTTCTTATATTTGGTATGGCAAATGAATAACAAACCTCATAGCAAGTTGGAGGTAGTGGGATATTACAACTCTAATTTAAGATTACATAGAAAATTTTTGGTGGATAAGGTGGTCCCTCTAGTCCTTATTGCTCCTCCATAAGAATTCAAAGACCCCACCTTCTATATCATTCATAAAGATTCATATTTATTTGAAGTCATGATGAAAATAGTAGATGTAGCTCACCAAGAGTAGGTAAGGCTCCCCGCATCTTATAGCTCTCCCACTTCAACATCAAAGTAAAATTAGTTGGTAACTCATCCCTCACACTAGGTACAAAGTTTAGTCCCAGCCTTATCTCAAGCACTAATCTCTCCATCCAACCAAATAGACATAACAATTTTCTAGTCTTTGGTAATCTCTACCACCTTGGTAATCAATCAAAAGGAGCATACGATTCCTCCCAAGGATCTAAAGAAAATACAAGAAGTGGAGGAACTGTCAAACATACTCAAGAATTATGAAGTCCAGGTAGAAAGTACCTCATAGTATTCCACTCAAAATAAGGCTAGCATCATCAATGAAGAAGATCAAATACAGGATATGGAGGAGTAGAGAAGTCCCAAAAAAGGAGTAATCAGGGCCAATAAAGTAACAATACAAGAGACATACGATGTGTCTACTGCCACATTTTCCATCCCCCTACCACCAAGACTAAAGGAGGCCACTATTGATTTTGACAAAGGGATTATGATGGCTAAGGTTGGCCCTATGGATATAATAAAATCACATGTGGTATCTCAAGTATAGGTGGTAGAGGCTATGGAAAAAGAAGTTATAGTTTTAAATGCCAAGGCTATAGAGGCAAAGTAGCTACAACACAAAGTGCAAAAATTAAAATTTGAGATAGATCATCTGAGATAGACCAACTAAAATGAATGCCAATTCCCTCATAGAGTACCTTCATGTAGGCTAGTAATTACTCTAGTACCATTGAGGAGTTCAAGTAGGAAACAAAATATAAGATACATGAGCACATGGTTTATCTGATGATGATATTTTATGACATCTATGACACTATACATACTGCAAGTATTTTGAAGGACCTACTACAACAAATGAACCAAAGGATAAATCTGATACACTTAGTATATCAAAATTTTAAAGAAAATTACATGGAAGTTAATGTGGGGGTGGTCACCTTGGGATATGGATCCGTCTACTTCTTCGTAGAGGAATATGTGAAGGTCTTCATATGTCTACAAAATACATCAAACTTGCCTTGATGGGATTAAGATATAGCCAACTCTAAAGAAGAAGTAGAGAATGAACTCAATGATTTTTGGTTTACGTAGGAAGAGTTTTTCCAAGCACCTAGTATTAAAGACTTTGTCTTCAGTAGAATACAAGAATTTAACTTCGGTAAAAATGTCAAGATGACAAAGTAGTTTGCTTCTTTGGTTGAAATGGTGGACTTCTTATATGTATTTAATAAGAACACCATTGAATAGTCTAGGGAGCAGGAGAATAAAATAAAATAATATGTTAATTTATTGAAGTTCACCTTAACCTTTCATGATGAGGCATGGGTCTATATTGACCACAATTTGCAAAATCCTAGAGATGGAGTATGAGGGGTGATAAAGGGACCATAAGGGGATGTGCTTGGTAATGAAAAAAATAGAGTGGATTCCAGTGTAGCAAAGGAGGTTCCAGATCAAAATGTAACAGAGCTACCTTCTCAAGGTGGTGAGAAAGTTCACATGCAACAACAACAATCATAGGGGGAAAGGCATGGGCCACCTATCCATTTTTTATTCTGCCATAGTTTTGTATGAAATAGAAAATTAGTCTAGATGGAGGGCTGATGAGAAAATAGTTACAAAAAAGCTTGATCACTTAGCCCTATACATATAATACCATGGTGGCAATATCAATTTTTATCAAGCCTTAGAGAGCAAAAATCTGAGTTCAGGGACTATCTAGGAAGATCTATCTACCAAGATTATTTCCTATGGATGTGCCAGAGTTGGAGACTCTCATAACTGCAATTGGGATAGAGATAAGAAACCCTCTATTATAATATTTGAATGATGGTACCATTGTAACTACTATCATATAAGACCCGAGCATTTTTTTGGGCCTTTCATATGTAAACTTTTTTATGAATATAAATTCCAACTTTGTTCCTAGAATTTCTAGTGTTCATGGTTTATGTGTCTTTCTTATTTGCATATTACAACAATTTGAATGTGTGAATGATGCTTTCCCTCACTAGTTTAATCATTCTCTTTGATTACATCATTTGAATGAATTTGGACGAACTAGTTCTTCTCTCCTATTATTTTCTTTATTCATGAAATTTATAAATCTGCTATGACTACCCAATGGATATGGCATCGGTCTGGTCATAATAATTTGAATGTTGCTTGGCTTGGTCAAAAAATAAAAAAAAACTGATATAATATCATTAAATCTGGTAAGACATGAGTTATAATATCATAATAGCAAATATACAAACCCATATTCTAGGGTTTCCTTATCCGACTTGGTCTATCTAGAGTCTTATAGATAATATTTTCTTGGTTCAAAGAGGTAGATCCACCAGAGTCTATAAACTGATTGTGACTCTTGGGATTCTTGTGATGTGACATATTTTAAGGAGGTAAGCAGGAAATCCCCACAACTTCCATCTTCCCTTATCGTTTCAAATATAAAATTTTCCACAAAGTCCACTATCCATCTTGCTATTAATTTTTTGTTTCCTCTTTTCTTAGTAGATGTCTAGTTGTGTAATTGTGTGCACATAGTAGTATAAGTATACCATTTTCATTTTTTAAGGCATATAATCAACTAGTGTGAGTTCTCTTTTTCACTAAGAAAAAATCCTTGTGAGTCGCCAAGAATGTGGGTAATTTTTTAGACTACCCATGTGCATTTTGGTAAAAGGTGCAAAGGAGAGCATTATAGGCTCTAATAGCTTAATCAGGATGAGGCCAAAAAATTTTAACCCAGTCATACTGGGGATGGATCAAATGTTAAAATGGCAAAAAATTGATTGTCTCAGACCCATGAAAACTTTTGTACCTAGACTAGGCAAGTAGAGGTACCGAATGTCCATCACCCATATGAAGAGAAAAAAATGAATAATTGGCTAAGTCCTAAACACACAATAACTTTTATACCTAGACTAGGAGAGTAGAGGTACTAAATTTTTGCCACCTATTTGAAGAGCAAAGAAGGTAAAATTTGGCTAAGTCTCAGACCCACCAGAAATTTTATACCTAGATTGGGTGAGTAGAGGTACTAGATATCCGTCACTCATCTAGAGGGAAAATAAATGAAGAATTGGCTAAGTATTAGACCCATCAAAATATTTTTACCTAGACTAGGCGAGTAGTAGTACCAAAATTCTATCACTTGTCTTAAAAGCAAATATGTGCAAAATTGGCTAAGTTCTAGACTCGCTAGAACTTTTGAACCCAAATTGGGAAAGTGGAGGTATCAAAGTCCAACATCCATTTGGAGAGAAAATATGTGTCAAATTGGCTATCTTGGACCCACGAAAAATTTTATACCCAAATTGGGAGAGTAGTGGTACCACAAGTCCATCACCCATCCATAGAGCAAAGATGTGCAAAATTGGTTGTCTTGGACCCATTGAAACTTTTTTATTTGGACTTAGCGAGTATTGGTACAAAAATTCTATCACCCATTTGGAGAGAAAATATGTGTAAAATTGGCTATGTCCTAGAGCCACCATAACTTTTGTATCGATACTAGGCAAGCAAAGGTACCAAATATTTGTTGCCCATTCGAAGAGCAAAAATGAAAGATTGTTCTATATCTTAAGGCTGCCAAAAATTTTGTACCTAGATTGGACAAATCATGGTACCAAAAGGCCATCACCTTTCAACATCCTTGTTATACATTTTATAGCTATGAATAGGTAAAGGTAGATCAAATTTGATATCCAATGCTAGTTTATCAGTATGTGGGTAGCCATCATTCTATTTTTCCTATAGGGTAAGATCACTTGTCAAATAATATTTACAATGATATATCTACCAATCCAATCGTACGAATATTCTGGGTGGCTCAATAGATATGTCAGTAAAGGATCAATGAACTAGATTCAAACAAGAAGGCTAATTTGACTCAAGGTGAAGTAGGTTCCAGCTAGGATAACAAGCCACAACTAGGTGGTTAGAACAAGCATACCATCTAATGGCTTAACACATTAGCAAAAATTCTGATATAACAACAATCCACCTTGAAGGTAATGATGCCTTGATAATTGAATGTATTATAAAAGGCTATAAATACTAGAATGAAGAATGTAAAAAATATCAACTCTTAAGATTTTACAACTTACATGTACAAAAGCATATTATGAAAATGAAATACAAGACATTGTTATTTGACCTCTGGTTCATTTCCTTGTAGAACATGTATGTATGAATGGTTGTTTCTTTCTAATATAGACTAATTGAATTAGTATAGTATTAATTCTTCTCTCTATATTTTTGCTTATGTTCATTTTCTAGTTTTGGAATTCACAATCCATTGGACTATAAAAATTATAAGATAATATTCTATGGTTAATAAAATTGGTTGGTCTGTTAGGAAATTTGGCTAAATTCTTGATTGTATAGCTATTATATCTCATATATTTTTATGTGGATTAACCTACACTATTATAAGTTCTATATTTAGCTTTTTATGTCTCTTTTAGCACCATTTCCACCATATTTTAGAAACAACTAGTTAGAGCTTCATAGGAACTGACCTCCTATCAAGATTGACCGTTGAAGTCTTCATGAATTCTAGGTCATTCAATGTTGGTAAATGTATTTGGGTGTACAATATTACCATAGGAAATTTTCAACAAGATGTAAACACCTCTGGGTAAAGAATGACAAACACAAAAAAAGGTGGTTGGTTTAGAAGAAAAGGGTGGTGCAAAAATGGTATCATTCTAGACATTCAAATTTTACATGTAAAATTAGGTATTAATGAATTTAACATTTCTTAGGTTGGGTGCCCACTAAAGTTTAAAAAGGGATGAAAAAACCTAAGGAAACTCAAAAAAGGTATATGCAAAAGAAAAGAGAACAACAAACAGAGAGAAACAAGGTAAAAGAACAAATAGGAGAGAAAAAAAAGGGTATAAAAAGATAAAAGGGTGAAAATGAATTCATTTTCACCACATGAGAATAATAAGAAGGGATTTATAGAAAAATACAATTAATGCTTCCCATACACCATTCAGCCATTGCGAGGTGTGAGGCTAGCATAGTAGCAGAGTGAGCATGGGTAAGGGTTAAAATCCTTCCTCTAGACTAGGCTAGATTAGGTTTTTTAGTGCTTTAAGCATTTTTGGTATTTTTAGAAGAATTTGCCATGCATGACCCTAGTAAAAATTTAGGGGTCAACCATGAATTTGGTTGGTTTGTGATGGCGACCAAAGTCACGCCCCAAAATTATAGGGCTTTACTTCACAAATTTATGCCCTATAATCATGGGATGCAAAATTGACAAAATAAGGGAGGGAATGAAATTGTGCCCAAAGAGAATGGAACATGATTTTGGTAGACAAAAAATTAAAGAAAGACAATAGTCAAAGAAATATAGAAGAAGAGAAGAGAGAGACAAGACAAGTGAGCTTAGATGCTACTAAACTAATTAATAAATTTTTGTGTTACTTGCATTTATTGTGTGGAATTGATAAAAATTTTGTTATGCTTTTGGTTGCAACATTACATACTAGAGAGTTGAGAGTGATGACTGAGCTCCTTGGAGGAGGAACTATAGGGTATCACACTAGTAGATAGGGACACCCTAGAGGTAGTGGGGCTATATCATTTGATTCTCCAAGTGGAGACAAATAGAGAACTACTGACAACACTGATAGAGAGGTGGTACCCATAGTCATCTACCTTTTGGTTACCAATGTGGGAGATGATACTTACACTAGAGGATGTATGGTGCATACTATAAATCCCCATCAAGAGGAGGGTAGTTTAAAAGACATGAAGGCAATAGGTCATATTGCATAAATTGTTAAGAAACTAGGCCCACAAGGTTTGAGAGAGTCAGATCCATGTTGATGAGTTGGTGGAGCACTATGGAGCCAATGCTCTGTGGGGTGGCAATAGGATTCATGGTGTGCCACATGAGTAAGTGAAACATACCATGGGTGCTAACAAGAGTAGTGGAAGATATGTATGACCAATAGGTACAGTTTTCATGGGGTCTATATGTGTTGGCCCGATTGTATAGGACATTATACAATGTCATGTACAAATGGCTTATATGGCTAGTTTGTATGAACTTGATCCAGGCGTGGTGTTGGGACCATATAGTAGTTAGAATAATGTATGCACTACCAAGACCATTTACTAATCCAAAGTGACCAATATCATATAGGTGGTCCAAACCTAGGAGACTACCGATATTGGTAGGTATGGAGGGACCCATAAGGAGTTGAAGGGGACCTTGATGTGAGGAGGTGGATGAAGGAGGACTTGGACAACCCACTATTCATGGATACATGGGTGGATGATGTTGGGGTGGCCCTTGGGTATAGGATATGTTAGAGGAACATTATGCTCTTAAGTATATCTACATAGGTACCAATGTAGAGGCACCAAATTATGGGCCAATAGGTGTAGTTGACACTTTGAGAGGTAACTTGAAATACTATAGAGCAGTTATAGTAGAGATAAGAGGTCCCATAATAGACACAGACATAGTTCTATATAGATATGGTAGCAATATCCACCATCATATCTAGGATTAAGGAGGGTGAGCAACAATAGATACCCTCATGATGGCTAAATCTAGGCAAAGTAGAGTAGCCAGAGAGGCTTCTAGATTGGTGGTATTAGGACCAAGTAGGACCATGGGTTAGGAGGACCTAGTGAGGGATATAGAGGTACTACAGACTTGGATATCATCCTTGTAGTGAGATATGGACCTACTTTGTGAGGATAGGTCAAAGGATAGAGGAGCTACAAAGTGCCTTGAACATAGAACTCATAGAGTGAGACATGATGAGGGTTGAGGTAGCTCATATTTTAAGAGAGGTGAGCTAGTTAGACTAGGAGTGATGGTAGGCTTAGGAAGAAGATATGGATATCATGATTGGTATCCAATAGGGTGAGAGGATCTACTTAATATAGGGATAACTATAGAGGGTGAGGGAGAGGCTAGAGGTAGCAATACAAAGGGAGACCTTCTACCAGACTCTTTACTTCTAGGTGGTTCCAATAGAGTAGAGGATACCTCCACCTTCTTACCTTCAAACACAAGGTTGATCATGGTCTAGATCATGGATGGCTATGTGATTTGTGAACATGCCCCTACCAAGACCACCTTTGGCAAGTGGAGTAGAGGAGATAGGCTAATTGAGCTAGGGATAGGATAGGGGTGACATGCCAATTTTGAGTGTGGCATGTGTCCTTGGGGAGGATAGAGTGTACCAGGATTGGACTGTGGTACATCAACCAAATTGACATGTGTACCCTCTATTTTAAAGTAATATAATACTATATTATATACATATCTATGTGTATGTGTGTTTTTTTGTGTGTTTGTGATTTTTATATGTTTTTATGATTGATTATGCATGACTGAATGAAAAGAACTTAACAATGGATGCATTAATGGAATAAACTAAATGCAATGCATGATGTAATGAAGCTAACTAATGAATGAAGTTCATCGATGGATGAAGCAATGAAAGAACAATATGATGGAATAAGAAAGAGAATAAAGAAGAGAGAAACACATAGTTCTAGCCCGAATCATTCCCCATAAAAATGGACCACAAATTTGGCATAGAGAAAATTGATGCCTCATGTGGATAGGGTGCATATTTGGAAAAGAGGAAAGAAAAGAATAAAACAAGGAGAAGAAGAAGTAGAATATGGAGAAGGTCAAAAAATAAAAAATGTGCTTTGAATATGACATTTTAATTAGCATAGACCATAAAATATTAGTGTGATCAAATGAACATAAACCAAGAAAAAAAGAAAGAGTGGAGTAAAACCATGTAGGGATGTATGCTCAAAAATGACTAAATAGAGGCTACTTATCAATATTTTCCATGAAGCTATCTTGGAATGGTGTTATGCTAAAAAATAAATGGTCAAGTGTGGAGTGATACCCACTATGGGTGTAGTGCTCATTGATGGCCAGAGATGAAGAGATACTTGCTAGGATGTATGCTCACAAATATTCAAATGGAGGATACCCCTTTCTTGTGACCATGAAGTTATCATGTATTGGATGAGAATATGATTTTATGTTTCCAAAAATGAGCACTACCCGATAGGGGTGTGGTGTGTGCAACATATGAATGATCAAATAAGAACATAAAAAACAATGTGTGTGTGTGTGCATGTGTTATATGGGAATACAATGAAAGAGGAAAGAAGCAAATAGTGTTGTGTGTGTCCTTTTTAAAAATTTTATAGCTAAGAGATGTGTGTAAGATAGTCAATGGTTGTAAAAATACCATAAATAGTCAATGGTCATATAAAAACCATAAACAACATTCATGTGGTATCTACCTATCCCATGAGAATTCCTTAATGGATGAAAGAGCAAGAAGAAAAAGTGTGAGCAAAAATAAAATGAGTAGATAGAAGAAGGAACATATATACTATGTCTTGGGAAAAATAAGAAATGAGCATAAGTTTCAAAGGGAAAAGGACATACAAGATATGAAGATTGATATCCCTTGACTTGGAGAAATTAATAATTATGAGAACTTTCAAGGTTAAGGAAAATAAGAAAAGAGAAGAATAGAAGACATGAGTGAATGCAACGATGAAAATGCATGGAGGTGGGCTCTAGATTGGAAATTTTCTAGGCATCAAAGCCCTAGTATGAGTGCAATGCATGTGAGCTAGAACCTAACTAGGTTTCATCACTTGCCATCCTCACAAAGTCCTCAAAAATCTATATAATCAAGCAATAATGCAAATTTTATCAAGCAATAATGCAACAATATGACAAGCAAAAATGCAAGTGGAACAAAATGCTAGGCAAACTATGCAAATTATTATAGGAAATCATGTGATTTGAGCAAGCAAACCAAAATATAGGATGAAGGATGAAAATGCAAAATCATGCAAAATATAATTTTAGGTGTATTATGTTCATTGGTTCTTTTAAATCCTTACAATCTAAAGAATCTAAATGATAGGCTCCTGAGCCAAACTTAACCATTATGATGAAGAGGCCTATCCAATTGTAATTACAATTACCTTTAAGATCTGAGAGAGCATTGGTGTTCTTTTGATTTTCCTTGAGGACAAGGTCCCCAACCTCAAAATAATGATTGTGAACTCTCTTGGAATAAAATTGCTTAATAGGCTCAAATATGCTCTAAGGCATGAATGCACTTTTTATCCAACAACTCTAATTGGTTCAAATAATCTAAGTGATAGTTATCATAAATTGTGATTGTACCTCCTATATTAACAATAAGGATGATAGTATAAGGGCCTAGCCCATCAAAGCAAAATCTAATATGGAGGATATCTTCATGACCCATATCACAAAGAGGATTGTCCACAATATATTATCTAAGAGACTAAATTAAATTCATTGTAAAATATAACTATGTTGTCCTTAATATAAAAATGGGGGAAGCATCATAATTGCTCAAGGTCTTTAGGAGACATAGGAACAAGACCCTTTTGATAACTAGAAGACTTGATATGCACAACACAAGGAACTGACCCATCTAAGAAGAAGTTGTTTTGAAGGATATCCTCATGATACACATCATAAATAGTATCCCATTTAGCATATTCCCCTAGGATCACAACTAAGTTGGGATGCACCAAAGTTACATCATTGTAAAATAGAATGTCAGTGGGATAAGGTAGTCCCTCATTCTCATCACTCCACTCCAAGCCTTGATGATCCAAATATTTATCATAAGTAATGAGGTGATCGTCATTATTAAATGATAAAGGTTGGTTTTTACTAGGTATGTAGCCTATGCCAATTTTCTTAGGCCAAAGCTCAAATTCCAAAGGCTCTTGAATACCTTTCTATTATGGCCCCAAATATTTACCTATATATCCAATACTAGATAGGATTTGCTTAGGAAGTGGGTAATTATTAGATAGATAACAATGGATAAAAGACCACTCTACAAGAAGAGGATTTCTACCATAGATATTTTCTTTGAGGGTTGTACCCATGAATATAAAGGTACATGTGCCAACATGTACTACTTCACCCTTTTTACAAGGTAAACTCATAGTCCTCAGTGAAGGGGGAAACTTGGCTAAATTCAGAAGAGGTTCTTGGAGAAAAATATTGACCTAATCTTGTGATGAAATGTTGATTAGTGGTTCCTCACTTACCTTTAAAATTTTAATTTGCTTGATGATGTGAGATAAATAAATTAATGGAAATAAATTGAGATTAGATTGAGCTTGCTCAACCATTGAATAATATTAGAATGGATGAGGGTCATCCAAAATGGTGATAAGTTGATCTTTGAATTCAAACTTCAACAATTGATGAAGAATGGAAGGGACAACCCTCATCACATGAATCCAAGGGCATCCATGAAGGAGATTAAAAGATGTAGGGTGAGATACCACATAAAATAAGGTATCTAAGATCTTAGGTTTGATCATGAGAGAGAGGGATATAATGCCACAAGCATCTTGCGACTCATTGTTGAAAGCTTTGATGATGGCATTGGAATTTATTAAATCCTCATCTTTTAATTCAAAATATTGGAAATTTTGATAAGTGCATAGATTGAGGAAGGAACCATTATATATCAAAATTTTCTTGATAAACATTTCCCCAATATATGCAGTGATGTAGATGGAAGAATCCCATCACAAGTATTAAGAAGGAATATTGTCATCCGAAAATGTGATATGATGTATCCCAAGGGAACCTACAACATCAACTATAGCACTAAGGGATATGTCTTGAGAGATCGATTGTTGAATTAGAAGCTTCAACAAAGCATTCCTATGAATAGAAGAAGTTTTCAAAAGCTCTAAGAGAAAAATATTGGTTGGGGTACTTGCTAACTATTGTTGAATGCCAAAAGAGACTTTAGGTTTTGGTTTCAATATTAAGGGTGGTTTTTCTACTCTTGTGCTCCTTTTTTGGATACTTTTCAAAACTAAGGATGGTTTTAAAGGTTGATTAGATGTATAACTTATCTCCTACTTAGATATTTTAGTCGATTGATCCTAATATTATCGCCTTGTAGTTACTGTTATCATACCAACCATATTATTATAGGGAGGTGGCACATTACAATATGATACTTTATTAGTTATCCATTTACCATGATTAGGTAGGGGATCTTGGAAGATGACCATATCTTGATTAGTTATTGATGTTGGATGAGTAGGAGGTTGATTTTTTGTTGGAGGATTAGGTTTGTAATCCTCAGTAACAAGGTGACCTACATAGATTAAGTTCTAAACCACATGTTTCAATCTCTTACATGAATTTGTCATGTGCCCCTCCACTCAATAATATTCATAATGTTAACCAGGCTTATACCAATTAGCCATGGTACCAGGTTGCCTTATGGGAAGTGAATAAATCATGTTAGCTTCCAATATTTGTTTTAGGACTACCAAAATAGGTTGGTTGAGTCTCATAAAGTTCCTTGGTGGGGTATTTTAAGGTTTGCTAAGTATCATCTTTTGCAAGGTATTAGCAATACCATTGATATGTCTACTATCTGTTACCTCATCACCAACTGCATGCTTATTATTATACTAGGTTTTTATGGTCCTATCCTATTATTTCCTTAGTTTAAGTTGACCTCTTTGAAGAAGGTCTTGTTCTACTCTTCTTTCTAGATCTATTGCTTGGTCAAAAGAGGTAATAGTTGTTGTTTCCAATTCATATGATATTTGCTCTTATAAATTTCTAATAAAATTTTCTACCATGCCTTGAGGAGGTAAGGTATACCTTAATTATCCAACCAAGATTCTCAAATGAGACAATAATTCCATAAAACTTTCATCTTTATCTTGATTCAACTTGTAAACATCTTTCATAGTCACATTTTTCTCAACATAAGCTTTGAATTTCCAAACAAACAACTATGTTGTCTCTTCAAAATTCCTCAAAGAATGCTGAGGTAGTTTATAATATCATTCCAATGTTATACCACCAAGGCTCTTAGGGAACATATTTAGTAACAATACATCATCGTATATAATATCATGGCATGTTGTCCTAAACATCCTTAAATGTTCTATTGAGTCATTCTTTTTTATAAATGGGAAAAATCAACATTGAAAAATGCTTAGGCTAAGGCGTAGAGGTGATGACAAGGTATAAGGGCTGATTTCACATTTCCTTATAGTTGTAGGTAAAACTTGAAGGTTGAATCATATCCACTCTTGAGACCAGTTGTTTCACCACACTTGTCAAACTTTACATATTAAAACTATTGTTGTGCAATGCCCCTAGGTTTTCGAAGGGAGGGCTATAGGTAGGTTGTTGAAAAGGAACTTGGCCAATGTTGGAGGTATTAACACTATTATGATATGGGTTATGATATATGGTATCTTGTTGTGGAGGATAACTAACATTTTGTGGAATAGAAGCATGAATGTTGATATGAGTAGGTGGATGAAATTGAGCATAATCCTGAGATGCACTACTAGTTGGAGGAACTTGTGGAACTCTTCCAACATTGGTGGTTGTTGTAGTAGCATAATTTGGTTTATGAAAAGGATTAATATGATGTGAAGATTCAAACAATAGATTGGTGTGAACATATTGAGGATAAATAATTTGATTATGGGATGTCCTAGCCTCTTCAATTTGGGCTTCCTTACCCATAGAATTAACTAAAGTATCCTTGTGATATTTTATGAAATTCTAGATATGATCATATGATTTAAAGGTGAGCTATCCATTAGACCCCTCAAGAGGATAAAGGTCATTACCAATTTTTATATGTTCTTCCTCTTTTGTATTAGGGGTTTCCTTATCAATCAGGTCATCTTCTTTAAGAATCCCATCAGATTCTAAAAGCCTTTGCTTACTCCTAAGGTTGGGAGCCATTAGGAGTAATAAAAAGGATAGAGGAGAAAATGAGGATCTAAAAACTAGTAAAACACATACAAAATATTCTTAAGATATTTTTAATGTTTTCTAATTCTAAGAAAAAAATATAATGGTCTTGCTTAAAGTTTTAAAAGATAAAAATAAATGAAAAGACTTCCTAATTTTTCCACTAAATATGTTCCTCCACGTCAGGTTCACCAAAGATGTAGAGGGGGAAAACTGCCCTATCGTGTATAAATCTTGACTAGATTTGTTGGGAGCTGGGGTGACCATAAGGGTGTGTTATATTCTCTACACTCGGGGGCTTAGGGGATCGAAGGGTTCACTAGGAATGGTTTGAATAACTCCAAATCTAAGGATGGAATGTTTGATTTGTATATTGAGCAAGCACTTATGTTTGGCTTTTCTAAGATCTAATATATATAGAATAAAAGAATAATGCATGGCTAACAATGATGCATGCAAGAAAATGCTAACCCTATAATGATTCTTAATTTTCAATGAGGACTAAAACCCTCACTTGCAATAGAATAAATATTTTTCTTTTCAACAAGGGTTTAAGAGAATTCACAAACAAAGTTAACAAGCTATATGCTTTTTCTCTTTTGCATGCCTAGAAATAAATCAAAATTTTTTCTTTTGTTTATAATTTAGATCTAGAATTAAAATGGACAAAAAGCAAATAGAAAAAAACCTAAGAAGTTTATTTAGGGCACTTATCTAATCCGATGGTTGACCTTAGATTTCAACTTACATCCATATATATCCAATAGCTTCACAACATACAAAATAGCTTCATAAAATCCTAGAAATTTTGATTAGAATTTGGGGGAGGGTTATTCATAGTGGCGAATATTCGCCAATTGGGTGAATATTAGGATTTTTAAAATTGAAAATTGGAGAATATGAGGACCCTCAACATCGGCCCATTCGCCTAAAATTTTTAGGATCAATTTTTTCTTAGGGTTAATTCACCACAATATATATCCAAACATAGACATATTTGTACTCGTTGGAAAGATCTTTTTAAGACTGATCTGATGGTGGTATTTTTATGAAGTTATAAGATGATTTAATAGGTAAAAAGTATCCCCAAATATGACCTTAAATTTTAGGGCTTCAAATACCCCAAATTTTGGTGTGAAGATGCTCGATTTGATTTTCTTAGGATTCTCCATTATTCATCTTGATTTTTATTAGGATTCGCTATTTTTTTACAAACACATTTTGAGTCCAACCCCTTATGCATAACCCTAATCTGGGGGCCTACTTAGGCCACTATGTGACTGAGCTTGGAGGTGTAGCAGTCAATCTCTCTTGGTCCCTTTAGTTGACTGTTTGAAAGTAAAAGTGATTGTTGACCCTTTTGGAAATGAACAAGACAAGATGTGATAAAGTAAAAATGCAAAAAATAGAATACAAACAATGATATTATGACCAAAATGATGCATGTAAATATAGGTTGAGGGTTTGGGAGTGAAAATTTATCCTCAAACCCGATGAATCTAAAATTACACCTCATAAGAAGTGATCATGAAATTAGATATGTCAAAATCATACCCTATATAAACGGGGTGTGAATTCACACTAGGAGTGCAATAGTGATTGATTAATGCAAAATGAGATATAAAATGTATAATTAATAATATAGGAATATTAATGCAAGAAAAAAACCTAGTGGTAGTGAAAGAATAGTAAAAAGGATGAAGACCTCTTAAAAATGGTAGACTCCACCTCAAGGCTTCAACACTTGTCCACCAATAACAACAAATCAAAGTAGAGTAGCAGAAGAACACTTGATCTTGCTAAGAGAATTCATCAAAGCGAAAGATCACTTAGCACTTAGGACCTCTAGTTAGCACTTCTTCACAGATCCAGTACTTCTAGGAGAAAAGAGGATTTAAACCCTCTATTTATAAAATGTTTGAAGCACAAAAGAGCAAGAATAAGAAAAGGTAAACCTAGGGGAGGGTTGAAATCCTAGGGGTTGGCATAGATTTTCTAAGAGGAAACCCTAACTCGCTAAAATCACACCCCATACTAGGCAGCCATGATTTCAAAAAAACTAGAGAAAAAGGAAAAGGGAGGGGGAAGAGGAATCCAAACTTGTATTTTTACAAGTTTGAGGGACTTATAAAGGGTTCTAGGAAAAATAACTCATTTGGGTGGATTAATTTTCCGTGTCTACATCAAGTAACCTAGTAAACATTCTTCTAGGTTAGGATGATATTTGAGTTCTAGATATTACAAAGATATGATTTTAGCAGGTTTCTATAATATTGATATTGATGGAATTGCAATAATTCATTATGTTGTCAAAAATGACATGCTAATTCTTACATTGAATATTAGAGTTATTGTTTTTAGGGGAGATTAATTCTTATCCTCTTTCCCATTTTCAAGTTTTAGTTATTATTTTTTTATAAGTGGAAATTCCAGTTTATTGTTTAAATAGATGGTTAAGTTAAATGTCAAAAATTGTGGTCTTAAGATAGAAGGGCTAGTGGACATGTATGTGGGTGATGAATATGTCTAAGAAGTTATTTTATTGGATACATATTGTAGTATCCCCAAAAAGTCTCTCCATATTTGTCATGACCCTCCCTTGATAGAATTATTTTGAACATGAAATTTGATGGATGATTTCTTGTTTTTTATTATATTATCTTGATTGACAGAGTGAATGATTAGTTCTTAATCTATTATGTAGGATATGTATCTTTATGGAAATTTGATGTAATCTATGCATGGAATTAATGACAATATCATGTTCTAACTCTATAGGATATATTATATATGAAGGAATAAGATGTTGCGCTTAGATTTGGATGTTTGCAGGAACATGCTATTTTTGATGGTGGGAGAAAGAATAACCATTGAGAATGAGTTGTCTTAGGGAAAATGAAGGGATGAGTATTTCATAAAATTATTTGGGGAACAACATGAATGAATGTTCCTCTCATGAATATGCATAACATGATTTGCATAAATATGAAAATAAATATTGAGTTATGTTTGATTTTTTTGTCGCATAGAAATTATTTTTATGATGAATTTTATGGCAATGTGAATAATATTGCAAGACTTAGTTGATGTCTTAAATCATTTCTTAGGAAAAGAAAAAAATACATGAAAAATATATATAGTTGATTGATATATTATCTTAGTGGAAATAAAGGTAGGAGTTTTGTTAGTACCTCATTTTATGGGCTTGAATTCTATTTTTTATAAGAGAGATTATTTTAGGGTGATTTCTTTGTTTTAATGAAAAGATAAGTTTTTGGCATGTTCGTTGTCTAGATATGACCTTAGAGGAGTTAGATTTTTGTTATCTCCAACTAAGACCATTAGGGGGTTAATGTTAGTCCTGGGTTGTTGGACGAACTCCCTTGAAATGGATGTTTATTAGTTGGTAGTGGAAAGGTAGTACATTACCTATTTGCTCACCACCAAACTGGGAGGATGGGAGATCATGATCAGTTATCCCTTTGAAGGAAGAAAAAAATAAAGAAGCATGGGGAGATATGGGACATTAGAGGAGAAGAACAATAGGTGAGTCGAGCATTGAGAGAAGAACACAATAGTGGTGACAAGAGTGAGAAGTAAACCAATTAGCTCGGTAACCTACTAGTTTTGTTTTGAAAATTATTAGTCTTGTTAGGTGCAATGGTGGAATTTTCCATAATATTTCCAAATTTTGTCTAAAAAGATAGGTGCTTCTAGAGTTTCACTATCAATAGTTTAATTGATTTTTCCTTGATTCATTTTTAAAAATAAGGAGAGAAATTATTGATGAATTGAATAGTTTGACTGTAACTCTAATTTTATTTTCCAAGAGCTTAGCCTTTTGTTGTTGTTGGTTCAGTGAAGCTAAGTCATCTTTGTTAAGCTTATACTAGATTGGGAAAGAGGTGAAATATCTTCATCCAAGAATAGAGTGTAAATTCGTTTTGCATAGTTTAGTGGTGTTGCAGATGTTAGGAACATATGGTTTCTTTTACCTTGTGAGTTTGGTCATTTTTGGGTAAGAAGATAATGAGTTCTTGTGATAAGAAGGCCCTAAAATTATGTTTTGACTCCTAGACTTAGTCTAGGTGGTATGACACATTTGTGTTAAATAGTGAAGCTTCTTTTTTATGTTTTAGCAAAAAAATTATTTTTTTTCAATTGTTAAAGACAATATCTTAGTTTGAAGTTTTGTAGGAAAACCCGAGATATAGTTTTCTACTTATTTTAAATTTCTAGGTTATTGATGTATCATGCCATGATTGTGCGTAGTCAGTGTATGCCTAAATTGAGCAAGAGTGAGTGCTTGAAGCTAGGTTGCTGCTTGTGACTCATTTAGTTTTATGTATATGTATCATTTTGGGTTGCTGTATTACTGGATAGACAAGGGATAGTGATGTTGTTTGACCAATGACCACCTCCCTAAATTGGAGTTATGTTGCTTGTGAGTTAATGGATAGATGTGGATATTTGTAGTTGTGCACATGTTGTTTTAAAGAAAAGAAATGTTTTTATTTGTCTTCTTGATTGATTATTGATAAATTATGAATGGAATGGAAACATAATATTTGAGTTAATATTGCTAGGTTATACTTTGGGAAGTACAAAGTTGTACTAAGCGTATTCCTAAGTGAAATAATATAAACACAGTCTGGGTTGTTTATGTGAAACTTATAGCAAAGCTTTTTCGGTCTTTGCCATTGGGGAGTAGATTTGAGTTCTTCTTTGGTCAATGCTGGATCCTTGTATGAATAAGTTTAGATAGACTTAACTTTCATTTCATTCAATTTATAGAAGATGTTGGTTTTCTTAAAAAATGGATATCCAAATGATTGTGATGAAAAGAAAGAATTGTGTGAAATGATTTATTTTCTATGTGAGAAATGTGTGTATGATGTTGTGGTGACCATCTCTGATACTGCTAGCAAGACAACTCTTCTTGTTGGTTTAAGAGAATGAGGGTAGCTAACACAAGTGAAGTGTAGTGTTGGGAATATGACAAACGTTCACTAGCTTTCAAGAATTATGGTGTAGCAGTGTAAATGGAATCATACTGGGTGTTATGTGAATGTTGGAAGAGGATCCCAAAAAGGATACTTGGGGCTAGAATCCTTGGCATGGAGGTTTGAACTACTACATTTATTATTAAAATTTTATTGAAACCTGTTGGTATCCTTAGCACTGTAAAGCTATCATTGTATTAATGTTTGACCTTATTTAAGAGAAAAATTGTAATGCCATCTATGTGATGCCTATGTATCTAAATTGAAAGGCTTAATTTAGTGGTCCAATTGTAATCTATTGGTGTTCAAATTCCAAAAATTTATGTTAAATATAATTAGGGAACATCAAGAATTTTAGTGTTGGTACACGTGTAAATTGAGATATTATTTAAAAATATTTGTAACTTGAGTAGCTTTTTGTATAAGTTGGATCATCAATCTACAAAGATCTTTGGTTTTATTTAAGGCTATGAGATTGAAGATTTATTTTAATATTGAATTTTGAGTTAAGGTTATGTGTAGTTGCCAAGCTAGCCTTTCTTTTAATTATATATTTAAGATCATACATACAATAGATTGTGTAATAAAATTTTTGATAACTGAACACCCTTTACATGCTTAGGAGAGCTAATTATAGATAACTCATGATAACTAAAGAATCGATATGGATATGGAGTTATGAACATAAGGAACTATTTAATTTGTTGAATGAGATGAATAGACAACACCCAAGATGCTAAGTGTGCTCACATAGAAGGATTTTCGAGAGGACAAAGATTAGTTCACCTCATTCCAAAAGATTAGGATGGAACTTAAGCTAGCTCATGTGGTCGATGAGTTTAAAATATTAAAGGGGGTGAGGCACCTAGTTCTCTTACATAAACGGAATTATGTAAGTAGTAGATATTGGTGTGACACCTAGTACTATTGCATAGAAGGATTTATGTAAGTAGTAGATATGGGTGTTTTTTAGAATTATTTTAATGAATGCCATGCTAACTGATTAGATGCTCCTTCACTTTTGAATAAGTGTAGTTTCCAAGGACTAAAAAAAATCTAAGAGGTTAGGAATAAAGATTTTGGGTAGTGAAAATATTCCTAGGATATTATCTAGAATATATATATTTTTAAATTTATTTGAATTAGAACATGTCATTAATGGTAATATTGCCCTCTATGTAATATTTCCCTCAATATCTTACAACAAAAAAGTTGCCATCTTCTTTAAGTTGGATATGAACAAAGATTTTGACAGGGTCAACCGGGAATTTCTCCTGAAGGTCCTTCTCAAGTTTGGTTTTCACAAGGACTGGGTTGATCTCATTAAAGGCTGCATATCTTCCCCTTGGTTCTTGATGTTGGTAAAAATATCAGTAGCATGGTCCTTTCCTAGTTCTAGAGGCATCAATCTCCCCCCTTCCTCTTCATAGTTCTTGTAGAATCCCTGGGGAGGACTTTCAAATTTTCTTGTGCAGTAGGGCTTATTTTAGGTATTAAAGCCACTTCAAACTCTCCTCCTCTTTCCCATCAATAGTTTGTAGATGACACTATCATTGCCACCTTTGCTTCTATCCAGCAAGCTAAAACCATCAAGTCCATCCTTGATACCTATGAACAAGAAGTGGGGCAGAAAATAAATTACACAAAAAATAAAAGCCACTTTATTAACACTCCTGTGAGAAGACAACATAGAAATACCTACATTCTTCAATGCTGCATTACTGTTCTCCCTACTCCTTATATGGACCTTCCCCTGTTCATCAAGAATCTGAAGGAGTCTATGTGGGACAATGTTATTGAAAGTATTAACATGAAACTTGCAGGGTGGAAAGGATCCCTCCTCTCCCAAGTAGCCAAAGCTACTCTCACCATGGCTTATCTTCAAAGCATCCCAATTTATTTCATGTCAATTTTCAAATATCTTGCCTCTGTGTATTCAAAAATTGAGCAAATTCAAAAGAAATTTTTGTGGTCGGGTTCAAAGGATAAGAAAAAGTTCCATCTCATCGGTTGGGATAAGGTCTGTTACCCCAAATCCCAAGGAGGCTTAGGGCTTAGAAGGATCTTCAACATGAACCTTGCCCTCCTTGCCAATCATGCATGGAAGGTTTTTATCAACTTTGACTCTGAGTGGGTTTCCATAATTAAAAGGAAATATCTCCAAAACCTCTCTTTCATGGATGATAACACTCCCACTAATGGTTCTACTTTCTAGTAGGCTATCATTCAAACTAAATCCTATTAGAAATATGAGCAGATTTTGTTGTCATTGATGTCAAGAAGTCAGGACCAGTAAGCGTCAGTTTCAATGAGCAGCATCAGCTTTAGATTCCATAATCAAGTGCAAAAGAAAGATTACTTCCAGGTGGTCAGATGAGGTCTAAAGGGCAAAAGGAAGGCCCAAGAAAAATAATATTATAATATTTTATTATAATATTAAAGGTCTAAGATCAAGACCTAGAGATTTAATTTAATTATAAATTAATTATAATAATTTCATTATAAATTAATTTATAATTTAATTTGATTAACTCTAAGAGTTATTAAGTTAATTATAAATTAATTTATGATTTAAATTAAAACCCTAAAAGTTAGGGTTAAGAGGGCATAAAGTTTATTTAATTCAAAATAATTTGAATTAATCGAAATCGTCGACGTCTATAATCTCATGGCACATTGCATATAAGAAGGGGCAAAGACCATTGCAAATATTATCCATGCGAATTATTTGATGCAAGTGTAAATTGTGCACAAGGAAAGGTGGTAGATTCGCATGTGTTAAAGCATTTAAGAGGCAAGGACAAAGGACAAGGTAGAGGGGATTCCACATCACGTTCCAAGGCGTTGTGTAGCACGTCTGGCAGTCAAGGGTGGTGCTAAGACTTTGGTAGGTGTGAGGTTGAGGGATCGAATCCTGTGGTCTACGTTTTGGTGAGCAAGGAAGGTTTTTGTTGGAAATCGTGCAAGAGGCAAAGGACAAAGGGAAGGTGCTAGCCTTTCCCTTTGTGTGGGAGCACGTAGCCCATGTGGTGGGCGCGTGCCTAGCAAAGGTGCTCGCTAGGAGAGGTTCCACGTTCAAAACCCGTCGAGGCACCTTTTGGTGAATGATAAGGTATGCACTAAATTGCTTGGTTCAAAATTTGTGGAGGTTCCAAAATTTGGGGAAATATATATTTTTTTAAAGGTTATAAAGTGGAAATTGAATGTTATAAGGTTTTTGTGAGGGAGATAAAAGGATATGCATCATTTTACTTTAGGGTTTGATTTTTGAGTGCTTTGAGCTTATTGAGAGGAGTAATAAGGTGTGCCAAAGGAGTTAGATATTTTTGTTGAAAATAAAGTTAATTAAAATATTGAAAGGAGAAATAAGGTTGAGTAAGTTTTTGATATTTTGACTTGGTGAAATATTTTTGTGAGAAAATATTAAGGATAGATATTTGCTATCTAACCCTAGTATTGGCAAAAAGAGTGGTTGTGATTGAGATAGGTGTTTGAGGTCAAATCATCTTCAAACAAGAGGTAAGGGCACATTATCCTTGAGAGTGATTGTTGGATGTTGTGAATGCTAAGTTGGAGTGAAAAGGATTGTTTGATAAGCATTGTTGAGTTTGGTTTTTTGGAATGAAAGTTGATACTAGAAACCTTGTTTGATAAGCATTGTTGGAAATATTGAGTAAGCTTTCATATGCTTGAACTAGGGTTTGTGAGAAGAACATGAGTATCATTGTTATGTGAAGTTGTGAACTATCTTGAACTAGGGTTTGTGAAAGATCATGAGTATCATTATTATGTGAGATTGTTTGATAAGCATTGTTGAAAATATATGAGTGAGTGTTCATATGCTTGGACTAGGGTTTGTAAGCAAGGAGTGTTTCATTGAGTGATTGATTGAGTGGAGTTGATTGAGCCTAGTCTAGTGGAAGTGTTGAAGTGATAGTTCAAGTTCTGTGAAACAAATTGTTCTATATTCTAAATTGATTTGAGAAAGAGATTGAAAGTGATTGAGCATTGTTGTGAGTGTGAAGCATATTGAGTCTCTAAAAATTCTCTATATATTTCTATGAGATTAAACAAGATTATGTGTGAAGCTTGTTTATGTGATTGAAGAGGATTTTGTGTTAGATTGAGTTGAGTTGAGTAAGCTTTTGTGGAAGCTTACAATACAGATTTGAGGTAAGTCTTGGTGAAGACTTGTTGAGAAGATTGGACAAGTTCTAGTGAGGACTTATTGAGTAGATTGGACAAGTTCTAGTGAGGACTTGTTGAGAGAAGAAACTTAAGAGGAGATAAAAAAATTGAAATTCTAGTGAGGACTTATTGAGAAGATTTGAGGTAAGTCTTGGTGAAGACTTGTTGAAAAGATTGGACAAGTTCTAGTGAGGACTTGTTGAGAAGATTTGAGGTAAGTCTTGGTGAAGACTTATTGAGAGATTGGACAAGTTCTAGAGAGGACTTGTGGACATATTAGTGTAAGATTTTGTGGAAGCTTACAATGTAGATTTGAGACAAGTCTTTGAGAAGACTTGAGAGCAGAGTTGATTGATTGATTTGTTCAAACCTTGGGTTAAGGTTTGGGGTAGATCTAGCAGAGTTGATTTATGATTGAGTCAAGCTTTGTGTTAAGGCTTGAGGATAGATTTGAGGATAGTTTTGTTGCATATTTGAGGATAGGTTTTTACTAGACCAGAGATAGATATTGAGCAGATTTGTGCTAGATCGAAGGACTATGTTTAGTAAAGATTTGAGGATAGATATTGAGTAGATTTGTGCTAGATCGAAGGACTATGTTTAGTACAGATTTGAGGATAGAGATTGAGAATATTTGTGCTAGACCGAAGGACTATGTTTAGTGTAGATTTGAGATAGAGCTGAGAGTAAGCTTTGGAGGTGATAGAGTATAGAGGATGATAATCTCTAGTGGATAGAGGTCCATTAGCTAGGGTAGTGAGGATAGGTCTTCTAAGTGAGGACAAGAGTCTTCAATGGATAGAGATCCATAAGCCAATGCAATGGAGGTAATAGTTCTTCTAGAAGATCACCAGCCAGAGTAGAGGAGAAGGAGTTCTCCTATGGATAGAGATCCATAAACTTGATTAGGGGATTGGTGTCTCCTTTGGATAGAGGTCCATAAACATTGTAATAGGGAAAGGATTCCCAAGAGATTTGTTGAGAAAATTTTAGTGAAATATTTTCTCCATGGAGTAGCCCACATTGGGTGAACCACATTAAATTGGTGTCTCTATTGTGTGTGGTGATTTGTGCATTACTTTGATTATTATTGTTGATATTTCCATTGATATATTGCATAATTAATATTGGGAAAGAAAAGTAAAAAGTGGTCTTATACTGTTCACCCCCCTCTCAGTATAAGCTTGTGTTCTTCAATTGGTATCAGAGTGGGTTCCTTTGGAAGAGTTTAATAGCTTGAAGGAAAATCTTACAAGAACACAAATGGATTCTAAGAGTGGATCCTCAGATAATTCAGCACTAGTGTTTGATGGGAATGATTATGTATTCTGGAGTATGAGAATGAAGATTCACCTAATGGCACTTGGCAATGAAATATGGGAAGCAATTGAAAATGGATACACACCACCAGCTACTCCACCTACAGATAAATATGGTAAGCTTCTACATCATTACAATTCAAAAGCAATGAATGCAATTTTGAGAGGTTTGCATAAAACAAAGTTTATAAAGGTTATGCACTGCAAATCAGCAAAGGAAATTTGGGATAAATTGCAAGGCATATATGAAGGGGATAAAAAGGTCAAAAAGGTAAAGTTGCAAAATCTCAAGGGAATATTTGAAGACCTAAAAATGAAGGATGAGGAAAACATTAGTGCTTATCTACTTCATGTAGACGAGGTTGTTAACTCCATGCAAGGACTTGGACTTGAAGTTCAAGAATCTGATGTTTGTGATAAGATTTTGAGGTCACTTCCAAAAAGGTTTAGTGAAAATATTTTAGCTATAGAGGAATCAAAAGATAGTGATATTTTGACAAGGGATGAATTACATGGTATTCTTATAGCTTTTGAGATGAGAACAAAAGAGGAACCTAATCCCCAGAAAGAAGCAGCCTTCAAAGCTACCAAGAAGACAAAGGGTAAGAATTTAGATTCAAGCAATGAGTTATCCAATGATGAAGAAGTAAACTATGGCAGAAGGAACAAGGATCCAAGAAAGTTTAAAGGTATAAAATCTGTTAGATGTTTCAATTGTGGAAAGTATGGTCACTATGCATCTGATTTTCAAGAAGCTAGAAATAGCAATGATGAAGAAAAATAGGATCATAAGAACAGGGAAATAGAAAAATACAAGTACCAAAAGAAAAGTAAGGATGGACAAGGCAAGCAAGGAAAGAAGTTCTTCCAAAGATAGAAGAAGAGTTTCTATGTAGACAAAGCAAGTAAGTACTCAAGTAATAGTGATGATAGTTCCTCAGAAAATGATGAAGTACTATTTTTGGCAAAGGAAAAAGAAGTGGTTAAGAAAAGGTCACCAATAATTCTCAAGTGTTTTAGATGTGGAAATTTTGGTCATATTGAAGATAGTTGTACAAGGAGTGGTTTCAGTTTCAGTGATGATGAATATGAAGATACACTTGAAGGACCAGAAGAGAATCTACTTATGGCATTAGAAGAAGAAGGAGGTGATCCTATAGAAAATAAGTCAGAAAAGAATGAAGATGTTTTCAAAGGTAAACAAATAGAGGAAGAATCAGAGAATGGAGAAGTTGATCTTGAGGGAGAGCTTATTCATGCCCTTGATGCATTAAGGGAGGTAAGAAAGCAAAACTCCAAACTTAAGCTTCAGTTTCAAGAATGTGATGAAGAGAAAGGAAAGCTTATAGAGGATCTAAATAAGTCAATAGCTAAGACAAGGAGGTTTAAAGAGAAGTTAGAAGCAAAGGTTTTAGAATGTGAAAGGTTAGAGCATGAGGTGGCTCTACTAAGGAAGGAAGTAAAAGAGTCTAAATATAGGCTACACAAGTTTGGAAAGAGCTCAAAAATTGTAGATAAGATGATCAAGGTACAAAGACGGTCAACAAACAAGACATGTCTTGGTTTTGAACAGGAACAAAGAAAACGAGGAGAGGAGTCAATCTCAAGTTTTGAAGAAGAAGAAACTTTAGAAGAAGAGAGTGTAAGAGAAAGTGAGACTTTTGAGGATGAGTTGGACAATAGAAAGTTCAACAAGGAAAGGAACAATGCACAAATGAGGAACAGATGGAACAGGAACTAGCACAGGGTAAAAGAGACTAAAAGACCAATGGGGTCAAGGCAAGGTAATTTCAATGGAAGATGCTTCTCATGTCATAGGTTTGGGCACAAGGCTTCACAGTGCAGGACACATGAAAGACAGGTATATGGGAACTTCAAAAACATGCAGCTTTTTCAAGGGTATTGCTACTCTTGTAATCAGTTTGGTCACAAGGCAGTAAATTGTAGGGTTCATGATAAGAATAGATATGGCTTCACCAGGAGAAATCCCAAGATATTTGCACCTCCAAGGAATAACAATATTAAGTGTTATAAGTGCAATAATGATGGGCATACAACAAGATGGTGTAGAGAAGAAATTCTAGAGACAAGAAGGAACATGAATAGTTAGAGGAATCAGAAGGATCAGTTGAGGAAGAAAGTGGACAAAGGTAAAGATCAGTGCTTGATGGGAGTAGAAATACTCCCACTCCAGAATTAACCACCTCAAGAGGAGGTGGGGGAGGGGCTAAGCTAAGAGACTCATTCTTAGCCCCGAGCCCCAAAGGTGACCCTTTGCCATTGATGTCAAAGGGGGAGAGATTTGAGTAAGGGGGAGAGATCTGAGTTATGAGGAGAGCATTGAGTTAGGGGGAGAAGTTTCTCAGGGGAGTAGAACAAAAAAAGATTAAGGAAATGGTAAAAGGTAATTGGGTTGCCATCAATGAAAAAGGGGGAGATTGTTGGAAATATGAGCAGATTTTGTTGTCATTGATGTCAAAAAGTTAGGACCAGTAAGCGTCAGTTTCAGTGAGCAACATCAGTTTCAAGTTTCGTAATCAAGTGCAAAAGAAATATTACTTCCAGGTGGTCAGATGAGGTCTAAAGGGCAAAAGGAAGGCCCAAGAAAAATAATATTATAATATTTTATTATAATATTAAAGGTCTAAGATCAAGACCTAGAGATTTAATTTAATTATAAATTAATTATAATAATTTCATTATAAATTAATTTATAATTTAATTTGATTAACTCTAAGAGTTATTAAGTTAATTATAAATTATTTATAATAAGTTAATTATAAATTAATTTATGATTTAAATTAAAACCCTAAAAGTTAGGGTTAAGAGGGCATAAAGTTTATTTAATTTGAAATAATTCGAATTAATCGAAATCGTCGACGTCTATAATCTCATGGCACATTGCATATAAAAAGGGGCAAAGACCATTGCAAATATTATCCATGCGAATTATTTGATGCAAGTGTAAATCGTGCGCAAGGAAAGGTGGCAGATTCGCATGTGTTAAAGCATTTAAGAGGCAAGGACAAAGGACAAGGTAGAGGGGATTCCACATCACATTCCAAGGTGTTGTGTAGCACGTCTGGCAGTCAAGGATGGTGCTAAGACTTTGGCAGGCATGAGGTTGAGGGATCGAATCCCGTGGTCTATATTTTGGTGAGCAAGGAAGATTTTTGTTGGAAATCATGCAAGAGGCAAAGGACAAAGGGAAGGTGCTAGCCTTTCCCTTTGCATGGGAGCACGTAGCCCACGTGGTGGGTGTGTGCCTAGCAAAGGTGCTCGATAGGAGAGGTTCCACGTTCGAAACCCACTGAGGCACCTTTTGGTGAATGATAAGGTATGCACTAAATTGCTTGGTTCGAAATTTGTAGAGGTTTCAAAATTTGCAAAATTATTTTTTTTAAAGGTTATAAAGTGGAAATTGAATGTTATAAGGTTTTTGTGAGGGAGATAAAAGGATATGCATCATTTTACTTTAGGGTTTGATTTTTGAGTGCTTTGAGCTTATTGAGAGGAGTAATAAGGTGTGCCAAAGGAGTTAGATATTTTTGTTGAAAACAAAGTTAATTAAAATATTGAAAGGAGAAATAAGGTTGAGTAAGTTTTTGATATTTTGACTTGGTGAAATATTTTTGTGAGAAAATATTAAGGACAAATATTTGCTATCTAACCCTAGTATTGGCAAAAAGAGTGGTTGTGATTGAGATAGGTGTTTGAGGTCAAATCATCTTCAAACAAGAGGTAAGGGCACATTATCCTTGAGAGTGATTGTTGGATGTTGTGAATGCTAAGTTGGAGTGAAAAGGATTTTTTGATAAGCATTGTTGAGTTTGGTTTTCTGGAATGAAAGTTGATACTAGAAACCTTGTTTGATAAGCATTGTTGGAAATATTGAGTAAGCTTTCATATGCTTGAACTAGGGTTTGTGAGAAGAACATGAGTATCATTGTTATGTGAAGTTGTGAACTATCTTGAACTAGGGTTTGTGAAAGATCATGAGTATCATTGTTATGTGAGATTGTTTGATAAGCATTGTTGAAAATATATGAGTGAGTGTTCATATGCTTGGACTAGGGTTTGTAAGCAAGGAGTGTTTCATTGAGTGATTGATTGAGTGGAGTTGATTGAGCCTAGTCTAGTGGAAGTGTTGAAGTGATAGTTCAAGTTCTATGAAATAAATTGTTCTATATTATAAATTGATTTGAGAAAGATATTGAAAGTGATTGAGCATTGTTGTGAGTGTGAAGCATATTGAGTCTCTAACAATTCTCTATATATTTCTATGAGATTGAACAAGATTATGTGTGAAGCTTGTTTGTGTGATTGAAGAGGATTTTGTGTTAGATTGAGTTGAGTTGAGTAAGATTTTATGGAAGCTTACAATATAGATTTGAGGTAAGTCTTGGTGAAGACTTGTTGAGCAGATTGGACAAGTTCTAGTGAGGACTTATTGAGCAGATTGGACAAGTTCTAGTGAGGACTTGTTGAGATTTAAGGTAAGTCTTGGTGAAGACTTGTTGAGAAGATTGGACAAGTTCTAGTGAGGACTTGTTGAGCAATTTTGAGGTAAGTCTTGGTGAAGACTTGTTGAGAGATTGGACAAGTTCTAGTGAGGACTTGTTGAGCATATTTGAGGTAAGTCTTGGTGAAGACTTGTTGAGCAGATTGGACAAGTTCTAGAGAGGACTTGTGGATAGATTAGTGTAAGATTTTATGGAAGCTTACAATGCATATTTGAGATAAGTCTTTGAGAAGACTTGAGAGCAGAGTTGATTGATTGATTTTTTCAAACCTTGGGTTAAGGTTTGGGGCAGATCTAGAAGAGTTGATTTATGATTGAGTCAAGATTTGTGTTAAGGCTTGAGGATAGATTTGAGGATAGAGTTTGGTGCAGATTTGAGGATAGGTTTGTGCTAGACCAGAGACAGAGATTGAGAAGATTTGTGCTAGACCGAAGGACTGTGTTTAGTACATATTTGAGGATAGAGATTGAGCAGATTTGTGCTAGATCGAAGGACTGTGTTTAGTATATATTTGAGGATAGAGATTGAGAAGATTTGTGCTAGATCGAAGGACCGTGTTTAGTGCAGATTTGAGATAGAGTTGAGAGCAAGCTTTGGAGGTGACAGAGTATAGAGGATGATAGTCTCTAGTGGATAGAGGTCCATTAGCTAGGGTAGTGAGGATAGGTCTTCTGAGTGAGGATAGGAGTCTTCAGTGGATAGAGATCCATAAGCTAGTGTAGTGGAGGCAATAGTTCTTCTAGAAGATCACCAGCCAGAGTAGAGGAGAAGGAGTTCTCCTATGGATAGAGATCCACAAACTTGATTAGGGGATTGGTGTCTCCTTTGGATAGAGGTCCATAAACATTGTAATAGGGAAAGGATTCCCAAGAGATTTGTTGAGAAAATTTTAGTGAAATATTTTCTCCGTGGAGTAGCCCACATTGGGTGAACCACGTTAAATTGGTGTCTCTATTGTGTGTGGTGATTTGTGCATTGCTTTGATTACTACTATTGATATTGCCATTGATATATTGCATAATTAATATTGGGAAAGAAAAGTAAAAAGTGGTCTTATATTGTTCAACCCCCCTCTCAGTATAAGCTTGTGTTCTTCAAATCCCTCATCAACAAAGGCACTTGATGGTAGCTAGGAACTGTCACAACTATCAATTTTTGGACTAGCGAGTGGATAAAATATAGACCTCTCTTTGAGGTCCCAGAGGTATACATCCTAAAACCTATTTTGGACATGAGGTTTGGTGGCAAAGTAGCAAATTTCATTGAAAAACAACATAGATGGAAAATCATTCCCACTACCAATGAAAGCAATCACATATCAAGAGAATGGATTGCGTTATTTCGTTTTCTCAAGGCTATTATTATCCTAAATTTAGTTTCTCCTGATTATCCCATATGGAAAGGAAATGACAATGGGAAATTCTTTGTTAAATTAACTTATCTCCTCCTCCTCAATCCTCAAGTTTCTACCATTTCTTTCAACCTTGTTTGGGTCAAGTATCTCATTCCTAAAATTGGGTTATTTTCTTGGCTTGCTATCCAAAACAAGATCCTTACCATCGATAATTTGATGAAAATAGGTATGACTATGCCTAATAGATGCCATATGTGTCTTTTTATATGGGAATCTGTTAATCACCTTTTCATAGATTGTGCCTATGCTAGAGAAGGAATGAGCCACCTTCTATACACTTTTCATGTTTAGTGGGCTCAACCTAATTCCCTCTTAGACCTCTTTGTCCAATGGCCTAATCCCTTCAACAATCCTAAGCTTTCCTTATTATGAAAAATCTACCTTAATCATTTTATTTGGTAAGTTTGACTTGAGAGAAATAGCAAACTTTTCTTTCTCTCATCAAATGGCCCCATTTACATAGCCAAAAAAGCTATTTCTTATGACACAGAGAATTCCTAAATATTCCCCTGTCTCAAATCCCCTAGCCTTGGCACTAAAATTGAGCTCCTCCAGTCCTTGAATATTACCATCCTTTCCAATATGGCCCCTACTCATTTCCATCCTAGGATAAATGGTTTTTGGAAGCTACCCCTTGAGGGGTGGTTAAAGTTAAACTTTGATGGTGCTTCTAAAGGGAATCCCAAATTAGTAGGAGCTGGTGGTGTTGTAAGGGACCACAAGGGAGACATTGTAATAGCTTTTTTTGAGCACCTTGACCATCAAAAAAATCATGTAGCTGAAGCATGGGCTCTCTGGAGAGGTCTGCACATCATCAGGGATTTAAAAATAAATTTGCACATTGAGGGTGATTCCCTCAACATCATCAAGTATATCAACAATGACAAAAAACCTTTGTGGAACATTTGATCAATCATTCAAGAGGCCAAGATTCTTGTTAGTAAGCAAAGCAATATGGTGGATTTCCATGTGTATCGTGAAGCCAACAAGGTTGCTGACTACCTTGTAAATCTAGAAGTTTTCCAATCCACTTTCTGCATATAGCACAATAATAACCCTCAAAGTGTTCTCAATGTCGCATCAATAGATTTCCTAAAAGGCTCCATGAGTCTCTAGTTCTTTTTTCCATGGGTCCATGATTTTCTTTATCATCATTATGCAGATGTGTCTTGAACTCCTTTGCCCCAATCCTTGGCATAAGTATTTATTTACCTTTGATGGACCCACCATCTCCATCTATTAGTGGTTCATTTGCACTAATACCCATCATGTCCATTCCCTTTGCCCCCATTTTGATCGCCATACTCTATTTCATGTGCCTCTTCATTTTCCCATGATATCCCTCTCACTGCTTCTTTCCATTCTTGTGCCTAAAGATTGGAATCAAAGATCAAGCATCTACTATTTTCAAGATAATAATGTTTCCAAAAATATTTGTTTCAAGGCTGCTTTCCCTTGGAAGACGCATGGGTTTTATGACATGGAGCATTGTCAAGGTCATAATTTAACTTGTGTAGATATCAGCACTAGGTATTCCAATACTCCCTATCCCCATTGCCATCAATGCCTTCATTATGTCCCTATTTATTCTTGGCTTCTCATCATGGGCTTCTCTCTATTGGATGCTTATTTAAGTTGTCCTTAACTTACGATTGCCTTCACCACCTACACATACCAACTGCTATATATCAACTTTCAACCTAGTTTACTTGTAGGTCATACCTGGTGCTCGATTCGCACTATCATGGCCCTTCTAGAACATGAAAACCTTCAATTGGACACCCTATTGGTCTCTTTATTAAAAGTACAAGGCTTCAACCCCTTTCTAGACAAATTTAAAGGAGAAAAATAGGATATTACAATTGATTTTGTCAAGTCCTGGTCGAATGGCCATGTTACTGTGAAGAATGCTCATTTTAAAGTGATGACTAATATGATTATAGAGGTGTCAGACCTTTCAAATAAAGGATGTATTATTTGTAGAGATAAGAAGAATTGGGATCAAGAGTTGGCTGGTTTTTTGAATAACTAGGATTTCAAGTGGGTTGGTGTAGCCCTTGACCGTGAGTCCCTACATTTCCCATGGCCAACTATGATTGTTCCCCTGCTTCAATATATCACCTACGATGATCCAAATAAACCATTTTTTAGCTTCCAAATTGCCCTTGTAAATCACCTACAAGGTTTTAATATTATAAAATTTCTAGCCTTTCTCTATCGCTCCATCATATTGATTATCCACAGTGCTCGTAAGAAGCATTTGGCTTGCACCCACCAAGGTTTATTTGTTGTAATTTTCTATCATATTTTAGTCTCCACTCCATCTTCTATTTTAGTTCCCCCCTCCAATCCAAACCTCCGCCATATTATTCCAGCCAAAGCTCATCTCACTCCTTCTCCAGTGACCCTTTATGTAGTGAGGATCCCCCTAAAGCTCAAACCCCCTTATTCAAAAAGAAAATATCAGTTGCTACTACTCCCTATTCTAGTAAGAAAATTTCCCCTGCATCGAGTGGAGTTAAATACTTACTCACAAAGATAAATATTAAGGTTGAACAAAGTACCACTCAGGTGAGAAGGTCCTCCTGCGTCAAGAAAGCCAAAGCAAAAACTAGGCAAAATTCCCCTATTCATATCTCTGAGGAGAACAATAGGAATTCTAATCCAGATGCGACTATTTCCAACAATCTATCAAGGATCATCCTCAAAAGTATAATTTTAGCCATGGATAGTGTTGAAAATGCTCTGAAGAAGCTCCTCTAGAATGATATAAATTCAACTGAGGAGGATACTCTAAAAGCCTAGATTTGCTAGTTCTTTGTTTGGTCCCTTTTTACTTTCTATTTTTTTCTAGTTTGATCTGGTTTATAGTCTTTCCCTTGCGTGGGATTTTATATATTCTCATGTTTTTTACTTTGGTTCTCAGTCAACCCCTGTGTGGTTGTCTTTGAATGATTGATGGTTTGGTTTACCCATGTGCAGGATTTTTCTTGTCTTTTCAAAAGCTAGGCTACTTTTTTGTTTGCCCTTGCATGGGCCTAGTTCTCTTTGTAGATATTTGGCTATTCCCCTGCGTAGGAATTTTTGATTCACAACTAGATCTTATCCCCTATACAAGATTTTTTAGACTTGATATTGTGCAAACCTTTATGGTATTTTGTACTTCTAGGATCCAGACCTAGTAAAAACTTGCTTAATATAATCTTTTTACTTACCAAAAAATATATTGCCCTCTATGTACATATAAAATTATAAATGGAATAACTCTACCAAGTCTATAAATGTCTTGAGGACATGGTGTTGTAGTTAATAGCACCAATCTAGGGATAAATTAGTTAAGATCCTATAAATGATTTTGAGTAATCCTTTATCACAAGTGATGTCATAATAGGATGTATGAATTAATCTAAGGTTGTTTATAGTATCTTATTTCCTCTTTTAGATTTGGAACTTAGGAATTTCAAATATTGGAGGGAAGAACTTAAATATACGGTTAGATCTA
This sequence comes from Wollemia nobilis, assembly GCA_028583015.1. Taxonomy (NCBI): domain Eukaryota; kingdom Viridiplantae; phylum Streptophyta; class Pinopsida; order Araucariales; family Araucariaceae; genus Wollemia; species Wollemia nobilis. The sequence goes on from JAQPPZ010005211.1 coordinate 1,774,026, forward strand.
AAGGTTGTCTAAAATGACATTCATAAGAATATCTTCAATTGATATTTATTTTTTAATGATACAACCTTGCATTTATAGATATTATAGTCTAGGAATCTAAATAATAGAATAATATGGAATATTTAAATTTTTAATTTGAGATGTTTCATAAAAATATTTAGAAATGGGTTGTTAAGATGATTCTCAAAATATCCCATTCAATATCCTTAAAAAGAGGAGGAAGTGTAATTGAAGATGAGGAAAAAATAATTGAACCAACATTTAAAGATATTGGGGAAGTTGAATATTGTTTGATGTTGTGTTTTTTATCCCACTTGAGTCCCTATCATAGGAATAATATTTTGAATTTACATTAGAAAATTAATAATCTTGTCCAATACCCATTTGAGAGGTCAAGAAATTTTATTTACCTCAACCTTAGAGGGTTGGAATAGTTTTCCAAGTGAGGATATAGAATTTTCTAAATGTATTAGAAACATGTGGAGAGGTTCAATTTGTTTCATTTCTCACAACTATATTTCTTATTAATGGTGGTATAGAGGTAACATTGTTGGGTATTGATATGGTGGTATTCATTGACCATGCAATTTTTTCCTTAATACCATTAGGGTCTTAATAAAGTTGGATAGAATTTCAATATTAGATACTATATCCTAAAAAGTTTTATGTGTAGATAAAATTCATTTCCAATACATTTCTATTTTATATTTATGTCTACTAAGGAATAATATTATAGTATTATATGATTTTAAGGTTATCCTTTCCTTATCATTGGGTTGGGCTAGATAGGAATGAGCCATCAAGATCATAATTTTCTTCATAAGTAAGTTTCTCATATCCACTTAGGAAGGAATTTTATAATTCTTATTGAATTGAAAGAGGTTGATTAAGTGCACATGCTATAATCCATATAATTTATCTATTTTTATCAATATTAACAAATGACTTAAGGGTATAATTGTGTACCCATGAGAGTACCCATATGAATAGTTCCTAGAAAAGTTTGCTAGATTATCAATTTTGTAAAATTTTATTGATTAATTGGAAGGAAAGCTTTCCAGGATTATCCTTTGCATTAAATATTACCAACAATAAAAATGTAGTTTATAAAACCTAAAGTTTGGATAAGGTAAGAAAATTTGACCACTCTAGAGTCTAGGATAAGGGTGGCTGGAGGTTTATAGAAATGATGTTATCAAAAGCACATTGGGAACCTAATGATCTTTAAGAGTAATGATTAGCCTAATTCTATAAAATTTATATCTACCAAGATTGAATTAAAGTAGGAGTGGCCAAAAGCAACAGTGTCTAGAAGCATGAGTGACTAGAATCATAAGTTGCCAGTTCAAATGACAGTGATAGAAATACCTTTTAAACGTCTTGGCTAGGTCCTTAAGACCTCAATGATAATAAAAATATTATAGTAGTAGCAACAAAAGGGAGGGCTACTAGATAGGTATTTTCTAGCAAAGATCATGCACATCAAAGGCACGGGCCACCTGGACACCTCTCAATTGTCTAGAGAAAAATAATTAGACAAGAATACAACTAGTCTTTTGGAACCTACAATAGCATCAACCACTACTGATAGAAGTGTCTACAAATATGATAGCTAGAGTAACAAAGCATAGTGAGGAGAGAGGTTGAGCATGCTCAATGAACTCAAGCCTACTGAATATACATGGCTAAAAATTGTAGTGATTTATTGTTTGATCATAGTAGTTGATAATAGCAAAGTTAGAGAGAAACATACACCTCCCAAGCATGTTGAACAAGCATGAGCCTCATATTGGACTAGGTTGTGCCTATTATTATTAGACCTATGGTAGACCACCCTTGTAATTATTATATAGGCTAGTATAGTGCATTATAAATAGTGCAATTTACCTCAGTATGAGGGTAAAAAATTTGAGTGTTTGCTTATGATAAACTATGCAATTTAATCCTACTTCTTAATGAATCAACTTGCTATTTGACCCTTGCTAATAATGTGTTGTTAAATTATTTTGTTAGTGCATGCTTTGTAATATTTAGATATTTTTGTAAAATCTTTGTGGGTGGTATATTTTTTTAGGTTTGAGTTGTTGATTGGATTATCACTCTAGGCTATTGGAATATTAAGGATCCATACCATTTAATAATTGTGGTTTTACTTTATTTTATAAAAGTGTTTTAGTTGTCTATTTTGTTAGGCCATAAATACTATTGGAATATCACTAATAGCTATTGGAGTAGTATGGGGCATGATCTAAGATCAATTTACATTCTACAAGGCTTTGCTTAGTGACTAGTAGGTTAGGCCATGTATGTAGTCAAGTTGCAATGTGCTTTGGATAGGATGTGGTAGTGTTGTTAGCCAAATTTTATCCACATTTAAAATCCATATTTCTATTCCTTTTCTCCTTCTAACCCTCCATTTTTATCTTTAGTCTTCTTCCATTAATTTTTTGCTTTACACAATAAGGAATTGACCTTCTCTAGAGGTTCTTAAGAAGCAATTCTAAGCTTTCCAATATTACCTACAGTCTAGGGTGTACGTCTTACCATGATGTGGATTATATAACAAGATTTTTTTGCATCGTCGATGCGATGAATCTGAAATGGGTAGAAATTGACATTTGATCCATTAACACAAAAACATGTATGTACTAAATGAAAAGGTTGTATTTCATTAATATTAAAATATATGTTTTACAATAGGGACATGATGCCCTTTAGCCATTTATTTTTCTAATAATGTTACAAGTTCAACACCATATTCAATCATCCCTCAATATATATGGGCTTGCTTACCACCGTGGGGTTGTAGTTGATGATGTTATTCCTCTTTAGATCTACTAAATAAGCTGTGAAGAACCTTCAAAAGGGGGTTAGTGCAATGGGGGGCTTGCCTTAGTCAGGCCCCATGTTTACAAAGATAAAACAAATGGTAAGGATACATTGAAAATTGAAATTAAAGGTGTAGAAGCTAATAAAATAGAAAAATAGAGCTTACCTCTGAAATTTGAGGTGATTTGGGACCTATAGAACCAATTTGCTACCCAGGAGGTAAAATGATGCTAGATTCGCAGGGCGAGGGGTGAATTCAGTTGTGAGGTTCCTTTTATAAAATCCCTTCGATGGATCGATTCCTAGGAAGCTAGTGTACCTCTATATGTTGTGGAAATCTGACTGTCTGCTTCGAGAACTGATTGTTAAATATTCACTATCCATTTCTATAGAGTTTATATGCTTTGTTGAAATAGGGAGAGAGAGGTAATTAGGGATTTAGGACCCACTATTTATAGGAAATGGTAAGGTGCAGGGGGGGAGTTAGATAGACTAAACATAGGTTGAATTCTAAAAGGGTTAAGTTAGAAAATGCAATGTGGTAACATCACATTCCTTATGGGAAATATCCCATCCTCACACATGTGTGAGGATGGATTAGAGTTAATACTAATTAGGAGACCTTAAGTCAGTTTAGGACATGATTAAATAAATATCCTAACAAACCCTAATTACACACATGTGGGAGGGTGCAATTACCATTGATTAGGGATTAAAGGTTAATTAATCAAATTTACCCTAAATATGGGATTTAAGTGAAGTCAACATTAAATTACATTTTAAGAATTGACTTGGTAATTATTTTTGTCAACTAATACCCTATGGGGGCCTCAATTGAGTAAAAATAGGATTTTAGAGGATATCCCAATGCATGGGATGTGATTTTGAAGGCTTATGAGGGTTTAGGACCTGAAAGCTAATGAAGTGGTATATGGAAGTCTACATGATGCTATGATAATCTATGGCAATCTACACATGACTACGCATGACTACGGTCGTATACACATAAATACACATGACTACAAAAATCTACGTATATCTAGGAGGATCTACAATAGTCTACATTGGTCTACAATAGCCTCGACGTACCTAGTATGGCCTATGTAAACCTACAAGTATCCAAAAGGATCTACAAGTACGTAGGTATAGCAATGTTAAAATTTTGGGTGTCTACATTTTGCCCCTTTTTATACTATATTGTGTGGAACACAATTTAATAAAAAAATGTGAAGGATTTGTGTAGAAGGAAAAGGGATAGAAGGGAAATTAAATCCAATCGAAGGTATGCAACCGCTCAAAGCATGACCATACAACATTAACTGGGGATCCAAGGAAAGAAGGAAAGATAATGGAATTCAATCAAAGGTATGTAGTCGCTCGAAGCATGAACATACAACATTAATTGGATGCCCAAGGGAAAGAAGAGAGGAAGAAGAGAAGAAGAAGAGGAAAGAAATAAAAAACAATGTTGGTGAATGGAAATCGATGATTGCGAATGCAATGCTGTAATTTTGCTGAGTCCGTATGACATCTTCAATGCCATACCAGTTGCTTGAGAGTGATAACTTTTGATTACTTTCCTTTTGCGACTAGATCATTGTGGTCCAAAAGTATGAATAGGACAAAATTCTATCTAAATATTTGCTATTGATTGATTGATGAGAACATGGTGACAAGTTTCAAACCATTTGAACTAAAGGGACATTTAGCTTATTCAAATGTGTCATTCATTATGCTCCATGAATGCCAAATATAAATACTCTAAATGTTGCACTAGGATTATGCCAAATGTATCATTTGTCATGTACTTGATGTACAAGAATGCTAGATTGACTTCTCCATAGAAAAACATAGCTCTTGTGATGTAACCTATGTCTAGTTGGGATTGAGATTATTTCGTATGATAATATTTAGCCAAAAATTTCATAGACAAATGCGCTAATCGCGCTTTTGATTTTTGATGTTGTGGTTGCATGCAAAGCTGACTTTGGATATGAATACTCCCTCAAACAAGGAATCAACAATGAGGTAAATGGAATGTCATGATTTGATGATGCAACGATTGATAAGATACCAATACATGATGAATATGATAAAAAATTAAGTTATATGATAAATTTAGGAAGTTCCTAGGGTTTTGGCAGACAAATGCTTGATTTTCTAGGGTTTTAGGGGTAGTTTTAATGGTTCTAGAGTGTTTAGGCTGAATTTGCCACTTGGGGGGTGATTTTAACCTAAATTGCCACCTGAGGGATGAATTGGATCTAAAGTCACTCCTTAGGGGGTGAATTTAAGATTAAGGTCTATTAAAGCCCAAATTTGCTTGGCATTGGCTCATTTTGATGGCGAGAAAGGTTGGAAAGTGACTTGTAGGAGCATTTGATGACACAAGGAGAGCACGGTTGAGGACTTTTATGGTGACAATGATGAGGGGATGCAGGGCAGCTGGTAGCAGGCATGGGAACCCATCGATAAGTGTCAATTTTCTTTGTTTTTGAATTTATTTTATTTCCCAAGAAATGTAAATGAGGGGGAGGGGGAGGTTTTCATCCCATTTTAATTTTTTTTGTAATTTTTAATTAAAATTTGAATACGTAGTGATAAACAAGCCAAATGGGTACCAAAAATGTGATTTATTTTTGAGTTGGACTTGTTTTGGTGCTAGTTTGACTGGGTAATAGGTAGAGTAGGTGTGGAGTTTGACCATCTATTTTTGAAGTAGCGGTGTACTATTTTTGACATGTTATTAAATTTTATCCGTAAAAGTGGGAAATGGGTATCCCGTTATGTGACTGTTATATTTTTTTACTTTCATTTGGTGTGATTTCGAAATGTGTTGTTTTTAGGTGTAAGGTATTAAACTTGGACTGTTAGATTTGCCATGTTAGAGGTGATATTTGTGGAAACCGATGAAACTTTCATCATAGAAGGGCAAAATGGGTATCCAAAAATGTAGTTTTTTTGTAGATGGTTTCATTTGGATTGCTTTTGATTTACGTGCCAAGGTGTGGGTAATGTGAAATTGAAAATGAGTTGTAGGGAGCTCGATTGATAATATTTTCCACATCTGTTTGAAATTTCACCGTAGAGTGGGCAAATGGGTACTCAAAAATGTGACTGTTATTTTTGAATTATGTCTTTTGATGTGTTTTCAATTTTGGTGTATTTATGGTAAAGTTGACCTTGATATTCATGTAGATTGGTATGTTATTTTTGAATTTTGTAGACATATTTACTGCTAAGTGGGCAAATGGGTATTCAAAAATGTTTTTTTTTTATGTTAAATGAATTGGTCATGTTTTGAATTTCGTGCCATAGTGGATGTGTGGGTGATTTTATTTTTAGCTGTTGGGCATCAAATATGTACTGTTTGTCACATCTATTTGAAATTTTGCCATGAAATGACAAAATGGGTATCCAAATATGCAATTATTTTGTTGATGTATTTTTCCATGTGATTAGTGCGTTGTTTATGTCTCAAAGTGCGTGCCAAATTAAATTATTTTATTTGTTAATTTTATTGATGGTTTGTGATTGGATTAATGACTAATGTATGTTTTGTTGTGGATGAGCAGGTGAAAATTTTGGAGCCCCATCATCGGGTGTAAAAAATGAAGGAAGGTTTTGAGGAGTTGATGAAGACACTGGATGAGTTAGAGTGGTTAGATGATATACAATTTTGAGGTGTATGGAAATTGAAGAGTATACACACCAACAGAGCATATGTGTCTACGTTGTGTGAGAAGTGGGACACAAATATGAACACTTTGTATTTTACCACTAGGGAAATGACCATCACCTTGGAATATGTGTATCAGATATACACATTACCGATTGAGGGTGTTCCTATGAGAGCAACCACTGATGAGAGTAAGGAGGCTATGCTAGAGCGATTATTTGGGGTGGAGTGGAGAGACATTGATGTCTCAAAGATTTATTATGAGTGGTTGTGGTTGGAGGATAAGATATCTAATCGGTAGTGTGTGGCCATGATGATGATCTCTACTTATGCTTTACCTGATACTTATGGGGTGTTGTTCACCTAAAATATGTTAGATGTGGTGAGTGACATGGTGGAGCGTAGGGTTGTGTTTGCATGGGCACCTACACTATTGGCCCAAGTTTACCAGGAGTTGCACGATGTTGTTCATGGTAGGAGGACAAGATTGAGTATGATTCCCTTGTTGCAGGTGTTGGCATGGGAACACATAGCTATCGAGAGACCCTCATTGTTACCTCACCTTGTGCTTGTGGGGGGCAAGAAGTATTTTACCTATACTTTGAGGTGGAGTATGGAGGCATAGCATGGTATCAAGAGGCCACGTGAGGATGATCCGCTATTATGGAGGGGCAAGTTTGGATGTTTGACACCTGATGACATTAGATGGAGGTCATGGTCGGGTGGGGTCAGGTAGGATGAGGATGATGAAGGGCTACAAGCCATTCGATAGGGCAGATGATTGGTGAGGCACTATAGACGATAGACTAAATATTTTTAGTTTGATAGAGTGCAACATTAGTTTGGCTTACGACAAGATGTCCCAGGGGCTCTTGTGATTTACTTCAGGTGGTGAGGGGATAGAGGGGAGCATCCTATGGTTTTACCTTAGTTTGGGGAGAGGGGTCCACTTATAGATATCCTAAATGTAGGGGATGCTAACAACTTTAGATTTTTAGGCCTGTTGGGAACTGTAGAGTTGGAAGCCTAGAAAAGGTGTGGTTGATCAATGGGTGACACCTGATCTTGGGGCACCTCCACTAGAGAGGAGAGTCGATAGGGGGTCTCAAGCTAGGGTAGAGGATGTGGTTGGAAATTAGGAGGAGGTTACTCTATGATGGTTGGAACGATGCTTGGGTGGGGCAGAGAGCACCCAAGGAGTGAGGGTAGAGGAGGTACCTATGAATGCTGATGTGACTATGGGACAAGCTACTGGGGTACATGAGGAGAGATGTGGGGCTACTGATATAGGTGGTATAGATGATACCATTGATATTGGTGCTTTCTCTAGTATCGAGGAGATTTCTATCGATGTCTTGGAGGGGCAAGGTGTGGAGGAGGGGACACAAGCACTACGAGATAGAGTTTAGTAGTTGGAGGCTGAGGTGGAGCAACTAAGGACTGGGATGACTATGCAAGAGCAATATATTGAGAGGTTGGTTGGTTAGTTGGTTGTGGAGTCTGCTAAGATATTATATGACACTACTCTATCAGTGCATGGGATTCCTCTTCTTGATTATGATCGAGTGGTGTTGCAGTATGAGTCTTGGTCATGAGTGTAGGCTCTTTCACATCATAGCCAATGTAGTTCTACTACAGTGGGACAAATGGATTCTAGGGTTGTGGTGCAGGATCATCCTGCCATGTGTAGCAACCTCGGGGTGCATGCATGGCTCATACTCTACTTGAAAATGTATTTAAACCCAAAAATGAAATGAAAGACCATGAAAAAGCATATAACACAAAAGTAACAAAGATATGTCTCTTTATTTGTATTGAAACCCGGTTACATGTCGGTCCCTCTTAGGGATACCCATTTTGATACAATGAAGTTACAAGTGGGTAAAATGTCCCCTCACAAAGGGGTGGTGCACTATCACAAGCTCCCCGGTTCCACACACAAAAATGTATGAGGGCTTATAGATGCCTCCTTCTCCAAGTCTATTCCCTTGAGGGATCTCTTTTTCTCTTATATGTTGCATTATCTATCTAGTGAACCTATGGCCCTGTAAGAAATAAAACAATGACACACACTTAGATGTTCGAGAATGCCTCCCCGGATGAGGTTGTTAGTAAGGAATATATCAAAAGAAACAAGTGCAAAGTAAACCAATGATATGAAATTAAATGAATGAAATGATTCTATGCTAATGATATGCTAAAAGAAATAATGAAACTAATGTATAAAACCCTAATCTAGGCCTATGGGCCACTATCTAAGACAATGGCTACTAAAGTGAATTTTGCCCTCTTTACTTCAAGGCTACGGATTGAATCTTATATCTGATGTTGAAATGATGGTTGCTTTGCTCGATATGTTGAATATCTTGTATGTGGGAAACCCTCATCTGGACTCTCCCTCTCTTTAATAAAATTTTTATTATGTATCAAGATTGTCCCCTTCTCTGGTGCTATCAGGCTTGCACCTTTTAAAGTGTGTGAAACCCTAGGTCTATGCCCAAGCCCTAGGACTGAATCCCTCATGTGTAGTGAAGGTTAGCATGAGAATATTTTTGTCTTTTCTATGTTTAAAGACTAGTTAACTAAAATTTAACTGTAAACTTGAGTCTTCTATGTAGACTAGTCGTTAGCATGATAATATTTGTGTTTGTCTATGTTTTAAGGCTAGTTAACTAAAGTATAAATGAAAAATCAAGTCTCCTATGTGAACTAGCCATGAAATGGAATGCAAAGTTACTCCTACTCACCTTTATTGCATGTAGACTACCACTTTCACCCGTGATTGAGCATATTTATTGGCAAAATTATTTTTGTGGCATAGCCATTGTTGTCTGTAGTGGCTAAGATCTGGTTGTTATCATCTACAGGGGCTAAGGTTTGGCCGCTCTAAGCTTGAGCTGCTAAGGTCTGTCTACTCTAGTCTTGAGTGGATAGGCTTGGATGGGCTTAAAATGTCCTAGATGGGTGGTGAGAACCACTTATGATGCTTGGAAAGTCCAAGATGATGTCATATGATCTAATGAATGTGCCTATGTGAGTATTTTCCCTAAACATGACACATTTTAGGTGTCTATAGATCCCCATTTTTGTGATGTGCTATGTGGAAAACATAACACTGAGAAAAAATGTAGACTGATATATTTGTAGGGTGTATGGTGATCAGTGGTCTGATCAACACCGGATGGCCCTATCATGTAAGATGGTGCAAACCCTTCAAATCATTGCATCAAAGTTCGAAGGACTTAGCTCAATGGATTAGACATGTTAAATTGCACTCATTCCTCAAACTCAATTGGGTAGCTTCAGTTGCTACAATAGTTCTGATCGGTAGGAGAGCTACAATTGAAAATGTCATGTCTTCTTATGTTCCCAACAAACAATGGAAATTATGTTATTGTTGTATGTAATTATTCATAGGACAAGCATGATTTTGTTATGATCAGGTGATATTTTGTTGATTTTGATTATTTATTACTTTGAAAATTTGAACTACCTCTTCACTCAATGAATTGATGAAGAAATGACAATGAATGAAACAACAAGTTGCTTGACCAATATGACTTAATCTAGTTCTTTTATAGTATTAGTTACTTCAATGGGTGAACCCCCATCCAAGTGTGATTCCAATTATTTATGATAACCATCCATCCCTATCCCAAGGAGCGGTCCAACCATAAATAGCCTTCTTAGGGAGTTAGGATGAGTGATTATGTTTATGCTCATATTGTATCACTTTGGCTTAGTGTTTTTGATGTCACACAAGAATGAGGATGATCCTATTGTGCCCGTGGAGCAGTCTGATGATCTTGGTCTTTTTTGGGTTTGAAGTGATACATCGTGATTCCAAAATGAATGTTTTTTCCCCATGTAGCATTATGGTGACTTACTCGTATTACCAAATTACATGGAGTGCAATTTTCTACAATCGCTAAGTTGATAGAGTAAGTGATTGGATACGACGCTTACTCGAGAATTTAAATTATGTAATTTTTATGTTATTTTAGTCATTATGATGACTACAAGTCTTCAACATGTGCTTATCTGAATGTTTTTTTTGCTTCTCAAGTAGGGGTTGTGGCTATTTTTGTCTAGGATCTCAGTCGATGTTAGGTCTAGCAGCCACCAAAGGCCTAGTCCTGGCTGCTCTCATCCTAAGCAGCCAAGTGATGCGAGCCATTGGCGTTAGAAATGACCAAGAAAATATAAAAGTCAAACCTATGGTTTTGTCTTTTCACTTTACCAATTGTAAGTTTGTTTTCTTGGGCACTAAGGTGAAAGTGAATCTATTCTGTGATTTGGAGTGTTTCTATGACTTGGATTATTATGGCTGCATGAGGTGAATCATATTTGGGTGGAGGAGCTAGAGCTTCTTGAGTACTCCCTCAACCTTTAACCCTGCTTGTTTATTTTAGTTTTTTGGGTAAAACTGAACCACATTAAGTAATCAGTAATTGAACCTCATTAAGCTTGTTGGTGATGAATCAAAACCCGTAGCTAGACTTAGTTTAGGTTTTTGTGTGGTGGGCTTGTCCCCATTTTATTTTGTAGCTTTTGTTATATTTTTTTGGTATTTTCTAGCCTAGGATCGATGCATCTGCCTTGTCACCCATCAACCGCTATCGATCAGAGCAGCCATGAAGGCCTGCAACTTGGCTGCTATCATTGGCAGAGACTGGTTTGAATCCCAATGGTCAAATTTTTTGATAATTGGGGATTGGCCATTGTCAGCTTTAGTGATCAATTTTTTGTTGTTGTAGGTGACAGTGACCAAGAACACTTAGTGAAATTTTTTATTTTTTGAAATTTTATGGGTTGATTTATTGATTTTTTTGAGAATTTTTGACTTGTTTGATTAGGTGCAACTCTTTATTTGCCTAGACTTAGGATATCCCACCATTATCTACACAATTTTCATGTTTATTATGCATTATGCCTTAGATGCATTATATTTATTATTCATTTTATTTTACTTAGTTTTTTACTGCTTGGACTTGGCTCAAATCCCATGGGCTACAATATGTCACCAGACTACCAACCATTATGGTAGATCATGCCTATCTTATGACTTTGGTCCATCGATGGGACCTTCAGACCAATACCATCCACTTTCCCATCGACGAGATGACCATAATGCCGAAAGATGTGTATAGGATCTTTTAGATCCCCTTTGATGGAGTGGCCATTGTATCTTCGACCACTAATAATCAGGTTGTTATTTTCACTCGAGTGTTTTGAGGGTGCTCTACAGAGGCTCTCAAGGACACCAAATCTAGGGGAGTGTCCATTTCGTAGTGGTATGATGAGGGTGTTTTATCTGTGAGAAATGTAGTGTTGCTGATGATCATCAAGAATATATTGATTCTAGATTGCTCAGGTTTGAGGTTCCTGTGGAACCTTTTGGCAATGGTTCAAGACTTTTTGGACAGTGAGGAACCTATCATCTATGATGGGACAGTTCTTTGTTTGCTCAATGCTATGATGAGTTGTACCACATCCATCGATGAGGTCACATTAGCATTGCTTGTATCTTGCTTCTATAGGTTTGGAGATGGGAGCACATCAAGGTAGATCACCCCAGAGGGCTTCCTACCGAGATTATAGCTATGGAGGAGTAGATGCAATGCTACTTTGCTAGATGGGCTTAAGAGCGCAATCTATGCAAGAGTTGTTATCATGTGGGGGGAGCTTCCCCATTATACTATTACTTTCACTAGGCTATAAGCTAGGGATGTTATGTGGTACCGATATCATGAGTGCCCGACGTGGGATGATCTAGCTAGTTTTATTGCTAAGAAATGACATGAACAGTTGCTTATTGGTTGCAAGGTTATCATATAGAAGAATTTATTTTACTCTCAGCTTCTCTGTCAATACAGGCTATAGTAGGACGTGTTGCTTGTTCCATTTTTGTACATGCACCTTGTAGTGGAGAAGGACCTACCCCTGTGGTAGATTATAGATATCTTAGAGGAGGAGGATGCCCCAAAAGTTTACCCAGGAGTCGTTGGGGGTGTTATAGAGGCATACACTCAGTGGTGGGAAGATATGATGTGGCATGGTACTGGTAGCTTGGGTCGGGAGGATGATGGTGGGGATAATAGTGCAAATATGATAGGGCATATATTCTGATCTAGGATCGAGGTATGGGGCCAGCCAATAGAGTAGGTGGTAGTGGAGGAGCAGGAGGCTCTTGAGGAGGATGAGGAGGAGCTGGATCCTGAGGAGAGAGATTCTCCTCTGAGAGCACATTTGCATGAGGTTGAGGTCGAGCTCTAGTTGATCTAGATCCAGGTGCAGCAATGAGATGCTACTATAGCATAATAGGATGCCACCATAGAGTAGCTCACAGTGTAGATACAGGATTTATAGGCTACTATCAAGGGTGGTACTGCTAGGATGCAGTTTGTTGTTCCTCCTTATACACCATAGGGGGATCCAAAGATAGATTTAAGGGCAGAGGTTCTACGCCTATAGTTACTATTGGATGAGTATGAGGGGTATATTCAGGATCATTTTGGTCACATTACCACTCTCCAGATGTAGCTCAAGAGGTAGGGGCTTGTCCCTAAGGAGGCACCAGGTGCAAGTGGTTCATAGGTTAGTGGGTGCTCTACCTCAGGGTAGTCTTCTACCCGTCCTAGCCAGAGGACCCGGACTCAAACAAAGAGGCTATTGGGTTCACACCATTTGACTCATGACACCGCAATAAGGGGAGGTGGCACTAGGGGGGGTGATGCCAAGGGCTCAACACCTGTATTTGATTTATGGTACTCTTTTGATTCATTTTTGAGGTCGGCTTGACCTACCTGACTATAGCCCATGGGCATTTTTATACCTTTATGGACTTGATACACACATTTATATGATATATTTGGTTTGTGACTCATTATGTGTATCATTTATAGCTTATGTTTTTGTTTTCTTTATGAAATTTTATGATGAGATTATGATGTGGTGATATATATATATATATATATATATATATATATATATATATATATATATATAATATATTTTCCTGTGTGTGTATGTGTTAGATGATAGACAATATTTATGATGATGTGGATTTGAGATGGATAATTATGTATGTGTTTATGTAGATGCTTTCATGATTTAATTATTGTGGCATTACGTGATGTATTTTGAGTTAATTTGATGATGGATTTGTGATACTTTGTATGGATGAATGCAATGATGTGATATTTGATGCAAATGAATGATTTATGAACTATGTATTTATGGATGAATGCAATGATTTGATCTTTGATGTGAATGGATGATTTATGAACTATGTATTTATGGATGAAATGTTTTTGTTAAATGCATGTTTAATTTTATTTTAATTTATAAATCTAACTCATGCCATGATATGGTGAATGCAGTATGTAATTTAACGTGAATTAACTTGTATGTTTTAATTACTTAGAACATAATGGATGCCTATGCCATGATTTTGACAATTTAATGGGTGATACCACAAAAAGTATAACAACCATAAATATTTAATAATAATTCCACTCATAAGAATCAATTATTTAAATCCTTCATATGTGCAATGTAATGGTGTGGAATGTATGCATTTTTTGGATAAGCTTCTGTAATTTGAGAGATGTAAAATAGTTATTGACCATTTAGACATAATTTCTGAAATATATTTGGTGTCTATTTTAATATTATTTTATTAATACCCCTAATTTACAGAAGCTTATAAAGAAATTTGATGATGTGATGATATGAATTTTTTCTATAGTAGAAATTTGTTTGCGGGTTTTTCCTGAGACTTCAAACACCCTAGTTACCCTATCAACAATTATGTACTAGTCATACAAGATTTTTGTAAAGCAAGACTTTCACTCTGTACCCAGATATTCATTCTATCTATGTGTGCAAATGAATATATTTTTGATAAAACTCAAGCTTTTCCACTGATGTCAGGTGGGCTTCTTTCAGCCCATTGCTAAGATCAGGGATTCTCAATTTTTTAATCTCATCCTTATGTTGGACTTAGTTAGACTATACCACTAGGTAGTTTTGAGTTATGTAAGCCAGCTCATCCACATTCAAACATTGATCTATACAAATATCATAATATTTTGTGATAGATATATCATCATACGTAAGGATTTCTCCTTCCAGTTTTGTGCAATGTTGAGAATTCCAGGGATTCAAGTTCTATTCTCTTTTTTTCTTCATTCATTTGGGATACTTGCTTATATTTAGTGACTAATTTTTTGATTTCTTTTGAGCACAGTATTCCTATAGTGATGATAATCACTGTTTATATTGCTTTTGTTCTTTTGATATTTTGAACTGTCTTTGGGCATTGATGTTTGAATTTTTTTTTGAACTTTCAATTTTGAGATTTGAATTTGTCTTTGTTCCAGGGTTTTGCTTATTTTTATGAAAGAAAGGGATGTATGTAGTGATGATAATCACTCATTTATGGGTAAGGCATAACTTTTCCTTTTGCCAATTCTCAACACCTTTAAACCGGTTGCATAGGGGGATAAGCAAGGAAGTTCCTTTTCACTTTTTGTAACCTAGACCACTTTGTAGTTTTCATCTTTCCCTTGTATCAACAAGGATTTTAGTGTTTCAATTAGTGATGGGATCCTAAATATCCGAGGTAATACAACTAGACCTAGCTCTTCTACTAATAAAAAATGGCTTTCTACAAAATTTGATAAGACCACTAGACATAGTTGAAATAATAGGAAACCTCTACGTATTTCGTATAGCAACATTATTTGGTTGTGTTGAGAAACACAATTACACATGTGGATGCATGGATGAGAATAACTTATATATTGTGAGTGAAATACAAACTGTGGTATCATTTGTAAAATTGTGATCATGACATATGCGAATGCAATGGATATGTATGGATATGCAATTATGTGAATGTAAGATGCAAAAGTTTTGTATTTTTGCTTTTTCTTTGTTTTTTATTCGACCAAAGTTTTAAAAATACGTTTGGAGATTTTTGTATTTTGATTTTGACCAAGCGGATTGGATACCCTTGGAGCCTTTTTGTGTTTTATTTGTTTGAGCAAAGGGCTTTAAGATGCCTTTGGATCTTTTTGTATTTTGATATTGACCAGGAGGATTGGATACCCTTGGAGCCTTTTTGTGATTTGATTTGACTTGACCAAAGGGATTTAATATGCCTTTGGAAATTTTTTCTATTTTGATTTTGACCAAGTGAATTGGATACCCGTGGAGCCTTTTTGTGATTTGATTTGAATTTTTTTTTTATTTTATAACATATTTGAATATTTTTATTTTATTTTATGACATATTTGAATGTTTTTTTTTTATTTTATATATGAAATTCCTTTAGATGAATGATATTGAGAGGTTCTGGCTCTTCAACACCATCCAAAGATGTTAGGTGGTATGCTCCAGGCCCAAATATCTCTAAAATTATGTAGGGGCCTATCCAATTTACCATAAATTTGTCTCACAAATGCGGTGGCAGGTTTGAGTTCTGCTGATTTTCTTTGAACACTAGATCCCCAACTTTGAATTCTCTCAAATGGAATTTACTATTATATACTCATGTAAGGTGATTCTAATAAATGCGAAGATGCTCCAAGGCATTGACCCATCGTTCATCTAGAAGCATTAACTAATCCAGGTGGTCTTGTTGCACTGTGTCATTATCTATGAAGTCATTTAATGCTATGTGAAAGGTTGGGATTTCTAGTTCTAGGCGCATGATGGCCTCAACGCCATTTACAAGTGAAAACGGTGTTGCCCTAGTGGGCATCCATACACTAGTCCTGTATACCCATAGTGCCAAAGGCAACTACAAATTCTAGTACCTATGATTATCTACTACTATTTTCCTCAAAATGGAGACTATTATTTTTTTTGAGGCTTTTGCTTGCCCATTTGCTTGTGAATAATAAGGCATTGAAAAATTGTGCTGAATATGGTATTTGTTTATTAAAGCACGCATATTTTTATTCTTAAAATATGGTTCAATATTCGATATAATATTTGAAGGGACCCCAAATCGACTTATGATATTTTAGAGTATAAACTCCGTAATCCTTGGTCCAATTGTCGGTGTTAAGGGGATTGCTTTGACCCATTTGGTGAAATACTCAGTGGCCATTATGATGAACATGTGTTGGTCTAAATATGGGGGAGATATCTTCCCAATCAAGTCTAATCCCCATTTTGAGAAGGGCCATGCTACTTGGATGGGTTGCAAGTCTTGCAATGACAAGTGAGTGAGGTTTGCATGATGTTGACACTTTATGCATTTCTTGACATTCTCACAAAATTATTTTTTCATAGTTGGCCAATAATAACCCATTCTCAAAATATGCTTAATGATGGCCATGCCACTAAAATGACCACCATACATACTGTCATGAGCTTACAAAATTTCCCAAGATGCTTCTTGGGGCTCAAGACAATGAAGGAGCATTCCATCATAACCTCGTCTATAAAGGATCTATCCTAGAAAAATGTATCTAGTCACATTTTGCATAAATATTATTTTTTTAACCTATGACAGAATTTGCGGTACTATTCCAAGCTTCAAGAAATCCTACAATTAGGAAAGCCAATATTGATAAGATAATGCTTCTATGGATAAAACTGCGTGCTTTCCTTGTGATCTAGCACTTGCAAACACTGATTGGTAAGCAATCCTATGATGAATGGTTGTTCCAAATTCTATGGGACCTTGAGAGATCAAAGAATCCCAAGGATATGTTTGCAAGAAAGCTCTAACTTTGAATGACCAATCCTGATTTGGCTTGTTTTGGATCATATTGACTAACTCTAGGTTGTCAAAAACCTCACGTTGTATTGTGGAAAATATGAGCACTTTCACATGAATGGTTGTGAAATCAACGAACAGATTCTAAGGGATTAAGGATCCTAAATATGCCATGGTATCTAAAAATCTATTTTATGTACTAGCGATTGCATCGATGTCATAGCATTCTAACCGGACTAGGTAAGTGTCAACAAGCTCCTTGTAAGCTTTCAGGAGTGGACACATGCATTGGAATAATCCTTTGACTTGATTCACTATGAGAAAGGAGTCACCAAAGATACTCGATATTTTAATGCCCATTGCAACTGTTTTTTGGAGTCCCAAGATCAAGGCTTCATACTTTGTATTATTGTTTGTGCAAGGGAAGTCTAGTTTTAATGATAAGGGTAATGGAGTGCCCTGTGGCATGATAAAAACTATCTCTACTCTACCCCCTTGTTCACACTTCAAACCATCAAAGAATAATACCATTTCTCTTTGTTTATCAGGTTCTTTGAGTTTTGGAGGGTCTAATAATGTGAAGACCGCATCATCAAGAAATTCTATAGTGAGAGGCTTGATATCCTTAAGAGGTACCTCTGCTAACTGATCTGCTATGACTTATCCCTTTATGGAATTTTGGCTTATGAATTCTAGGTCAAACTTTGTCAATAGCATGAGCCACTTTGTAGTATGTGTATTGTGATATGTCTTGTTCATCATATACTGCAAAGGATTTTGTTTTGATATAATGTAAGTCATATGGCTCAACATGTAGTGTCGCAAATTTTTGGTTGCAAAGACCACTTATAAGCACAAATTTTCTACATACGCATATCCTAGCTCATAGCTTACCAATGTGTGACTAATGTAATATACAACTTGCTCTTTGTCTTGCACATTATTTTGGGCTAGCATGGTGCCAAAAGAAAAATTAGTAGCTAATATGTATAGAAAATGTGACACATTTGGCCTTGGTGGAGCTAGCACTGGCGGTGTTAAAGGCTTGTTGGCACTCTTCACCCCAATGAAATGGGATATCTTTGTGTAGCAATCGATTCATGGGTCGATAATTATCTGAAAATTGCACGATGAACCATTTTATGGATGCTACCTTACCTTGTAGGCTTCTTAATTCCCTAATGTTGGTAGGGGCAGCCATCTCCATTATAGCTTCTACTTTTTCTAGATAAAATTCAATGCCTCTCATGGAAACAATGAAGCCTAAGAGCTTTCTAGAAGTTACACCAAACACACATTTCTTAGGATTCAATATAACGTTGTGCTCTATGAAGTGATAGAAAAATTTTGTAAGGATCTCGACATGCTCTTGCCATATCAATTATTTGGCCAACAAGTCATCCATGTAGTCTTCCAAGATTGTGTGCATGTAATAATGAAATATGTATGTCATGGCCTACTAGTATATGACACTAGTATTCTTTAGGCCGAATGGCATAACTTTGTAATAGAAAGTTCCCCATGGAGTGATGAAAGTAGTCTTGTGCTGGTCTTCAGGTTTTATTCAGATTTTTTTGTATCCATAAAATCCATCCATTAGGGATAGCATCTCATGACTTGCAGTGACATCAACAAGAGCATATATGTTGTGCAATGGGAATAAATCCTTTGGAGTTGCCTTATTTAAGTCCTTGAAATCTATGCAAATATCAACTCTTCCATCTGGTTTTCCTACAGGCACCATGTTCGATACCCACTCAGGATAGTCGATAGGAACTATGAAAACTGCATCCACTAGTTTTTGCAATTTGTTTTTCACCATCAAAGTGACTGTGGGATGCATCTTCCTCAATTTTTGCTTGATCGGATTCTTTAGGGGATCTAATGAAAGGTTGTGAACAACTAACTTTGGATAAATCCCAGGCATATCCTTGTAAGTCCAAGCAAATAAATTTGACCTCTCTTTAAGGAGAGGAATTAGTATGGATTGTTCCTTTGGAGACATACTTTCTCCGAACTTGACTTTCTTTGGTTGAGTAGGATCATTGCTAATGTCCACTTTGAAATTCATCTCTATAGTCATATGTGATCCATCCTCCAACTAGTAGGGTGTGGGTATCAAGTGAATATCATCGATGGGATTTACAGGTCCTACTGACTCAGAATCCAAACCAGCATGGAACACATCATATGCATAGTCTGATGGAAAATGGAACAATTGTAACATCTTTTCATTATGGAAAATATCTTCAGGCTCTATTGGTGAATTAGCTCAATCCCAATCAATATCTTGCATGTTGAGACACAAAGGTTTATTGGGATCTATTGGGTTATGAAGTGGAGTGGTCAAATAAATGGAGATTGTATTGATGGATGAGATGAAATATCTAGGACCGCATAGGTGAAATATTATCTCTAATATTTATCTTCCATGCTCACGATGAGGCTCTGGAGGAATGGGAATATCTGGATCTGGTCCATGAGCCGATTGGATAATAGGATAATTAGGCTCTAAGAGCTCTATGAATGTATATGGAGGGGGATTGACCATACGATGAATGATATTCAAGTCAACTGGTCTCCCAAAAAACCATAATCTAGGGTCTATGGCATGAAGTACTACTTTTCTTTCCACCAATATATTTACTTGTCGTAAATGGTGAGGCCAAATATAGGCCATTTCAGTCTTGTCCTCAAAACGTCATCACTTATCTAGAAGCCATTAGCATTGGTATACAACCCCAAGGTAAGGGGCTCATGTCTTGGCCCTAAGTAATCCATATCTATTTCATCCTTATATTCTTCATCACTTATGAAGAATCCATTTGCATTAGTATGTTGCCCCAAGTCATGAGGCCATTGTCTTGCCCCTAAGTAGGCTCTCTCTATTGAGTCATCTGACTCATAGTCACTTTCGTCCGATATGTATCCACTCTCATGGTGTCCGAACCAGGTAAAGCTTTGTAAATAGCAAGGCTCATGATAGGCCAAGCCCTCTTTTGCTTCATCATCACTTGCCACATATATGTTTTATTATTGCTCATCATCCCATGAGTTTTAACCTATTGGGGTGACATCAATTATGGATTTTGGATGATAAGTCTCAAGAGGTGGTATGCTAACCATAACCACTTTTCTGTTGCTTAGATATCTTGCACTTGGTGGATGATAAGGAATAAAATTGATGTCTTCTCCTAACCCCAAGGTTAATATATCTAATGCTACTTCTAGAGGGTCATTTCGACCTCTAATATGATATCCTAACCCAAATATATCAAATGGGAGTTGGCATTATGGATCAAATAGCCACCTACATCCCTGCTCATATATACCAATGCTATAACCATGCCAATGGCAATGCTCAAAATAGGTCAGAGAAAACTCAGGATTAGAGAGGTAGCAAATATTAATAATGAATAGCTCATCATTGTCCTTGTCTATATCCATAGATTTATGGGTGCAATCTAGGCCAACATAGATGAAGTTTGTCTTGTTGGAAGGGATTCCAAGCAGAACCATTGTCCCCACTGGTGGTCTTATATATTTTAGCCATCCCATGACCTGTGTAGATTCTATGATGGGTGTCAATATTATGTTTTGCACAAGATACTCTCCTATACCTATGCTTGCCAAGTGTATAGTTGCATGTGATGTGGATGACCCCATGGTGAAACTGGTAAAGCGGGGTGGTAGTCATCATATTCGACTTGGTCTTGGTGATATTCTTCCTCCATGGGAGTTGGAATCTCTTTAATAGCTATGTTTAGCATTTCCTTGAGTTTGTTTTTCTCAACCATAGGTGCCTTTAGCTTCTAATAATTCTTTGGTTTAGGCATTGATGGTTTTCTAGAAGCATTAGTTACTTTGTGTGCAAGATGAGGTGTTGATGTAGATGGGTCATTTTGTGCCTCTTTGTCTTTGTTATCCAGTTGAGTATTTTGAGATGAAGGTCCTACCGACAAGTGGGCTGGAGGAATCACAAATTCTCCTGGACAATCCACTTGGTGAACATACTTGAATGGATCTTCATCGGCTAGCACCATGTAGACTTTGTTATCATGCACATAGTTGACACATTGGTGTAAGATCGAAGGAACACATCTCATGTCCCTTATACAAGGTCTCCATAGGAGGATGTTGTATTGCATGTCCCCTTCCAAGACATGACACATCACGGGGATGGTCTTATGCCCCACCTTGATAGGTAGGACTATCGTTCCCATAGTATTGCATAAAGTATCATTGAAAGCTCTTAATGTATAGGCTCCCAACATGATATTGGATTAGGGATTTTAAGGTGTTCTATTGCTATTGTTGTGATGATGTTGACTGATGAACCCATATTGATCAAGTTCCACTTAAATGATAAATCATTAACTAATGCCATGATGTGCAATGGAGGGTCTAGTAAGGTAGTAGATACTATCTTAATCTCATAATTGTAGAATCATATTACAGGTTCCTGGCATTCTTGTACTTGTCCCACAAAATGGGTGAATGCATTCGGATCTTGCGGTTGGAGCTCTATTGACCTTAAAATCTCCATCAAGGTCTCCCTATGCTTTGGGTACTACTATATGAGCTCATAAATAGATATATTAACTGGAGTTGTTTCTATGTTTTGCTCAAGTCTACTCTGGATGGTTACCACAGATTAGGTTGGTGGACCTAGAAGGTTGTCTTTCCCCTGCTGCTACTTAGGCATAGCTGGGATGTTGATGTGAGCTATGGGAGGTTGTGGTTGACCATATCGTCTAGTCCTAGTTGCTATATTGACAATTTAAACCATACCAACACACCCATGGGTAGGCATATCAATTTATACCTGATTGACTTATGCACTTTGCCCTCTAGGAACCTCATGGTTTGGCAACGGGTTTTTGTAGATGCCCATATCTCTGCTATCAAGGGCCATTGGGTTGTCCACTTTAAATTTAGTCACCTCAATAATGTTTTGGACCTCATGTTTGAAACCAACATAAAATTTGATATTATACCCCGGTATCCTATGATACAGGTAAAATTGATCTTCCCTATATCCTTTTGTCTAAGGATGGTTGAGATCTATAAGAGGTATATCAGGTAATTTAATCTATAGTGACCCCTGGATGCATGCACCACTCTTTTTACTCTACTTGCAATGTATTAAAATCCTAAAATGAAATGGAAGACAATGAAAAGCATATAACACAAAAATAACAAAGATAGGTGTCTTTTTTTGGATTGAAACCCGGTTACATGTCGGTCCCTCTTAGGGATACCCATTTCGATACAATAAGGTTACAAATAGGTAAAGAGTGCCCCTTTCATGAAGAGGTGGTGTGCTTTCAAAAGCTTCCCAATTTTGCACATAAAAATTTAAGAGGGCTTATAGATGCCTCCTTATCTAGGCCTATTTCCTAGAGGGATCTCTTTTGCTCTTGTATGTTGTAGATTCCATCCGATTGTGGCCTTGTGAGAAATGAAACAACAACACACACTTAAATGTTAGAGATTGCCTCCCTGGATGAGATTATTAGCAATGAATATACTAAAATGAAAGCAAGTGCAAATTAAACTAATGCTATGAATGTGAATGAATGAAATGATCCTATGCTAATGATATACTAAACAAACTAATGAATCTAATGTATAAAACCCTAAGGTAGACCTACAGACCACTATCCAAGACAGTGGCTGCTAAAGCAACTCTCGTCCTCTTTGCTCCAAAGCTATGGATCAAGGCTTGTATCTATTTTTGAAATAATGGTTTTTATGCTCTCCAATTTGTCAGGGTTTTGCCATAAATGGTAGTCTCCAAGGAAATCTCTCCAAGTCTCAAAAGCTCTCCTCGATGACCTGTCATGATAAATTTAGGATTACTTGGATAGAATATCAACAAAATATGGATCCTTGGTGCTCTTAGGCTTGCACCTTTTATAGTATGAAACCCTAGGTCTATGCCCAAGCCCTAGAAATAAATTCCTCATGCGTAGTGAGTGTTAGCATAAGAAGCTTTTTGTCTTTTCTATATTTAAACACCAGTTAACTAAAATCTAAATGCAAAATCAAGTCTCCCATGTGAACTGGTCATGAAAGGGAATGCAAAGTTACTCCCGCTCACCTTTATTGCATGCAGACTACCAATTCCACCCATGATTAGGCCAGTTTTTTGGCAAAAATACTTTTATAGTTTAGTCACTATCGTCTTCAGCGACTAATATTTGGCCGCTATTTGTTTGCAGCAGCTAATGTCTAGTCACTATAGGCTTAAGTGGCTAAGCTTGGATGGCTTGAAAAGGCCCCAAATGAGTGGTGAGAACCACTGTTTATGCTTGGAAAGTCCAAGATTATGTCATATCATATTATGAATATATCTATGTGAGTAGCTCCTCTAAGCATGACACATTTTAGGTGTCTATAAATGCCCCTTTTTATGATGCACTGTGTGGGAAACACAATGCTAAACAAAAACATAGACTGATCTATTTGTAGGGTGTATGGTGATTAATGGTCTGATCAACGTCGGATGGCCTAATCATGCAAGATGGTGCACATCCTTTGAATCATTGCTTGAACATTTGGACGACTTAGCTCAATGGCTTGGGCATGTTAAATTGCACTCATTCCTCAAAATCAATCGGGTAGCTTCAACTGCTACAACAATTCTGACCAGTAGGAGAGATACTATTGAATATGTCATATCTACTTATGTTCCTTGCAAAAAAGAAAAATTTGTGATTGTTGTATGCAATGATTCATAGGATGAACATGATTTTGATGTGATCAAGTGATATTTTGTTGATTTTATTATGATCATGTTGAAGTTTTGAACTACTTCATCACACAATGAATTTGTGAAGAAATGATAATGAATGAAGCGACAAGTTGCATGACCAATATGACTAATCTGGTATCCTTTCTAGAATTTGTTGCTTTTTAATGGGCAATCCCACACCCAAGTGTGATTCCAATTGCTTAAGATAATAATTTATCCTATCTCGAGGAGCGGTCCAACTATCAATAGCCTTCTTAGGGAGTTAGGATGAGTGATTTTATTTATGTTCATATTGTATCAGTTTGGCTTAATATTTTTGGTATCATAGGGGAATTAGGATGATCCTTTCACACCTATGGAGTAGTCCAACCATATTGGTCTTTTTTGGGATTGAAGGGTGGCACATCGTAATTCCAAAATGAAATTTTTTTGCACCAAGTGACCTTATGGTAGCCTAATCATCTCATATAAATGCATGGAGTGTGAATCATTGCAATCATCGAGTGGATAGAGTAAGTAAATGGATACAAGGTCTGCTCGAGATTATGCTTATATGTGATTTTTTTTAATTTTGGTCATTAAGATGACTTTAATTCATCAAAATACGTTCATTTAATGTTTTTTTGTTATCCCCCATGGAAGGAATCTTTTGTTTTCATCTATGGAGCAGGTTGTTGTCAGGTCTAGTGGCATCTGAGTCTTTGCTTGTAGCCATTGTCACCTTGAGTAGCCATGAGGTTCAAGCAAATGACATCAGCAGCATCCAAGGCATCATTTGAAAATATAAAAATGCACTTTTAGGGTTTTTGGCCTATCATTTTATTTATTGACAATTCACTTTTTAGAGCTCAGGTGAGACAGTAACAGTTACAGTTGCATACTCGAGGAGCCAAAGCTTCTTCTCGGGTATCCTTTCAAACACTACCCTCTTTTTTGCTTTTGGGTAAAATTGAACCACACTAAGTAACTGGTAAATGAACCTCACTAAAACTGTTGGTAACGAATAGAATTCATAGCTAGGCTTAGTATAGGTTTTTGTACGGTGGGTTGGTCCCGATTTTTTATTTTTCATTTTTTTTTGTATTTTATGGCCTAGGGTTCACGGGTTTGCCGTGTCACCCTTCGATATCTATCGCTCAAGGTGGAAGAAATTTAGCCGTTGTCACTCAGAGTGGCTAGGTTTGAACCCCAACAATAAAAAATTTGACCATTGGGCTTTTGTCTGCTACTGTCTCCAACGACCAGATTTTGGCCACTACGGGCGATAGTGGCTAAAGCCCTTAGCCAATTTTACAAATATTTATATATATATATATATATATATATATATATATATATATATATATATATATATATATTGGATTTTTTTGAGATAGTTTTTAGCATGTGTTGCATACCTAGGTGTATTTATCCCCCCTCTTTGCTCAGATTTAGGAGAGTGTTAGATTTTTCATGTTTTATTGGGATTTATACCTTAGATGCACTGTAGTTATGTTTCATTTTTATTTCGTTTTGCTTATATCCTTACTACTCGGTCTCAAGACTCGAGGGTCATGAATGACCTTCTACTTCTTCCAGATGACACGGATTGGAGGTTGCTTGCATACATTATCACTCCTACTTTATAAAATAAATTCTAACCACCAAAAATCAAAATAAAATATTTTAATTTTATTATGCCTTATAACTCCCTCAACAAACTCACAACTTCCTTTTAGAACTCATGAAACCCTCTAATGCAATTTCCAAATTTCAAAACCTTTGGATAAATTAAAACATGTATAGCATACCTTTAATTTATTTTGCACAACAAAATGACTTTGGTGAAATTTGAACACATGACCTTGCCTTTCCAAACACCTTAGCACAAAGCATTTCCACCACTTGGGCTACATGCCCTCACAAAATTAAAAGTACACGACTTCCTCTATGTTCCTTGTCTCTTCTCCCACTTAGCACAAACAAAACAATTTCCTCTTTGCAAAAGACAATCACGTGAATCGAACCCACGATCTCGCACTTCACAAACGCCTTAACGCAGCCCTCGGCTACCACTTGCACTACCAAGTGTCTTGAGATTCATTTGGTGCTCTACTTTGATTTATTACCAAGTCTACCCTCTAACACTTAGCACATTCAAATTTTCCTTTCTCCTTTAACGAATGTAGCATACAAATTCCTTAGACTTTGGACATATAATTCGCATGGATGATTTTAATTAAAAAAAATTTTCCCCTTTTATACCATATGCTATGCATTCCAACACATCGACAATTTAGGAAATTCAATTTTTAATTTAAATTTAAAAATTAAACTTTTGGCGCCTTTATTATTTATTTAAATTTAAATTTTAACATATGGTTAAAATTTTTAAATTTAAATAAATAAATTCATAACCTTTAAAATCTGCCAAATGGGTCTTTTTGAGGTTTTATAATTTAATAAATCCTTGGACCTTGTTTTTCTTCAACTCAACCTTTAACCCAAAATATTATAATATTATTATTTGTTTTAAATCTGTTTCTCCGTCCTTGGATCTTCAATCTTTTTAGGCCTTTTAGGCATATAATATTTACTAGCTTAGATATAAAGGATATATATCTAAAAACATCGAGAGTTATCAATCCCGAGGTGCCTATCTCATTTCTTGGGGGTGTGATCT
Organism: Wollemia nobilis; assembly: GCA_028583015.1. Classification (NCBI taxonomy): domain Eukaryota; kingdom Viridiplantae; phylum Streptophyta; class Pinopsida; order Araucariales; family Araucariaceae; genus Wollemia; species Wollemia nobilis. The sequence goes on from JAQPPZ010005211.1 coordinate 1,800,688, forward strand.
CCAAGATAGGCACCTCGGGATTGATAACTCTTGGCTTTTTTAGATATATATCCTTTATATCTAAGCTAGTTTAAATATTTTAAATGTTTTTGTTAATGTTGGCTTTTTTAATAAAAAAAAAAAATTGTTTACGGCATGACATGTATGACCTCTTTGCCTCCCACCCCCCTGTCTACCATTGTAGGAATGCCTCTCGATGTAAAAATAAAATATTATATCCTATTCCTTTAAATGTCTTCCTTGCATTTTGGAAAAACACCTGATGACATTAATGATGATAAAACTTGGACATCAACCTCTTGACATCAATGAAAACAAAACTTGCTCATATTTTCAACACTACAATCACCCCTCTTTGGTTGGGTTGTAGTAATATTTCAATATAAAAACCACATATATTTCTTTGATTTTTTATATTCTTATAATTAATTAAAGTCATATTACTTTTGTACCCATGTAAAATGTTTGAAGGTCTAAATGGAATATATTAATAATCTATATAGGATTATTAAAACCATAAAAAATATATATAAGCATGGCGGAAATATGCATCATGTCATTATTAATTTTCTCCCCAACTACTAATTTGAGGAAATTTTTAGTCAACCTATGCAAGTCGAAAAATATCACCAACATTTTCTACAACTTATTTTCCTTAGAGGAAATCTATTACCATTTGGGATATCTAAAATGTCCCCTAATATATTTTTCTAGAGAAAAATCCATTGCCATTTGGCACATCCAAAAATTTATATAATACATTTATCTAGAGGCAAATTTATCATCACTCAGAAAAACAAAATTCCTCTAAGAAATGTTTTGAGATGCAACTCTATCACCATTTTGCATATCAAATGTCCTCTAATATGTTTGTGTAGAGGTAAATTTATCACCATTAGGCATGGTAGAAGTCCTCTAAGGTATTTTTCTAGAGGAAATTCTATTACCATATAGCATACCAAAATTTCTCTAAAGATTTTTTCTAGAGGTGAGTCTATCACTATTTTGCATAGTAAAAGTCCTCTAAGATATCTATATAGAGGTAATATTATTTCTATTTTGTACATATAAAATGTCTGTTATGATATTTTTCTAGAAGCAAATCTATTATTGTTTGGCATATAATATGTCCTTTATATCATTTATCTAGAGGGAATTCTACCATTATTTGTCATAAAAAAATAATCTAATACATTTATCTATAGGTAATCTATCATTTTTAGCATAGCAAAATTCCTTTATGATATTTTTCTAGAGGGAAATCCATCACTATTGGGTACTGAAAAAGTCATCTATGACCTTTGTCTAGAAGAAATTCTATCACCACTTGGAACAAATACAAAGTCTTTAAGAATTTTTAAGGCAAATCTATTTAAAGCTTTCAAATAAAATTAAAAAAAAAAAACTCTTCAACATTTGTTTGGGTGAATAAAAAATATTTATCTTATATTTTATCATAACAATGCCTTATGACATATCTAAAGTCCCCCTAGGGAACTTTATTTTTGTATCATATAATTTATCATGGCAATGCTTTATGGCATATTGAAAGTCCCCCTAGGCACATCTATTTTTATATCATATATTGTATCATAGCAATGTATTATGGCATATAAAGTACCATTGGGTAAATATATTTGTTTATTATATTTTGCATCATAGAAATTCCTTATGGTATATCTAAATTCATATTAAGCATATCTCTTATGTATATAATTATACATATTTGTATAATAGATTTGTCATTATGACACATCCAAAAAATTTAAACATATCTTTGTGCATCTAACAAATTAAAAGCTATTAAATATCACTATATTTTTTAAGCATAATTACATAAAACTCATATCTTATTCAAACCTTTATAGTGTAACTAAATCATCAACATAACATCATCGCCATCAATACAAAATATAAAAATATAATATTGCATGGCCATATATCTATTTTCATCATCATTGGTAGTAAAATTGATTTTTTTACCCCTTATCCATTTTACCCCTATTCCCCTAGGACAATTTTATTTCTTCATCATTATTTCTTATCAATTCAACTATGTGCATCATATACATATTGAGTTTTTTGTTTAGACTTAATTTTCTCCCTAAAACTAAAGAAGGGACATATATGCACAACAACATTTAATTCTACCATAAAGACAACTTTTTGTATCATCAATAATTATCTTATCTCAAAAATCAACAATTTTTAATCTTAAACATAAATAATCATGAAATCTACTTGTTTTAAAATTAGGACACATATGCTAGTTTTTGGCACAATCATAATTTTATGAATGCAGAAAAATGGGTATATGTAGAATCCCAATTTTTAACATGTCATCAAAATATATAAACATAACAACATCTACCTCGTTAGATATTTTAAACATCTTGTTCAATTAAGCAAGCTAAAGTCTCATCCAATAGGAATTTAATACCATAAATCAAAATCATTGCATTTGAGGTAGCAACATTAATGGTGATTCTAACTAAATTCCAATTATTCTACAAGAATTTTAAATTTTATCCTTTCCCACACAGTTATCCCATCAATAGGTATTTTTGAATTTCTAGCAAAATCATTAGCACTAGTTACACTTCTAACTTCAACACTAGTGATTGTCATATATAAAAAGTAGAAATATAAGTATATAACTAATTAGTTCTCCAATAAATTGGAAACCTAATTTTCCAACCTTACATAACCTTTCTATGGATCCAAGAAAGTGTCCACATGGATGGGACCTAGCAAATTTTGTTGGATTATCAATCTTTGTGACCTCACATAACCTATTTTTGCATATGGTTGGATGAAAATTTGAAGTAAGCTTATTAGGTTCTCATATTGACTAATCCATGAAATCCCAACCACTTCAAAGATCTACAACAAGAGTGGACAAAAATTTGCAAAGGTGATGTTAGTAATAACACGTTGAAGCCTCAACTAGTTTAGGATAGAGTGACCAAATAATCTAAAGGGAAATGCCAACTTAAGTCCAATAAGGCATTGACCACTAAGGTTGAAGTAAATTATAAGTGGACTAAAAATAGTGATCAGGCTAGCATATCTAAATAATGACATTAGCAAAGCCTGACAACAATCATAGGCAAGCCCTTGAGACCTTAATGACAAGCAAAAGCATACCACTTATGGTTACAAAGGTTGAGGTATCCTAGAGAGGTCCAATTTGGTAGAGATCATGGATGTCAAAAGCATAGTACACTTGGATAAGAAAGTGATAACTAATATTTTGGAACCTACAATAGTACTAGTTGCTATCATGAACATATGTGCTTACAACACTCACAACTGGATCAATAATAATGCATAGTGAAAGGATACGAGAATGCTCAAGGTACTTGAACCTGATAAATACAAATGGATACTAAGGGTGATGATTGGTTGTTTGATCAAAATAACTATTAGTGACAAGGCAACAATGCAACAACCACTTCCACAAGCATGTTGATTAAGAACAAGCCCTAGAATGGGCTAGGTTGTACCTATTTCTTTTAGTCCTGTGGAAGGTCATATTTGTATTCATTAGCTAGGATAGTATAGTAATCTAGAAATAGTGCAACTCACCTTAGTATGAAGGCCAACAATTTGATTGTTTGCCTATTGTATCTATACAATTTCAATATGCTTCTCAATGAATCAACTTGTTTTAACCTTTGCCAATAATGTGTTTTTTAATTCTTTCACAAATTCATGTTTTTTATTCTCTATATATTTATATAAAATATTTTTCGATGGTATATTTTGTTAAGCCTAAGTTGCTATTTGGATTATCACTTTGGACTATTAGAATATTAGGGATGCATGGCATTTAATCATTATGGTTATTCTTTAATTATAAAATTCTATAAATGGTTTGTCCTGTTAGACCATTAATAGTATTTTGACTATCACTAGAGGCCATTAGAGTAGTAGAGGGCATAAATTGGGTTTAATTTACATTTTAAAATGATTTTCTTGGTGATCAGTCTATTAGACCCTATATATAGTTTGTTGCAGTGTGTATTGAATAGGATGTAGTAGTGCTATTAGAAAAATGCCATGCATTTTTAAATATATGTCTCTCTCCCTTTTATATCTCTAACTCTCTATTTATCTCTTTATTCTTATTCCATTTCTTTTATTTTTTTTACAACAAGGAACCAAACTTCTCTAGAGGTTTGTTTAGGAAGCAATTTCTAACCATCCAATATTGCCTATAGTCCATGGTGCAATTCTCACCACTAGGTATATCATAGATTAAGAGTTTTTTGTATGCTTTTTGGGATGTATCATTCAATATTTGTATCACATTTCTAGAGGATCAATATTTTACTGAATATCTTGACCTTGCAAGCAAACAAAACACATTCACCTAGTGACTCCATTGATTGAACAACTTGATATAGGTGACTTTACTAATGGAAAAAGCTGAAAAATCACATTTTAACAAGCTCAAAAGCAATAAATATAAAATAAACTATGTAATTCACTAATCTACCTACCCAAAGAGCTTTAATATGACCAAGTAAGTCCCACTCTCTAGTTAAAGGTTCTTCTACTTAAATTATTGTCCCTTTGCAAGCCTTTCCTAAACAATATTCTAATAGTCCTCATCTAGAAAATATGGCTAGATGAATTTACCTATGGTGGATTAGTAATGGAACCCTTGATATTATAAATATCCATGAAATATCTTAGTCTACTCTTAAATCCTTTCCAATTTATGATGTATCTAAGAAAATTACAAGTGAGCACTACCAAGATGTGACTACTCTAGTCATTATTCATAATATCCAACATGAATATGTTATGGTGATATTGTTAGCCATATACTTTAGAGGAAAAGTGATAATTTGGTATAGATATATTGAATATAATAGTCTTATATCATGGAATCAATGAGTCAAATCATTCATCTTGGAATTCAATGATATAGGAGATCCATTTTTATTGCTTACCCAATTCACCTTTATTTAGAGGCACCCACAATAAAATATTACAAATTTAAATATTATTTTTAGAAACATGTGGAAGTAGATCCCTTGAGGCATTAGGTCTTCCAAGCCTCAAGCATACATTTATTATATCCAATTCTTTGTCCTAGTTCTAGGCCTCTAGATTTTGCGAGCCAATGAGATGAGATTCCCACAAGTTTTCCAAACTGTAGAAAATACATTAATATTTATTAACAAGATTTATTTTAAGGTCACCATGCCATATTTCCCATATTTTATTGATCAATATGTAAGGAAGACCTATTTTACTTGGTTATTTTTGCATATGGTTGGATGAATGTTTGAAGTAAGATTATTAGGTTCTCATTTTGACTAAGCCATGAAATCCCAACCACTTCAAAGATCTACAACAAGAGTGGACAAAAATTTGCAAAGGTGATGTTAGTAATAACACATTGAAGCCTCAACTAGTTTAGGATAGAGTGACCAAATAATCTAAATGGAAATGTCAAATTAAGTCCAATAAGACACTGACCACCAAGGTTGAAGTAAAATATAAGTGGACTAAAAATAGCGATTAGGCTAGCATATCTAAATAATGATGTTAGCAAAGCCTGACAACAATCATAGGAAAACCCTTGAGACCTTAATGACAAGTAAAAGCATACCACTTATGGTGAAAAATGATGAGGTATCCTAGAGAGGTCCAATTTGGTAGAGATCATGGATGTCAAAAGCATAGTCCAATTGGATAAGAAAGTGATAATTAATCTTTTGGAACCTGCAATAGTACTAGTTGCTATCATGAACATAAGTGCTTACAACACTCACAACTAGCTCAATAATAATGCATAGTGAAATGATATGAGAATGCTCAAGGTACTTGAACCTGATAAATACAAATATATACTAAGGGCGATGATTGGTTGTTTGATCAGAACAACTATTAGTGACAAGGCAACAATGCAACAACCACTTACCCAAGCATGTTGATTAATAACAAGCCCTAGACTGGGCTAGGTTGTACCTGTTTTGTTTAGGCCTATGGAAGGTCATATTTGTATTCATTAGCTAGTATAGTACAGTAATCTATAAATAGTGCAACTCACCTCAGTATGAAGGCCAACAATTCGATTGTTTGCCTATTGTATCTATACAATTTCAATATGCTTCTCAATGAATCAACTTGTTTTAACCTTTTCCAATAATGTGTTTTTCAATTCTTTCACAAATTCATGTTGTTTATTCTCTATATATTTATATAAAATATATTTTGATGGTCTATTTTGGTAATCCTAAGTTGCTATTTGTATTATCACTTTGGACTATTAGAATATTCGGGATGCATGGCATTTAATCATTATGGTTATGCTTTAATTATAAAATTCTATAAATGGTTTGTCCTGTTAGACCATTAATAGTATTTTGACTATCACTAGAGGCTATTAGAGTAGTAGAGGGCATAAATTGGGCTTAATTTACATTTTAAAATGATTTTCTTGGTGATCAGTCTATTAGACCCTATATATATTTTGTTGCAGTGTGTATTGAATAGGATGTAGTAGTGCTATTAGAAAAATGCCATGCATTTTTAAATATATGTCTCTCTCCCTTTTATATATCTAACTCTCTATTTATCTCTTTATTCTTATTCCATTTCTTTTATTTTTTTTACAACAAGTAACCAACCTTCTCTAGAGGTTTGTTTAGGAAGCAATTTCTAACCATCCAATATTGCCTATAGTCCATGGTGCACTTCTCACCAATAGGTATATCATAGATTATGAGTTTTTTGTATGCTTTTTGGGATGTATCATTCAATATTTGTATCACATTTCTAGAGGATCAATATTTTACTGAATATCTTGACCTTGCAAGCAAACAAAACACATTCACCTAGTGACTCCATTGATTGAACAACTTGATATAGGTGACTTTACTAATGGAACAAGCTGAAAAATCACATTTTAACAAGCTCAAAAGCAATAAATATAAAATAAAATATGTAATTCACTAATCTACCTACCCAGAGAGCTTGAATATGACCAAGTAAGTCCCACTCTCTAGTTAAAGGTTCTTCTACTTAAATTATTGTCCCTCTGCAAGCCTTTCCTAAACAATATTCTAATAGTCCTCATCTAGAAAATATGGCTAGATGAATTTACCTATGGTGGATTAGTAATGGAACCCTTGATATTATAAATATCCATGAAATCTCTTAGTCTACTCTTAAATCCTTTCCAATTTATGATGTATCTAAGAAAATTACAAGTGAGCACTACCAAGATGTGACTACTCTAGTCATTATTCATAATATCCAACATGAATATGTTATGGTGATATTTTTAGCTATATACTTTAGAGGAAAAGTGATAATTTGGTATAGATATATTGAATATAATAGTCTTATATCATGGAATCAATGAGTCAAATCATTCATCTTGGAATTCAATGATATAGGAGATCCATTTTTATTGCTTACCCAATTCACCTTTATTTAGAGGCACCCACAATAAAATATTACAAATTTAAATATTATTTTTAGAAACATGTGGAAGTAGATCCCTTGAGGCATTAGGTCTTCCAAGCCTCAAGCATACATTTATTATATCCAATTCTTTGTCCTAGTTCTAGGCCTCTAGATTTTGCGAGCCAATGAGATGAGATTCCCACAAGTTTTCCAAACTGTAGAAAATACATTAATATTTATTAACAAGATTTATTTTAAGGTCACCATGCCATATTTCCCATATTTTATTGATCAATATGTAAGGAAGACCTATTTTACTTGGTTATTTTTGCATATGGTTGGATGAAAGTTTGAAGTAATATTATTAGGTTCTCATTTTGACTAAGCCATGAAATCCCAACCACTTCAAAGATCTACAACAAGAGTGGACAAAAATTTGCAAAGGTGATGTTAGTAATAACACATTGCAGCCTCAACTAGTTTAGGATAGAGTGACCAAATAATCTAAAGGGAAATGTCAAATTAAGTCCAATAAGACACTGACCACCAAGGTTGAAGTAAAATATAAGTGGACTAAAAATAGAGATCAGGCTGGCATATCTAAATAATGATGTTAGCAAATCCTGACAACAATCATAGGCAAGCCCTTGAGACATTAATGACAAGTAAAAGCATACCACTTATGGTGAAAAATGATGAGGTATCCTAGAGAGGTCCAATTTGGTAGAGATCATGGATGTCAAAAGCATAGTCCAATTGGATAAGAAAGGGATAATTAATCTTTTGGAACCTGCAATAGTACTAGTTGCTATCATGAACATAAGTGCTTACAACACTCACAACTAGCTCAATAATAATGCATAGTGAAAGGATATGAGAATGCTCAAGGTACTTGAACCTGATAAATACAAATATATACTAAGGGTGATGATTGGTTGTTTGATCAGAACAACTATTAGTGACAAGGCAACAATGCAACAACCACTTACCCAAGCATGTTGATTAAGAACAAGCCCTAGACTGGGCTAGGTTGTACCTGTTTTGTTTAGGCCTATGGAAGGTCATATTTGTATTCATTAGCTAGTATAGTATAGTAATCTATAAATAGTACAACTCACCTCAGTATGAAGGCCAACAATTTGATTGTTTGCCTATTGTATCTATACAATTTCAATATGCTTCTCAATGAATCAACTTGTTTTAACCTTTTCCAATAATGTGTTTTTCAATTATTTCACAAATTCATGTTGTTTATTCTCTATATATTTATATAAAATATATTTTGATGGTCTATTTTGGTAATCCTAAGTTGCTATTTGTATTATCACTTTGGACTATTAGAATATTAGGGATGCATGGCATTTAATCATTATGGTTATGCTTTAATTATAAAATTCTATAAATGGTTTGTCCTGTTAGACCATTAATAGTATTTTGACTATCACTAGAGGCTATTAGAGTAGTAGAGGGCATAAATTGGGCTTAATTTACATTTTAAAATGATTTTCTTGGTGATCAGTCTATTAGACCCTATATATATTTTGTTGTAGTGTGTATTGAATAGGATGTAGTAGTGCTATTAGAAAAATTCCATGCATTTTTAAATATATGTCTCTCTCCCTTTTATATCTCTAACTCTCTATTTATCTCTTTATTCTTATTCCATTTCTTTTATTTTTTTTACAACAAGGAACCAACCTTCTCTAGAGGTTTGTTTAGGAAGCAATTTCTAACCATCCAATATTGCCTATAGTCCATGGTGCACTTCTCACCACTAGGTATATCATAGATTAAGAGTTTTTTGTATGCTTTTTGGGATGTATCATTCAATATTTGTATCACATTTCTAGAGGATCAATATTTTACTGAATATCTTGACCTTGCAAGCAAACAAAACACATTCACCTAGTGACTCCATTGATTGAACAACTTGATATAGGTGACTTTACTAATGGAACAAGCTGAAAAATCACATTTTAACAAGCTCAAAAGCAATAAATATAAAATAAACTATGTAATTCACTAATCTACCTACCCAGAGAGCTTGAATATGACCAAGTAAGTCCCACTCTCTAGTTAAAGGTTCTTCTACTTAAATTATTGTCCCTCTGCAAGCCTTTCCTAAACAATATTCTAATAGTCCTCATCTAGAAAATATGGCTAGATGAATTTACCTATGGTGGATTAGTAATGGAACCCTTGATATTATAAATATCCATGAAATCTCTTAGTCTAATCTTAAATCCTTTCCAATTTATGATGTATCTAAGAAAATTACAAGTGAGCACTACCAAGATGTGACTACTCTAGTCATTATTCATAATATCCAACATGAATATGTTATGGTGATATTGTTAGCCATATAATTTAGAGGAAAAGTGATAATTTGGTATAGATATCTTGAATATAATAGTCTTATATCATGGACTCAATGATTCAAATCATTCATCTTGGAATTCAATGATATAGGAGATCCATTTTTATTGCTTACCCAGTTCACCTTTATTTAGAGGCATCCACAAGAAAATATTACTAATTTAAATATTATTTTTAGCAACATGTGGAAGTAGATCCCTTGAGGCATTAGGTATTCCAAGCCTCAAGCATCCATTTATTATATCCAATTCTTTGTTCTAGTTCTAGGCCTCTAGATTTGGCTAGCCAATGAGATGAGATTCCCACAAGTTTTCCAAACTATAGAAAATACATTAATATTTATTGACAAGATTTATTTTAAGGTCACCATGCCATATTTCCTATATTTTCTACAACAAACTCATTAAAAATTAGTTTACCACTATGATACCACCAATTTCTCCTATTCTAGCACCTAGATATTTTTCTTAGCCCCCTACACCTTCTTTGCTTTTGTTGCTTTCCCCCAAATCCAAATAAAATGTAAAATTATTAGATATGAGGGTCAAATTAACAAATCTAAACAATAGTCATTATGCTAAAGAGTCAAAATTATAAGAAGAGGTTTGAAGGCTAGTAGCCTAGAAGGTTTCCCTATATCACAAAAGACCAAGGGATATCTAGCAACAATATGGCTAGAAGAACTAATGCTACATATATTGTGTGGAATAAGGCACCTTCAAATTCTACTTATCAAGAAAGCTACTAAATATTGGCCTATAGTGACCCCCACAATGCATATACATGTATGATATACTATCATCAATCCCGACTGATAGAAACATAGAATATGGAAAGAGTAGAGAAGATATAGAAGAAAGTGGTGAACATGACCCAGACTAAGTCATGCTAGCCAAAGAACCTAAAGAAGAAGAATGCATACAAGTACTGACTAGATCTAGAAAGAAGCCTCTACAAGTGGAGCGAAAAAATATGGATTCCTTCAAAGTTCTTTCTCAACCTTGGAAGGAGCAAGCAAAAGAGTAGCCAAGGCTAGAACTACTAATTAAAATTCTAGCAAAAGCAAAGGTAACTCAAGAATATCCAAATGAGCAAGCACTAAGCAAGCTAAGGTATCCCTTTGTGACCAAAATATAAATGTTGGAAACCATTGAGAAATATCACAAAAGGTTTAAAAATCATGACTAGAAGGACCAAAAGCTCTCAAAAGTGATGGAATATAGCATTTTCAAAGAACTAAAGAAGACTCGTTCTTGGTCAAGCATGTGTCATGCATTGTTAATCCCTTGTCAAATATATTTTCTCAAAGTGGAATTAAAAAATTTCCAATCCTAAAGGGATGAAGGTATAAGAACTAAACTTGGATTAATATCATCAATGCCCCAACATGGGCAAGAAGCGAGCAATAATATTTAATATATCTTTTTATATGGAAGGGGAGATAATGCACAATTGTCTGGTCAACTCTAAAGCAACCACTATTATCATTTAAAAGGTAGTGTGTGAGGCAATGGAAATAGAATATACCTATTTGATCCATGGATTTCTATAGCTATATGGTATTCATATCTAGATAGTTAGGGTGGTGAAGGATATACCAATGGTGCTCCACAAGGTGTTAGAGGTCAATGTCATTCAAGAGGTGGTTGTGGTTGACCTTCCACCATTCTTTGATTTGTGCCTTTAAAGGGAGTTTAATACCAAGGTAAGATGATATATATTCATGGATTAATCTCATATTATTATTTTCCATAGAGTGAATAAGATCAAATTCTATGTCAAAAAAATACCCATTCAACATAGAAAAAATTAAAGAAAAAATAATAACCTTATTGGAGAAAACCCAAGCTACTTTGAAGAGGTAACTAAGGATATATAGATCCTACACCAGGGCCTCCATTACATCCTATACAAGCACACTTTATACACCTATTACAAGAATTCTCTAATTGTCACTTCCCATCCCCCATTGCCCCCCACCACCCTAGGTACCTTCGCTTCCCTTCCTCATCTAGCTCCCCCCTCCATGATTCCCTTAGCCCTTCTATTCAGGTACCCTCTACCCCTCGCCCCTCCTAACCAACCCCCCATACCCCAGCCTTCTGATCCTCCACCATATGATCTATCGCCCTATCACCCCCCTCTTTACCTAACTCCTACTAAGTATATTGATAGCTCTAGCACTAAAAATAATATTCAGGAAGTCCCCAATGATGACTCAAACCCTGATTTCCATACCCCTATTGCTCCTATGATTAAAAATAAAGATCAAATATTTTTGAGAGTAAAAAAAGAGTAGTAAAACGCTCTTCATCAAAAATCCTATTAAACTAGAAACTAACCTTCACCAGAGCCTCTCCATGGCTCAAGAAAATTAAAGCTGAATTGGCCTCCCTGGCTAAATCTAGTGAGCTGTATAAAACATCTGATTCTTCTCCAAAAAAATTCAATGAGGTTGCAAAAACTCTTGATAAAATAGACATGAAGATTGACATCATCAGTTATTTAGGAATATTTAATGCTTCAAGTGAAAATATCATCCTTTGCACTACGATCCTCAGCCACCTAACCATATCTACGACCACCCTCACTATGGTTACTGAAACGGTGAAGTCCTAGTGTATGATTATATAGTAGGTGGTGAATGATTTGGAGGCCACTCATTCATAGCTCAAAACCATTTTCAACGAGGTTGAGAAGAACAAAACCACCCATGGCAACAACTGAAGGCTCGACTTATTTTCTGGGGTCCTTCCATGATATGGGATCGACCTCATAAATGGGATCATCCCTCCTATATTTTGGCCCTATATTTTTTATTTTTTGAGATCTTCATTTTTTTTAATAGAATTTGTTAAGGTGGCTAAAAATCCTGATGTAATCCAGTTCTAATTTAGATGTACTATTTTTTTGGGGACTCTATCAAAACCCTCCTACTAATAGTAATATTTTTCTTACTAATAAAAAAAACTAGGGATCTATAGATAGAGGGTATTTTCTCTTTTAAGAATTTCAACGATATTATAGAGACTAAATTAGGGAAGATTGCATTATAAAACCAAAAAAGGAAAAGCCCCCAACTATGTCAAATCTAGATTTTTATAGGGTAAAAATGTGGAGGTTGTTGAATAAATGGGATTGCTCCCAAAGGAAAGCTAAGTTAGTGTTTCAAAAGGAATAGAAAAAAGAAGATTATAATAACCTTCGATAGTAGCAAAGCGTTGTGATTCATCAAAGTGAAGAAAAGGCTAGGTCATAAAAACATAAAATGTATAAATTCTCATGACCTAGAACTTGTCAAAGTAATGGAAAAAATGACAATAGTCTATTTGAGATGACTACAAAAAAATGTCAAATTTTATTGTTATCAATAAATGATAAAATTTAGAGGCATTCCACATAAAAAAGATATCTTCAAATTGTATAATGGTGTAAATATAAAAGTATATATATATCGGTGTATTATTATGGGATGTGCAATAGCAATGATGATTATCATTCCTCATCTAAAAATACAAAAACCTACATTTTCATTCACACATTGAGCAGTTAGGAATTTGAGCTATAAAGAATACAAAAAGAAGTCTAAGAGCATAATTATAGTTTGTAACTTGAAACTAAGTTGAATAATAATGGTTAGGAAGATGAATGAGCTTGAATATCACATGTTAGATATTCATGATCCAGATATCACTATTAAAATATAGCTTCTAGGATGTAGTAGAGTAGAAATCTATAAAGCATTTGAGGGAGAACTTTGATATGGATATATGGAAATCTTTGTTGCAACTATATATACCTCAATGTGTGCATCCTTACCTATAACTAGTTAGAGTAATAGCAAACAACTACAACCTTTGAACTAAAATAATGTGTAATAATAAATGCCAAGTAACTTTATCCCTCAAACTTGAGACTTTTAATGGACATTTTCCCTAAAAATCACCCCAAAGCTTTCAATAGTGAAAACCAAAAGGTATACTATGATATTAATATTATTTCTTGTCTCAACATTCAACTACATGAGTGTGTCCCTAATCTCCTTAAATACCTGATAGAGCTTGCTAGTTTTAAATATCTACACGAGATGTTTACTATGTTTGCCATAATTTTTAGGATAGATAGTGATAAATTTGTGTATGATTACCAAATAGCTATGGCATATACTATGACCAATCCTCAAAACCTCATATTTTTTATTGGTCTTGATATCTCAGCTCAACTATGTATTACCAATTGGAAAATATTAAGAGAAATGAATGTGGAATATTTAGTTATCCTTCATACTTGACTTAGTTGTTTGTATATCATAAAGTAGACATTTTCCTAGAATTAAAAATAAGAAATCAAACCCTAGAGGGAAAAGTATTTTCATTGGTGGATTAGACCCCAATGCTCAAAACTTTAAACTCCTATATATAATTTAATAAAACTTTCTTAGGTCCTACTTTGGCATGTATCTTTAGAGAATTTCCCAGTCTAACCAAGAGAGCAATATCTTGTCTACGCTTGAGAAAGAAATCAAATATTGGTATTTTATTTAGAGTGAGATAATGATTTGGGTATATGGATTTAATGGGAATCCCTTTTTACTTCCCTATTATGTAACTAAATGGGTTTTTGAGATGGAATTTTTCTAGCAAGTGGATTGCATAAATGAATGTTTGAGACAAAAGTAAAGAAAAATTCCACATATGATTTACCTCTATTCTATTGGTCGATTGCATTAAGGTCCTGAAATAAAAATAAATATATAATGGCTAATATTCAAGGGATCCTCAAGAAAAATGTGGTACAAAACAAATGGAGGTATGATCCAAATGGTATATTTGAGGATAAATTAAAAGGGGCAAATAACAAGCCCCCTACTTTCAAGCATGTCAAAAGAGAAGTAGAGGTATATCAAAATAGGTTAAAGGAAGAGGTATCTAACATAAATATGAGAAAATAAAAAATAGGACCCCCATAGAGGGATTTTTATGATGTAGCAAGAAAATATGATCTTTCAATAATAAAAGTCATGTCTTGATTAAATAAAGGAAGAAAATAATGGAAATAAATAGGAATGGGAAGATGAGAAAATATAGGAATGGTGGATTTTTAGGTGTGAATGTGGTTTATAGAAAAAGGGTTTTGGCCTTGGCCTAAACCATAATATTTCAAAGTTGGATGATGAAAACTATGAAAATTAGAAAAGTAACAATGATGAGACCATTGAACCCCAAAATCAAAGTTATGAGAGATATGACTTAGAGGATAAGTAATAAGTAAGATCAAAACATAATAGCCAAATATCATAGTAAGAAGACTCAAAAGATAACCAAGTCACCAAAAAAATTCCAACTAGCACTCAATAGATTAGAATTCTAGGATAAACAAGCTTTGGGCAAACAACAACAATTAGAGAACATTCTAATTTGGTAGTAAAATTTCAATTTCCTTCACCATAGTAGCTTTGACAAAGATATGAAATTTTTAAAAATATATAGTAGGAATAGAACTCATTCAAAATATAGGTTATATAGGAGGAGTCTTGGGAAGAAATTCATCTAGTATCATTGAACCCACCCAACCAAAATAAATGGGAATATTAAGGTGGTTTGGAGCTAGCACTACCTAGCTAGAGAAGAAAGTAGCCCCTCACTTTGTTACCAAATCCTTTGAGCCCTCATTACAATTAGAATCAAGGAAGAAATATAAAATAAAAAACTCTTAATTACATCAATCAAATTAAGGTTTAAAGAAACCCAAATTTTAAGATACAATCCTAATAGTAGAGGATACAAACCCACTGACTTAGGAATAGACCAAAGTGCAATAAAAATGTGTGTCCCCTATTAACCCACCTATTTTCTCTTCTAATCCACTACCTTCCCTATTGTCTCCTCTCAAGAAACTTCTTATAGAAGAAACCCTTCCCTAACCATCAACCAAAATTATCACCTTTGTTATACTCCTAGAACCTGAACAATTCCTTGAAAACGCATTGCATATGACTTATGGAGGCATTATGGTTATGATATAGATATCATACACTTCTCTATTTCTCTTCATGTAATCCTATTTTTTACCCATATCCCTTTATATTCACCCAACTCTAGATATCTTGAACAAATTCCATAAATATTAGTTAGATGCACAAAACAAGATGAGAGAGCACACTCCTCAAAAATACCTAGAAAGATCACTAAGAGGAATAACAAGTATCATGGACCCAACCAAATTAAAATACTCTATGTAAATATTTACCCCTACCAATGACAAAATAGCTTCTCAATTAAAACTAGTAGACTATAGGAGGATAGTTCAAGAGATGGATATTTATTAGGATCCATCTGGATGATACAAGTGGATCATTCATCAGTCAACCTAATGCATATAAAAAGAGTCTAGATTGAAGCAAAATACTACAAGGAGAAATATAAATACAAATGCTTAGCAAAATATCTAGATAAGGACATGGCCAAAAAGAGGACTTATAGCTACAAGTAGAAAAACTATAGCAAAACCTTCAATAAGCTCTAACCATAACTAAATTACAATAAAGAGATGAAAGATAAAGCTACAACTACAACTTCATGAACAAAAGAAAAAGGTATGACACTCCCATTTCTCTAGATAGGCATTAGTGTAATATGGAGAAAAAATTGTGAAGCTACTAACAATATTTTATTAGTCATAGAATACTTAAGTTATAATTTTCAAATTGTCAAGGCAACGCAGAATGACTCCAACTCATATAACTCAAAAACAAAAATGGTGCAAGAAGCAAACAATGTTATGAAAATTGTAAAGGATTCACTTGAAACATAGCTAGTGAAACTTGTAAGTAAATAACTATCTAGAATAAGGTATTTGAACAATATGGTATTAGAATGACATCAAATACTATAGAAAGTATGGAGGCTAACTGAGTCTTTCAGTGCCAAAGGAAGTAATATAGTTGTTCCTTTGCAAGATATTTTTGAACTTGGATTTATTGAGCTCTAGAATAATTAAGGAGAGTTCTATACTGAGGATGAGCTCAAGGACCAATTTGGACTTATGGGTAGTAATGAAGAGGTTGATCAATGGTCAAAGCCAACCAAAGAGAGCATAGTACTTGTATTTTTGATAATATGACTAAAATACAAGTTAAGGTGTAGGATATAGTAAAAATATATCCAAGCCCTCCTTAGGAAAATGTGTATTAAATTATACTTGTCCAAGATAAATCCAAATAAATCAAGCCCCCATCAAAAAAGGCTTTGGAAACTACCATTCAAGTATTATTTCTCATAAAAACTACCTCAAAAAACAAAGGAACAAGCACAAATGGTCAAGGGTATGAATTAGGAATAGAAGATAAAAGGGAGGAAAAGCAAAATGGAACTCCCAAAACCCAAAAATAATGAGATTGTTATTCTATTGCTTACTTTTTCTACTATTACAAAAGTTCAAATTTGGTATAGTAGCCCAAGTGCCAACCTCCATCATTGTGATAACCTTTTCTATATCATTTTGAATCTATAACCCAATTAATAAGGCTCTATAGGTTTCCAATTTTGAAAGGAAAAATACCTTGGAGGCACCAATAATGTGGACCTAGGAGAGTCTACATATGGATAGGTCTTATAAAATTTTGTTGATCAAGACGCAAAGAAGCCCCATCATACTTGGTAACATATTGTTGGCTAGATTTTTTAAGGTATATTTTTGGGTCTAAATTTTGACTAAGGAATGAAATACCAACCACTTCAAAGGTCTAGAACAAGAGTGGCAAAAAAATTACAAAGGTGATGTCACTAATAACACATTGAAGCACTAACCAGTTTAGGGTAGAGTGAATGGAGAATCTAAAGGGAAAAATAAAATTAAGTCCAAGAAGCTCCCAACCACAAAGGTTGAAGTAAAACAAAAGAGTACAAAAAATAGTATTTACTAGAAGCATGAGTGGTTGGGAGCTCTAAATAATGATGTCAAAAAATCCTCATGGGAGTTCTGAACAACCCCTTAAGACCTTGACAATAAGCAAAAACCTATGGTAGATGATGACAAAGGAGGAGGGATATATATATATATATATATATATATATATATATATATATTAGTAGATATCATGGTTATTAGGGGCATGGGCCATCTAGAAACTTCTCAACCATCCAAAGCAAAGTAGTTAGACAAGAATGTGATGACTAGTCTTTTAGATCCTACAACAATATTAACTACTATCATGAATAGAAGTTCCTGCAATGTTGACAACTAGCTCAACAATAAGCTTAAGTGGAAGAATATTAGTATGCTTAAGGGACTCAAACCTACTAAATACACATGGCTACTAAAGGTGGTGATTGGATATTGGATCAAAATAGCCAGTAGTGACAAGGCAAGAAAGCAACAACCACTTCCCTAGTCATGTTGATTGAGCATGAGCCTTTAATTGGGCCATGCTATACCCATTTTTGTTAGGCCATCCTTGAATTTATTAGATAGGATAGTATAGTAATCTATAAATAGCACAACTCACCTTAGTATGAGGGTTAAAAAATTGAATATTTACCTAGTGTATACTATGCAATTTTATTTACCTCTTAATAAATAAACTTGTTTAAACATTGCTAGTAATATTTTGTTGAATTCTTTTGCATAAGCATGTTTTTAGTCTCTATATATTTCTATAAAATATTTTGAGTGGTATATTCTATTAGTCCTGAGTTTATTTTTAGATTATCACTATGGGCTATTGGAATATAGGGATGCATAACATTTAATCATTGTGGATTTTCTTTCTTCTATAAAAGTTTATTAGTGGTTTGTTCTGTTAGGCCACAACTACTATTTTAACTATAACTAGGGGCTATTGGAGTATTATGGGGTATTATTTGAGCTTAATTTACATTCTATAATTCTTTTCTTAGTGATTGATCTATTAGGTTGTATGAAGTTCGTTACAATATTTTTTGCATAGGATGTGGCAGTGTTAGCCTAATGGTGTCCAATTTTAAATTCATTTTTCTCTCCTCTTTCTCTCTCTAACCTTCTATTTCTCTTTTTATTTTTATTCCATTTCTTTTATTTTTCTTTTCAATAAGGAACTAGCCTTCTTCAAAGGTTGGTTCAAAAAGAAATTCCTAACCATCCAATATTGCTTGTAGTCCACAACACACTTCTCATCAATAGGTAGATCATAGACCAATAATTTCTTTAGTTTCCATCACTTTATGTGATTAGAAATTGCATATGATTAATTCTCTCAGCCTTCCCAATCTTATCACTCATCAAAACTTCCAAACCTCCATCCATGTCCTCCATATTGAATCACCTCCAATCAAGTTGATCCTTCTGATTTATCATACCACCTCTCATTTTTTACAAAATATTTGAATCATATAATGCATCCTATGGCTTATATAAAGACAAACCTTAGGTAAATCCAAATCATACTCATTCTAGCTAATAAAACATTGCCAAATTTTACCTCCAACATTGTTAACAAAAATATTGAAAAAAATCTAGTGAATAGTAGGTAATTTCTACTATTATAGCTATTATTGTTTGCATATAAATCTTAATCAAGTGCTACTAATAGAAATATCAAATGATTTTATATAAAGTTCACTTAAATTCATATAAGATTTATGGATATTGCCCATTCAAAGACCATTTTTTAAGATCTCCCATGGATTTGTCTACATGAGCATTAAGGCAAATCTTCTGCTCAAGAATTTTTTATTTTCTCCCTAACCTCTGTTGTTTTTTAAGAGTAGGAGTGAACTATAGGTTTTATTTCTTTTTCTTTACATATCTAAGTTTCAACTAAGTTTATATTAATTTTAGCAAGTTTGTTTTCTTTGATTACAATCATTCAAAAATTAAAAAATAAAAATCATATGTAATCAAGGGGAAATTATTTGTTATCATATTATCAATTAAAGTTAACACTTAGGTTATAATGTTGTGTTTGAATAGAATATTAAATCACATATAGATGATTTTTCCTTAAACCACTTTTGCACCGTTGTTTGAAAAATAAAAGTTAAATAAAATTTTCATCTTTGTCATAAAAAAAGCATGTAATAGTAGAATATGTTCTTATTCATTTTTTTGGTTGCATTTGTACCCTAAAAGAGCTATTAGCTTCAAATTTAGGTTATTTCTAGATACTTTCTAGGAAAAAAAGTTTAACTATAATATTTTACAAATGTAGGTGTTTTCAAAAAATAATAATAACACTTAGACCTTACAAAACTTCCCCTTATTCCCTTGAATTAGAAAAACAATACTTGATATGACACAAGGACATATCAGCCAGTACATCTCTCCCCATCCACCCTTGGTGCTCTCAATATTTTCTATACTAATACAATTATCGATTTATTACAATATTATTAGAATTTTAAAAAAGCAATCAATTGATTGCTCTAACACCATGCAAGTCCCTTGATACATTATCTCCAATGGTCCACATTTGTGATCATTAGTTCTTGGTATTTTATCTCCCTAACTAAACATGATCACTCCTTTGGGTTTTCCCTTTATCTCCTCATCATCCCCTTGCTTTACACATCTTCATAACACCTTCCACTTGACTACCACCTCTCTATTCAATTCCAATGGTGGTCATATAGGAGAATATCTTATAATACCTCCTTGAAATGGATGATCATGATTTGAATCAAAATATTGAGTCACTAATAATCATATTATAATAGTGGTTCAATGAATAAATCAAAATTTTAATTTGTAGCTCTCCTTATATTTTGACGAGACCTCACCCTGATAGGGTTGAGAGGGGAGGGCTCTGGTCCCTCTCCTGCTCCCCCTCCCATGGCTCTTGGTTTTTGCCCAGTCCCTGGCTCAACCCAGGTCATCCCTCCCGGGGAGTGGTTTTTTGTAGATGATCTCCTAGGGGGAGATCCTTCTCCACTATCTGCGCCCCTCCCGACCGGCTAGGGTTTCCTTGGTTGTTTTTTCGGACTGGTGCTTCCCAGGGATCCCTGTTTGGTTGGGGATCCCTTCCATTTTTCCCTCAGGCTTCCCCCTGGGGTTTTTTGTAGGTGATTCACGTGGATCTGGTCCCCTGCCTTTCTCAGTGCGATGGAGGTGACGGTTTAGGGTTTTGACAGCTTCCCCCTTTTTCTTATGAATCCTTGACAGGCTCTGTGCTTGGACAGGATTCTTGGTCCCTGTTGTTGGGATCCTCTTCTATTTTCCCGGGGCGAGTTCCTTGTGGTGCAACTCTCTGGTCACTTCCTGATGGACTAGATCCTCTCTGTGCTGGCTGTCGGCTTCCTACAGGATGGCTCTTGCTAAACTGAATGTTTTCCCGATGGACGGGATGGTTTCTCCATAGGGCGAGATCCGCCAAATCCATCGGTTTTCCCGCGGGGCGGGATCCTTTCTTTTCTGCTGGTTTCCCGGATGGCGGGATTTCCTTGTTGCTTCCCACTAGGCGGGACTGTTTGTGGTGGTTTTGACTGCTTCTCTCGAGGCAGGATTTTATTGTAACAATTTTTCTTTGCTTCCTGCTGGGCGGGATCTTCTCGATGGTGGTTTTTGGCTACTCCCCGCTGAGCGGGATCTCCAAAACTACTTTTTTTCTTATTTGTTTGTTTCCCACCGAGAGGGATTGTTTCATGCTTACTGTTACCGCTGGGCGGGATTTCTGTTTTGGTGTTCAGTTTCAAGGGATTGATGCCCTAGGCCCATTGCTTATGTAATCAGGTTTTGGGATCCTTGTTAAAACCCGCTATAAATACAAACACATAATTATCAAAAAAAAAATAATAATAATTTGTAAATCATTTATAAATGAGAGGATAATCGAATAGAATAAAATTTGGAAATAGCGGGTAATATGGGATAACCTCCAATTTAATTGATATTACATGGGCAATTATGGAAAAAGACATCAAAGAACAAAATAGTTAGTCATTACATAGGGCATATTATAAGGAAATGAATTCTATAGGGGTACACTCTTCCAAAATAATACTAGAACCTTTTGCAAACCCAAAGAGATAACAAATAATATTGGATTAACTTCATCTATGTATCATTTTCCACCAATGAAGTGGATCTCATTCCCATTTTGGTATATTAATTTTTGTGTTATGTCTAGATTCTTAATCTATGCATTTTAGCAAGTGTTTTTATTATATTCTCTCATATTATATCTATCATGTTGAGTAGATATATTTTGGATTTGCTATTTTCATCAAATTTAAAGCTTATAATCATTTTTGTAAAGTTTTCAAGTCTAGCTAAGAGTTTTTGTAGGCTTTAATAATGGTTTGTGATGAGTGATTATTTGGCATATATTTTTGTAGTAAATTGTTTCATTTTTATATTTAATTTATGATTATAATATATTTTAAGTTAGTTGTTTCTGTTTATTTCTGTGATTTGTTAGTTAAAAATATGAATGCAGTTAATCTGAAAAATGTGTGCATTTCATGTAAAATACGTTCGAGTTATGAGTAATTATGTAGGAAAATATTGAAGGATGCTCCATAGATGCACGATGTAGTAGCACAAGCTTCAAGATACACCTTGGATGAGAGGAGATGGATATAAAGACAAAGGATTAAGAAGACTCTAGGCACGGTGATAGAACAGTGGTTGAATACTATTACAGAATATGGTAGCTGAAGTATGTTACGGAAGATAGTTACCGAAGTATGTTGCAGAAGGTAGCTACTGAAGACTATTACCGAAGAGAAATTTTACCAACAGTTATCGAAGAGAGTTGACCAAGTTAGTTGATCGACATTGCATGCCACATCAGTGACAACATGGCGCTCTTACATGGCAATAAAGGATTACAGTCAGCTTAGATTAAGTTGACTTGTCACATATTCTTCATGAGGATATTGTGATTAATAAAGTTGTTATAACTTTATTCCATAAACATTGTATAATTGGAATATTGTTAGGATGATTAGATTTAGATGCAAGATTGTTTGGTCCTTTTCAAGAATAAAGGACATATGGTTATGTGTATATCTTGCAAAATATTTAAGTTAGTATTATTTTGTTATGTTAGTTCATAAAGTGCCACTTGGACCACTTAGGATGTTTACTGAGTCCAAGCAGAATTAGGAATTGCATTAGTTTAGATTATTCTCGTTAGTGCATAGTTGTCGCATTATCAAGTCCACAACTCCACATGGCAAAATACGTGGAAGAATATTACTTAAAATTGTCCAAGTCACAATATATATTACATAGGGAGACCTTTGAAAAGGTCTAATGTAGAATTGTCTAAAGCTAAATAATCTAAGGGAGAAATATCAAATGTTCAATGTGTCTATACAATTTTTGAGGAAATGCGCCAACATGTACATTTGAATTTCCAACAATA
Source organism: Wollemia nobilis (assembly GCA_028583015.1). NCBI lineage: Eukaryota > Viridiplantae > Streptophyta > Pinopsida > Araucariales > Araucariaceae > Wollemia > Wollemia nobilis. Next base: position 1,823,834 of record JAQPPZ010005211.1, read on the forward strand.
AAAGTAGCACTTCATTCTTCGCATATGGTAACTATGTCATTTATATTTACTGCTTAATTTCTTTTATGTAGTTGTAATTGTAATCTTCCTACATTCATAGAATAAAATAATGTTAGGAATAGTTATGCATCTTAGTTACTAAGATAAAGTAGTTTAGGGGAGAAAGACTTACACTATCCTCTAGGAGGTAGGGCCCACTCCTACAGCCAATCCCTAATCTCTCACCCCTACAATAGGTTAGAAATAGTTAATTAACCTTAGAATATAAAATAAATTAAATTGCATTTTCATAAAATATAAAGTCAGAATAGATAAATAAAACTAATTGCACGAGGATCCTCAACAATAGATAAATTCACCAATAGATCAACTCATCAATAGGTAATTACTATTAGTTATCCTCATTAATAGATCAATTCATTAATAGGTAATTATCATATTTACTGCATAAATCATAAATTGCATTTTATTTTCATTCTTACACAATTTAATTTATATTTATTACTTTTCTACAAACACCTAAAACTAAAAGAGATCTGAATTAAGCTTAGCATTGATCCCCATGGTACAATATATACTAGATTCCTACTCTTTAAATCTAACCTTGATTACCCTCGGATTGATAAATTAAATGTAAGCTATTACAACCGATCATTTTGGCATCATTGTCGGGAGAGTAGCATCATAGTGGTTAATCAGAAAAGTTGTTTGGCAATGCAAAAAGGTGAGGCTTACTTGTATGTGGAAAGAGGTACGTATGAGTCCTTGGCATGCATATGAGTCAGAGTGGCATGAGATGGTCCCAACAAGCCCCTTCATTTGACATTGAGGTTCATTTCTCTTGAGGAATCAATTTTACTACTTTCTTAATTAGAATTTTATTTCTACAAATTTTATTTCCTACAAATTTTCTAGCTTTGGGTGATTATTATTGTTTAGTTTGACTTAGGACCTATGAGAAAAATAGGAAGTAGGTATGCCTGAGTGAGACAAACATACTAAAATACCCCTAAAATTGGCTTAGGACCCTATCAGAAGTAGGAAGTAGGTATGGTTGAGTGACACAACCATAGTGAAACCCTCCTAAACAATCAAACAAATAGTAATAGTTTAACCTTTTATTTACCAGTTAATTTTACTTTTCCAATTTCATTTTGCTCCTAATGTGCTAATATTAGATGTATAAATATTCGTAGGAACACGAGTCACACCTAATTTTAGCAAAACATTAGGATTGTTAAATTTTACTTTTTCAGCAATATTTCATATTATTCCTAGTGTGCTAAGGTTGGTTGTATAAATATTCGTAGGAACGTGAGTCACATCTAATTTTAGCAAAACATTAGGATTATTGTGAAATTTTATTTCAATTCTTCCCTACTGTATTAAGGATAGTTATAAATTCAATTGTTATGATTTGTATCTAAACTTGACAATAGTGGGATTAAAACAGAAAATCAAAATCAAAACCCAAAAAAAACCAAAACCAAAGAGAGAAAAGAGAATAAAAAATAAGTTGCTAGATGGTGGAAAATAGTCTGAATCAGTCTACACTTATAGACCTTAGAGAACTATTGATAAAACAAGAAGTTAACCTTATTTTTGAGCAAGGAAATAGAGCATCTAGTAAGGAGTGGGAGTGTCTATATGAACGCATTGACATTATTAAAGAAAAATTAGATGAATTGAAGGAAATCAAAAGGATTGACATAGCAAAAACTCTAGGGATGAACTACCATTCATCTTACCTAGATCTTAAAAGGAGTTGTGAGCATTGGATTTGGGATAGAAGAGCAATAGTAAATCCAACAATTTACCCTTGGAATCAATATTTTGAAGACTCCTCTCATTCACAAGTTCCTCGAGTTCCTCTAGAAAAGAAAGAAGTAGCCCTAGAATATAACAAGAAATATCACAAGATACCTAGAGTTGTGCGCTTTAGGGAGCTGTGTCAAGATTTACGCTGTGAGTTACAATTTGGAAATCTCGACCCCATTCCAACTCAAGCTTTTCTCATTCAATTGATTCAATTAGTGATAGACCACTTTAATTTTGAATAAGAACACTTCATGACACCCGAACAACTTGATCCAATCAACGATATTCATAGACTATTCAAGGAATATTAGACATGTTGCAAAAACAAGAGAACTTAGAAAATTCATGAGCAGACCTAGAGACTCTAAGGGAAGATTTATAAAGATCAACAAATTAGAAGGAAATTTCCAAAGAGACTTTAGTAGGCAGCCTAGAATTTATAAGTTAGAAGAATTTGAAACAACAACATCAACCAATCAAGCTAAAATCCTAGAACAAGATCCCAACTCATACTTATTACCGAAACCAGAATTTGACAATCACATAGATCCTTCTTCTATTTTTACTGAACCCATACCTGGTCCAATTCTTGAAATCTTACATTCAATTATGGCTGACCAACAAAGTGGGTAGGGAGAAGTAGAAGAGAACCAAAGGGGGAATGAACAAAGATAGAATAGAGACCAAAGAAGAAATGGGTAAAGAAAGACATTTGCCTTCCCAATATTACATACAGATGGGACAACAAGAGAACCTAAGTCAGTCTCTATTTTTGTATTGCCCACCTTCCATGGGAAACCACATGAAGATCCAGATGCTTTTCTTTTCGAATTTGAAGTAGTGTGCCAAGCTTACTTTTACACTACCGATGAACAAAAGCTAAGGTTGTTTCCCTCTACTCTTAAATATGTAGCTTTAATATGGTTCATGGGTCTAGGAGAAAATATTTGTAATCAATGGGATGGAGAACATGGATTAAAAGAGTTATTCCTTGAATGATATCAGGATTACTATAGAGTTAGGGATAAGAAAGTTGAGCTATTCTACATGAATAAAAAAGAAGAAGAATCTTTGGAGGATTACCTTGAGAGATTTCTATTTGTTGGGTCTAGAGTAAATATAGACCTTGATGAAGAAATCTTAAAAGAACTCTTTCTAAAAGGACTAAAAGAAGATGTCCTTGAGGTTCTGAACCTTATGGAAAAAGGAGATATCCATATTATGGTATTTGAAGAGATTGTAAACCTTTGCAGAAACTATTCAAGAAATAAACCTCTAAGGAGTAATAAGTATACATCTACAAGAGGAGTGACAAGAGCAAAAATTGGAAACATGTTGGAAGGTTTAAAAACTGATTTGTTAAGTACCTTGACTACATATTTGGATTTAATGGATAAGAAGCCAAAAGCACAGGATAATGAAGAAATCTACTATCATAGATGTAGGAAAAAGCACAACTTGAGAGAATGCCCTCTCAACATTACAAACATTTCCAATATTGCTACTTGTAAAATTTGTGATAAAAGTCACAAAACTGAAAACTACAAATACATCTCCATTGTTAAAGCTGCCATAAAGGAACCTGAAGTTGAAGAGGTAGAAGACATTTATTTTGTAGCCCAAATATGGAATGGTCCATTCAATGGACCACCAAATTGGTCAAACCCTAGTTATTCCAACTCGCAAAGGCCTAATCAATGGTCTAATGCACCAAACTAGACAAATTGGAATTCTTATTCAAACAATCAAGACTGGAACATACCCCCATGGGCCCACTTTATGGCCAATACCTATGGAAATCCACCATGGAATCAAGGAATTTCAAGTCAAAATAGTTGGAATACTAATGGCCAATATAACCAGGGAGGATCTGGTTGGTCTCAAAATCCATCACAACAACAGAACTTTCAAAACCAATTTAGGGGACAAGCCCCTCAAAATCCACCTCAAAATAGACTTCTTCCACCTCCAGTTAATAATAATAATCCTCCTAAGCAACCTCCTCTTCCAGCTCAACCAATCCCTAATCCTAACAACAACAAGAACATTCAACAAGCCTATGAAACTAGTGAGACATGTTCCATATCTATAGCACCTTGTCAACAAATTCAATTGAGATCGAGAAAAGTATTGGAAAACAATGTAACTCTCACAGAGCTTGAAAACCCCACTACATATTTGTTCGAAAAGGAGGATAACAATGAAAAGGAAATAGAAAATTCACCAGAAAACATTCCAACAAAACAACAAGAAATCCAAATTCCTCAAAGGAAGGAAGTAGAGGTACCATTTCCTCAAATATTGGCAATACCAAAAGAACCATCTAAGCCAACCTTTAACTTCCTTCAAGAGTTAGAAAATGTTACTATCAAGATTCCTTTATTACAAGCTATCAAGGATATACCCATCTATTCCAAGCTCATTAAAAACATATGTACAAATTTAGGAAGGAAAAAGAAGAATGAAGCCCAAACTATTCAAGTCATTGGACAATTGTTTGAGATAATAATGGGAGGTAGGTCATTACCAAAATACACAGATCCTGGAATACCTATACTCATGGTACACATTGGTGACATAGCCTTGCAAAATATTTTGGTCGATTTAGGAGCCACTATTAATGTCATGACTAAAGAAACAGCAGAATCTTTAGGGGTACATAAATTGCAATCAACTTCTATTGTACTCCAACTCGTAGATAGGTCTACTATTAAGCTAGAAGGAAAACTAGAAGATGTTATAGTCTCCATAAGTTCATGGGAATACCCTGTAGACTTTATAGTCTTACAACCCAAGAAAAAGTTAGGGGGACATCCCTTAATTCTAGGGTACCCATGGCTCGCAATAATTGATGCTTACATTAGTTGTAGATCAAGAAATATGACTATTTTTGATGGTAAGAATACTAAAGACCTTAGCCTATTCCCTGAATCAACAATAGAAGATGAATTTCCAAAGCAATTATGGTATGATTTCCCTCATGATTTTGATGAAATCCAAACCTTATCAATCAATGTTCTGAGTGAACATCTTCAACAAGAGGTTGAGGGACCATTACCATTACTATTAGGAAATCGAAAAGAAGATCAAGGTCAAGATAATGGTTGTTCATCTGAATCTACCATGGCTATTAATGAGGCAAGCACAAGTCAGTCTCAACAAATGATACCATATGACTATTACTTAAATATTCTTGAACATGAGATAATGGGGATAGATGCAAACACAAAAAAATGCAAGCAAATAGATATCACACCAGGAAGAACCTTGAATATCAGTGATGAGCTCACAAGCATACAAGAATCACAATTAATAGACGTGCTTAAGAAATATCAATCAACATTTGCATGGAACTACGAGGATATGAAAGGGATACATCCAAATGTTTGTACCCATCATATTTTTATCCAAGAAGGATGTTATCCAGTAAGACAACCCCAAAGAAGATTGAATCCAACTATGAAAGATGTGGTTCAGGAAGAAATCATTAAACTCTTGAAGGCAGGATTTATATATCCAATTTTTGATAGTCAATGGGTGTCACCTCTTGTGATAGTCCCTAAAAAGAATGGAAAATGGAGGATTTGTGTGGACTATAGGGAATTAAACAAAGTAATGAAGAAATATTATTTTCCCTTGCCATTCATTGATCAAGTTCTTGATACATTGGTTGGAAAGAAATATTTCTACTTTCTAGATGGGTTTAGTGGCTATAATCAAGTTTCCATAGCTGAGGAAGATCAGGAAAAGATAACCTTCACATGTCCAGTAGGCACCTATGCTTATAAAGTCTTACCTTTCAGATTATGCAATGCACCTACCACTTTTCAAAGAGTTGTTTTGGCTATCTTTGCTGATTTAATAAATGAGTGTGTAGAAGTCTATATGGATGACTTCACAGTCTACGGTAATACCTTTGAAGAAACCTTGTCAAGCTTGCAAAAAGTTTTGATTAGATGCCAAGAGCAAAACCTCTCTTTGAGTCATGAAAAGTGCTTCATGATGATGAGAGGAGGTATTGTTCTAGGACATTATATATCAGAAGAAGGTGTTAAAGTAGATCCTACAAAAATACAAGTTATTCAATCCCTTCAACCTCCGAAAACACAAACAAAGGTGAGAAGTTTCCTAGGACATGCAGGATACTACCGTAGATTCATTAAAGACTTCAATAAAATCATTGCTCCCATGCTTAAGCTCTTAACTAAAGAAAGTGAATTCAATTGGACTGAAGCATGTCAAGAAGCCTTTGAAGTTATAAAAGATAAATTGATTACTGCTCCAATCCTGAGAGGACCAAATTGGGAATTACCATTCCATATACATTGTGATGCTTCGGGTTACGCAATAGGGGCAGTATTGCAACAAGTTGAGAACAAAATACCTTATGCTATCTATTATGTAAGTAAAAATTTGCATGGAGCCGAGCTTAATTACATTGTTACTAAAAAATAATTTTTAGTTGTAGTCCATGCCATCAATAAATTTAAACATTACATAACAGGGTATGAAGTATTTGTTCACACTGATCACTCTACCATTAAATACTTAATGAACAAAGCGACAGTAGGAGGTAGAGTGGTTAGATGGCTTCTTTTGCTACAAGATTTCAATGTCACAATCATAGATAAGGTAGGAAAGGATAACGTCATTGCAGATCACCTATCTCGTATGCAAATATTTGATGATGATGAGTTAATTCCTGATAATTTCCTAGATGAACATTTGTTTGCTCTTTCTATTTTTACTCCTTGGTATGCTGATATTGTAAATTACTTAGTAACAGGAAAAATACCTCAAAACTATACACCGCATGAGCGTAGAAAATTAATACATCAAAGCACTCCTTATATGTGGATCCATGGAGTCTTGTTTAGAAGATGTCCTGACCAAGTAATTAGGAGATGTGTGCAAGAAGATGATGTATATGACATCATTCGAGAAGCACATGAAGAACCCTATGGAGGCCATTATGCCACCCAAAGGATAGTTAGTAAAATACTTCAAATTGGTTACTTTTGGCCTACCATGAATAGAGATGTCCATAAATTTATTGATAGATGTGATGCTTGTCAAAGAGCTAGTAAGCCTACCCCTTCGATGGAGATGCCTTTGGTTTCACAAGTAGTATTTGAACCATTCGAGAAATGGGGAATTGACTTTGTTGGACCAATAGACCCTCCAAGAGAAGGTAATAAACACATACTTGTGTGTACATATTATGTTACTAAGTGGGCTGAAGTTAAAGCTTTACCACGAGCACAAGCTGAACCAGTTGTTGATTTCCTTTATGAAAACATTATGCAATGCTTTGGAGCACCTAGAGAGTTAGTTTCAGATCATGGAACCCAATTTCTCTCCAAATTAATTGAGCACTTTGTTGACATATATCAAATAAAATATAGGAAAACCTCACCATATCACCCTCAAGCCAATGGACAAGTAGAAGTTACGAACAGAGAACTTGAAAAGATCATTACAAAAATCGTAACTATTAATAGGGGTGATTGGGCTGAGAGATTGAAAGAAGTTGTATGGGCATACAATATAACTTGGAAAACTACCATAGGATTATCACCTTATGAAATGGTCTATGGAAAACAAGCTATCATGCCCATCGAATTTGAGATAGAAACTCTTCGCACAATGGTACAACTTGACATGAATTTGGACAAAGCACAGAAAGCTAGATTGGAAAAGTTAAACATTCTGGATGAAAGGAGACTAGAGGTATTACATAGGACTGAAATAACCCAACAAAAATGAAATAAATGGCATGATAAACACATTGTACCATGTACATTCGAATCAGGATATTGGGCCTTGTTGTTTGACTCTCGTTACCAAGACTTTCAAGGTAAATTGAGGACAAGATGGCTAGGACCCTATGAAATTAAAGAGATATTCAGAAATGGTACAATCAAGCTTAAGCCTATAGATGATTCAACAAGGAAACTACTAGTAAATGGCCATAGGCTTAAACTTTATAAGAAGCCATTATCTAAGGAAGAATTCATACACCACCTTAAGCAGCAAGCCGAATTGCAGTACATCTCTGAACTGCAATCAACCACTATTGAATAATAACTTCTCTCTCACATAAAAAAAAATTATGCTTCCTTTGTTTCATCATGAAGTTTCTATATTTGTAGTATTTCTATCTTATTTTCATCAATTTTTAGTCTCAATGTTTCAAAAATAGCCCAAGAAGATATTTCTTTAAAAATCTTGTAGGAAAATGACTATCATATGTTGCATAATACCTTGTTTGCTAGATAAAATCTAGGTGTTTTTCAATTACTCAAACAACACTAGTGTTTTGAGCAAATTTTCATTGAAAGTCAAGCAATATTTTGATGTTGTAAGTTATTCCTAGTCAATCAAAAGTTTTCTTGGACTACGCACATTTGAACATATAAAAACATTGTGAGATTTGGAGAGATTAACTCATGTGTTACTATTGCCATAAGTGAATAGTTTCCCTTGCTTATCCATCTATGTGCATGGTCTAGAGTACTAATGAATTGGCAAAAGGACAAGCTCACCCTTCATCCCTAAAAAGAAAAAAAGGAGAAGAATAGTAAGGATAGGATCAAATTCCCATCAAGACTTTGATAGAGTGGTTGGGAATCCAACTCCCCAAAGTTCTTACTCCTTCACAAAAAAAAATCCCTTGCTCCTCATATAATCGAGCAAGTATCCCAAAAAGTATCTTCTTGCTTCCCTAAAAATAGGCAAGAATCCCAAAAAGCAATAAAAATCCCTTGCTCCCTCTCAAAATGAGCAAGTATCCCAAGAAAAGTCAAATAAGGGTAAAAGAGCTTGAATCCCTAGAATTCTTAGTATCTCAAAAACCATGGGGTGATCCTCATTACAACAATGGGTTGAATGAAACCCACCTAGCAATAAGGTATCCTTACGCAATAGCACTAAGTCTAGACAAGACCTATGGATGCTCAAAGATAAGCTAGCTTGTTGGCATAAGTGATCTTTGTTGTTACTCAATCCTTACTCATAATGGGAAATGAATACTCACTGCACACATAGTTGGTCCTTGAGAAGCTTGAAAATATTAGGATAACTTTAACACCATATTGATTTGTGAAATGAATAGATGAAGTTGTTTAAAAGTCACTAGGATGTTTGAAGTCTTTGAGAAATAACTCTAGAATATCATAAGCAGGCAAAAGTCAGAAGCAAATTCTTATGGAAGTACCATAGTTCATTTTCTCCTACAAAAATATGGCTTGTATCTCTCAAAACTTTGTATCTCTTAACAGAAGCCATCATAATATCAGGATATCTATTCCATTTTTCTAAATGATTGAAAATACCCCAAGCCTTTGATAGATATCTATTTTTGCATACATTGATGACTGATATCAAGCTTTATAATCATTATTTTTCTCTCACTTGGATACTCCTTAATGAAATTCAGGAAGCACAATCACAAAAATTATAATAAACCCCCATAAATAAAACTTATTATTATATTATCCACCAATATAAATAAAACACCCTTCATCTTGTTTTGGCTATATAGCCAAAATTATAGTTTGGGGGAGGTAAAATAGAGGTATACAAAGTTCACAATACAGTTTGGGGGGGAGAAACAGGTAAAGTATCTTCTCAAACTCTAACATTTTCATAGGTATCTTCGATAGAATTCTTTCGTAGATATCTTTCGTAGATGTCTTCCATAGATGTCTTCCATAGATGTCTTTTGTAGATGTCTTTAGAGGTCTTCGTAGATGTCTTTATAGAGGTCTTCTATAGATGTCTTCTGTAGATGTCTTCTATAGAAGTCTTCCATAGATATCTTCTATAAATATTTTCTGTAGGTATATTCAGTAATAATCTTATGTAATAATATTTTGTAACAATATTCTATAGTAATATTCTATAAGCACCATCCATAGATGTTATCCATAATGCATATCATAAAATATTTTAAGTGTCAAAGCTTAAATCAGCCCAGATATGAGAGACACATGGCAATTCAAAAAATGACAAAAGTGATAAAGGTGTGTCAACAAAGAATATAAGGGAAACATGGTAGTAATATTTTAAGTAAAATTGAGGGGAACAAAATAAAAAAAATTATATGTTAATGAAATATTTTTTATGTGTACACGAAGGCGGAAATGAGAAGCCCTCTTATGATATGTACGCCACGTGCCACCCTCTTATGATGTGTATGCACAAACTGGTGCCACGTGCCATTAATTTTAAACCCTTCTGAAAGCACAGATGTTCTCGAGGGTTGGAAATAAGAGTTCAAAGAATGATGGTCTATTGGAATGCGTGCATGCAAAAGTAAATGAGTGAGGATGTGGACCAATATAATTGGTCATAGAATGTAGCATCAACAATAAGTACCATGTGGATGAAACATGGCATAAAACATAGCAAACGAAAAAAACATGTGGGTTAGTGACACACTGGAGGACAAAGGAATAAACATGATAAATGATTAAAATAATATTTTTAACCATCGGGTGATCAAAAGATATTTTAACACTTAGGAAATAAAGTCCACCCTCACCATGCAAGGTGGTGGGTAGGTTTGGTGCCAAAGGGAAATTGACCACCCTAGAGCCTATGTTGATGAATGACAAGTGGATTCTCTTTCGCCAATCAAGAGAAGATGTGGATGGACAATGCTAGCCATTGATTAAAATTTGAATGGAGGGTTGCGATGGAAGGAAGGAAACCCATGATGAGTCTAGAAACTTTGCCATGATAGCGGTAGAGGGAGATGATTATCGATGCATGGCTTTTACCGACCAATTATACATCAGGACATGGATTTAAATTCTTTACCATTGATTAAATCCAAATCGATGAATGCAATCTACCAGACATGATACTTTCTTCACCATTGATAAGAGTTAGAATGGTCACCACCATCGATGAGAGTTAAACTAGTCACCATCATTGGATAAGGGAAATCAAATGGTGTAGAACCTCTACATGGCTAAAACTCCATGTAGAGGAAAATAAACCCTAGAATTATTTTTCCCTTTGTAGAAGGTCGTAAAATATCACCAAAAATTATCTACAATCGAAATGGAGTTGGAACATCACAGATTTCTACTATAAAAACAAGATCGAACCATGAAATTACGAAGAGGAAACATGGGTAAAATATTTTAGAGAATTACGACGTAGGGTGACAGAGTTCTGGCGAGGCAAAAAAGTGAAAATGATAGGTAAATTTATTTTACTATTTTAGTTTTATTTTTAGTCATAATCAGATATTTTAAAATACCCTAATCATTCTGCTACAGATGTAATTAACGAATATTTTTTAGGAAGTTATGCAGAAGGTTAGGTCAGAATTAACGTTGTTTATTATGGAGTAATTAACGAATATTTTTAGGAGTTATGCAGAAGGTTAGGTCATAATTAAAACTATCTATATCGATAACAGAACCTATCAATTTTTATGGATTTTTAATGCTAAATGATTTATGAAAATTACTCCTAAAATTCTACGTTTTTGCTTAGTCCTTTATGAAGATAATGAATTATTTTGAAAAAAATTGTAAGATGTATTTTTTTGTGTGTGGGTGAAATATTGTTGCAGGTTTCTCAGCTCCTAAATTTTGAAATTTCTTACCATAGAATCCTATCTACCCTCTACCCTAAAATCCATACCCCATTCCATGTTTCAAAAATGTAGTGAACCCTCATCTATCAAAACACAGAATCCTAGTGATTCTGTAACAGAGTTGTTTCAAAGAGCCAGGTGGTGGGATGCCCTCACAAAATTCAGAGGGCACGATCAGGGGGTGGCCAAACAATTTGTTCTAAATTGTAACCCCACAAAGATGACCACATGAGTTGAGACATCCAATTTGACCTTAACCCAAGTATTATTTTTAAAGTACTAGGTTTACCAGAGGTAGGGCTACCATATTATAAAAACCCCTCTAAAAGCGTCACCCAGCTAGTGGTAAAATTTGAAGAAAAATGCACCATTATTTGAGACAAAGAGGGATGGATTAAGGGTGTTGCTACTGCTTCACTTCCTCTCATGTGGTAGGAAGCCATCATCCTAATTATCAAATTCTTCACCCTAGAAGGACGTATGTCCACCTGTGCAGCCTACCATATTCGCATGTTGATAAATTTAAAATTCTCAAAGAATAATGATTGTGTTATCAACCTACCGTATTTTCTGTTTTAGTCTCTAAAGTCTATTATTATTCATGTTCAACCTAAAAACCCTCAAGAAAAACCTAAATTACATTTACTTGCACACCATGGCCTTATCAAATTGATAGTTTTGAAAAAAGCACATGAAGTTAAAATAGCTTGGAATAGAATAGTCGAGGAGTCTAACCTGCTAGAATACTCTGAGTCTACTAAAAATGAGCTTGAGGAAGATAGTCCATCTGAGGAAGATCATGAGTCAGATAGTCAAGAGGAGGAATCTGAGTCCCCAAAATATAAATGTTGACCCACCAAAACTACTAAACCAACCCAGCCTACATGAAAAACTTGACATCAGAAACATACTCCTAAAACTCATGAGAAAGGAAATATATCAGGGCATGAATCTAACTTACCCACACATGAACCAGCTATTGAAACCCTGTCTCACCTTCGAGCACAAAATATTGTTTTGCAAATAAAAATTGATAAATTGAGGGAGGATTTCGTAGAGCATTCAAAATTGGTCCAATGAGCCCTTGCTCTCTAGATAGACATGATTAAGCAACTCTCAATGGATAAGGTGATGAAACCTATTGATTCCATCAATCGACCACCACCTATCGATGCTTCCCCTAACAAAAGCTCCACCACCGATAGAAAGAAAAAAAATCTATTAATTTCAGTAAAGTGGCCTACACCAACAAGCCCTTTGACTTTTCTAAGCTTCTTGAGGAAGAAAGTTCCCAACCATTCATCAGTCTAACACAACAGAATCAATCGAAAAGACCAGATCCTTCCACCAAGATAGGAACTGCACCTGAGAATCTTGTCTTAAATATTGGGATACCTCCAAATATTAATGTAGTAATAGACAACATAGTTGCATCAATTGAGAAACCTCCACCTTCTCAAATGCAAGATGCAGAGCAGAGAGAGGATTCCCTCAAGGTTGAACATATCAAAATAGTCATGGTTGAGACATCGATTGGTGAATAGAAGGCCAAAGAGTAGGTACAAAAGGTGAAACGAGAATGCAAATTACCACCAACAAGACCCCCATCATCAAGAATTTCCACCCGATGGACACAAGTCGGATGAACTAAAAAAATTGTTTAAATATTTTATGATTTTCAGACTTAAATATTTGATATGTATATTATTATTATCTATAAAATATTCAATGTTTTCTATTTGTAGATATTTTAGTAACATATATATCTCTGAAATAATATTGTAAATAGTATTTTATGTTTGAACTTGTTCGTATATGTAGTGTTTGATGTTTTACGATCATAGTTTTAGCACATTATTGCAGTGAAATAATTTGGAGAACTCATTTTTCTGCTAAGAATTGTTATGTTATTATGCTCTTGCAGGAACTGTTCTCTAAAAACAATTGTAAACAATATATTTTTCTGTAGATGATCAGATGTTCTGCATTTATTGATGAAATTATTTCTGTTACAAGAAATTCCAGAAATCATTATTTTTTGATCTTCTTAATAGTTTATGAGAAATTTGTATTGTCATAGGAATGATTTGTGACAACCTAGAATATTCTACTTTCAACTGTAGATATCAGTACTTTCCAATCTATTTGATAGATTCTATAACTGTAGACACCAAAATCTAGCACCCTTTAGTTCACACTCACCACCTCACCATCAAATCCTACATAATAAATATATATGCCTAAGTTCTAACTTAGGGATATAAAATCCTGCACATCTTTATATTTTACTAATTTAGTTAATCAGGAAAATCACCCTAGGATACCTTGTCTACCCATTGGACATGTATCTTGGACACTTAATCCAAAATCCATACCACATCTTACCCACTCCTATTTCCTTTGTCTTGCACATGAGACAGATTCCCAACACCCATGCCACAACTCCTTTGTTGTTGTCCCCTTGTCCCTTCACATAAAACAACATCCCACTTCACTTGGAGCCACATCACACTAGTTAAGTGAGCCACAATGAGTGACTCACTGTAACTGCCCCTTCCACCTAGAAGTTTAGATTTACCACTTGGCAAGTCAATCTTGCCACCTCACATTCCCCTCCAAAGCCCCAGGTTGCCTATAAAGGCACCATCAATCCACCAAACAAAGGGATATAAATTTGTGTATCGATAGGCTATCGAAATACTTCCAGAATCGATGAGAAACTAAGAGTGTGAGCTCTCATCCAATCATTGACATGCATCCCAAGGTGACCTGTCATCTCAGCTGAAACCGCCTGGCTAGTTTTATAGTAAAAAAATGCATCTACAGTTTCACAACTGTAGGTCTGTGGTTTCTAGCTCGTAACCACATTCCTGTGGTTCCACAGTCTTGAACAAGTTTTTATGAATAGATATCAATAAATTATCACTTTGGTAGCAAGGCATTTTTAATTGGTGTTTCTACATTTCTTGCAAGCATTCCTTTCAAGGGTTTTTTTATTTGCATTGTTTGCAACAATTTATACAAGTGCTATTAACCCTTGTTTAATTCCCATGTGTGTAGGAGACAAGCATTTGAAGAGCTATTGAAGCTAAGAGTGGCCCCTACATCGGATACCAAAGCCCACTCACCCCTTGGAGTTGTATCAGAGGAATGAAGAGTGCCCTATCTTGCTAAGGATTTGGAAGAATTTACCTCTTCTCTCAAAACATTGTAACACCTATCAGAAGGATAAAATCATTGTAACATTACCCCCAACACATTTGGGGCAATTCAAAATATCCATTGTAACATTGTATCAAGCATTAATACAAAGGAACATTCTTTTTGGCAAATTTCTCTTTTTGTGTTTATCTTATTTATTGTGCTTAGTTATTTTGCTACAGAGAATGGCGATCACGGTGAGAACCCCTAAGGGTCCTATTTTGCTTTGAATTGCTATCTAAATCTATTTACTAATCTTTGTGTGCACCTACAGGTTTATGGAATTCAAAGCATGCACATATTCAACTCAAAATCGATACATTCAAAAAGTCTTGCAGTTGTATCATTTATTGTAGAAATTTGGAAACACAGTTTCTGTCTGAGAAAATATAGGTGTGCGGTTCCTGGAGGGAGAAAATGTAGACATGCAATTTTTTCCTAAGAAAATATAGAAGCGCATTTACTACATCAGAAACATGAATCGGCGGTTAACAGTAGAAGGAGTAGCGAAAGAATCATAGGTTTGTACCTTCTGATCCTTGTTCTTTCTATTTCTTTATTTTATCTACATTTTTTTGTTAGCATTAAAAATTTTGGTCTTGTATGCTATTGTTTGCATTTATGTCTTAGAATAGAGAAATTTATTTAAAATTTTCATTCATACATACAATAACAAAAAAAAGCTAAAAATAATTTGCATTTGCATAATAGGGAATAGGTCATCCTGCATTCACCTGGTTAGAAATAATTGGAGTGTTAATTTTGGTTTTGGGTCTATAAAAGCCCCATATATTTTTGTTAGTAGAAATGACCCACACATCCATGGTTGGGACATCCTAGACACAAATGTGTGGTTGGCAAACTGCACATTTGTGGTTTACCAGAACTAACCATGCACCCACGGTTAGCCCTATCAAATAAAAACCAATTAGAATTAGACCTGAAGGTGGTATTTTTGCTCTTGATCTGTTGTCTTTCATTTTATAGTCTCTATTTTCTACATTTAGGTAGTGGTGAATCAGGTGAATTTGCTAATATTTTTTTTCTTCAAAGTCATATAATACTATTGAGGATTCCATGCACTTTTGCACACTATCCACAAACAAATTGAATGCATTGGCGTCTTATGATTGTACTTGAATAGACTTTAAAATTTCCATCAATGCTTCCCTATGAGGTGTTGATTGTTGTATTAGCTCATAAATTTATAATTTTTTTGAAGCCATCTTCAAACTCTATGTTAACTGGCTATTCAGTGTAACAACAGGGCGGTTGTGGAAAGGTGGTGGTGGCCCACTCGATCCAAGTTGTATGGGCACATGATTTGGTGATGTTATCAGAGACTGAGTTGTGTGATTAGCTTACCTTTGTCCATGGGTAACTATACTGATAGCCCCTACAAAACCTTGTGGTAGTTGAGACACATAATTAACCTGATTAAAATAAATTGTAGAAGTTTTTTCTCCCATCAGTTGTTGATTTACCTCTCGATGTGGCAAAGGTGTCTGATATATGCCTAGATTTTGGTTATTTTGGGATAGTGGGTTGTCAACTTTGATTGTACCCACTTCCAATAAATCTTGCACAATTCCTTTAAATCCACGAAAACCTTCAATATCATGTCCTCTTTGTCTATGATAGATGAAAAAGAGGTTTTCTTTGTAACTGAAAAAGAGGTGTTCTTTGTAACCTTTTTTCTTTGGTTTGTTAGGATCATCAAGTTTCATTTCTAGAAAATTAAAAAGTTTTGCCACATACAACTTCTGAAATACCAATGAATATGGCTCTTGTATTGGTGTGTAATTTCTTTTTGGCTTAAAATGATGTTGTTGTAGGGGTGGAACTACTTGATAATTTGATTATTATGATTGTTGTTGTTGTTGTTGGGGTTGTTGGATTTGTGTTTGAGTCGATTGATTTCTTGGAAGGGGAAATGCAATATAACATACTTCTTGGATGCCCTTGAATTATGGAAATGAAGTGTGTGCCTTCAACATTGCATCAATGCTTAAAATATGTGCATGAAGGTAAGGTACATTGCATACCAGCTAACATTGAACCTTTCAAGTATTGAAACTTTATTTCAAACCCATATTATCCATTGATACCATCAACACATCTAACCATCCAACCACTAGTCATTAGAACCATTCCATCCAACACCACATCATCAAAAGAACCCATTCTAGAAGAGTTGCCTATAGTTGACCCATATTTTGCATCCAAAAGTGTTAGCTAGTGCATCCTTCAAACACCATATTTCATTTTCAAATTACACCCACCCATCCTGCTAATCAATTGCCAACTCCATATAGTACACTTCAATATTCAAAGCCACCATTCATATTCAAATCAAAACCTACATCATCAACCACTACTTCATAGTCATTAGAACCCGTAGTCTCACAAATAGGGCCACCTATTAGAGATAATCCACCACCACCAATAGATCAAAGATCTAATGCTCAAGAACCCTCTTCATCCACTGAGCCATTAGCCACACAACCATATAGAGTTGTATTACATCTCACCCATCCAAGTATTGGTGAGTACATTATTGAAAATGTCATAGTTACACCATCTATTAAGTCAGTCAGATATTACGGTCACCCTCACGACCCACCTTTAGCTATAGGTGATATATATAGAATGGGTTCTCAAAAAAATGCAATCAATTTGATATTTGGAGGGATGGATTCTTCCTCAGACCCACCTCCTCAAAATGACAACTCTTTACAATATTTTAATGAAAACATTGATTATCTATCAAACCCAAGTTTCCTAGTGAGATATTTTCAAAGGGTTAGGTGGAAAGGATATGGACTTGGGAGACATGAAAAAGGTCCTCACCACATTATTGAACTAGAATATAGAGAGCCAAGTGACCACTCCGGTTTATGCTATAAACCTTCCATCACAAGCTCTTCGCTTAATCAAGCTTTCCAAGAACTTGACATAGAATGTGAACAAGAGGAGGAAAAGAGTGATGAGGAGGGTGAACCTAATGATGAGGATGAACAAATAAAAATTAGATACCAAATCTATAATTTCTACCCTCAGGATCAAGCCTTACAACAAGAAGCATAATATGAAGATCCTACTGAGATGGCATACCTTAGGCAATACCTTGAGACAGTAATACTAGGACCTCATACAAATGCTAATGGCTTCTGGATGAGTGACAGTGATGATGATGCAACTAAAATGATTTTCATCAACTATGCTCTTGAGATACAAGCCAAGAGAATACTCCAAGCTGAAGCACATCCTAAATGGATTAATCAAGAAGAAGAAGAGCCTCAAGAAGAGATAATATATGGATAAACCATGCAAAGAGATAACTGGTATCAAAAGAATATTCCAATAGACCATGCACTTTTTTGGCTAAACAAAGAGCATGAGGGTCCTAAACTAGAACCTCCTCCATCACATTGACAAAGCATACAACAAAACCAATCACACACATTATGTCAGTTGCAACCTAGAGAATATGACTCATCAATTCTTGAATCGTAGCCACTTCATTTCCATCAAGTCAACATGATTTACGTTGATTTTCTCACCCCACTCTGCAATCTATATGATGAGACAAAACTGATCCATATCGACACCAATTTCATGGCTATGGACATGATTTCATACCCACCATCCACTTATGAATTCATCATATCCGAAGAGTTGTTGCATGCTTCAAATGCTTATATTCCACAACAACCTTCATCATCAAACAATTCAATTTTTCAAACTGAGATAGATGGGGACACCCCATACACATTTGAAAATGTGGAAGATGATATCCACCTCATCCCAACTCCACATTAGCTAGAGGAAGGTTCTCACATGATAATAGAAGAGTCTATCGATATGAACCTTAGTGAAGACACATATAATCCCTAGATTGTCAAAATAGCAAAATAATTGTCCACAAAAGAAAAAGAACACATCATAAACATGCTTATCAAAAAGAAGGAAGTGTTCGCATGGTCCTACAAAGACATGCCTGGCTTAGATCCGGACTTGGTATTCCATAACCTTATGCTAGCACATGATGCCAAGTTGTTCAAGCAAAATCTTAGGAAGGTCCATCCAACAGTCACATTAATTGTGAAAGAAGATCTGCAAAATTTATTGGATGTACACTTCATAGTACCAATCGATTATCCTGAATGGCTTTCAAACATGGTACCCATTCACAAACCAAATGGGGGGATACGCGTATGCACTGATTTTTGAGATTTAAACAAAGCATGTCCCAAGGATGATTTTCCTTTACCGAATATTGATCAATTAGTAGACTCCTGTGTTGTTCATGAAATGATTTCCTTAATGGACGGTTTATCCAGATACAACCAAATTTGAATTAATCTCGAAGATCAATATAGAACAACATTTACAATGCATTGGGATACATTCTACTACAAAGTGATGCATTTTGGGTTAAATAATGCATGAGCTACATATCATCATGCCATGACATACATATTTCATGATTATATGCATAAGATAATCGAAGATTATGTAGATGATATTATTGCTAAAAAAAATGTGTCTTGAACACATAGATGTGTTAGAAAAAGCATTTGATCGATTGATAGAACATAAGGTAAGGTTAAATCCTAAGAAGTGTGTATTTGTTGTCACATCAATAAAAATTCTAGGATTCATTATTTCCAAGCAAGGCATTGAAGTAGACCCATGCAAGGTAAAAGAAATATTAGAAATGTCACCTCCAAAAAACTTGAAAGAGTTGCAAAGCTTGCAAGGAAAAGTTCAATCTATTCGACGATTCATTGCACAACTCTTAGATAAATGCGGGCCTTTTAATCGCCTGTTACAAAAAGGAGTGATATTTTATTGGAAAATTGAATGTCAAAATGTGTTTGATGATATAAAGAAATATCTGGCCTCATCGCGAGTTCTTATGCCACCTAAAATAGGATTCCCATTTCACCTATACATTTCTGCAATAGATTTTGCTTTAGAGACAATGCTAGCACAAAAGAATGAGAAAAATAAAGAGCAAGCAATTTACTACATCAGTCGAACATTGGTAAGTTACAAAAAAATATATGCTTATGTCGAAAAGTTATGTTTAGCAGTGGTTTTTTCCACTAAGAAACTTAGACATTACATGCTAAGCAATACCACCTATGTTATAGCTAGAGAAAACCCTCTGCGATACATGATGACTCACACTTACAACAACAACCACACTGCTAAATGGATAATGCTTTTAACAGAATTTGACCTCGAATTCACAAGTCAACAATCCATAAAAGGGTAATTGATAGCTGATAAATTAGCAGAAGCTCCACTACACAATGATAGACCATTAATAATTGAGCTTCTAAAAAATTTAGTATTTTCTATCACATAACAAGAAGAAGTGGTTTCACTTGAGGATGAAGAATATATGACAATGTTATTTGATGGATCCAATTGCAAAAAATGGCAAGGTGCAGGAGTTGTGTTTTACACTCTTGATGGAATACCCATTCCCTTATCATTCAAACTCGACTTCACATGCACTAATAATAATGCAGAGTATGAATCCTTAATACTAGGTCTTCATTTAGCTATAGCAATGGGAATAAAAATATTAAGCATTTTTTTGTGATTCTGAATTGGTAGTCTACCAAATAAAAGGAGAATACCAATGTAAAGAACCAGTCTTAAAGAAATACCACAAAGTAGCAATACAGTTGCTAGGAAAATTTGACTGGTATGAAATTAGTAACTTGCCATGATCGACAAATAGATTTGTAGATGCAATGGCTTCCTTGGGATCTCTCATCCCTAAAAATGAACATGAAGAATTGCAACTGCTAATCATAACAATAGTGTCTAAACCATCAATTAAAAAAGTAGAATCTATAGGTGAGAAGAATGTTTTTTTGATACATGTCGAACCTTACAATTCATACCTTGATGAGATAAAAGACTTTCTCAAATCAGGCACACTACCAATAGAAATGACATGAACTGCAAAAATAACATTCAAGCAAAGAGCCATTCGTTTCACTTTACTTGGAGATGTGTTATATAAACGAGGTTATGACAAAATATTACTACGATGTTTAAATCCAATTGAAGCAAAAATAGCAATATCATAATCCCATGGTGGTACTTGTGGTGGTCACTTTAGTGGAATGGCAATTGCAAAAATAATATTGCACATGGGATACTATTGGCCGAAAATGGAGAATGATTATTGCAAATACGTCAAAAGATGCCAAAAGTGCCAACATCATACAAACTTGACTCATGTGCCATCACAAAATTTGCAACCCTTTCAATTTTGTGGCCCTTTTCACAATGGGGCCTTGACTTGATTGGTAAAATAACACCTGCTTCATCAAGACAACATAAATTCATCATAACCGCTATAGAATACTTCACAAAATGTGTGGAAGCAATTCCAATGACCACTACGACCGAAAATCAAATAGCGGAGTTTATACTTTAGAATATTAACTATCATTTTGGAATACCCTCAAAAATAATTTTTGATAATGGAAAGTCATTTAATAATAAGGATGTTAGAGCATTGTGCAACAAATTCAAAATTCTACACAATTTCTCAACACTTTATTACCCACAAGCAAATGGGAAAGCTGAAGCAACCAACAAGACAGTCATATCTATTCTCAAGAAATTGGTAAAATATAATCATCGAGATTAGCATACTCACCTCCCTTTAGCACTATGGGCTTATAGAACAAGCATAATAACGCCAACGGGAGCAATGCCATTTTCACTAGTTTATGGTACAGAATCTATATTACCATTAGAGCTCGAGATACCATCCTTAGGAATTGAGATACAAGAATTCATGGATGATGATACAACTAGACAGGCACGTCTTGACCAATTGATAATTATTTATGAGAAACATATCAATTCTCTAGAATTTTTATGAGTATATCAAGATAGAGTCAAGTGCGCTTACAACACAAAAGTCCATCCTCACAAGTTTCAAGTGGGGGGCCTAGTGCTCAAAGAAAATAAAAAAAATACCGATGCTTTATCGTACTTAAGGGATAAATGTGTAGCAAATTAGTTGGGCCCATATATTGTAAAGCAAAATTTGGGACAAGCAACGTACAGACTTTCCAATTTAGAAGGGAAATTGGAGCCAAAACCACTAAACATTATGCACCTAAAGGTATTTTATGCATAAAATGACTTGCAATATATGTATATATATGTACATGGCTAAAACAAATAAAAAAATAAATAAAATAAACAAAATATTTCATTTTACAACATTGCATGTGTTTCACATTGTAAATAGATGTATTTTTAATTATATTTTTCATATTGCATTTACATTTCAATTATATGTATATACAAATATATATATATATATATATATATATATATATATATATATATATATATATATATATATATATATATATATATATATATATATATATATATATAGTTGCATCCATCCCATCCCTTGCTTAGTAATCTTTAATAGTGGTGATGATACAACCAAGAAAACAAGTTCCAAGAGTTGGGGGTATTCAACTAATATTCTTTACAACTCACAAATCATACACATCATATATGATATATCATACAATTTTCAGTCACTCAAACATGTCTAGTGAAAAACCAAACTTCATGAAGTGTCCAATTTTCTTTAGGACCAAGGCACTTTCATCACATTAAGAAAATATTGAGTATGGTAGATTGACCCAAAATCAATCTCTAACCAAATAAACTTTTACAAATCTTAAAACATATTGAATGATAGAAAGATAATGCCAATTTGGGTAAACCTCAAAGAAAAAAAAGTAAAATTCTTCACTTACCCTATCACGCAAAATAGTCCAAAAACAAAAATAGTGGTTATCACCACTACCATAGTGAAACAAAAAATATAAATAAATGTAGAGTAGTAAGGATAAAGTCACATTCTCATCATACTTAGGTTGAGAATCTGATTCCCAAAAACTCTATACAAAAAAAAAATTAACAACACACACCACATATCTCTAAAGCTGAAAAGATCATACTATGTTCCCATTAGAAAGTTACATAGTCATCACAAAGGATTAAATATCAAATCATTAGACTATGGAGTGAGCCTCCATCGGGGATATAGATGCTTGACTGGTAGTGGAGTAAAATCATACAGGGCAACATGTCTCTCTCTCAAGAGGGAGACCTCTGAACGCACATACGGGTAAGCTAGCCAAAAGGAAAACCCATAAAGGTATCGTCCAAAATTTCTCAATATGGGGCAATAAACATCACAATCACATGCACTGGTTCTGAATTTCTTAGGGTCATCAACACGCAATATTTAGAAAATGAACTTAACTTGCACACAATATGGTCCTAAAGAAAGTAGGATAACATTCAAGAAAAATGGTTAACATTACTAGCTTTTTTGAGTATTTGAGAATATTTTTAGTTACATATCAAAAACCAAATCATAATCCATATCACCATCCACATACCATTTATACATACGACATACATCACAACAAAGAATAATCAAGTGGGATACCCCCAGTTGCAAATATGAATGAGTAAAGGTCAAATACTATGAGCTAAGAAAGATTACATGAGCACCATGCATACCTTCATTCAGTTACATGAACATAAATCAAAATGCATTTTACATATTCATTTGCATTCATTATCATAGCAATAACATAGAAATATTATATTTCATAATATAAACATTGAAAAGTATAAACAAGAAGAATGCACATACAAATAACATAGGTGAATACTAAAATAAAATGCCATGTATATATATATATACAAAAGTTTGCAAAGTACAAAATGCCTGAAGGTAGTATACATCGAGGCATTGAGGCCCATACTAATTTAAAATATAAAAAAATAAAAATAATACAATAAAACAACTAGCTAGTGCTATCAGGATACCTCCATGGACCCTATGCTATAGAAGCCCCATGAGATCTAGAAGTACGATGAGTCCTACGACTTGTATCAGTCCCTCGGATAGTAGTGGCAGCAGACGATGGAGGAATAGGTAAAGAAATCTGATGCTCATGAAGAATGTTCTCCAACATCTTGATGTAGATAGCCTGCTTACGCATGGTCCTCAAATCAACACCTTCATGAGTGACCCTTTGAGAAATATCTACCCATAGAGATGCAATAGTCAAAGAAGAATCATCCCCTCTAGAACCTGACTGGAACCGAGAAAGCTCACCCTATAAATGGGTAATCTCGCTGCCAAGTCTAGTTATCTTTGCATCCTTAGCAGTAAGAGCATCACTTCTAGATCCAACCTGTAACCCGTCCACCTCAGCCTAAATATGAGTCACCTCACCCTAATACCATGATAACTCAACCTTCACTCAAACCAGCTCCAAAGCCAAGCTATCTCGCTCAGCCTAGAGAATCCTCCACTCCTCCTCTGACTGTTGAGGAGGTGCACCCTCATCATCATCACCACCAACATCCTCAGGATGCTGAACATATGCACCTATGTTAGCTCTCGAAGAGCTACCATGTTGGTGCTTTTCCAACCAAGGAACCCATCCACCCACATCTACATCATCACCACTCCCATAATCATCTATGATGACACTAGGAGTCAACAAAGGCTAACTCGCAAACCATGAGTCATACTCAAAAGTTGTGCCCACATCATCCAAGTCAAGCACCTCCAAGTCTGAGTCGTCAGCAGGATCATCAAATCGCCAAAAGTTAGGAGCAATAGGCAATCCCAACTCATCACCCTGTTGCCTGTACATAACAGGTGCATTAGAAACATCCTAAATAGGCCCAAACTATCACAGTACACGAGAGAATTGGATAAAATCCATATCCCTCAAATGGGCACCAACAACCCATCATCCCCGCCTAACATGACAAAGCTCTGTTGCATTTGTCGCCCAATCCAAACCCCTCCAAGGTCACCAACACATCAATTCCCTAGTCAAAGAACTCAAGATATCTCTAAAATTTGAATCACTCATAATAGATAGATTGACCTCCTCATTGAGTAACCATCTGTATGCCTAGGGAGAAGTGGCATCCATGCCACAAGGTAAACCAACAGGGTGACCAATGATATTATGCTCCCAACACCAAACATGGAGCAACAAATTACAAACCAGACCATTACACCCCCACCTCTTCACCTCATAAAGCTCACTGTGCACCTCATAGAGAAGAGCAAGAGCCTAGGTCAACCGACGAGGATCAACTATCAAATCTAGAATAATAGGCACCAGGTTCCACGGAATCCTCGATCTCATAGAATTGTGCAACAACATGTTGCTCAATATGTACATCATGAAGATAGGTAATGCACCTAAGCTACCAACTATAAAGAGATCCAAATACACAATATCACCCCTACTGCAATTAATGTCCTACATCTCACAAAATAAAGGGAATAGAGCCTCCTTCTTATCAAGGCCAAATCGAATGGTAGGACCCTCAATAGGAACGTGAAAGATATGGTAGATATCCTTGAGAGTGATATTCAACTCCCCTATTGGGAGCTAAAATGTGCCCTTGTCTAGATATTAATGTTCAATAAGTGTCAAAAGGAGATCCTCATCAGCTCGGACGATGCCTAACTGCCCTCAACCATCTAAACCAATGGTCTAAAGTAGAGTCCAATCATCATCATAAAGTGCTTTCCACACTTTCTGAATGGTCCTCGACCACCTATGCCAAGCATCAAGAAGCTTAACCTAAAAGGAAAACATAAAAAAAAAAAACCCAAAATTAGCACAACATGCTAGAAATAAAAAACAAAATGAAATTTTTTTACCTATGCATGGTAATAAAAGCAAAAACGAAAAATAAAAAAAATTACCTACCCTAGGTAATAAAAAAAAAAGAATTTTTTTTTACCTACCCTAGGTAACAAAAGCAAAAACGAAAAATTTTTACCTACCCTAGGTAATAAAAGCAAAAACAAAAAATTGTTTTACCTACCCTAGGTAATAAAAGCAAAAACGATTTTTTTTTTTACCTACCCTAGGTAACAAAAACAAAATGAATTTTTTTACCTACCATAGATAATAAAAGAAAAAACGAATTTTTTTTACCTATACTAGGTAATAACAAAAACAAAACGAATTTTTTTTATCTACCCTAGGTAATAAAAGCAAAAACAAAACATTTTTTTACCTACCCTAGGTAACAAAAGCAAAAAATAATTTTTTTTTTTTTTAAACCTACCCTAGGTAACAAAAGAAAAATTGATTTTTTTTTTTACCTACCCTAGGTAATAAAAGCAAAAAACAATTTTTTTTTTTACCTACACTAGGTAATAAAAACAAAAATAAATTTTTTTACATACCCTAAATAATAAAAAAAAAAACGAAAAAAAAAAAAAAAACAAGTTCATTGCCAGCCCTGCTTAATGAGCAAACAATAATAATTTACCAGCCCCACTTAATTATCAAACAAACAACACAAACACAAACGAAAAAAAGGGCAACATGCCTACCTCGGCAAACCAGCCGCCAACTTCTACTCCATCCAAGCCACCACCACCACTACCTTTGCCAACCTCTATCTCACTCATCACTTCAACCAATCAACCAATGACAACTGGCAGAATGATTTTGAAAATGACAACAACCTATAAATAGTTGCTTTTAGCGGCAAAAAATGTGTACACACATTTTTCGCAGCACACAAAAATGCAAACCCGTGTTTTGAGGTGCAAAACGCGGAAACACGGTTTCATAAAAGAAAACACAAATTCGCATTTTTCACCAAAATAACCTCAAGTTAGCGGTTTAAAAAAAAAACTACAATCCACCTAATCATCTAGAGTGAAACTCGTATCTAGTGGATTATCCTATACACCTAGAGGTTGCAGCGACTAGCAATCCATTCAAATCGGTTGGATGGGTAAATCACCATAAGGAAACTCATTCAAAAATTACAAAAAAAACAACAACGAGTGAAGTCGATAATTCCCTAAATAAATGAGCCTAAATGTGTTCTAAAATAGATTTTCCAAGGTAATCCTACAAAAACCTTTCGTTGGGTCAAAAGCAGAACAACAAACAACAATTTGGTAATAATGAAAAAATCGCTTGAGCATCAAATCCTCGATGACTGGTTCCTTAAACCCATCATTTAGAAGGAATTGCTAAAGTCATAGTGGACGAAACTCAAAAGAGTGGTAAATTTTTTTACCAAGTATTCTAAACATGAATCAAACCAAAAGCAAGATTGCAAGAACATAAATAATCCCAAAATTGGGGCACAAAGAAAATCAAGACAAATTTCATTAACAAAATCAACATCATTCAATAAACAACCCACTTTCAACATCCATATTTAGTCAATTGGCTTATGGGTGTCAACCTTTATCCAATCATCAATTGAGGGGGTAAGAAAACAAATAAAAAATTTTAAGTTCATTCATTCCGTTTGTCAAAGAGAAATGAACCTGTTCATCCAATAAAGTTAGATGTCATTAGTTTTTGCACTGTATTGTGTTGTACACAATGCAGTATAAAAAGGGGTAACTGTAGACACCAAAATCTAGCACCCTTTAGTTCACACTCACCACCTCACCATCAAATCCTACATAATAAAGATATATGTCTAAGTTCTAACTTAGGGATATAAAATCTTGCACATAATTATATTTTCCTAATTTAGTTAATTAGAAAAATCACCCTAGGATACCTTGTCTACCCATTGGACATGTGTCCTAGACACTTCATCCAACATCTATACCACATATTACCCACTCCTGTTCCCTTTGTCCTTGCACATGAGACATATTCCCAACACCCATTCCACAACTCCTTTTTTGTTGTCCCCTTGTCCCTTCACATAAAATAGCATCCCACATCCCACATCACTTGGAGCCACATCACCCTAGTTAAGTGAGCCACACTGAGTGACTCACTATAACTTCCCCTTCCACCTGACAGTTCAGGTTTGCCACTTGGCAAGTTAGGATTACCACCTCACATTCCCCTCTAAAGCCCTAGAAAGCCTATAAAGGCACCATAAATCCACCAAACAAAGGGAGCTAAATTTGCATATCGATAGGCTATCGAGAAATTAAGAGCGCAAGCTCACATCTGATCGTTGGCACACATCTCGAGGTGACCTGTCATCTCAACCAAAATTGCCCATAGTTTTATATTCAAAAATGTGCATCCACAGTTTTACAACTGTAGGTCCATAGTTTCTAGCCTGCATGTTCCCATGGTTCCACAGTCCCGAACAGGTTTTTATCAACAAAGATCAGTAAATTACCACTTTGGTAGCAAGGTATTTTTAATTAGTGTTTCTACATTTCTTGCAAGCATTCATTTCAAGGGTTTTTTTATTTGCATTATGTGCAGCCATTTATACAAGTGTTATTAACCCTTTTTTGGTTCCCATGTGTGTAGGAGACAGGTATTTGAAGAGCTATTGAAGCTAGGAGTTGCCCCTACATCGGATACCAAATCCCACTCACCCCTTGGAGTTGTATCAGAGGAATGAAAAGCGCCCTATCTTGTTGAGGAGTTGGAAGAATTTACCTCTTCTCTCAAAACATTGTAACACCTATCAGAAGGAGAAATTTTTTGTAACATTGCCCCCAACACATTTGGGGCAATTCAAAATATCCATTGTAACATGGTATCAAGCATTAATACAAAGGAACATTCTTTTTGGTAAATTTCTCTTTCTGTGTTTATCTTATTTATTGTGCTTAGTTATTTTGCTACAATAACATTTATGCTGTCACAAAAATAATCCTTAAAAATTTGAAACATTGTATTTTGCTACAGATATCTGATTGGAACTATGTTTTATATTGTAATATGTTGGCTTATGTTTAAATTATCTCTAAAAATGATTGTTTCTTAGTGTCATTATTGTATCGCCCATATTTTTTGCACCCTTACCTTCAGGCTAAAGTATTCGTACCCGAAAGGGGGGTGAGAAAAGGATGGAACAATACCTCGAACGGAGAGGCCCTTTGAAGGTTGCGCCTCTCGGGGGAGGGGTATAAAGGTGAATTTTTGATGGATGGTGGGGTTCACCAGGGAACTTTGAGTGGCAGTTTCCATGCCTAGGTTTAAAAATGGGTTTGATTTGTTCATTTTATGTTCAATCATTTGGGTTCCTAGGTTGGCCAAAATGAAGCTAAGTTATTCTATATGAAGATTCTGATTTACATGAAAACAAAAGACATAAATGAATCCTAATGTGATTGAATACAGAGAATATATAAAATGGAGAAGAGTACACCTGATTTCTGATGTCTGATGAATATTCTAAAGCTTTTAGGAGTCTAGATCATCCCGAATATGATAGGATCATCTGTAATTGTACATAATCATCCCAAATCATAGTAGATCATCCGAGATCACCTAAGATCATCAAAAACCTGATGAATTCGTTAGGTGAATTTGTTAGAAACCTACAATCAAGGAAACAAACACCAAAAACCAAAAATACACTTGCAAGAATGATGCAAAATGATAGAAATAAGAGTATAGATGTTTGAATGATAAATCTAGATATCAAATTAAATGAGATGCACTATTTTGAAAACTTATTTTGAATTTTATCATGCAATTACGCTAAATGAGGTGAACTCCAAGATGCAAAATAGAAGTAAATTAATCTAATGCATCAATAAATAAAGAAAATGAGATAGAGAATGCAAACTCAGGGCTCTGATTGCCCCCAAGCTGAATTGCAGACCTGATCATTTGTAATCATATAAGATCATCGCCGATCTTGACAGGATCATCTCAAATTGTAGTTGAATCACCTACGACGATCCGAGCTACCTCCGGCTAAAACATAGTGAAATCCTACAACAAAACTTGAAAACACAAATGTGAATGATGGGAGATCAGGGAGGGATTCAGGGGAATAAACTAGAAAAATCCTAGTTTATATAGGATTAGGGGGAGGTTAGGAGGTTGGGGATCATCCCAATCTAGGAGATCCTCAATGTGGGAATCTCAAACCGTGCAGACACGCTTCTGCCCAAGTTGGAGAGGTCGTTGGAACAGAAGCTAATTGCAAAAATTTAGTTTTGGGATGAAATCGTCTGGATGTTCTGTTCCAGACGAATTCGTTTGATTTGGGATGATATCATTAGATCGACGACGATATCATCATATCGACGACAATATCATCCAAAGGTCACAATAACCTCTAAAAATGGCACGAAAAATGAGGTGAGCGGTTAATGGATGGTTTCGGGGTTAAAATTCAAATTTCTACTTTTTACTAATGGTTTAATTGCACCAATTTTAGGGTGCTACATTTTACACCCTCTTTAGTGAATTTTCTAAAAAAATGCGTTAAAGACAAGTTCTTCACGCTTTATGAGAAAGCAAAAATTTATTCCATTTTTTAGACGATGATTCTAGGTCAAATCGTACAACTGTTTACTATGGTGCCCCCTCCAAGTTTTTACCCAAATCGAACGTTTGAGGTAAAAGCGTGGAAAAGCAAAAATTAAAAAAAATGTCATTTTTTGAATAAAAATAAGAAAAATAGGGTAAAACCCTAATTCATTTTTATTGTTCACTTTCACTGTTTTAGAGCTCTACAGGCGAAATGGTGGAAATGACACATAGATCGACAGAGATCCGACACGGGTTGCGGGTAAGGATCTAAACCTAGTTTTACTGTGTTTTTAACTTGATTTACTTAATTTTTGAATTGAATTTTAATTTTTTTGGGTGTCACGGCCATTTTTAGGCCGATGATAAAATTGTCTCTATATTGCCAATTTCATCTAGGGACGAAATTGGTGAAATAGGGGCGATCCCATCCAATAAGGGGCGATCCCCAAATTAAATAAGTGAGATGATTTCGTCCCTTATTGGGTGATCCCATCCAATAAGGGGCGATCCTATTAAGGATGATTTATCTCAATTTGGTACGATATCATCCAATAATGGGCGATATCAACTTTGATTTTAATTGATTTTTTTTAATGATTATGTACTAATTATTTTTGTTGTTTTATTGCTTATTTTGCAAAGGGGATTGCTAAAGAGTCGAGAGTGGAAATACGATGGTCTAAGAGATGATTTGGCCATGCTCGATTAGGCCGAGCAAGATAGATTGGTATAGGTAGAACTACAACATGTGGCAGATATGCCACAAATTCCTACAGACATGGGGCTACTAATAACCCTAGCAGAGAGATGGTATCTGAAGTCGTCCTGCTTCCAGCTATCGATAGGGGAGATGTATCCCACTCTAGAGGATGTATGGAGGATCTTGAGGATCCCCATACATGGTCGATTCATGATGCCTTCGACCAATCATGGCCATGCCATGATGATATTGTGCATGGACCCGAGCTTCTCCTTGGAGAAGGGAAGAGTGAACATCGAGGCATTAAGGTGGATGCCTGGGGCATCTTAGTTGACCCAGGTTTTGGAAGGGGTGGTGGGTGGCATGCTTCTATGCCACTAGAGTGGATGCAGATTACCATGGCTACTGTCAAATGTGGTCTATGACATGAGAGACCATGAATACATGTTTGCTTGGGGTAGCTTTGTACCATGCCACTTGTATAGGATCTTTTATGGGGTCGTATACAAGGGGGGTCAATGTCTGGTACTGACATCACTTCTACAGGTTTGGTGCTGGGATCACATTGTGGTACAAAGGCCAGTAGGGCTTACAATGATAGGAGTTGATTAGGAGAGACCCCAGGTTTTCTACTGGTGGATCTAGAGAGGGTCACAATGGCAGATAGATCTATCGACATCTCAGAGGTTGTTGGATGACATCACCCTAGATCGAATCACCTGGAGACCATAGGGAGAGCATCCAGGGTGTGTAAAGGATGTACAAGGGTTGGCTCACATTAGGCGAGTCATATGGTTGAGGACAGAGTAGGGAGAGGTAGAGCTCCATTGCTACGACTGAGTTTTGAGGTAGTTTAGTCTACAGTAGGGGATCCCTAGTCTTAGGGATTATGAGTACTCCTGGACTATGTGGGATAGTACCACACTGAGTGGAGCTCCAGACATGCAGAGGTTTTGGATTCAAGATGCTGATAATGCCCCCATTCAACCAGTGGATGGGGATGATACAGGGGTAACAGACGGGTATGATTCCTGGTATGTAGGCATCTGCCTTCCTCAAATGATGAGGGTACAGGGTCCGATGCATGTTGTAGTGCAACAGATGGAGAGGCGGTGCCAGGCTACCATCGATGTAGTGAGGGGTCATAGAGGGAGGGATCAATGATGACCTCCTCAAGAGAGATGCTAGAGAGCACCATAGGAACTAGAGAGACATCAGTAGTTGAAGAGGAGGGAGGAGAGGAGAGAGGATAGGAGAGACAGACTCCCTCCTCGATAAAGGGATAGGCCACCATCCCCCGTAGGGGTAAGGGTGTCAAGGTTGGGGAGGGCAGCGAGATGGCAGGTCTCTAGGTGGAGAATGCCCACCTACGAGCTCAGGTGTAGACTCTATAGGATGAGGCTACATAGCTCAGGGCTTGAAGCAGAGGGACGAGCATTCTAGAGCTGGCATGATTGGTTGCTCAGACTGCATTCTATCAAGGAGTGTACTACCAGCTGGTTCTAGAGGTCCAGAGGATACAATTTCTAGCCAGCATTGTGGATCTAATCAAGATGGGGTCATCGAGGACATCATCACGATCGATGTCAAGGACCCACAACACAGGACGAGCTTCGATGGGACCACCTCCTCCTCCTCAGGGTGGGAGAGGAGATGAGGCTGAGAGCTCGAGGTCTTCTCGAGGCTAGATGCATGTTGTACATAGACTATTTTTGAGATGATTGATTATGCCAGGGTATAGATTATAGCATACCAATCTATTTTGATATGATATATATACTTCTTGATATATATATGATGTTATTTTTGTTATATGACTTGTGTATATGTTTTATGATGCTTTAATATTTTAATTGTTGATTTACTATTCATGAAATTATGTCGTTGAAAATATTATAATTTTATGTCATGCTATAAAATTAAATAAAATAATCTGATGTAAAAAAACTGGTTTTTGTGGTGCATTTTTATGAAAATAAAATGACTTCTAACAATAATTTCAAAGGACATTGTCGTTGTTACATGACCATTTCATGGAGTCGCCGCTCGCTAGGTCATCAAGCTAATCCCAGTATGAGAGAAATATTGCTACAAGTAAAAGGGTGCTTAAGAGACTTTCTTAAGACTTTGTGTTGTGATGATGAAATGATGATAGTGATGATTTGTTTTCAGATTTCCATGAAAATATTATGCATGAAATATTAGAAATATGATTTTTTCTAAGCAATGAAATTCCTAAGTATGATAGAAATTTTAACAATTCCCTAGGAATTATACCATCATCGCAAATAAAATGAATGTTGACATAATGAAAATGAAATAGAAAAATTTTCGTTCTTTTTTAAAGCACAATTGTGTAACATAATGATTTAAGCCATATGCTTTTATGGATTAAATAAATGGGAAATAAAATTATAACTATGGTTTGTGCTAGGCATAGAATTTTAGGTATAGACTTATAACATCATCGCGAAATCCAAATAAGAAATTGATATAATAATTTTATTGCATAGTTGATTTTTTGATTTTGAGATAAACAAAAAATATACAAATGAGGACTTGCACTAGGCATAAAATTTCCAATTTAGGTTTAGAAACTATACCATCGTCACAAAAGTCGAAAATATATAAATGTGATTTTATTGCTAGATTTTTGAACATGTTTTGCAAGAAAATTTTGGAATTTTGAAAAATATGTATTTAATTGATTTTACGCTAAGCAGATATTCTCAGGTAAGAAAATAAAATTATTCCATAAGATTTGAATAAATGTTTTAAATTATTTCAAAGATAAAATTTGGATTTATAAGGAACCCCGTGTGCATACGTGAGTTCATTTCCGATCTTGATCTATCATAATGATACAAAATCTCTCAAACACAAATGTTTGTGCAATTGTAATGTTCATTTACTGATTTTGAGCAAGATAATTTGATACAAGTAATTTGAATTAACAAAATGAGTATTCATTGACCATGATTTATATGCATATAATCGTACCAGACTAGTATGTAATTCGGGTCATCAAGAGCTAGTTGATCCATAAGTGGACATAGGTCTATACAAAAGAAGGTCGCTAATGTGACAGACATGTCACCATGCAAAAAGGAATTACCCAAGGCCAAGAAGGTTGGGAACAAACCACCTATTATGGGGCTTACCTCACAGTTTTTGAATAATTGAGAATTTTAGGGATTCAAGCTCATTCACCCTTCTTTTCTTTCAAAGGGTAGGAGGGAATTTTATTGCTTTTTCTTATTCTCTTTTCTTTCTCTTTCTGATTTTTTTTTTTTTTTTGTATTTTGTATTTTGCTTGACACTGAGATAATGCTGAAATATTGCTGAGATGGTACAAAATGATACTGCAATAGTGCTTCTAAATAATTTCTCTTTTTCTCATGATTTTTCTTGATTTTCTTTTTCTCTTTTTTTCTTCCTATACTAGGGATACTTTCTCGGATTGGTTGTAGAGCAAGGGATTTTTATTCTGGGCAGGGGTGAGCTTGTCCTTTTGTCAATTCTCAAAGATTCTAGACCATGTGCATGATAGGATAGCAAGGGAAAATTTTCGCTCAAGAGACCACTTCTACTGTGTAGCATCATTTTGAATTTGCAATGAAATCATTTTAATGTGAAAAGGTGTACTTGGTTCAAGTAAATAACAATATCAGTTCTCTATGCTCAAAACTTTATTTAATTCAACTGTGGACTTCAATATAAGAGAGATTAATAATCATACCAAATAAGATCAAGATATTTATTCATGTGAGTGTGAAAGTGAGGGATTCCAGATAAATGCTAATTTATCCAAAATAACTGAAAATATAACTGCAATACTTCAAGAATTGACAAGTGCAAAATAGAATATGTTTTTGAGGATTTTGATGATTTTGATTTTTTTTTATATTTTGATTTTAATTTATGAATTGAGAGAATACATAATATTACTGTTTTTGAAATTTTTATATGAATTACTAATATGAGACAATATGTATAATATATACAATGACAAAATTACCATATTTATGCATAATAGCGCTTAAGATGCATAATGTTCATAGGTTATTTAAGATATTTACCATCTAAGGTAGCTAATTTGTATGCTCCCGATCCAAATTTAGCAGTGATAATATATGGCCCAATCCAGTTAGGCTCAAATTTGCCTTTAAGGTCTTTAGTTGCATTAGTATTTTTTTTTTTTTTTTTTTTAAGACGAGGTCATCGATCTCAAAGGATCGATTATGAACTTTCTTGAGATATGCTCGTTTGAGCTTGTTCTGGTAGGCATGAAGATGCTCCAAAGTATTAATGCGCTTCTCATCTAGGAGTTCTAGCTGCCTAAATTTTCCAGCATGATATTCATCTCCTACTTTATTATCTTGAAGTAGTAGAGCCAAAGAAGGAACTTCTAGTTCAAAGGGGAAAATAGCTTCAACACCATAAACCAAAACAAAAGGTGAAGTGCCCATGGGAGTATGAATGCTAGTTCGATAAGCCCACAAAGCAGGATATAATTGAATGTGCCAATCACGGCCAGATTGATTGACTAGTCTATTGAGGATTTTAATTAATGTTTTATTAGATGTTTCTACTTGGCCATTACCCTGAGGATAATAGGGAGTGGACCAACGATGTTGAATTTTATATTTTTGACATAGTTTCTTTACATATTTGTTTTTGAAACAAGTTCCATTATCCAAGATGAGATTTGCAAGAATTTTGAACCTACAAATAATTTGATTAAGAATAAACTTGGAAACTTGCATTCCAATGCAAGAAGCTAAGGGCATAGCTTCGACCCACTTCATAATTACTCTATGGCGGTTATGATGAATTTTTGTCCATCAGATGACACATGATTGATTTTTTCATTGATGTCTAAGCCCCATTTTGAGAAGGGCCAAGGAGATGAAATAGCCTACAATTCTTGTGCAGGCGCATGGACAAGGTCAGCGTGTTTCTATAACTTGTCACAATGGTGCACATAATCATGTGCATCATTCTCCATGGTAGGCCAAAAATATCATATCCTAAGGAGCTTTTTAGAAATGGAGCTACCACTAAAGTGTCCCCCACAAGATCCATCATGGGCCTCACTCAAAGCTGATCTAGACTCTTCTAGATTCAAACATCTTAATAGGATACCTTCAAAAGATCTCCTATATAATGTATTGCCAATTATTACGAAGTGAATTGCTTGTCTACGTAATAACTAGCGTTGGTTTCTATTAAAACTTTCAGGGAAGGTCCCATTTTGAATAAAATTGAGAATGTCAGTGTACCAAATTTCATGAATAGTTTCATTGATTAAAAACACATCCAAAGGTTCCAAGCATGATTTAGTTGAAGTGGGTTCCTAGAGTCGACAAATAATGATGGTAGCATATTCATCATCTAACTCCAAGGGTAATAGATATGCAGTTGCGGCCATAGTGTTAGCCACATGATTGCTAGTTCTAGAAATAGCTTCCAAGGTAACTTGATCAAATAAAGATATTAATTGTAATACATATGCTTTATATGGGCACAATTTATCATCTTTGGTCTAATAAAAATCGTTAATTTTATTTATAACAAGTTGAGAATCATCGAAAACTAATAGATTTTTAATTTTTAGTGCTAGGGCAGCTCGTAATCCAAGGATTAGAGCCTCATATTTAGCAGTGTTATTAGTATAGGAAAACATTAATTTAAAGGATAGAGGTATGAGATGTTTCTGTCTTGTGGAGATATTAAAATAATACCTGCACCAACCCCACTCATGCATCGAGCTCCGTCAAAGTATAAGGACCATTTCTCTGAATGATCCACCTCTATGTTAAGGCATCTGTTAGGAAACTCAATGACGAGGGGATGGGTGGACTCTAAGGGTGCAGCAGCTAATTGATCTGCTATGATTTGACCCTTAACAGACTTATGTCCTATAAATGTGAGTTCAAACTTGCTTAGAGCAAGAACCCACTTTGTTGTGCGACCAAACAAATAAGGTCGACTCATGAGATACCGTAAGGGATCAGATTTAGCAATAACGTATGTTTTTTGACTGAGCATATAATGGTGTAGTTTCTATGTAGAAAATATGACTGCTAGACATAACTTCTCTAATTCTATGTAGCGGGTTTCATAACTAATTAATGTTCTTCTAATGTAATAATTAGCATGCTCTATTTTTTCATCATCAAGTTGAGCTAACATAGCTCCTAAAGCAAAATATGAAGCAAAAATATACAAGATAAATGGGCGATCAGGTTTAGTTGGTGAAAGTACAGGTGGGTTAAGAAGATATTGTTTGAAGAGTTCAACTGCTTCCTTACATTCGTCATCCCAATGGAAAGAGACATCCTTCTTAAGAAGCTTAATAAAGGGTCCAGTTTTATCTGCCAGCTTATCGATGAAGAGACGGATAGCTTGAAGCTTACCTTATAAACTCTATAATTTAGATATATTTGTAGGTTTGGGCATATCAATGATAGCCATAATCTTGAGAGAGTCAATTTTGATGCCACGTAAAGAAACTATAACCCCCAATAATTTACCTGACTTGAATTTGAATATATATTTGGTTGGATTCAATCGGATAAGATATTCCCTTAACCGATCAAATACTTTTCTTAAGCCATCTAAATGGTCGTCTTATTCAATAGAACAAGCTATAATGTCATCTACATAATCATGTAGTATATCATGCATCATATCATGAA
Source organism: Wollemia nobilis (assembly GCA_028583015.1). Lineage (NCBI taxonomy): Eukaryota > Viridiplantae > Streptophyta > Pinopsida > Araucariales > Araucariaceae > Wollemia > Wollemia nobilis. Next base: position 1,861,214 of record JAQPPZ010005211.1, read on the forward strand.
AGATATAAGTCATGGCTCGTTGATAGGTTGCACCTGTATTCTTCAAATCGAATGGCATCACTTTCCAACAAAAAGTCCTCCAAGGGGTAATAAAGGTTGTTTTAGCCTAATCTTTAGGAGCTATCCTGATTTGATTATAACCAAAAAATCCATCCATTAAGGATATCATTCCACTCCCAGCAGTAAAATAAATGATCTGATCCATATTGGGAAGGGGAAAATCGTCTTTAGGGCATGCAACATTAATATCTCTAAAGTCTATACAAACCCTAATCTTAGTAGCTTCTTTCTTAGTTATTGGAACTACATTCGAGATCCATTCAGCATAATCAATGGCTTGTATAAAAATAACATTTAGGAGTTTTTCTAACTCCCCTTTGACTAGTAAGGCCACTTTAGGATGCATTTTTCTAAGCTTATGCTAACGGGTTTAGCATCCGGATGCACTACTAGGTGATGCATAACTACAGAAGGGTCTAAACCTGGCATATCTTCATATGTCCAAGCAAAACATCTTCATATTCTTTAAGAAATGCAATGTATTTATCCTATTTTTCTTGACTCAATTCTGATCCAATGTTGATTATGTGAGGGTTATTATCGGTTCCAATGTTAATTTTTATGACATTTTCTACTTCCATGTGTAGATTTCTCTCAAAATTAGGTGGGGTGGGTGAAACGCCCAATTATTGTAATTCTTCCAAGGTTAGCTTGGATAATTCAGCTTGAGGAGTCGTGGCCTCAAGCTGGACTATACTAGGTATAGAACCATCAAAATAAAATTCATTATGTAATAATTCCTCAACGGAGACATCATGAAAGATATCTCCCTCCAACTCATTGTTGGATTCAGTGATCATCTCAAGATAAGCTATAGATAGCATATTACATGTGATGTCTTATTCATTAAATGCAAAGTATCGCATTCATCTAAATAATCTTGGTAACATATAATATGGTCATCATCCTTAAATGGGAATGGTTGACCCTTACTAGAAAATAGGCCCACACTACATCGGACGGGCCATGCTTCTACCTCAAAAGGTTATTTCATACCATTATGGAAAGGTCCCAAACCTTTCCATTTATATCCCAATTTAAGAATTATAGGTTTGGCTTTAATATACTCATTAGTAAAATAACATCGAGCATATCCATCATAATGAGTTCTAAGGTTTCTAGGTATTCTACCCCAATCATATCCCTTATAAATAAAGGTACAACTCCCGACTTGGTAAATACTTCCCATATGTTTGGGAGGCCCAAGGTATGAGGAGATGGTGGAAAATTATTTAAAATAAGGGAATCTTGCATAGAAGCATTCATTTATTCTGATATAAGAATTTTAGATAGATTGGGTAAGAGCTCGTTAGTAAGAGCATAAGAGGTAGAAGGAACATTTCGTACGTCTTTCAATGTAGAAAATATAAATTTTGTGGATGTAGACGGTGTAGAGGTGTTGATAGATGGGTCTATTAAATGTATGGAAGTTATAGGAGTAGAACAAGATACATTGGTTGTGGGATTAGGATATTTCTTAGGTCCTAATGCGGTTTGTTCAGAAGATGGTTGAGCTATATGTGGAGGTGCAACTGATGGAGAAGAAGTAGATGACATTGTGGGTGTGAGTTTCACATGTTTATATGGATAATGGGAATCAGGATGTGTGGATGATAGAGCGGGACAAAATTGAACTCCAATAGGTTTTGCCAAAGCACACATATCAAAGGGTCTTGGATCACCATGAATGGTAACCAATTGATTCATAAATTTGAACTTAACACACTGATGTAAAGTTGAGGGAACAGCTCACATCGCGTTGATCCAAGGATGAACCAAGAGTATATTGTATGATGCAGGGCAATGTAAAATAAACACAGTCGTATCCAAGGTTCTTGGACCAACCTATAATGGAATGGTAACAACTCCACACGTTTATTGTGTTTCGTCATTGAAATATTTTATGATCATATCAGTTCTTTTTATTTCATCACTTCTAAACCCAAATATTTGGTAGAATTCAAAAGTGCAGATATTTAAAGATGGCCCATTATCAATCAAAACTCGTTTGACTGCTACATCTCCAATTAAGGTAGTAATATACAAGGGGTATCTTTATGTAAACTATGTTGTGGTATGTCTCTATCCCGAAAGTCAATACAATCAACTTCATGAGTTATTATAGTATCGGCCATGGCTTCATGTTGAATATCTTGTGGTACCATGATCTGACTTAATGTGAGCATTAATTCATCTCTATGTGTAGGAGAAGATCTTAAAAGGTCCAAGAGAGAAAATCTAGTTGTAATATTTGATAATTGTTCATTAATATTATAAGGAGGTTTAGGTTGAACATTAGGTGAATGATTCCATTTATTAGGAACCTTCAAAACAAATGGAGCTGATCCACCATTGTGAATTTGATCTTGTTGAGAAATTTGAGCCTGTTGTCTAGTAACAACTTCGATGGTACCCACAATATTATTCTACGGATGATGAATGGGTCTTGGTCTAGCATTTATAGCTAGATCATTATAAAGTAATCGATGAGATGATGGTCTAGTAGTGACTCTTCTTGGAAATGGCTCTTTTGGAACCATATAACTTGTGATAGGGTGAATAGGATTTGATTCATCTTTAGAACTATTTGATTGATTTGATGTGATTTCCATATCACTCTTAGTCTCATATTTTGTATCACTAAGATCAGGTATCTGAATATTATATAGAGGCTTGGTTGTAACCACGGATAAAGTTGTGTCAAAGATTTCCAGATCATGAACAGGTAAATGCCCACTAATAGTTCCTACATATCATGAAGGAGGAGGGACATTATGATGTTCAACTTGAATAGCCACCTCCTTACCATATTTTGGTAAGGGATGTTGAAAGATGTCCAATGACTGATTGGCATTCTAATTCTGGTTTTGTGGGATGTTATTTTGAACATTATTAGGAGGATTTTGCTTAGGTTGAAAGGCTTGCACCTCCATATCATTGTTATCAATCAAGTCCTGTATTTTATGTTTTAATATTTTACAAGAGTTGGTAGTGTGTCCAGGTCCTCTATGGAAGTCATAATGTAAATATGCTCTGTATCCGGGTATAGTTGGATCAGGTTCCCAAATATTTGGTAATTGAATTAAACCTCGTTCTAATAATTACGATAGAATAGTTGATAAAGGTTGATTTAACCTAGTAAATTCTCAAGGAGGTCTATCAGGAGGTTTCAGTACAAACTTCTTTGTTGTCTTCCTAGCATTAACATTAGCAGTATTTCTGCTATCGGTGACTCCATCACCCACAACTTGTTTATTCTTATATTTATTTTTGGATGTTTTCTCATCGTATCTCTTTTTAAGCTGGCCTCTCCTAATGAGAGCATCTTCCACTCTTCGGGCTAAGTCTATAGCCTGATCGAAGGTGGTCAAGGTAGCAGTTGATAATTTGTAATATAGTTGCTCTTGAAAATTATTAAGAAAGATGTCCAACATCTCCCTATAAGGTAACACAAAGTGCAATTTTCCTATCAACTATCTCCATCTAGATAGGAAATCAGCAAAGCATTCATCTTTACCCTGTTTTAAGTTATACAAATATTTAATGGTCACATCTCTTTCGATGTAGGCACTAAATTGATGAACAAAAGACTTAGAAATTTCTTTGAAATTCCTCAAAGAATTAGTGGCTAATTGATAATACCACTCTAATTCCATTCCTCCCAAGATTTTTGAGAAAAATTTTAGTAATAACAAATCATCATGTTATATATCATGACATGCTATCCTAAACATATGAAGATGCTCTATGGGATCTTCGATTCCTTTATATATGGGAAGAACAGGCATAGGAAAATGTTTAGGATACGGTTGTGCTATGACTATAGGATCTAAATGCTGACTACACATCTCTCGATAATTGTATGAGGGACGGTAGGGATCTATCTGGTCCATGCGGGAAACTAACTATTTCACCACGGCTTCCAGATTGCTAGTTTGTCCACCATATTAGTTCGGTGACACATAGGTATGGGATCTATGAGCGTATGATGGTGTGACACAAGGATTAGATGTTATATTGCTATTATGCAAAGTGTTTGTAGGAAGAGTATTATGAAGGGGATTTGTAATAGTATTATGTTGTACCTTAGATTGTTGGTAGTTGGTGTTCGATTTTGTTTTGGGTTTTTTTTATTTAAGGTATGTTGATCAAGAGCTTGGTGAAATAGAGTAGTAAATGATGGTTTCTTTTGTGCGGGAATGACTCTAGTATTGTTAACAGGCACTTTAGATTGTTGGGTAACCTATTGTTGTTGCATGCTCTAGATCGCAGCTACTATATCCAAATTGGATGGTCCAACTTGATCACTCTCTTGTTCAATAAAGGACAAGGGATTAGTGTGTGTTTGAAATACTTCTTCTAGAGTTTCTTGAGTGTCACTACTTAGATCCTTGTCCATATGGGTTGCTCTATTAAAAACACCAATATTAGTGTTAAGGAACTTTTAGAATTGTTCCATGTTCTCAAAAGTGATAGCTCCTCCCGGAGACATTTTAGGGGATGAGGATCCTTCCTCTCTAATAGTTTCTTCTTGTTCATTTCCTACAACAAGCTCCTCTTCTTGTTGGTCTAGGGTTTCTTCTTCCTAAACTTGGTCCTCAAGAGGTACATTTTGGTCAGTTAATGGTCTTCCTGACCAATCTTCATCTTCTTCGGTTTGTTTTCGATTCCTGAGTCTAGGCATTGTGCTAAACTTAGGTTTTAGAAAATATATATACTTATATATATATATATATGTGATAGAGTTGATAGGTATATATTTTAACTATATACCTACTATAATATTTTAAAGGAAATGTTTTGTTATTTTGTTTTTTTGTGTGATTTTATTATATTATTATTTTGCGAGAATAAAAATGACAAAAAACATGCTAGTTGCAAGAAACAATAGTAGAAATAATCACTTAGCTTTCTATGAATAGTTTATGGATATCATTGATAGGGTCAAGTTCATTAGGAGTCATGAAATGCTCCTCTTCAAATTGGAAGTTGTTTTTCAAGAACTTGACAAAGTGTGCTATGGTAATATGATCTATTTCAGACTCTGACATGTAAAAATAAATTTCATGGCAATACTCTCGATACAATATAGCTCTAGGAACTCTATTCCATATCTTTCTATCCGTAAGAATGACTTCTTGATCCTCTATACAAGATAGAAATTTATGTACTACAACTGCGTTCTCAAGTTATTCCTCAAAGGTGTATAATTTAGAAGACACGAGTGCTCTTTTATCGGCTAACCACCTATGGCAAGCTCTCTAAATTTCATGATACAAAGTCACCTGATCAGGATCCAGGATTCTATCTAGGACAAACCTCTTAATTTGCCTAAGTTCTATAGATCTAGATTCAATAATACCCAATCTCCTATCAAGTTTGTCCCACAAAGGTTGGGCTCTATATGTTTGAGGTACTCTAAGCACAGAAGTAATCTCTATAGCCGTTAATTGATTTTCAACATTTATGGACACAGTTCGTCTTCTATTATAATCTACCATCTAAGTATGATATGCAAATTTCACAATCTTCTAATGATTCTAGATGTTCTTAATAATGTGTTTTTTTTTTGGATTGTTTTCAAAATGTGTTTTTAGTTTCACGTTGGGTTCACCAAAATGTATCACCCAAATTTTTCGCACCCTTACCTTTATGCTAAAGGATCCATACCCAAAAGGGGTGAGAAAATTATGGAACAATACCTCGGACGGAGAGTCCCTTTGAAGGTCTCGCCTCTCAGGGGAGGCATATAAAGGTGAATTTTCGATAGATGGTGGGGTTCACCAGGAAACTTTGAGTGGCAGTTTCCATGCCTAGGTTTAAAAATGGGTTTGATTTGTTCGTTTTATGTTCAATAATTCATGTTCCTAGGTTGGCCAAAATGAGGCTAAGTTATTCTATAAGAATATTTTGATTTACATGAAAACAGAAGACATAAATGAATCCTAATGTGATTGAATATAGATAATATATAAAATGGAGAAGAGTACACCTAATTTATGATGTCTGATGAAGATTCTAAATCTTGTAGGAGTCCAGATCATCTTGGATATGACAGGATCATCTGTAATTGTACATAATCATCCTAAATCATAGTAGATTTTCTGATATCACCTAAGATCATCAAAAACCTAACAAATTCGTTAAGCAAATTCTTCAGACACCTGCAATCAAGGAAACAGACACCAAAAACCAAAAATACACTTGCAAGAATGATGCAAAATGATAGAAATAAGAGTATAGATGTTTGAATGATAAATATAGATATCAAATTAAATGAGATGCACTATTTTGGAAACTTATTTTGAATTTTATCATGCAATTATGCTAAATGATGTGAACTCCAAGATGCAAAACAAAAGTAAATTAATCTAATGCATCAATAAATAAGGAAAATGAGATAGAGAATGTAAACTCAGGGCTCTGATTGCCCCCAAGCTGAATTGCAAATCGGATCATCTTTAATCATATAAGATCATCACCGATCTTGACAGGATCATCTCAAATTGTAGTTGAATCGCCTGCGACGATCCGAGCTACCTCTAGCTAAAACATAGTGAAATCCTGCAACAAAACTTGAAAACACAAATGCGAATGATGGGAGATTAGGGAGGGAGTCAAGGGGATAAACTGGAAAAAACCTAGTTTATATAGGATTAGGGGGAGGTTAGGAGGTTGGGGATCATCCCAATCTGGGAGATCCTCAATGTGGGAATCTCCAACCACGTAGACACGCTTCTGTCCAAGTTGGAGAGGTCATTGGAACATAAGCTAATTGCAAAAATTTTGTTTTGATACAAAATCGTCTGGATGTTCTATTCCAGACGAATTCATCTAATTTGGGACGATATCTTCAGATCGACGACGATATCATCAAATCAACGACGATATCATCCAACGGTCACAAAAACCTCTAAAAATGGCATGAAAAATGAGGTGAGTGGTTAACGGACGGTTTCAGGGTTAAAATTCAAATTTCTACTTTTTACTAATGGTTTAATTGCGCTAATTTTAGGTTGCTACAATTACCAATGATTTTTGGAGATAATATCTGATAACCATTTTGCTTCTTCTTGAAAAAATAGTTGTAATATCATGTTTCATGAACTTGCAAATAACTTTCTAAAAGACAACACAAATATTAATTGATTTTAATATTTCATTTATTTGCAAATATTTGTATGATGACATCTGATATATGTGTAATATCTGTAGTATTTTGTTTGTCTCATTTCCTTCCAATGCATGAGGACATGCATATATTTCAGTTTGGGGGAAAATGATGAGTGATTATTTGGCATATATTTTTGTAGTAAATTGTTTCATTTTTATATTTAATTTATGATTATAATATATTTTAAGTTGTTTCTATTTATTTTTGTGATTTATCAGTTAAAAATATGAATGTAGTTTATCTGAAAAATGTGTGAACTTCATGTAAAATATGTTTGAGTTATGAGTTATTTTGTAGGAAAGTATTGAAGGACTCTCCATAGGTGGACGATACAGTAGCACAAGCTTCAAGGTACACCTTAGATTATAGGAAATTGATGTAAAGACAAAGGATTAAGAAGACTCTAGGTGTGATTGATAGAATAGTAGTTGAATATTGTTACAAAATATGGTAGTTGAAGTATGTTATGAAAGATATTTACCGAAGTATGTTGCAGAAGGTAGCTACTAAAGACTATTACCAAAGAGAAATTTTACCAGTAGTTATCGAAGAAATTTGAACAAGTTAGTTGACTAATGTTGTATGCCACATCAGTGACAAAATGGCACTCTTACATGGCAATAAAGGATTACAGTCAACTTATATTAGTTGACTTATCACATATTCTTCACAAGGATATTATGATTAATAAAGTTGTTATAACTTTATTTTGTAAATTTGTATAATTGGAATATTGTCAGGATTATTAGATTTAGACTCAATATTATTTGGTCCTTTATGAAAGTAAAGGACATATGGTTATGTGTATAGCTTGCAAAATGTTTAATTTAGTATTACTTTGTTATGTTAGTTCATAAAGTGCCACTTGGACCACTTATGATGTTTACTGGGTCCAAGCAGAATTAGGAATTGTATTAGTTTATATTATTCTCGTTAGTGCATAGTTGTCGCATTAGTTTGTAGTTGCATAGAAGGAATTATTGGCCTTTAAAATCAATTTTATTTACATAATTGTATCTCTATTAACTGAATAAATTGTATACATATAGGTTAGGCCACTAAAAGTGATTATCTAATAACAAATTTCCCATTAAGGGTTAGTATATTTGATTTTGAACTTAATATAAAGTATTCATATTATTTTAGTTTTATTTATTATCATATCCTTTTATTTACTCTTTATTGATAGCATTTTTGGTTACCTAAGAAACCATAATGCAAATGGCCATTATGATTTTGAGAAGAACTTAGATAGAATTAAAAAACCATCCTTATATTGGGTTATAATTAGTTAATCCTCATCTATTATCTCACCATTCTTATTGAATTTAATTTTTGTCAACAATATTTATCAAAAATGTAAATGTACTAGGAATATAGCTAAGGTAAGATCATAATCTATGTCTATTCATTTTATGTTTCTATGTGCGTAGAATTGGTTTATCAAGATCGAAATAAGGATATCATATCAAACACTTATATATATATATGATAACCCTCAAAACTATATTTGAACATGGAGATGGGGTATGCTTTTTTTTTTATCCTTTGTGTGTGATAGACATCAAAATTTTATGTTTTATTCATCTTCCAAAAATATATTTGCATCAATTCCAATACATTTTTGTTAGTAGAAAGTCTTTGCATCAAACACTTATATATATATATATATATATATATATATATATATATATATATATATATATATATATATATATATATATATATATATATATATATATATATATATATATATATGATAACCCTCAAAACTATATTTGAACATGGAGATGGGGTATGCTCTTTATTTTATCATTTGTGTGTGATAGACATAAAGGTTTTATGCTTTATCCCTCTTCCAAAAATATATTTGCATTAATTCCAATATATTTGTATTTAACCTTGTATTTAGAGGATGTTCGTCCTCCCTCATTCATCTGACAAGAGATTGTTTGGACTCCTCCCCTAGTTGGTTGGCTCAAACTTAATGTTTATGGAGCTAGCAAAGGCAATCTTGGGAAGGCTGGAGCTGGAGGTATCGTGAGGGATCATCAAGGAAACTCTTTACTTGCTTTTGCTTAAGGATTAGGTGAACAAACAAATCATGTGGCAGAAGCCAAAAGTATGTGGAGAGGTTTAGCAAAATAATTCACCACCAATATGATAGTGGAAGGATACTATGTCAATATCATCAATTATCTCAAGAAAATTAATTCCAACCCTTCTTGGAAATTCAAACACTACATCAAGGAAGCTAGGTCTCTCATCCATAATAGGTAGGAAGTCATCTGCCAGCACACATTCATAGAATCCAATAAAACGATTGACAAGTTAGCTAATATTAGGGTCAGCATGGTTAATCTCCAAATTTGGCATATGAATCTCCTCGAGGAAGTCCAGAGAGTGGTGAACCAAGATAAGCATAATAGAATCCTTCCTCAGTAGAAATATTGTCCCCAAGTCATCCCTCCTAATCCTCATGAACAAAACCAACAATAAATGTTGTCATCTGTCATCTCACCATGTGACAAGCAAATGTCATTCTCGGCCCAATCCCCATGTGTTAGCCCACCTTTACCATCTTCCTAGTAAGAAAATTCACATATTTCCATTGTCTTTCATTCATGTTGGCTCCTGATCCATACACCATTTGTCTCTCACTGCCTCCATTCCTGACCCCTTTTCCATCCACCAACACCCTGTCGTCACCACCACCCTTCCATCGTGTCCTTACCTTTGGGTAAATTTGTGTGGCTCATTCTCTAACTATCATGGCAATAAATATTTTCATATGTCCCACTTGTGTAGGTCTTGTTGTGCAGATTTCAATGATGATAGCGTGAAGTTTCATTATTATCTCCAATGCACCACCTCCTGGCATATGATTTGGAGGCTTGTTTCCTTGGTTAGCGGGGGTGTTCGTCCCAATGCTCATACTTTGTCTATGGCCCATGATAATATCAAAATCCACATAAGCAAGCTCCACACATAGCAAGAATTTGATGTGCAAATTGCTATCAATATCCTTAAACACCTGGACATTCGACCAAGAAAGATGTGGAAAGTTTGGTTCCACCTTGGAATTTCTAGCCCTTTGTGTGTTGATTTCCTAGCCTATCGTATGGTTCCAAAAATTTATGTAGACCTTGGTGATCGACACTCCTTGGTTAGGTTGCCCTTCCCCATGTGTGAGCCATATTTCTTCCACTTGTCCCCCCATCATTGCTTCCACCTCATTCACTTCTTTTTTCACTTCGAATCACCATCCCTTCCACTCTATTTTTTCTCAACCTCCCCCTTCCTTTTCCATTTTAACTTTCGCCCATTTTGCCTGCACCTTCCTCCCTCTAGTCGACCTATATCTTCCCCTCTCTATCATCAATCACCCCATTATCCCCACCATGTTGAGTGATTATGTCAAGCCCAATGCCTATGTGTACGACCCTCTTGTTGGCCCTGTCCTTGAAGATAAACATTTTTTCCCTTTTCTTCACCTCTTCTCTAGTGATGAGATTGAGATAACTATGGCTTTCCTCAAAACCTGGGATAATGACGTTGTGTCTATTCAGGGGAGGTATTTAGTCATCAATTCTCACCTTCTTACTTCTATCACTGGACAATTTAACTAAGGTGATCGGTCCATCCATCACCATAAGCACAATTGGGAATTTCAGTTGGAACATTTCAAAGGAAATAAAAAATCATTAAGAAAGTCAAGGGGTCAGGCCTTTTTAGAAGTGACCTATCCATACCCTGGAATGTTTTCATGAAACCCATTATGGAATTCATTTGCATTGATGACCCTGATAAACCCATGAAAACCTACCATTTGGCCTTCTTAAACCATTTCAGAGAATTAAACCCCTTGAGCATCCCTTTGTTCTTCCTAAACTCCATGGACCACTCAATTTCCTCTTGTAGAGACAAGAAGAACCATGATATTCCTCAAAATTAAGGTATGTTTAAGGTTATTTACACTTATATCATGGCCAACAGTCCCAAGGCTAACCCAGACCCTAGTAGCCTTGCAAAAAAGAATTCCTCTCCCGAACGCCTATCCAAAGTGGAAAATAAGAAAAAGGTAACTGAAACCCTTTACAAATTGAAGGCAAGGAAAATCATTATGTTTGATAGCAGTGAGGAACCGATGAGAAAGTTAGCACAAATTTAGAACCTGACTACCAAGAGTAAGGTGATTGATATCAAAGATGATAATAAGGAGAGCAAGAAGCTTAAGGATTACATTATTACCTCTACTACAACAATGATGAACTGCATGATGAATTATACTATGGACATCAATGAGGGGCTCCACAAGCTATTCTACATTGATCAAATTACTCAAGATGACATTGCTACTGTTGAACTGACCTTTGCGACTATCAAGACTGAACCCAAGTATGATGAACCTAAGGAAATGACTGAATAGTATGATAAGGAAGAAGAAAAATCTAAGGCTGAGGAATGACCTCCTCTGTATTACCCTGTTCCCTTTGTTCCTTTTTGTTTACATTTTTTTATCCTCATCACTTCCCTTTGTGGAGCCTAAGTTTTACTAGTCTTTAGGTTTTTCTTGTTAATGTATGTCCTGTGTTTATGTATTTTCTTATTTTAGACTTATCCTTCTCTCAAAGTTCAGGTTTTGGTTCTGGATTATGGTATGAGGCTGCATCCTCACTTTTGGGTCTATAGGGTTGTCTCTAGTACGTCTAAGGCTAAGGCTACGTCCTCTTCCATGACCTTCTCTTTTTTTATCTTCTACTGGGGTCCTCAGTCATCCTTCCAACATGGCACTGCTTTTTTGATGCTTATGTAAATAGGTTCAAGGATCCTTAAAACTCTTTTTTTCAATATAAACCTTTTACTTAGCAAAAAAATAAAAATAAAGACTAAAAGCATATTTCTATTGCATTTTTTTTTTAACATTTGAAGAATAATCAAAGGCCATGATTATCCTTATCCTTTAGATTGTATAGATATTTTAAGCATCATCTAGATTTTTTTTAGGTGTTTCATATATAGCTATTTTTTTTCTAGAAAGATAAGCATATATGATTAGATTTTTATCTATTAAATACACATTTGTAATTGTGTAATTGTTCATTTGAGTCTCTAACAACAACTTCAAGTTTTGCCTATGCTTCCATTAGTGTACATGTGCATGTGTCAGCACAAGTACACTTTTTTTATTTCCATGGGATCTCTATAAATTTATTTGGGTTTAATATGAGATATCTTTTAGTCAATATTGCATCAGATGAGTCAAAATCATAGTAATTTCTATATGCCTACATCTAAAATCATATTTTGTCTCAAGGAATCAGAAAGATATTTAGGTTGCATTCATGTACCTTAAATAATTTACATTTGAAAACCAAAGTTAATTGTTTTTTTCTTGTTGCATTTGAATAAAAAAATCATTCCATATTGCCTAACTCATTTGTTTTATAAATAAAATAAAAGTAATGAGTAATATTTCTTATTTTCCTTGTAATTGAATAATTTTTGCATTGTTAATTAAAATTTTTATTTTAGGATTTTATATGTATGCTTATTTGCTTAGAAGAACACATGTAAATCCATTGTCATGTTTATAGCTTAAACATAATCTATACATGCCCTAGTTGTAGAATAATCATTCATCGTTTATTCAAAAACATCTCTTTGATATATGCAACATCATCCCACCCCTATGCTTGGAGCCACACACATGTTTTTGTGACCACCACATGGACCAATTAATTTTGTATGTGTTTAAGATAAGGTTTTTGATTATATAAACTAATAAATATTAGAATATTAATGAAAATTCTTGTGTCTTTTATATTTTTATTCTCTAGTATATTTTCTTTATCTTATTATATCTAGTAAATTTTTTATTCTTGGCTAAGCTAGGTTGACCATAAAGTGCCTAGTGAATTTAGGGGTGATATGCAACAATACTTATGTCTTAGATAGACTTGTAGCTCTTCCATATAATATATTTTTACACATTACCCACTCTACTCTCACATACCACTTCTCTTCCATGTACTCATATAACTACTCGTATATCATTTATCTTCCATGCATTGATAAGGATATCATAAGGTCTTAGTATAAAAAAGATTTTTTATTTTTATAGGACATGGTATATAAAGATGTTTAAGGTATATTGAAAGAATTGGTATATAGAAACTAAAAGTAATAATTCTAGAGTTATAAGAGTTCTTTTATTGCACTATTATTTGTCTTACTTATGTTATTAGAAAAATAAAACAAAAAAATAGAAACTAAAAAATATAAAAGAATATTAATCTAGATAACCAACCCAGGTGTTGTAGGTGAGTTGGAGAGGAGAGGGCAATCCTCCAAGGGAGGTCCCAAGTTCGAATCTCCACCCTACCAAAAAGCTGAATTGGGTACCCAAAATCCAATTGATAATGTTGGTGCGGGCAGGGTTGGGTGCGACTCCCGGGTGACTTTGACGGTGTAGAACCCCCTGTTCGTGGTCTCTTAGACCAAGGCAGCCCCACAAGGGTTTTTCGATTTAAAAATATATATATTAATCTAGATAACCTAAAACTAAGTCCAACTCTTTTAATAATATTGATATTCCTAGTGGTGATAATTATGGGCAAGATAAGAAGGCTTTAAATTACTTCATGCCAACCTCTATAGGAGACTAGTTATTTGTTGTGCAAAGAAAAAAAAAAAGAAATTTAAGAATACTAAAGAAAAAAATGGAGGGTTAGAAGGAGAAAAGGGGGAGAAATATGGCTTTAAGTGTGGATGGAATTTATCTAACAACATTGCCACATCATATGCAAGCACACTACAACTTGATTACACATAGGGTCTAACAGACTAGTCACAAAGAAAAGCATTTTTGAATGTATATTAAGCTTAGATCATGCCATCTACTATTCTAATAGCCCTCAATGATATTAAAAACAATAGATATGACCTAATATAATAGACCACTGATATAATTTTATAGAAGAAAGTAGAACCACAATGATTAAATGTTATGCATCCCTAATATTCCAATAGCCTAGAGTGATAATCCAAATAGTAACTTAGGCCTAACATAATAGAACATCCACAGATATTTTATAAAACTATCTAGATATTACAAAGAATGCATTAACAAAATAATTAAACAACACATTACTCACAAATCTCAAACATCAAGTTGATTCATTAAGAAGCATAATAAAATTGCATTGTATATAATAGTTAAACACTTCAATTATTGACCCTCATAAAGTTTAATTGTGCTATTTATAATTCACTATACTAGCCTAGCTAATTATTACAAGGATGTCCTTTCATATGTATAACAAGAATAGGTACAACCTTGTTAAATTTTGAGGTTGTGCTTGATCAACATGTCTAGGAGGTGGATGTCACTCTTCTAATTTGTTACTTCCTACTACTGTGATCTAGAAACTAATCACCACATTCAACAACCATGTGTCTTTAGTAGGCTTGAGTCCTTTAATAATGCTTAGAATATCCCCCCATTATTCTTTGTTGTTATGTTATTTTTCATATTTTTAGGAACTTTTGTCAATGGCAACTAATACTATTGTAGGTCCTAGAAGACTAGTTGTTGATTTCTTGTCTAATTGCTTCACTTTGGATGGATGAGAGGTGTCTAGGTTGTCCATGTATTTGATGCACATGATCCATAATAGAAAATTCCTAAATATGATATCTCCTCTTTTTCACTATCTACTATAGGAATTTTCTTATCATTAAGATCTCAAGTGATGAGGGCATCGTGTTCATCTTCATAGGCATAGGTTTATTTTTTATAGTTCCTAGGTTATATTATTTGTTGTAGAGATGAAAAATTGACCCAATTTTAATGGGAAATCTTCCTTGTAACCCATAAAAGGTCCCCAACCCCTACCAAGGGCAAGGGAAGGCCTATTTACCCTTAGCTTTTATTTTATTTTACCTTTTAACGAAATCTTACCCCGTTTTCATGAAGTGGGATTTTGTTGTTTTAATTTATTTTTAATTTCATTAATTTTATTTTATTCTTGGTTCGCTAGACCTAGGTTTAAAACCTCTAGCATATTTTGTGTTAACTATGATTTTATTTATGATCACCTTGATCATCTATAAAAGGAAGAGCAAACTCACTTTTTTCAACAAGATATCACGATCATGAACTTACTAATGATCATGCGATCTTTGTCTTCAAACACTCGCTTACTGCTTTTATTTCACTCTGATTTCTGTCTTTTGTAAGCTAACCCAAAGTGTGAATTTTATATTTGATTTCCTATTGTGTGGATTGAATCATTGCTTAACTTGGTGGATGTGCATTGTGGCTCAGAGGGAAATAGTTCCAGTTTGGATACTTAGCCTTCTTTTGTTACTTTTACGTTCTCCATTTAGATTTTACTCTCTATGATTTCACATTTAATTATGTTTTGTGCATGCGCTTTTATTTTTTGTGTGTTTGAAATCAAATCACGGTTGGTTCTATCGAGTGTGACTTTGCTAACCCTAATTTAGGGTTTAATCCCACTGAAGTGAAATCGCGTCCCGTTCTAACATAGTCCGACCTCATCTAAGAATTATTGCACCAGCTTTCTATGAGGTACAATTTTTCTCAAGATCATTCTAGGGGTAAGTTCTACTTTCTAACAGTTTGGTTAGCTTCATTACTACATACTGAGCATAATGGCATGTTATGTTTCTATTTTTATCATTTTTGCATATATTTTTTATGATTAATTCTCCAAAATTAAATTTTCAATTTGGTGTTAAAATATCATCTAAGGGACCTAGGGGGATTTACTGTTGCACCTACGAGGACTGTTATACAGTGACCTAAGTAGGAACCCTAACATTGATCATCATTTCTAGTGTTTCTTAGATTTTCTTACAAGAACAGGTATTTTGATATCATTGGAAAAGAAGCAATCAAAATATAGGATCAACCAACGATTGAAGCTAAGTGTTTTGATTTATCTTACTAGTTTTCTAATCTAATCTGAATTTAATTCTTAGGCATCTGAAAGTGAAAATAATTTAGTTTGCATCTAGGGATAATTTTTGTGCATTTATTTTGCACATTTTTTTAATTTTTTTTTGGAATAAACTCTAGGTTAGTGAGCATCCAAAATAGATAATCATATTAGGTTAGCTCTTGTATGCTTGCATTATGCTTTTAGCTATTGTACTCTATTTTATACATTGTCATTTATATTTCTTAGCCTAGAACTAGAAAGACCAAACTTAGGTATTTTTCTTAAAACTGAATACATCAAAAATTCCTAAATATCCCGAGGACTTGGAGTGAGTCCTTAAACCGTTCTTGGTGAACCCATCCCCCTAGCACCAAGTGTACAACACAACATACCCCTTATGGTTCACCCTAAAAAATGTTCTCTCCTTGTAGATCCATCCTTTTGTTTGGGAATTGTACGTAGTAGGGTAGTTTCCCCCCTCTACATCTTTGGTGAACCCGATGTGAACACCTCATTTTATTTTAAACTTTAAGCAACATCATTGATTTTTTTTTAAATATCTTTAAGTAATTAAAATTTGTTTGATATTTTTTTCCCCTATTTGTTTTTCTCTACTTCTAATGGATTCTTTCCTTAGAATTCAAAGGAAATAACTAGAGTCTGATTATGTTCCTTTGGAATATGATCAAATTCATAGGGAAGACCCTAATGTATCCAAAATAGCAAGAAGAGGTAGACATGGAAACTGAAACTAATCTTGATCCTTTTGCTAGACCTAATTGTAGTTATGTCTTTTCATAATTTGATCATATTTGGTAATTCATGAAGCTCATAAGGAAAAACTATTGGAATATGTAGAATGAGAAGCTCGTCTTGAAAAAGAGGATGCTACTCCATCCCCTCCCAATAGGTCTCCTTTGCTTAAACATGATATTTATATATCTCAATCCATGCATCAAAATAATTTAAAGAACCAAGTGACTTGTGCCACTACTAATACCACCAATGTTGGAGAGAATCTGCAAGTCTCTCTAACTAGTAATGGCCTAAAAAATTGCTTTCAATTTCCTCCATCATATAATATCAACACCATTGCTTCTATTCCACCAAATATTATTTATCTACAAAGTGCCACCTACAACCAAAGTATATAAAGCTTTAATCAAACATCAAGGTTTTAACATACATACATTCCTCCTTGGGAAAGTCTAGGAAAAATGCATAGTAGTTCAGAGATGCAGAATTTGGCAAATGTAGTGAATCAGTTAGTTTCAAGGATGGATATGATTCAGCCTTCAGGGTTTACATACAGTTATAAAGAAATTTTTAGTTAACCATTGGATCCTAATGTTGCTACTAAACCTTATCCTAAGAATTTTTCTATGTCAGTATTGCCAGTCTATAAAGGGACTGAATATCCAATACAACATTTAAGAGGATTCAGGAAATCTCACCATGATCTTTTTTATGATGATATGCTCTTATTGAAAACTTTTCCAAAGAGTCTTTTTGGAGTGGCATTAGAATGGTATTATTGATTGCCTAACTATTCATTGAAAATATTTGAGAAGACTGTAGATATGTTTGTTCATCAGTTTTATGCTTACATTGAAAAGGAAGTAACTATGAGAGATCTATATGATTTAAAACATAGTAAAGAATAAATATTTTCAAAATTTCTAGCTCATTGGAGAAGCTTAGTTGGCTTATTAATACAACATGTATCTCAAAAAGATATGCTTGATATATTCATTGGTAATATACAAGAACAAAAAATCTTATGATTTAGAAACTACTACTGTCACATCTCTAGATCAAGCAATTGAGTTAGCAAGAAAAGTGGAATAAGCTCTCATTAGAAGAGGTCAAATTAAGGTTAAATAAGATAATCCAATTAAGTATCAACATAATAATAAGCATATAGGAGGCAATAGTGATAGTAGGCCTATTAATAATGTCACTAACAACATACAAAAGACTATACTTTAGAAGTCTCCTCAAAGGAACTTCACAAGAAATAATATTCCTATGGAAGAAGTTTTAAAACAACTATTGTATTGTAAGGCAATTGAACTACCTCTAGTAAGATAGCTAGATACTATAGTTCATTGGTATAATGTAAATCAATATTGCACTTACCATATAGTAGAAGGACATTGTATGAACACTTGTAAGAAACTGAAGAATGTGGTTCAAGATTTGGTTGATGCATGATGCATTGATTTAGGAAATATCAAATAAATAAGTAATAAAACTCCTACTCAAAAAATTTCAACAAAAAATCAAGACATGGGGATATTTAAGGATCCCCTACCAAAGCATGAGAAACAAAAAACCAATCCGGTGGCTCATCAAGATGATTCCCTATACCATAGTAATATTTTTGGTATGGTTGGAGTAACTACAAGGAAAAAGGCTTAGAATCAGCAACATAAGAAAAGACAAAGCCTAGTATAGTTCTAAAGGAGAATCAGAGAAGAGATTCAGCTACAAGGATTCCACCTATAGTGTTGAGACCATAGTCACAGGTTTTATTTGATATTCAAAATCAGTTAGCTAGTACTCTAGCAAAGATATCAGTGTTAGAAATTTTGTAGACTTCTTCCGATCACATAAATGCTTTAATGATTTTTTTTATAACAACAATCTATTTTTCTAGACATACCTCCTGATTCCATAGTTGACACCATAGGTTCTTTTGGAATACATCATGTCTCATTCTCAGATGATGACAAACCTTCCTCAAAATTACATGGAGATTCATCACTTTACATCACCACACTTATTGGGGATACCCTTATCAAGTGAGTTTTTATTGATAATGGTTCATACCTCAATTTGTGTACATATGAATTCTTTCAAAAAATTGTATTAAAAGAGGAATATTTAACAAAAATTGGTATCATCATTAAATATTTCAACAATGAGTCCCAAGAGACCTATGGCGTCATATATCTCCCCTTAAAAGTGGGGCCGAGAATATTGGATACTTTTTTTATGTGGTACATTGTCCTACATATTTTAATATTATTCTTCTTGGGCAACCTTGGATCCATGCAATGAAGATTGTCCCATATACTTTTTATCAGTGTCTCAAGTTTGAATTCAAGAATCAAGTTATCACCATTTTGGGTGACCCTTGACCATTTGAATTTTTTTCAAACATAAAGTTAGTTCAATTAGATTTGTATTCTTGTCCTTCTATTTCTTCAACAATTTATCTTTATCCTCATCTCAAATCTCTGAGCATCTTCAAAGTTTAAAAGTGAGCGAGGAACATAAAACCCATTCTTTCTACTTGGATCATGATAATCAGTTTCTTCAAGAGCCTCTTTTGGATCTAGCCAAGCTACCACATTCACCCTAAACTATGGGCTTCCATCATAAGAAGGGTGATGGTATACACATTGGCACATGTGCTTTTATCTTCGAAGGTATGGCTTCTAAAGAAAAGCTCTATGGTAGCAACCCATATCTTAATGAGCTCTCTTTCGCTCAATGCTATCTCACTAATGATTATCCCCTTCCTAAGAAGATCATGTCCGATATGGGATATGCAGGTAAAGGATTGGGAGCACAATAGAAGGGCATTCAAAAACTCTTGGATGTTGATATTTAGCTTGGGATATGTGGTAAACATTTTATACCTAATAAGAATCAACCTCTACCTTTTGAGTATGATTACCATCTTATGGCTTATGCAGAATACATGAAATGTCAAAAGTTGTCAATAGACGATAATAAAAGTATTAATTTTTATTTTCCTCCAAATATAATGTCTTGTAATATGGTTGGCTTTGTTCATTCAAAAATAACATTGTTTTTGTGTAAGAAAATGATGAATCTTTGTATAATGTCTTTTATGCTAAAAAGAATGGTGCTATTATAAAATGTTGTGATTATAGTACCATAGGTGTTGAACAAAGAGCCTTAAAAGAGCTTCTTCGTGACTTTGAAGACATCTTAAATCCAAAACATCATGGCACACCTATTTATTTTGATAAGATCTATGGTGCATTTAGATTTTGCATTGATTGTAACTCTTCATAAATACAAAAAATAACAAAAAACAAAAAAATATACAAAAATAAAAATCATATAGTTGTTTCTTCATTTTCCATTGCATTCACTTGCTTTCTCATATTTCATTATTGCTTATCATTCTTGCATGATTTCTTGACATCTAACCTAACACATTGCATGTTTGCCTATCATAAATGCATGATTTATTATTCATGACAACTTGCTCATATATATTTTTAGGGATATTGCAACAATGACATGTGATGATACCTAGTTAAATCATAGCTCAAATGCATTGCACTTCTCAATAGTAATATAATGCCTAGAAATATCCCCTCCAAAGATCTTATTATGATCGCTTCTTCTCCTTTTCTTGATTTCTTCATTATGCTAAAAACTCTTGTTGCACAAAGTCTTTCTCAAAGTTCCAATATGGGATAGCACTTGGATACTATTTTTATACATATTACACCCCACATGGGATATTTATACATCCTAGCAAGTATTGCACTATTCATAATATTCTATCGAGTCATACTCTCTTTTGACTCAGCAAGCTCAACACCCCATTATAGCATAAGCTCCTCAGTTATTTTTAGTAGACCTCAGCATACACCCTAGTGGATAATCACCTCACAACAATCAATAAGGGAGCAACCACCCATAGTGGATCAAAACTCCACACACACTTTTTCACATTAATTAAAGTGTTATATCCATAGTGGGTCTAGCTATCTCATTAATATTATCTATAGTGTCTAGCTATACTAGTGCTTTGCAACCTATGCTAGTCTTATACTATGGATTGTTCATTCTTCTCCTTTTCTAATGATTGACCTTTGAACCCCCTATTTTCTCTTCTTCTCTGTATTCTTCTCTTTCTTCTCTCTTCTTTCTTCTCTTCTTTATTTCTCTTGTTTTCTCTTGTTTGATCTCATTTCTTCTTTCTTCTTCTTCTTGTCCTTACCATTTTACATTCATTCATCCTCATGTAGTTTGAATGAGGATAGTTTACATACATAAAAACACTTAAAATAAACAATCAAAACATATAAAAATATGCATTAAATTATTATACATAGAATGCATAAAATCTCCACAACTATGTATTACTCATGGGAAAAAGAGTACATCATGTGAGGTTTGTGTACCATAATCTAGATTCAGTACACTTGACCTAGGGATGCACACCACAATAAAAAAATTGGTACATCATCCCGATACCTAGCCTATCCTCTTCTAGCTCTAAGAGCTAGATCCCTCTGGCCCTCCCTAAGGTGCAGGCAACCTCGACTAAATTATGTATTTTTGAGATGTTGTCGACACCCATGATCAGGATCACGATCTTCTCACTAACTAAAGGTATGGAGTCTCCATCCTCTACTCTGGAGGTATAGTTGCACTATAAGCTACGTCATAAAATGTGGCCCTCTAAATAGTTATCTCCAACCTATTACCTATCCACCGTAGCTCTGCATTAAGGAGCTACACTGCATCCCCTACCTGGTTGCTCCCAATGATAGCCATCCCCTCATCCTTGGTCCACTAGCACTCTCAATCTAGCTAGGCTACCTCTTCCTAAAGCTAGGTAGCCTCTACCTATGTTGTCCCTCTTAGCCTACAGCTGGGTCATCTATGTATGAAGATAAGCTAGTTGTACCTATAGCTCCTTTATCCCTTGGCTTTGACCTCCCATCACTACTAATGTGGATGCCTCCTTAGGGTCATTGACCTATGGCTCCTCTATCTATGTGGTGGTATCTCTAACCCCTCTCTATATAGTCCCTACTACCAGGATGAACTCCTCTACCACCCAGATCCAGAAATGTGTTGGCCTCTATCTCTAACCTCATCCATTTGATCCTACTCACCCTCGTTAGCTCTATCCTATCCTCTACCCATATAGGGTGAAGCCTCCATGGTTGTTATATGAGATTCACATCCCAAAGATCATTGATCACCCACCTAAATAGTGGTAGGTTCCCTATGTAGGCCCTCACAGTCCTCTTCAGGGATATTGACCATATGTATGATGCTGACCACCCTAAATCAAGCAATGGTCCTAGAAATATTTTTAGTGTTTATACCATGATGTGATCCCATCACCACACTTGGAGCAAAGTCGTGCAAACTAGTCTTGTACACCACTTATACATGACATTGTACAACATATTTTATAAGCAATCCAACACCTAAAGACCCCATGCTAATAAAACCTTCTAATATCGTATGTCTACTACTACTCCCACAAGTGTCCATGGTAAGTATCTTCTACTAGTGTGGCATGTCAAGAGACCAGCCACAACCCCTAAGAGCACAATCAAAGGATTCACTTCATAATGACTGACCAGGTCATCAACTACTATGGTGCTCTCTCGCACCTGGTGGGTAAAACCTATCAAAAAATTATGAAGAGTTATTGCCTTCCCTCATGCTCCATAGACCTCTCTCCCCATGATGGGGATCCTTAAAATTTTCCACACATCCTCTAGTGTGATGGTTGTCTCCCCTATTGATAATAAAAAAGTGCAAGACTCTAGATACCACCTCTCTATTAGGGTGGTCAAAATCACCCTATTGGTCTCTACCTATGGTATCCTTACCACATGGTACATCCCCACCACCTCTAGAATGGTTCTCTCTACCTACCCCAAAGCATCCAGCTCTGCTATAGTCCATACCCACCACTCTCGAATCTCGAGAATAACTAGCTGCATTCACAAAAAAAAATTAATCAATTTCATCAATAAAAAATTAAAATTAATTCAACATCATTTATTAATTTTAAGCATAAGGTAATTACAATTTAAAAATTGTACTTCGGGTCTACTTGTTTTATTTATTTTCTTCTCTTTTCTCTCTTTCTTCTTGTTTCTCTTATTTTCCCCTAGCTTTCGTAAAATCGTGTCCCATTTTTGGGGTGCGCAACTTTGCTTTCATAAAATCGTGCTCGATGTTTTTAGGGTGTGACTTCATGAAATCACACCCAATTTATTTTGGGTATGATTTTACCATGCTCTTCCCAATGCACGACTAGGCTGCAAATTCATGCCTAGTTTGGGGCACAAAATTCGTCAGTTTTCATGGTGAATTTCCCAAAAATCCCTCAAAAAATCCCAATAAAATCATGAAAAATGAGATTAAATTATGTACAAGAAGATTTAAAAGTTATCCTTACCCACTCCCTTACCTCGGACTTACCCCTCACAACCATAACTTGATGAACTAGAAGTACCATCATCTTTTCTCTCCTAAAGCTTTTTTTTCTCTCCTCTTCGTGGTGAAAATGAATTAGGGTTTTACCCCCTTTTTACCTTTTTAAACCCTATTTTTTGTTTTTACCCCTTTGCTTCACTCGTTTGTTGCTTTTATCTCTCTCTCTCCTTCTACATAAATTCTTTAAAATTTTTATGTAACATCACTTTTTCATAAAAACTCGAGGGGGCACCCTAGGCTATAAAGACATTAATGTCCCTAATGCCTTGATTTGTGTGTAAAATTATATTGTTCAAAATGACACCATTTTTGCACCACCCCTTTCTTCTAACCTAGCTATCCCATTTCTACTTGTTTTTTTCCAGTGTGTGTGTGTGTGTCTACATTTCTTCTTTGATGCATTTAATAGGCCATAAATGCATCAAAGAGGGGGCCAAATATAGAAAAAAAATTGACCCACTTTCAATGGGTAATCTTCCTTGAAACCCCTAAAATGTCCACAACCCCTTCCAAGGGCAATGGAAGGCCTCTTTACACTTCCATTTTATTTTATTTTATCTTTTAATGAAATCACACCCCGTTTTCACCAGGTGTAACTTTACAAAAAGTGATATCGTGCCTTGTTAGGACGGGACACAATTTCGCTATTTTAATTTATTTTTAATTTTATTTTCTTTTATTTTCTTCTTGGCCCACTTAAACCCAAGTTTAAACCCTCCATTGTGTTTTTGCATTGGCTGTGAGTTTATTTGTGCCCATATTGATCATCTATAAAAGGAAGAGAAATCTCACTCTTTTCAACAAGATATCATGATCACGAACTTACTAATGCTCATGCAATATTTATCTTCTAACACTCACTTACTACTTTTATTTTGCTCTGCTTTCTGTGTCTTCTGCAAGCTAACCTAAAGTGCAAATTTTAGATTTTGATTTCCTATTGCATGGATTGGATTGTTGCTTAACTTGGTGGATGTGCATTGTGTCTTAGAGGGAAAGAGTGCTAGTTCGAATACTTAGCCTTCTTCTGTTGAATCTACATTATCCATTTAGGTTTTGATCTCTGTAATTTTACATTTAATGAGGTTTTGTGCATGCACTTTTATTGTTCATGTGTTTGGAGTGAAATCGCACCTGATTCTATTGAGTTACGACTTTGCTAACCCTAATTTAGGGTTTAAGTCCACAAAAGTAAAATTGTGCCCCATTTTGATAGAGTGTGACTTTGCCAAAGCATTATCATGCCAACTTTCTGTGAGGTGAAATTTTTCCCAAGATCATCTTGGGAGCAAGTTCAACTTTTTGGTAGTTTGGTTAGCTTCATTAATACATATTGAGCATACTAGCATATTATGTTTCTATTTTTATAATTTTTGCATATATGTTTTATGATTAATTCTCCAAAGGTCAATTTTTGATTTTTTGTTAAAAGGTCATCTAAGGGACCTAGGGGGCTTGATTGTTGCACATCCAAGGACTATTATACAGTATCCTAAGAAATTCCCCTAACGTTGATCATAATTTTTAGTGTTTCTTATATTATATTGTAGGAGCAAGTATTTTGATATCATTGGACAAAAAGCAATTAAAATCTAGGATCAACCAACGATTAAAACTAAGTATTTTAATTCATATTACTGGTTTTCTAATCTAATTTGAATTTAATTCTTAGGCATCTGAAAGTGAAAAGCATTTAGTTTACATCTAAAGATTATTTTTTTTCATTTATTTTTCACGTTTATTCTTTAAAGTTTTTCTAAAATAAATCCTAGGTTAATGAGCATCCAAAATAGAGAATCATATTAGGTTAGCTAGTGGAGAACAAATCTTACATAATACAAAAAACCAGCAAGACAAGAGCCCAAAATTTGTATTTGATACTTAGGAAGAATTTTACAAGAATATACAGCCCAACTACAATTTTCCAACCCCCTCTCATTACAATCCATGGGTTTTTATTGAGGTCTCGATCCTCTGTGCTTTCCCACTTCCCACGATCTACAATTGCCACTTGGAACAATTCTAGAAAGTTGCATTGATGAGACTCTAGGTGAGGTGCGTGACTGGCTGCCATATCCAACGGAATCTTCTTCTCGATCTGCTGCTTGTTGTTAGTTGCTTTAAATGCGTCTTCCAGATATCCTATGCGAGTGGCCAACATGCCCATTGAAATCCTTCTTTGGAACTACTGCTTCACTGCCTCTAACTTGCCGCGCACGAAGGGACATCTTTATGAAAGCTGGAAGTGCGTGTCTTTCTGTTTGGTCGCGATATCGCGACATGTCACGATATCGCACCATTTTTCCTATCGGCCTCTGTTCTCCCATTTCGGTCGTGAAATCATGACATGTCACGATTTCACGACCATTGCTCCTCTGCGCCTTTGTTTCCCTGCTTAGGCCGATTTTGTGATCGCAAAATCATGACATGTCACGATTTCGCGACGTTTGTTACTCTACGCCTTTGTTCCATTGCTTAGGCCGTGATTTCATGACATGTCACGATTTCACGACCTTTGTTACTCCGTGCCTTTGTTCCACTGCTTAGGCCATGATTTCGCGACATGTCACGAAATCGTGACATGTCGCGATTTCGTGACCTTTGTTACTCCATGCCTTTGTTCCACTGCTTAGGCCGTGATTTCACGACATGTCACGAAATCGTGACATGTCATGATTTCGTGACCTTTGTTACTCCGTGCCTTTGTTCCACTGCTTAGGCCACGATTTTGTGACATGTCACGAAATCGTGACATGTCACGATTTCACGGCCTTTGGTCCTTTGCACCTTTGTTTCTTCGCGATGTGATGTCATGATTTCATGACATTTGCAACACTTAGGAAAAAAATACATTTGCAACACTTAGAAAGAAATAACAACAAAAGTTTGGTTGATGCTCGATTGCTTTGCTGCCCTCGGATGCTCCTGCATCAGACACCCGGGTGGATCGAGAAGTGATCCTCACTTCTGATCTTTGGGAGGAAGACCCAGGCGGTCAACCTCTATTTTTGACAACCAAGTTGCATCTTCTATAGGTCTGCCCCTCCACTTGATCAAATACTCTGAATATTGTTTGTTCCTTGTGCTTCTGCCTTCACGAGTATCTAATATTTCCTCGATCTCGTCTTTGGTTGGGCTAGACACTGGAATGCTCCATAATTCTGTGCTTGGTGCCTCTGTACTATCTCCTTCATGGTATTCCACTAAATATGATATGTTAAAAATGGGTGAAATGTCAAGCCCACTTGGCAATTCCACTTCATATGCATTGCCTGAATCTCATTTTTCCAGTATTTTGCATGGCCCAAACTTCTTCATCTTCAACTTGTTGTAAGTTTTGGCTGGAAATATTTCTTTTTGAGATGGACCATGACTTCATCTCCCACTTTGAATTCTTTGAACCGTCGCTTTTGGTCTGCTCTTGCTTTATACTGAGTATTCATATTTGCAATTTGTTTCCTTACTTCTTCATGCAGGCTTCTCATCTGTTTCACGAATTCCTCAGCCTCTGCACTGCACTTTTCTCCTTTATCTAATTTTCTCAGCTCAAAAACATTTCTTGGACTATTTCCATATATGATTTGGAATGGAGATTTGTTTGTACTCTTATTGACATAATTTTTGTATGCAAATTCCTCCTGCGACAAAACTAAATCCCATCCCTTGGGTTTATCTGCTATCAAGCATCTTAATAAATTACCCAGAATTCTATTTACCACCTCTATCTATCCATCAGTTTGTGGGTGGTATGTAGAACTAAACTTTAGATCTGTCTTCAGCTTCTTCCATAATGTTCTCTAGAAATACCCAACAAACTTTGTATCTCTGTCAGAAACTATGCTTCTTGGTAGACCGTGAAGTCGTACCACTTCCTTGAAAAATAACCCTGCAATGTGAACTGCATCACTTGTCTTCTGCGAGGGAATAAAATGTGCCATCTTGGAGAATCTGTCAACCACCACAAATACAGAGTCATTTCCCCTCTGTGTTCTGGGCAATCCAAGAATAAAATCCATGCTTATGTCCTCCCATGGCCTTTCAGGTACAGGCAACGACTGGTATAACCCTGTGTTTTGCCTTATGCCCTTTGCCATCTGGCATATTCTGCAACTTTGCACAAAATTTTTCACATCTTGCTGAAGTTGCGGCCAGTAGTAATTTTCATTCACCAGGGCAATGGTCTTATCCCGAC
Organism: Wollemia nobilis; assembly: GCA_028583015.1. Classification (NCBI taxonomy): domain Eukaryota; kingdom Viridiplantae; phylum Streptophyta; class Pinopsida; order Araucariales; family Araucariaceae; genus Wollemia; species Wollemia nobilis. Next base: position 1,888,848 of record JAQPPZ010005211.1, read on the forward strand.
CAAAATGCCCAGCCAGTCCTCCGTTGTGCTTTTCCTTGATTAAGTTCTCCCGCATGGAACTCCTTGGAATGCATAATTTACTTCCCTTGAACAACATTCCGTCTTGGATTAGGAAATCTAACCATTTTGTCCTATCCATAGTAATAGGTGCCAAGCAAGCCGTCCAGGCTGCTACAAAATTAGGATCTTCAGGATAAAGACCCTTTAGTTCTTTGAATCCTACTACTTCCACTATCATTTCAATCAGCAGATTCTGCCTTCTACTTAAAGCATCTGCAACTCTATTTGATTTCCTGCTCTTGTGCTTTAACACAAAGGTATAGCTTTGGAGAAACTCAACCCACTTCATGTGTCGCTGATTCAGTTTTGTCTGACTATTGATGTACTGCGATGCCTGATGATCAGTAAATAGAACAAACTCTTTTGGCAACAAATAATGCCTCCACTTCTTTAGAGCCTGAACTATAGCATAAAATTCCTGGTCATAAACTGAATACTTTTTTCGAGCATCATTGAGCTTTTCACTAAAATAAGCAACAGGTCTACCTTCTTGACTCAGTACAGCCCCTATTGCACTACCACTGGCATCACAGTCTACCTGAAATACTTTGTTAAAGTCTGGGAGTGCCAAAACAGGTTGTTCAGTGACCTTTTTCTTTAATGCATCAAAGCTCCTCTCAGCCCCTAAGGTCCACTTGAACTCTTTCTTATCCCCTCTCATTGTTTCTGTGAGGGGTGCACAAATCTCTGCTGAAGTTTCTTATAAACTTTCTGTAAAAGCTGGCTAGACCATGAAATGATCTTACCTCGGTTGTGCTTCTTGGGGTAGGCCATTCTATGATAGCCCTCACCTTCTTTGGGTCCATTTTTAGACCTTCTACTGAGATTACAAATCCTAGGTATACTAACTCTTTCTTGACAAAATTACACTTTTTTAGATTTATTAATAACTGCTCCTCCCGTAGCTTTTCAAAAACCCTCCTGATATGCATCAGGTGTTCCTCCTGGGTTTTGTTGAATATTAATATATCATCTAAATAAAAAATGACAAATTTTCCCATAAACTCTTTCAGTACCTCATTCATCAGCCGCATGAAGGTACTTGGTGCATTGGACAGCCCAAATGGCATGACCAACCACTCATACAAGCCTTCTCTTGTCTTGAAGGCTGTCTTCCACTCATCTCCTTCTCGGATACGGATCTGATGATAACCACTTTTCAGGTCAATCTTCGTGAAGTACTCAGCTCCACTCAAACAGTCCATGATATCATCCATCCTTGGCAATGGGAATCTGTATTTGATAGTGATCTTGTTAATTTCCGAGAGTCTGTGCACATTCTCCACTCTCCATCCTTCTTGGGTGCTAGTACTATAGGTACGCACATGGGCTAAGACTCTCCCTAATCAATCCCTTCTCTAGCAACTCCTGGACCTGCCTGTTTAGTTCTTCAGTTTCTACAGGTGTCATTCTATGTGCAACTTTATTGGGCAAGCTTGACCCTGGCACCAAATCAATATGGTGACTGATTTTTCTTACTGGGGGTAAACCCTCAGGCACATTATCAGATATGATATCTAGAAATTCCTTCAATAGCTCTTGGACTTCTGCTGGTGCATCTTTGCATTTTGTATCCCTGACTCTAGGAATTAATGCATAACACATATGTTCATGCTTTAAATCATCTAAAAATTTTCTTTCGTCAACCAAGTAGATTCTTGCACTGCCACATACCTTTTCTTCCACCTCCTTCAGAGGTTTCAACTTATGACGCATTCCATTCTTGGTCACGAAATAGGTGTTGGCTCGGCCATCATGAACCGCACACCTGTCAAACTACCATGGCCTTCCCAACGACAAATGGCACGCATCCATGGGCAGAATGTCACACAGAACCTCATCACGGTAATTTCCAATACTGAATTTTACCGAGCACTGTTCATTGACCAAAACCTTATGGTCTTTCTGCAACCACATGATCCGATATGGATGCGGGTGTTTCTTTCTCTCCAGTTGTAGCTTTGTAACCATTCCCTCTGAAACTAGGTTATCTATGCTACCATTGTCAATGATAATGTTGCAAATCTTACCCGCGCATTTACACCTTGTGCAGAATAAGATTTTCCTCTGATCTGTAGCTCCCTCTTCATTCAACAGGACTCTTCTTGCAATCATTACTTCTCCTCTCTCAGCTTCTTCAGAATGCTCAGATCCAACATCTTCATCAGTGACTACTACTCTGGCATTTCCTTTCGGCCTCTGATTATTTCTTTCTCACTACTGTGGGCACTCATATTGGTGATGTCCCTCTTCACCACACTGGAAGCAAGTCCCTCGAAATATTCCTCTTCCTTGTCCATGTCCAGCTCTGCCTCTTCCCCCTCGGTAACCATTATTCTGATTACGAGGGTGGTCTGTATTTTCTCTCCTTTGTTCTTGATTGCTGCTACCTTCTCCATTTTTTTGAGAATCTTCATTTCTTCTTCCACTATTCCTTCCACCGGTTCTTCTGCCATGACCTCTTCCTCTTTGCTTGTTTTCAAACCTCCTATTGAGCTTCTCTTCAACCTTTAAAGCAAATTGGTAAGCGTCCTCTATGGTGGTCATCCGGACTAGACTTAGTTCTTCCTGAATGCTTGCTCATAACCCATTAATGTAACGGGCTACCTTCTCCTTGTTGGCCTCTAAGTGGCCTGTTCTAATCATTATTTTATGAAATTATTTTGTGTATTCTTTCACAGACTTGCTTGATTGCCTCAATCCTTGCATTTTCTTTAGCAAGTCTAACTCATAATCACCAGGGATGAACTTTCTTTTTAGATTTTTTGCCATCCGTTCCCACTTAGTTATTCTCTCTTTCCCTCTTTTATTTTGCTCCAGCTGCACTCCCTTCCACCAAATGCTAGCATGACCTTTCAGTTTGGTCTTTGCGAATCTGACCCTATCAGGGTCCTCAACCTCTTCGTACTCAAAGTACTCTTCCAGGTCGTTGATCTAGTCGATCAATTCCTCTGGATCAAGGTTCCCAAAATATGTGGAAACCTCCATCTTCGGCCTCTTCCCAATCTGGGATATGGCTTTGTATAGTCTAGCCTGAGCCGGATCTACTTCTTCTTCTTCCTTAGGTTGGTCTTCTTCTTCATCATCTTCCTCTTCACTACCTTCGTCTCTTCTTGGCTCCAATATTCTACGCATTTCTTCTTGCAGAGCTTGCATTTGCCACTGCAAAGCTCGAACATCTTTCACTGCTGCCATGCCTCTCCCACCAACAAGATTTCTCCTTGGAGGCATTCTGCTCACCCAATTCCAAGCCCTTCCACAGATCCTAGTGTAACTGCCTCTCCTCCGACGATCTGCTACACACTCAGGAACTACTGGCTCTGATACCACTTGGTGGAGAACAGATCTTACATAATACAGAAAACCAGCAAGACAAGAGCCCAAAATTTGTATTTGATACTTAGGAAGAATTTTACAAGAATATACAGCCCAACTATCATTTTCCAACCCCCTCTCATTACAATCCATGGGTTTTTATTGAGGTCCCGATCCTCTGTGCTTTCCCACTTCCCACGATCTACAATTGCCACTTGGAACAATTCTGGAAAGTTGCATTGATGAGACTCTAGGTGAGGTGCGTGACTGGCTGCCATATCCAACGAAATCTTCTTCTCAATCTGCTGCTTGCGATTAGTTGCTTTAAATGCATCTTCCAGATATCCTGCGCGAGTGGCCAACATGCCCATTGAAATCCTTCTTTGGAACTGTTGCTTCACTGCCTCTAACTTGCCGTGCACGAAGGGACGTCTTTATGAAAGCTGGAAGTGCGTGTCTTTCTGTTTGGTCGCGATATCGTGACATGTCATGATATCGTGACCATTTTCTTTCTGCACCTTCTCTCTCCGTTTTGGTCACGATATCACGACATGTCGTGATATCACGCCATTTTTCCTATCGGCCTCTGTTCTCCCGTTTCGGTCATGAAATCATGACATGTCATGATTTCGTGACCATTGCTCCTCCACGCCTTTGTTTCCCTGCTTAGGCCACGATTTCGTGACATGTCACGATTTTGTGACCTTTGTTACTCCGCGCCTTTGTTCCACTGCTTAGGCCACGATTTCGTGACATGTCGTGATTTCGCGACCTTTGTTACTTTGCGCCTTTGTTCCACTGCTTAGGCCGTGATTTCGTGACATGTCGTGAAATCACGACATGTCATGATTTCGTGACCTTTGTTACTCCGCGCCTTTGTTCCACTGCTTAGGTCGTGATTTCGTGACATGTCGCGAAATCGTGACATGTCGCGAAATCGTGACATGTCACGATTTTGCGACCTTTGTTACTCCGCGCCTTTTTTCTATTGCTTAGGCCTCAATTTCGTGACATGTCACAAAATCACGACATGTCACGATTTTGCAGCCTTTGGTCCTTTGCACCTTTGTTTCTTCTACGATGTCACGATTTCGCGACATTTGCAACACTTAGGAAAAAAATACATTTGCAACACTTAGAAAGAAATAACAAAAAAGTTTGGTTGATGCTCGATTGCTTTGCTGCCCTTGGATGCTCCTGCATCATTAGCTCTTGTATGCTTGAATTTTAATTTTAGCTATTGTACTTTATTTTTTACATTGTCATTTATCTTTCTTAGTCTAGAAATAGAAATACTAGACTTAGGTATTTTTCTTAAAACTGAATACATAAAACATTCTTGAATATCTTGAGGACTTGGAATGAATCCTTAAATCATTCTTGGTGAACCCATCCCCTTAGCACTGAGTGTAGAGCATAATATACCCTTGTGGTTCACCCCACAAAAGGTTCTCTCCTTGTTGATCCAGCCTTTTATTTGGGAATTATATGTGGTAGGGTAGTTTTCCCCCTCTACATTTTTAAGTAATCAAATGTGAGTCTTCAACTCACGTAGGCATCTAGATGGATGGCTATATTGGCCATTAGCTAGCCTTAGAACGTAGTTGGTATTTAGTTAAATATTTTTAATATTAGTTAGTTTATTTAATTTTTTCCTTCCTCTCCATCCTCATGTGTGATATGGGCAAGAGGTTATTGTATTTTAGGTATTTTGGTGTCTATTTAATCATTAGCAATAATTAAATTTTCTATTTTGTTTTCAATCCTCAAAATTGGTATCAGAGAACCAATCTTGTGCTTGATTGGAAAATTTTGTTTTTGAAATTTTCAATTTGGTATGTGATTGCTCCATTTAGTTATTTTTTACTCTGTGGCTAAATAAGCCACAAAAACTATAACTCTGGTATCAACAAGTGAATTGAAAATTTAACCATTGTCCCACCTAGTCAACAATTGGCCAAGTGGTAGCTTATTACATGTGTTGTAGGGACTATAAAATTTGTGGCCAATAATTGTCCAAGTGCTAACTTCTTGTGTGTGTCACAGGGACTATGACTAGGTGAAATAACATACATAGGGATTGGGCCTAGGTGACATCAACTTATGTGCCACACAAAGGAGTTGAAATATAAGCTATGTGGAAATCAACAGATCACTAGGTGGCACCCAATAGAGCTTCTACTAGGGGGTCTAGACCACAATGTGGTGGTCTTAAACTCTTAAATACTCTTTTTATTTTAAATAGACCTAATGGCCTCTCCATGCTACATGTGGCATTAGCCAAAACACAAAGTTTTTATCGATAACCTGTTGGTGGCTTGCAACTACTATTTTATTTACTATATGGATGATGAAAAATATGGTAGGATCTATATCATCTATGCATTATGTTTGGTTACCTCAACATATTATTGGTCCCTTTGATTAGAAGCATATATCAACTACAAAACTATCACCCTAATATAGATGATCATTTTAAGCTTACAACGATGAAATTCGTTTCTTGGCATGGAGATATTTTATGCTATAAAATCATAGACCTCTATCCTCACTGATTGACTAGAATTCTATTATGTAAAATTTGTTTGTCGGTCAAAACTTTGGCAAATAACCCTATGTGGGTCATAGGGTCTTGTCATCGCTAGCTTCATTCAAAGGTTAGCCACCTCTCGACATCATCATAGGGAAAGCAACTTGTAGGACGACAAAAAAATTTAGATTGTGGTGATAATGGGTCATGGTATTTTATATTTCTACCTCAAGAGCAACCCTACCTCCATGACTACCAGGTTCATCATATCGTTAAACTTAAATGTAAAATAGTGTTCCACCAAATGTTTTGGTGCCTTAAATCATAGAGTGAGAAATGAAAACTATGTAACCTTAATCCCACATTTTTAGGATGAATTCTCTAATAGCATTTAAATCTTCTCCAAGAGGCTAAATAAAATAGCCTACTTAGTGGATGGTGCTTGTACCACATGCTAGATCACAAGTTGTGTGTTAGTTTTTATGTGGTTGTTGTAGCACCACTTGGGGGTGTACTACAATGTAGGTGTCCCTTTTGTTGACTTGTGGATTACAACATTGACTTTTGAATGCCACAGGATTTCATTTGATGAATAAAGGCCAAAGTACCTTATTTTTTCTAAGTTATAATGTTTTTATTTAATTTAATTAAATTAAATTCATCATTTAATTACTTTTATTTTGTAATTAAATAATATTACTTAAGAATTGTTTCCAAAAAATACAAAAAGAAAACTTATTTTATTGTTTTAAGGCTTAAAACACTTATTGTAATAGCCTAGAAGGCTACACTGCACCTCACCAAGTTAGGAAAAATATTTTTATAATTTCTGAAGAGGAAACTAATCGGAAGCCTTTTTGGCTCATTGTAAGTGCTTGAAAAATAACACCATTGTAATTGCCTTGTAAGGTAAACCTTTGTACTTGAATCACCTTGGTAGAAATCCTAGATTACACAAGGGATCATATGGCGTCTAATTTGGCGAAGCAAATGGCTGCAATAGCCACCATAGTTAACCTCTTGATTTATAAGGTTCAAAATATAACTGGGCCTAGCTGATCTAGTCCAACTCCTAATCATTGCTCTCAAGCAAAATGTGAGGTCAAAATTTATGATGGGTCTCATGATCCAAATGTCCTTAATAGTTAGATTCTCAATATGGATACATGGTTTGAGTATAGAAAAATTCAAAAATATGACCAAGTCTCCTTTTCCAAGCTCAAGATTTCAAACATTGCCAAAGTCTTGATATAGGACCACCAAAGCACTCAGGATCCCATTGACACTTGGGATGACTTAGTGAAAGCATTGAAGGAAACCTTTTATCCTTCCAATTTTGTTGAATATATTGACTTCCAATGGCTTTGTTTGAGGTAAGGATACCACATGAGTGTCCATGTATACATTAGAAAGTTTAACAAATTGAGGATTATCAATAGAATCTTGGACTCAAATTCAACGCTAATCAATAAATTTAAAAATAGTTTGAAATATACACTCTTTAGGGAGTTGAAGTATACATCTTGCACCACTCTGAATGAAGTGTACAATAAAGCACAACTTGAAGAGGAGAAAATTGTTATTAAATCGGGTGCATCTCACTCTTCTAGCACCACGAAAGCACTCAAACAATTGTAAAAGTAGCAAAAACAATTAGAAAATGTAAAAATATCTTCTTATCCTTCTCACTCTTCTTCTTCTTATTCATCCTCTTTAAATGAAAAAAAAATTGTAATCATTGTACGAGACGAGGGCATACCGAGTCTGAGTGTTTTAGAAGAGAATAATTTATTTGTAAAGGAGGTACCACAAGATGGGCCTCTTGATGTTGGAGGTGAGGTAAATATGTATGAATAAATTTAGGATCAACTCAACCATCTGACCCTCATGCACCCCAAAAGTCACCATGATAGTTTGTTTGTCGTAAGAGCACATCTTCTACACAACTTTTTTGTAAATTGTATTTTTGACAATGGATCACAAACCAATCTCATTTCTAAATCCATAGTTGATCGGCTCAAATTTCCTATTGAACCCCATACTTTTACATATTTAATTGGATGGAAGGATGACGATTCAATGTGTAAAATCATAGAATATTGTAATGTGTCTTTTACCCTTGGACCACATTATGTGGATCAAGTCACTTGTGATGTGAATTCTATGGACTACTATGGAATGATCCTAGGCTAGTCCTATCAATATGGTAAGAAGTATTGGTATGATACTTTTAACAAAACATACACCATGCATCATCAAAATAAGAACTTTCTTATTCATAATATTCCACAAGCCCAATTCTTGATGTCTTCACCAAGGATTTCCATAGTCTCTTGGTCTAAGGACATTTGTGCTTCTTCTACTCAGGTGGTCATTCCATATCCTTCATAAATACCTCCTCCTATTGCTCCTTCTACTCCTCATGTTGTTCCATCTTGTGTACTTCAATGGCCTCCTTCAATACCACCTCCACAAGTTACAAAAGTTTAGCAAACTCTGCAGTAGGCACTTGCTCCTCGTCCTAGTTCTTCACTTGGTGAGTGAGTGATTTCTTGACATTTTTTATCCACATAAACATCCCGAGGCTACCTTGATATTATTTTTATTATCTATGATATATGTATGCATCATTTTATGACTCACCCTTCTACTCGTATTGTAAAAGCATTAAAGTCCAATGCTTCTTGAGCGGAGATGTATGATGAGGGTATCACATTCATATTCCTAGGCATAGGTTTATTTTCTATAGTTCCTAGGTTATATTATTTGAAAATAATCCAACGTGAGTCTTCAACTCACTTAGTCATCTAGTTGGATAGCTATGTTGGAAATTAGTTGGCCTTAACATATAGCTGGTATTTAGTTAGTTGTTGTTAAGATTAGTTAGTGTATTTTATTTTTTTCTCCCTATTCATCCTTATGCATGATATGGGTGAGAGGTTATTGTATTTTGGGTATTTTAGTGCCTATTTAAGCATTAGCAATAATAAAAAATTTTATATTGGTTTTCAATCCTCAAAATTAGGGACCTATTTGGGACCTTTAGAAGGCCTTGTTATCATTATCATTCAAACCAGTCACTTGTGATTCTGATCACTCATGATTTTAATCACTATTGCTCTTAACCACTCTTGATTTACTTCACTCTTGGTGACTAAAACCTTTGTGAACTTAGGATGATATTAATTTATAAGATCCCTAGTCACTCTATTATGCACTAGCTAGGTCCTCAATGTGCTTTTGTTAATGTTATTTTTGCAAACCTCTATACACCCTTATCCCAAAATTTGGAGTGGTTTTATTTTCTTTCCTTAGATAAATTTTATTCTTGATAAACTACCTTTTGGTTTGTAACCATATTTTATACAAATGACATCAAGCTTGGCAATGTTTCTTTGCAATTAATCAACAAAATTTTACATAATTGATAGTCCAACAAAATGTTATAGGACCTATCCATATGGTGACTCTCATGGGTCCACATTATTGGTACCTCCCAAGGATTTTTACTTGCAAAAATGATGATCTAGGTAGCTTCATCCATTGGGTAATGGAGTCAATAAATGCCAAAAAAAATACTTTAGGCTAGAAGAAACTCAAAATTAGATGTTATGTATAATTATTGGCCAAAATTTGACCACATTCAATATCTTACTAAGCTAGTGTGACTAAGCCCTTTTAGCCTATTTTTTTGTGTCTTTTTACTTCTAGACTATTGTGAGATGCTTGCAGTATGCTAGAATCTTTGAAAACATTTTTATTATTATCTATTTAAGTGTCTAAGTTCATATTGGATTTTACTCTTCTTGAATCAAAAAAGTTGGAAGCTTTTCTCACCCTACTACCATATTAGCTAGAATTTTTTCCCCTTGGATCTAGATGAAAAAATGCATCATTATTCATTTCCCTTAGATACTATCTCTATTTTTGAACATATTTCTAGCAATAATAATTTTATTCAAAATTAGAACATGGGGCCAAAACTTGCTATTGGTAGAGCCCTTTTAGTTGTAATTGGAATGGATATGAAGTTGCTATCAATAGTAAGATCTAGCTTAGCTATAACTAAAAAGGCTATTATTATAGCATTAGCTTATGGAAAAGCACTATTGTATGGCATATGGATATTAGATCTTGCTATAAACTTTCTTCATAGGCCTTTCTTTGTCAACATATTTGGGATTTTTAAAACATCAACAACTTGTACTTTCATCTTGTTAAGTGTTGGGTGACAATTCAGCTCAGAAATTCCCTTAGGATATTATTACCTAATGTAGTTTGATGACCCACAAGAAACTTCTACTTGCCAAAGTCAAAGAACCTAAAAGTGGAGGCCTTGTCTCTTGGGAATAAAATCTATATTAAGCTTCTAAGGCTCAAGGGATGGAATTTTAAAGCGGAGAAGGATGGATAGAATTTTTTTCTTAATGCACAACTTTACTCAAAATTTTATGGAATTATGATAAGGGGCCCTTCTTGTTATATACCTATATTTCTAGGAGAGTCATTGAAGCCACTCACTCCATCTCATCATGCAAGCATTTTTTTAATGTAGTTGGGTTAGTTGAAACATGATGTTGCCTTATTATTTTATTGACTATTGGATCCCTTGATCCATGTCATCCTTCCTTGATCATGCATGTGAATTACCTATTGCATTTTCCTAAAATTCTACTTTATGTGAGCATTGCTTTGTTCCCTAATCTATGCAATAGGTATACACCATTTATATTTTATATATTTTATTTGCATGCCGCATATATACATAATATTTTGGTATACTTTTATCTTGTCATTTGTCTCACATGTCAATCATTGGAATCAACAATATTTGGACCATATTCTCTTGAAACTCTACTTCTCTAGTCTTCTATTCTTTCAAAACATGTGACTTGTTTGGACTAGGATCTATTTTTTATTTATCTTTGGGATAAAATGAATTTCCAAAGCCTATATGAGTTATAGCATTGAAACACACCATAAATACCTCATTCTTATCCCATGAACTCTTCATTAGAAATTATTCTATATTTTGTGTTAGATTCATGCATTTATCTTTGTGATTTCCTATTTTTACATGATTTTTTACATTAGAAACCCCTCATTTAGTAATAAATTTTATATAATACTCTTAAAATATTTTGGATATGCTTAGTAGGACATGTGACCCAGTGAGGCCTAAAATTTAGTGTAAGTAGACTCAAAGATATCTTAAGTTCCCATGCCTGATCAAATTACTATATTAGAACTATACATGGAAAATTATTTTGACATTGTCAATACTTATGTTATTTTTACTAGTTTATTAAAATTTACTTATTGGAGCACATGATTGTGTGAACATTGACACTGATTATAGATTGAATTTATCATGTGCTAGATTTCCATGTCTATGTGGACTACTATGTTGATATTAGTCACAAAAAATTCATCTCCCATAAGATCCTCCATTTTTTTGGCAACTCTTATATCTCCATTTGGGGATTCTTTTCTTCTATAATATTTGGAACCTCCATCCAATAGAAATCTAGCAATTGAGATCTCTTCAAAATAGTTCAATACATGGGCTCAACTAGAAGTTGGAGATTTTTTATTTATAGATTTTTGTTCCATATCAATCAAGGAACCTTTAAGCCCTTTTGACTACTATTATACTTCCTAATCTATAGCTAGTTGATATTTCTACTCCTCTTCTTGATCTCTATTATAATCACTCTACTTATCCAAGTTAGTACAATTATCTATCAAGTTTTTCATTATAGATTTTAGCTCCTATAGTTCTATAAATTCTATTTACTCCAGAGTGATTAGGGTGGGCATAGAACCTAACAAAAGAGAAAGTTGAGGGTAAGTTTCAAAAAACATGGCCAATGAAGGGATATACAAAGTCAAAAAGGAAACATGTGGGCTTGTTTTACACACCTAAAGAAACTTTGATATAAAAGTTATAGAGGGAAGATTTCCAACTAAAGTGAGTGTATTTTTTACTATGATAGCAACTTAAAATATTTGATGAAATATCATCTCATTGTATCCCTATATTTGAATACCTAATTCCAATATAAAAGCATGGAGGTAGAAGATGTAGGCTTGTGCATGTAATGGATTTATGTATCAATGGGTTCTTCCCTAGATTTTGTTGAATCTAATATTACAATTAGTGGTATTTCCTAAGTATATGAAAGGATTTCCCACATCATTGAAATCTAAAATGATGGGTTGAAAAATATAATCCCAAGTACCTATGTTGCCATAATCTAATGAGCAATACCATGCAAGTATTTTGCCTTTGAAATACTACACAAAAAGTCTTATAATTATGTATTCATGTGAAAATTCATAAATAGTAGCCAAAATAGAAACATCCTAGCAATGTTCACAAGCCATATTTTCACTACCATCATAGGAGGGAAAGGCCTTTAATGTATCTTGGGGAATGTCATGGATATTTGGAAGGTTATGGGGTCTAGCACTATTCTATGTTGGATATATGCATCCAACCATGGCTTAAAGTAGGAGGTGTTAGGATGATTGGGAAATCATCAATCTAAAAAGGGTCCTTTGAGATTTTTTGACATGCAATATTGGCATTACATGATTCTAGATATTATTCCTTTAGTGGAGTTTCTAGGTGAATGTGTTTTATCTACTTTCAAGGTCAAGATATTCACTAGTATCTTGATCCTCCAAAAATATGAGATATATATTGAATGATTTTTTAGACACCTAAAATTTACACATTGCTATACCTACATAATTGTAGATCCTTTTGGACACTTGTAGGTTTAAATAGGTCATCCTAGGTACCTCTAGGATATTTTAGACTAGCGTAGACTATTGTAGATCCTCCTAGAGATGCATAGATTTTTGTAGTCATGTGTATTCATGCGTAGATGATTGTAGTCATGCGTAGTCATGCGTAGATCACCATAGATTATCATAGCATTGTGTAGACTTCCATATACCAATTCATCGAATTTCATGTCCTAAACCCTCATAAGCCTTCAAAATTACATCCCATTCATTGGGATATCCTCCGACAACCTATTTGTACTCAATTGAGGCCCCCACGGGGTATTAGTTGACAAAAACAATTACCAAGTCAATTCTTAAAATCTAATTTAATGTTGACTTCACTTAAATCCCTTTTTTAGGGCAAATTTGATTAATTAATATTTAATACCTAATTAATGCTAATTGCACCCTCCCACATGTGTGTAATTAGGGTTTGTTAGGATATTTATTTAATCATGTCCTAAACTAACTTAAGGTCTCCTAATCAGGACTAAATCTAATCCATCCTCACACATGTGTGAGGATGGTATACTTATCATAAGGAATGTGATGTTGCCACATTGTATTTTCTAACTTAATCCTAGTCAAAATACAACCTAGGTGTAGTCTATCTAACTCCCCCCTGCACCTTGCCATTTCCTATAAATAGTGGATCCCAAACCCCTAATTACCTCTCTCTCCCTATTTTAACAAAGCACATAAAATCTACAAAAATGGATAGTGAAGATTGAATAGTTAGTTCTCAGAGTAGAAAATCAAATTTCCATAGCATACAGAGGCACACCAACTGCATAGGAATCGATCCACCAAAGGGATTTTACAAAAAAATCCTCACATTTAAATTTTCCCCCCACCTTGTGAATCTGGCATCAGTTCACCCCCCGGGTGGTGAATTGGTTCTACAGGTCCCAAATCACCTCAAATTTGGGAGGTAAGCTCTATTTTGCTATTTTATCAGCTTCTACACCTTTAATTTCAATTTTCAATGCATCCTTACCATCTATTTTGTCTTTATAAACATGGGGCCTGACTAAGGCAAGCCCCCCATCACACTAACCTCATTTTATAGGTTCTTCATAGGTTATTTAATAGATATGAAGAGGAATAACATCATCAAATACAACCTCGCAGTGGTACACAAGCCTATCTACATTGAGGGATGATTGAAGATGACATCAAACTTGTTGTAACATTATTAGAAGAAGAAATGGCTAAAGGGCATCATGTACCTATTGTAACACATATCTTTCAATATTAATGAAATACATCCTTTTCATTTAGTACATACATGTTTTTTTATTAATGGATCAAATGTAAATTTCTAGCAATTTCATTCTGGCATGCCCGATGGGATCCCCACAATGGATAGTGTCGGGATAACTTTTTCTGATAAATATGATGTTATCCTATATTTTTGTATGTTTTAGGTACTAAATATGACTTTCAAAAATATTTTTAAAGCCTTGGGAACCCTCTCAAGCCTTCAGAATAGATATTTGGGATATCTAGACCCAATTTGCCCCCCAGGTGGTGAAGTCAACCAGATAGCCTCAAAAACCCCTAAAATTGTAGGGGTAAGTAGTACATGGTCTAATAGTATTATCCACAACATTAGATTACAGGTATTTCCCATTTTTACCCCTCTTTTATTTAAATTTTGGAAGCATAAAGAATTCACTAGTTAAATGGTAATTTCTAGGCATAAATTTACCTTTATTTTGATCTTGTAGGATGGTTAAATTTTTTTAAAGTTACAGAACCTGCAAATTTCCAACGACTTCATTTATTTTATTCTTAAAATAAATTTACATTTCTCCTCTTTTTTTATAGCATCTCTTGCTAAAATAAATGCACATTCTAAAGTTTAAGCTAGGTTTTCCTAATCCCCTTTTCCATGTTATTTAAATTCTTAAGAAAGGTTGCATTCTAAAGTTGAAAATTAGGGTTTCCTAATCCCCTTACTCCATACACTTGGATTGCATATTTCCATTCTTTGCAAATAAGATTAATTTAATTTTGAAAATGCATTAGGGTAGTTTCCCTTCTTAAAAGGTAACTAGTTAGTTTCTTATTTTGTATAAACTGTTAGAAAAACAAAAACCCACACACATGCATGTGGTATTGTAAACAAGTGGTGATATTGGACTTCATAGCCAATCCATCACTCAAGACTGGTGCCAGAAGAGTTTTACCCTCCACAATATCTAACCCCCTTAGACACCTAGCAGTCCCACAAGAGTGGTTTTTTGGGCCTCATCACCAGAAAACCCCCCACTTTTGTGATTGGGTCCTGTATTTCATCACCAATGGTTACCAGTGAAGTGGGACAGGATTAGTGCCTTTGTCCATAAGGCTAATATAATTAGTGGACACAATAACTGTTGTTCTTGACCAAGCTCTCCCGAGGGTGAAGCAAAAGCATGGGGTATGCCAACCATGCCTAGCACATCATAGATAGTGCCACCTCTTCTCGTAAGAGGATATTGTGAACTCACTTTAGCATAGTGGGTTCTCCCCTTTAGGATATCATTTTACCGTACCTTCCATACAGGTCACCATTTGCACGTTGTGATACCATTCTATTATGTGCATATTTGGGTGTTGCAATAGGTTTGATATCGATGACATTCCCGATTTGCTAGAGTATTCACTCCAATACCCGTGATTCTACTTAGGGAGTATCAACATCATAAAACACAAAAATGAACAAAACACTTTTATTTGTTAACATTTAGAATTTATTCTAGTCTACCATTGTTTGCACGATCACGAATTAATATCATCACACTACACTATATATTGTTTTGTCATACACAGCATGTCACTTATTTTACACTTATATTAGACACAGTTGAGTCTATATCACACAAGGTTTATTTCTAAAACATTTTTTACACATGCTACCATATTTGTGGTCACCCATAGTAGATCGTACGAGCAAGCATGCTTCATAGAGGAATGGTCTGCTACTTCCTCTAGTCAGTCCACTCTTACTCCTTCGATCATGAAGGAGAAGACCATAGACACATATGATTCGCACATAGAATCCAATGTACAACTCACACACATGATGCCTCATGAAGAGAAATCAATCCTGAGTGAAGTCCTTACTACTTATCTCATAGAGGATTATCCACTCCTTTCATTCCCATCCTCACATAATCCACCGACCACATTCTATGACCATGTGATCTACACAGCATTAGGACAATCTCATTCATTCTTTACCATAGATGAGGAGGTCATACCCACTTCTCCTACCTTTGCACACCCCTCCTTCCAAAACCTATCTCAATAAATTTTTGAGAGTTATTCTTCCCTTCTAAACTATACCTACCAAGAGGTCATATCATTCATCCCTATCATAGGAATTGTTTCTAATCCATCCTCCTATACTATAAGAAACTAGAAGTTGTCCTTCCAAACTACACATCAGCTCCCTCCCCAACAAGAACTGCAATTATTTCCTCAAACCTCACATGCGTACTCTTCACAAGAGTCCTAGCCATCATCTTCCCAAGAGCTATTTTTCACCATATCTAAAGGCATCTCCCAATAGCCCCTTCAAACAAAATATGCACAAACCCAAGTGAGAGTGTACACATACACCTTCCCTCGATCTAAGATCCTACTTTGCTAGCTTACCCTACATTTTGGCAGATTTTTCACCAATATCCTAGGTCTCTAAAATGTACGATACCCAAAATTTAGTGCCACCTTTGTCTATGGTGAATTTTAGGATACCATCACCTCCTCTTGTCCAATCTCTTACAACCAATCTCATTCCCACCTTTGGATCGATACCGATGGCTTATCCACCAACCCCACCAAGCTATTCCATGCATTTTAGCTTCCTTACTTCCTACCCTCAAGGATAGAGATAGATCCCATCCTTTGATACCTTGTATTGATCATCCCTAGTATCGATAGCCTTAATACCTACACCATTACCAGTTGCACCCAACTTCTTTACGCTTCCTCCAGCTTGGTCATCACCACCCACATCCCAATTGCTACTGTAAGTTCCAACCCAAAAATTACCTGCACCACAACCACATGTCTCCCAATCACCAAAATATTACCCACAATAGACATCTACCCCACAACCTTGTGTACCCATGGATACAATAGCACATGTCACCCAATACCCACCTTATTAGGATTAGGTGCAACATATTCTCCACAATACTAGGAAGAGAAAAAATACCAATATCCACCACATCCATAGACTCAGCCTATCATATCCTAGTCTCCCACTTCTACGACACTCAAACTTCAACTCCTATGAGATGAATCAAAATGATTAACCTACGCACCTCTAGCTATGGGCCACCAAAAACCTGTTATGATGAACTATGCAACGATCTAGTTTGCCCATCAGTTCTCATTCCTCCCTATCCCTATCACTTCAAAATACCAAAGTTCAATAAGTACAAACATAAGGAAGACCCTAGAGAGCATGTGAGCAATTACCACTCATCCTATTATCAACTTCACAATAGTAACCCCATCATGTTGCGTACCTTCTCCCTTTCACTTGTACGACCAGCATTGGACTAGTACAACATGCTCCCATGCCATAGCTTGTATACTTTTGAGAAGTTGGTCAATTCATTTCTAGAACACTTTTCCATAAACATCAAGAAAAAGATAACATTTTTTGATGTGTATGCCTTACGATAGGCTGATGATGAACCCATAGCTAAGTTCATTTCCATATGGAGAGAAATTATCTATGACCTCACCCATAGCCTCCCCACTATGTATCTTGTGACACTCTTTTTTAAGAGCTACCACAAACCCATATCCACATCCCTCCAATTGCATCAAAGCCGCACTTTTGAAGATGTCATTCCACAAGCAAAATTTATCAAAGACATTAAGGTTCAATCCAAAAAAATCAAGTTGAGAACCAAATCCAATTATAACCCCAAGTTCCATTTCAATAGGACTGCACCAAATAAACCTTACCCTTAGCCACCACAAACCAACCAAGTTGTAGCTACTACCTTAGCACTAGCACTGACTCCTCAACCCTATACATCGTAGCCACAAGAATTCTAGATTAATGCTCCTACTCTGCCTAGACCACAACAATACCAGGGCATGCACCCACAGGTTCAACCATGAAACCTCACACCATTACCCGAACCATTACTAGCTCTGTTTCATATATTGTATGAGGGAAACCATCTCCTCCTACCCAAGATCCACCCACTGGATCCAAATGTGCCCGTCCTATGGATATAACTATTATCTCTTTTGCCCTTTCAATAGGTAATGTGACCATGATATCAATTCATGTTGTTCCTTCTATGGGCAATTTCAAGACCTAATCCATAGGGGCATCATCTAGGTAGCAAACCCTATGGTACCATAGAATAAAAACTTAGGGATTTTTCAAAACCTTTTATTAGATCACATAGGACACAATCCTCCTAGACCTCCAAAAAATCCCCCAATGCCACCTTGCCAAGTGAACAATGTCTAGTGTGATCCTCCATCACATGGTGTAGTAGGTATGATCAACCTTACTATGAGGAACCAACAATACCCATCATACCAGATGACACCTATTGTTTCCCCACCAACTCAGTTCACATCATAGTAAGTACCTCAAATTCCTACTACCATACCACCACCATATAAAAATATTATTACCATCTATGGTAGCCTAACCCATCAGCTATGTAATGTCCCCATATGGATATCCATATTCTATCTCCTACAACAGTCACAATACCATCATGAGGCATTGAATGACATATTATGCTCCATTGACTTAGAGATTCATGACATGAATGCCTTTGTCAATTTTGTAGGAAACATCCCATGATGCCTCCAACCATAAATTAGCTTCCATGACCATGAGATAATGGAACTCATTATAGAATGATTAGATCCTCCCCTCCACATCCAAGCCATAATCAAGGATATCACCTACAAGCAGGTACTCATTGATATGGGTTCATCCATTAGCATTATATCTACAGTAGCTCTGCATCACCTGCATATCTTGTTAGCCCATTTTTCCATGTATTCCCTAGAATTGCATGCTTTCGATAGCTCCATGAGACCTACCGTAGGATCCATAGTTTTATCCATTTGTGTAGTTATTCATACAATCTCTATCCTCTTTCACATAATCCATAGGGAAATACAATACAATATTCTCCTTGGTCACTCATGGATTAGAGACATGCAGTGTGTCCCTTCCACACTACACCATTGCCTCAAGTACATCCAAAACATACTCATTCACTGTGTCCCAGCCAATGGAGATTCATTCATTTTTTGCAACATTTTAGACCTTCCCCCTACACCATTATTTTCATCCTCCAAAATGTTCCCTATGTCCTCTCATCAGTCAGTAGGAGCATCAGTATCATCCCCAACTTCTACCTCAACATCCCAGTGTTCATCAAGAGCACAAGCCTCGATATCCACACCAAATGCACCATCTTCTACAAGACCCAAAACCCCTACCATGAATTTTTCATCATCGTCCTTAGGGCCTCCAAAATCATCCTAGCATCTACCATTCCAATTTCCACCTATGATGCTATAACCACCGTCGTCACCCATTACATAACCTACTATGTTACATTCCACACCCTTGCCTACAGAAGCCCCTATCCTTCCTATGCCACATACACCTCCTCTTCCCTTTCGATAATGGCCTAGGACATTCACGTCTCCACGTATGCCAGCACCTACGCTGATACCTTCCCCCACATAGATCAAGCATCCTACCCAAGCTACAACAACCAAATATTATGAATAGGAACAAACAACACCCAATACATATGAACAACTCTCACACCCTTCAACTGCTACCATCATGGAATCTCAACTTTCTCCTTCCTCATCTGATTCTTATACTCCACCTTAGTTGCTAGAGCATACCACACCATGCATATCCATCTTCATGACAAATTTTGGCCCAAGATACTATAATATATGCAACACCCATGTATGTGACCCCCCTACTCAATCTATCCATGATTTTGGTCACCCCTCATCCTCGGTCCTTACCATTGGAATCGTCATACAATTAGGAAGTCTTGAAAACTTTACTAGTTTTGTGTATGCAGGATTCGACTCTTTGATTCTCCCACCAACTTCTCCACCACCATAATATCTCTCTTGTAATCTAATTACGCTCAGGCTAGGCCGTAATGAGCAAGGGCTACGTACACCCATTAACCCTTGTGTTTGATCACCCACTGACAAATCCAGCCTAGGTTATTGCCCAAATTCCATTTATACATTAGAATATGAGATCTAATATTTATTCCTACATCCTCCTCCACATCCAACACACACCTTGGAAGAGTATATCAATATGGATATACTAGAAGACACTCCTTCACCTAATTCCACCATCACATTCCCCTACGACTTCTTTCAGGAATATCCTACGTCTGATACCTCCACATTATGTGATATGGATATATTGGTAGAACACTTCAGTACCTTATATCTAGCTACACCACCAATAGAGCCTAACATAGTCCCTCCTAAGTTGTCACCAACATGCTTATCCATGTTCCCACCTATACATAGGAAACTACAGAGAGCAGTTGCTCGTCCTCACTCATACTACATAATGACCTATATCTTCCATGACTTGATGCACAAAAATATTGAATACTACGTAGATGATATCAATGCAAAATCTAAGAAATGTGTAGACCATCTTGAAGATCTTTGTCAGATTTTTGACCGATTTTTAGAATATAATGTATGCTTAAACCCAAATAAGTGCATGTTTGGTGTTACCTCAGGTAAAATACTAGGATTCATTGTCTCCCAATGAGGCATTGAGGTTGATCCTAGTAAGGTGAAAGCCATCGCTGAGATGCCTGCTCCTACCACATTGAAGAAATTGCATAGCCTCTAGGGAAAGATCACTTCCATTCATAGATTCATAGTGCAATTATCCAAAAAATGCAAGCCATTAAATCAAGTATTGCAGAAGGGAGTAAGATTCAAATGGGATGATAACTTTCAAGGAGCATTTGATGCTATCAAAAATTACCTTACATCACCAACTGTTATGTCACCACTGCATCTAACATTACCATTGATTCTATGCATCTCAGCCACAAAGTTTGCACTAGTTACACTTCTAGCTGAAAATAATGCACTCAAGAAAGAGTAATCTATCTATTACATTAGTCACACACTATTTAGTTATGAAACGATATATGGATACATGGAAACACTATGCTTAGATATCATATTCACCACTCAAAAATTATGCCACTACATGTTAAATCACACAACTTTTGTCATCACCTAGGACAATCCCCTTAGGTACATGATGAATAAGAGTTATCACAATTCACACACATCAAAGTGGATCATGCTCTTAACTAAATTTGACCTAGAATTCGTATCTCAAAAATCTATCAAAGGGTAGGTCATCACCGACCAACTAGTTAAAGCCCCATTGATTGATAATCAACCCCTCCTCATTCAACTCCTCGATGATTCCATCTTCCACATAACTAAAGAGGAAGAATATGTCAAACCCAAATTCATAGCTGACCTCACCCTATTCTTCGATGGATCTAGATGTCTCCACACTAGGGGTGCAGGCATTGTATTCTTCACACCTGAAGGAGAGTTGCTTCTCTTTTCATTCAAACTCAATTTACCTTGTACCAATAATAATGCAAAATATGAAGCCCTAATCCTAGGACTGAAACAAGCACATTCCATGCACATCAAACACCTCCACATCATAGGCAATTCACCCCTAATAGTAAATCAAGTGCAGGAACATTGGCTATGCAATTTCCTGATCCTTTAGCAATATAATAAAATCGCACAACTCTTATCTCAATTTGAGTGGTATGACCTCAAAGCTGCTCCACGATCATCAAACCATTTTGTAGATACCATGGCCTCCTTAGGATCCCTTATTCCACAAAACCCAACATCTGATATAACATATGTGTCCATTAATACGTTCACTAGATATGACATATCACCCATACCTCCTACAGATGATGGTGGTGTGTATATGGTAAACATTGAACCCCATGACCCATGGTTTTCATAAATTAAATATTATATCAAGTTAGGTTTCATACCATGTGACCTACCCCACACACAATCTCAAACTTTCAAGAAAAGAGCAATCCACTACATCTTGTTGGGGGACATCCTTTATCACCATAGCTATGATGGCATGTTATTGCATTGCCTAGAACTATAATAATCACAACGGGTTGTACAATAAACCCATGATTGTACTTGTGGTGGCCATTTTAGTGGAATGGAAATCAATAAATGCATCCTCCGTATGGGTTATTATTGGCCCAAAATGGATCAATATTGTTGTGAATATGTGAAGCATTGCATCAAATTCCAACAACACGTGAACATAATGCATCTACCATCTCAAGTACTTCAACATACTCAGTCCATGTGGCCTTTATCCCAGTGGGGCCTAGATTTGATTGGGCATATTACACCAGCTTCATCAAGTAATCATAAATTTATCATCACTACCACAAAATATTTTATGAAGTGGTTTGAAGCCATCCCATTGGTCCAAACTATAGAAGCTAAAATTACAGTATTCATCATAGATCATATCATTTGTCACTTTGGAATCCCTTCCCAAATCATCTTTGATAATGGGAAATCCTTCAAAAACAAAACCATCCAAGAAATTTTTAGCAAGTTTCACATTCATTATAGCTTCTATACCCCATTCTACCCACAAGGCAATGGCCAGGCAAAAGCTAATAACAAAATAATTTGCTCCATATTATGCAAAACCATAGCAAAATCACATCGTGACTATCATAACCAAATATCCCTAGCATTGTGGGCGTATCATACGAGCATTCGTACTCCCACTAGGGTAACACCTTTTTCACTTGTATATGAGGTTGAAGCTATCATACCCCTTGAGGTTGAGATAACTTCCTTAGGGATATCTATGAAATATTTCATTAACAATGATACTACTTTCCAAGCCTATTTAGACCAACAAAACTCCTCGATGAATGTTGCATTCATGCCATTGACCACACACAAGTATACCAAGACCACCTTCACCTTGCTTACAACAACAAGGTACACCAATGTGAGTTTAAAATTGACAACTTAGTCCTCAAATAAAACCATTAGATCACAATTCAGCATCACCAACAGTGAGACAAGTTCACCTTGAACTAGTTGGGCCCATTCATTGTCACACACAAATATGGTTCAGGTTCCTATCATTTGGCTAATCTCGAATGCCTTGATGACCCTGAACCCATTAATATTTTGCAACTTCATGTATTCAAAACCTAACACAAATAGGCATTCACTATCACAAGCGGTACATACTGACCCACACATATACATCACTCACTAGGTACATCATGATAAATGCATGTCTTTTTATTTTTACATTACATATTTCACATGTAGTTTTTTCTTTGTCATTTTTATACTGCTAGTATTTGTTTTCCTTCTTGTAGGATCTACATCACTTACAAATACACCATAAGCTACACAATACAACATCATCTACACACATCATCATGGAGGTCCATCCACCACCATAGATTATACCGATCACGCCAGCGGATCTAGCTCGACCACCATCCATTCTTCATACTAGATGATATTCTCATTCCTCCCATTTGAATCATAACACTTTACCCCAATGCCTCCCAAATCACCATCTAGGTTCATCCTAATCATCCCATTTAGGAGATAGCTAGGTCACCCTATCCTCTTTTAACTAAAAATAGGAAACATCTCATCCCCAACCACGAGAATCACCCTCACATTTGCATGAAGATACTATGAATCTTTATTCACCCATAAATTCTCCCCATCACCCACTAGGAGCTTACTACCCTCCTAATAGAGGATACACTCCTCATCTAGCCCATCCTTCATGCCTACCAACCCCACTTCCTAGTAGATAATATTCCTACTCCCAAGCCTTGCAAGCCTACATAGCCCAAGATACTCAATATGATCATGCAAATATACCCCCTTCCCATTCACATCACCATCCAAAGTCATCGCCTATGCCACCCGTCCTTAATATTCCATCTTCACCATTGCGAGGCCTATCCTCCCAACAAATTTTGCAATTCCCACAACCATTTCACTCCACCCCATCATCATCATGACCTCATCCTCTTTCTTGTGGATACCAAGCCACTCTATATGCACTAGAATCTTGATCACCACCTTTCCTGATACCATCACCTCCACACCATGAGATACAACATCTCTCTTGAATCGAGGCTCTCAAGCTACAAATGAGCCATTATCATTGTCATGTTCATCCACATCAGTCTCCTATGACCCATGCATCCTCACTACCACACAAATCCATCCCTTGACCTTACATTCACCCCACATTGCATCCTCAACCCATACCTCCATTTTTGGATTTCTCTTTAACAAGACCTTGCTCACCTCCAATGGAACAATACATCTACCCCATGTCAATTCCATTCACTCCCCTATCTGAAATGTTCTACCATCTCATGCATCAAGGCCTTATTGACCTACCTAATATTTAACCCATAGATCCCTTGTGTCCTAAACTGCGTAATTACCATGAGAATAAATATTGCATCTTTCATCACCAACCAGGTCACGACATTGAAGAGTGTTGAACATTTGAAACCCTAGTCCATAATATGTTGCACGGTAATCAAAATCTATCACCTGAATGTTCCTTCCCATTTAGCCAACTCTTAAGTCCTCCATGCCACATTGTCCCTGGAAATTTGCCATCATGTGATACATTAACAACACCAACTTGCTACATTCACAACATCTCTAATTACACCAACCACCAAAGTCCAAGCCGTACCATTACTTCACCATCTCGTCCTCGATCGGACCCACACCACTTCACTTGAAATTAGTTTTAGTAATGTTCTTCTTCTTCTTCTTTCTTGCTTTTTCTACTTCTTACCTATGCTGATTCACTTCTTCTCTGCTATCTTCATTGGATTTTGGTAATCCCCTTATCTTGTTGGTTACCAAAGTCTATTTCTTCTCACTTCTTCCATATGTACATTCCACCTTTACATCTTCCATATTTTGGTGATTATTACATACATCTGTACAGTTCACATTTTATACACCCACTACACACACCCCGCACGTTGGGGCAACCATGATCACAACATTGCACACTTTTTCATCATAATGCACTCTACTCATATGTAGATAAATTTTTCAAACTCCTTCATCTTTATGTCATGACTTTCCTCTTGTAGATATTGCATTCCCCCACTTGCATCATTTACATTTACATCCATTGCACATATCCATATGTTTTTCATTTAAACTTTTAATTTTTGTTTGTACATTCTCCTCCAAAATGTGCCTTAGAAAGAGTAACAAATGCACTTGTTAGCATCACTTCCTGGATGTCCATTCCCCATTTTTCAAGATCTATATATACATAGGTGTCGTGTTCGACTTTGACTACTATGTAGTTTAGTCAATATAATGTTATAGCTACTAAATCTTATACATTCTTCTTTTGGATCTTTAGGTTGGTTCAACTTCTCTCATGGACCACTCACAATAGGTTATACATTAAACAATTTTGAGTATAAGAAAAAGGACATCTTGAGTAGATATCATCATCTAGTGAATGGTATCCCCTACTCACCCTATCACTTGCATGGTCAATATACGACCTAGGGATAAACAAAGAGATCAAGCATAAGCAAAAAATAATTATTGGGTAGAAAACAAAAGTCATCGCCCATACAAAAGATCACAAAAAAAAAGAGCACTACAATAAATAGGTGAACACTAAATGAAGAGCATAAAACAAAAGGAAATGCCTCTTGATATCACCCATGCTATGCTTATCAAATTTGGTTCTTAGGTTCAAAATAACACCATGGTATGATTTCTATCACTAGAAATAGGCTCCAATAGTCTTCCTACCAATGGAACAGTCTTACAAGTGGCGACATATCTGTAACATTAGCATCCTACTTTTGTATAGATCACTATTGCAGATGAATGAGCTAGCTAGTACAATTATGTTTACAACGGGTTAATCCTACCTCACTTAAAATGGATAAATGAATCTCACACATGCACACATATAGGTCCATGACATATTTTGAACAACTTAATTAATTATGAGTTGCCACAAAAACTTGTATAGCTAAGGGTCTAAGATTTGATTGTCACAACTATGTTGGTCAAAACCATTACACATGCCTTACATTATCCAACATCCCTAAAATCATGGAATGGATCACATCCATATAGGTAAATACCAAGATACAAGTGTTTCCTTGTTCATTTTAGCACGTACATACATGCATCAATACATCTATACCATTTATATTTACTACACATTATAGCTATGCATCCATCCTAAATGCACTTTAAAATCAAATCACATTATCGCATTCATCCTACATGTATTTCCATATCAAATAACATCATTAAATTCATCTTACATGCATTCACTAAAAAATTACATCTGATATTACATCATACTACATTCAAAATATAATCAGCATACTACTCTACAATTCATTTAGACTACAGAATGATAATATATCTAAACCATGTCATACATGTATATCTATTTATCATATATACCTACAAACTATGTTATACTATCTATGCAAACATAACAAGAACACATTTCAAACCATCAAAATGACACATGTATATATCACAACCAAAATAAAAATGTATATATATCATCCATACAAAATGCCTGAAGGCTACAATCTCGAACTATGCCCATCATCATATAGCATCTAAAATTCCCATAGAATACAATATATAGAAATCCTAACTCCCATAATGAGTCTCCCCATGGACCTCATGACTTGCTCACATCTCCGCAATCCTGCTCGACTCTGCCCCAAACTCTGGAACTGGATCCATGGTGTAGACACCTAAAACATGTCATGTTTAGGGGAGCTACTCACATAGGCACATTCATTAAATCATATGACATCATATTTGACTTCCCAAGCATCATAAGTGGTTCTCACCACCCATATAGGGCATTTAAGCCCATCCAAGCCTAGCCAATCGATACTAGAGTGGCTAGAACTTAGCCACTCAAGCTTAGACCAGCCAAACCTTAGCCACTGTAGATGACAATGGCCAGATCTTAGCCACTACAAATGATAGCAGCTAAGCCACAAAAAGTATTTTGTTGATAAATATACTCAATCATGGGTAGAAGTGGTAGTCTACATGCAATAAAGGTGAGTGGGAGTAACTTTGCATTCCCTTTCATGGCCAGTTCACATAGGAGACTTGAGTTTGCATTTAGAATCTAGTTAACTAGCCTTCAAACATAGACAAAGACAAAGATTATCATGCTAATGACCAGTCTGCATAGAAGACTCAAGTTTACAGTTAGATTTCAGTTAAATGGTCTTTAAACATATAAAATACAAAAAGCTTCTCATGCTAACCTTCATTGCACATGAGGGATTCAGTCATAGGGCTTGGGCATAGACCTATGGTTTCACACACTTTAAAAGGTGCAAGCTTGAGAGCACCAAAGGAGGGGACAATCTTGATACATGATGGAATTTTGATCAAAGAGAGGGAGAGTCTAGTTGAGGGTTTCATACATACAAGATATTCAACATATCGAGCAAAGCAACTATCATATCAACATCAGATACAAGCTTTGATCCATAGCCTTGAAGTAAAGAGGGCAAGATTCACTTTAGTAGACATTGTCTTGGACATTCACCCTAGAATCCAATGTGCTAGACACTATATGGTTGGTTTGCTTATTTTTAGGTCTTTCTAAAGCCATACTCACCCAAAAGAGTGCACTCATTAATTTCATAGTAGTTCATGCATATTTTTGAAGATTGAAACACATTTTACATTAGGCATATAGGGAAATTTCATGGCTGCTATATGATGTATTTTTATTCATGCAATATTAAAATAAACCACACACATGCATATTTATTTTGAACATTGGAGAGTTGGATTTCATCACCAACCCTCAATTTAGTTTGGTGACATTGGAATTCATCTCCTTCCACCATTTTGCCACCTATATTCTCCTAGAAACATATTGAAGAACTCCTTCATAGTGGTACTAAGATACTTGTGTTCAAACTATCTCCCACTGGTGGGACATTCATTGGTTTAGAGTGGAAGAGCAAGGTGAAACCCCCACTATAGTGGTGTACCCTAGTCTCTTTTAGAAAATCATGTTTGGCATGAGTACGCTTTATTATCACTATGGATGAGTCTCCTCATTCCAAATCCAAAACAAGAAGCAAAAAACAACAAAACATCAAAATACATCAAACAGTTAGGGCACACTTATATCTATAATCAAGATAAACATTTGTGTGATATTTTTTGATCATATTTAAAGTGCAATGAAAAATATAAATTTCAAAATGATGGTTAAAAAAAGAAGTAGACATCCCCAGTCTGACATCGAGGGAGGGTCTGAAACAACACATACCCTTAAGCGAAGTCATAGTAACATTGAAAGACCTACTCAAAAGACCGTAAGACGCGGTTCTATGAGTATAAGGGGTGATAACTCAACTCTTGGGGGATATCCTTGAGAAACCCTACATAGGTAACAACAACATGAAACTACATCTCATAAAAAAAAAGAGGCCTCATGGTTATCATCATCAAGGAGACACGAGAAAACCTCAAAGGCTTCCTCTAAACACACTAAAACTTCTCAGGTACATGAGGAATCTTCAAGAGCTTCCTTCTCACATAGACATAAAGAGGATTCTAGACCATGTTCTTCACACAAAGATGATGAGGTTTCCCCTTCTCCATCCTCATGTAGGATAGAAAGGACTATGAAACCCTCATCATAAAAATGGCACACAAGAGTAGAAATATCTCAACATTTACATGAAACACTTAGAACAGATTAGCCCACTGAGGGGCAAGAAACTAGAAACATAGCCAGTCACAGAAATCAAACATAATATATCCTTAAAACAAGAGAAAGGATTCCATTAGACTATGACCTCATTAGAGTGAATGGCACCCCGTGGGATCAACCATAGAGAACAAGACAATTGGATGAGTTAGATAAGTTGCATATGAGAACACCTCCCAGAACCATAGCCATGGAGAACTCTGCATATGGAATCTCATGAATCGTGACTTCTAAGCCCACTTCTCAAACTATGGGTACCTCAAGATGACCCAAGAACAAACACATAAAATCTGATCATAAAGACACTCAACAATATATTGAACAAGTCACATTGGCTAGCGAGAGCGAGAAAATAGCAAAAAACTCTAAGAGGGATCTATGAATCAAAATAACTAGGATAGGGTAAGATAAGCATGAGTACCCTATGACTATGCAATTTAACCACGTACAAGGGTTAGAGAATACCTTACACAAAGAGTGAGATCTTGTGGATTCTCTTGAACATGATAAACAAAGAGAACAATTGTTGCACCAACATGAGAAATGTTTGAGAGAACAAGCTGAGCAGCTAGCTCACAGAAACAAATAAACAAGTGGAAGTGATCATCAAATAGATCAATGCGTTGACTCACCAAGAGAGGAGCACATTAGAGAAGAAAGTAACCCACACTAAAATCACCCTCAAAATCATAAGAGAAACCCAACTAAAAGGGAAATGGTAAACTTAATAGAGCCATATCAGGCACCTCTTGAATTCCCTCATAGAAGGGAAGAAAATATATTTGATAAAATGGATAAAGTGTTACCTCCACCACCACCACAAGGGGTCTACAAGAGGAGGAAATCTTCACTTCAAAGCATTTTGAAATATTTCTAAGAATATGAAAGCCTTTGAGAAATAAGAGGCTTTTGGGAGCCAACCAACATTGAGAAAAATACACAACTAACCATTGTATCCACCAGTTCCTAGCCCTCCCTATCCTAAGCATTTTGATATGCCTAGGCTAGAGAATTTTAAAGGTGAAGAAGATGCACAAGATAATGTCATCAATTTAATCAACACATGTTTTAATATCAAAGAAAATGATGCTCTTATGCTAAGGACATTCATCATGACATTTTCAGGTGCAGCCATCCAATGGTTTAACCAATTGCCCAAGCTAGCATATCCAACTTTGAATAATTAGTGAATGGTTTTTTGAAGTGTTTCTCCTTTGACACTATGAGGAAAGTAAATCTCTTAGACCTAGCCAATTTAATACATTATAATGATGAGCCAGTAATGGATTACGAGAATATATGGAGAAAATTCATGGTGAAATTATCATTCTCCATTCCCACAAAAGAAATCATCTGGATGTTCACCAAGAGTTGTTCCAAAAACATTTCCCTCTTGCCACAACTACAAGAATACCCCTCATTTGAGGAAGCTTTGGCACAATCCAAACTCATTGAGGACATCAAATTATATGAGGGAACCATAAAAATTCGTACCAAGGAGTGTAGCAAAAATGACAAGAATGGCAAATATAAGCAGAAGCAGGAAAAACCTACCCCAGTTAATCAGGTGGTATTGGCTATGCCTAAGGATGGGACTACGCAAAATCCCTAGAATTATCAAGCACAAGCCCCACTAGCCAACTATGACCCAAAGAACAATCAAGATCAAAACAAAGAAAGCAAACCCCCTTGTTGTTTTACACTATTGACAGAATCAATGCAATCAATATTCAATCAATTTAGTGAGGCAAGAAAGATCATGTAGATACCTAAAACATGTCATGATTAGGGGAGCTTCTCACATAGACATATTCATAAGATCATATGACATAATATTGGACTTTCCAAGCATCAACAATGGTTCTCACCACTCATTTGGGGCCTTTTCAAGCCATCCAAGCCTAGCCACTCAAGTCTAGAGTGCCCGGATCTTAGCCACTATAGACAACAATGACCAGATATTAGTCACTATAGATGATAGTGGCTAAACCATAAAAGCAAATTTTGCTAAAAAATCAGCCTAATCATGGGTGGAAGTGGCAGTCTGCATGCAATAAAGGTGAGCGGGAGTAACTTTGCATTCCATTTCATGACCAGTTCACATGGGAGACTTGAGTTTGCATTTAGACTTTAGTTAAATGGTCTTTAAACATATAAAAGACAAAAAGCTTCTCATGCTAACTCTCACTATGCATGAGGAATTCATTCCTAGGGCTTGGACATAGACCTAGGGTTTCACACTATAAAAGGTGCAAGCCTAAGAGCACCAAAGATCCATATTTTGTCGATATTTTATCCAAGTAATCCCGAATTTATCAGGATAGGTCATTGAGGAGAGATTTCAAGACTTGGAGAGCTTCCCTTGGAGACTACCATTTACAGTGAAGCCCTGAAAAATTGGAGAGCATAGCAACCATTATTTCATCAGTAGATACAAGCCTTGATCCATATCTTTGGAGCAAAAAGGACGAGAATTGCTTTAGCGGCTACTATCTTGGACAGTGGCTCGCGGGCCTAACTTAGGATTTTATACATTAGATTTATTATTTTTTTTAGCATATCATTAGCATAGCATCATTTCATTCATAGCATTAGTTTAATTTGCACTTGCTTTCATTTGAGTATATTTATTGCTAACAACCTCATCCAGGGAAGCAATCTCAAATATCTAAGCGTGTGTTGTTTCATTGCTCACAAGGCCACAGGTTCATCGGATGGAATCTACAACATACAAGAGCAAAAAGGGATCCCTCTAGGAAATAGGCCTGGAGAAGGAGGCATCTATAAGCCCTCATACATTTTCGTGTGCAAAATCGAGAAGCTTTTGAAAGCACACCACCTCTTCATGAAAGGGGCACTCTTTACCTATTTGTAACCTTATTGTATTGAAATGGGTATCCCTAAGAGGGATAGACATGTAACTGGGTTTCAATCCAAATAAAGAGATCTATCTTTGTTATTTCCATGTTATATGCTTTTCATTATCTTCCATTTCATTTTGGGGTTTTAATACATTGCAAGTAGAGTAAAAATAGTGGTGCACATGACCCGGGGTTGCTATAGATGATGATCATGGTGGGACCTCCACTGAATTTCTAATTTTCTACCTTGATACTAACTAAATTTTGTGTGCAGGCTTAGTTGCTCTAATCTACAGTGGCAAAATATCAGCCACTATGAGCCACAATGGCCAATAGAGCCTTAGCCGCTCCTGCTAACAGCGACCAGGAGCCAGCCCCTCTGGTCAACAATGGCCAAAATTGGAGAGAAGCAGAGGACAAAAACAAGGTTCTTTTAGCTATATTAGAGGTTGGTACATCCTCTTTGATATTTTATGACTTTTTATTTGCTTATGTGTGTCTTAAATAGAGAACTTAAAGCACATTTATATTTGGAAATTGAAATATTAAAAGGAGAAATAATTAAGCATCTTTCATATCTTAGATCTTCTTTTAGATTTCCACTAGGTGTTGCTAGGAACAATGAATTATGCCTGAAAATTTTGCCCTAGAATCCAACATGCTAGACACTGTATGGTTGGTTTGCTTGTTTTGAGGCCTTGCAAGAGGCCATATTTGTAGGAAATAAAGTGCACCCATACAAATCATAGTAGTTCATGCATCTTTCTAAATATTGAAACATATTTTGCACTTAGGCATATAGGAAAGACTCATTATGGCTATATGATGCACTTTATGTTATGCAAGCTTAAAATGAACACCACACACGCATGTATCATTTAAACATTGGGGAGTTAGATTTCATCACCAAACCTCAATTTAGTCTAGTGACATTGGAATTCATCTCCTTCCATCGGTTTGCCCTCTAGATTCTCCTAGAAATGTATTGAAGAACTTATTCATAGTGGCACTAAGATACTTGTGTTCAAAATGTCTCCCACTGTTGGAACATTCATTGGTATAGAGTGGAAGAGCTAGGCGAACCCCCCACTGGGATTTCAGTGATGTACCCTAGTCTCTTTTAGGAAATCATGTTTTGCATGAGTACTCTTGATTATCACTATGAATGAGTCTCCTCATTCCAAATACGAAGTAAGAAAAAAGAAACAAAAAAACATCAAAATACATCAAACAGTTAGGGCACACTTAAAATCTATAATCAAGATAAAAATTTGTGTGATATTGTTTGATCATATTTAAATTGCAAAACAAAAGATAAATTCCAAAAAAATGGTCAAAACAAGAAGTAAACACCCTCGATATGATACCAAGGGAGATACTGAAGCAAATCATACCCATAGGCAAAGTTGTAGTAACATTGAAGGACCTACTCATAAGACCGTGAGATGAAGCTCCACGAGCCTAAGGGGTGATAACTCAACCCTTGGGGGATCTCCTCGAGAAACCCCAAGTAGGGAACCACATCATGGAAAAAATTCACATAAACAAAAAGAGGCTTCACATCCATCCTCATCAAGGAGACATGAGGAGACCTCAAGGGCCTCCTCTAAACACATAGAAACATATAAAGGACATGAGGAAGCCTCAAGGGCTTCCTCCTCATATGGACATAAATAAGGTTCTAAAACTTATTCTTCACATAGAGATGATAAGACTACTACATCTCCATCCATATGGAGGAAACATATCACCATAAAGCCTTCTTCATGAAGAAGGCAAGCAAGGGTTGCAACACCTCAAGATTCACAAGAAACATATGAAACATGTCTACCCACTGAAGGGCAGGAAACTAGAGCTACATATAGTCATGGGAATCAGATAGAAGAAATCCTTCACACAAAAGGAAATATTCTCGTAGACTATGACATCATAGGAGTGAATGATACCCCATGGGACTAGCCATGGAAAACAAGACAACTAGACGGGTTGGATTGATTTTTTACACGACCAACTCAAAGAACTATAGCTACTAAAAACTTTGTATTTGGAAGCTCACAAACTGTGACTTCTAAGCACACCTATCAGTATGGGGGTTCCTCGGAGCGACCCCAAAGTAAACGTACGGAGTTTGATTGTAGGGATACTCAATAGTACACTAAAAAAATCATATTAGCTAGCAAGAGTACAGGTACATCAGATATGTCCTCAAAGAATCTGTGAGTCAAGACAACAAGAACAAAGTCAGATGAACATGATTCTTCTATGACAACATAAACTGACCATATGAGATAGTTAGAAAATACATTACATAAGGAGCGAGAGCTAGTGGAATCTCTCAAACAAGATAAACAAAGAGAAAGACTCTTGCACCAACATGAGCAGCACTTAAGAGAGCAAGATGAGCGGTTATCTCTTAATAATTTACAGACAAATGGTGGTGATCACAAAATAACTAGACATGCTGACTCACCTAAGGAGAGGCGCACTAGACAAGATAGACCACAATGAAACCACCCACCAAAACATGAACGAAATCCCACTAGTGGGGAAAGGGTAAACATAACAAACCAGGATCACAATCCTGAGTCCCCTCATAGGAGGGAGGAAAACAAAATAAATAAAATGGATAGAGAGTTACCTCCATTGCCACTATGAGTAGGCCTACAAGAGGAGGAAATCCATGCATCAAATGCATTTCAAGAGCTTGCTAAAAAGATGAAAGCCTTTGAGAAACAAGAGGTATTTGGGAACTCGCCAACATTGAACAAAATACACAACCAACCATTGTGTCCATCAATCCCTAGCCCTCCATATCCTAAGCACTTTGAGATGCCTAGGTTGGAAAAATCTAAGGGTGAAGAGGATGCACAAGAGCACATCACCAACTTTATCAATGCATATTTTCATCTTGAAGACAATGATGCTCTCATGCTAAGAACATTCATAATGACATTTTTAGGTGTTGCCACTCAATGGTTCAACCAACTACCTAAGCATAGCATAACCAAATTTGAACAACTAGTAAATGCATTCCTAAAGCGTTTCTCCTTTGGTGCTAAGAAGAAGGTGAACCTTTTAGACATAGCCAACTTGAAACAATATGATGATGAGCCAGTAATAGATTATGGGAATAGATGGAGAAAAGTCATGGTGAAGTTATCATTCTTTGTTCCTACAGAAGAGATCATTCACATGTTCATCAAAAGTTATTCTAAACACATCTCCCTCTTGCTACAACTTCAAAAATATCCTTCATTTGAGGAATCTTTGGCACATGCCAAACTAATAAAAGACATAAAAGTAGATGAGGGAACCATTAAACTCCAAAACAAAAAGGAGTGGAACAAGAATGATAAGAATGACAAGTATAAGCATAAGTAGGGCAACCCTGCTCCAGTCAATCAAGTTGTATTGGCTACACCTAAGGATGGGGGTGCACAACAACCCTAGAACTATCAATCACATCCCCTACCAGCCAATTATGATAAAAGGAAAATTAGGGGTGAAACAAAGAACGCAAGCCAGCTCGCTATTTCACGCCTCTGATAGAATCAATGCAATCAATCTTCAATCAGCATAGCGAGGCCATGAGGATCAGATTTCTTGATATACCTCTTATATATCCCAACCATCCTAAGCCAAAAGGATATAGGGAAGATCAATTTTAACCTTATCATAGGATACTGGGGCATGATATTGAGGTTTGCGTTGGTTTTAAGCATCAAGTGCAAAATATTATTGAGGTGGGAGAGCTCAAAGTTGACAACCCACTTGCTCCTGATAATAGAGACATGGGCATATATAGAAACCTATTGCCCAATAATGAGGCCCCTAGAGAGCAAGGGACCCAAGTCAATCAGGTTTGAGCTGATATACCTACCCATGAATGCATTGGGATGGTTGATATTGTTAACATAGAAACCAATACTAGATGATATGGTCAACCACAACCTCCTGCAGCTCCCATGAATGTCCCAACTGCACCTAGGTAGAGGCAAGGGTAAGAAAAATTTCCAGGTCCACCAACATGACCTATGATAACTATCTAAAGTAGATTAGAGAAAAACCTACAGATGACTCTAACTAAGCTATCCATCTATGAGATCATACAACAATCCCCAAAACATAGGGATACTTTAATGGAAATTTTAAGGACAATTGAGTTCCAACCACAAGATGCAAATGCATTCACTCATTTTGTGGGACAAGTACAAGAATTCTAGGAACCTGTAATTTGATTCTATGATTATGAGATTAAGACAATACCTACTACCTTACCAAACTCTCCATTGAACATTGTGGTGACAAGAAACGAATTATATTTCAAGAGGGTCTTGGTCGATACAGGTTTATCAATAAACATCATTACAACAATAGTAATAGAGTACCTTAAGATCCCCAAGTCCAATATCATTCTAGGAGTCTACACATTGAGAGCTTTTAATGATGCTTTATGCAATGTTGTGGGAATGATAGTCCTACCCATAAAGGTGAGGCATAAGACCATTCCTGTGATGTGTCATATATTGTAAGGGGCTATGCAATACAACATCCTATTAGGGCATCCTTGGATAAGGGCCATGAAGTGTGTTCCTTTTAACTTGCACCAATGTGTCAAGTATGTGCATGAAAACAAAGTCTATGTGGTTATGGCTAATGAAGAGCCATTTAAATACATCCATCAAGTGGACATTATGAGAGAATTTATAATTCCTTCTACCCACCTCTACATAGCACCTTAATCTCCAACCACACAAGTGGATAACAAAGGCAAAGGGGTAAGAAAAGACCCATGCACATCAACACCTCCTTGTGCACTTAAAATAGTCAATGCTTCTAAAGTACTATCAACGTCAAGACCAAAAGATGATTAGAAGATAAAGGTGCCTTTAGTCGAGGAAGAAATGCCCAAGGAAGTACCAACTGTAGCCATTGTTGAAATTCCAAGTCCTATGGAAGAAGAAGATCTTCAAGATCAAGATGAAGATAGTGATTACCATATCGCTTTGCCAGTGTCATCAGTAGGGTCATCCACGTCATATGCATCAATACACTTGGAAAGCACAGGTATAGGGGAGTACCTTGTTCATAACATTACCTTTACACCTATCATTGAGTCTGTACAAGACATGGGAATACCTAAGGCATTGAGACCGCTAGTGGGAATAGTGGTTCCACTTGAAATCCCTCCCAACCAAACTAATTTTGTCTATGTCGGCCTAGAATTCACCCATAAGTCTTTAGACATAGAAGAGGATTATGACAAATTATTCATGGTCAATGTTAATTACCTCTCTAATACCAAGTTTTCTCTAAGCTACTTTGAGCATTACCATTGGCATGGCTATGGCCTTGGTATATATGAGCAGGGGCACAAGCGGCCATACGAGCCACAATATCAGCTTCCCTCCAACAGGTTTGGGTTAGGCTATTATATTGGAGGTCGAGATGACTCTCTTGAAACAACATTGGATTAGGGTTAGGATAAGACATTTATTTCATTCCTTATCACCCCCTAAGAACAAGAAATTTGAGCAACAGACAAGTGGCCACGATGAACGTACCACCACCAAAAAATTATCATCCAAAAATCTCAATTGATTCCACCCCAATAGGGTACAAATCATGGGATGAAGAGAATGGAAATGAAGCAAGTGATGATGAGGTGCAAATTGGATTAGCCTACCATGGGCCTCGCTATTTACAAATATTCATATGGTCCATCCACAATGAAAGTGGGTACATATCGGATGAAAGTGACTATGAATCATAGGACTCAGCAAAAAGAGCCTACTTAGGCTTGAGCCATCAACCCCTGACTTTGGGGCAAGAGAAAAATGCAAATGGATTCTTTATAAGTGATGAAGAATAGGAAGATGAAACAGAGATGACCTACTTGGGGCCAAGACATGAGCCCTCTGTTCTAGGGCCACATACCAATACCAATGCTAATGGTTTCTGGATAGGTGATGAAAATTTTGAGGATGATACTGAGATGAAATATCTTGGGCCTCACTATTTATGACAAGTCAATATGTAGATGGAAAGAGAAGCGGTATTGCGTACCATAGATCCAGGATTAAGGTTCCTTGAAAGACCTATTGACTTAGGGGCTATTCACCGCATGATCAATCCCCCTCCACCTACATTATGATATATCCTTAAGCTAAATTACCCCATTATGTAGTCTATGTATAGAGATAATCCAACCACTCGTGTGCTGCATAGGGAGGACCCATTCATCCCCAAACCTCCAGAACCTCATCGTGAGTATGAAAGGGAAATCCCTAAAACAAGATTACACCCATGTGGTCCTGGAGATTTCATCCCATCCATCAACATGATATCCATTGATTTGGCCACTCCACTTCATAACCTAGTAGATCCTACCAAATCATTTCATCTTGATATAGAGGCTATTGATTGGGATCGCACTGATTCACCTATAGAGCCTGAAGACCTCTTCCCCAACGAAGAGATGTTATAGCCATTCCATTTTGTATCAAGTTGTGCATATGATGTATTCCATGCTAGTTTGGATCATGAGTTAGTAAGACCTGTAAATCCCGTCGATGACATTCATTTGATACCCATGCATCATCAACTAGAGTATGGGTCACATATGGCTATAGAAATGACTTTCGAGGTGGACATCAGTGATGATCCTACCCAAAAAAGGAAAGTCAAGTTCAAAAGTCTATCCCCAGAGGAACAAGCCATCCTAATTTCTCTCCTCAAAGAGAGGCCAAATATTTTTTCTTAGACTTACAAAGATATGCTAGGGATAGATACAAAGTTAGTCATTCACAACCTTTCATTGGATCCCATGAAGAAGCCAACAAAGCAAAAGTTGAGGAAAATGCATCCAACCGTCACTTTGATGGTGAAGAACAAATTTCAAAAACTACTGGATGTAGTGTTCATAGTTCATATCGACTACCCTGAGTGGGTGTCGAATATGGTACCCATGGGGAAACCCAACGAAAGAGTTTGTATCTGTACATACTTCAGATATTTAAATAGGGCAACACCAAAGGATTTAGGATTCATTGTCATTGCCAAATATAGATGCTCTTGTAGATGCAACTGCAGGTCATGAGATGCTCTCCCTAATGGATGGTTTTTCTAGATACAACCAAATTCAAATTAAGCCTGAATATCAACATAAAACTGCTTTCATTGCTCCATGGAGAATATTATGTTACAAAGTGATGCCATTCGGTCTCAAAAATGTTGGTGCCACATATCAGTGGGCCATGACATACATATTCCATGACTATATGCATAATATCTTAGAGGATTACATGGATGACTTACTAGCCAAGTCCCTATTACGGCAAGAGCACGCTAAAGTCCTTAGAAAAGTCTTTGATCACCTCATAGAACACAATGTCATATTAAATCCTAAGAAGTGCATA
Organism: Wollemia nobilis; assembly: GCA_028583015.1. NCBI lineage: Eukaryota > Viridiplantae > Streptophyta > Pinopsida > Araucariales > Araucariaceae > Wollemia > Wollemia nobilis. The sequence goes on from JAQPPZ010005211.1 coordinate 1,927,749, forward strand.
TTTGGTGTAACTTCTGGAAAGCTTTTGGGATTTATAGTATCCAAGAGAGGCATTGAAGTCAATACTACAAAGGTAAAGGCTATATTGGAAATGGCCACCCTTACCAACATTAGGGAGCTAAGGAGGCTACAAGGCAAGATAGCATCCATCAAAAGATTCATCACACAATTATCATAAAAATACCAACCCATGAATAGGTTTCTATGCAAGGAGGTCCCATTTCATTGGGATGAAGAATGTCATCAAGCCTTTGCAGAGATCAAAAATTATCTAAAAATACCACTAGTATTGGCTCCACCAAGGCCAGACATACCATTTTTACTATATATTAGCTACCGACTTTGCATTGGGTACTATGTTAGCCCAAAAGAATGCACAAGACAAAGAGCACGCCATATATTACATTAGTCACACCTTGGTGATTTATGAGCTAGGATATGCATATGTAAAAAAGTTGTGTTTAGTAGTAGTTTTTGCAACTCGAAAGTTGTGACATTACATGTTGAGCCATACGACCTACATCATATCAAAACAAAATCCTTTGCAGTACATGATCAACAAGACATATCATAATACATGTATCGCAAAGTGGATCATGCTATTGACAGAATTTGATCTAGAGTTCATAAGCCAAAATTCCATCAAGGGACAAGTCATAGCAGATCAATTAGTAGAGGCACCTCTTCAGGATAACAAGCCTCTCACCATAGAATTGCCTGATGATGCAGTCTTTGCATTATTAGATCCACCAAAACTTGAAGAACCTAAGAAAGAAAGAGACATGTCATTTTTCTTTGATGGTTCAAAGTGTGAACAAGGGGGCGGAGCAAGGATTATCTTTATCACACCACATGGTGCTCCATTGCCCTTATCATTCAAACTAGACTTCCCTTGCACAAACAACAACACAAAATATGAGGCATTGATCTTGGGACTCCAAAAAATCATAGAAATGGGCATTAAAAGATTTAATATCTTTGGTGACTCCTTGCTCATAGTAAACCAAGTCAAAGGACTATTTCAATGTAGGTGCCCACTCCTAAAGACTTACAAGGAACTTGTTGACACCTACCTAGCCCGGCTAGAATGGTATGACATGGAGGCAATTCCTCATACATAAAATAGATTTGTAGACACCATGGTCTCTTTGGGATCCTTAATCCCTTAGAATCCATCTATTGATTTTACAACTATTCATGTAAAAGTGCTTTTGCACTTAGCAATACGCCATGAAGCTTTTGATAATCAAGAATCAGTCAACATGATCCACATAGAACCAAATCAGGATTGGTCTTTCGCAGCCAGATATTTCTTACAAACGAAAACTTGGGGGTATTTGATTTCCCAAGGACATGTGGAGTGTGGTGTAACCATACACCATAGATTTTTTCCTCAATATGTATTCACCAACTCGAAAATGCAGGAAGAGCAAGACGTATTTTCTATAGAATCCGTGGCTTATCAAGATTGGCTTTCCCAACTATGGGACTTCCTGAAACTTGGAATAGTACCTCAAGGTTTGTCGCATACTAAAAGGTGAACGTTCAAACAAAAAACAACAAGATACATATTTCTAGGATAAATACTCTACATATGAGGATATGATGGAGTATTACTCCATTGTCTTGAGCCCCAGGAAGCATCCTGGATAATTTTACAAGCTCACAATGACACATGTGGAGGGTATTTCAATGGCATGGCCATTGTTAAATGCATATTGAGAATGGGTTACTATTGGCCCACCATGGAAAAGGACTATTACAAGTATGTCAAGAAATACATTAAGTGCCAACATCATGCAAATCTAATGCACTTACAATTGTAAGCCTTGCAATCCATCCAGGTAGCATGGCCATTTTCATAGTGGGGAATATTGATTGGGAAGATATCATCCCTGTCCTCAGGCCGACACACATTCATCATAACAACAACTGAATACTTCACTAAATGATTTGAAGCGATCCCCTTAACATCGACAACTAGACCGAGGATTGTGGATTTTATACTCCACAATATCATAAGTCATTTTGGGGTCCCTACGAAGATAATATCGGATAATGGGCCATATTTCAAGAACAAAAATGTGTGTGCTTTAATGAAAAAATACCATATTCAACACAAATTTTCAACACCTTATTCTCCGTAAGCAAATGGGCAAGAAGAAGCCTCTAACAAAACAATAGTCTCCATCTTGAGGAATATGGTGCAAGACAATCACAAGGATTGGCACATGTAATTACCTCTTGCACTATGGGCATACAGGACTAGTATACGGACGCCCATTGGGGCAACACCATTTTCACTAGTGTATGGCACTAAGGCCATCATACCATTAGAGTTGGAAATTCCAACTCTACGCATAGCATTAAAGGACTTCATAGATGATGACACCGTGAGGCAAGGCCGCCTTGATCAGTTGATGCTCCTTGATGAGCATCAAGTAAATGCTTTAGAGCATCTTTACATCTAAGAAGATCACCTTGTGCAAGCTTACAATAGTAAAGTCCACTTAAGAGAATTCAAGGTTGGAGATCTAGTGCTCAAATAAAACTATTAGAATTTGAATCTGTCGTCGCACCTGCGAGACAAGTTCGTGGTAAATTGGATAGGCTCGTACATAATTTCACAAAGAGTTGGGCTTGGAGAATATCACCTTATATCACTAGATGGTTTTGAAGAGCCTGAACCTCTCAATATCATTCAATTAAAGACATTCTACACATAAAAAAAAAAAAACATTCAAATATGTCAAAAAAAAAAAACATTCAAATATGTCAAAAACATGCAAAAACATTCAAATATCCCAAAAATACAAACAACCCATAAAAACATAAAAATTCAAATTCAATCAAAATTCTCCAAGGGCATCCAAGCCACTTGGTCAAAATCAAATCAAAATGCTCCAAGGGTATTCAAACCGCTTGGTCAAATTCAATCAAAATGCTCCAAGGGCATCCAAGCCGCTTGGTCAAAATCAAATAAAAAATGCTCCAAGGGTATTCAAATCACTTGGTCAAATTTCAACCAAAAAGCTCCAAGGGTACCTCATGCTACTTGGTCAAAAATAAAAAATCCCTAAAGTTACAATAAGCCCTTTGGTCAAATTAAACAAAAATACAAAAACAACATAAAAATCAAAATACAAAAACAATTGCATCTCATATCTTGCATCCACATAATTGCATTACATTTTCATTACATTCACATATGCCATAAGAGCCTTAAAAGTGATGCCACAGTTTGTCTCACAAACCATTCAAATCCATACCTCCATCTACACATGTGTGTAATTGTATTTTTCAACACAACCATTATCTGTTGCTATACATAATATACTAAGGTTTTTCGATTATCCAACCACACCTAGTGGTATTATCAACTTTTATGGAAAACCATCTTGGTTAGTAGAGAATAAGGTCTAGTGGTGCAAAGCCTAGCATATCTCAGGATCCCACCACTAATTACAATACTAAATTCTAGTTGGTACATGGGAATATGAAAACTACAAAGTGGTCTAGGTTACCAAAAGCAAAAAGGAACTTCCTTGCTTATCCCCCTATGCAACCGGTTTAAAGGTGCTGAGAATTGGAAAAAGGACAAGTTATGCCCTACATAGAAATGAGTGATTATCATCACTGCATACATCCCTTGCTTTCATAAAAACAAGCAAAATCCTAAAACAAAGCCAAATTCAAAAAAATCGAAAGTTCAAATTCTTCAAAAGTCAAACATCAACACCCATATTCAAAAGTCAAACATCAACACCCATATTCATAGCTCAAAATATAAAAATAACAAAAGGAAAATAAACAATGATTATCATCACTACAAAAATACCTTGCTCAAGAGAAAACAAAAAAAGAAAGTCAAAATAAACAATGATTTTCATCACTAAGTATGAGCAAGTATCCTAACTAAATGAAGAAAAAAAGGGAATGGAACTTGTATCCCTGGAATTCTTAGCATTGCATAAAATGGAAGGAGAAATACTTACGCATGATGATATGTCTATCACAAAAGCTCCTGGTATTTGAATAGACCAATGTTTGAATGTGGATGAGCTATCTTAGATAACTCAAGACTACCTAGTGGTATAGTCCAACGAAGTCCAACATAAGGATGAGATAAAACATTTGAGAATCCTCGATCTTAGAAATGGGCTGAAAGAATCTCGCCTGACATCGGAGGAAATTCTTGAGCTCTATCTAATGTATTCATTTGCACACACAGGAAGAATTAGTATCTAGGACCATGATGAAAGTCTAATTTTCAAAAGCCTTAAATGATCAGTACACAGTCATTGATAGGGTAACTAGAGTATTTGAATCTCCAAAAAGCCCCAAAAATTCTTACATAGCAACAAATCATATCATCATTCACACCATAACTTTCTTTGTAAAATTATATAAATTAGGGGGTATCAACATAGTAGGACAGATACCACATATATATTAGAAATAGTATATAGATGACCATTGACTACTTTATATCTTTTAATTTACAGAAAATTATCATGAAAATACATCTCACACCATCACATCTCATATATGAATGCTTAATCAATTCTTATGATAAGAGTGATTATTTAAATTCATGATTAAATTTTTACTTTTTGTGGTATCACCCATTAATATTATCAATATCATATGCATTCCTTATGTTTTAAATAATTAGAGCATACAGGTTCAATTATACCATCCCATCATATAATTTAGATGCATACAATTAAAGCAAAATTAAACGTGCATTTAACAAAAACATCACATCCATGAACACAAAAACCAAAGCACCCATCATTACATCATAAAAGCACATCATAAAACATATAGGCAATATCCATTTGCATACAATCATAAATTCATCATCTATCAACTCAAAATACATCACATCATATCATCAGATCATATAAGAATCTACATATCCATCTAAGCATCTATCATCTAACATATAAATCAAGTCATCATAATACCATCATCACATCACATCATAAAAAAAAATAATAACAAAAATATGAGTATTAAACGATACACATAATGAGTCATAACATAAAGATATCATAAAAATATGTGTATCAAGTCCATGGATATACAAAAATGCATGTGGGCTATAGTCATATAGGTCAGTCGACCTAAAAAAAAAACCAAGTGTGCCATCAATAAAATACTGGGCCTATGCACCCTGCAATACCACCCCCTATGGCTGAATCTCTGGGAGAATGGTGCGATTTGGACCCTACTGGTCTCTTAGTACGAGTTCGGGACCCATGACCAGGTCAGACAGAATACTACCCTACTGTAGAAATCCTACTAACCTGTGACCCACCTGTGGCTCCTCTCTCCCTAGGGATGACTCCTAGCCTCATGATCTACCTCGAGAGAGAGGCAATATGGGCTACGTCATCAGCAATCTATACATCACTCTCATACAACAAACCCTGTAAATGACTAATATAATCCTCGAGAGCTACCCTCAAAGGACCCTTAGGAGCAGGAGTAGCAACAACAACCTACATTCGAGCACCTCCTTCCATAGCGACCTGCAAAGCCTGTATGTGGTCTGAAAATTACGCTTTAATGGTATTCTGTTGAGCTATTATGGCATCATGCTACTATACCTATATCTTAGCCAACTAGAGCTTGGCCTCCACATCATGCAGTTGTGCCCTGAGGGGAGAATCTCTCTCCTGAGGCACCATCTCCTCCTTCACCTCCTCACAAGCCTCCTACTCCTCCATGACCACCTGCTTTACCTACTGGTCCCACACTGCATTCCTAGCACGAACCTTGCACCCCAATGGATCTACCCCATCTCTGCCATCATCCTCTCAACCAAGAATACCCTCACCACACCACATAAGGTCACCCCACCATCACAAAAATACATCTGTGACTCCCCCATCCACTCCAAGATCAACAACTAGGGTATCCTCCTCGTCAGCTAACCCTATGAACTTTCAAAAAGGGATATCTATCTCTACTCCGATATGCCTATACAAAAACAGTACTAGTGGCACATCCTACTATAACCCATACTGACAAAGAACCTGATAGTAGAAGAAGTGCTCCTAAATTCTAATCATGTGGTCGATGAGCCATCACTTGCACCACATCCTAAAGGTAAAACTTTTTAGATAATACTAAGTGGGACACTCATGATACGGGCACCATATGACATCTTCAGCCTAAAGTCTAGTAAAAGTATCAGTATAATGAGACAACTCCCCTAAAAAAGTGTAGCTCTTGCGCTCCTCACTCTCTCTAGCCCATATGGTGGCATAGCACTGCATCCACCCATCCACAACTATGATCTCAATAGGAAGCCCCTTAGGATGATCTACCTTAATGTGCTCCCATCCCCAGATCTACAAAATCCAATTGTAGGCAATACTAACACAAACCCTCTGGAAGATTTGGTATAGCTCATCGTAATACTAAGCCAATAAATACCTTCCCCATGTGTAGATGATAGGCTCTTCACCTAGTAGATCTTGAAAAATCGTGAGGAGGTTCTAAGGGAACCTTAAGCCTGAGCAGTCTAGGATAAGAACATTACTGATGACCATCAACATTACCGCAAGCCTCATTGTGAAAACCTGATCTCGATACCAATAGATAATAGAAAATCCCATAGACTTGGTGTCCTTGAGGGCTACCTAAGAGCATCCTTCTAATACTCGAGTTAAAATAGCCACCTGATCATTAGTGGTCGAAGAAACGATGGCCACTCCATCAAAAGGGATCCTAATTATCCTATACACATCCTATGGCATAATGGTCATCTCGCTAGTCAAGAGGTGGAAGGTATTAGTTTGAGGGTCCTAGTGATGGGCCAAATCCATAAGGTAAGCCCAATATAACATGATGTGAGGCAGTTTGGTAACATATTGGAGCTCACAATGAAATTTTTTCTTTCTTCTCAACATGTCGCGGCATTGCGACAATTTTTCTTTCTTGCTCAACATGTCGCGATATCGCGACAGTTTTCTTCCTTGTGATTTTCTTTTGATTTTTAGCATATGGGCCACTTCGATATTTTGGAAAATCACTGTACATACTCTGAAGAACCTCTTAACTCCTATCCACTGCATCAAATGATCTGTCTAACTATGTTGACAACAATGACAATACTGTTGCTGCACCTTGCTCAACAATCTCCCCCTTTGGAATTGTTGGCAACACACGTGCAATTTCCTGTAATTCTTCTCCCCCTTTGACAATAATACCAAAGAGCTGCTGCAGACTCCCCTAAGTCCATGCATAACATTCTCAGGCACAAATTATTACAGTTAGCAAAAATTACAAACATGAGCAAAAATATAATCAAATATATAAATGCTCCCCCTGAGAATGTGATCCCGATAGCTAGTCAATTCTTGGGAAACATGACCACTCCATAATCTGTTGTTGGAATAAAAATCCAACTTAACCTCACTTTTTACAACTTTCTCCTGCATACAACATGCTGTCATTGCAATATATTCTGCCTTTGCTGTGGATAAGGAAACTAACTCTTGTTTCTTACTGTTCCACACGACCAACCTATCTCCAAGATAGAATGCACCTCCACTGGTACTCTTTTCTTCATAAATTCTTATTGGATAATAACTCTAATCTCTGCTCATCATATTAGAAATCTTGTTGTACCTTGCTTTTACTTATTTAGTATAGTATGATCAACACTCAACTTTCAGCTGCACAAAAGTTACTCCCAAAACAAAAGTGATCGACTCTCCAGGTATCCTGCACATAATTTCTTCAGCATTTTGACTACCATATCCTTCGTGACTGATGACTTTGCCTCGCATCAGTTGTGCAGCTCAATGTCTTTGGTTTCTAATGGCTGCCATGAATTTTTTCATCGCTTGTGCAGGTATTGACAGTGGACCGTTACATCTAGCGTTGGAACCTCAATCTATGCATAGTCATCATCACTCGGTATTCTGCTACTTGCTAGGGCATATGTCAGGGCTACTCAATGTCTTAAGTGAACATTCTTCATGTAATTCCAGGGAGCAATTCTCCTTTCTGAGATCAAGGGAATACTCGGGTAATATCTTGCATTTCCCAAATAATGCAAGACTTTCTTAGGTGCATAGGCATCTTGTCCTCGACGTTTCACTACCTAGGTGCTATTCTATCAACATCTCTGCCTTGCATGTGCCAATTGGCACTCTTGACCAACTGGGTGCTAGTGCCACTATTTGCTTTGACTCTGGCATCTCTTTGATAATGACTACTTCTTTAGAGAAAATTAATGCTCTCTTATTTTGATTAACTTGCAACCCGAGGAAATATGAAATTTCACCAATCATTGACATTTCAAATTCTTTCTGCATCTTATTTGCTAAATCTTTACACGACTCATCTTTGTTGCTACCAAATATGATATCATATTTCGTAAACCCTTGTTGAGTGAGATAGTTGTCTAGCCTTGCATACCATGCTCGGGGTGTCTATTTCAAGCCATATATTTTCAACTTACAAACCAAGTTGGGATCATCACCAAGATGGAAACCATATGGCTGCTCAATATAGACCTCTTCTTCAAGCTTCTCATTCAAAAACGTTGATTTCACATATGTCAAAAAAATAGTCAAGTGACTCACATTTGTACCAACTTTTGTCCAACGTTGTATCAACACTGCAATTTTACTGTCAACTCTGTGCAAGCATCAAAAACTTTACCACAACACCAACCAAATCCCTTTTTACATTTTCAACTTTGTCTATGTTTTCTACAGTCACTGCTGATCACACCTTACTTTCAACTATTTGAATCAGGAGACAATATTTTGTCAAACACTTCACGACCAACTATAGTGCACCTTACTCAAACTCATACTTCTAGACCTCAGATAGGTATGATTCACAAAGCAAAGTTGCTCATATTGATGAGAAAAACATGAATCAATAATCAGACTTCAATATTTTTCACCATAGTGTCATAATATATCTAATAATATTCGCGTCAATGTGTAGTTCAAATACACACTACTTTTATCGAAACACATATATGTGGCTAGAGCAACATTCTTTTACTGACCAAATTATCTGAACTATTATAATCCTTAACATTGGATAGTGGTAGTAATAACCATCACCAATACAACAATGACATATACCAATACTACCAAAAATGACAACTCTCAATTTAATCACCACCCTTCATGACACTTCCACAAAAAACTACATGAACTGAAACACATTTTGACAACTATACGACAACTCCCCCTGACTACTTGCCTTTCATCCTCAGAAAACCAAACAACATAGGAGCATTAAAATAAAACTTTAAGATTGCTCCCCCTGAGGATGTGCTACCTAGAGCTGCTTAGTGCAATAGAGGAGTAGTCTCCTTCAGTCCAAGGAGACATGATTTCCTCTCTTCTTTCTTTATCCAATCTTTCTTGAACTTATGTTGAAGGTTTTCAACTGCATCCCTATTTTGAACCTTTTCGTGAACTTGAAAATTTCTCTTGGGTGGTTGTCTCTTGTACATATTTGATGGATGATTATTTTCCTTTCTTTGATGCACATGATTTCTTCCCTATCTGTGTTGCATTCTTTGTGTTTGATGAAATCTACTGTCTTGCCTTAGATTAGATACAAAAGTTCTTGGACAAGACCTTGCTATGTGCCCATGACCATTACATTTAAAACATTGCACATGGTGTTCAACCGAAATAACAGATGTATTTCTACCAAAGCATAACTCTTTGATCTATTATTCAATCCACAATAATTTTCCTTGTGACCATAATGGTTGCATCTAAAACAATAGCCATTAAAAGAATTATTATGAATAAAGTGAGAGTGATAGAACCTCTTTTGTTGTGGTTGCTTTGTTGTAGATTTCCTTTGAGATTTTCTTCCTTTTGAGGATTCAGCTTCAATATTTTCTTGCTTTGATCCTTCAGCAATGGATTTCTTCTTCTCTGAAAATTTAGAAGATGAAGGTTGTTCAGCTTCACATCCAAGACCAAGTTTACACATGGGGCTTCTTTGTTGCCTTATCATTTTATCTAGCAACTCTATGCTCTTCTCAAATTTGAGATTTGTATTGGCCTCTTCTAGTTGTTTCCTCAATAAAACAATCTCCTCTTCTTGTTTACAACAAAAAATCTCTTTCTCATTGATCTGTGACTTCAAGGCTTCTTCTATTTTCTTGGCTTTGTGAATTTGTAAGAGATCTTCAATATTATCCCCATATTCTTCCAACTTCTTGGATAGTCTTTTATTATTTTTCCTTTCTAAACCCAAATCTTCAAGTGAAGCAATCAACTCACCTTCTAGATCTACTTCAACCTCTAGGTTTTCATCACATACTTGTTCTTTTTCTATTTTTTCTTTTTTGAGTGCCATACAGAGAACTTCACCTATTTTCTCTTTAGAATCCTCACTGTAGCTGTCTTCTGATGAACTGACATTCTTGAAGATGAAACTTTTTTTCTTGAAGTTGCCTTTTTTGAAATTTGTTTTGCTCTTCCAGTCACTTCTTTCTTGTGATATGGAATAAAATGAAACTAAATATTATTAAAAACATAGGACTTAAATAAGTCCAAAAGGAAAACCGTAATCCTGGAAATCATGAACTGCTCCAAGGATTTACGTACACAATCATGGAAAGGCTAAAGATGTAAGCCCTACAATAATGAAAATAACAACACCTAGACCTAGACCATTCAATAGAGGAAAGAAACAACTCACGTTGATTATTCTGAATACTAAGTCCTAATTAACATATCCTAGGTCTAAAAATAATTAGCCCCTAGGTCTAAGTTTCCTTATCATTCGTCCCAACAAAAGAAGCATTGGACTCCAATGCTTTTAACAAAGAGGGAAAATCCCGAGACAGAATGTGAGCAGAAATCCAATGAGCCTGATGTGGAAATTGGCCTCGTCGAGCCACAAGATATGAAGTAGAAGCACCTTGGTGTGTTTTTCGGGTCTTTGTATCAAATACTATATCGACGTCAAGCGGAAGCTAAGCATCAGGAACCACATCAACTAGATGTATGATGGTTGGAACTGTTTCCAGTGTCGAATCATAGTATGGTTTGAGAAGATCAACATTGATGACATCGTGAATGCCAAGATGAGCTGGAAGGTCCAAGTGAAAGGTATTCTCAGATATTTGCTAAATAATAGTATAAGGCCCATAATGAAGAGGCTTGATTTTGCTATGTGCCTTATCTACAAATCGTCATTTGTCAAGATGAAACCATACTTTGTAACCAACTTGAAAGGAATGAGGTGTGCGGTGCTTGTCCATTTGTTGTTTCTGCTTTTGCTGAGTCTTCTAAAGAATTTGAACCACTTTGGCTTGAAGACTTTGCAAATGTTGTACAAAAGAGTTGGCCTTGTCTTGTTCCTTCTGAATGTGCATTGTGGCTGAAGAAGGCAAAGACAAAGGTAACTGATAAGGAGTAAGTGGCTGTAAACAAAAATACACTTCAAATGGAGAGTGCCCAGTAGAACTATGGATGGACCTGTTGTAGGTGTGCTCAATGTGAGTGAGTCTTAACTCCCACTTTGCTGGAGTGGAATGATGGTAAATCCTCAAACTCTATACTAGAGTATGATTAACTAACTCTATCTACCCATTGGATTGAGGATGATAAGCAGTAGAGAAGTTAAGAGATACTCCCAAAATATTCCAAAGAGATCACCAAAAGTGACCCACAAAGCGTGAGTCATGATTAGAGACAATGCTGGTAGGAAGACCAAAAGAGTGCCATACCACCTCAAAGAAGATTTGGGCAAGATCCTGTGCAGTACTTGTCTTGCGACAAGGAATGAATTTGGCCATTTTGCTGAATCTGTCCACCACAAAAAAGACACAATCATGCTTGCATACTGTCATTGGAAAACCACTGAAGATATCCATGGAAATGCTTTCCCACGGATGAGAAGGAATGGGCAAAGGCATGCTCATTCCCAATTTCCTATTGGCTGATTTGGAGCGATTACAGACTGCACATTGTCACAAGAAGCGAAGAACATCTCTTTGCATGTGTGGCCAAAAGAAAAACTGCTAAAGATGATGAAGAGTTATTTGCCTACCAAAATGTCCCCCATAGAGTGTGGAATGAGTCTCCTTTAGAAGAGACTCCCTGTTCCCATGAGGAACACAAATCTTGTCCAATTTGTACAACATTCCATCCTGAATATGAAAGTCCTGAAGAGCTCTCAAATTTGAAGAAGAAGGATTGGAAAGTTGGTGGAAAACTTTGCCAAAATTTGGATCCATAGGATACTGTGTAGGCCAAGTTTGGAAGCCAAGATGGGATGTAGTGAAAATTGTCAAAACAAGAGTAGAAGGAGGATGACTCAAATAATCAGCCACTGCATTGTTTCGTCCTTTCTTGTACTTGATTATCAAATGGAATTGTTGCAAGTACGATGCCCATTTCATGTGTCTAGCTTCCTCAATTTTTGTTTGAGATTGAAGAAACTTAAGGGGCATGTGATCTGTATGAACAATTGTTTCTTTTACCAAGAGATAATGACTCCAATACTTGATTGCTTGAACCAAAGCATAAAACTCTTTATAATATGTAGAATAGTTCTTCTTGGCCTCTAAAAATGTTTCTAAATGGTAAGCCACTGGATGGCCATTCTGCATGAGCACAACTCCAAGTGCAAATTGTGAAGCATCAGTTTCTATCTAAAATGGTTGAGACAAATCAGGAAGAACAAGAACTGGTGCAGTACTCAATTTGTGTTTCAATGTGTCAAAGGCTTTTTGTTGATCCTTTGTCCACTGAAAATGAACTTTGATCTTTGTCAAATAGTGTAAAGGTGCAACAATAGAAGAATATCCTCCAATGAACTTGCGATAGAAATTAGCAAGTCCAAGAAAACTGCTTAACTCCGTGACTGAAGTAGGATTTGGCCAAGAGAAGATAACTTCAACTTTGGAAGGATCTACTTGTACACCTTTCTCACTAATTACAAATCCAAGATAGGCAATGAATGTTTGCCCAAAGTAACACTTAGGAAAATTTGCATACAATTGGTTCTTTCGAAGAGTTTGAAGAACCATTTCCAAATGTTCCAAATGATTCTCCCATGTACAAGAATATATAAGAATGTCATCCAAATAGATGATTACAAATTGATCCAAACAATCTCTGAATACTTCATTCATCAGCCGCATGAATGTAGCTGGAGCATTTGTAAGGCCAAAGGGCATGACAAGCCATTCAAAGAGCCCCATTTTGGTCTTAAATGCTATTTTCCAAGTGTCTTCTACTTGAATTCTCACCTGATGATACCCACTTTTGAGATCAATCTTGGAGAAGAATTTTGCACCTTGCAATTGGTCCAAGAGATCATCAATGCGAGGAAGTGGATAACGATTCTTGATTGTAATCTTATTGAGTACCCTAAAATTAATGCATAATATCCATGTGCCATCCTTCTTCAACACAAGCAATATAGGAGAAGCACAAGGGGAAGTACTAGGTTTGATGAACCCTTTAGTCAACAATGCTTGAATTTGCTTTTTAATTTCTTCCATTTGCACTATTGATTGTCTATACATTGAAGAATTAGGAAGAGAAGATGCAAGAACAATCTCAATACTATGATTAATCTATATTTCAAGAGGAATACTTGTGGGTTCTTGAAAAACATTAGAAAATGATTGAAGTATTGGATGAACTAAAGAACTCTTGTTATTAGTGTGCTTAGGTGCTTGATTTTCTTCTTGAATTGGTCTGATGAAGATGAGTGCTAATTCCTTTGCTTGATTTACGACTTTGCATGCTTGTCTACAACTCAACATCAAATTATGTGGAGTTTGTTGTGTACTTATGATTATGAAAGTTTGATTATCTTTGTGCAAAGTGTATGTATTTTTGTACCCATCATGTATAGACCTCCTATCGTATTGATAGGGTCTTCCAAGAAACAAGCAACAACAATCCATTGAAGTTACATCGCACACAACCAAGTCCACAAAAGAAGGACTGAAAGCAAAATTCATAGTGCAAGTGTGTGTGATGTCGGATGTAATCCCATTGTCCTTCCATCCCAAAGGATAAGGATGAGGATGGGGATTCATCGATAACTTCAGTTTGTCAACAACGGACCTCACAATTAGATTTTTTTGCGAGCTGCTATCGATTATACAATCAACCATAAAGGTGTCACTGAGATGGACCATAGTCACAAACAAATTCTCACGATCACCTTGTGAAGTATTCATAAGGGTCAATTTTTTTAACCCTACCAATTCCTTATAAGGTTTACGTTTCCCTATAGCCTCAATGGGACTTTATTATGAGTCCTCATTGGAAGGCTTTACAACTAGGGATTGTTTCTTCACATTTTGCAACTTAAAACACCTCTTTTGAGTATGTCCTAGATTTTTACAATAATTACAAATCAAAGGTGATTTAGAAGAAGAATATTTTTGTGAAGAAGAAGGGGAAGATGAAGAAGAGGTAGAATGAGAAGAAGAAGATTTAGCTCCCTTGGAAGGTTGAGGATAAGCCTTATGATTTCCTCCTGACGTAGAAGAGTGAGTCCCACGTGATTGCTCCCTCATTTATTCCTCAACAAGAAGGGATTGATTGAAATCCATGTCAATGTTAACAATCAACTTGTATTTCATCTTCCTGTAAATGGGTTCTTGCAAGCCACTTTTGAATTTTTTAACAAGTTGTGCCGCGTTATCCTAAACAGAATTCAAAATCCGCAACTTGTTAAATTGATAAATATAGTCATGAACAGTCATATTGGAGGTTTGTCGAAGACGAAGCCACTTGATGTCAAGTTCATTGGCATAGTTATAAGGATAAAAATTATTCTTCAAAACTCTTTGCAATTCATCCCATGTGTCATTGGGATTTTGGGTCTATTGTCGATCAGTGACAAGGACCTTGGCAATGCCAGAAAGCTTCAACTTAGCAAAGTTAACTTGGTGATCCTTTGCTATCTTGGTATACTCAAACCAACTGTCTATGTCAAAAATCCTTTGCCCTCTTACAGCCCTCTTGATGCACTTCTTACTACACTATTATGGCTCTCATGGCTCTACTTAACGCTCTCTTATGGCACTCTTCCAAATTTGTACTAGAGTATAATTAACTACATCTGTCTGCCCATCGGATTGAGGATGATAATCAGTAGAGAAGTTAAGAGATACTCCCAAAATCTTCCAAAGAGATCGCCAAAAGTGACCCACAAAGCGTGAGTCACGATCAGAGACAATGTTGGTAGGAAGACCAAAAGAATGCCATACCACCTCAAAGAAGAGTTGGGCAAGATCTTGTGTAGTACTTGTCTTGTGACAAGGAATGAATTTGGCCATTTTGTTGAATCTGTCCACCACAACAAAGACACAATCATGCTTGCGTACTGTCATTGGAAAACCGTTCAAGAGATCCATGGAAATGCTTTCCCACGGATGAGAAGGAATGGGCAAAGGCATGTTCATTCCCAATGTCCTATTGGTTTATTTGGAGCGATTACAGACTACACATTGTCGCAAGAAGTGAAGAACATCTCTTTGCATGTGTGGCCAAAAGAAAAACTGCTGAAGATGATGAAGAGTTTTTTGCCTACCAAAATGTCCCCCATAGAGTGTGGAATGAGCCTCCTTCAGAAGAGACTCCCTGTTCCCATGAGGAACACAAAGTTTTTCCAATTTGTAAAACATTCCATCTTGAATATGAAAGTCTTGAAGAGCTCTCAAATTTGAAGAAGAAGGATTGGAAAGTTGGTGGAAAACTTTGCCAAAATCTGGATCCATAGGATACTGTGTAGGCCAAGTTTAGAAGCCAAGATGGGATGTAGTGAAAATTGTCAAAACAAGAGTAGAAGGAGGATGACTCAAACAATTAGCCGTTGCATTATTTCGTCCTTTCTTGTACTTGATTACAAAATGGAATTGTTGCAAGTACAATGCCCATTTCATGTGTCTAGCTTCCTCAATTTTTGTTTGAGATTGAAGAAACTTAAGGGGCATGTGATCTGTATGAACAATTGTTTATTTTCCCAAGAGATAATGCCTCCAATACTTGATTGCTTGAACCAAAGCATAGAAATCTTTATCATATGTAGAATAGTTCTTCTTGGCCTCTGAAAATGTTTCTGAATGGTAAGCCACTGGATGGCCATTCTGCATGAGCACAACTCCAAGTGCAAATTGTGAAGCATCAGTTTCTATCTAAAATGGTTGAGACAAATCAGGAAGAACAAGAACTGGTGCAGTACTCAATTTGTGTTTCAATGTGTCAAAGGCTTTTTGTTGATCCTTTGTCCACTAAAACTGAACTTTGATCTTCGTCAAATAGTGTAAAGGTGCAGCAATAGAAGAATATCCTCCAATGAACTTGCGATAGAAATTAGCAAGTCCAAGAAAACTCCTTAACTCCATGACTGAAGTAGGAGTTGGCCAAGAGAAGATAAATTCAACTTTGGAAGGATCTACTTGCACACCTTTCTCACTAATTAAAAATCCAAGATAGGCAATGAATGTTTGCCCAAAGGAACACTTAGGAAAATTTGCATACAATTGGTTCTTTCAAAGAGTTTGAAGAACTGTTTCCAAATGTTCCAAATGATTCTCCCAAGTAGAAGAATATATAAGAATGTCATCCAAATAGATGATTACAAATTGATCCAAACAATCTCTGAATACTTCATTCATCAGTCGCATGAATGTAGCTAGAGCATTTGTAAGGCCAAAGGGCATGACAAGCCATTCAAAGAGCCCCATTTTGGTCTTAAATGCTATTTTCCAAGTGTCTTCTACTTGAATTCTCACCTGATGATACCCACTTTTGAGATCAATCTTGGAGAAGAATTTTGCACCTTGCAATTGGTCCAAGAGATCATCAATGTGAGGAAGTGGATAACGATTCTTTATTGTAATATTATTGAGTGCCCTGAAATCAATGCATAATCTCCATGTGCCATCCTTATTCAACACAAGCAAGATAGGAGAAGAACAAGGGGAAGTACAAGGTTTGATGAACCCTTTAGTCAACAATGCTTGAATTTGTTTTTTAATTTCTTCCATTTGCACTATTGATTGTCTATACATTGAAGAATTAGGAAGAGAAGATGCAGGAACAATCTCAATACTATGATTAATCTGTCTTTCAGGAGGAAGACTTGTGGGTTCTTGAAAAACATCAAAAAATGATTGAAGTATTGAATGAACTGAAGAACTCTTGTTATTAGTGTGCTTAGTGCTTGTTTTTCTTCTTGAATTGGTCTTATGAAGATGAGTGCTAATTCCTTTGCTTGATTTACAGCTTTGTGTGCTTGTCTACAACTCAACATCAAATTATGTGGAGTTTGTTGTGTACTTTTGATTATGAAAGTTTTATTATCTTTGTGCAAAGTGTATGTATTTTTGTACCCATCATTTATAGACCTCCTATCGTATTGATAGGGTCTTCCAAGCAACAAGCCACAACAATCCATTGGAGTTACATCGCACACAATCGAGTCCACAAAAGAAGGATCGAAAGCAAAATTCACAAGTGCAAGTGTGTGTGATGTCGGATGTAATCCCATTTTCCTTCCATCCCAAAGGATAAGGATGAGGATGGGGATTCATCGGTAACTTCAGTTTGTCAACAACGGACCTCGCAATTAGATTTTTTTGCGAGCTACTATTGATTATACAATCAACCATAAAGGTGTCACTAAGATGGACTATAGTCACAAACAAATTCTTGCGATCACCTTGTGAAGTATTCATAAGGGTCAATTTGTTTAACCCTACCAATTCCTTATAAGGTTTACGTTCCCCTGTAGCCTCAATGGGACTTTCTTGTGAGTCCTCATTGGAAGGCTTTACAACTAGGGATTGTTTCTTCACATTTTGCAACTTAAAACACCTCTTTTGAGTATGTCTTGGATTTTTACAATAATTACAAATCAAAGGTGATTTATAAGAAGAATATTTTTGTGAAGAAGAAGAAGGGGAAGATGAAGAAGAGGGAGAAGGAGAAGAAGAAGATTTAGCTCCCTTGGAAGGTTGAGGAGAAGCCTTATGATTTCCTCCTGACGTAGAAGAGTGAGTCCCATGTGATTGCTCCCTCATTTCGTCCTCGACAAGAAGGGCTTGATTGAAAGCCATGTCAATGTTAACAATCAACTTGTATTTCATCTTCCTGTAAATGGGTTCCTACAAGCCACTTTTGAATTTGTTAACAAGTTGTGTCGCATTATCCTGAACAGAATTCAAAATCTGCAACTTTTTAAATTGAAAAATATAGTCATGAACAGTCATATTGGAGGTTTGTCGAAGACGAAGCCACTTGGTGTCAAGTTTAGTGGCATAGTTAGAAGGATAAAAATTATTCTTCAAAACTCTTTACAATTCATCCCATGTGTCAATGGGATTTTGGGTCCATTGTCGATCAGTGACAAGGACCTTGGCAATGCTAGAAAGCTTCAACTTAGCAAAGTTAACTTGGTGATCCTTTGCTATCTTGGTATACTCAAGCCAACTGTCCATGTCCAGAGGTCTAAGTTTCCTTATCATCTTGGTGCGATCCTTCATCACTTTTGTTCTGCTCATTAAGTGGAAATTTAGCTACAATATGCCCAACGCCTCCACAATTGAAACATTTAAACGATAAATTTCCTCTATATTTTACTTTTCCCATTTTTAGTTTTCGAACAAAGTTTTCTTCCATTTTATCTGATGTCTCTTCTTCCTCGGATTCTTGTTTTGCTTTCATATTTTTATGGGCTTTAAAAGTAGCTTCTCTGTTCGTGGGTTTATATTTTCCTATTCTCATCTCATATGTAGTCAAATAACCATGCATCTCATCCATACTAAAAGAATTTAGATCTTTAGCTTCTTCTATAGCTGAAACTTTAGAATCAAATCTTTAGGGAAGAGATCTTAATACCTTTTTTACGATGATAGAATCTTTGATTTCATCATCGAGTCCTCTAATCACATTGATTACTTCATTAACTCCCAACATATATGCCTCAATGTTCTCATCGTCATTCATCTTTAATATTTCGAACTAAGCTCGATGTGTTTGTAACTTGGCCTCCTTGATCTTATCGTCTCCTTCATGAATGCTCCTCAGTTTGTCCCATATTTATTTTGCCATTTTACAACTCAAAATTTTTACTAGTTCATTGTACACTAATTCGCACATGATAGCATTCTTTGCTTTTGAGTTATTCTCAAACAGTTTCTTACCAGCAACATCGATTGGAGAAGTGGTGGGGATTGTGTACCCACTATCTACTGAATCCCAAATGTCATATCCCAAAGCACAAAGATATGTCTGCATCCTGAGTTTCTAAAATGTGTAATTAGTTTCATCCAACAATGGTGCTTTTTTTGATGAGAAGCCTTCACCACTTGCCATTGCATACTAATCCAAGATCAACCCTAGCTAATTTAGCCTGACAAGAGAAACTGGATTTGATACCAATTGTTAGTCTCACAATGACACTAAGAGGGGGGGTAAATCAGTGTAGCTATTTAAATTGAAATCTACAACTCTTAACACCAAAAAAATGAAAATTTAAAATCAGATAAAGCAAGTATAACAAGAGAGCATTCCACAACACACAATGTAATGAGGTTCACCAATTTGGATACTCCTCAAAAATGACTGCTTGGATTCCCATCCAAATCTAGCCTTTGTAAAATACCAATTTTACAATCAATTTACCAGCACCCACTGGAAGGAGCACCCACCCCTGATTTATCTACATCAATAGAAAGGATCACCAAACCCTAATTTATCTACACCAATAGAAAGGAGAACCAACCCCTAATTCCAAGCACCAACTTGGACTACAATTTTGAAATTATAATATTGACATAAAAATGCCTTCGCTTATACAAGACCCTAACTGGTATATTGCTAACCCAACCTCTCTCGCTATTCACCAAAACACCACACACACTTAAGGCTCTGCTTACTACACTTTTACGGCCCTCTTATAGCCCTCTTGTTGTGCTTCTTACTGCACTCTTACGACTGTCATGGCTCTGCTTAACACCCTCTTACGACACTCATCCAACCCTCATTTTGTAGCACTTTCCCTCTTTTTTTTAGCACTTTAATTCTCCATGCAGACCTCATTTTAAAACAAAGTTCTGAATCTATTTTTAACTTCCATATTTTTGTATGCAACTTATTAATAGAAACTTCTATATGTAACTCCTTTATCACACAATATTCTCTCATGCAACCTATTAATAGTTACGGCTCTTTGTTTGGTCTTCGACTGATGACTTTCAGTTTAACCACTGCTCAATGATTTCATTTTGTAACTGTCATTCTGACTTCAGTTCATTGTTCTTATTTTAGCTACATGATTTTTCTCTATAACTGGCACCTGTACCTGTTGTACTGACTTCAGTTAACTTTTCTTATTTTAGATGCATGTTTATCTTCTACAACGACCCCTGTAACAGCTGTATAACTTTAGTTAACTATCACATATATTATTTTGGCTGGGTTATCTTCTTATCTCATGCCAAAGTGACCTATCATGAAATCTTGACACTTCTACCTCCTTGTCCTCTTCTTGGATTTCGCCCATGAAAACATAACATGTCGCGATATCGTGACACTTTTGCCTCCTTGCTTCTCTTCTTGGCTTGTACCTGCAAAAACACATGTCATGATATCGCGACACTTTCACCTCCTTGCTTATTTTCTTGGCTTGTACCCATGAAAACACAACATGTCGCGATATCGCGACACTTTCGCCTCCTTGCTTCTTTTCTTGGCTTGTACCCGTGAAAACACAACATGTCGCGATATCGTGACACTTTCGCCTCCTTGCTTATTTTCTTGGCTTGTACCCGTGAAAAAAACATGTCGTGATATTGCGACACTTTTGCCTCCTTGCTTATTTTCTTGGCTTGTACCCACGAAAACACAACATGTCGTGATATCATGACACTTTCGCCTTCTTACTCTTCCTCTTTACTTTTGTTGTGATATCGTGACACTTCTGCCTTCTTACTTTCTCTCTCCTCCTTTAGTCACGAAAATGCGTCATGTCACAATATCGCGACACTTTTTCTCCTTTGCTCTTTCTCTTGCCTTCGGGTCGTGAAAATGGGACATGTGATATCACGACACTTTTTCTCTCGGACTCTCTCTCTTGCAATATGTCATGAAATTGCAACACTTTTTCTTTTGTACAATCTCTCTTGCAATATGTTGCAAAATCATGACACTTTTTCTTTCGGACTCTCTCTCTTGCAATGTCACAAAATCATGACACTTTTTTTTCGTACAATATCTCTTGCAAGATGTCACGAAATCGCGACACTTTTTCTTTTGGACTCTCTCTCTTGTAATATGTCACAAAATCGCAACACTTTTTCTTCTGTACAATCTCTTTTGCAATATGTCACGAAATCGTGACACTTTTTCTACTTGCCTTTTTCTCTTCCAACATGTCGTGAAATCGTGATAGTTTTTCTTGCTTGCGCTTTCTCTTCAAACATGTCATGAAATCGTGATAGTTTTTCTTGCTTGCACTTTCTTTTCGAACATGTCACAAAATTGTGACAGTTTTTCTTGCTTGCGCTTTCTCTTCGAACATGTCTCAAAATCGTGACAATTTTTCTTTCTTGCGCTTTCTTTTCAAACATGTCACAAAATCGCGATAGTTTTTCTTGCTTGCGCTTTCTCTTCGAACATGTCACGAAATCACAACAATTTTTCTTTCTTGCGCTTTCTTTTTGAACATTTCACGAAATCGTGACAATTTTTCTTTCTTATCAACATGTCGTGATATCGCAACAATTTTTCTTTCTTACTCAACATGTCACGATATCGCGACAATTTTATTCCTTGTGATTTTCTTTTGATTTTTAGCATATGGGCCACTTCGATCTTTTGGAAAATCACTGTACATACTTTGAAGAACCTCTTAACTCCTGTCCACTGCATCAAATGATCTGTCTGACTATGTTGACAACAATGACAATACTATTGCTGCACCTTGCTCAACAAGATCTAGATCCCATCAACAATATTTATAATCTCTTTCAAGAAGAGTAAAATCATCTTAGTTTTGTTACCCTAAAATCTTGTAAATACTTAGGTAGACAAGCCCATTTAGTTTGATTTAAAAAAAAAAAACAAAAAAAATTAGTAGTATCAAAATAAAAACAAAACAAAACAAAACAAAATAACATGACAAGATGCCTAAAACTTTAAGGAATAGTAAAGAAGTGGCAAATGACTCTGAGGGGGAGTTGGATTATGAAAACCCAAATACCAAATTTGAAATAAAAAAAGTTTAGGAAGAACAAGTTGCACAAATAGAACAAGATGAGTAAGACGAAATAGTCGACCCTTTTGACCCTAAAATGGGACTTGAAGGAGATGTTCATTTTGAATCTATGCAACATTTCTATGAAATTTGAATTGTAATTGAGCCTATATTGCTAATGCCTTTTAAATAGAATATCAAGTCACAAGAGGTGATTTTTCAATATAGGTAGCCTTGGAAGAAGCTTTTTGACTTCACCCAAAAATAGAAACATATATAGAAAATACTCCATTACAACCTACCACTCATAACGATTATTCCCTAGGTACAACCCAAGTTCAAACAACTTTGGCATTGCAACATAAACAATATTTTGCAACCACTACTACTACTCAAAAACAACCTTCTTCCATCAAAAGCAACTTTATGTCCTAATATTTTTACACTCGATTTAATAAAAGTCTCATCATCCCAAAAAATAATAAAAATATAAAAATTCCTTCTTCTCAACCAACCTTGCAATAGAATATGAATCCTTATTAGCTTTATAATCCTCCAACATCAAATCCTATGCATAATGGTATTACCATTTCAACACCCTATGCAACAACACAAGATACATATTATACTCCCTATGCAAACACAACAACATAGAACAAGCATAATGGGAAACCACATCATATTGAGGCTATAGTTTGACAATTAGCTTCACGATTAGATCAAATATATCCTTATCACCCTATATACAAATATAAGGAAATGTATAACCAACCACTAGATCCTTTCATTGCCGCTAGACCATACCCTAAATATTTTCCCATTCTGATTTTACCAATTTATAAGGGGATCGAAGATCCAATTGAGCATATTCAAATGTTTAGGATCACTTGCCATGACATTCCATTTGATGAAATATTGATATTAAAAATATTCCCAAAAATTTTAGGAGGTATGGCATTAGAATGGTATTATCAATTGCCAACACATTCCTTAAGAAATTTTGAAGAAACTACGAAGTTGTTTGTACATCAATTTGGTGCCTATATAGAGAGACATGTCACAATAAAATATTTGTACAACCTCAAACAATGAAAATAAGAGAGCTTCAAAAAATTTCTAACTTGATGGAGAAAATTTTAGGCAATTTATATTTCACTTTACCTCAAAGAGAAATATTAGAAATTTTCATTGGGAATTTACAAGAGCAATTAACCTATGAGCTAGCTACTACTACCATAACCTCATTTGATAAAGATATAGAATTGGTGAGAAGAGTAGAAGAAGCCCTTATCAGAAGAGGATAATTGAAAAAAATGATGAAGACAAGTCATCTAAAAATCAATACAATAACAAACATATGGTAAGATACGGGGTTACAGATATTAGACCTTCTCCAAATATTAAAACCGTAAAAACCACAAATAATTTTGTGTTGAAAGCACCCTAAAAACCTCCACAAAGGAACTTCACAAGATTAAATCAACCTTTGAAAATGGTCTTACCACAACTGGTAGAAAAAATAGCCAGAGTTATGACAACTTGACACCTCTCAACCTTGGTACAGGTCGAACCAACATTGTGATTTCCATAAAGTTGATGAAAATCCAACAAAAAATTGTAGAAGGTTAAAAAACTCAGTACAAGACTTGATTGATAATGGAAAATTGGGAGTGGAAAATCCTCCACCAAAAGCTAATCCACTAAAATACCCACAAAAGCAACAGGTACAAAATGCGAATCAAGATCTAGACATCTTCCAAAATCCACTACCCAACCATGGTAAGGAAGCTATGAACTAGCTAGATTATAAGACTGTGCCTCATCCAACATGTTATGTGGGAATGATTAGTAGTCAATTACCATTGAAACTCTTACAAACTTCATTTGTGCCTACTCAATCCGTTGTCACAATTGATCAATTTCAAGGAAGCTACAATTCTTATCTTTTAACCATATAGAAAGTGAAATATAATTTTAGGCAGACATTAGTTTCTTCTATTATAATAATTTAGAGGATGAATCAGGATCAATTATGCCCATCACAGATTCATTAATTCCGGAGGAACCATTTACAAGAATGATAACAACCCATCCTTCTTCACAATAACTTCTTCCCATAGAATAAACATCAAATGCTAGATCACAACCTATTCAAGATGATTTCTCTATTTCACACCAATAAAGCAATATTGTGGGTATAGTTGGAGCCATTACTAGATAATAAGCTCAAACCCAAAATTATCAATCTCAATTACCTACAACTAAACCAAATTATGTGGATAAACCATATTTTGTTCTTAAACCACATTATAAGGGGAATAATATAATTCAACCTCAACAAAAGGCTCCCTTTGATATTAATGAAAACTAGCTAATACAACAGCTAGGATTGACTACATAAATTTTCATGACAAGGATATACCTCCACAAAGTATGCCTAGGGATAATACCTTATACATAACAAAATTAATTGGATATGTAGGCGTTAAGAGGGTATTGATTGACAATGGTTCATATCTAAATATCTGCACCTATGACTTTTTCAAAAGTTTTGGGTTCAAAAATGAAGACTTAAGAAGAACTAAAATGATCATAAAATATTTTAATTATGAAACCCAAGAGGCTTATGGTGTGATATATATCCCATTACAAGCTGGTCCTAGAATTTTGGATACATATATTTTTGTTGTATCTTGTCCTACATCATACAACATCCTTCTAGGATACCCTTGGATTAATGCAATGAGGGAATTTTCCTCTACCTTACATCAGTGTATCAAATTTGAGTTTAAAAATCAATTGGTCATTATCCATGGAGACCCTAGACCTTTTGATATGTGTGCAATTGTGGAACCCATTGATGTTCCATTTTGTCTAGCTCTATCATCATCGATTACTATTCCCCCAGAGTCTTCTTCCATAAATATTGAACCTTTACCTTCTCTTGACACCACTACACCTTCTAAAACTAATAATCCTTCTACCTCATATCCCCTCATAGATGAGGCTTTACTAGATTTATCTACCATATTAGCACCTATAGAACATGCTAATTTTTATTTACAAGACTCCATCGTCTTGTCCCAATTATTGCCATCCTTGTGAATGATGGGTTTACCTCACAAACGAGAAAACATATATCATGTTGTAAGATGTACTTTTATTTTTGTAGGATGTTCTCACGATAAAATCAACATCAAGAAAATGAGATTTACATTCTATGAGAATAGTTTTGCTCAATGTTACTTCTCCAACAAATATGTGAAATCAAAGCAAATGATGTGTGATATGGTTTACATAGGCAAAGGTTTGGGTCATTTTGAAAATGGTATATGTGACCCCTTTAAGGTTGAGGAATGGCCTGACCGACATGGTATAGGCTATATCCCTATGAAATATAAACCTTTTCCCTTTGATGATGATGATCACCTAATCACATATGATGAATATTTAAAAAATAATAATAATTAATAAGAATAAGATAAAGCAAATCATTATAGGTGAAAGAGTCTATAAAAGGTGTAGAAATAAGCTTTCATTTTTGGAGAAAATGGCTAGTTGCTACAACTATTCTGGTGGGTCCTCTATTTTTCAAATTTCCAAAGGTGGGAAGGATTTTTTTCAAATTTTTGGAAGGCAGGAGGATGATTCAAAGGATGGTTCTGCCCCGCCTAGCTCTGCTACTTCCGAGGATGGTTTTGTTCCTCCTATCAATTCTATTGCTGTCACAGTTCCTTCCTTTCCTCCTTTCGTTGGTGATGGCAGTGGCATTGGGAAGTCTCCGTCTGGGCCCCCCATCGCTGAGGTTGTCCCTGGAGCTCCTGAGGCTGTTCCTTCAAAATTGCCACCCAAGGATGACATTCTTGTCTCTTCATCCAACAAGGTTAGTTCCTTCTGGGGTGATGATATTCCCTTGGGATCCAAGCCTTCCTTTGCTAATATTTTGGGCAAATCCTCTTCTTCTCTTGGTCCTTCACCCCCCCTTTTGAAGTTTCTAGGAATAGAGTCAAGATTCCTATGAGTGTTGCGGAAACCTTTTTAGCTCAGGAATATTTTTCTCTTGTGGGCAAAGTGGTTGGAGGTAATCCCAACTTAGATACTATCAGGCATTGGGATTTTTCTAGATGGAAATTTCGTGGTTCCTTGGAAATTTTTAGCCTCTCCAATGCCTTCTTTGGCATTCGCCTCAATGCTCAGGAAGATGCTAACCTCATCCTGTCTGGAGGGCCATGGTTTTTGGGGTCAAAAAGCATTTTCTTAATGAAATGGACTCCAGATTTTGACCCTGATACCCAAAGCATCAATTTTGCACCCATTTGGGTTAGGCTTCCAAATCTTCCTTGGCATATTTGGAGGGAACCTGTCATCAAATCCATTGCCTCCACCATTGGAGATCTTCTTCTTATTGATAGGGTTACTCTTTCTAGAATGAGAATGCACGCTGCTCATTTTTGTGTTAATGCTAACCTTGATTCAGCTCTTCCTACCTTCATTGAGCTGGAGCATGGGTCCTTTTTCTACAAGTAGGCTATTGAGTATGAGAACAAGCCTCCTTTTTGCATTGAATGTCGAACTCAGGGACATCTTCATGCTCAGTGCCCTTCATTCAAGAAACAAGCAAGAAATTTTGGGCCAAATCAGGAGACTCAGATCACTGGTAAAGGAAAAGAATTCTAGACCCCCTTCAAAAAGGACAAAAGGAAATTTCCTCCCTCCAAAGGGATTACCTTCAGACCCATCAAGAATCAAAAATCCTAGGAGGAAACTGGCAAGTCTCCAATTGGCAAGTCTCCAATAGACAAAGGTAAAAAGGCCTCCTCTTCGGCTGCTCTTAATGAGGTTAGTATTTTTGCACTTCCAAATCAATTCCACATTTTAGCCAATTTAGACTCTGAAAATGTTGTTAATGAAGTGGGTGAAGTTGATGAAGTTAATAATCTTAATCCTGAGTCAAATCCATCTTCGGATCATCCTGAAGCCCAACCGAAACCAATATCTGAATCACCGAATGATATTCCTTCATCTCCGGTTGCTTTCGATCAGGATCAGCCCCTTGTGGATGAAGTTTCCATTCCTTCCTCCTTTTTTGAACCATCTAGTCCTGTGATTCAAAAAATCTCTATCAACAACTTCAGCCCAAAAATCACTAGAAGCCAAAAAAAATCCCCCATTGATTGTGGTGCTGAAAAGAAGTGTGGTAGGCCTTCAAATACTGAGCAATGGAAGCAAGGTGTGAATGAAGACATTGCTAATGGGGTCCAAAAACTTTGTTTTCCTCTGGCATCAACCTTTCTAAGGAAGATTCAAAGTGCACCAAACCTCCCCAACCACAAGGAAAGGGAGGCAAACGAATTCCAAAATCTTCAAAATGAAGATCCTCTCATGGAACGTGAGAGGCCTTAATGGTATAGCTAAATAGAGGTTAGCTAAATAATTAAGGAAAGAAATAAGTCCTACTATCCTTTTGCTCCAAGAAACCAAAGTAAGTGAGCCTCATGACAAAATGGTCTGCAATCACATCTGGAAAAATTGTGAATTTACTATCTGTAATGCCAAAGGAGCTTCTGGAGGGCTCCTGTGCTTATGGAACCCAAATGTTTTAGAAGGGAACCTTATCCATTCCAGTGATGAAATGATGAGTATCCTCTTCTTTGACAAAGATAACAATTCACCTTGGGTTCTCACAAACATCTATGCTCCAAATTCTATTTTTGGGAGATCTCGATTATGGAATACCTTATATTCTGCTAGAAGAGCTTTTCCTAATATTTCGTGGATCCTTGTTGGGGATTTTAACACTCCTCTTTTTCCTTCTGACAAGAAAGGAGGAGTTGGATCTTTTTCCAAAAGTATGGAGGATTTCTAGGAATTTATTTCTGATCACAACCTGATGGATGTAAATCTGAAAGGCAATCAATTCACTTGGTCAAACCGAAGGTGTGGATCTCAACTCATTCAAGTTAAACTTGATAGGGTTTTATTTTCTTAGGAAGTTGTAGCCATTTGGGGTGATGCAAATCTTCAATCTCTCCTCAAAATCGGCTCTGACCATAGTCCTATTCTTTTAGATACAAATAATCCCAAAATCTACAAAACTCCTTTCAGGTTTGAAGCCATGTGGATGTTGCATCCTGATTTTAGAGAAAGGATTAATCAATGGTGGCAAACGGATATTCAAGGATCCTCTTCTTTCATCTTGGCTCAGAAACTTAGAATAATCAAAGAAAATATAAGAATATGGAATAGAGATATTTTTGGAAATCTCTTCCAAAATAAATAGGAAGTCAAAAATAGGTTAGCCATAATTGAGAAAGAAATTCAAGAAGGGGGATAATGCTCTGTGGAGGTGAGAAGTGAAGAGAGGACTTTATTAGCTCAATATCATAATATCCTGCAATGCGAGGAAACCTTTTGGAGATAGAAGTCTCGGGATATTTGGCTCAAACAAGGAGATTCCAACACAAAGTTCTTCCATGTTTCTACCATGAGACACCGAAGCAACAATAGGATCAAGGAAATCAGATGCCAGGATGGAAGGATAATAAATGATATTAAGGAAATCAGATCCAAAGGGATAGCTCATTTCATGCAATTGCTCCAAGAAGAAAATAGACCAAACTCTCAAGCTGCCAAGAATTTCTTTCTTCAATTCATTCCTCATCTCATTTCTGATGAAATCAACAGCAAACTCAATGCAATCCTTTCTAATGAGGAAATTAGAGAAGCCTTGTTCTCAATGAAGCCTGACAAAGCTCCTGGCCCTGATGGGTTCCCTCCTAGATTCTTTCAAACCTTTTGGGATCTGATGAGTCAGGATATCTGTGACACCATAAGAGAAATGCAAGCTTCTAAAGTTATCCCTAGGGGTTTCAATTCCACCTTCATTGTGCTCATACCAAAAAATCTGAATGCAAGTAATTTCAATGAATTCAGGCCGATTAGCCTTTGCAATGTTATATATAAAATTTTAACTAAAGCCATTGCTATCCGGATAAGAGAGGTAATGCTTGTAATCATAAATCAGTGTCAAGGAAGCTCTGTTAAAGGAAGATCTATCCTGGATGGCATTATTTCAGTTCATGAAGCAATTCATTCTATATCCTTCAACAAAAGAGCTGCTTTCCTTCTTAAATTAGACATGAACAAAGCCTATGATAGACTCAATTGGGATTTCCTCCTTGCAATATTGAACAAGTTTGGCTTTCATCCTGATTGGATCTCTTTAATCAAAGGATGCATTTCTTCAACATGGTTTTCTATCCTCATCAATGGTTCTCCTGCAGGATATTTTCAAAGCAGAAGAGGCTTAAGACAAGGGGACCCATTATCTCCTCTTCTATTCATTATTGCAGTAGAAGCTCTAGGTAGATCAATTCTGGAAGAAAAAAATGCAGGTCTGATTTTAGGACTTCAGGTCACTTCTCAATGCAATCCTATCACTCACCAACAATTTGTTGATGACACCCTGTTGTCTACCTCTGCCTCTATCAATGAAGCCAAAATCATCAAGCGCATCCTCCTTTTGTATGAAGAAGTTGTTGGTCAATGGGTAAATTTTTAGAAAAGCAAATTATATTTTCTTCATACTCCTATAAGAAGACAGACTATCATTGCCAATATCCTTGGATGTTCCATATCTCATTTGCCTTCTTCCTATTTGGGATTACCTCTCTTCACTGGAAATGCTAAAGAAAGCCTATGGGATAATGTCATTGAAAGACTTCAAAAAAAGCTTTCTACTTGGAGAGGAAACCTTTTGTCTCAAGCGGGTAAAATCACTCTCACTATGGCTTACCTCCAAAACATCCCTGTTTATTTCCTATCCTTGTTCAAAGCTCCTGTTAATGTTTATCAAAAAATAGAAAAAATTCAAAAATATTTTCTTTGGTCAGGAACTGAAAATAGACACAGATTTCATCTTGTGGCTTGGGATAATGTTTGCAAACCTAAAGAACAGGGAGGCTTAGGGCTTAGAAGGATCCATATTTTCAATCTTGCTCTCCTTTCCAAGCAAGCCTGGCGCCTCATTTCCAATGATAATGTTGAGTGGGTAAAATTCATCAGAAGGAAATATCTTCAGGCCTCTGAATTCCTTTATGGTGAAGTTCCTTCCACAAGCTCTTCATTTTGGAAGTCCATTTGTGTGGCTCATTCACTTTTAAAAAAAGGATTAAGATGGCAGCTAGGCAATGGTAAGTCTATTTTCTTTTGGGAAGACAAGTGGCTTGGTGACCGTCCTCTCATGCAGATTCCTATGCTTCAAAGGTTAATCAACCCCACCAAGCATTTGTTTGGTCCTCTGGTGGCTGATTTCATCTCTACTTCTCATGGTATTATGAGTTGGAAAAGACTATCTATTCCTGATCTAGAAGCTGAAATTTCCTTTTTTCATGCTCAACTATCTTCTGTTAGAATTCCCGCAAGAGATTCTATAGATTATCCTATTTGGGAACCCACTGATTCAGGAGAATTTTTAGTCAAATCAGCTTATCTTCTATCAATTGACATTCCTGAAACTCTTATTCCTTTTAAGCTGGTTTGGACTAAGTATCTTATTCCCAAAATTGCTTCTTTCTCTTGGTTGTGCATTCAAGACCGTATCTTAACCATAGAGAACCTAATCAAAAGGGGCATGCAACTTCCCAATAGATGTTACCTCTGCCTCTCTGATTGGGAATCTACCACCCACTTATTTTTGTTTTGTCCTTTTTCTAGAATAGTGCTAAGCAATATTTTTCTCAAATTCCACCTTGTTTGGGCCTGTCCTCCTAACATTGTTGACCTGTTCCTCTAGTGGCCCAATCCTTTCAAGAATCCTGTGCTCAAAGGACTATGGAAATTTTTCTTACAACATTACCTTTGGCAAATATGGCTTGAACGCAATAGAAGAGTGTTTGACAAAAAGGCATTGGATGCCATCCTCGTTGTCAAAAAAATCATCCTTTGTGCCAAAGAGAACATCCTCATAGCCCAACTTGATCCTTTTCCCCGTCCGTCCTTTGAGGATGATTTACTAAAATCCTGTCATATTTGCCTTGAAGATCCAAGACCAGTCAACCCTTCAACTTCAAGAACCAACATCAAGTGGCATCCTCCTCCTGTTGGATGGGTCAAGCTTAACTTTGATGGAGCTGCTAAAGGAAACCCTGGCAGAGCTGGTGCTGGTGGTATCCTTCGTGATCACCTTGGAAATTCTATTTTTGCTTATTCTGAACCATTGGGCGTTCTTTCCAATCATTCGGCTGAAGCCAAGGCTTTATGGAGAGGCCTCCAATTCATTAAAAACATTCCAGGGAACATTATTGTGGAAGGAGACTCTCTAAACATAATCAATTTTTAAAAAAATTCCAAGCCAACTAGTTGGAGGATAAGAAGCATGATTGAAGAAAGTAAGCAGATCCTTTCTAAATAGAATGAAACCATCGTCCAACATGCCTTCAGAGAAGCCAACTCTATTGCTGATAGATTGGCCAACATCGGGGTGAATGCCCATGGTCTGATGACGTGGATAGATTCTCTTCCTCCAGAAGTTGTTGCGATTGCCAGGTCGGATAAAAATATTTGTGATCATGATGAGAATTAGCATTCCTATTCACATTTTTGTGCATTGCTCTTTTACCCACGTGGTGTCACACTTCACACCACATTTTTATTTAGCCTACACTTATTTCTCATCAACCATTCCTTCTTGGAATCCCAATGCAAATATCAGCACCATATTTAATCATATCTTGTCCATTTTTCTTGGATTGTGTTATTTGGCCCTTTCGAGAAACATCCTCCACTGGATTTCTTTCCACTTTGTTTCGAGGATCATTTTGTGGGGGTTTCCAATACTCCATGTCTCCTATGCCAGTTCACTCTTTTGGCTCCATTTTTTGGGCATCCCAAAGAGTCAACACTATCCCCGTAGATTGCACTTTCCAATCACTTGTCATAGTTTCCAATATCAAAAAATCCTCTCTGTTCCCAAACCTAGCCAATATCCTTCCAATAAGTGGACCTTTTCCTTTTCGAGGTATTTTCACTGGTTTTCTTGTTGGTTCCAGATCTGCGATCTCACCTATTTTTTATATTGTGTCATGCATGATCCTTTCATTTATCCTCCAGTTTCCTTGTGGTTGTTCCTATCTGTTGTTTCCCCTTTTTGTTCCTTCCTTTCAACTTTTCTTTGGTTTTCAATCATGAAAGAAGGGAAACCTGAGTATACTGAGCCTAAAATTTTCGAAATTGAGACTATTGCTGATGACATTTTGAAGGGTAAAGGTGGCCTCATCAATTTTTTCAAAATGTTCTCTAGCGTCGATTGGGAGGTGACTACCATGTTTGCTGAGACTTGGGACAATGGCATCGTCACCATTCATGGCGTGGAGTTCTAGATAATGATGGAGATTTTGGCTGAGCTTACAGGACAAATCCTTGAGGGCAAGGTGATTCGGAGGAACAAACACCATTGGGAGGCTGAACTGACCCACTTTGAATAGACATCCATGATCCGCAAGCTCCACAAAAAAGGTCTGTATCGCCATCACCTTTCCACCCCTTGGAAAGAATTACTTAAGCCTATTATGCAATACTTGACTGTTGACCATCCCGATTCCTAGCTTTGTAGTTTTCATTTAGCATTTGTCAACCATTTTCGTGAGGCCAAAATGATGAACATCCCTGCTGCTCTCTACTGGTCCATGGACTATGCTATAACTTCAACCCGAGGCAAGAAGGATGAGGGTTGGCCTTCTCATCAGGGGTTATTCAAAATTCTCTATAGGTTTTTAATCCTTAAGTTTCCCAAAGGTAATATCCCTGACCCTGATTCTGTTGAAGAAAACTCTTCCTCTACTCCTAGCCCTAAGGGCTCTAGGTCCAAGAGAAAGAACAAGATTGAGAAGTCTCAGGTTGTGTCCAACATCAAGAAAAAAGTCAAAATTGAAAAAATGCCTGTTCGTTGTTCCCAGAGGCTTAAATTTAAGGAGATTGCTGAAACGCCCACTCCTTCCTCTGAAAGGGCCAAGAAAGAACTTTCTAGTTCTCCTGACATTGTGGAAAAATACCTTCATAAGCTTGTTGTCCAAGCCACATCTGCTACTATCAATCACCTAGAAACTGCTCATGTTGCCATTGGGAAAGCTATCACGTAGCTTAAGGAGCAGCATCAAGCACTTAGCCTGCTGTTCTTCTATGACTCTTTCGAGGATGTTCAGGCTACTTCTACTGTGGGGGGACTTTTCGACATAAAATATAGTGCAAAGGATGAGGAGGTTGTGGAGATCACCAAGGAAGCTTGCAAGGAAGCCCCAAAGGATACGTCAAAGGATGATGTTAAGGATGCTGATCTGGAGATTGTGGTTGCATCACCAATGCAGACTGATGTTCCCAACTAGTGTGTCTATTGTCTCTGCTATTGAAAGCTTAGTCTTAGCTTTCACTTTTTTGTATTGCTCCATTTTGTGGTGACTCAGGTCCTTTTTGGTTCTGTTGGCTGAATGCCTTTTGTTCCTCTGGTGTTTCCTTTTTTGCTTCCTCTTTTGTTCCCTCTTTTCTGTTCTCGGTTCTGTTGATGTACAAGGCATTGGGGCGCCTTTCAAATGCCCTTTTTTAATGAATTTCATTAACTTACCAAAAAAAAATAAAAGAGAAAGCAAACTCGTTTTTCTTGCAATATGATTTCAATAGTCCATTTAGAAATGATTACCACCCCATATGAGTGTATAGAAGGAGATGTATTTTTTGACATCCCTTTTGAAGAAGTTATGAGGAATAGTTTCTTCTTTGATGTATCTATCCCATGTATATCCCATGTTCACACAACAACCACTACACAAGAAGAGTTAGCCAAACTATCCCTAGAAGAACTTTAGGAGATGGTTTTTTTACCTGCTCCTCCAAATTTGTAAGGGGATTTAAATATTTTGGTAGAAGATATTTTAAAAATCAATATTGGAATAAAAATTTATCCTCGCATGGTCAAAATTAGAGCTACCTTGAGTAATAAAGAACAAATAAAATACACAAATTTTTGTGGAATATTTTGATATCTTTGTATGTACTTATGTGGATATGCCTCGTGTGGATCCTTCTATCATCATGCACCACTTAGTGGTTCATCTAGATGCTAAACTTGTGAAACAAAAACTTAGGAAAGTGCATCCTAAAGTAGCCTTGCTGGTCAAATATGAGTTGCAAAAGTTGTTAGATGGTTATTTCATCTAAGCCATAGATTATTTTGATTGGATATCTAATATCATCATAGTAACCAAAAAGAGGCTATTAAAATCAAAGTATGTAATGATTTTAAGGATATCAATACTACATGTCCCAAAGATGATTTTCCCCTTCCTAATATGGATTAGATTATCAATTTCATTGTAGTACGTGGAATGCTATCCCTTATGGATGGATTTTTAGGGTATAACCAAATTTGTATAGCACCAGAAGATCAACCTAAAACTGCTTTCATTACACCTTGGGGGACTTTCCATTGGAAAGAAATGCCCTTTGGATTAAATAATGCAAGAGCAAATTATCAACTACATGTTTCAGGATATGATGTATGATATCTTATATGATTATGTAGACAACATCATAGCTTGATTCATTGAGGAAGATCATATTATTGACCTACAATGAGTCTTTAATAGACTTCGTGAATACAATATTCGTTTAAACCTAGACAAATGTGTGTTTGGAATGAAATTAGGTAATTTATTGAGATTTATTGTATCTATGAGAGGAATAGAGATAGATCCTATCAAAATCAAGGCAATCATTGATATGCCACCACCAAAAACTTTAATAGAAATTAGTAGTTTACAAGATAAGCTCCAATCTATCCATCGTTTCATTGACAAATTGGAAGATAAATGTCAACCCTTCCTTAAGTTACTTGAGAAAGATACCTTTTTTCAAATGGGACAAGGAATGTTAATAAGCCTTTGAGGCTCTTAAGACATATTTTCTTAAACTGTCAGTGCTCGTTCCTCCCAGGCTCGAGAATCCATTATTTTATATATTTTTGTCTCAAAACTTGCATTAGGAGGAATTCTTGTGCAACATGATTAGGATAAGAAAGAAAAACTATTTATTGCATAAGCAGATCTTTGATAAGTTATGAAACTCGTTATACTCCTTTAGAAAATATTTACTTGGTTATTGTGTTTTCTACATAGAAAATGTGCTATTATATGTT
Source organism: Wollemia nobilis (assembly GCA_028583015.1). NCBI lineage: Eukaryota > Viridiplantae > Streptophyta > Pinopsida > Araucariales > Araucariaceae > Wollemia > Wollemia nobilis. The sequence goes on from JAQPPZ010005211.1 coordinate 1,963,176, forward strand.
TAGTCAAAAAACTTGTCATAGCAAAGTTTGATCCATTAAGATACTTGATGAGTAGACCCTATTTATCAGGTCGAGCAACAAAATGGGTTCTCACTCTGAGTGAGTTTGATATAAACTTTATTGGTCAAAAATATTTTAAAGGATAAATCATAGCCGTTCAACTCATCGCTGCTCCTCTTGAATCTACTAACCCTTTGACCATAGAGTTTCCACATGAATGCCTTAATCTAGAAGGTGGAAATTTAGACTCTTGAACTCTATTTTTTATGGAGCCCATTGTGTGAGTGGTGTAGATGCAGAAATTATATTATTATATTGGAGTCTCCAAAAAAAAAAAATTATCCCATTATATTTTAAACCCTAATTTACCTGTACGAATAACACAGGAGAGTATGAAGCCTTGATCCTTGGGTTACAAGCAGATTTATCCTTGAATATTAAAATTTTATCAATTTTTGGAGACTCGCAACTCATGGTAAATCAAATCAATAATATTTATCATACCTGAGATGAGAAAATTTGCCCTTATAAAGAGTATTTTTTAAAACTTATGTCTTTATTCAATAAAGTTACTATCAAAGCTATCCCTCTTACTATTAACCATTCTACAGATGCTATGACAACCGTTGCTTCTCTTATTCTGTTAGAGTTGGATGATGATCATGCTACTATCATCATTCACCAAATTTAAGAACCCCCTTTATTATAATATTACCTAGCACCCTTATATGTATTTGCAATTGAAGAAACATCCTCAGGATCATGGTATGTATATATATTCAACTTTATCCAAAATGGATCATTCCTAGACAACCTAGATAGGAATCAACATAGAAAATTACGTAAATGAGATGTTCATTTCGTAATCATTGGAAGTAATTTGTATAAAAATTGCATGACCCTCCTATATGGAACTTTGAACATGGAAAAATCAATGCATTAACTAATATGACTAATACTCAATTTTATGCAATCAAGAAGCCTCACAAAAGTAAATAGATAGTGAAGGATATGATACTGCTAATGAATTGCCAATGTGCAGGATTGGGTGTGCTCATGAGTGGAAGGAATTGAATCATCCACTGGAGATGAGAGTACCTAAGAAAGGGGGAAATTATGATAAGGCAACCCGAAGGTAACACAGATAGATACCTTCATATAGCCATGCTTTCGGTTTAGGGATAGTCATCAATATCTAACCACTTTGAACCCCATATTGATGGCCTAGTAGCTATCGTAAGTTCTAGAGGCTAAGACAGGTGATTAGATTGATGGAAATACTCCCTCTTTGTTTGATGCACTTGCATTATTGTTTTTTACTTTAGCATTATTAACCTTGATAACTAGTGAGCATGGAGTAAAATAGTTTACCTTCACAACTTCATATGTGCTTATTTAAATAAATGTTTGATTTATTTAAAAAGTAAGAATAGATGATTTAAATAAATGTTTGATTTATTTAAAAAGAAAAAATATATGGTTTAAATAAATGTTTAATTTATTTAAAAAGCAAAAAGATATGGTTTAAATTAATTTTTGATTTATTTAAAAAGCAGAAAGATATGGTTTAAATAAATGTTTGATTTATTTAAAAAGCAAAAATATAGTGTTTAAATAAATGTTTGATTTATTTAAAAAGCAAAAATATATTGTTTAAATAAATGTTTGATTTATTTAAAAGCAAGAAGATATTGTTTAAATAAATAATTATTTCAAGCAAAGATCTCATTAGAAATAAGTAGTTGATTATTTAAAATGATGTTGGTAAATGTTAATTGTAATAAAATGATTGATTCATTTAATAGCATTAGTAAGCAAAGAAGTAATCAATTTGCCAAATGATTGTTAGTGGAGAACTTCCCTTGAAATATAAAAATAAGAAAATAAATTCAATCCTTTTGAAACCCCAAGGTAAGGTCTTTACCATGGCATGTCTAGGAAGTCTTCTCTCACCCGACGATCAAACCATAAGGTGTAAATGTGACAATATGAAATTCAAAATAATGGGTTGGGTTAACCTTTGAAGACCTGATTGGGTCAGTTGTGCAAAACTCCCCTAACATGAATGGAAAGCTCTTAATGGTGATCACCTTGGGAAAATATGAAGAGGTATGTCTACCCTACCACCTGTTAGAGGTGGTCAAGGAGTAAAGGCAGGTAGGTGGGGATGTGGAATGAGGAGGGAAGAATATGCGTATGGAGTAAGGAGTGAAGCAATGAAGGAGGTTGGCAAAAAAAAGGAGTGAAGCATAAAAAAAGGTTGGTAGAAAAAGGGAGTAGCAAAGCAGCAAAGGAGGTTGGCATAAAAGGGGAGGAGTAAAGCAATGAAGGTGGTTAGCAGAAAGGGATAGGAGCGAAGTAGTTAAAGAGATCAAAAGAGTAGGAGATGATAGACGTCCATGTGAGCAATACAGGTAGTATAGGTTGGTTTATCTTGAACTATTGTTATTTTATTATTTGAGTGTTGTGCGTAGCCCCTATGATGGCAGTGTGGTCTACATTCCTTTGAGTGGTATGTATAGCCCCTATGATGGTAGTGTGGTCTATATTCTTTTGAAGTTTTGTGTAGCCCCTATTATGGTAGAATTGTCTACATTTCTTTTTATGTTGTGTAGTCACTATGTTGGTAGTGTGGGCTAACTTCCTTGTTATGCTATGTAGCCACTATGATGGTAGTGTTGGCTACATTCCTTGTGGTGCTATGTAGTCACTACAATGGTATTGTTGGCTACGTTCCTTTATATGTTATGTAGCCACTACATTGGTAGTGTGGGCTAAGTCCCTTGTTATGATGTGTAGCCAATGTGATGGCAATGTTGTCTACATTCCTTTGTATGTTGTGTAGCCACTGCATTGGCAGTGTGGACTACATTTCTTATGGTATTGTGTAGTCACTGTATCGATAGTATTGGCTATGTTTCTTTGTATGTTGTGTAGCCACTATTTTTGTAGTGTTGGCTATGTTACTTTGTATTTTGTGTAGCCACTATGTTGGCAATGTGGGCTACATTCCTTGTGGTGTTGTGTAGTCACTACATCGATTGTGTTGGCTACGTTTCTTTGTATATTGTGTAGCCACTACATTGGTAGTGTGGGATAAGTCCCTTTTTATGTTGTGTAGCCACTACGATCGTAGTGTTGGATACATTCCTTTGTATGTTGTGTAACAACTGCATTGGTAGTGTTTGATATGTTCCTTTGTATGTTGTGTAGCCACTGCATTGGCAGTGTGGGCTACATTCCTTATGGTTTTGTGTAGTCAATACAATGGTAGTTTTGGCTACATTCCTTTGCATATTATGTAGCCACTACTTGGTAGTGTCATTTACATCCTTTCCAAGGTAGGTTAGACACAATGGTATTGATGCCATGTCATTGCCATGTGTAGTCAGCTACGTGTTTTAGGTAGAAGCTAGTTAAGTAGCAATGCAAGTAAACCTCTCATTGTAGTTGCAACCTGATTGAAAAGTCACCTTGGATGCCATTGGAACTGAGGATGACTTGTTATGTCATGATAACTATCAACATTGTGAGTGCGTGAGTACCATCTACCCTTGGGATGTTGAGGTAGAAGCCACTTCGATTGAACCTTAATCCACTCTATGTCCTTTCTTGATGGAGTTTGGTTCATTTTCTTGTTCGTTGAAGTGTTGTTCATTATTTAAAATGATAGATTTTAGAATAATGAAGTATAGAAGCTTGAAGTGTTGTTCATTATTTAAAATGATAGATTTTAGAATAATGAAAATGGAATGATTGTTATTTTGTAATTTAAGGGTATGGGACCTTAGGTTATGAAATAAAATGAAAGATGGTTATTTTGTAATTTAAGGGTATGAGACCTTAGGTTATGAAATAAAATGGAATGATTGTATTTTTTAATTTAAGGGTATGGTACCTTAGGTTATGAAATAGGATGGATTAATTTTATTTTTGTAATTTAAGGGTATGGGACCTTAGGTTATGAAATAAAATGGAATGATTGTTATTTTGTAATTTAAAGGTATGGTACCTTAGGTTATAAAATAAAATAAATGATGGTTATTTTGTAATTTAAGGGTATGGGACCTTATGTTATGAAATAAAATGAAATTATTATTATTTTATAATTTAAGGGTATGGGACCTTAGGTTATGAAATAAAATGAAATATGGTTATTTTGTAATTTAAGGGTATGGGACCTTATGTTATGAAATAAAATGGAATGATTTTTATTTTGTAATTTAAGGGTATGGGACCTTATGTTATGAAATAAAATTAAATGATGGTTATTTTGTAATTTAAAGGTATGGGACCTTATGTTATGAAATAAAATGGAATGATGGTTATTTTGTAATTTAAGGGTATGGGATCTTATGTTATGAAATAAAATGAAATGACGGTTATTTTTTAATTTAGTGGTATGCGACCTTATGTTATGAAATAAAATGGAATTATGATTATTTTGTAATTTAAGGGTATGAGACCTTAGGTTATGAAATGAAAAAAAAGGGTTTATTGGAAATTATAGTAGTTGATTTAAGTGATGGAATTTGTGAAACCAATTTACCTAGAAATTGAGGGTATTGGAATTTAATTGCTAAGAAGGGTAGTTCATTTATTGCAAATAGAGCTCATGAACTAATGCATGGTTAACTTATTATCTCAAGTTGGATGAGAGGTAAAATGGAAAGGGTAGTTTCTATGATAAGTACTATGCATTAGTAAGTTGAATTGCTTGGGTTATTTGTATAGTTGCAATTTGGAAATGAAATAATTAAGTGCATTTAGAAGCATGTCTCTCCAGATACATGAGTGTTCTGATCCCCTACTATCCTCACTTGATATCCAAATCACAAGTTTTCTCTCTATCTTACATCTTATTATTTATGTAATAGACTATATTGTGGGGAGATTTCCTCGATGAAATGGATGTAAAGTATTATGGAAATTATGGGGTGTACCATACTTATATATGTATTTAAATGAACATTGCAACTGCTATATTTAACACCTCTTTATTTATTTTTCTGCATTTAATTCCTTTAATGTATGTTTAATTGGTGATTTTTTTGTGTGCTTGTTTAATATTTCTTGTTGATAGTTAATGTTTGTTAGATTTAGTATCTATACTTCTATGTCCTTGTGATATTTAAAGGAAATAAACATTAATAAGTTCTAGGTGAAATTAGAGGTTACCTAAGGGCTTGATACCCCCTTAGGGAGATTGGTAACTAGGTTTGGAAAATTGTACCAAAATTAAGATAGCTTGTTAGTGGACAATATTGATAGCTTAGCTTGTAGTACACATAGCATGCCCACACATAATGACTTGTGTGGATATGGAGATGTGTGTACACCTTCTAATGATTGGAGGTGGTAAGTCTAGCTCATCAATACCGATGAGTAGGATGGACTTATGTGCATAGTATAAGATAGGCTTACACAGACGAGACTTGTATGAAGGGAATATTATATGGTATAGTTCTTGAGAAAATTAGGGGATGTCAAACCTTAAGTTTTTCTAAGGCCGGTTGAATATTTTTGGATCCTTCTCCTTAGTAAAAAAAAATATATGTAAACTTTTATTTTTGTTTATGTGTTTTTGTTTTTATGTTTTTGGGGTGTTACATAAAGGTCTTTTGAAGGTATCCTCCTAAGATGTATCAACCTAGAGGAATCCAAGAAAGCACTAAGCAAAGTGCATGATGGATCTTATGGATGTCATTTTAGTGGTGGAGACATAACTTTAAAGCTCCTATGAATGGGCTATTTTTGGCCCTCCATGGAAAAATATGCCAATGACTATGTGCATCAATGTGAAAAATATCAGCAACACTAAATTTAGTCCATGCTTTTTCCCAAGAGCTTAAAGCTATCTCTTCCCCTTGGCTTTTTTCAAAATGGGACCTAGACATTTTAGGAATTATTAATCCAGTTTCATAAGATGGTCATAAATTCATCATAACAACAACTGAATATTTTATAAAATGGGTAGAAGCCATACCTTTGGCTTCTTGCATAGGAATCCAAGTCTCTAAATTTATTTTCAATAAAATAATCTATAGATTTTGGATTCCATCCACACTTGTTTTTGATAATAGAATTGTAGACACCTAAAACATGTCATGTTTAGGAGACTACTCATATGGGCACCTTTGCAGACCATATGAATGATCTTGGACCTTTCCAAGGCTAAGCAGTGATTCTAATCACTCATTTAGGGTAGTCTAGTCCTATTCAGCCTTAGCCACTGATGACATCAATAGCTAAGATCTCAACCACAGATGACAATAGTGGCTAGGGTCCTAGCCATGCTGAGCAACAATGGCTAGCCCTGTAACAAACTCGGCCTTCTTGAGCCGAGCAAAATCAGTTGCAACAACCAAATTGCAATGGTTTTGGAGCGGTTTTGGGTGAGGAAGCTTCCAGAGGATTCCTCCCAACTACTCAGGCCAACTAATTCTTGATCTTGGCTTCCTTGAGAAGCCAATATTGGGATTTGGAGAGTCTATTTATAGACCCCCCAAAGAGGTAAATAGAGAGACAAGTTGAATGCAGTGAAGCCCTACCAAACTGGAGAGCCAATTGCAACCCTTGAGGAGTGCCAAGATGTTGTCCATTTGGAGAATGACACTTGCATTTGAAGCAATGGAGTTTCCAATAGCTTGAGGAGCAAGCTTGCCATTTCACACCAATCCATTGTGAATTCACAATAATTCACCCACAAATCTATGTTTGGACACACTAGTGACCCTTGACCATCAATTCCACGAAGAAATTGAGCATCCACAGACCTGATTTCAAGAGAAGGATACTTTTCCCATGGTCGTTATTGTTAACAAAGGCCTGCAGGCTTAGCTAGAGCTGTCAACAATGGCTAGTAGAGCCAACTGCTTTGAGCATCAGCGGCTAGGGTTTGATGAGCTTAATTCTCTGTTTTAGCCATAGATTTACATTTCTTAGCATGCATTTAGATTAATCTAGCATAGATTAATCACATTTCATGCATTTCCATGGTTGATTTGTAGTTTAATAGGCATCTTTGCTTACATTTGTGCATTTCATGCTTTCCTTTACATGCTTCATACATTAGGTTCCTTTTATGCTCAATATGCAAGATTACATGCATTTCTAGGTTCCTTTACATGTTTCAAGCTATGCTTCATGCTTATTCATCAATATTGTAGGCAACTTTATGCATATTTACATATGTTCATGCTTTCTTTACATATTTGCTATATTTCATACATTTTCTTGGAAATCAACCTCATCATGAGAGGTTTCATGTGCTACTAATGTGCTTTGTTGTTTCCTTGCATGTAGGTGATAGATATCTCTAGATACAAAGCATCTTTCAAGACTATTCCTCTTGACATTGGAGAAGGAGGCATCCTAGTAAGCCCTCAAGCAAAGTTTGAGGATCTTAAGAGTCTATTGAAGGCATCTACCACATGAGTTGTGGATTGTAATATGTATCACAATGGTCAATCCTTAAGAAGGATGTTCTTGTAACCTTGTTGTAAAAGAGATTCAAAATTATTAATAAATATGGGCACATTATTTTACTTTTCTCCTTTGCATTTGGTTATTTGATTAATCTTGTCCTTTTGATATCATATTGCATTAGTTGTTAGACTTTTAAGGCTCCTTCAGTGGTGATCATCGATCAAAACAGGCCTATTTTTGCATTGTTTACTCATGATTTTGTTATTTTTTTGTTTCAAGTATCAACCACTCTGATTAAAAATGGCTAATAGTCCTAGCCATGAATGACAGTAGTAGCTAACAAAGCTAGCTGCTCTGGTTAACAACAACCAATAGAAAAACTAGAAAAGATAGTAAGCAGCCTATTTCTTCATCAAATGAGGATCTCTAGGTAGGTGGTCCCTCTATATTTTTCATGTTCTCTATATTTTTCTATGTGTTTTAGGCAATAATTAAATCACATAGTGAAATTATAAGGGAAATTTATGAAAATATTTTGTTTGTTGCTAGCCATTGCTAGGAACAATGACTAGTTCTATTGGCTGCCCTAGTCTCCAATGGCTAGGATTTATGACTGCTTTTCTATCTAGTGATCGAGACTATTACCTACTACATAGAACAATAGCCACTATGTAGAATGTGTGATAGATTTTACTTGCTTGAGGCCTAATTAAAGGCTAATTTCATGATAATTTTGTATTGCATACTCTAAAATTCAAGATCATTTAGTTTTGCATTTCTCTAAAAATTAAACATTATTTTCTAGGCATATAGGAGAAAGAATCATGAATGCTTCTTGATGCATATTTCATTAATGTAAAATTAAAAATAACACACACACACACCATGATTCAATTAAACATCAATGGTGTTGGGCTCTCACATCCAACCCATTGATCGAGACCAACAGTGGAAGTCATTACCACTCGGTTGGCTCATCTGACATTGTACTATTAGGACCCATCCGTGGCCAAGGCCGATTCAAGAACTATCCTATCCATGGAAAATAGCATGCATTCCTCTTCGAAGGGTGTATTGTTGACCATGGTGTGTTGGGTGAGAATTGGTAGTACCTATGCTACCTTGCTCGTTTATGGATTTCATCTCCATATCTATACACATGATGTCATTACGTTTTTGCTATGAGTATATAGGTGAAAACATTTTAACAATCTAAGAGTATCATCAACATTTACAAAAACATGATAAGAGTTAGACTATATACTCAACAAATCAAAATGCACTAAATAGTTTTAGGATACACAAAGAAAATTTAAATGAGATAAACACTTTGTATACTTTGTTTTCCCTAAAACTTACATACGAGATAAATTCATAAATCATGGTTAACACACGGAGCCACCACCCTCGACACATGATCAAGGAAAAAACTGAGGCCCCAACCCACACAGAATAATGAGCTTGAACCTCCTACACAGAATTTTCCAAATGATGTTCAACTAGCATTAGAGGTGATAACTCGACACATGGGGGTTCTCATCAGAATACCCCAATCAGAGGATATAATACACATTCCTCTCATGATAGAACTGAGGGTGGTTCAAGACCCCCATCATCACATGATAGGCATAGACAAGATCCACCCAATCAGGGGCAAGAGGAAAGGGCTACGTTAGATCATAGACCCTCAAAGACTCCAAATCACAATGAACCTAGAAGGTTTACAATAGATCTCAATACTATTGGAGTCAATGGTATACCTCCTAATGAACCTTGGAGAACTAGTCAACTCAATGGACTAGATCAAGTGCTAGGAATATTAGGATGTAGGACCTCTACTACTCACTCTCACTCTGAGAGTACACGTAGTGAGGATAGAGAGAGGTATACCTATGCATAGGGGGAATGTTCAAAATGCTCTTGCAACACACATGCCCCATCTATGCATGTGGGCACAGAGCATAGACAACAACACAACACCAATGCCATATTTATAGACAAAGGCAAGAGTGTAGTAGATAAATCTATTGGAGCTCATACTCATAAGGCTCCTCACATAGAATTACAAAGTCAAAGGCCATACACAACTGATCTTGTAGATCGAACACGTAGGCTTGATTCAGAATAAAGATAATGCATATTCCAAGATCAGTTGGAAGATGTGCATAGAGCATGAGCACCTCGAACGAGAGGACACTCAATGGAAAATGTTGCTTTGACAATATTTATATGAGTAGCACCTATGAGAACAATGCATCCTCGACCAGAAGGAGCATGAAGAGAGAGAGGATAGATTAGATCAAGCTAATCTACCTCCTAATAGTGAATATAGGGAGCAGCATCACATTAGATGTACTATATCACATCCAGAGCTACCCCCTAGGCAAGTTGAGAATCGTACTCATCATACATCCCAACATACTCCAAGGCAACAATAACATCAAATGCTAGACCAACCTAGACGTAGTCAGTACGAGGAATCAGAGGGGGATGAACAAGATCAACAATATCCTAAGCCCTCCTCTATAGATGTGGATGATGAGCATAATCATCCATCTCAATCTAAGAGAAATTTACCTCCACTGGCACCACAGAGGTCACTTAGAGAAGAGGAAATCTTATCCTCTCAAGTGTACAGAGCCCTTGCTAAAAAAGTCAAAGCTATTGAGAAATAGGGGATGACTTATCAAAATCCTACCCTAAAAAAGATTCATAATCAGCCTCTATGTCCCTCGATACCTAGCCCGACATATCCTAAACATTTTGAGATGCCTAAGCTAGACAAATTTTGGGGTGATGATGATGCACAGGAACATGTGACTAGTTTTATGAATATATGTTTCCAGATTTAGAATAATGATACCTTATTGCTAAGGACCTTTATGATAACCCTTTTAGGCCCAGCCCTAGAATGGTACAATCAATTGAAGAGGTATAGCATCACCAGCTTTGAACAGCTAGTGAATGCATTTCTTGAATACTTTTCATTTGGCATCAAGAAGAAGACCAATCTATTCGATCTGGTTGCTCTAAAGTAATATGATGATGAGCCAGTGATGGACTATGGCAATAGATGGAGGAAATTGATGGCTAAACTTCCCTTCTCCATCCCAACTATAGAGTTGACATGAATGTTTACTAAGAGTTGCATAAAGCACATTTTGCTATTGTTACAACTATAGTAATACCAAACATTTGAAGAGGCCTTGGTGCAAGCCAAAGTCATAGAGGATATCAAGTTGCAAGAAGGAGACTTGAAACTTCGGATAAAGAAGGAATGGAACAACAAGAACATGAAGAATCAAAATCACCAGGCCAAGCCTACACATGTGAATCAAGTCATGTTAAACCTTCAAAAGGGGGATAAAAGCCAACAACCATAAAATTATCAGGCACAACCACCCCCTACACAATACAATCAATGCAATAAAAAGTAGGGCAAAGATAAAGAACATCACCCACCTCACCAATTTATACCATTGTCTGAGACTTTGGCATCAATATTCAATCAATTATGTGAGGCCAAGGCCTTAAAGTTATCCAAAGTTCAATTGCTTAATCCTAATCACCCTAAATCGAAAGGATATAGGGAAGATCATTACTACCCATACCATAAATAAAAGGGGTACGATATCAAAGTGTGCCATGGTTTTAAACATGTGGTGCAAAATATGATCGATAGGAATGAGTTGCTAATTGACAACCCCTTGGCACCGGACAATAAAAATATGGGAATCTTCAAATATCCCTTGCCAAATCATGAGCCACCAAGGAACAATATCGGACAAGTCAACCAAGTATGGATTGAGCCACCTACTCAAGGATTTATCGGTATGGTGAATGTGGTCACTAAAAATAGGAGGTACAACCAACTAGATCCTCCTACAGCACCCATTAAAATTCAAGTTATACCTCAACAGAGGCCAATACAGAACCCATTTCTAGGCCCACCAACAAGACCGATGGTAACAATTAGGAATAGACTCATCCAGAGTCTACAAATAACCTCAAAAAAATTATTAATATATGAGATCATACAATAGTCTCCTAGGCATAGGGAGACGCTAATGGAAATCTTAAGAGCCATTGAAGTTCAACCCCAAGATCTTAAAGCTTTCACTAACTTTGTGGGGCATGTGCAATAGTGCCAGGAACCTATGATCCAATTTTATGATCATGAAATCAAGATAGTTTCCACTACTATAGTGGACCCACCGCTACATATCATTGCATGTGTGAACCACACTCCTTTCAAGTGGGTTTTGATTGACATAGGATCATCAATCAACATAATAACCACAAAGGCCTTAGGACATCTAAATTTACCTAAGTCGCATATCATACCTTCAAATTTCATATTATGAGCTTTCAATGATGCATTGTGCTTGATAGTAGGTACTATAGTCCTTCCTATTCAGGTTGGACTAAAAACCATCCCTGTGATGTGTCATGTGCTAGAGGGTGCTATGCAATATAACATTCTCCTAGGTCGCCATGGATAAGGGACATGCATTGCATCCCCTCGATTTTGCACCAATGCATCAAATATGTGCATGAGGGACAAGTACATGTGGTCCCTTCAGATGAAGAGTCATTCAAATATGTCAATCAAGTTGACTTGTCAAGAGACTTCATCCTCCCATATACTCATTTAGATATTAGACCTACATCTCCTATCAAACATTTAGTGGGTAAGTCAAAGGTAGTGCACATTGATCCTTCTACATTAGTTTCGACAACCAACCCATAATACAATGGTTGCTTCTAAAAAGCCTACGACATCAACAAGGCTAAAGAATGACCAGAAGCTAAAGGTAGTGTTGGGTGAAAAGGAGTCTAGAGAAATCCCCAACATAGCAACTATCGAGATTCCAAATCCTATGGAGGAGGAAAACTCATAAAATGTAGTCGAGGAGGTACCTCAACCTACCTCACCTGTGTCATCAACTACATCATCTGCACCGTAGGTGATGATTCACCTAGTCAACCCTGGGTTAGCTGAGTACCTAGTGTAGAACGTAACTTTTACACCGATCATAGAATCTACATAGGATATGGGTAGACCTCAAGCTCATCACTTTCCTATTGGGATGGTGGTACCACTAGGGGTGCCACCCAATCAGACAAACTTCATCTATGGAGGTTTGGATCAACTCGTAGATCGCTCACCCATAGAAGAAGATGATGATGAACCTTTTGCTGTAAATGTTCATTATCTATCAAACCTAGAGTATACCCTTCATTATTTTGATCATTACCATTGGCATGGTTATAGATTGGGTTTATTTGAGCAAGGGCATCAAACTCCATATCAACCACAATACCAATTATCGACTGATAGGTTCGGTCTAGGTTATCATATTAGAGGTCAGGATGAGTTATTAGCTATATCTCTAGATCACCTAAACCTTAGTCTTGGGGATGACATCGATTGGAATCCCTATCATCCAAACCCTTCACACTCATGGAGGGGTAATTGGCCTATGACCATGGTTACAGAAGAACCACCTTTGGTTTACCATCCAGGTCTCTCCTTAGAAATATCCAAAGTAGAATCAATTACTAAGGAGGAAAATCTATAATACAATTATGAAGATGATGAGAGTGAGTATATCAGTGATGATGATGAGTATGAATATGAAATAGAGATGGCCTATTTGGGGCCTCATCATCTACGTCATATTAGGGAGCCTATGGACATGGAACCAATTTATCATGCAATATTCCTAGGTCCTCCCATCCAAAGAAGACCAATGAATTTAGAAGAGATATATCATATAGCTTTTCTTAGTCCTTCCAACTTAAGGCAATTGCTTCCCCCTAAGGATCCAATTGTTATGTCTATTCCTAGAGTAGACCCGATGATCCCCATACCACTTGAGCCACATCTAGAGTAGGGGGAGCAAACCAAAGATAGTGAGTTTCACCCACATGGTCCTAGAGATTTCTTCCATTCCATCAACATGGTCTCCATAGATATGACCACTCCACTTCATAATCCATATGACCCTTCAAAACATTTGTACCTCAATCCTGAGGCCATTGATTTTGATCACATCAATTCACCCTTAGAGCCTAAATATTTCTTCCCCAATGAAGAAATGTTGCAACCATTCCATTTTGTACCAGGTTATGCATATGATGTCTATCATGTTGAGGTCAATCCTGATTTGGTGGAACCTTTAAACCTAGTATATGACATCCATTTGATCCCTACGCCTCATCAGCTTGAGGAGGGATCACATATGTCAATAGAGGAAACCTTCGAAGTGGATATCAATGATGATCCCACCAATCCAAAGAAGGTTAAATTTGGAGAGATCTTATCTCCTAAGGAGAATGCACCAACCTCATTCCTCTATTGAAAGAGAGACCTGATCTCTTTGCTTGGACCTATAAGGACATGTCAGGTCTGGATCCAAAATTGGTTACTCATAACCTTTCATTGGACCCTACCAAGAAATTGATCAAGCAAAAACTTAGGAAGATGCATCCAACCATCGCCTTGATGGTTAAATATGAACTACAAAAGTTGTTGGATGTAGAGTTCATAATTCCCATCGACTATCCAGAATGGGTATCAAACATGGTACCCATAGGAAAACCTGATGGAAGAATCTACATATGCATGGATTTTAGGGACCTCAATAAGGCAACACCCAAGGATTCATTTTTATTGCCTAATATCGATGCTCTTGTAGATGCAACTACAGGTCACAAAATGCTTTCTCTCATGGATGGTTTTTCTGGTTACAACCAGATTCGGATTAAACCCAAATATCAACACAAAACTACTTTCACCACTCCATGGGGAACATTTTGCTATAAATTTATGCCATTTGGCCTCAAAAATATTGGTGCCACATATCAATGGGCTATGACATATATTTTTCATGACTATATGCATAAAATATTAGAATATTATATCGATGACTTACTAGCCAAGTCATTGTTACATGAAGAGCACATCGAGGTCCTAAGGAAAGTCTTTGATCACTTGATAGAGCACAATGTCAAGTTGAACCCCAAGAAATGCATCTTTGATATAACTTTAGGTAAACTCTTGGGATTCATCATTTCTAAATGAGGGATCGAAGTTGACCCAAAGAAGGTCAAGGCTATATTAGAAATGAGTCCTCCCACAAACATCAAGGAATTAAGAAGCCTACAGGGCAAGGTAGCATCCATAAAGTGCTTCATCATGCAGTTATCAGATAAATGTTGACCCATGAATCGACTGCTACACAAGGGGGTCCCATTTAACTGGGATGAAGACTATCAAAAAGCCTTCATTGAGATCAAATAATACCTAGCATCACCACTAGTATTAGCTCCACCTAGACTAGATGTGCCATTTTTGTTGTATATATCTACCATAAACTTTGCACTAGGAACCATGCTAGCCTAGAAGAACATGCAAAACAAAGAGTAGGTGATATATTACATCAGTCAAACCCTGGTTAGTTACGAGCTATGATATGCATATGTAGAAAAGTTATGCTTAGAAGTGGTCTTTGCGATGAAGAAGTTGCACCACTACATGTTGAGTCATATGACATATGTAATATCAAAACAAAATCCTTTGTAGTACATGATGAGCAAGACATATCATAACACACGTACTACAAAGTGGATCATGCTATTGATAGAATTTGACCTAGAATTCATTAGTCAAAATTCAATCAAAGGTCAAGTCATAGTTGATCAACTAGTAGAGGCTCCTCTTCAAGATCATAGGCCTCTCATCATAGAGCTTCCTGATGATGCAGTCTTTGCATTATCAAAGTCACCCAAACCTAAAGAACTGGATAATAAAGTAGATATGTCTTTGTTCTTCGATGGTTCAAAATATGAGCAAGGGGGTGGCATAGGGATTGTGTTTTTCATGCCACAAGGTGCTCCAATGCCCTTGTCATTTAAACTCAATTTCCCTTGCACCAATAACAATGTTGAATATGAGGCCCTAATCTTGGGTCTCCAAACAATGCTCACCATGAAGATCAAGAAGTTGAATATCTTTGGTGACTCCTTGCTCATTGTAAATCAAGTTAAGGGGATCTATCAGTGTAGATGTCCCATATTGAAAGCATACAAAGAACTTGTGGACACTTACCTAGCCCAACTGGAGTGGTATGACATCGAGGTAATCCCTCGAACATCCAATAGATTTGTAGACACTATGGCATCTTTGGGATCTTTAATCCCTCAGAATCTATCTACTGACTTCACTACCATCCAAGTAAAAATGCTATCACAATCCATGATACGATGTGAGGCTCAAGACAATCAAGAATCAGTCCACATGATTCAGATAGAACCAAACCATGAGTGGTTCTATAGAGCTAGAGACTTTCTGAAGAAGGCACCTTGGGGATCTTTGCTCTCGTAGGGTCCTATAGAGAATGGTACCACTATTCTCCATAAGGTTATTTTCCCAATATACTTTTATGCAAGTCGAATTGTAGTGGGAACATGTCATTCAATCAGTTGAAGTCATTGCTTATCAAGATTGGTTATCATAATTACATGATTTCCTTAAGCTTGGAGTAATCCCATAAGGATTATCGCATGTCGTAAAAAGAGCATTTAAACAAAAAGTGACTAGATATGTCTTGTTAGGAGACATCCTGTATCATCATAGCTATGATGGAATTCTCCTTCATTGCCTTGAGCTCCAAGAATCATCTTGGGTGATTTCACAAGCTCATGATGGTACATGTGGTGGCCATTTCAATGGCATGGCCATTATCAAGTGCATCCTTTGAATGGGTTACTATTGGCCCACTATGGAGAAGGATTGCATAATGTATGTTAAGAAGTGCATCAAATGTCAGCATCATGCTAATCTTATGCACCTACCATCGTAGGCCTTACAACCCATCCAAGTGGCTTGGCCATTTTCTCAGTGGGGTTTGGATCTAATTGGTAAGATCTCTCCTCTATATTTGGGATGACACACATTTATCATAATGACCACTAAGTATTTCACCAAATGGGTGGAGGCAATCCCTTTAACTACAATGATAGGAGCACGTATTATGGAGTTCATACTCCATAATATAATATGTCATTTTGGGATACCATCCAAGATAATATCGGATAATGGAACTTCATTCAAAAATAAAATTATAAGGGCTTTAACATCCAAGTATAATATTCAACATAGTTTTGCAACTCCATATTATCCACAAGAAAATGGGCAAGCAGAGGCCTCAAACAAAATAGTGGTAGCAATCTTAAAGAAAATTATTCAAGAAAATCATAAATATTGGCATATTCAGCTACCTCTTGCATTATGGGCTTATAGAACTAGTATACGGATGCCCACTAGGGCAACACCATTCTCACTAGTATATGGCATTGAGGCCATCATGCCCTTGGAATTGGAAATTCCAACATTGTGCATCACATTGAAAGAGTTCATCGATGATGACACTACACGACAAGCTCACCTAGATCAATTGATGCTTCTTGATGAACATCATGTGAATGCTCTTGAGCATCTCCGAGTTTACCAAGATCAGCTAAAATGAGCTTACAATAATAAATTCCACTTGAGAGACTTTAAATTTGGGGATCTTGTGCTAAAAGAGAACCAACAGAACTCAAACCTACCACCGCATCTATGAGACAAATTTATAGCCAATTGGTTAGGTCCATTTATTATCTCAGAGAAGATAGGACCTGGTACTTATCACCTAACATCGCTAGAAGGTGTTGAAGAGCCTGAACCTCTCAAAATTCTTCATCTAAAGGTGTTTCATACATAAAATCAAAAATTCAAAAACATTTTAAAAACATCAAAATTCAAAACAAATAAAAAAGCAATAAAATTCAAAAACATTGCAAAACATCAAAAACACAAAAATATTTACATTATGCATTTTCATTTTGCATATGCATTCATTTAATTGCATTGCATTAGGTATTTTCATCCATTGCACTTGCATTAGGATAGGTTGTGTTTACAATATTACAAATGACACCACGTTTGTATGCTAATCATGCATCTATTCATCATCATCATCCATCACCCTTGTGAGTAATTATGTTTTTCAACACAACCCTTCCTATTGCTATAAGGAATATACTAGGGTTTTTTGATCATTCAGCCATACCTAGTGATATTCTCAGATTTTGTAGAAAGCTATCTTCACTTTCAGAATATGAGGTCTAGTTTTGATAGTACCTTGCATATCTCAAAATCCTATCACAATTTAAACATTAACAATCCTAGTTTGAACAAGGAAATATGAACACTACAAAGTGGTCCTAGTCACCTTAAGCGAAAGGTTTTTACTTGCTCATATTGTGATGCACATGGTCTAGAATGTTGATCATTGACAAAAGGACAAGCTCCCCCCTACCCAAAGAAATCCCTTGCTTTCATACAAAATAAGCAAAATCCCAAAATCAAAGCAAAATCCCTTGCTAAAAAAAATGCAAAATAAATAGTGATTTTCATCACTAAGCATGAGCAAGTATCCCAATAAATGTGAAGAAAATAAGGGGGTGAAGAGCTTGAATCCCTAGAATGGTCAGTACTCGAAGCCATTGAGTGATCCCCAATACAACAATGGGTTGAATGAATCCCACCTAGCATTGGGGTAGTTCTAAGAAATTTACAAATGAGCTAGCTTTAGGTGGCTTGTATTACCTAGTAGTCTAGTCCAACTGCATCCAAACTTAGGATCATGGTGAACATTTGGTGATCCTCATTACAACAATGGGCTGAATGAATCCTCCTAGAAATGAGGTAGTCTTATGTCTCATCTAATATATTCATTTGCACACATAGGGATAATGAATATCTTGGTCTTCATAACAAAAACTTTTATCTTTTAAGAGTCCTATATAGTCATTATACAACTTTTGATTAATCAACTAGGGTGTTTGAGTCTCATGGAAAACCTCAAAAATCCCTTATAGCAACAAATCATCTCATCAATCAATCACAAATTTTCCTTATGAGGTTTTGTTTATTAAGGGGTGTCCATGAAATAGGATAGATACCAGATGGATATCAAAAATGATATTTAGATGGCCACTGACTATTTTGTGCATATATTTTAATTTACAGAAGCTTATAGAGAAAAACCATACATCTCACATCATCTCATCTCACATATGGATGCTTAAATGATTAATTCTTATGATAAGAGTTACCATTTTCATTCATGATTTTTATACATTCTGTGGTGTCATCCATTAGTTTGTAAAACACATATTACATTCATTCCTTATGTTTTAAGTGATTAAAGCATACAGGTTCATTTGCATTAGTTCATTCCTCATATAATTAATGCATCACATTACACATCATCTATCATATCATATCACATAGATTAAATGCATAAACAATTGAAACAAATTAAACATGCATTTAACAATAAGCATTGCATCCATATATGCATACATCATAGTGCATCTATACATCTAGATCATAACATCTAATCATACATCTATCATCTAGCTAGTGCATGTCATTAGTACATCACATCCATATAGCATAATCAAAACATCATATAAGCATTGCATCCATTTTGCATCACATAAACATAAAGCAATAAAATGACACACATAATGAGCCATAAAAAAGGAATATCATATATATATGTATATATATAAAGGTACATAATAGAGGTACAAAATGCCCATAGGCTACAATAGTGTAGGTCCTCAGACCTTACACTCAAAAATGATATAATGACATCATGTCACATCATGCATGGCCTATGCCCCCTGAGTCACCTCCTCCCTCTACACCCTCTCTATGAGGCTGCCTAGAGCTAGTACCTACTGATCACTCTGATCGAGCCCTTGACCTATGACTAGGCTGCACTGATGAGTGCCCAGACTCACTCTACCTACTCCATTAAGACCCCCCTACTATAGACCTAGCTAGAAGAGTGCCACCACATAGCCTAACCTCAACCTCTAGAGCAATGATATAAGTAGAATCTATTATACATTACATTGTATCATCTACTATGATACCCTATAGATATCTAATATCTACATCTACATCCAAACCTATCAATATCTGAGTGACTAGAGTAGATGGTGTAGCC
Organism: Wollemia nobilis; assembly: GCA_028583015.1. Lineage (NCBI taxonomy): Eukaryota > Viridiplantae > Streptophyta > Pinopsida > Araucariales > Araucariaceae > Wollemia > Wollemia nobilis. The sequence goes on from JAQPPZ010005211.1 coordinate 1,982,675, forward strand.
TAAGAAGTAGTAGGATCCTCTAGCTGTACCCTAAGAGTATCTCTCTCAACAATCCTAAGATCCAACTATGCCTATAGAATATCCCTCTATGCAATGATCTTCTCTATAGTAGTAGTAGCTGAGTCAACCTATGCCTATAATGTGGTCTTCTCCTCCTCATAGCCCCACCATCATGTCTACCCTACACTCAACTGAGCCCATACTATAGCAAGAGAGGTGTCTCTCTCTAAGATCTATCACTATGCTATCTATAGTTGTGCCTACAGACTATGTACCTAGGCCTACAACTATGACACCTCATCATATAGCTCATCCTCCTCACCCTCCTCCTCCTATGGCTCCTCTACATGTGAAACCAATTTCCCCCACTCTCCCTTAATCCTAGGATGCACTCACCATCCATGTGGGTCATCAAATGTAGCCTCAATAGCTGCACCATCTCTAGAGTGGCCTAGAGGACCACCACCCTACCATAGCCTAGTAGTCCACCAGGCATCATAATCAAGAGTCATCCCTACATCTGCTACCCTTATGTCTCCTAGGGCATCCTCATCATCTATCAAAGCCATGACCTAAGGCCATACAAGTTGTATCTCCACCTTAAGGTAGTGGTAGAGGACTAGCTCCTCTAGGATGTCCTATTAGAACCCAAACTATCTAGTCACTCAGGAGAAGTGAAAGAACTCCTGCACCTCAAGCTTACACCCAATCACCCAATGGTCATACCTCATGCTATCCAAGTATCTAGTACCTCCTCCCATTGTAGGCAATCTAAGTAAGGTCACCATATGATTAGTCTAGCCTATAGCCCTATCTATCTATCTGTGTAGTGCTACAAATCCCCTATGTGAGACCTACTCCTATATATCTCTGACTCCCATGGCCAATGGACACCATAGCACTGAGTCACTACCACTAATGATGTGATACCTAGGGGTAATCCTCTAGGGTGGTCTATACTGATATGCTCCCATACCCAAATCTATAATAGTAGGCTGCATCCTATGCCTACTCACCCTCACTACATGATGTGATATAACTCATCATATAGCTAGGCTAGGAGTGCACTCCCCCATGCCATGATGAGTGGATCATCTATGGTGCTCCCAAGAAGATCCTACACCATCACCAAGAGGTTCCAAGGGAACCTCACTCCTGAAGTGTCTAGGAGAAGCACATTATAGATAATGTGCATCAAGATGGCCTAGCACCATGAGAAGACATCCTCCCTATACCAGTAGGCCACTGGCACCCCACCATGCTCTATATCCCCTAAGGCCTCAATGTGCCTATCACCAAAAACCCTCTAGAACATTGTAGCCTTCATTGTGGTAGTCGAAGAGGTGATAGCGCATCCATCTATAGGGATCCTAAAAATATGGTAGACATCCTCTAATGTCACCATCATCTCCCTAATCAAAATATGGAAAGTGTTAGTCCTCACATCCTAATGATGGGCTAACACAATAATGTAGGCATGATCTGCCCTGATGGTCGGTAGTCTAAGCACATACCCCAAGGCCCCAAACTAGTCTAGGTCCACATGACTCAACTCAAGCAATAGCTCATAAAGCAAATCAAGCTCCCATGCCCATGCAGTCAAGGTCTAAGGGGAAGAAAACAAGATGCATAATAAATAAAAAATAAAAAATCAACCTTCAAAATCAAAAAAATAAAAAATCAACCTTCAAAATAAAAAAAATAAAAAAATCAACCTTCAAAATAAAAAAAAAAAAAAAAAATAAAAAATCAACTTCAAAAATAAAAAAATAAAAAATCAACTTCAAAATAAAAAATTAAAAATCAAAAAATAAAAAATTAACTTTAAAAACAAAAAAATAAAAAAATGGGCTAAAGTTTCTTAGTCATTATTGACAATAGCAGCCGCTATCGTAGCCATTGATGTCAACAATGGCTAGCACCAATGGTCAATTTTTTGACCATTGGTGTTTGAACCTAGCTATGGCTAGCAACCATGGCCCCCAATTGGAAAATTGGGAGCCACTGCTACCAACAACGACTATGGGAAAGACCCCTTGTGAGGTCATTTCCTACCCCAAAAATGTCCCAAAAATTAAAAACCCTCCCCCTAAGCTACCCTAAAGCTAAATCTACCTAGAGGTGAGGTTCATTACCAATAATTTAGTGAAGTTCATTTAATGCCATTAATTAGTGAGGTTCATTTTAAATGCTCAAATCATGAAGGAGAGATGGAGAATCTACCTTAGGAGCTTTAGCTCCACCACTAGTAGATGCCTCTGGTTGATCCACCATGGTGGTAAATGGTAAATTTGGTAGCATTTTATATCAGTTACTCTCTCTCACCTTAGAGCTCTCACTTTCACTATCTACCAACTAGAAATAATGAAAAGTAAAAACCCTAAATTTTCTTTTATATTTTTCATTTGACCCTCAACCATTGATGGCAACCATGGGTGTAGATTAGGTCAACCCCGATCATTACTATCAACAATAACTAAGAAAATTACAAAAACCAATCATGGTTTTCAACAACGGCTAGCAACAAGCAATAAATGCACTCATTTTCTCACCATGAGGAGCCTCAAAATGGACAATAATAATTATCTACCGATCCAAAATTCTCAAAAATTTCAAAAATAACAAAAAAATCAAAAAAATCAAAAATTCAAATGTACCTCATATCCAATTATTTACCCTATACACTTGGTGGTTGCAGCAAATTGTACTCCATGCAATCCAAGATAAAATTACCATAAGATTTAAAATTAATTATTAAATTTTATATAAAAATTTAAAATAAAAAAAAAAAAAATTAATTGCTATAATTATTTATCTATACACTTGGCGGTTGCAACGACTTGCACTCCATGCAATCCGACAAGATGAGTAAATTACCATAAGGCTATTTGAACCAAATTATTCATTGTAAACTTGAAATGTCTTCACTTCAATCCTGAAGAAGGCCATGGAGGCTAAACTACCCCACGGGAATGAGGTATTCATTTCATTTCTACTATGACATTTTTAGTAGATCATCGAACATAGTGATTCAACACAAGCTTAAATGGAATTGCTATCATCTTGATTCCCTAAGAAGGCCATTGTGGCTAGACTGCTCCATGGGATAGAGATGTACAATTACTATTAATGGTTGAAATCATAGCTATAATAGGACCTACCATATAACAAAATGCAAAAGTCTTGAATCATCCAAATTATTCATCATGGTCAAGTGACTCATCACTTTCATCACTTGTCCTTTCCTCATCAACTCATCACTTGAGGGGGTAGTCATAATATCAACATTCATAATCAAAATCAACAATTGATCACTTGATCATGTAAATCATGTTCATCTTACGAATCATTGCTAACAACTATCACAAGCTTACCCCATTTGTAGGGGCAAAAAGCAAACATAGCAAATTAAAATTTTGGCATTCTATTCTTTGATCATTATCATTCAAACAATTCATTTTAATTTCATGTAGATCATGTCCAAAGTTTTACTCAAGTTAAGCCTTTCATTCCATTGGAAGCAATGATTCTGAGATGTGCATCCTTTGTAGGATTGGGGCATCTAGCATTGACCAGATCAATGAACATCAATCAACCTATAATATGGCTTTAGGTGATCTATTTTTGCTCAACATCATGTTTTCCCACAATGCATCACAAAAGGGGTATCTGTAGACACCTAAAACACATCATGTTTAGGAGACTACTCATATGGGCACCTTTGTAGACCATATGAATGATCTTGGACCTTTCCAAGGCTAAGTAGTGATTCTAATCACTCATTTAGGGTAGTCTAGTCCTATTCAGCCTTAGCCATTGATGACATCAGTAGCTAAGATCTCAACCATAGATGACAATAGTGGCTAGGGTCCTAGCCATGCTGAGCAACAATGGCTAGCCCTATAACAAACTCGACCTTCTTGAGCCAAGAAAAATTAGTTGCAACAACCAAATTGCAATGGTTTTGGAGTGGTTTTGGGTGAGGAAGCTTCCAGAGGATTCCTCCCAACTACTCAGGCCAACTAATTCTTGATCTTGGCTTCCTTGAGAAGCCAATATTGGGATTTGGAGAGTCTATTTATAGACCCCCAAAGAGGTAAATAGAGAGACAAGTTGAATGCAGTGAAGCCCTACCAAATTGGAGAGCCAATTGCAACCCTTGAGGAGTGCCAAGATGCTATCCAATTGGAGAATGACACCTGCATTTGAAGCAATGGAGTTTCCAATAGCTTGAGGAGCAAGCTTGCCATTTCACACCAATCCATTGTGAATTCACAACAATTCACCCATAAATCTATGTTTGGACACACCGATGACCCTTGACCATCAATTCCATGGAGAAATTGAGCATCCACAGACCTGATTTCAAGAGAAGGATACTTTTCCCATGGTCGCTATTGTTAATAGTGGCCCATAGGCTTAGCTGTGACTATCAATAGTGGCTAGCAGAGCCAACTGCTATGAGCATCAGTGGCTAGGGTTTGATGTGCTTAATTCTCTATTTTAGCCATAGATTTACATTTCTTAGCATGCATTTAGATTAATTTAGCATAGATTAATCACATTTCATGCATTTCCATGGTTGATTTGTAGTTTAATAGGCATCTTTGCTTACATTTGTGTATTTCATGCTTTCCTTTATATGCTTCATATATTAGGTTCCTTTATGCTTAATATGCAATATTACATGCATTTCTAGGTTCCTTTACATGTTTCAAGCTTTGCTTCATGCTTATTCATCAATATTTTAGGTAAATTTATGCATCTTTACATATGTTCATGCTTTCTTTACATATTTGCTATATTTCATACATTTGCTTGGAAATCAACCTCATCATGAGAGGTTTCATGTGCTACTAATGTGCTTTGTTGTTTCCTTGCATGTAGGTGACATATCTCTCTAGGGACAAAGCATCATTCAAGACCATTCCTCTTGACATTGGAGAAGGAGGCATCCTAGTAAGCCCTCAAGCAAAGTTTGAAGACCTTAAGAGTCTATTGAAGGCATCTACCACATGAGTTGTGGATTGTAATATGTATCACAATGGTCAAATCCCTAAGAGGGATGTTCTTGTAACCTTGTTGTAAAGAGATTCACAATTATTAATAAATATGGGCACATTATTTTACTTTTCTCCTTTGCATTTGGTTATTTGATTAATCTTGTCCTTTTGATATCATATTGCACTAGTTGTTAGAATTTTAAGGCTCATTTAGGAACGTGCTTCAAAAATAAAGATATACAAAAGCTTTGTGCCAAATACAAAATCAAACATAGATGGTCCACTCCTTACTATCCATAAGAAAAAGGCCAAGCTGAAGCATCCAATGAAAATTTAATTAAAATCCTAAAAATATTGGTTAATAAATCAGGACAATATTGGCATACTCAACTATATCTTGCCTTATGGGCTTATCTAACTAGTGTTCGAACCCCTATTGGTGCTTCTTCTTTTGTCTTCGTATATGGAACTGAAGCCTTATTTCCTTTTCAGATTGAAGTCCCTTCTTTAGGTATTTTACTTCAGGATGCTAAAGTAGGAGATGAATATCATGCTGGATGACTAAGTCAACTAGAAATTTTATATGAGAAGCGTATAAATGCTTTAGAGCATCTTCACATTTATTAATAGAAACAAAAAATATCATACTCTAAGAAATTTCATACCCAATATTTTGAGATTGATAATCTATTTCTTAAGAAAAAAAATGAATGCTCAAACTGATCTTAAAGGAAAATTTCAACCAAACTGGTTAGGACCATTTATCATCACTGCTAAATTTGGATCGAGTGTGTATCGTTTGGCTACCTTAGATGGAAAATATCTCAAGGAGGCTATGAATATAATGCACCTAAAATGATATTATACATAAATATATGACCTACCATTGTACATAATTATAAATATCTTGTACATATATTTCTTGCATTCACATAGATCATCTTTCATTTAGTTTCCATTTATATTTATCAAATAACATTTTTGTCCAATTTCACACGCCATATGGTCACATCTAATTATTTAGATAATAGACCAAGGCTATCAAAATTCATAAGTAATTTTTGGTTTCTTTCGGAGGATTTCAAATATTATCTTGAACCACTCACAAAACATACATTTTAAATAAATTCTTGGTTCTCAATATTGATTATAAATCTCTCTTGAACCAAAATCACTACTTCTCATTAAGAAAATTTTGAGCTTTGGGAATTGATTCTGCCACTTTTTGAACCAAAACATATTTACACATCGTGAAATTATTCTTGCACTAGGAAATATGATACTACATAGTAGTCCTTGTTCCTTAAGTTAAAGGCTTCCCTTGCTATCCTATTATGTGCATGGTCTATAATGCTGAGAATTGGTAAAAGGAAAAGCTCCCCCTTACTCAAATAAAATCCCTTGCTCTTTGCCTAATCTGAGCAAGTATCCCCCCCCAAAAAAAAGAGAGTAAAAGAAAAATACCTTTTACTACAAAGCAATAAAATTTCCTTATTCAAAAACAAAATGGACAAACATCCCTACTCAAAGAAATCATAAGAAAAGAAGGGGGTAATGAGCTTCAATCTCTGGAATTGCTTAGTTATTCAAAAATTTTGGGGTGATCCCCATTATAGCAATGGGTTAAATGAATCCTGCCTAGAAATGGGGTATTCTTATACATGGTGATATGTATGTCATGTAAATAATGCACAAAGTAACAATTCATTGAAAGTATTCCAAAATAAATACAAAGCAATAATTGGTTTGGTTAGTTCAACCAACCAACCAGTATCCTCAACTACCCAGCTACTCAAGTTATGACTAAAATAGATTATGAAAACCTATAATGTAATATATTATATGCTAACATCCCACCTTATTACATTATTAGAAAATACAAAGATCATTGAAAAACAATTCAAATTTGACATGTGCAAGTGCCTTGGTGAAAATATCTACAACTTGCTCATTAGTGGGAATGTATTGGAGTTGTATGTGATGCTTTGGAACTTCATCATGAATGAAATAACATCGAGTGTTGATGTGTTTGGTATGATCATGAAATATTGGATTCTTGACAATATTTAAAACACCTTTATTATCGTGAAACAAATATAGTGGAAGATTCTTTGGAAGACCCATGTTTGTAAGAAAGTGATTTAACCATATTATCTTGCAGACTGATCCACTTGCTACATGATATTATACCTCTGTATATGATAAATAAACCACCTAATTCATCTTACTATGCCAAGATATAGGACCAAATCCAAGATGGAAAATGTATCCAGAAGTCGACTTGCGATCATCAATGGATCTGGTATAGTCTGAGTTCGTTTATCATTGTAAATAGAACTTGCTATTCTTCTTGTAATCCAAGCCAAAATCTGTAGTACCATGGACATAATGAAGAAATATTTTTTCTACTTTCCAATGACTCACCTTCGATTCCTACATGAACCTTGAAAGATAATCCATAGCAAAATTGAGATTTGGCCTAGTATTTTTTAGATATATGAGACTCCCAATCAGTTGGTGATAGAGAGTACCATATATCTATGGTGATTTATCATATCATGATAGCTTAAGTCTAGGCTCCATTGGAGTTGCCTTACACTTGCAGTAAGTCATGCGATATTTTTAAAACAATGTCTTGGTGTACTTATTTTGGGTTACTCGAATATGATTCTTTTTTTGAATCACTTCCAAACCAAGACAATAGTGAAAAAGTCCTAGATCTATCATTTCAAAATATTATTTTAAATCATCTTTTACTGCATCAATCATGTTATCTAAAATCCCTATTATGATCAAATCATCTACATAGAGCACCAAAATCACTATGTTAAAACCATTATTCTTGATATAGATATTTGTATCTGAAGGACTTCTCTTGAATGCATGTTGCACTAGGTGACTGTCTATTTTGATGTACCAAGCTTGTGGAGCTTGTTCTAGCCCATACAAGGATTTGATAAAATTTCAAACTTTTTATTCTTGCCCTTCAACAACAAATCCTTTTGGTTGGGTCATGTACACTTCTTATTATAGGTCACCATTCAAGAAAGCACTTTCTACATCCATTTGATGTAACTTCCACCCACATTGAGCTGCCATGGCACAAAGTATTTGAATGGTAGTCATTTTTGTAGTAGGGTAAAAGTCTCTTCATAATCTATGCCTTCTTTCTAAGCGTAGACCTTTGCAATGCGATGGAATTTATGCTTATCAATAGTGCCATATACCTTATACTTCACTTTGAACACCCATTTGCAGCCAATGGGATTCTTTCTTGAAGGTAGATTTACTAGCTTTCATGTATGATTTTTCATGAGAGATATATGTTCTACTTCTATATTAGCTTTCCACTGAGGCCCACTAAGTGCATCCAAAATTGTTGTGGATTTATTTTAATCCAATACTATCATATAAACCTTCTCATCATCCATATATATTTCTCTATATTCATCTACATCTAAATATAGTTTATAAAATTATTGGTAAATCTTGTCAACCTCTAAAGTTGATGCCTTTCCTCTCATATGCTGAGTCATACTATGAGTACAAGGTCAATATAGAGTTAGATCTGGAAGTGATGTCAACATTGAATCTCTCAATGTACTAGTATATTATTTTGGAATCTTGTTCTATGGGGGCGGAACCTCTTTCTTAGGCTCATCTTCCTCAAGGTATACAACTATAGAAGTGTTATTTGATGTGAAAGCTTCATCAAATACCACATCTTGACTTATGTGTATTTTATTGATCATAGGGTCTATCAATCAATATCCCTTTGAATGCTCATCATAACTAAGAAAAATATATTTTAGGGTTTTCTCATCTAACTTCTTCATTTTCTGTTTTGGTATGTGCATGAATGCCTTACATCCAAAAACCCTTATATGAGAAATGGAGGGTTTCTTACCACTCCATGCTTCTTATGGAGTTTTTCCCTATAGAGCTCTTGTGGGTGCTCTATTCAGGAGGTATATTGTTGTATTCACTGCTTCTACCCAATAATCATGCTCAATATGTATCCCCTTAAGCATACATAAAACCATTTCCATAATGGAACAATTTATCCTTTCAACAACTACACTTTGTTGTGGAGTATAGGCTATGGTCAGTTGTATATTTATCCTATGTTCATTTAGAAATGATGAAAATTCCTTGGAGGTATATTCCTCCCTCGATCAAAGCAAAGGATTTTGATGGAACATATTGACTCCTTCTCAACAATATTCTTGACTGTTGAAAGTACAAAAATACCTCTAACTTCAATTGAATAAATAAAACCCACATCTTCCATGAGTAATCATCAACAAACAATTAAAAATACCTCTTTCCACCATAGCTGGTTGGCATACAACCACACAGATCAGTGTGTACCAACTCCAAAGGTTTCTTAGCTCTTGAAGAGCTAACCTCAAATGGTACTTGATGTTTCTTCCTTGCTAATAAATCCTAGCAGACTAGAATTATGGATGAAAAGTTTGGAAGGCCTTTCACGATCTCATATTTTCTTAACTCAAACAAATATCTTGAACTCAGATGCCCATATCTCTTATTCCAAAGATAAGCAGCCTCCATGGCAACATGAGGCATTTAAGTGACATCTAAAATGAACAATACATGCTTGTATGCTCATGCTGCTACATGCTTTCCATTTTTGTTGAAGAAACATATATTTATGCCCCCCTCAACACAAAAAAACAAAATTCATATCTCTATCCAAGATCTGAGGTATTGACAACAAATTATTGGCCAATCCAAGAACATAGAGCATCTTCTCAATCTGATATTTTCCATATGGAAGAGTGATAGAAACATCATCGTCACCCTGCACTTGGTAGGTCTGATTATCAGTAATTATTACTAGCTTATCTTTCGTTTCCTCAAATACCTTAAACCATGATCTATCACCAGTCATGTGTTTAATAGCACCTGAATAAATATACCACACTTCATATTTCTACTTAGATGAAGTGTGAGTCATGACCACCTTATGTGCTCACTTAGAATCTAAGTTTGAGTCTGATTCAGTATAAGCAACATTCTCCTTGGGTTGCTTATTATTTTTCTACGGTTTGTATTTCTCTTCTCCCTTCTTCTTGTGATCTTGGTCATTTTTTTTGTTCTTAAACCAACACCTATTTGTGTCATGTTTATTCATATCATAAATCTTGCAATATTGTTTGTCTTTCTACTGATTTTTTTTCCTTTTAAAAATTACCTTGTTTCTTACCCCCTTGTTTGGTGTAGAGGGAATTATCTAGCACTTCATATTTTTAAAACTGATTTGCCTCCTCAGTTTGAAGCAAATTTACAAATTCCACAAAGGAAAATTATCTACTAGATACATTGAGAGAGGTAATCAACACCTTGTAGGATTTTGGCAAAGCTCTCAAGATGATTGAGGTCAAGAGAGCATCATTCATTGTCTATCCTATAGCATTCAATTTGGCTTTCAATTCTACCACTCTACTTAGGAATAGGTCAACTATCTCACCAGATTTGATACTGAGTGTATGTAGTTGATTTTGAAGGTTTATAATAGTGGATTTATTCTTACCTTCATAAATGGTAATCAAAGCATCCCAAGCTTCCTTACCACTTTTGGCATCATAGATATGAGACTGGACCTCATTTATAGTAGCAAGAAGAATAAACATGAGATATTTTCTCTCCTTTTTATCAAAGGTCTCTTGATCTAGCCCTGCTATTCTAGGTCATTTTGTAGTGCCATTTACTACATCCCATAAATCTTCAACCTGAAGGTTAGCTCTCATATTTGTCTTCCATGGTGCAAAATTGGAACCTTTTAGCAATTGTGAATCTAATAGATATTTGTGAATAGTGGCCATTGTGAAGGTTACTTATAACACCAAATGGTCCCCCTTTATTTATACTTGCAAGAGTACATGAAAGGGAATTCAATCAATATTGATGGCACCTACCTCAAAACCATTTGAAATAATATTGATAAGTTGGAGGAAATTGAGCTAAGCAATCACAAAGAATTAGGGTATTAATGGAGTGAATATCAAAACTAATTTGCCTTATTTATCCCCAATGATTGATAGAGAACAATAGCTTAGACTTCATATTTGCAGTTATATTAGGTGTTATATACAGTATCCCAAGCATGATAGAATAACCTGTAAGTGTGGACTAGAGGTATCATCTATACCGAATGTTGTTGTGCAATAAAGTGCACAAATAGGGGTAAAATTTGGGGTCTTTTCTTTGCTTTGTATATTTTACTTTATTATTGAAATACAAGAAAATAGGAAATTTAAATGCAAAAACAATCACAAGTGCCCACAAAATTTTAAAAACACTAGGTTTCGGTTACCATCGAAAAGTGCACCTATTACAATACCAGTTTTACAATGAATATATTCACTTTTTAAATCAATAATTTTTCTTCCCCCCTTTGTCTTTGAATTTTGCAAAAAGAATGTTTTTGATCCCCATCTTTTGTTGTAAAATAAGGAAGGATGAAAAATTTGTGTGTGTACCCTTTCAAAATTCTGAAAAGAAAACTTATCCCTCCAAAATTGCTTGAAAGGAATAAACAAAGTATTTTTGAAAAATACCTCTTAAATAGCCCCTCCATTTTCTTTGGCAGAAAAATACCTCTTCTTTGTCTTTTGTGGTAAAAAAAAATGATCCTGTGTGGGAAAAAAAAACATTGTTGACAAAAGCTATCATAAAACTTGTCAACTTCTTGCTTGATAGAAAAACAAAACTGTCAATTTCTTGCTTGACAAAAAAAATTATCAATTTCTTGTTGAGAAAAAAAAAACTTATCAAATTTCAATTGCTTGCGATAATTTTTTTATTAATTGTCAATTTCTTGTGTAGAGAAGTTGTTAGGGTCTTGTTGGGTTCCCATGGGATTTGATCTCACAACCGGTGCTCTATAAGATCTTCACCATGACCAACCTGCCTATCGTGCAAATGAGGAGGAAGGGATATAATGTCCCTTTTATCACTATCTTCATCAACCACTAAGAAAATAATTTAAAAAATATTATTTTTGTGCACCTTGAACCCTCGTCTTACACTTGTCGAGCATATTCACATAAGTACTTTGACCAACTCATCCACACCACTGGTTGGATCTAAGTAGACACGATGTGCCTTTTGTACCTACAAATAAGAATATTTGGTAGTGTTCTTGCTATCAAAGCGTAGTAGAACACTCTATGTGATAGAAAAAAAAATGTGAGTAGCTCTTAGCAAAACAACCACACTCACTATGATTGACTCGTTCAATGGTGTTTTTTTGGACGTCACAGTGCGCTGCAGTAAAAATTCTATCAGGTGACTTTGGCTTTGTCAGAGGATACTGGTAGGACAAATTGTGACTAGTTTCACTATCAATATTGCCAAATAGTGTTTGAGCCTTTGCATCACGTGCTTTGCTAAGTTGGATTGCACATTGTATTCAATGGAGGTGTACAGAGCCTACATAAATTTATCTACTTTGATTGATATCCAGTAGAAACATGATGTAATAACCCATTAAAAATATGCCTCAACATTCAAAACATGACTCAGTCCATGAGCATCACATATCTCTGATCGGTGGATGTTAGAGTTTAAATGTGTAGGGATCCTTTATGGATTTTACCCCAAAATACAAGCCTCTTGGGAAATATGCTCAATGAAAGTCATTCTTCTCCCTCCTTGATAGCTTTTATTTCCTATGTGCCTTGCTCTAATACCATGTAAAGAATGTATGAAGTAACAATTCATTGAAAGGATTCCAAAATAAATACAAATCAATAGTTGGTTTGGTTAGTTCAACTAACCAACCGGTATCCTCAACTACCCAACTACCAAAGTGACAACTAAAATAGATTAGGAAAACCTATAAATTATATAATATATTATATGCTAACATGTCAAAATAACGACCTTCTTTTGTATAGACCAATGTCCACTTGTGGATCAACTAGTTTTTGAGAGCTTGTATTACAAAGTAGTTAAGTCTAACTAAATGCATAGATTATGGTAAATGAACTCATCATTCACACTCACATTGATTCTTAAATTTGGTTTGCATCATTACCTTATTCAAAATTTGTAAATTAATTTCATAAGCACACACATTTTATCCTTGAGATATTTTGTATCATAATTAGGACAAGATAAATACACACAATCAACCATTGGTTCATGATAAATTTGATTTCATCCTTGAAATGACCTAAAATTTTCTTTGAGTGTTGATTATCTGAAGTCACTACTCCCTCAGGGATTTGCATGACTGTTAGCATAGGCAATTGGCCCATAAAACTGATTAATCTTGCATATTTTATCTATCACTCAGCATAATTTTTCATTTCACTAAATCGCATTATTACTTATCATTTACAAATATTTTTGCATTAATCATAATCACTTGGTCATATAATTACATCTAGATTTCATGATGATGGCATGAGATATTCCTAAAAAAATCTCTTCATTTACTTCACACTAGGAGTCTTATGCCTAGCGCAAGTTCCCTATCCAATTTTTCATGCTTAATCATCCCCACTACATCTTACTCCTCTTAAGATTAAATCAAAATTAATCTTAAAATCACACATTACTCATCACTTTTAATCAACAAATTTCAAAAATTATTTGTTGATTGCAACCCTTCGATGTTAGTAATACAACAAAACCTCATACAGGATTCACTTCATGACCAACACGAGCGATAGTCTCCATAAATGGTCATATACAAGCATACATCCTTGAAGGTATTATTGCTAACTGATCAAAATCGTAAGGGTACATTTCAAAATAATTATTTTTTCTACAAACACTTTAATCATACTTCATTACAACACTACCAAATTGCATCACATCACACTTCACTTTCCTACAACAAATATCTTGATTAAGCATAAAAAAACATCAAAAAATCAAACATGACCATAACCATGATTATGTAAAATCATTAAAAAAAAAAATTATATTTTGCATTATACACAACCATAAACAAAAAAAATACCAAAAATAATAGCAGTAACCATATATATGTATTTCATAAAGTACAAAATAATCGATTGATATGCCACAATCAAAATTGGCATACTCAATCACTAAGGGGTACACCACAAAACCAAGCCTTGGTATATCATTCCCTAGAACCCCTAGAACTCTGGGTATCATCATATGGAGGTGGTTTGGGCACATGAAATTGAGGAGCCTTAAACACTAAACCTGATCTAGAGTGACTTGAAGCCACCAACTATGGAGGTAATGGAGCCCTCTAACCATCGGGCACCACCTAAAAATAAAGTGTCTAATAAAAATTCATTCACGGTGCCACTAAGGTAGCCTCTGCCTACACTACCATCAAGACACCTTGTAGCATGCTAATACTTTAGTACTAGCATGAAGCTCCACTTTGAAGCAACCGATACTAAGTCTGGCATGATCGTCCATGTCCTTGAGCCTGGGCTAGCTGAACCTGAGCCTAAATTAGTAGTGTTTGTCCATGGACATGATCATCAAACTCTTTGTGCCACCACTCGTGGTTCGTAAGGGCACCTCGCTGCAAAATAAAAAATAAAAAGCAATAATTAGAAATATTAGAAAACATCACAAAATAAGGAATCACAAATTATAAACTTATCCTCAATTTGCAAAATTTGAACACAATTGATAAAATCAGGCCTCAATTGTAAATTTGGATCAGTATGAAAACAAATTCAGGTGATCGAATCTACCTTATGTACATCCAAATTTGTTAATTCAGACTTTTCTTAGTCAAATTCGAATGTACAAAATCATTGGAAAGCATTTGAATTTGTGAATTCAAATGAATTTCTAGATTAGTTTTGATGTACAAATTTTTCAAAAATATCTGAATTTGCTGTTGTGATCGCATGATGGTAGACTGCATCTAAATTCGTAAAAAATTAAAAATTCAACTAAAAAATGCAAAATTTTAAGTGATAAGAATGCTTACCCACATCTTGATGCTCTATTTGTTGCTTCTTGCTCAAAATGCATCCACCTGATGCTTAGAAGTCATCATTTTTCTCTAGAGCTCAATTTCCAAGAATAGTGAGGGTAAAAATGAATTAGTTTTTTCACCCTAATTTCCCATTTTATATCCCTTTTTACCCCTTTTTTGTTTCAATTTTCAAATTTTGCAATAAATTTCAAATTTATTACAAAACTCAAAGGAAGTACCCTAGACAATAAAAATTAAAGAAAAAATTGAATAATTTTTTTGTTTCATAGTGTAATTCTCATTCTTGCTACATCTTTCTTTCACACATTTATTGTTCATAAATACGCCAAAGAGGGCACAAAATGCATCCAAGGAATTTTGAAACATTTCAAAATTCCCACCTCTAGCAAATATGTTGTTACTCGCTAACAATGTACCTTTTACCCTTCATCCCCCTACCTCATTTTTTGTGTTGAATAAAATTAAAATTTATCCATTCCCTCCATTTTTTGATGGTTTCAACAAATTTGGAATAGTCCAAATCTATCCAAATCCGACGTGCACCTAATTTAGGTGCACTATTGGGATTTTCTCATTTTCTCACAAAATTTGAGCGGTCCCGACAAATTCAAACATATCCTAATTTATCCAAATCCTACATGTGCCTAATTTAGGTGTACTGTTTGGATTCTACACCCAATCTAGGCAAACCTAGATTTTTGACAAATTTGGATCCATTCGAATTTGTCTAGAATAGAGAAATTTCCAAATTTCCCTAATAGATCGACCTATTCTAGTCGCCCCCCACTTTTTCTCGACCTACCCTGAATTATAAATCCCTCAAACTCCCCCTAAAAATACCTAATTGTAATTAAGTGGAGAAGAAGTTTTCTTATATTTTGTTATAGGTTTCAATGGAGACTTGTTGTGGCTTCTCCACAACCAGCCCCAAAATTGGGGACCCACATTTTTTTCCTTATGGTTTTGAGTGATTTTGGTTTGTTTTGGTTTGCTTTGGTTTGCTTTTGAGCTTGTCCGTGTCCATGAGTTTGCCATGATGGTTCCTAGGGGTTCATTTTGGATGTTGTCTCTTTGTCTTATTGAGAAAGGTTTAGCTTTAAATGTATTGATTGAGGGCATGGTTTGAATTTTACGTGTCGGTGTTAATAATTTAACTAATCCCTTTCAAGTTGCAAAATTCCAACCTTTATATGGCTTGACTCAAATTAAAAGTTAAACTAAATCATACCCAAATAATAATAATAAATAAATAAAATGGGTATTATATATATATATATATCGTATGTGTGTATATAGTAATAATATAAATAAATAATAATAAATATATATATATAATAAAACATTCAAAATTTAATCAATTTAAATGTAAATATTTAAATTGATTAAATCAAATAAAGAAAATAATAATAAAATTCATATAGATACTATTATATATTATATGTATTTAATGATACATTAATACATTATAATATATAAGATAGTATGTATGTTTTAAAAAAAAGAAAAAATACGAATGTCTTATGTTTATCTTGTTAAAACTTTTGACTTATGGGTTGTTTAGGGTTTGCTGTAGAGTCAATATTAAAGTTTGATCGTTAAAATTCATTTCTAATTATTTATGTGCTATGTAGGTGATACTGTCCATGGGTCCAAGGCATCGAATTTACTCCAGAAGGACGGAAACTGTTTGCTAACAAGCCGGATTATGTGGTGTGGGACCCACGATTAACGTGGCGAATAGAGATTTCAGAGTGTACTCCATTCTGAACCTTAGATGGCAAACACATGCGTATCAAGTGGACATAAGGTATCATTTCAATGATGAGAACCTAGCAGCAGGGAATCATTTGGGGTTAGGTTTTGATGTGGTGGCACATCAACGAAATCCAAGGTAGCAGACGAATAATAGGTATCGAGGATAGGAATGAAGTGGACTTGCTAGGGCAGTGGTTGGTGAAGTATAATGTTTTCCATTATTTTCCTACATGTGTGATAGTACCAATATGGTACTCATGTACAACAATAGTATGTGGTGCAGTAAAATATGTTACTCTACATACAATGGACGCATTCATGATGCCTTGTGTAACAAAGTAGCTAAGTCGGAGTTCATAGAGGATTGATGACAAGGAGAGGTGTGAACGCTGCAATGGTCTACCACGTTGGAGAGCGCATATGGGGGTGTGATGCCACTTCGAAGAGGTAGTCTCTCCATGAAGGTTGGGCTTATGGGATTTTAATGAAGAAGAGTACAAACTCCATGAACGGTGCCAATCGTAGAAGCTCCTCGAGCATGTAAGCTATACCAACATTGAGCTAACAACGTTACAATAGGGTCAATTAGGAATATGTATCAAGCAAAGTGGTCACAACATACCAACAGTGATTGGAAATTTAGAAATATTTACTGCAATGATAGAATGTTCGAGAGGGCAATTTGTTAGCTAAACCTATGCTCATTCCTAGCATAAGCAACATAGTGACAGGGATGTCTCTAAGGCAAGTTTCAGCACATGGACAGATATGTTTGGCATGGTTGGTGATGTTTATGGGATGATGCATCTTATTTGCTACAGTGGAAGTAAATTAGAATGAAACACTCATTCTCAAAATAGATGAGGCAGCCTAAAATGACCAAACCCAAGATAATGAGTAACAATGTAAATCACGACCATGTCGGGATTGCGTAGGGTACAGTCACAGGTTACATAGCAAATAAAAATGGTTACGATGTCGGGCATGAGTGGAAATGCCTTGTGAGGCACCAAGGATGGATTTAACACAGTTGCTATCAAAGGAATGCCAAAAATATAACGCTATAAATGGAGAGGTCAGAGCATGTTAGGGACCACATGAGCGGAGATGTTAATCATGTTTTTTAAGATTCGAAATCACTGAGGTTTGGTAGTCTGTATTCATGGATAAATTTCAAACAATGTATTTTTAGAGGGCATTAGGGATACTAAATATTGCATTCTAGGTGTGATAGAGCGCGATAGAGGTGGTTGAGTATCATGTAAGAAACGTGGTTGACACTTGGCATATATTTGAAAATAAAGGAAAAGGATCCCCTCTAGAACCCTAAACCTAACGCGTAGGTTATAAGGGCAAGGAATATGTTGAAACTCATTTCACACTGTCATGAAATATTGGGAGAGGTCCGGGAATTGGGATGGATAAAAGAATGATAGTGGCGGATGAAAAGCTGATGTAGAAAAATATTGGTCCTGAAACTTCCTCTCCATTTCATTTTGAAATAACTTCGATCACGTAAGGATGATAAATTTTTGTTGTTTTTAATATTGCATATGTCTTTATACTGAGAGATATAAGGCAGAAGGATTTAGTCAGCATATATCATAATGGTGATGGTTGAGTTTAAAATAGTACGATTATAACGAGGTTAAATTTTATTTGAATTTTTTATTATAATCTTATTATGGAGGCCATAAGGATCGAAGTGTTGTTTTTGTGGGGGTTTTATTTTGTGGATTAAAACCATATATATGGGGTTGTAAAGATGTTATTGAATGTTAAATTTTTATTAAATATATTTTATATTATAATATAAGGATAATGGGAGTTATAAGGAGTTAATCAAAGATTTCAATTTTATTGGTATTCTTTATATTATAATATAAATGTTAAAAGAGGGTTATGGGAGAAAGACAAGAAAAATACAAATTTTGTTCATTTTCTTCCTTTATTATTTATTTAATATCATAAAAAGGGGAAGTGGAAATGAATCAAGGATGCAAGTCTTTAAAAAGCCCAATGAGGCCATTGTAAAGGGGGGCTGGAAATCTGTGTAAACAAGGAGATTTTTTTGAAATACAATGCTTTCATTTTGGCAAGAGCAACCTTTGTGAGCAAAACCAAAGGGAGATTACATCTAAGACTATTGTTTTATTGTGTATATTTTTTGCATTATTTTTTGCTTATATCTATTTGTTTATGCCATTAAATGGGTTACAATAGGTGAATGTCAAATATAATGCAAGTTTATTTTATCCTTTGAGTCTCGCACTTGGTCTAATCTGATTGTGCTTGTGTTGCAGGTCTGTTAGGTCAAGTTGTTTTAGATTTATCTCATAACTTGGGGTTTTGCAGGGAGGGGA
Source organism: Wollemia nobilis (assembly GCA_028583015.1). Taxonomy (NCBI): domain Eukaryota; kingdom Viridiplantae; phylum Streptophyta; class Pinopsida; order Araucariales; family Araucariaceae; genus Wollemia; species Wollemia nobilis. Next base: position 2,001,763 of record JAQPPZ010005211.1, read on the forward strand.
TTGCTAACCAAATTTGATGTCATTTTATTTTTCCAGCTAACCTTGTAGATAATCTTTGTCTATTTGTTTATTTTCAGCATTTTAGATTAATCTGTTTTCCATTTCTATTTGTTCATTTTCTGATTCTGGTCATTTCCAGAATTTTTGTTTGTTCATTTTTCCATTCTGGTCATTTCCAGAATTTCTGCTTGTTCATTTTTATATTTTGGTCCTTCTAGAATTTCTATTTGTTTTCATTTTTTTTTTTCATTCTGGTCCATTTTCTAGAATTTCATTTTTTATTTCTTGTTCATTTACTTCTATTCTGGTCCTTATCCAAAATTTTTGCACCTCCAAATACATCAATTTAATCTTTAGATAAAATCAATGGTTTAGGAGGGTTACTAACGCCAAATTCACACTAAAGGTAGATAAAGCAAATGAACATGCTAACATACTAACTTTTACTAACACCAAATTCTAACATAGGGATAGTGGAACATTTATAATGAAGATAAAATGAATCCACTAACTTTAAAATGAACCACACATTAAAGGCACAGATTTTAAAATGAAGTGGACTATTCCACACACTTTTGCATTTGAAATCCTTTTAATTTGAAGATAAAAGTCGTTTACTAACTGGGATTCAGGGTAGATCATACTAATATCAAGAGCACTAAAAAGAATCAATATTTTGCATTTTGGAAGATTTTAAAGATCATAATTGCTAAGCATTATTTGAACTATTCAAGGCCCCTTGTTAACTATCACTTGCAGGTTTGAGTTTATTCTGGTATACATTTGTTGTTATCTCATTTTTCATTGATTATATACTCACAAATGTTTGCTTACTAGAACCTTGGAGAAATGGGTGATTTCACTTAATTTCTTTGCAAGAGAGAGTTTTCAATTTAATACTCTATTTGTGGTGATCATTTTGCAATAGGGTAAAATATTCACTCAACATTTTGGTGCTAGAAGGAGGGCCTTCTTTATTGCTTTGTGATTTAGATCTTGTCTAACGGTTAACGTGGTCAGTTTTGTTTCCACCTTATTGTGCTTGCAGGTACAATATTTATTCAAGTGTTATTGTGAGTGATTTGTGAGAAGTCTTTTAGAGAGTTAGGGTTCCCAAGCTGGATCAACCTGAGTACATAGCTACTAGGTCTAAAACCATCGGGGAAACTATTTTCCAAAGTCTTTCTCCCAATTCTAGAAGACCAAGAAACAAAACTCAACAGATCAAAATCCCACCCAGTATACTTGAGCTAGGGTCATCATTAGACTCAAGTACATCTAGTGGGCCTGCACCCACTATTTCTATTATGGTAGCTACATCAAGTGTATCTGTCCCTATTACTATGATTGCTATTGTTCCCGTAGGGTCATCACCATTGAATAACATGGCCCAAAAACAACAACAACAACAACCACCCGCTCTTTGGTGTGGTATGCAAAGCTCTCCCTTGAATATACCTAGGGATGTCCATGACTTACCTAGGCATATTGAAAGATCGCTACCCAAGTTCATACATGATGGTCCCATTACCACTGAAGAGCATGTCCAAATTTACAAAGACTACATGTTTAGACAAGGGGTCACTCACGAAGATGTTGCATGTCAAGTATTCCCTAATAGTTTGGACCATATGGCTAATGAGTGGTACATAAATCTACCCGTAGGGTCCATTACTTCATGGGCCCAATTGGAAGCTACCTTCATTAGCCAATTTTGGTTGTTGTTAGATCCTTCCATCATCTATAATATATTTGTGTCCTATAAATGATTACCCAATGAGCCTATTAGGATGTTCAATGCTAGGTTCCAAAAGCTATACGCGAATGTAACTCGCCACTTTGCAGTAGATGTTGTTGTGGCCCTTCAATTATATTTTGGAGCTTTAGATCCTGTAACGTCCTTGTTTTCTCGAAGAAATCCTCAGGTTACAACTCTTGCCTTAGCTTACACTGAGACAATGACCCTTGAACAACAAATGAATTCTCTAGGAGGAGGGTTGTCTCAATTGGTTGGGATGGGACAATATGGTCCATACAGTCAATTCACCATGATGAATCAGGTAATGGCATCACAAGTACCAACAATGAACAACTTCCAACAACCATGTCCATTAACGCCAACCTATTCACCATTTCTCATGTATCCTAACGTATCCATCCCACCACCAGCCATGTTGCCAAATAATCAGATAACCATGCCAGGGTTCAACATGGTCAATAATCAATTGACCATGCCTGGATTCAGTGCAATCAATACCCAAAGCCCAATGACTTATCCTTCGATCATGCCTCTTCAAAGCGTGAATCCTGGATGGAACCAAAATACTCAGAACCAAGCCATTGTGCCCATTCTAGAGGTGGCTAATGCAGGAAATGCATTTGGACCTGGAACTACAATGCCTCAACCGCAAGGATCTAATTCTGAATTGGAAGAATTAAAGAGAATCACTATCAAGCAAGGCAATGACATAGTCCATTTATAGAAACAAATTTCCCAAAATCCTATACCAAATCGAAATCATAACCATAGGAGGACAGGACCATATAACACTCAACCCAACAATGGATGCGTACCCAACCCTGTAGCCAATCAGGTAGATGTGTTGGAATATTATGGTGAGTTGGAACCTTGTGATGATGAATTACCCCATTGTTGCCAAGGGAAGCAAGATGCTTTGGTGACTGAAGTTGTCCACATCCAAGAAAGTGAGGAAGAGGAGGATATTGAGGTCTTAGGAGAAGAAGATGAAGAGACTTTGGAAGTCCAAGCCACTAGACATTTTGGGAAAGGAAATCATCGATATTACACAAGAAGCTCTAAGGATCCCAAAACTTCCTCCACTCCTCCAAACAACCCTTTACTTCCTCCTGATACAAAAGGTGAGGTTAATCCACCTCCTCCATCGATTGTGGAGATGTCCAAGCCGATGAAAAAATGCCAAATTCAAAAAAATTCACCTATGACTTAGAAGAGGACATGAAGAGAAATAAGGCTAATATCTCATTGTTCGAAGTAGCTAAACTTTTGGGTCAAGAGATAGGTTTGCCAAAAGGGTTGAACCCACCTAGTCAAGTCCATGAAGCTAAGGGTGTCGAGTCTCAATTGGTTTTGAAAAGGGAAAAATGAGAAGTACCTCCCTTTCTCATAACCATTAGAATTGTAGGAAAAAATTTACACAATTGTTTGATAGATTCAAGTGCTTCGACTAACATCATGCCCTTGGAGATTTGCCAAAAGTTAGGACTCACACCAATCCCTTCTAAGAGCAAGGTGGTACAATTGGATAGATCTGTGATGGATGTGGTTGGAAGTCTAAATGATGTCCTTATTCAGATTAACTCAGAACCTAGGGTTCAACATCACATAGATATATTGGTACTTAATATTCCTACCAAATATGGAATGGTATTGGGAAGAGATTGGAGTAAAAATTTGAATGGGTATATTGTAACAGATTCTTCCCATATGTGGTTGCCTTGGAGAGGAGTGGCAAATCAAATTTGGGTGGATAGTGAACCTAGACTCAAGGAGATGATAACTGAGTACAATAGACCCAATGAAATCCAATATGTGGAAACAGAATTAGGGGCCTATAGCTTGGACATAGAAGAGGTTGTTGAGGATCCTCAAAAGGAAAATATTTCTTGTAACACTTCGGAAGAGGATAATTTGGTTTGGACTCTAAGATTTGATGGATCTAAGTCAAAACAAGGTGTTGGAGCTGGTATTGAACTTACATGTCTAGGTAGCAAGCCTATGCTTGTTGCCTATAGATTATAGTTTCCAGCCACCAATAATGTGGCAGAATATGAAGCACTTATTTTTGGACTTCAATTGGCCCTAAGGAAGAAAGTTAAATGTCTCAAAGTGTTGGGAGATTCGGAGTTGGTGGTTAAACAAGTTAAAGGGCAATATACTTGTCGGGATAAAATATTAAGCCTTTACAAAACTAGAGTTAGGGACTTGATAGAGGAGTTTGATGCATTTAATATATCCCTAATCTCTAGGAAAAATAATCGCATGGCAGATGCTTTGGTCGTAGCCATGGGTATGCTTAAACCTGTGGACCATAAAAAGTGTAAGAAATTCTCAATCGAATTAGTGCCTTGCCCTTCGATACCAGATAATGTTACCAATTTCCAAGTATTCGATAGTGACAGACACATGTTCAACTTCATCACTAATTATGGTATATTTGAAAATCAGGTGATAGATGAAGATGAGAGGGGGCAAGAAGAAATGGAGTTGCAATGTGAAGCTACCCAAATGAGGAATAAAATGCCAAATGATATGGCTTCTCTAGAAAAAATATTTGATATTGGATATCAAGCAAAAAGAGGTAGAAAGGTACCACCCCCTAAGGAAACATGTGATTTAATCAATTTAGGGAGTGCAAAAAATCCAAAAGAGGTATTCATTGCTAAGGCATGTACCAAGCAAGAAAAGGAGTCTATCGCTCATGCATTAAAGGAATATATCGATTGCATAGCATGGAGCTATAAGGATTTGAAAACTTATGATCAAAATGTGATAATGCATACGATTCCATTAAAACCTGACTCCAAGCCTTTCAGACAGAGACAAAGAATGGTCAACCCGATTTTAGAACCCCTAATAGAGAAAGAGGTGAAGAGATTTCTAGAAGAAAAAATCATCTTTCCTATTAGACATTCCACATGGGTTGCCAATCTTGTCCCGGTAAGAAAGAAGAACGGAGAGATAAGGTTGTGTATAGATTTCAGGAATTTGAACAAGGCTTGCCAAAAGGATAATTACCCATTGCCTACTATTGATGAGATTCTTCAAAAGGTGAATGGGTTAGAGATGATGTCATTCTTGGATGGTTATTCAGGATATAATCAAATTCTAATTCATCCAAATGATAGAATGAAGACAACCTTCACAATGAAGTGGGGAACATTCGCATATAGGAGAATGTCATTTGGATTATTGAATGCAGGTGCAACTTTCCAATGAGCCATGGATTTCGTATTCAAAGGGCTCATTGGTAAGTGTATCATTGTTTACGTTGATGACATTCCTATTTTCTCTAAGAAAAGGGAAGATCATGTCAGGGACTTGAGAAAAGTACTTCAAAGATGTAGGGAACATGGGATCTCCCTTAATCCAAAAAATGCATCTTTGGAGTAACGGAAGGTAAGCTATTAGGTCATGTCATTTCAAAGGATGGGATTGCTATTGATCTAGAAAGAATCTCAGCTATACTAGCCATTCCTCCACCTAATAGCAAGAAAGAGTTAAGATCCTTTTTCGGTAAAATCAACTTTGTGAGGAAATTTATTTCAGGATTTGCCGAGATTGCCAAGCCTTTGAATGACATGTTAAAGAAGGATGTTCAGATCAAATGGACAAATGAAAATAGGGAAGCTTTCAAAAGCATCAAGGATGCTATCTCTAAAGCCCCTATTTTAATTAGTCCAGATTATTCAAAGCCTTTCTATGTCTATACTTTTGCTTCAGATCATTCTTTTGCGAGTGTCTTAACACAAAAGAGCGAGGGTAGCATTGAAAATCCCATAGCCTTCTTGAGTGCTCCATTGAAGGATGCAAAGTTGAGATATTCTATTTTGGATAAACAAATGTATGCCCTATTCAAGACCATCAAGAAATTTAGGCATTATCTAGTTCACAGTAAAGTATTTGCGGTAGGTCCTGACCCGACCATTAAGTCTATGTTTTTACAAAATGAACTAGGTGAAATATGGGGAAAATGGATTTCGACCCTTCAAGAATTTGATTTAGAAATCCAACCCATGAAAATAGTTCATGGACAAGGTTTGGTCAAGGCAATTGCAGAAATTGATCCATTGATATCATGCCAACATTATGAGGTAGATGACATAACCAAAGATGAGTGGTATGTTGATATTGTATATTTCTTGTTGAATGGTAAGTGTCCATCACATCTAAATTCCACTCAACATAGAGCTTTGCATTTGAAATCTACAAATTTTTTGATTAAATCTGGTGTTTTGTATAGGAAGAACCATGAAGGGATTTACCTTCGTTGTGTTAATCAAGAAGAGGTGACCCAAGTACTTAAGGATTTCCATGGTAAGTATGGAACTGGACACGGGTCAGCCAATGCTACAACTCATCAAATCCTTAGGGCTGGATACTATTGGCCCCATTTGTTCAAAGATGCACATGCTCATGTGAGATCATGCCACATATGTCAAGTGGCAGCCAATAGAGAAAGAAATGTTGCAATGCCATTACAATCTATGGTAGAGGCAAGGCCTTTTGCACAATGGGGATTGGATTTTGTTGGGATCATCAATCCTAACTCATCCGATTCTCATAAATATATCCTTACTACCACATATTACTGCACAAGGTGGACCGAAGCTATTCCCACTAAGCATGCCACTTCTGAGGTTGTCATTAAGTTTTTAGAGGATAATATTGTGACTCATTTTGGAATGCCCAACTTGATTGTAAGTGATAATGGCTCTGCATTTTCTTCTTTGGAGTTTGCAAATTGGGCATATGATAATATGGTAAGCTTGAAATTCTCCTCAAATTATTATCCATAAGGTAATGGTTTAGCAGAATCCTCTAATAAGAACTTGTTGTGTGTAATAAAAAAATTACTTGAAAAGAACCCTAGGGATTGGCATAGCAAGTTGAAATTCACCCTTTGGGCTGATAGGATCAGAACCAAAGAATCAATAGGAACATCTCCGTATCATTTAGTCTATGGGTAGGATCCCATCTTTCCCACAAATTTAAGATTACAAACATTGCATTTCATGAAAGAATATGTTGGAACTAATGATAAACTTGAAGCTAGGTTAACACAGTTAATGCATCTTGATGAGAAAAGAGATGAGGCCATGCTTCATTTTAGAAAACATCAAGATGTAGTGAAAATATGGTTTGATAAGAAATCTAAAATCAAAACATTTAAAATTTTAGACCTAGTTTTATTGTGGGATAAAGGACATGAAAAGAAAGGAGATCATCAAAAATTTGATTGTTTGTGGTTGGGTCCATATCAAATTTCTGAAATCCTAGGTGAAAATAGTTTCAGATTAAAAACCTTGGATGGGAATGATTTGGCTTTGCCCGTTAACGGGCTACATTTGAAGCACTACTTTCAGGCCTAAAAAGGCAAAGATCCTGTATTATATGTAAATATATTTGTGTTTGATGATGTTGAGTCTGATTGTGTTTGTATTCATTCACTTCCAATATTTTGTTGAGTTTTGTATATAGCTTGTGTGTGCTGGTTTCATGTTTGGTTTTGGGTTTGGATTTTTTTTGATGTTAGCAAGTTGATTGGGTGTTTTGTATTCATTCACTTCCAATTTTTGGTTGTTTTCCAGTATTTTAGAGTGAGATGTCAGCTCATGTCCTCATGAATGTTCAATAAGACCAGGAGAATGTGAAACATCAGAATTGTATTGCAGAAGGCTCCACAATTATCGCAAACACATTAAAGTATATCGTTTGAAACTTGTGATGCATGAAGTTGTCAATTTTGCAAATTAGGGTGAAATATTTTACATGCTCCATCTCATTCAGCCTCATTTCATGGTACATTTCACATTGCATTGCATCTCACTTGCATCTACATTTCAAAGGCAATCACCAAAAACATGTCAAATTCTCTTAGGATCATTGCACAATATACACTAAGAAGATCTTGAGATTGGGAACTGATGCCGAAACTATCTTGAACCAAACATGATTTGCACATATTAAAAACATCTTGGGTAAAATGGTCAAAACCATCCTTGGGAGAAAATGTGAGGTGAAAAGAGTCATTCTTGTCGGTCCTATCATGCAACATAGTCCATAAAATAGTGGTTTTCACCACTTCCACAATACTTGAAAACCCAAAATCAGAGTAGTAAGGATAGGGTCAAATTCTCATCATACTTAGGTTGAGAATCTGATTCCCCAAAGCTCTAATTTTACCTCCATCACACCATTGACTATTGGGTTGTAAGGATCATACTACATATCCCTCAGAAGGATGGGTAGTCATCCCCAAGATTCAAGAAATCCAAAGCAAAATATTCACCATTCCACTTCCATCACACCACTGACTATTGGGTTGTAAGGATCGTACTACATGTCCCCTCAAAAGGATGGGTAGTCATCCCCAAGATTCAAGAAATCAAAATCCAAATCATGGACTATGGGGCTAACCTCCACCGGGGCTATAGACGCTTGACTGGCAGTGGAGTATGCTCATGCATGGTGACATGTCTCATTTAAAAGTGAGACCTCTGACCGCTCACACGGACAGGCTAGCCTTGTGGTTTCATCCATAACAAGTTTAATTATTTTGGTCAAGATGAGGTAATAAACTCAGATTAGAGTAGTAAGGATAGGGTCAAATTCTCATCATACTTAGGTTGAGAATCCGATTCCCCAAAGCTCTGAGTCCACTTGCACACATTGGTTCGGGATGGTAGCGGTTCATAACCGAGCTCTTGATCTGGTAAATGAATTCACTGCACACACATTTGGTCCTAAGAGGGTTAGACAGTTTTAGTGTGTTTTTTTATGGTACTAGAAGTTTTGAATATTTGCAAAGCAGGTCGTTCATATTTTAGCATCCTTGCCATACATTCAATCCTGCATAAATCATCCATAACATATCATATGCATTCATGTGAAATTGACGATGGAATGTTGAATGGTTTCAAACGATAAGGAATGAATCACTTTGCACACATTGAGCTGATGTTGAATGATTTCGATGGTTCATGTCTTTTTGGTCTACTTTCATTCTCTGGATACTTGTTGATGCTTGTAATTTTAATTTTTGGGTTTTATGTGTTTTTTTAGGTTGGGTTCTCACCAAAATGCTAGGAGCATTTCCCAACAGAGTCGCCATTTGTTGTGGCTTGTATTATTGAGAAAGGTTTAGATTTAAATGTATTTATTGAAGTCATGGTTTGAATTTTGTGTTTCGGTGTTAATAATTTAACTAATCTCTTTCAAGTTGCAAAATTCCAACCTTTATATGGCTTGACTCAAATTAAAAGTTAAACTAAATCATACCTAATTTTTTTTTTTAAAAAGGGGTATTATTACTATATATATATATATATATATCATATGTGTGTATATAGTAATAATATAAATAAATAATGAAAAAAAGAATAAATATATATATATATATATATATATATATATATATAATAAAACATTCAAAAGTTAATCAATTTAAATGTAAATATTTAAATTGATTAAATCAAATAAAGAAAATAATAATAAAAGTCATATAGATACTATTATATATTATATGTATTTAATGATACATTAATACATTATAATATATAAGATAGTATGCATGTTTAAAAAAAAAAGTTTGAATGTCTTATGTTTATCTTGTTAAAACTTTTGACTTATGGGTTGTTTAGGGTTTGGTGTAGAGTTAAGATTAATGTTTGATTGTTAAAATTCATTTATAATTATTTATGTGCTATGCATATGATACTGGCCATGGGTCCAAGGCATCGAATTTCCTCTATAAGGACAAGAACTATTTGCTAATAAGTCGTATGACATGGTGTGGGACCGACGATTAACATGGCGAACAGATATTTCGTAGTATACTCCACACTGAATCTTAGATGGAAAACGAATGTGTATCAAGCGAACGTAAGGTAGAATTTCGGTTATGAGAACATAGTAGCAGGGAATCATTTGGGGATAGGTTTTGATGCAATGGCACATCAATGAAATCCAAGGTAGCGGACGAATAATAGGGACCAAGGATAGAAATGAGGTGGACTCGCTGGGGTAGTGGTTGGTGAAGTATAATATTTGCCATGATTGTCCTACATGTGTGACAGTGCCAATGTGGCACTCGTATACAATAATAGTATCTGGTGTAGTAAAATATGTTACTCTACACACAATGCATGCATAGATGAGGCATTGTGTAACAAAGTAGCTAAGTCATAGTTCGTTAAGGATTGATGACAACGAGAGGTGTAAATGTTGCAATGGTCTACCGCATTGGAGAGCACGTATGGGGGTGTGATGCCACTTCAAAGAGGTAGTCTCTCCATGAAGGTTGGGCTTATGGGACATTTATGAAGAAGAGTCCAAATGCCATAAACTGTGCCAATAGTAGAAGCTCCTCGAGCATGTAAGCTATACCAACATTGATCTAATGACATTATGATAGGGTCAATTAGGAATATGTATCAAGAAAAGTAGTCATAGCAATAGCAATAGTGAGCGGTAATTTTAGAAACATTTACTATAGTGATAGAACGTCCAAGCAGGCAATTTGTCAGCTAAACATGTGCTGGAATAAACAGCACAATGACAAATATGTCGCTAAGGCAAGTTTTAGCACATGGACATATATTTTTGGCATGGTTGGTGATGTTTATGAGGTGATGCGACTTATTTGTTGTAGTGGTAGTAAATTAGAATGAAACGCTCATTCTAAAAATAGACGAGGCAGCCTGAAATGACCAAACTTGAGACAATGGGTAACAATGCAAATCATGGCCATGTCAAGATTACGTAGGGTATAGTCATAGGTTACATAGCAGAGAAAAATTATTATGACATCAAGTATGAGTAGCAATGCCTTGTGAGGCACCAAGGGTAGATTTAACGTAGCTACTACCAAAGGAACACCAAAAATATAATGCCATGAATGGAGAGGTCAGAGCATGATAGGGACCGCATGAGCAGAGACGTTAATCATGTTTTTGAATATTCAAAACTACCAAGGTTTGGTAGTTTGTATTAACGGATACATTGCAAACATGTAGTTTCAAAGGGTGTTAGGGATACTAAATACTACATTTTGAGTGTGACAGAGTGTGACAAATGTGGTTGAGTATCATGCAAGCAACGTGATGGCCACCTAACATACATCCAAAAATAAAGGAAAAGGATCCCCTCTAGAACCCTAACCCTAACAGGAAGGTTATAAGGCCAAGGAATATGTTGAAACTCATTTCATGCTATCATGAAATATTGGGAGAGGCCCGGGCATTGGGTTGGATCAAACAATGATAGTGGCAGATGAAAAGTCGACGTAGATGAACATTGGTCCTGAAACTTCCTCTCTGTTTCATTTCGAAATAACTTCGGCCATGTAAGGATGATAAAGTTTTGTTTTTTTTAATATTGCATATTTATTTATACTGAGAGATAGAAGGTAGAAGGATTTAGTCGGCATATATCATAATGGTGATGGTTGAGTTTAAAATAGTACGATTATAATATGAGGTTAAAGTTTTATTTTAATTTTATATTATAATCTTATTATGGAGGCCATAAGGTTCAAAGTGTTGTTTTTTTTGGGGTTTTATTTTTTGGATTAAAACCATATATATGGGGTTGTAAATATGTTATTGAATGTTAAATTTTTATTAAATATATTTTATATTATAATATAAGGATAATGGGAGTTATAAGGAGTTAATAAAATATTTAAATTTTATTGGTATTCTTTATATTATAATATAAATATTAAAAGAGGTTTATAGGAGAAAGACGATAATAATACAAATTTTGTTCGTTTTCTTCCTTTATTATTTATTTAATATCATAAAAAGGTGAAGTGGAAACAAATCAAGGATGTAAGTCTTTAAAAAGCCAAATGGGGCCATTGTAAAGGGGGGGCTGGAAATCTATGTAAACAAGAGAATTTTTTTGAAATACAAATGCTTTCATTTTGGCAAAAGCAACCTTTGTGAGCAGAACTACAAGGAGAATACATCTAAGACTATTGTTTTCACTGTTTATATTTTCTGCATTATTTTTTTTTGGCTTGTATCTATTTGTTATGCCATTAAATGGGTTACAATAGGTGAATGTCAAATATAATGCAAATACATTTTATCCTTTGAGTCTCACACTTGGTCTAATCTAATTGTGCTTGTTTTGCAGGTCTATTAGGTCAGGTTGTCTTAGAATTTATCTCATAACTTGGGGTTTTGCAGGGAGGGGATTGCTAACCAAAGTTTGATGTCATTTTATTTTTCTAGCTAATCTTGTGCATGATCTTTATCTATTTTTTTATTTTCAATATTTTAGATCAGTCTTTTTTCCATTTCTGTTTGTTCATTTTTTTATTTTGGTCATTTCTAGAATTTATGTTTGTTCATTTTTACATTTTGGTCATTTATAGAATTTTTGCTTGTTCATTTTTATATTCTGGTCCTTCCAAAATTCCTGCTTGTTCATTTTTTTTCCATTTTGTTCCTTCCAAAATTTTATTTTTTGCATTTCTTGTTCATTTCATTTTATTCTAGTCCTTATCCAAAATTTCTACATCTCCAAATACATCAATCTAATCTTCAGATAAAACATTGGTCTAGGAGGTTTACTAATGCCAAATTCACACTAAAGGCAGATAAAGCAAATGAATGCTGACATGCTAACTTTCTAACTTTTACTAACACCAAATTCTAACATAGGTATAGTGGAACATTTACAATGAAGATAAATTGAATACTCTAACTTCATAATGAACCACACATTAAATACATGAATTCTAAAATGAAGTGGAGAATTCCACGCACTTTTGCATTTGAAATCCTTTTAATTTGAAGATAAAAGTCATTTACTAACTGGGATTCAGGGTAGATCACACTAATATCAAGAGCACTAAAAAGAATCAATATTTTGCATTTTGGAAGATTTTTAATTGCTAAGCATTATTTGAATTATTCAAGGCCCCTTGTTAACTGTCACTTGCAGGTTTGAGTTCATTCTGGTTTACATTTGTTGTTATCTCATTTTCATTGATTATATACTCACAAATGTTAGCTTACCAAAACCTTGGAGAAATGGGTGATTTCACTTAATTTCTTTGCAAGAGAGAGTTTTCAATTCAATACTCTATTTGTGGTGATCATTTTGCAATAGGGTAAAATATTCACTCAACAAGACTTCACTATCAGATCACCATTTTAGGTTCTATTGGAGACAATAATGAGAAATATGGATTCAGATCTATTTTTTCCTTAGCATAATTTATATTTTTGTAGTATTTTTATAATTTTAGACCCGTCCAAATTTATCATAATTTCAAAAATATTTTAACTGTTGTATTTTGCAAATATAGTCATTGCAGGTTTTTGGATCCGTCCAAATTTATAACTAATATCCAAGAATATGTAGATATGACATGGGGATAATATTTTGATCTAAAGGTTTATGATATTGACTAATATTTGTGTTATGGTTTTCATAAATCTTGTTGTTTCATTGTATGCATTTGTTGTTACTACCATTTTTTTCATTTAAAATTGCATATTTTGTATTAGAGTGACATATCCATTACTTTTATTATGATTGGCTAAATAATTGAGGGGATATTATTTTCATGGATCATGATCTAATGTGACCTATGTAGATCCGCCATCCCTAATCATAAATTTTAGTGGGCTACTGTAAAATTGCAAGATTCGAATAGATTCAGATCGATCCAAATTTATCCTGACATATTCAAACTAATTCAAATTTATTTTGATAGATCTAAAAAGTATAATATTGTATAAATCCATATCAGGTAAGGATATGAACTTGGTTTTGTTGTAATTTTCTATTATGTAATTTCATAAGATTCTATTTAAGAAAACTCTACATAGAACAAAAGAATAGGGAAGACCCAAAACATAAACTTAGTTGCATTATTCATTCTAGTTTGAAATAAAATATAAGAGAACAAAAAGGATACAAACTTAGACTTATTACTGTTAGCATCAATTGCATTTGCTAAAAATAAAAAATCTTCAAAGAAAATTAAAAAAGACATATACTTAGTTACATCATTTTGCATTTATCCTAGTAGGTGAAAAAATTAAAAAAAGGATAAAAAACATAGTATTTTGTATTTAAGTGCATTAGTTGAAAGATTCAAAACACAAAAGGGAACATATGCTTAGTTACATTATTTTACACCAATTGCATTAGTTAAAAATTTAAAAGGAAAAAGATCAAAGCACAAACTTAGTTGCATTGTTTTATGCTAATTGCAATAGTTGAAAAACTCAAAATAAAAGGAACCAAACACAGACTTAATTACATTCTTCTTTGCATTAATCATTCTAGATGAGAAATAAAAAAGATAAAAATATAAAATTAGCTATTTCATTGCACTTGTTAAAATACTTCAAAGAACAAAAGGACAAAACTAGGAATTTAGTCACATCATTTTGCATTAAGTACATTAAGTTAAAACATAAAACACAAAACACAAAATGAAGGAAAAACAACATGTTAGCATAAATATCATCCTTTATTTTCAATATCTAAAAAATCATTGCATCACAATTAGATTTACAAAAAGCTTTCTAGTTAGAATCTGTATACTTTATTTTTATTGAAATTTGAAATGCATATAGCTAGGCAATAGTTGCATTTTGGACAAACCCTAGGTGTATGCACGTAAAAAGAATTCAACAAACATCCACCTTACCTAGGTATGGAAACAACCACAAAAAGTGTTTCCTAGTGAACCCTCACCCAATTCATCGATAAACACCCAGGAGAACACAACTCAAGTGCTTCTCATTCAAGGTGTAGATACAACATTTCCCCCCCTTTCAAGTGCGAACCCATTAGCCTAGAAGAAAGGGGTGCAAAAAATTTGTGTGTACACCTACCAATGATAGATTTTGGACCCAGACATTGAATATGGGTAAGCTAGTAGACTTGGATATAATCAACATCTATTTGTATTTGCAAACCTTGAATCCCCATACATCATCTCTCCACCACATGCATAGGACACATTCATTGCATAGAGTTAGCTGAGGCAAAATAAATGACATCAAAAAGTGGATGAAGACTCATAGGAGCTCATCATCAAGAGATATTGTAAGATATCTACTTTTCCTACATATAATCAATAAGGTTTCATGATTTCACATATCTACACTAATTACTCCTTCAAGGAGACCAACAATATATCAAAATTGCAAAAGGTATATGAAATATTTCAATTTGAAGGTCCCATAGACTAATAAATATTCATATGCAATTTTGTGTCATCCTAAGAGGATATATTATGGACTTTCCTTAAAATAACTTGGGAAGAAATAATCAAACAAAATCCAAATCTACTACGAAGCAAAATAATAACATTTCAAACCTATAGGGGCAATAGAAGATTCTAGTCCAAATGATGCCAATATCAATGGGCCACACTGATTAGATTTCCAATATGAAAAAAAAATCCAAATGCAAGGGAGGTACCAAAATATCAAGAGTTTCCAAAAGGTTCTACTTATCATGAGAAGATAAAGTTCCAATAAAATGCATGGTCTCAGGGTCCTAAAAAATGAAAAAGGTGGTAAAGAAGTTTTGAAGAGCACAAAAAAAGAAATAGATTGAAACTTTTTGAAAGCTTCAAAATAAGGAAATTAAAAAAAATTGGGCACACGACAAATAGAAACCGATGATATTTGAGAAGGCTGAAAATCCTAACAAAAACCCCACTTTGAAGGCCATACAAAATCCCAATTTGATATTTGGAGGATAAATCCATCTTAGAAGAAGAATCGAACCAAGTTGAAAAGAAAAAATAATGGTTGATGACCTCTTATAAGGAGTATATGATATGCATTAATGAATCACCATATAGAAGGGTTATGGATCACCTATTGAGCTCATTTTAGTGTAGTAATTGAAGACAAAGTGGATGATATATTAAAGACAAGGGCATGTCGTCTACAATGACAACAATCTTGGAACTGATAGGAGTAATGGTGGAAGGTGCTTCCATTCAATTTTTTGAATCCCTAGTAGTAGCTAATATTATTAGTCACCTTAAAAATTTTGTAGGGAAAATATACCTATTTTATAATTTATATATAGTAGTTTTTCTAACATTGTAAATGATTGGCAAGTTGCATATTTATTACATAGATTTCCCTTTATTTCCTTTTGTATATTAGTACACACATCTTTGGGAGGTCTTGCAAGAAATCCAAACCCTTTATTCTAGAATAATATTGTGTATCATTTTCATTTGTACACACACATATATTTTATAGGCTTACACGAGTATTTGGTTCTTATACCCTATCCCATCTCCTTTGTGTGTGTATCCTTGTGCTTATACATTTTGATGAGAATAAGTGTTCACAATTGCATATTATGGTTAGAGTTGTTGTATATAGGGATATTATTTGATATTTGGTGTATTTCCCTTTGTTATATTATGTTTTATCCTTTTTTCTATCTTTATTTTTTTGTATTTCTTGTTGAGGGTGATGTCAAAAGTCACCCATAATTATTAAATTAATATATGAGTTGTAAAATAAAGCACATGAAAAATATATTAAATATAGTTCTTTATTCATGCAAATTATTATTTTTAGTTAATTTAAAAATAAATAAAAAACAACATGCAAAGTGGCATAATAAAGGCTGTTTTTTATAAAAAGCTAGTTTTTAGCTTTTTTTAGCTAATTGATCATTATATATTTTGTAATTGGGATATTTTTTTATATGATAAGAACATAAATATTTCAGTGTGCACAATTGTGGAGCTTTTATGTGGAGCTTTTTTAAGTTTATATTTGTGTGCTTTTTTAATTATAGATCAAAATTTCTGGTTTGGACTAGCAACATAGTTTGCTGAAATTGGAGCTTTAGGTTGAGGATATTTCATCATTTGGCATTCAGAATTGGTTTAGCTTAATAACTAAACACTCTTGGACCATTTTTGGATGGTATCCATGCTCCATTAATATTCTATTTGTCTTAGGTCAGAATTGCTTTATTGCTGTTTTTTATCTCTCCACCTCAAGAACTTTCATTTCTAACCCTTTTCCTTGAAACTTCTAGACTAGGATAGAGTAGGAAAAATACCACTAAGGTTCACATATCAAAAAGGATCTAATCTTGTAAAAACTCCTAGAGACCCCCAATTAAGCCAAACCCTATACTCTTGGGACTAGCTCTATTGTGTCACTCCCCATGAGGTGCAATCATATTGACCCTTGGGATAATTGGAGAGGATAATAGTTTCCATATAAACCTATGAATTTCACATTATTTATGTTGTTATTGGAATTTAAAAATGATGAATATCCATGTACACCTATGAATTTCACATTATTTATGTTGTGATTGGAATTTAAAAATGATGAATATCCTTAATGACCTATCAAGAGTGGTGATTTATGAGTAGAAACATATGATTAATTTCTTCTTATAAATATAAATTTTTGAGGTTAATGGTTTATTATAAGATTATGTTTTCAATCAACACCTATGAATCTCATAGTATTCATCATGTGGTCAATTGGATATGGTTGAAAGGTTGGATAAATTTATTGAAATCTAGATCAATAAGTTATAATGAACCAAGAGCCTTTGTGACTTTATCCACCTTAAGGATTAGAACTTAACAAGAGAGACCTCCATTTAGTTCCTTCAATTAAGTATAAATTTAAAAGGATGAAAATTTCATGAATGTTATGATGATGTGGTCCCATTAGCATCAAATACTTAGATAATAGTAGAATAAAATATTTAATTGACTATAACTATTACTTACCAAAAGGATAAGATAACTAATTTACTAAGATAAAAGATGATGGATAAAATTGATAGTATATTTTCCCTATATTTGATCCTTATTATTTTATACATAAGTGAAGGAGAACATATTCATACCTCTACAACATGGATAAAAGGTAGCAAGGATCATATGGGGAAGTTTTAGAACAAATAACATTGATGATTTTTATCTTGAAACAAGATTTATAATCAGTTTGTGTTGAAATGTTATTCTTGACACTTTGTTCCTAAGTGAGAAAAGGAAAATTTGGTATAATTCCTTAACCCATGTACAAAGTGGTAAGAATAATGAGATTATGTGACAGAATGGGTTTTAAGGATTGGAAAGGGTATAAAGAGTTATATGTGTGAGGCCTACTTGTAAATAAATATGCGTTGTACATAAGTGAGGGGTTAGGTATTCCATTTATTTGTCTTAGAGATAAATCACTAGGTTGATAGTTAAAAAAAAAGGAAAATGATATCTAATGAGGTAGATATAAGATAATCATTGATGGAAGAGTATAGATAATTATAATGATACCCATATATGCCATGAATACATATATCCTTGTGGGAGAAAGCATACAAGTTGCAAACAATTATAATTTTATGTTCTCATATCATGAGATATACATGTCTTGGTGGACATTTTGCATAAAATGTGTATCCACTAATGGCAATCACCTAGTAAGAAGAAAAATAACTAACCAATATAGGATCATAATTTACATGTAAATATGTATCCCTAACTCTCTATGCTATAAGTAGTCACAAAAGGAGAAGAAATGCATGCAAGTAGATAATTAAAAATCAAGCAGTCAAAATTTGTTGTTTTTAGACATTTATTAAGGTACAATATGTTCATTGGTTCTATAATTTATTTATCATCAATCATAATAAGCCAATATCCATCTTTATGATGTATGTACCTATTCAGTTAGATCCAAAATTTCATTTGAATTTGGTCTTGGATTTGGTGTTTTTGTAGTTTTCCTTGAGAACCATATCACCAACTCCAAAGGATCAAGATCATAGATTATTGTTGTAGGATTGTTAAGCCATTGCATATGTACCTAAGATAATATATTAAAAACATTAAAAGAAAGATCAATAATCTCTTGAAATCAATTTATGCCATAAAATAAAATGCTTACAAGTTCAAGAAAATTCAACTTAATAAAAAAATTATTCTTTGATTTTGTAGAAGATGAATGTGAATAAAAAAATATTTCTTTTATTTTTCAAAACTCAAAGGATAGAAAAAATACAATAAGAGAAGTGATTTTAGATTTATATTTCCAAAAACTAAATGCAAGGAAAATAATGCTTTGATTTACTTATCAAAAGACTAAAATACAAGGAAAATCAATGTTTTGATTTAGATTCTAAAAATAATAAAACATAAAGGAAATAGAAGCTTTGATTTTGGTTTTCAAACTTCAAATAAAATAAAATATAATACGAATGTTTAAAGTTCAAGAAAAATATTTTGATGGAATTTTAGCCAAACTTAATCATATGTCCCAATATCTAGGATCTAATATAACTCATATAAAATAAATATAAGCTCATTCATAGAATAATATCAATATCAATGAATATAAAATTCATGAAATATAACAATAATATTATTACACAATGAACACAATCATTGTATTATGAATAAAATATGCAAGAGCTTTAGTATCTAAATCAATGATTTATACATTTCTTGATACAATACATGGAGATTTGTCTCCATAATATAACATTAGAAGATTACTTTTCAATACTTGAATATTGCTCTCCTCACAAATCCAAGATATGCATCCTTTGCTATTCCACACATAATAAAAGCCTCTCATGTGTCTTGACTTTACATATTACCACATACATGCGACTCTTCACTTGCATACTTGGCATATACACACATGACTCTTAACTAACCTATATGTCACATTGCACACGCTTTATCACTTTACTACATGACACTTACACACTATCACATTCTACACACTTGCACATATTGTTACATGACAATTGGATTCTTCCTACACATTGATACATACTTTAGGGGAAATATAATCACACATCTAAACTATTGAATCAAAAACTATTATAATATCTATAATATTTGCAATGGTTCCATGAAGTTACATTCACTTCTACCATATAATATAATACTCTCTAATGCCCCATTGTATTACATTATTTGGTTATTGAAGACTTTAGTCCTAAATCTATTGCTTTCAATCTTCTACTCTATTCTTATTTGTATTGAATTTGATCTTCATGTATTTTGTTCTTATTTCTTGGTTATTTGGTTTAATTTTCTTCTTTGATATTATTGTTTTCACCTTTAGTTGTGGTATGCTTGTAGGTGTGACTTATTTGTTTATCATTCTTGAGATTCACTATTCATGTAGTCTAACTTGTCAAGGTTATAATGTGTTAAGTATGTTAAGAACATCAACAGTCAGGATGTTATAACAAGTGACTCACCTTTGATTTTAAATAATAGGCACTACTCTATAATATTTCACAGTCAGGATGTATTGCACCCAATTTTAAAACTTTTATCAAATACTCTTTCCTTAGTTCATTGCACTTTCTTAATATAGCATTTTCTTCTCAAATTATATCCTTCTTTCATGGATTCTTCTCCATGATATATTATCAAGCAATATTCACTATCATTTTCAAATATTTTTTGCTCTTCTTTCATATGCTTTCAAATTCATACCAGAGTTTTCCCTTGATGGTAACTTTTTAATATGAAGCTTTTAACTTCAATATTATTCAAAGAAATTGACACTAAAGATAAATTTGGTGTTCTTCCAAGATTGAATAGTATGGTAGCTCTAGTAGGTAATTCTCCAAGCTTATTACTTGGCTTGAATATGTATTTGATAGATAATTCTTCAAGCCACTTCACTTGAATGTAGCTTTGATACCAGTGATGGTTTTTTAGCTAGATTTAATCATAATTCCAAAATATCTAGTATCTAATAATATTTAGATATCAAATATATAAAATCTAATTCATAGAATAATATCAATGTCAATGAATATAACACTCATGAAATATAACAATAATATTATAACACAATGAACAATCCCACTATATTATGAATCAAATATACAAAAGCTTTACTATAAAAATTAATTATTGATACATTTTTTGATATAATACATGGATATTTATCTCCATCATATATCTATAGACACCTAAAACACGTCATGTCGAGGGCGACTACTCATATGGACATGCTACAAGACTAAATGGAAGATCTTGGATAGACTTCAAGATAAATTAATGGTTCTAACCACTCAATTTGGGATCCTTGGCCTAATCAGTCTAAACCACAACCCAGACCTATGATCTATAGGTTGAACTATTACTGATGCCTATAGTTTACAGTCTGGACCGTAGCTGCAACCTTTGGTCTTAACTGAAGTTTAGTTGGCCTTCATCCAAGCCAAATTTATTTGAATGACCATTTGTTCTAGAAGAACGTGGTTAGAGGATGGAATCTTCCAATCAAACCATCCTAACCACCCCTTCTTGATCTTGGCTTCTCCATGAAGTCACTTGTAGCCCTGGTACATCCTATAAGTACCCCTCCAAAAGAGACAGAGCATATAGAACATTTTTGAAGGCAAAGCATTGTCAAAATATTAATCAATGAAGCATTGGAATTTAGAGAAACGAAGCCCTGTATAATTGTGGACTCACTTGAGTGCATAGAGAGAGATTTTTTATCATCACCATTGTCAATATGTGAATCATCATGATGAATTAGGCCATGGATGCCCTAAGGACCTGGGAGAGCCAAGAAATACTAATTCGGGTAAACAGAGGCCCTATTCAATGATTCAACCACCAAACCTATTAGAGGACACCAAAGGCGACCCTTGAACATCAATTAGAAAAGGATTTCAAGCCCACAACCCTTGAATTTGGAGGTCAAATACCTTGGTTGCTCACCACGACTTTCAGCCATGGTTTACAGTGCAGACCGCTCATCAGAGCTACGGTTTGCAACAAAGGTAACTTTTCCTTACTATTTCTTTTCCAGTAGATTTAGATAGAATAGATTAACCATTTTACTACTTTATTTGGTATATTATAGACTTTTATTGGCCAGGATAGAGATTTTATTAGTTTATTTCCATCTTAGCAAGTAGAACTTAATTAGATTCTTTTTATGCTTTAATGCTTCATTTTGTATAATGTATGTCACATATTGATAACTATATTTCTTATTCATATATTTCCATAAATATTGATAGGATTTGCATGTGTTTAGCATAGTTTATGCATTGTCTTGATTTTATGTCTTTATGCAATTCTCATTCCATTTATCTTTAAAGGGCCTCATCATGAGAGGCATCCTATGCTTTTGACATTCTTGTGTTGTTTCTTGATCGTAGGAGACAGGTTTTAAAGGAGCTACAACCATCCATTTCCTTCCTCAACATGAAGAAGAGGGTCTACTCCACCCTATAGTAGTTTGTGTCACCCTTAAGGGCACTTTGAAATCACACCTACCATTTGGAGGGAAATAAATACATCCTATTGTAACAATTGTATCAAGATGGTTATCTGTAAGAGGGATGTACTTGTAATTTGAGTTTGGCATACAAATATAATGGACTAAAACATATTTTATTGATAATTTCATTGTCAATTTCTTGTTCTTGTATGAATTTTATATTATTTTTGTCAATTATTGCAATAAGATACTTAAGTGTGAGCCTTTTTGGTGGTTATAATAACATTAGAAGATAACTCTTCAATACTTGACTATTGCTCAACTCACATATCTAGGAGATTCATCCTTTCTTATTCCACATATAATAAAAATCTCTCATGTCTCTTGACTTTACATCTTGCCACATACACATGAATATTCACTTGCATACTTGACACATACATAATTGACTCTTAACTAACCTATATGGCACATTACACACACTTGCTCACTTTACTACATGACACTTGCACACTTTCATACTCTCACACTCGACACACTTGCTCACATTATTACATGATAATTTAACTCATCCTACACATAGACACATGCTTTATGGAAAATATAAATCATACACCTAAACTATTTACTCACATCCTATTCTAATATTTACAATATTTATAGTGGTACCATGGGGGTACATTCACTTCTAGCAAATAATGTAATATCCTATAACAACTTTTCCTTTCAAAACTTGAATACATATGAGAATTTTTTTTTTTTTTTGTGATTTTCTAAGATGCTCAACAAAATTTTCAATACAATATTAAAGTAACTATGTTTTAAAACTTACTTCTAAAATCCTTGTCTACTTATATTTTTTATTTTGACATTTTCTTAAGAATCTAGAATTAGCAATGCAAAAGATTTCCCTAAATGACTATTTTTTTTTTATCTTTAGAAATAAGTAATAACTTAATAGGGGTGAGGCAAGTGTATACATAGTTTATGATATTTGATCCTACCTCTAGATTAGCCTTATGAAATACACTCAAATAGCTTAAGAAAAATGAGTTTTATGGTGGATTTTTGGTTTACCCGAATGAAGCTCTTGATTCATGTACATTATGAAATTAAATGTTTAAACGATGTAATAAAAGGTAATTCAACACATAAATTAGAGATTTATAGATCTATTTTACTTATGCTTTTATTTGAATTATTTCAATTAAGAATCTATCAAACAACTGACTCTTTGGTGGTGCTAATGCACTAGTTCTATTATGGCTAATGCTAAATGTAAGAGAGTCAATTGAATTATTGAGTATAAATAAAAATGATTGACTTTGATATCTTAGTTGGATTCTATCACCTTACAATAGACACTAAGAATACAAAATAGACTCTAAGATAATATAGAAAAAGGAAAAATAAATGTGTAAGAGATATACATAAATAAATTTTTTTTTTTATGTATTTCACCCATCTTTGATGGAAAATGTAAAGGGCCATAGATATGAGAGAAAAGTTGTTAGATAAAAATAGTTACCTAGTAAATGTAAGATGTGGGCATAAAAGAGAGAAATTTATTGCTTAAATATACCCAATGTAATTTAACCTACAAAAATAATATTAGATGAGATGTCTAAATTAAAATATTAATATTAAATCGTATAGGATCTAAATCCAAAACTCAAAATCACAAGACCTAAAAAGAAATGGTATAAGTTCAGAGATTGAAAGTCACAATATCCTAAGATTACATTGAAAAATGTGTACATGTTATGTATAAATACAAAATAAATCATTCTAAAAAATGATAAATCCATATTTATATGATGATAACTAACCAAAACATGAATAATAAATAGAATATAAGATATAATCTATGTTCTCTATTCTAAAATAAGCTTTTTTCTAGATATTTATTAAAATCACTAGAAGATGATGGTGTTTATTTTTTAGTACTATTATTGCTAACATCAAAAGTTCTAGGTGTGTTGAATTTATCAACTAAGGGTAATTATGTAACAACCAACTAAACCAACCCAAGAAGAGTTAATTTTATTTATTTATTTCACAAGTAAGGTTCACAAATATGTTCCAATATTTTACAATATCAAAGAACTAATCACATTTTGAGATCTTATCACTGTAGACAAAACTCAAGTGGAAAAGAGTGGAAAATATCCCATTATTTCTAGGGTTATCCTTTCTAAACCTCATAATTTAGGATGAATGCTAATACTGGTCCCTCCACTTTTCATACACCCTACCTAGGTATAATATAATTTGAACACGATGTAGGGATTATCCTTTTAAGTTCATTTCATAAAAAATGGGACATGAATTCCCTAACCCTACATAATTTGTCTATGTAATATTATTGGTATGATACCTTAGTGCTTAGTTATTACACCTCCATGGCTAGCTAAGTCTATTAATACTCATTTGGTAATAATAATGGCCACCCTCTTGGTAGATCCTCCTAGAAAATAATATCCATATCTTCTTTGCTCCCTCACCTCCTCAACACTACCTCTTCTCTTACTTCCATTCTCTATTCCTTCATCATTATCACCCCTAGTGTTATCCTCGATTATCCCATTTGGAGAGATTGCAATGATGATGAATTCATAGTCAAATCTACTTGTTGTTGATTGAACCTACTGTGTGCACCATCCCTATCAAATCCATATGGCTTAAGAAACTTATCCCCAAAATTGGTTTCTTCTCCTAGTTAGCCATCCAAAACAAAATACTAACCTTGGATAATCTCATTATTTGTGGACTCCAAATTCCTAATTACTACTATATTTGTTTTATTGAGTGGGAATCTATTAATCTCCTCTTTCTTGGGTGCCCATTCATCGATATAGTCTTGAGATATTTATTCACCACCTTCCACATTTCCTGGGCTCACTCACGCACCCTCAATGACCTTTTTAACCAATGGCCCAACCCCTTCAAGAACCCCAAAGTCAAATACTTATGGTCAGTATGCCTCCACCACTTTCTATGGTAAATTTGGCTTGAATGTAACAATTACATGTTCTCAAGCTTCCCTAAGGACCCTCCCGCGATCTATAGTAGGATCATCAACTTCGATACTAAAAATATTTCTCTATGACCATGTTCTAGACCTCCCACCACCAGGATTGAAGCTTCTATTTTTGCCTTCCTCTGCCTTTGCATGGATCCTATCACCCCACCACTACATCCCAACCTTGAAGCCAATTCCAAATTGACCCCATCCCTGACTGGATGGCTTAAGATGAATTTTGATGGCTCTTCTAGAGGTAACCCTGGACCCACTGGTGGTGGTGGATTTGTAAGAAACCATGTAGGGTACTTAATATTAGCCTATGCTGAGAACCTTGGTATCATCACTAATCATGATGCATAAGCTAAAAATCTCTACTATGGACTATCAATCATAAGTTAGCTATAGTGCAAATTAGTAATCAAAGGATATTCAATAAAAATCATCAATTATACCAAAAATAGTAACAATCCCAGTTGGAGAGTAAGGAACATCATCTCTGAAGTAAGATAACTCCTTCTCAGCCATCCAAATAAAATTGTGCAACATGTTTTTAGATAAGCCAATGTTGCTTTTGATTTTTTGGCCAATCTTGGCCACTCATAGGGATCCCTCATTGTATAGTATAATGATTTCCCTCTATAACTTCTTAAATTTATTTCTAGGGATCACCTTTCCCATCCCTTATCCTTGGCCTTCATCTTGATTCTCAAACCTCCAATATGGTGCCATTACCCATGTGTCACCTCCCTCACCGCTCAAGTGTCATTCCTAATTGGTCACCCTTAACTATCCTGGTGTCATTTTACTTTTACTAGCCCTCGTATACCGTAACTACCATCACACCCATTTACCTCACTATCCACTAATCAACCATATTCAACATTTTTAAATACCAATTTTGGGTCCAAATATCCACCTGACACCGAGTTCCAGATCCACCATGTCTCCATCTCGATCATGCAATTTTTTCCTTATGAGCTTAACCATTAAACCCTATCCAATCAACCCCATGATAGCTCTTGAAAAATGAATTTTCATATACATCATTTCAATCATGCACATAATCCCAACACCATTCTTATTTGTGCCACCCCTAGAAATCACCATGGAGAATCTTTATCAGATGTTATCAATCCCCACACCATGATTACTCTTCGTGTTAGTGACACTCATCACCTCACCACCATTCCTCCTCTATGCAATGCTTGGGCAATGTTGATGGTCATGCATCTCATTAATAATCACTATACACACCCTATGGTGTCCCAATGCATATCTAACTTTAATATCCTTAGCATGTGTGACGATCAAATTGTTTTTTTAAGATGGTTTCCGAACCCTTTTCATTCCATAAATTCCCACCCATATACTGTTCATTTTGATACCATAATCCTTAGTTCCAATTTCCTTATGGTGATTCTTGAATCATCACCCTTGAACCTCAATCCAATGGTCAAGGATATCCTTCAACCTTGCATTAGAAATTTTAGAAGTAATGAAGATGATATCATGCACACCATTATCAAAGCATGGAATGATGGATAGTCAGTATGCATGGCCTTGATTTCACTATCAATGTTCAATTACTTGTAGAAGTGACTGAACTACCCATGGATAGGAGGAGCGTTTGAATATACAAGTATTCTATGGCATCAAAAACTAGAGTTCTTCCTTGATAAAGGTAAATATCTACCTACTATTGATGGGTGTGTGGAGAGAACCAAGATTTATGCTCCTTAAGATCATGTCATGATCCCTATTATTCAAATTTTTATCATGGATAAAATTGAATGTACCCTTAGGAGCTTCCATATTACCTTTCTTAACCATTTTAGAGGTAATCAAAAAATTAAACTTCCTGACTATTTGTTCTGATCCATCAAATTATTTATTAACAATGTTCAATCTGGAAAGGCCCATTATGCCATACACCAGGGCCTCAATTATATCCTTTACAAGCATACTTTATTTGCCTTCTCCAAAAATAACCTCATTGTCACTACCCCTTCCCCCTCACCCCTCCCACTACACCAAACTCCTTTTCTCCCATTCCTCCCCCTAGCTATCCCCTCCATGCTTCCCTTGGCCCTTGTGCTCAAGCGACCTCTATCCCTGGCCCCTTTCCAATAACCCCTCTCAGCACTCTACCATAAACCCTTTACTATCTGACCCTTCACCCTCTCACCCCCCCTTTACCCAACCCCTACCAAGTCTATAGGTAGCTCCAACATTGAAACCAGTATTCAAGAGGTCCTTAGTGATGATTCGAACCATGATTTCCATACCCCTACTAATATTGTGATTAAAACTAATACTTAAAGGTTTCTGAGGTTAAACCAAGAGTGGTGAAATGCTCTTCATCCAAAATCCTCTCAAACTAGGTCCATTACATCACAAGAGCCTCTCCACAACTCAATAAAATTAAAGTTGATTTGGCCTCCCCAGCTAAATCCAGTGATCTGTAAAAATCCTATTATTCTTCTCCAAAAAAATCCAATGAGGTTGCGAAAACACCTGATCAAGCGGATATAAAGATTGACAAAATTAGTTCTTTGGTAACATCGAATATTTCAATTGACAAGAACATCCTCTGCACTGTGATCCTAAACCACCTGAAAAACACTACGACCACCCTCACTATGATTTCTAAAATAGTGAAGTCCTATTGGATGGTTATCCAATAAGTGGTGAATGATCTAGAGGCTATTCATTCATTGATATACAATATTTTTAATAATGTAGAGGATAATTGCACCACCCATGGAAAAAAATTAATGCTCAACCTTGATTGTAGGGTCCTTCCACAAGATGGGATAGACCTCAAGGATGGTATCATCCCTCCTATATATTTGGCCCTACATTTTTTATTTTTTGAGATATTTACTTTTTGTAAGAGACTCTATTAAGTTGGCTAACAAGCCTGATGTTATCCAGTTACAATTTATATGTACTAAGGTTTTGGAGACCCTATCAAAACCCTTACACTAATAGCAATATTTTTATTACTAACAAAAAAAATCATGGCAACCTGATCCTTATCATTCAAGGTGCCATCCTTATATTGTGATGTGTGATTCCTGGACCTCACCACTGGGAATAAGTCCAAGCATCATCCATTAGAACTTCCCAAAAGCCTCACTGCTTTGGGATACACCCAAGCCTCACTATTCAAGGTGTATCTTACACATTCACCTAGGTATTGACTCATTGCAACTCCTCCCAGGATTAGAAATTTTTTGACTCTAGGGTTCATTGTTTAAGGTTTTAGGTTTAAACCCATGATCCTAACACCAAAGGAAAACATTTAAGAATCAATATATCTTAATTAAAAATAATAAGTGTTATATTATCTTATCAAAACAACACATTGATAATACTAGAAATATAATAGTTAATTAGAAATACTACATATTCTACATTCCTTCATTCCATTAATCAAAGCATAAGATTTTAAATAAAAAATACTACAAACATGAGTTAGTTTTTTTCCAATTAATTATTCCATTGTACACAACAAATATCTCTTCAAGAAACACTCTTAAGAAATAACTTAGCATGCAAATATTAATCCTTTAATAACTCTCAATACATTTATTTTTTCTTTGTAAAGAAGAGTTTATAAAGAATCTCCATCCATTGGATATCACATTTAAAATTATACACCATTCATTACATCTATCCATCAACATCTTTAGTTTGTTGGTCTATTTCTTTTTCAATGTACCATGAAGAAGCATTTAGGGATCAAGACAACTCTTTGATCATGCATGTGCAAACTTAAAAGCAATATGCATAAAATATACAAGATGTCATTTCACAACACAAAAAAATATTATACAATGAAATTGGAAGAATCCCATATTTCTTCTAGTAATGGTTTCCATTCCAACTCTAGGAAGACCATTACTATAACATAAATATCAAATTCCATCCATTATTCTTTTTTTATCAAGTATACCTATAATTCCCAATAATTAGAATCCTTAATAAAAGAAAATGACTATCCATTAATTAATTTCCATTTAACTATCTACAATAAAATGGATATACTTCTTATTTAAATAAAGTATTCTAATGTTTAACCTTGAAAACCACCCAATACATTGTCAAGATAACCATTCTTTAATAACCTCTCACTATTAATAGTGTTCTATCTATCTATCTATCTATCTATCTATATATTAAGGATATATATATATATATATATATATATATATATATATATATATATATATATATAATCACATAGTAAGTTTCCTTTTCAAATAATTTAATTAATTTATAACTTAAATTAATCAAATAATTTTAAATAAACAATCAATCAAATTATGGTACCTTTGTATGAAATAAATAAAACATTTAAAACATTACTTACCAATGCAATTATATAAAGGCTTTTTCACAAAGGTGTAAATCCTCCTTACAACATGGCTGAAAATGCATCCGATTTTAGGCTATGATAAGAGGGAGTCACATAAAAAAATAATGCACTATGTAGAGCATTGAAGATTGATGTCATCCTAGCAAGAGATGTCAAACACAATAGTGGTATAGTTCATTTATAGGTACTATTATGAAAAATGCTTCTCTATTGCATTAATGGTTATACTGAATCATGGAAGGCATGGGTACGATCTATCCCATGTAAAATAGGAAAAAATAGATCCTTAAAAAAATGAGCATAACACCTTAACTTGGCCAAATTGGTGAACAAAATAGGATATGGCTCACTGTACAAAGTTGAATTTATCCTTCAAATGGGTATGGTTCATCACACAATATATATCTAAATTTATCATTCAATTGAGTGCAATTCATCACATAGTACAAGTCTTAATTTATCATTCAACCAGGCATTAATATCCATATTTGCACCATCAATAAATATAATGCTAAGGTTACACTGCATTACAAAGCAAAGGTAACAAACACAAGTCTTACACAAAGCTAAAAATAATAAAATATGTCTACAATTCTATAGCCTTTCACTATCGTTAATCATGATTGTATGAAGAGAAAGTTCTTTTAATTCCATTGCTTAGTTTAAAAGTAACCACCCATATCAAGACTCGATGCAAGGTAGCCAATTACTACACTATAAATATTATTTATTTATTTTTATATAAGAAATTATAATCATCCAAAGACACAATAGAATATCTTATGAAATCAAAAAAGGGAGAAGATACATCAAGAAAAGGATTTTTCCATACATTTACATACAAAAAACAATAATCCATTTCCAAAAGCATGCTACCAAAAGATATTACCTCACTATAATTATTCAAGAAAAAAACTTTTTTCTCACTCTTCTAGTTTCTTCCTTCACTTACTATGTTGTTCTCCCTATTCGTTCTTTTCCCCTAAGATTCCTTCTTCCATTTTCTTCTTTTCTTCTTTACCCATTACCAAGAAGAATAATTGCCTTGGATTTTCTCTCAAGAACCCTGTACTCCAAAGAGTACCATCCATAAATATAATAATATGCTTTATTTATAATTTAAAATAATGAACCCTTTCCTCTTTCTTTTATAAAGTTACAAAAGTTTATCTTATTATAATCCTTATGTTGATGCTCTTTTTAGGGTTTCTATGTCTCTCAATCATTTGTGGTAGAGAGCTTGGCCCTATCATCATCCCTCTTCGTATCCTGATGCTTCTAATTCTAATCAATAGTGTACTGAGGTCCCAAGTGACGTGTCCCATATTTCTCTGTGGTGGGATACTATTGGTTCTTTATTCCCAAGATTTAAGTTGAAATGCATGACTATGCAATCCAAAACCAATTTGTTTCATCAACGACCCTCCTTCATCAGCGTTTCCTTATATGGTGGCATGGCTAGCAATGTGACCCCTAGTATTTCTTCTTTCCTTAATGTTTTAAATATCCTCATCCAAAAACATATCTATCTTTAATCCTTGTTAGTATCTACCCTCTGAAAGTCTATTCATGAGGTGGCTCAAAGAGTCTCAACATGTGTGACATGGAATTAGTGGAGATTTTTTATGGCACTACTTGAGTCAGAGGTTCTAGAACTTGACTCCATTGTGGAGGAAATATTGGGTTCCCATGACTTCCTTCATTTTATGAGGAAGTTCACTAGGAGTGATGTTGAGATGTCTATGGAGCTTATCTATTTGTGGGATAGAGACAACATAAATATTAGAGGATTTTCATTTTGAATTACCAACAACTTGATTGTAGAGGTCATAGAATTGGTGAATGATGGTGATTTCATCCACCATGACAAAAACTCCATTGCTATGGAATTAGGATATTTTAGAGACAAGGAAAAGCACTTGGTAAAGGAAAATAGTGGTTATATTAAAAATAATATAAGGGTATCATGGAATAAGGTTCTTGTACCTATAATGCAATATCTCATCATAAATGAGCCCAATTCACCATTGTGTAGCTTCCACCTGGTGTTCCTCAACCATTTGAGGGACATTAAATTCATCAACATCTCGAATTATCTTTACCGCTCTATGGAGCTATCCATCATGAGTGTGTAGGATGGGAAGTCCTCTCACTTGAAGCACTAGGAGATTCATATTATGATTTTCAAATACATGCTCCAATGCCAAGCTCAAGCCCCTACTCTATTGATTGTGAAGAGAGCCGATAATCAACCTGCGATGTTAGCACCCAGCCTAGGGTCACCTCAAGGGAAGGAGGCAAGCAATTACAAAACTAAACTAAAGTCTACAACCTTGGGTAGGATTGGTAAAAATAAATTGGTATTCCCTTCTGACACCACCCCTTATCCATGTATATGATCCACAAGAAAAAAATCAACTAGTGATAAATGTAAGGGCATGGTTGTTTCGGATCAAGATAATTTCATCTTTGATTCCCCTACTACAAGTCATAAGAAGCAGTTATGTGAGGTCATCCCTAGAAACCTTATCTCTCCTAGTAAAATATTATTTTAGTCCCTTTCTATTGATGACTCTGATCTCATTACTAACTTCAACGATTTTATTAGTTTGGCCACCTCCCTATTCACTCAAGCAGGAAAAGTCATAATTAAAATCTTGAACCTGAAGGTGGCGATGGTGGTCCAAATATTTGAGATGATCTAGAATATTGATGGTAAGGAATAGAATCATCCCACCATCCTAGGTTAATCTCGACATGGTCTCCTTTTTTATTAAATTTGGAGTTTGTTGCTAATGTAGTCTTCTCTTTGGCTGTTTTCTAAGGTTGTTGAGTCTCTAGCCTTTTTCCTCTTGGTTTGTTTTATTTTTTCCCCTATTGTGAGTTTTCGATCACAAATTCCCATTTTTTGTCTTACCATGTAAAATAATTGGGCTCCCTTTCAAAACTCCCTTTTATCAATAAAATAAATAAAACACATATTTTTACAATAATTTTACCTTAGATTTAATATGGTTATTTCGCTTATTTTTATAGTGGAAAAAATTGTTAAACAACATAATAAATAAGTCAATTATTTACCCACTTAGCTTCATTAATATCGAGTGTTAATATTGGCTATTAACATCGATATTGAGTATTAATATTCCTCTATGAATATTAATGCTCTTTTTTGAAGAGAACATTTATCGAATATAATCCACGCATCAAACATATGCCACCCAATAATAGACATTCGTCAAACATAGGCATACCAAAATAAGTGCTTGTCAACCACATGCACTATATTACCTATGTCTATAAGCATAAGGTTTTATGATAATTAAAAAATTATCACCTTCTTGCTAAGGATGGTTCCATTACTTCTGGCAATTTTTTTATTGGTGAAAAAATTAAATAAAACATTCATTTATGAAAAGCATCTATATGAGGGTACTCTTTTATCCTTAAGTTTTCAATGAGAGTGTCCTCAACCATAATTTACCTTTTATATCTCATTTTTGGTGGTTATCCCATACCAATCCACCATGATAGTACTTGGTCATGCAATCATAAACTCCATTAGCAATGGCATATTCTAAACATAATATAAGTAAATTATAAAATGCAATTAACCACATATCTTGATAATATAAAATAATATTAAACATTATATATCCACACATCAATACATAATTAATTATCAATAATAAGTCCTACCAAGGAGGGTTGTTACACCTTATGCTTAGTTTTCAAGGATCAATCCAATTCTAATAACCTATATCAAGCTATACATATATAAAAGTTATAATACAATCACCTAGGGTGATGAAAACATTAGCATAAAAAGAAAAAATCCTTAGGATCTAAAATATAGAATATAAATACATGAGATAAATAGTAAAGAATGCAAATTTAAATTCCTTTTAATACTGAATTTTTAGTGTAAGACCAAACATACAACCCCTCAACTCCATATAAATATGATCAAAATATGTATATGAGCTTGCTAAAAGTTAAAGGTTTTTCCCTTTGTTATGCTTGTAAGGATGATTCCAACACAATATATTCAAGATTCAAAATGCATATTTCCAACTCCATTCTTGCTCCCTTGCTTACCATTATGTGTGAGATGTATATAATGATAACCCCATGAGATTAAATAGTTCAAATATGGTAAGATCTTGGTGTAGATGTAGCAAGAGTTTGGTGTGGATATAATATGCATTTGGTAGGTGTATTGGTGAATTGTTATAGATTTTTGATAAAAAGTAAGGTAATTTTATAATTTTAAATTTACACAATAGAAAAGAAGATAAGACAAGGTACATGGAGTCAGAGTAGGCAATTAACTATATGCTCCAGGGTTATGCACAGGGGTGAGTTTCACAATTTATTGTGAATATTTGGATTTCCAAAATTTTAATTTTGCAAATTTTGGTACCCTAGAGGTCGGCCCATTCGCCCAAAAAATTTGGAATCAAATTTTTTTTAGGGTAAATTCACCCTGATACCATAAGGTTTCCCACCTAATTTTTGCCTTAAAATTATTTAAAAAAATTATCCTACCCAATTTGCCTCTTGTACCCCATTATATATAGGTAACCTTGACAGTGGCACTCATACAATTAAAACACTAATTTTCTTCAATAGCGAATGATACAAAGTAGGTGACTCACACAACATGATTGATAGAAGATGACTGACATAGACGACTAGCAAAATATGACTGATATAATCACCTTTTTCTAGTCACCCTCTATCAGTCACCTTCTGCCAATCACCTTCTTCCAGTCGCCATGTGGTGACTAGAAGAAGCTGACTAGTAGACAGTGGCTGGTAGAGGGTGATTGAAAATAATTTTACAATTTTTGGCATAAATATAAATCCAAAAATAGACATATTTATACTTTTTGGAAATCTCTTTTTTATCATAATCTAATGGTGGTGTTTTTATGAAGTTTCAAGATGATTTAATAGGTTAAAAGTAGTTCCAAATATGGTAGTGAGGAGGTAATGCTATTTTGGGGTAGATTTTGACCTATTTGGGACCACTTTTGACCAATTAAATCATCACCACTAAAATAATATTACCTCCTCACCACCATATTTGAGACCACTTTTAAATTATTAAATCATATTAAAACTTCATAAAAACACCACCATTAGATTGATATCAAAAAGAGCTTTCCAACGAGTATAAATATTCCTATATTTGGATTTATATTGATGCTTAAAAATATAAAATTATTATCAGTCACCCTCTACTAGTTGCCCTCTGCCAGTTACCTTCTACCAGTCACATTTTACCAGTTGCCTTTTGTCATTTGCCATGTGGTGATTGATAGAAGGTAACTGGTAGAAGATGAATAGCATAAGGTGACTGACATAAGGCAACTGGCAGAAGGTGACTGGTAGAAGGCAACTAACATAAGGCGACTGATAGAAGACGATTGGAATATGGTGGTTAACAATAATTTCATAGTTTTAGGCATCAATATATCCTAACATAGGCATATTTATACTCGTTGGAAAGCTCTTTTCAAACCTGATCTAATGGTTGTATTGTTATGAAGGTTTAAGATTATTTAATAGGTCAAAAGTGGTTCCAAATATGGTGGTGAGGATATAATGTCATTTTGAGGTAGATTTTGACCTATTAAATCATCTCCAAACTTCATAAAAACACCACCATTATATTGGTCTTGAAAAGATCTTTCCAATGAGTATAAATATACCTATATTTAGATTTATATTGATGTCTAAAAATGTAAAATTATTATCAGTTTTCCTTTGCCAATCACCCTTTGCCAGTTGATTTCTACCAGTCATCATGTGGTGACTGGCAGAAGGCTACTAGAATAATGTGACTGGCATAAGGTGATTGGAAGAATGTGACTGGCATAAGGCGATTGGTAGATGGTGATTAACAATAATTTCATAGTTTTAGGCATCGATATATATCCAAACATAGGTACATTTTTACTCATTGGAAAGCTCTTTTCAAGCCTGATCTAATGGTGGTATTTTTATGAAGTTTCAAGATGATTTAATAGGTCAAAATTTGTCCCAAATATGGTGGTGAGGAGGTAATGTCATTTTGGGGTAGATTTTGACCTATTAAATCATCTCAAAACTTCATAAAAACACCACCATTAGATTGATCTTGAAAAGAGATTTCCAATGAGTATAAATATACCTATATTTGGATTTATATTGATGCCTAAAAATATGAATTTGTTATCAGTCACTCTCTACCAGTCACCTTCTGCTAGTCACCATGTGGTGACTGGAAGAAGGTGACTGGCAGAAGGTAATTGATAATAATTTCATAGTTTTAGTTATTAAATAAACCTTCAATAACCCATTACTCAACCACCAATATATTATAAAAGACCAACTAAGACAATAATATCATCATCATTAAATCATTCTATTAGAAGGTTTAATATATCATGGAAATGAATTACCAACGTATATTATTTAAAAATGTTAAATCCATAATTTCAATTCCTATTGGATTTTATAATATTTTTTAGAGACATTCCAAAGCATGCACTCACCACAAATAACATTGCCAAAGAAATAGAAAAGTAAAAGTAAGGAGCAATACAAGAAATAATCAAATTAAGAAGAGGGCTTGGTGCCTATAGGCATCCCCATGATATGACACACTGATATAATAGGTTAGTGTTTGTCGGTATTTATAGTGGATATCTAATCCTTGCATGTCACATTAACCTAGATCAATATAAGTGCAAAATTTAATTCAATGTTGACCATAAGTTACTAAATCCTTAATGAAGTTTTAGTCAAGGTTAATGATACAAGTAACTAAACCAATGCCTTTGGGGATGAATATGTCAATATTGCTCATTTTTTACGACTTATCATATTGAGGACCCATAGGAATAAAAAATACCTTGTGGTAAGCATGTAAATCATGCTCCTCATGAAACTAAAAATATTCTAACACTATTGTAGTTCTTTAAACCAAATATACCAATGCATATAGCCTAATAAATCATATAATTTTTAAAAAATAGGCTTGAAATACTTTCATATGCAAAAGTTATGGCCTTTACAAGTTTAGCCTCCAAAATAACCCTAGGGTATCACTATTGGAAAACTTCAATTTTCCTAAAATTCCTATTGATTTTTCTAAAAAATATATTAATAATAAATAAATTCTTGGTTATACACTTTATGTAGCTAGAGAAAAGTATTTTGCATTATTGGGTGTTGCTACTTCATGTTTGCTTTGATTCCATGTTGATCTTAAATACTTTTTAGAAAAAAATTGAAGCATGTATTCACCATATGTCACATTTCAAAAGAAATGAAAGAGCAAAAGTGAGTAAGAAAAAATACTAATATAGAGAGAATAGAAATTAGAAGGGATGGGTGGTTGTAGGTAATCCTACAATATCACACACATTGATATAATGCATCAATTATTTGTAATATTCATAGTGGAAACCTAATCCAAAATATTAACAATTACATGTCACATTAACCTAGGCCATTACAAGGCTCAAGTTTAACTAACCATAATTTACTAAATCCTTATTAATATTTAGTTAATATTAATTATACAAGTGGCTTAACCAATATTGATAAGTGTGGGTAAATAAATATTGCTTGTAAGCCTACATAGAGTATGATCATATGGTTATTGTTGTTGTCTCTAATTGTTCCTACATAGGACAATCATACCTCATATTGGAGTGACACAATGGGCTGCAACTGAGAGCATGGAGTTTGGCTCAATCGAAGACCTCCAAGATTTTTTACAGGTCCAAATCCTTGTTAATATGTGATCTTCAAGACATCGCTACCCTACCAAATGGAAAAGGGATCCAAGAAAGTAAGAAAACTCAACAAATAAAAGGAAAATAGAGTTATGTTCCAAGAGATCCACTAAGATATTTCTATAAATATAGGCCTGAATACTATGTGCTAGCAATGAACACTTCCTCTCCTCAACACAGTGAAGAGAAATCAAGATTTACTAGTTATATTCATATATGAGCAAGTGGGTCATGTAGGACAACTAAGATAATCAATGACTTAGTGTAAAAATAGATGCAGACCCTCACTCACATATACACTTGGCACACCTAATATTATTGTAAAATATTATGAACATACATACATACACATCCTTGATTCTATAGGAAAAGGCAAAAAAATAGATATAGGATTCCATGTATCTATAAATGCAAGTAAACTTACATAGTTGTTCCATAAGCAAGGGTTTGAAATTACCCACAAGATGCTCAAGAATCACAACTATTTTTACAAAGAGAAATGAAATAAAAGCCTAAAAATACATGGAATTGTAAACTTATTGATCCTTTAAAAATCTAAAATTAATACTATTTATAATTTTATGAGGGTTTTCCCTCCAAAACTCATGCAAAGATCTCTAGGAGACCATCGTTTTAGATACTGAGTCATGTTTTTTTCTATATGTTTGTCCCTTTAGGATTTTCTATATTTGGATGAATAGCTACTGGTTTAATTTTCATCTACCCATTTTTTTGGATCCCCATCACCTAGGTTCAAAATATTACTTTAATTTAATGTTCTAGATCTTTGAGTTGCTTCTATTATGGATCCATGCTATTGTTGGAATTTCTCATAGAAATAAGATATATTTACCTTTCTCATAGAAACAAGATATATTTTTCAAAAAGGACAGTATTCCCTAAATAATTTGCTCTTTATTGATTTGACCTTTGAGGTATTAGCATTTCCTTCTTTGGGAGTTTTCCTTTATCCTTTAGGACCACTTGTCTTCGGATCATCCAAACTTTTTGCCTTTGTCAATATTTTTTATCACTGCATTCTATCCATGAATCAGTAATGTTTAAACTTCAAATTTTTATTGATTATGAGATTTGGCCCCTTGTTTGATTGGGCATTTATGATCAATTCTTTCTTCATTTGTTTGTTCATGACTCAGACTTTTTATTTCTAAAGGTGATGATTTATCACTATAGTTTTGGTGGTACTCAAGGGATATTTAGCCTACTAAAGATAAGGAACTCAAATAATGGTGCCTTAGTCCATTGGTCACAAAGACAAGAAAATTTCCCCTAAAAGTGAAGGTTTCCAGTGGATGAACCGCAAATTTGAAACTATACAGGTGATTGGGAATTTCACTATCTAATAAAATTGAGATTTCCTATGGTGCATATGTACAAAGTTTTGAGTGAGTGACCTTTATCTATTGGCCATGGAGTTAAGTCCCCCCACTCATTACCTAAGACTCAACCATATTTTCTTTCTTTTCTTCAAGTTTCTTGGGAATATCACTTCTTCCCTTCTAAGACTTAGCTTTCTAAGAAACTTTCATGGATTTCTTGGTACCCTAGCTTGAATATTTTCTTGCTAAGACAAGGTTGGTCCTAGCTCTAACTCCCCTCTTTGGTTTGAACCTGATAGTATGATGCTTTTGTAGACACCTAAAACATGTCATGTTTAGGGGAGCTAAACACATAGGCACATTCATAAGATCATATGACATAATATTGGACTTTACAAGCATCAAAAGTGGTTCTCACCACTCATCTGAGGCACTTTAAGCCCATCCAATCCTAGCCTCTCAAGACTAGAGCGACCAGACATTAGCTGCTCAAGACTAGAGCAACCGGACCTTAGCCATTGTAGACAACAACGACTAGATCTTAGTCATTGTATACGATAGTGGATAAGCCATAAGAAGCATTTTTACTATAGATATACCCAATCATGAGTAGAAGTGGTAGTTTGCATGCAATAAAGGTGAGCGGGAGTAACTTTGCATTCCATTTCATGACTAGTTCACATAGGAGACTTGATTTTGTATTTAGACTTCAGTTAACTAGTATTTAAACATAGAAAAGATAAACATCTTCTCATGCTAACCTTCACTATGCATGAGGGATTTAGTCCTAGGGCTTGGGAATAGACCTAGGGTTTCACACACTTTAAAAGATGCAAGCCTGAGAGAACCAAAGAGGAGATACACTTCATCAAGGATGAAAATTTGATCAATAACAAGAGATATGATTATTCTAGAGCATCAAGAGGACTTTCTGAGATATTGAGGAGAGATTTTCAAGACTTGAAGAGTTCCCCTTGGGGATCAACTCTATGGCAAAGCCATGTCAAATTAGAGAGTCCACTTGAGGGTTTTCCACATATAGGATATTCAACGTATCAAGCAAAGCAACCATCATTTCAACAAGCTTTGATCCATAGCCTTGAGGCAAAGAGGACAAGATTTTCTTTAGCGATCGTTGTCATTGGACAGTGGCTTGTAGGCCTAGATTAGGGTTTTAGACATTAGTTTCATTATTATATTTAGCATATCATTAGCATAGCATCACTTCATTCATTCACATTCATAACATTAGTTTAATTTGCACTTGATTTCATTTGATATATTCATTACTAACAACCTCATCCAGGGAGGCATTCTTATAAATTTAAGTGTGTGTTGTTGTTTCATTGCTTAAAAGGCCACAAGTTCATCGAACAAAATATGCAACATACAAGAGCAAAAGGGATACCTCTAGGAAACAAACCTGGAGAAGGAGGCATCTGTAAGCCCTCATACATTTCCATGTGCAGAACTTAGAAGCTTGTGATGGTGCACCACTCCTTTATGAGGGGACATTTTACCCACTTGAAACATTATTATATCAAAATAGGTATCCCTAAGAGGGATCAACATGTAACCTGGTTTTAATACAAATAAAGAAATATACCTTTGTTACTTCTATGTTATATAATTTTTCATGGTCTTTCATTTCATTTTGGGTTTAACACATTGAAAGTAGAGTAAGAGTAGTGTGTGCACCCTGGGATCGCTACAGATGGTGATCATGATGGGACATCCACTTATTTTTCATTTTTCTACCTAGATACTAAC
Organism: Wollemia nobilis; assembly: GCA_028583015.1. Taxonomy (NCBI): domain Eukaryota; kingdom Viridiplantae; phylum Streptophyta; class Pinopsida; order Araucariales; family Araucariaceae; genus Wollemia; species Wollemia nobilis. Next base: position 2,042,077 of record JAQPPZ010005211.1, read on the forward strand.
TTAGTTTTGTGTGCAGGCTTAGCCTCTCTGGTCTACAACAACCAAAAATTAGTCGCTCTGAGCTACAGCGGCCAACAAAGCCTTAGCCACTCCTGCTAACAATGGCCAAAAACCAGCCGCTCTGGTCGATAGTAGCCAGCACTGGAGAGAAGCAAGGGATAAAACCTTGGTTCTCTGAGCTGGATTAGAGGTTGTTACTACTTCTCTAGCATTTTAGAGCTTTCTATCTTCTTTTGTGTGTCTAAAACAATGAATTTAAAGCCTATTTCTATTTGGGAATTGAAAGAATAAAAGAAGAAATAATTAAGCATTTTACATATCTTAGATCTTCTTTTATATTTCCACTATTTCTAGGAATAGTGGCTTATGCTTGAAAATTTCACCCTAGGATCCAATGTTCTAGACATTGTATGTTGTTTTCTTGCTTTGAGGCCTTGTAAGAGGTCATATTTGCACGAAATAAAGTGCACCCATACAAATCATAGTATTTCATGCATATTTATAAATATTGAAATGTATTTTGCACTTAGACATATAGGAAATATTCATTTCTACTATATTATGCACTTTACTTCATGCAAGCTTAAAATGAACACCACACACGCAAATATCATTTAAACATTGGGGAGTTGGATTTCATCACCAACCCTCAATTCAGTCTAGTGATGTTGGAATTCATATATTTCCATTGGTTTTCCCCCTAGATTATCCTATAAATGGATTGAAGAACTTCTTCATAGTAGTACTAAGTTACTTGTGTTCAAATTGTCTCCCACTATTGGAACATTCATTGGTTCAGAGTGGAAGAGCTAGGTGAACCCCCCATTGGGATTATAGTGGTGTACCCTAGTCTCATTTGGAAAATCATGTCTGGCATGAGTACTCTTGATTATTACTATGGATGAGTCTCCTCATTCCAAATACAAAGAAATAACAAGATACAAGAAACAAAAAAACATCAAAATATAGAAAACAGTTTAGGGCACACTTAAAATTGTAAGCAAGATAAACATTTTATTGATATTGTTTATACAACACAAAAGCCAAAGCTTCCAAAAAAAATGGTCAAAACAAGAAGTAAACACCCTCGGTCTATCATCCAAGTGGAATCTAAGGCAACTCATACCCTTAGGTGAAGCTTTAGTAACATTGAAAGACCTACTCGAAAGACCGTGAGATGTAGTTCCATGTGTCTAAGAGGTGATAATTCAAACCTTGGGGGATCTCCTCGAGAAACTCCAAATAGGGAACCACAATATGAAACTACATATCATAAACACAAAGAGACCTCATGGCCATCATCATCAAGGAGACATTAGGAAACCTCAAAGGCTTCCTCTAAACGCATAGAAACTTCTCAGAGACATGAGGAAGCTTCAAGAGCTTCCTCCTCACATAGACATAAATAGGGTTCTAGACCCCATTATTCACACAGAGATGATGAGGTTTCCACATATACATCCTCATGGAGGTTAGAGAGGGCTACAAAATCCTCATAACCACAAAGACACACAAGAGTCAAAACATCTCAACATTCACATGCAACACTTAGAATAGATCAACCCACTGAGGGGTAGGAAACTAGAAACACATCCAATCATAGACATCAAACAAAATATATCCTTCAAAAAAGAGGAAGAATTCTTTTATACTATAACCTCATTGGAGTGAATGGCACCCCATGGGATCAACCATGGAAAACAAGATAGTTGGATGAGTTGGATCAGTTGCACCCAAGGCCACCACCTGAAATTGTAGCCACAGAGAACTCTGCATTTGAAAGTTCATGAACTATGAATTCTAAGCCCACTTCTCAAACTGGTGGTACCTTAAGGTGACCCCATAATAAACATATAGAGTCTAACCATAGAGACACCCAAAAATATACTGAACAAGTCACACTAACTATCCAAATCAAAGAGACAGCAGAAACCTCTTTGAGTAATCTACAAATCAGAACTACAAGAACAGAGTTAGATAAGCACGAGTCTTCTATGACCATGAAAGTCAACCATGTGCAATAGTTAGAAAATGCCTTATGTAAGGAGAAATATCTTGTAGAAGCTCTTGAAAATGATAAGCAAAGATAATAGTTGTTACAAAAACATGAGCAATGCTCAAGAGAGCAAGTTGATTAGCTAGCTTGTAGCAACCAACAAGATAATAGAGATTATCATCAAAGGGATCAATGCACTGACTCACAACAGAATAGGTGCACTAGACAAGAAAGTAACCTGCATAAAAATCACCCTCCAAATCATGAGTAGAACCCAACTAGGAGGGAAATGGTAGACTTAATAAATCAGGATCAGGTGTATCCTAGATCCCCTCGTATGAAGAAATAAAATAGAGCTAATCAAATGGATAGAGTACTACCTACACCATCCCCACAAGGGGGTTTGTAAGAGGAATAACTCCTTGCTTCAAAAGCATTTTGAGAACTTGCTAAAAATATGAAAGCTTTTGAGAAACAAGAGGCTGCTGGGAGCCAACCAACATTGAGAAAAATACACAATCAACTATTGTGTCCATCGGTTCTTAGCCCTCCCTATCCTAAGCACTTTGAGATACCTAGGCTATGGAAGTTTAAAGGTGAAGAAGATGAACAACAACATGTCACCAATTTCATCAATGCATATTTTCATCTCGAATACAATAATGCTCTTATGCTAAGGATATTCATCATGATATTTTTGGGTACAACCACCCAATGGTTTAAGAAATTTCCCAAGCATAGCATATCCAACTTTGAACAACTTGTGAATAGTTTTTTGAAGTGTTTCTCCTTTGGTGCTAAGAGGAAAATAAATCTCTCATACCTAGCCAATTTAAGACATTATAATGATGACCCAGTAATGGATTACGAGAATAGATGGAGAAAAGTCATGGCACAATTATCATTCTCCATTTCCATAGAAGAAATCATTTGGATGTTAACCAATAGTTGTTCCAAACACATTTCCCTCTTGATACAACTACAACAATACCCCTCATTTGAGGAAGCTTTGGAAAAAGCCAAACTCATTGAGGACATCAAAGTAGATTAGGGGACCATCAAAATTTGAACCAAGGAGTGGAGAAAAAATGATAAGAATGGCAAATATAAGTAGAAGCAAGAAAACCCTGCCCTAGTTAATCAAGTGGTATTGGCTACGCCTAAGGACGGGGTTGTGCAACAACCCTAAAATTATCAAGCACAACCCTCACTAGCTAAATATGATCAAAAGAACAATCAAGGTTGGAAAAAATAACGTAAAACATATCATTATTTTACACCATTAACAAAATCAATGCAATCAATCTTCAATCAATTGAGCAAGGAAGGAAAGATCAGATTCCTTGATATAACTCTTATATATCCCAACCATACTAAACCAAAATGATATAGGGAATATCAATTTTGCCTATATCATAGGATACTAGGGCATAATATCAAAGTTTGTGTTGGTTTTAAACATCAGGTGCAAAACATGATTAAGGTGGGAGAACTAAAATTGGACAACCCACTAGCCCCTAGAAACAGAGATATGGGCATCTACAAAAATATGCTGCCAAACCATGAGGTCCCTAGAGGGCAAGATGCACAAGTCAATCAGGTCTAAATTGATACACCTACCCATGGGTATGTTGGGATGGTTGAAATTATCAATATAGCAACTGGGAGTAGACAGTATGGTCAACTGCAACCTCCTGCAACTCCCATAAACATCCCCACTAAACCTAGGTGGAGGCAGGGGTAAAACAACCTTCTAGGTCCACCAACTTGATCTGTGGTAACTATCCGTAGTAGACTTGAGAAAAACTTACAAATTATGCCAGTTAAGCTACCCATTTATGAGCTCATACAATAGTCCCCAAAGCACAGGGAGATCTTGATGGATATTTTAAGGTCAATTGAGATCCAACTGCAAGATCCAAATGCATTCACCCATTTTTTGGGATAAGTACAAAAATTCTAGGAACCTATAATTTGCTTTTATGATTATGATATTAAGACAATACCTACTACCTTACCAAAACCTACACTACACATTGTGGTTTCAATCAATGATTTACATTTTAAGCGGGTGTTGATCGATATAGGTTCATCAATCAACATCGTCACAACAACAATAGAACACCTTAAGATCCCCAAGTCCAATATCATTCTGGGAGCCTATACATTAAGAGCTTTCAATGATGCTTTATGCAATACTGTGGGAACAATAGTCCTACCTATCAAGGTGGGACATAAGACCATCCCTGTGATGTTTCATGTATTAGAAGGGGTCATGCAATACAACATCTTCCTAGGGAGACCTTGGATAAGGGACATGAAATGTGTTCCTTTTATTTTACACGAATGTGCCAAGTATGTGCATGATAACAAAGTCTACATGGTGTTGGCTAATGAGGATCCATTCAAATATGTTCATCAAGTGGATTGTACAGGAGAATTTGTGATTCCTTCGACCCACTTATATGTATAACATTCATCTCCAATTGCACAACTAAGTAATAAATATAAAAGGGTATGAAAAGACCCATATGCATCAACACCTCATCCTGTGCACAAAGTGGCCAATGCTTCTAATCAACTATCAATGCCTAAACTAAAAAAAATCAGAATCTAAAGGCACCTATGGTTGAGGAAAACAGACTCAAGGAAATGCTAACCATAACTATTGAAGAGGGTCCAAATCTTATGGAAGAAGATCACCAAGACCAAGTCGAAGGCGATGACTACCACCCCGCTTTTCTAGTGTCATCCATGGGGTCATCCACCTCACATATGACTCTACACTTGGCAAGCACAGGGATAGGAGAGTATCTTGTGTAGAACATAACCTTTACACCTATCATAGAGTCCGCAAAAGACATGGGATGACCAAAAGTGTTAAGACCACCAGTGGGAATAGTGGTTCTGCTTGGAATCCCTCCCAACCAATCAAAATTTGCCTAAGTTGGACTAGACTGCACCCATAAGTCTACTGAATAAGAAGAGGACAATGATGACTTGTTCACTGTTAATGTTCATTACCTCTCTAATCATGAGTTCACTTTAAGCTACTTTTAATGCTGCCATTGGCTTGGTTACTGTCTTGGTATATATGATCAGGGATGAATGTGACCACTTGAGACACAGTACCAACTTCCCACTAATATATTTGGGTTAGGCTATCACATTAGAGGTCAAGATGACTCTCTAGAAAAAACCTTAGATAGATTGATCTTGGGGTTAGGAGAAGACATCTATTTTATTACTTATCACCCACTAAGTTTGAGACTTATGAGCAGCAGGTAAGTGGCTGCAGTAAGCATACCACCACTCGATACTTATCATCCAAGGCTCACAATTGAGGCCATCCCAATAGGGTACAACTCATGGGATTAAGAGCAAGAAGAAAATGGATATGTGGTAAGTGATGATGAAGCACAAGAGGGCTTGGCCTATCATGGGCTTGAATACTTACAAATACTTACTTGGTCCATCCACAACAAGAGTGGATACATATCGGATGAAAGTGACTATGAGTCAGAGGACTCAATAGAGAGAGACTACTTAGGGGCAAGGCAATGGTCCCATGACTTGGAGCAACATACTAATGCAAGTGGATTCTTCATAAGTGAAGAATAATATGAGGATGAAATAGATATGGCTTACTTATATCCAAGACATGAGCCCCTCATATTAGGGTTGCACACTAATGCTAATGGCTTTTGGATAAGTAATGATGATTTTGAGGATGATATTGATATGGCCTATCTTAGGCCTCACCATTTATGACAAGTCAATATGTTGGTGGAAATAGAAGTGACACTTCATGCCATAGACCCTGGATTGCAATTTTTAAGGAGACATGTTGACTTGAACGTCATTCATCGCATGGTCAATCCCCCTTCGCCAACATTTAGGGAACTATTAGAACCCAATGATCCTCTTGTTAGACCATATCATGGGATAGATCAAGAGATTCCCATTCCTCTAGAGCCTCATCGCGAGCATGAAATGGAAACCTCAGAGATAATATTTCACCCATGTGGTCCTAGATATTTCATCATATCCATCAATACAATCTCCATTCATTTGACAAATCCACTTCATAACCCAGCCAACCCGAATAAAAATTTGTGTCTTGACACAAAGATTATTGATTGGGATCATGCTGATTCACCAATAGAGCCTAAAGATATTTTCTCTAATGAATATATGTTACAACCATTTCCTTTCCCATAAGCTGTGCCCATGATGTATTCCATGCTGGTTTGGATCCTAAGTCATTAGGACCTATAAATCCCACTGATGACATTCACTTGATACCCATGCCTCATGAGTTGGAGGATGGGTCACATATGGCTATAGAAGTGACTTTTGAAGTGGACATTAGTGATGATCCTACTCAACAAAGAAATTCAAGTTTGAATAAAGTCTATCTCCAAAAGAACAAGCCATCATAATTCCTCTCCTAAAAGAGAGGCCAAATCTATTTGCTTGTACTTACAAGGATATGCCTAGGATAGATCCAAAGTTAGTCGTTCGCAACCTTTCATTGAACCCCATGAAGAAACCAGACAAATATAATTTGAGAAAAATGCATCCCACCATCACTTTTATGGTAAATAATGAATTACAAAAACTATTGGATGTAGTTTTCATAGTTCCTATCGACTACCCTTAGTGGATATTGAACATGGTGCTTGTGGGGAAACCTGATGGGAGAGTCCATATCTACACAAAATTTAGGGAATTAAATAGGGAAACTCCAAAGGATTCATTTCCATTTCCAAACATAGATGCTCTTGTGGATGCAACCATAGGTCACAAAATGCTCTTCCTAATGGATGGTTTTTTTGGATACAACCAAATTCAGATTAAACCTGAGGATCAACATAAAACCACTTTCATTACTCCATGGGGAATATTTTGTTACAAAGTGATGCCATTCGGTCTCAAGAATGTTTGTGCCACATATCAGTGGGCCATGACATACATATTCCATGACTACATGCATAAGATCTTAGAAGATTACATGGATGACTTACTTGCCAAGTCCCTGTTGCATAAAGAGAATGCTGAAGTCCTTAGAAAAGTTTTTAATCACATAATTGAGCGTAATGTCAGATTTAATCCTAAGAAATAAATTTTTGGCATAACTCTTGGAAATATTTTGGGATTCATAGTTTTTAAGAGATGCATTGAAGTCGATCCTGCAAAGGTAAAAGCTATATTGGAAATGGTTGCCCCTACCAACATTAGGGAATTGAAAATCCTACAAGGCAAATAGCATCCATAAAAATATTTATTGCACAATTATCAGATAAGTGTCAGCCTATGAACTAGTTTCTATGCAAGGATATCCCATTTCATTGGGATGGAGAGTGCCAACAAGCCTTTGTAGAGATCAAAACTTATCTGGTGATGCCGCCAATGTTGACTCCACCAAGGCCAAACATACCATTATTATTATATATATCAGCTACTAATTTCGCTTTGGGCACCATGTTGGCCCAAAAGAACGTGCAAAACAAAGAGCAAGCCATATATTACATTAGTCACACATTGGTGAGTTATGAGCTAGGGTATACATATGTTGAAAACTTGTGTTTAGTAGTGGTCTTTGCAACTTGAAAGTTGCAACACTACATGTTGAGCCATACAACCTATGTTGTATCAAAATAAAATCCTTTGTAGTACATTATGAGCAAGATATATCACAATACGTGTACTATGAAGTGAATCATGATATTGATAGAATTTGATCTAGATTTCATAAGCCAAAAGTCCATCAAGGGATAAGTCATAGAAAATCAATTGGTAGAGATGCCTCTTCAGGATAGCAAGCCTCTCACCATAGAGTTTCTTGATGATATAGTGTTTGCACTATTATATCCACCAGTTGTCGAAGAACCTAAGAAGGAAAGAAAAATATCATTGTTCTTCGATGGTTTGAAGTGTGAACAATGGAACGAATCAGGAATTGTATTTATCACACTGTAGGGCACTCCATTAACCTTATCATTCAAAATATACTTCCCTTGTAGAAACAACAAAATGGAATATGAGGCATTGATATTGGGACTCCAAGTAGCCATAGCAATGGGATTTAAAATGTTAAATATCTTTGGTGACTCCTTGCTCATAGTAAACCAAGTCAAAGGACTATTCTACTGTAGGTGACCACTCTTGAAGACTTACAAGGAACTTGTTGATACTTACCTAGCCCAACTAGAATGGTATGACATCGAGGCAATCCCTCGTACAAAAAATGGATTTATAGACACCATGTCTTATTTGGGATCCTTAATCCCTTAGAATATATCTGCTAATTTTACAATTTTTCATGTGAAATTTCTTGCACACTCATCAATATGGCATGAGGCTTTAGACAATCAAGAATCAGTCAACATGATCAACATCGAACTAAATCAAGATTGGTCCTTCATGACTAGAGACTTATTACAAACAACACCTTGGGAATATTTGATCTTTCAAGGACCTGTGGATTTTGGTACAACCATACACCACAGAGTCATTCCTCAATCCATATTCATCATCTTGGGAATTTAGGAGGAACGAGTCATATTTTCCATATAGGTCGTGGCTTATCAGCATTAGATTTTCTAGCTGCGAGACTTCCTGAAGCTCAGAATAATACCTCAAGGTCTACCGCATATCAAAATATGAACATTAAAATAGAAAGTAACAAGATACATCTTGCTATAAGAAATCATCTATAGATGAGGATATGATGGAGTACTACTCTATTTTCTTGAGCCCCACGAAGCATCTTGGGATATTTCACAAGCTCATGATGGTACATGCAGAGGACATTTCAATGGCATGGCCATCATTAAGCGTATCTTGAGAATGGGTTACTATTGGCCCACCATGGAAAATGACCAATGTGAATATGTCAAGTAATACATTAAGTTCCAGCATCATGCAAATCTCACGCACTTGCCATCACAAGCCTTGCAACCTATCTAGGCAGCATGGCCATTTTTGCAGTGGGGACTAGAATTGATTAGGAAGATCTCACCCTCATCCTTAGGCTAACACACATTCATCATAATGGCCACTGAGTACTTCACTAAATAGGTTAAAGTGATCCCCCTAACATCAACAACTAGACTAAGGATTGTGGAGTTTATACTCCACAATATCATAAGTCATTTGGGGTCCCTTCAAAGATAATATCGGATAATGGGCCATCTTTCAAGAACAAATATGTGCATGATTTAATGAAAAAATACCATAATCATCATAGTTTTTCAATGCCTTATTATCCACAATAAAATAGACAAGCAGAAGCCTCAAACAAAATAATAGTCTCCATCTTAAGGAAGATGATGCAAGAAAATCACAAGGATTGGCACATACAGTTGCCTCTGGTACTATGGGCATATAGGACTAGTGTACGGATGCCCACTAGGGCAACACCATTTTTACTTGTATATGGCCCTGAGGCCATCATGCCACTAGAGTTAGAAATTCCAACTCTACACATAGCATTGAAGGACTTTATAGATGATGATACCACGCAGCAAGGCCATCTTGATCAGTTGACACTCCTTAATGAACGACGAGTCAATGCTTTAGAGCATCTTCACTTTTACCAAGATCGTCTTATGCGATATTACTATAGTAAAGTCCACTTAAGATATTTCAAAATTGGGGATCTTGTGCTCAAATAGAACCAACAAAATTATAATTTATCGTTGCACCTGCGAGACAAATTCATGGTAAATTGGATAGGCCCTTACATGGTTTCAGAAAGAGTTGGGCCTAGAGCATATCACATTATATCATTAGATGATGTTGAAGATCCTAAACCTCTCAATATCATTCACTTGAAGGCGTTCTACACATAAAACAAAAAACGCAAAAAAAAATAAAAAATATCAAAAACACAAAAAACATTGTAAACAAATAAAAAATACAAACAAATAAAAAAAAAAAAATACAAACAAATCAAAAAACAAACAAACAAACAAAAAATAAAAAAACTCAATCCAATATAAATGCTCCAAGGGTATCCAAGTCGTTTGGTCAAATTCAAATCAAAATGCTCCAAGGGTATCCAAGTCGCTTGGTCAAATTCCAATCAAAATGCTCCAAGGATATCCAAGTCGCTTGGTCAAATTCCAATCAAAATGCTCCAAGGGTATCCAAGCTGTTTGGTCAAATTCAAATCAAAATTCTCCAAGGGTATCCAAGACTCTTGGTCAAATTCCAATCAAAATGCTCCAAGGGTATCCAAGCCGCTTGGTCAAATTCCAATCAAAATGCTCCAAGGGTATCCAAGCCACTTGGTCAAATTCCAATCAAAATGCTCCAAGGGTATCCAAGCCGCTTGGTAAAATTCCAATCAAAATGCTCCAAGGGTATCCAAGCCGCTTGGTCAAATTCCAATCAAAATGCTCCAAGGGTATCCAAGACCCTTGGTCAAATTCCAATCAAAATTCTCCAAGGGTATTTCATGCTACTTGGTCAAAAATCAAAAGCCCCAAAGGCATAATAAGCCCTTTGGTCACATTAATCAAAAATACTAAAAAACAACATAAAATAAAAAACATAAAAACAATTGAATCTCACATATTGCATCACATAGTTGCATTACATTGTCAATTCCATTACATTCGCATATCGTATGATTACAACCTTACAAGTAATGCCACAGTTTGTATCATAAATTATTTACAAAATCCACCATCATCCATTCATTCATGTGTGTAATTGTGTTTCTCAATACAACCATATCAAGTTGCTATAAGGAATAGGCTAAGATGTTCTGGTTATTAAACCATATCTAGTTGTCTTATCAATATTTTTGAAAATCCATATTGATTAGTAGAGAATAAGGAATAGTCATGAAAACCTCAGATATTCAAAATCCCATCACTAATTATAAAAACTTATATCCTAGATGGACAGGGGAATATGAAAGTTGCATATAGGGTTCTAAGTTACCTTAAGCGAAAAGGGTCATCCTTGCTTATCCCCTTGTGCAACTGATTTAAAGGTGATGAGAATTAGCAAAAGGACAAGTTCCGCCCTACCTAGAAATGAGTGATTATCATCACTGCATACATCCCTTGCTTTCATAAAAATAAGCAAAACCTCGAAAAAAAAGCCAAATTCAAATCTCAAAATCCAAAGTTCAAAATATTCAAAATTTGAACATCAAAGCCCAAAGTCATAGTTCAAAATATCAAAAGAACAAAAGCAAAATAAAAAATGATTTTTATCACTAGACATGAGAAAGTATCCCGAGTCAAAATAAAGAAAATAAGGGAATGAAACTTGAATATCTAGAATTCTCATCACAAACGAACCAAAATCATGACAATATGTCTTATACAAAGACATTATGCATTTGTGTAGACTAATGTTTGAATGTGGGTGAGCTAGCTTTAGGTAACCAAAGGTCACCTAGTGTTATAGTCCAACTGACTCCAACATAGGATAAGACGAACAATTGAGGATCCCCAATCTTAGAAATGGGCTAAAATAATCCTGCCTAACATCGGAGGAAAATATTTAGTTCTATCTAAATATATTCATTTGAACACATAGGGACAATGAATCCATACATCCATGATCAAAGCCTTGCTTCTTCAAAAGTCTAGTATGGTTAGTACGCAACTATTGATAGGGTAACTAGAATGTTTGAATCTCAAGCAAAGCCCCAAAAATTCTTATATAGCAACAAATCATATCATCAATCATACCAACATTTTCTTTATAAGATTCTATAAATTAGGGGGTATCAACATAGTAGGATAGATACCGCATATATATTAGAAATAATATATAGATGGCCACTAACTACTTTATATATTTTAATTTATAGAAAATTATCAAGAAAATACACTCATTTCACACCATTACATCTCACATATGAATACTTAATCAATTCTTATGATAAGAGTGATTATTTAAATTCATGATTAGTTTTTTTACTTTCTATGGTATCACCCATTAAGATTGTTAATATCATATGCATTCCTTATGTTTTAAGTGATTAAAGCATACAAGTTCATTCATACCATACCATCACATAAGCTAGATGCATACAATTAAAGAAAAATTAAACATGCAACATGCATTTAACAATAACATTGCATCCATAAATACAAAAATCATAAATAATCCATCATTACATCATAAAGCACATCATAAAACATATAAGCAATATCCATTTGCATATAACCATAAATTCATCATTAGATCAACTCATAACACATCACATCATATCATATGAACATCTACAGATATACACACATTAGCATCTATTTCAAATCACATCATCATAAATATCATCTATCACCTAACATATACATATATCAATTCATCATAATACCATCATCCATCACATCATAAAATAAAATAAAACAAAAACATAAGCAATAAACGATACACATAATGAGTCATAAAGCAAATATATCATATAAATGTGTGTATTAGGTCCATAAAGGTATAAAAATGCCCATGGGCTATATTCAGGCAAGTTAATCCAACCTCAAAAATGAATCAAAAGAACACCATAAATCAAATATAGGGTTTGAGCCCCCGACATCACCTCCTCCAATGCCACCTCTCCTTGTGGTGGTGTCATGGGGTCGAATGGTGTGAACCTGCTGGTCTCTTTGTCTGAGTTTGGATCCTCTGGATAGGACGGGCTGAAGACTGCCATGAGGTAGATCATACATTGACCTATGAACCACCTACAATGGGTGCCTCCCTAGGAATAAGCCCATGCCTCTTGAGATGCATCTGGAGAGAAGTAATATGACCAACATGCTCCTAAATCTACCCATCATACTTATCCAAAATTAACAACAGGCATAGAACCTCTGCCCCTAAACCTGTCTCTGGATCCCCCTATGGTGTAGAATGAGAAAAAAAAAATTGCATCCTAGCACCTCTACCCCCAATAGTAGCCTATAGATCCTGTATCTACGCCATGAGTTGCTCTATGGTGGTATCCCACTGTGCTATGGTAGCATCTCACTACTACACCTGGATCTTGGTCAACTAGATCTTAGTCTTGACCTCATGCAACTGTGCTCTCAGAGGAGAATCTCTTTCCTCAGGCTTGAGCTCCTCCTCATCCTCCTCAGGAACATCGAGATCCTCCACTACCACCTGCTCTCCTGGTTGGACCCATACCTTGATCTTGGCTTAAAATCTATGCTTTGTTGGATCTGCACCATCACCCCCATCATAATCCTCGTGACCTAGGCTACCAGTATCATGCCATATTCGATCCCTCCACCACTGAGTGTATGCCTCTGTAATACCACCAATGACTCCTAGGTCAATTGATGGGGTATCCTCCTCATATGAGAACTCTATAATATTTCATAGGGGTAGGTACTTCTTTGTTGTGAGGTGCCTGCACAAAAATAGAATAAGAGGCACATTTTTTTGTAGCCCGTACTAATGGATAACCTGAGAGTAGAATAAATTCTCTCGGATACCAACCTTGTGGCCAAGGAGCCATCACTCATGTTGTGTCTTAGCAATAAAATTGGCTAGATCATCCCACATCGAACACTCATGATATGGGTGCCACATAACATCCTCAACCTACAGCCCAGTGAAAGTAGAAGTATAATGGGGAAGCTCCCCCGCATGAGGATGACTCTTATGCAGCTCACACTCTCGATCCCATCTAGCAATATAGCACTACATCCACTCCACCATAGTTTTTATCACAAGAGAAAGCCCTTTGGGACGATCTACCTTGATGTGCTCCCATCCCCAAACATGTAGAAGCAAGCTACAAGAAATATCGTTGTGACCTCATTGATGGATGTGGTACAACTCATCATAGCATTGAGCCAACAAAGACCTACCCCATGCATAGATGATAGTCTCCTCACTATCCAACAAGTCTTGAAACATCGCCAAAATTTTCCATAGGAACCACAAACCTAAGTAATGTGGAATCAAGATATTGTTGATAACCATTAGCAACATTGCATGCCTCATAGAGAAGACACCCTCCTCATACCACTATGAGATGGACACTCCCCCAAATTTGGTGTCCTTGAGAGCCTCCGTAGAGTACCCTATGAACACCTGAGTGAAAATAACAACCTAATTATTAGTGGCTAAAGAGACAATGGCCACTCCATCAAAGGGTATCCGAAAGATCCTGTACACATCTTTCGGCGTGATGATCATCTTATCGATAGGAAAGTGGAAAGTATTATTTTGAGGGTCCCATCAATGGACCAAATTCATAAGGTAGGCATGATCTGTGATAATGGTGGATAGTCTTGTGACATATTGTAGCCTGTGGGATTTGATCCAAGCCCAATCATCACCATCTAAGAGGGGTAGAAGTGTATTCATGAGCTTCGGGTCCCGAGCCCAAGTAGTAAGAATCTAAGCAAAAGAAAAGAAAATGAATCATAACTACAATGCATCTAAGACATAACTCACAATAAATATGAAAATGGTACAAATAATGATGGACTATCCTAATTCTAGAAAAAGGAATAGAGTTGCACCTAATCAAACAAGTCAAAATTAAAAAAAAAAATACTAAATCAACCCAGAAAATCTCAAAAAAATAAATTGTTTTACTAAGTGTTCTTGGCCGCTATCACCTACAATGGCCAAAAATCGCCTGCTAAAGCTGACAGTGGCCAAGCCCCAATGGTCAATTTTCTGACCTTTGGGATTCAAATTTGTCGTTGCCAGTGGCAGTGGCCAAGTTGCAGGCCTTCCTACCCATTCTAATTGATAGTAGCCAATGGGTGGCAAGGCAGACGCATCGACCCTAGAATAGAAAATACGAAAAAAATATAACAAAAACAACAAGACAAAATGGGGACAAGCCCACCACATAAAAACCTAAACTAAGCCTAGCTACGAGTTTTGATTCATTGCCAACAAGCTTAATGAGGTTCAATTACCAATTACTTAATGTGGTTTAGTTTTACCCAAAACAAAAATAAACAAGCAGGGTTAAATTTTGAGGGAGTACTCAAGAAGCTCCAGCTCCTCCACCTGAAGACGCTTCACCCCATGCAACCATGATCTTCCAAGTCATAGAAATGCTCCAAATCACAAAAGTCACTTTCACCTCAAAGCTCAAGAAAACAAATTGATAATTGGCAAAGTGAAAAGACAAAACCCTAGGTTGAATTTTATATTGCCTTGGCCACTGCTGATGTCAACAACCCGCATCGCTTGACTGCTAAGGACTAGAGCGGCCAAGGCCAGGCCTTTGGTGGCCACTAGACCTAACAGTGATTGATATCCTAGATAAAAACAACCATAGCCCCTACATGAGAAGGAACAAAAAAATTCAAATAATCACATTTTGAAGACTTCTAGTCATCATAATGACCAAAATAACATAAAAATCACATAAAAATAAATTCTTGAGTAGGCCTCGTATCTAGTCACTTACTCTATCAACTTAGCAATTTCAGTGACTTGCACTGCATGTAATTCAGAAAGACAAGTAAGTCATCATAAGGCTACTTGGGGAAAAAACATTCATTTTGGAATCATGATGTATCACTTCAAACCCAAAAAAGACTAATATGGTCGGACTGCTCCACGGGTGCAATAGGATCATCCCGATTCCCTTGTGACATCAAAAGAACTAAGCCAAAATGATGCAATATGAGCATAAACAAAATCACTCATCCTAACTACCTAAGAAGGCTATTGATGTATGGATCGCTCCTCAGGATAGGGATGGAAGGTTATCATAAACAATTGGAATCACACTTGGATGTGGGTTTGCCCATTGAAGAAACAAATGCTAGAAAGGAACTAGATTAGTCATATTGGTCAAGCAACTTGTCACTTCATTCATTGTCATTTCTTCACCAATTCGTTGAGTGAAGAGGTAGTTCAAATTTTTAAAATAATCATAATTAAAATCAACAAAAGATCACTTGATCATAACAAAATAATACTTGTCCCATGAATAATTGCATACAAAAATCACATAATTTCCCTTATTTTTTGGGAATGTAAGCAGACATGATATCTTCAATTGTAGCTCTCCTACCAATCGAAACTATTGTAGTAGCTGAAGCTACCCAATTGAGTTTGAGGAATGAGTGCAATTTAACATATCCAAGCCACTAAGCTAAGTCCTTCAAAAATTGAGGCAATAATTCAAATGGTGTGTGCCATATTGCATTATTTTTCCAACCAACATTGATCATACCACTGATCACCATACACCCTATAAATATATCTTTCTATGTTTTTGCTTAGCGTTGTGTTTTCCACACAACGCATCACAAAAAGGGCATCTATAGACACCTAAAACATGTCATGTTTAGGGGAGTGTAACATAGTTGTGGATTATTCCCTATGGGGAGGTGTTTTCCAAAGGTCAGAATGATCCCTAGATAGATATTTATTCCAACTACCAAATCAAAAAATCTTCCAATTACCCAAACTACCCATGTATGAACTGTCGATCTCTTGTACGGTCTTTAACATATACACTATACAATATCAAATCATACATTGACCAATATGGTATGATATTGCACTCATAAAAACTGATAGATTTTGTTTTGGAGGCTGTTGTGCATAGTTTTGTAATCGTTCAAGTCGATTACCAAAAGTGCCAAATCGGGTAAGTATCTATCGATCGCTATTTTACCAGATCGGGTAATAACTCTATGTATGATTTATACGATGTACGATATGCATGATCCAAAAGTATAGAAAGGTAGTAATTTCAATTCTCTTCTGCTCCAATCTCTCTCTAAGATGTTTTATAGAGGTTTTAACAGCCTAACAAGATGGTTCCATTCATAGACAAAACACCCAATCCGGGTTAGTGAGAGATTTCATTCAAGCAATTACGTCCAAAAATTGTACAGTTAGTCTCAATACATCCTTGTCCACATACTCATGCTTCTATATCATTCCCCATGATTCCATCAATAATAATATTCGAACAAATCTACAACAAAGCCTAGAACTAACATATAACAGTAAGAAAGGAAATTCATTCACATAATGATAATCCACTATGCATCAACCATACACAACAGGATCGTACACTATCATCCACACCGTCTATTATTTTAATTAATGGTTGTCAACTCAGTTACAATGTGGAAACTCTATCAATGTCATAGCAATAACTCAAAAATTTTACTATCTCTATACTCTAGCAACTAAGAACCAATAAGCTAGTAGCCAGACCTACAAATTCAAAAAAGGAGCCTTATATAACAGTTTCCAGTCCATTCCAAAAAGGTTCCTGATACAATCCATTATTGACAACTACCCAATTACAATTGAATATAATATTTTGGTATTTTCCTAAGTGTACACCTTAGGTTAGCAAATCCATGCGACCTTTCATCCCGAAATTACATTTTCTTTGCATCTCATTGAATTTTGGTATGCCCTGTATGATTTTCCACTGCTCTGTATGGTTTTCCACTTTAATTGTATGGTATCCTATATGATTTTCTCCCACTATACAGTTTCCCAAAATTGGAGAAAATCATCCCCAAAATTATCCAAAACTTAGCAAATCACTTCTTCTTTTTCTAGGAGGTGGATTTGCTGCCTACATCTACCCTCCCATTTACTTTAGTCAGCGTCCTCGATGACTCATTATATTTCTTTTGATGTTCTTCTAATTGAGCTACCTCAGCCTCCAAGTCCTTGACTTGGGTCTTGTATATTTCCATTTCATTCCTCAACTTGGCTGCATAGCTCCCCATCTCGACAGCTTTGGCTCTATGAAGGTTAGCCTTTTCCTCGACAGCATTCATGAAGTCCATCATTTGCTTTTATTGGTCAAAGGTACTCTTAGTCAACTTATCCTTCCAATTATCTTCTGCTCTAGCAGCTGCTTGGAGTTCCTCGTTATTTCCATCAATGTTCTCCAAGTGATGTTTGATTTCAGCTTCTAGAGCTCAAACCTGGTCTTCTTTGATCCTTACTTGAGCTTGCTTCTCAATGACCATCTCGTTGAGCTTCTTTCTATCCCTCATTAGCTCCTCTATTTGCTTGGCCTATGTATTCATTTGTTCATTCTTTTTGGCTGAGCTGACATCTGCTTATCCTTTGCTTTAAGTTGTACCTCCAAATCCTTGATCCTATCTTCTACCATCTAGGAAATCTATCACTTCTCCTCTTCAAGCATTGTAATATTGGTTTTAGACTCTACTCTAAGGCCTGATAGATCCTCCTCCAATTTATTTATTTTATCTTCTACCTCTTTTATGCTTTTCTATAGTTCTTCTTCCATTACGGTTAATTCCTTTTGAGTGGCTACAATATCTTCTACCTATGCCTCCTTGAGCTAATGGATTTTTGCCAACCCAATGCTCAGCCACTCTATCCAGTGTGTTAGGAATTTTAAATTCCTTAGGGTAATGGACACTCCCATAGTGACCCTTCTATACTCCACTTCTGCCATATTGATTGGGTAGGTTGGATGACTTACTCGATCCAAATAAATCTTTGGGTCCTTCCTATAGTTTGTAACCGTCCCTTCTGGTAAGTCTTCTCTTCCCAAAATTGTTGTTACCTCTTCCCTAGGATAACCTCCATGGATACTGTACATGGATATCAACTATATTCTTTGTTCACTTTGCACTATTCACCCATTCTATTATGTGCTCCAACTTGAGAGACACTTGTTGTTCCCACAACTTCAGTTCTCCTACATGGCCAATGTCGAATTCCATTCTTGCACTATTCATCACATGGCCTAACTAAGAAAAAAAGTGTTACACCTTATCCTCTATTCCCCATTTCTCCTCTTCCATTATAACTCTCTCGAACCATGGTATCTCCAAGAGATAACTAGATTGCATTCCTCGCCATTCTTCTTTTGTAGGAGTCCTTAGTTCTTCTTCTGTAAGGTGGCTAGAGCTTCCTCCAAGCTCTCTAAGTGCTATATCGGTGTCTATATTTTCCCGAGGTGGAGATTTTTTCTCTTTTCTCCTCCCCCTTGCTATCTAAAATATTTATGATCTCCTTCTGATATCGTTGCTCAACTTGCTCCTAAGCCTTTTTATTTCAGATGAGCCTCCCTGTGGCTCCTCTTTCTTCTCAAGAACTTCTTGTTCCTTGCCATCCACTTTTTTTTCCTCTATCATATTCTCTTCTTGGATCTATTGTGCATCCCCTACTATGAAATTCTGAGCAAAAAGTGTTTCACTTTCTTATGGCATTTCTACATCCTTTAAAACTTATTATCGACTAGAGCCTCATGATACAATCCTATACCGAATCTTATTCTTGGGCTCTGCCACTGTGGTACTTGGTCCCATTCCTGCTTCATCCTGGGTAGTGGCTACTCCATCATGCCCTAACTCAATTCCTCTAAAGAAATTAGAGGCATCCATCTTATCAAAATGAGAAAAAATCTCTAGTGAGCGTACTATTTTCTCTACCTCTGCCCAACACAACTCATCCAGCTTTGTTGATTCTAAATCTAATTCTTCCATTATTTGTACTTCTAGAGCTAGTTTACCTACCATTCCTCTCACTACCTTATTGTCCTTATTTGTATAGGGCTACTCTCCATTTATTGCTCAAGAGGCTTCTCCTACTGCATTCTTATAGATACTTGTTGTTCTAGTCACTCATTCCTGTGTCACTCACTTCTTACATATAATCTCCCTTTATTTCTCAAGAGGATTCTCCTACTGCTCAAGAGGCATCCTCCTCTGGAGAAGTGTCTTCCTAAGATTCACTCATGTGGCACTCACTCCTTGTGCATGGTTTCTCTAGAGTAACCTTACCTATGGGTATAGCTTTTATCCATCTCAATATTGTTGGTTGATCTAGCCTAATTTCTCTAGGTAGTGTCAACCTTGGGAACTACATTCTTGCTTTTGTAACTGCATTCAGAAGCAATTCTATAGCCTAAAAGGCCATCCCAAATTTCTTTGGTCACTTCGTCAATACTTCATGCATCCATCTCTCTAGATAGGTACCTCAATCATATGGGATCCCCTGGGTAATACCTTCTGCATACTGGGCCATCCACATTGGCATCTCCATTTCCATTATATCACCTGACAATCAAGCCATGACTATGTTCATTGCACAAGTCCAGTGTTCATTTTGCAATTGGTTATATTTTATTCTGCATGTTATTGCATCATAATTCTTTGCCTCTGTCAGTGATTTGAAAGTGGTCACGGTAGTCACCAGGCGGTATGCTTCAACTGGGTCTACCAATTTCTTTACTATTTCCATGCCTTCCGTTGGTACCCCAAATGTTCTCCTGAATACCTCTGTTGACACTTCCACCTTCATTGACATCTTGCCAATATTAATGTAGGTTGTCCTTGTCACTGCATTATATGCCTAAACTATCCGTAGAAGATAGTTCAAAAAAATTTCTTATGAAATAGTGGAAACTGTGCAATGACTAACACTTGTGCATTCTCAAATATCTTTCTCTAGGGATAAGACTTATTCTTCTCATCTGTCCATAATTTTCTATATGTTTCTACTCCATGCTATACAAATATCATATTGGACAATTCCACCTGGTATTCCTCCTATCCACTACTCAGGTCTTCCTACTGCTATGGTATATGCACTTCACTCCTCAATTTCCCCCTGTGAGGTATTGTCTTGGGCTATCCTTACCGCTCTATACCTCAATGGTATTCTATCCAAGTGTGCCCTCCAATGGAATTATCTCCTCCATGACCTATATCCTCCTCTCCTCCATGGATGATTACCATGCCTATTATGGGACTGAAACTGACGTCTGGAGTGATGCCATGAGTACGCCTATTTCTCGTGAAGTAGACTTGGTGATATCTCCACCCTATTTGCTGCAATCCACATCAATAGGCTTCCAAACTCCTCTATTGATAGCATTCCTTCAACATCTCACCGATTGCACAACTCTCTCCTATTCAATTAAGACCATACCAAAAATTGTACAACCCTTCGTGAAAGCTTACAATGTATGATTTTGAGTACTATGTATGGTTTTACCTTCCTTTGCTTCCTCTCAGATTGTACACCCTTTAGCAGTTTTTACCTTTTGACTCCGTCTATACTTTAATGGTCACTTTTTTTTTTGGCAAATCATACAATAATGATTTGAAACTATACAAGGTGCCAGTACTCTGTATGCTGATTATTTTTGGCTTCCATTCCCTTTAAAACTTGTACAATTTCATACATTTTCATATGATCTACTGAAAAACTACCAAAAATGGCAAAAAAGAATCACCAAATGTGTGCCCTTTTACCTGAAAATCATAAAATATACCCAAAATCGTATAATACATTTCTAATGAATCTCAATACTAAAAAATATCAATATTTTAGCCTTCGTTCACAAATATAACACCGACCCAATTGCTGGAATGACCCAATCTACCTTTCCCTGAGTTTTCTCAACAAATCCTTCACTCCTCTCCCAGCATAATTTCCCTAAATTTGACAAATTTTTGCCTATATGGTATGGTTGTACGGTATTTATTTCCCACTTCCCCCATCTCCCAACTAGTCTTTTCCATATTCTTAGCTATTTAGGGTTTCAATCTTCTCTTTTCTTGCAAATCCACCAATTTCTACCATAAATCACAGCTTCCTTCGACTTTTATCTACAATTTTTCTGCTCAAAATTTGTACAATGATGTATTCTAGTGTCTTTGGCTACAATATCTCATAAAATTTTGAATTCCCCCCTGTTGGAGAAAAAAACCCCGATTTATCTCTTCTCGGGTTACTTTTGAAGCAAAAAATAACTCCCTAGTACAAATTCGTAATGGGTATGCAATATTCAAAAATTTGGTGAAAATTTCTTGCCCATGTAGTTTCTTGTTCTCAATCGCACACTTTTCCCCTTCAATATCCTGAAAAATATTCTATTTCTTGCTTGCTTGGTAAAAAAATTGGTTAAGTCCCCTTCCTTTTAAAGCAAGTTTCCAAAAACCCCAATAAAACCCTAAAATTTAAAAATAGGCACCAATTTGCATGCAGTTTCCATTTTAACTACTAGATGACTGATAACTCAGCATTTGATTTAAATTTTTGCCTTTTCCCCCTTATTTTCCTCCAACTACTACTTTTTTGCATGCCATATTAAATGAGTTAGTTGGCAAATCATACATCGTATGATCCAGATCATACCATACGATTTGCATGACATTCCTGTCGTGTACGATTATCTGTTGTACGATTTCCCTCTTTTACTGTACGATTTCATCACTTAGAGGAATTTTTGCTTTCTTTTCCTCTGGAGAGGTTTTTGTTTCTAGTTTTCAACCTCACCCCTCTTAATTGCATCCCAAGGGATTTTCACAACCAAGGCACAATTTTTTTTCATTTTTCTTTATCTCTTTTTGTTGCATAAGGGGCTACCATTTCTGGAATTCACCCCACTTATAAACACTGTATTATTATGGCTTGTTTGGATCCTTTGGATTTCAATGATTCCAAAGGTCTACTACAACTGGCATATCTTAATTATGTAGCTTACACCACCATGTGGCCTTAAACATGCTCAAGATGAACAACATCATCAACATGATGGGTAACACCCATCTCCACCTATGATGGGGGTCAAGGGGGTGGGAACCCCCTTGTAGGATCAATGGATAGCATCCCTTGCAAGTTCAAGGGACAACGTCACTTACATATTCCCTATTGCATGATTTCCTATTGCATGATTACTTCTTGTACGATCTCACATTGTGCAATTTGACTTGAAATGGTACAATCTTTGCCCACTGTATGATTTTGCCCAACCAATGTACAATGCCCTCTTGAAAAATTATACCATCCCATTATTCCTTAGGGGATTTTGAGTGTATTATGGGTTGTTCTATTTAGGAAAAATCTTCCATAACAACATCTTCCATCAAAACATCCTCCATTTCAACATCTTCCATGTCAACATCTTCCCTGATAAAATCTTCTATGTCAACATCTTCCATGTCAACATCTTCCATGTCATACCATATTATGCATCTTTTATTACTGTGAGGAGTGTCAAAAACTACATCACTAGTGACAACCTTCCTCTTTACACCATTTTCCCTCCAAATGGTCATACAAGTTCTAATATGTCGGGTGATGTCTTCCTCACCCTCACTAAAAATGGTGGACCTCTTTGTTTGGCTGCTCTGTTAGTCATCTTAGGAGAGTCATTGCTATCACTTGAGGTGTCCCATAGAATCTCTATAGGATTCTTCCTCGAGGGTTTCTTACTTCTATTTTCATTATAATAATCAATTCAAGGTATCTTATTATGTCTCATAACTTAGTGACAAAATTCTCGTGCATCCTCACGTTGCGGCTTTCTTCATTGATGTGATGAATATTATCGTGGTCTATCATCCTG
This sequence comes from Wollemia nobilis, assembly GCA_028583015.1. Lineage (NCBI taxonomy): Eukaryota > Viridiplantae > Streptophyta > Pinopsida > Araucariales > Araucariaceae > Wollemia > Wollemia nobilis. The sequence continues at coordinate 2,065,398 of JAQPPZ010005211.1, forward strand.
AGTCCCCATATCCTGTTGCCTTGGTGTTTTACTCTCATCCTCTACACCCTCTTGCAACCCCATTGTCACTTCCTCAAGTCTTACCATCCAATCTCCATCATCGTGCACTTTCTCTTTGTCACCTGTATCTAAGATCGGTGGGTCTTCCTCCTCGTCTTCTGTCTCAATCAACAACGTCTCCAAGTCTCCTTCATATGTCAAAACTTTCTCTATCTCTGGTTTGTGTGTACTATGATCTGAGTTACTCATGTCTCCTATTTGATCAATCCTTATGGTCCTTCTTACTGGAATGTTCTCTCGTGGTTCTCTTCTCCCATGGCTTCGTGTACCGGTGTTTGTCATAAAAAATCACCTCCAGTTGTTAGTCAAATTTGAACCGTTTTAAAAAATACTAAATTCAATAAAGCTAGTGCAAAATGTAACACAATGGTGTAGTATTCCCAATGGGGAGTTTTTTTCCAAAGGTTATAATGATCCCTAGATAGAGATTTATTCCAACTACCAAATCGAACAATATTCTAGTTACCCGAACTACCCTTGTATGAATTGTTGATCTCTTGTACAGTCTTTAACACATACACTATACAATGTTAGATCATAAAGTGACCAAGATGGTATGATATTGTACTAAAAAAAATTGACAGATGCTATTTTGGAGGCTGTCATACATAGTTTTGTAATTGTTCAAGCCGATTACCAAAACTGCCAAATCGGGTAAGTTTTTATCAATCATCTATTTTACAAAATCGGGTAATAACTTTGTGTATGATTTGTACGATGTACGATACAAAAATACAAAAATGTAGTAATTGCAATTCTCTTCTGCTCTAATATCTCTTCGGGATGTTTTGTAGAGGTTTTAACAGCCTAACAAGATGGTTCCATTCATAGATAAAACTCCCAATCTAGGTTAGTAAGAGATTCCATTCAAGAAATTATGTCCATAAATCATAAAATCAGTCTCAGTACATCCTTGTCCACATCCTCATGCTTATAGATCATTCCCCATGATTCCACCAGTAACAATCTTCTCACAAAGCTGCAACAAATCTTAGAACTAACATATAACAGTAAGAAAGGAAATTCATTCACACAATGATAATCCACATTGCATCAACCATACACAACAGGACCATACAATGTCATCCAAAATGTCTATTACTATCATTAATGGTTGTCAACTCAATTACAATGTGGAAACTCTATCAATATCATAGCAATAACTTAGAAATATTACTATCTCTATACTCTATCAACTAAGAACTAGTAAGCTAGTAGCCAGACCTACAAATTCAAAAATGGGGCTTTATATAACGTTGTATAGGTCGTTCCAAAGTGGTTCCTTAGAAAATCCATTATTCACAACTGCCCAATTACAACTAAATACAATATTTTGGCATTTTTTTAAGTTTACACCTTAGGTTATCAAATCCATGTGACCTTTGCATCTCATTTAATTTTAGTACACCCTGTACGATTTTTCACTACTCTTTATGTTTTACCACTTTAGTTGTATAGTCTCCTATATTATTTTCTACCACTGTATGGTTTCACAAAACTGGAGAAAATCATCCCCAAAACTATCCAAAACTTAGCAAATCACTTATTTTTTTTGGAGGTGGATTTGCTGCCTATAGGGAGCTACTCACATAGGCCCATTCATAATATCATATGAAATAATATTGGTCTTTCCAAGCATCAAAAGTGGTTCTCACAACTCATATGGGGTACTTTAAGCCCATCCAAGCCTAGCTGCTCAAGACTAGAGTGACCAGACCTTAGCCGCTCAAGACTAGAGCAATCAGATCGTAGCCACTACAAACAACATTAGCCAAATCTTAGCTACTGCAAACGACAGTGGATAAGCCATAAAAAGTATTTTTTCAATAGATAATCCCAATAACGGGTGAAAGTGGTAGTATGCATGCAATAAAGGTGAATGGGAATAACTTTACATTCCCTTTCATGACTAGTTCACATAGGAGACTTGATTTTGCTTTTAGACTTTAGTTAACTGGTCTTTAAACATAGAAAAGACAAAAATCTTCTCATGATAACCTTCACTAAGCATGAGGGATTCAGTCCTAGAGCTTGAGCATAGACCTAGGGTTTCACACACTTTAAAAGGTGCAATCCTAAGAGCACCAAAGAGGAGATACACTTGATCAAGGATGAAACTTTGATCAATAATGAGAGAGATGATTATTCTAGAGCACCGGGAGAAATTTATGAGATATTGAGGAGAGATTTTCAAGATATGAAGAGTTCCCCTTGGGGATCAACTCTACAACAAATCCTTATCATATTGGAGAGTCCACTTGAGGGTTTTCCACATACAAGATATTCAATGTATTGAGCAAAGAAACCATCATTTCAACATCGGATACAAGCTTAGATCCATAGCCTTGAGGAAAAGAGGACAAGATTCACTTTAGTGGCCACTGTAATTGGACAGTGGCCCGTAGGCCTAGCTTAGGTTTTTAGACGTTCATTTCATTATTCTATTTAGCATATCATTATCATAGCATTATTTCATTCATTTGTATTCATAGCATCGATTTAATTTGCACTTTCTTTCATTTGATATATTCATTACTAACAACCTCATCCAGGGAGGCATTCTTAAACATCTAAGCATGTGTTGTTGTTTCATTTCTTATAGGGCCACAGGTTCATCGGACAAAATCTATAACATACGAGAGCAAAAGGGATCCCTCTAGGAAATAGACCTGGAGAAGGAGGCATATGTAAGCCCTCATATATTTTTGTGTGCAGAACTAGGAAGCTTGTGATAGCACACCACCCCTTTATGAGGGGACATTTTACCCACTTGTAACCTTATTGTATCAAAATGGGTATCCCTAAGAGGGACCGACATGTAACCAGTTTTTAATACAAATAAAGAGATATACCTTTGTTACTTCCATGTTATATGATTTTTCATGGTCTTTCATTTCATTTTGGGTTTAACACATTGCAAGTAGAGTAAGAGCAGTGTGTGCACCCCGGGGTTGCTACAACTTCCTTCTCTATCTTAGATTCTTTACCTCATTTGGGCCCATGGAGGGGAAGAAGGTTTCCTTCTAGCTTGTGGATATGTTCAAGATTACTTATTTGAGCATATCTAAGACAAAGGATCCCATGACCTCTAGTATCCTATTATCCTTTGGATTCTCATCTTGGTACTAGGACTTGATGAATATTGTTGCCTCTACCTCCATGAAATCTTTTTTCTCTTCCTAGATTGGTTTAATCTAGTGAGAAATAGTGTTTAGCTGGGTAGGCAAGGATTTAGGCATATCAATATGGACAATTGAGATTTATTTTTCCCTTTCCATGAACTCATTTATGAATAATTCAGTGAGTTGATCCTATTCTATAATTGTGGGAGGAGGGAATAAAACCCCTTATAAGCCTTTTTTGGAAGGAAGTCACCAACAACCTCAAGGACATGCTCTACTTTGTGATGTACAATTTGTAAAAACAGACCATATCTTACATATGTTCTTGTAGGGTTGATAATCCTTCACCATTATAATATAAAATATTTTATAGTAAGGATGTCAGATAGTCATACCAAATATATGGTGGCATCAAAGGTTGTAAGGGGCTTCTTTTATTCCATGCTAAGAAATTCATGAGCTTGAAAAAATTAATGATTTGACATGTTGCCTCCATAGTGAAGCTTTCATGATCCTTTTGGATCCTTTGAATTATAGTAGAGTCACTATGTGAATTCAACTTCTTGCTTCTAGAAATAAAAGAGATAAAGGTCTTCACCCGAACCTTGGTATGGTAACTTCAACAATGAATTCTCCTATTGTTTATTCTTGGATCAAATTTTATAGGTGAGAAAGAGGTACTTTAGCAAGCAAGAATAGACTAAGACTGTCACCAAGTCTCAATCATACTCCTTGTTATAATTTTTGTACCAATGATGTGTCATCAAGATCCCACTAGATGTGCCATTAAACTATTGTCATCTTTGATTATTCCTACCCAAGAAAATCATACCTCAGATTCGAGTGACATAGTGGGCCACAACCAATATCATGGGGTTTGGTTCAATCAGGGGCCTCTAAGAGTTTTTACAAGGTTAACTCCTTATTAATATGTGTTCTTCAATGCATTGCTACTATACTAAAGGGAAAGTGGATACAAGAAAGTAAGAAAACTCAAAAAATAAAAGGAAAATAGAGCAATGTGTGAGGATATTCGTTAATATTTTCTTGCAAAAATGGACCTATATACTATGTTCCAATAGTGAACACTTTCTCTCCCCGATATAGTGAAGATAAATCAAGATATACCAATTATATGCTTATATGAGCAGGTGGGTCCCAAAGGATATCCAAGATAATAAGTGATTTTATCAAAAAATAGACACAAGCCCCTCACACATACAGTTAGCACACTTGATATTCATGTAAAATATTACAAACACACATACATATACATCCATGGTTTTGCAGGTAAAGGCCAAAAAATAGACACAAACTTCCATGTATATATAGATGCAGGTTAAATTTTACATAGATTATGCCAAAAGCAAAGGTTAAAAATTTCCCACAAGCCACTAAAAAACCACAACTATTTTTTACTAAGATAAATGAAAGGAAAACCTATAAATGCATAGAAGTGCAAATTTATCGCTCCTTTACAAAGCTAAAACTAATGCTATTTACAAATTTACAAGGGAGGGTTTTCCCTTAAAAATTGATATAGATATCTCTAGGTGGTTGCCATTTTATATACTTATTCAAGTCCTTTTCTAATTGTTTGTTCCTCCGAGCCCTTGGATGAGTAGCTAGTATTTTAATTCTCATTTACCCACTTTATACATATTCCCATCAAGTAGGTGTAGAATATTGCTTTAATTTAATTTTTTGGATCTTCGAATTGCTTCTATCATGGATCCATGCTACTATTGTCCTTTCTTAGAGATACGAGATATATTTTGCATAAAGGACAATATTTATCAAAAAATGTGTATTTTATTGATTTGATATTTGAGGCATTGGCATTTTTTTCTTCAAGATTTTTCATCATCCTTCGAGACTACTTGTCTTCAGATCATAAAAACTTTCTACCTTCATTAGAAATATTAATTTCAACCTTCTATCCATTTCTTAGGAACCTATGAGATTTAAAATTTTCTTACTTATAAGGTCTAGCCCCTTGTTTGATTAGGCATTTATGATCAGGTCTTTCTTCATGTGTTTTGTGACTCAAACTTTCACTTTCAAAAGGTGTAGTGATTTATCACTACAGTTACAAACATAATGCTCATAGGATTACATAGAGGATATCCATAGGCTTACACATAGTATGTTGTAAGCTTACATACATAATTCTGATAGGCTTACATCGAGGTTTACCATAGGATTATATTATCACTATCTATCTTTTCCAATAATGTCAAATTGTTGATATTCCAACAATTCTATGGGTTGAAATGATCCTATTAAATTCATTAAGAAAGATATCATAAAGTGCAAAAAATATGGACATATACAAACTTCAATTTAATTTATAATAAGCCTATGAGGAATTACTTTAAATGAAAATAATATAAATTTTTGAATGTAAAATGAAATTTTATTATAAAATTTGAACACCGGGTTATAATTAATTTATCCAAAAAATAACACATATTGTACTTCAATTTACTCTTTCCAAACTAGAAAAAGTAAAACATCAAATATGTTACCTTCATATGAATAATATTCTTGTATCTAATTTGATGGATTTTTAAAATAAGATCCTTAATAAAATATTAGAGAAAACCAATATAAAAATTATGGGAAAATATCAAAGATCCAAAAGATTCAAAAAATAAATGAAGATTCAAATATTCTAGAATGTAATATTCCTTACAACACTAATATATATCAAGTGGTTCTACCTCAAAATTTTAATGACCTCTTAACTAATCTTATACAATCAAAATAAAATGTGAAAATTACTCCATATATTTTAAGCTCCCATGGACCTTCCCAATAATCACTTATATGTGTTCAATTTGAGAGGAATCATAATGCCATAAGTAAATTTAAATCCCTCACCCGATCATTATATCTCTCTTTAACATATAATGTATCCTATCACCTAATCATAATATGTTATCTTTAACCATTATTAAACATCACGTAGTTCTATTAAACTACACCAAGCATATCCTAAGTGTAATAAAATTATTTTACTTTTTTCTAATTAGTTACATCTTAAAATAAATAATAAGTCAATATAAGTTCTTACTTATGATAAGAAAGGAAATCCTTCTATAAATGATATATAATTTACATAATTTAGGAGATAACAATATCTAACAATTTTAAAATACACTCACTCCAATCCAATTTAAATAAGTATTCTCCTAAATCTATCACATATCATATAAATATGTGATCTTATTTATGGCATTCCAAATACCTACCTTGGGATGCTAACCTAAGTAAGGAATCATATTCTCTAAAATTGTATTCCTTCATTCTATTATATATGTCAAGGTTTATTGAAACTAAACTTTAGGATATTTAATAGAATTGCAAACTACCAAGTATTATTTTCCCATCATCATACCATTATTATTCTATTTCAACATATCTTATTCCCAAAGTGTATTTTCTATTTGTCCATTTGAAAGTGTTAGATATATTATATTATTTGGTAATATTAAAGTAACTTTCTGTACTATTTTAGATATTAGTTTAGAAGTGTGTTTATATATATATATATATATATATATATATATATATATATATATATATATATATATATATATATTGTCTATGTCAATGCGTGAGGAGTGTCCATGTGTTATGTAATAAAATGTGTAGTTTGAGGTTTGATTTATGTGAGGGCAAATTGTCAAGTGAGTGAGCGAATATTCATAGGTGTTAGGTGTCAAATATGTAAGTTAATAATCACATGAGATGTAGCAAAATATCAAGTGAAGAGTCAAGATATTTTTTCATAATGTGAGGAATGTGAAATGATGCATCTCTTGGATTTCTAAGGAGAGCAATAATTAGAGTATTGAAGAGTCATTTTTAAGGTTATATAATGGAAAAAAATCTCCATACATTGTAAGAATTAATTGAATATCAAAGATTGAAATCTTATAATTTTTGATGATTTATGAATATATTATTGAGATTTCTTATTGTGAAATATCATGCTATTCTATTAATGCAATTTATGTGATTTATATTAGATCCTAGGATATTGACCTATGAGATTATCTAGCTAAATTTCCATTAGTGACATTAGATACACAATGAGTGAAGACATTATAAGATATTGAAGATATTGAATGAAGGATTTTTGGAGAATTATTGTAGAGGAAAATTTATTGTAAGAATATTGAAGAATTAGAGAAAGATTGCAAAGGATAAGTTGTAAGAAGAATATTGAAGAGATTAAAGATTTTGAAAAGAGTGAAGATATTACTATGTGAAGAAGATATTGAGTCTAATATGATTGAGGATTTGATGCAGAGATTTATGAAGATAGAATATACTCAAGGTAATATTAATAAGTGATAGATGACTAATAAATTTATATTGAATACTACTATGTTGAATATGAATAGACTAGAACATTGAAGATGTTGAATTATGTTGAAGATGTACATGGAGATTGCTATGAAAAGGAGGACGTTGGTTGATAGTGAAGATATCATGTTGAAAAATTTTGAAGTAGAGGAATTTAATGAATCTTGGAGAGACTTGAATTACCTATGAGCACTTGCAAAAAAAAAAGTCCTTGCAAAAAACAAAGTCTATGTTTGAGTGAGATAAAATGACTATGGAAAGAAGGATTTGTTTCCATGTAAAAATCCACCAAAACTAACCTAAGAGAGATACATTATTTTCACAAGGTTCACAAAAGGAGTCCTAATATTTTATAGCATTCATGATGCTTAACCACATTTTGAATTTAATATCGCTATAGATGACACTCAAGTGGATAGAAGTGGTCAAAATCCCATATTTATGGGGTTCACCTTACTAAACCTCAATGTTTATAAGGACACCAATGTGGTCTCCCCACATTTCCCATAGCCTCTTTGGTATAGTATAATTTGACCACAACATAGGGATTATCCTTTAAGACCCATAACACTTAAAGGTAAATTCCTATTCCCTAACCCTTCCATAAGTCCATCTATGTAGGTTATTCTAACGTAAAGCATTAATTTAGACACCTATTTCCTAACCCATAATTAATTTAGAAAATAATTTCAACATAATACAAGCATTAAAAGATCATATCTCTAAATTAAAACATGATTGAATTAATCATATTCCCACATCTAACATAAATCTAACATAAACATCTATTTACTCAAAATTGGTAAAGCAAGCTTAAAATATAACATAAATCTAACTTATAATTTCATAAAGAAAACATCTTCAAAAGATATCACCACTAGCTCATTATTTCATTTTCTAAAAAGGCAAATATTCCATACATTTACATGGAGACTTTCAAGCCTTTTCAACACAAGAATATAACCAAGTGTTACACAACACTGTTTCCACTTACATAACAACTTCTCATTCCCAAATACGCTAGAGAAAGTCTGCCCAAGTGGCCCTTGCACCACCTTCTTTTCACAATATTATTCATGAAGGAAATCTCCCATGGAATTTATGAAAACTTTAGGAATTATGACAACTCTTAATGCAATGCAACTTAACATACTCTATGTATAAATGCAAGCAATCTTGCCAAAATACATCTCAAGCAATAAAGGAGAGAATCTTATACTTCTCTCTATAATGGTTTGCCTACCTACTCAAGTATTAAGAAACCATTATAATCTAATCAACACCTAAGTTATTTTATTTATAAACCCAAAACCTATTTTCCAACCAAGCATTTCAAATAAATATAATTGGTTACTTTTTCTTTTTGTATATAAAGATTCAATACAAAATAAAAATTTCTTTTAATAGAAATAAAAATCTATTCTCTTTTCACAAAATATTTCAATATATTTTAAGTAAAATAATTCATAAAATAATCCATTTCTTATTTTATTTTATTTTTAAAAAACAACACATAAAATTAACTCATTTCCCTTTAGCTACCAGATCTCATAAAACAAGTTATTATTATAATTTACCAAAGGAGACTGGAATAATCAACCATAAAAATCATTAAAATATTTCTATAGCTAAAGTAAAAAAAATAAGGAATATAAGAATACCCCAATTCCCTTAAAAAGGTGTAAGATTTTACAAAGTCACTAATAATCCAAACAAATCATAGAGAAGCTATAAAGTTAGCCATATGCCAACACAAAATGGAAGTTAGAAAAAAAGTTTGGTAGCAAATGAAACAAACAATAGCAACCACCCAGGTTCCAAAGTAAGTCAATGCTTTAAAAACTAAGGCTCCTCACCAAAAAAAACTCCAAGGCACTCAAAAGAAAGAAAAACAAGATGAGTAACATAGAGCAACACACACAAAGTGCAAGTGCCCTCCACTAAGCTAACATCGAGTTTAAGCATCACATGACTGGGATACAATGAAAACACTACCAATTCAAAGTCTATCATGTCACCAAAGGAAGAGTTCCAACAATAGACAATGGTAGAAAATGGGAGAACAACCAACAAAGAAGAAAAAAAAAAACATCCAAACATCCCAGACCAGCTAGGACAAAGAAATCTCAAACTAGACGAGCCATTCCAAATGACTATCAAAGCCAAATGTACCAGACTTGACCAAAACAAAACCATGAAAGCAAATTATAAATTGAGCAACAAATAATAAGAGCTCAAGAAAATTATCAAACTCTAAACATTGCAATCGAAGATAAATACCTTGGCTTGGATGTTATCTTCAATGCTATTCCCTTTAGCCTATTCTTCCTCCCTTATGTTGTTGTGCTAAAAACTCCATTAACCCCCTCCAAAATTCCAAAAACCACCCTCTTAAATAGTTTCTATCATTCTCCAAGCATTAAAATATCTTTCCATGATCTTCGATTGAGTTGCCCACCCTCCATGATGCCCATCTTGTAACGTCCTCTTGGAGAACATTCAAAAGCACACTTTAGACCATAAATCAAAGCATAATTTAATCAAAGGTTTACACCTAGAATAATTTGTTCTTTATTTACTAATATTTTCTTAATGTTAGCCCACAATAAGAAATTTAAAAAATTATTAAGAGAAACCTTTTTAAAGAAACTATAAGCAATTAATCTAATAATTCAACCATAACATTACTTCTAACAATAATGTACTTGGATTAATTACTTATCAAATAATATCAATTGTTAATATTAATTATTAACATTTATATTAATGTTTCAAGTATTAATATTACTAGATATATTAATACTTCATTGGATTAATCCATCAAATCTATGCTTCCAAAACTTAAGAAAAATAAGGACTTCTCAAATTCATACTACACCACATTGGTTTATCCTTAAGTAGGTAGCTTTATAACATAACCAAAATGTTATTGCCTACCTACTAAGGATGACTCTACCAAATATCATGGTACAATGTGTATTCAAACAAAAAACATATATGTAATGCATCTAAATGAAGGGTATCCATTTACCCTTTAACTATTGATGAACAAGTCATTCATCATTTTCAAAATTTATCTCTCATATTTGGTGGTTGTCCCATACAAATACACCTATGAGAGTACATGGTCCTACTGTAGATACCTAAAACATGTCATTTTTAGGAGACTACTTATATGGGCACCTTTGCAGACCATATGAATGATCTTGGAACCTCCTAAGGCTAAGCAGTGGTTTTAACCACTCATTTTAGGCATCCTAGGCCTATTCAGCCTTAGCCATTGATGACATCAGCAAATAATATCTCAACCATGGTTGAAAACCATGGTTAGGGTCCTAGCCATGCTAAGAAATAATAGCTAGCCTTGTAACTATCTTGGCCTCCCAAGCCAAGACAAATTGGTTGTTCCAATGACATTTACAACCAATTCAAGCGGTTATGGATTGTGAATCCTCTAGAAGGTTCCATCCAATTGCCCCTAGCCTAGAATTTTTTATCTTGGCTTACCTGTGAATACAATATTGGAATTGGTATTGGGAAGTATATTTATAGACCCCTCAAAGAGGCCAAAAGGATATGAAATTTATTGTAGTGAAGCCCTACCGAACTGGAGAGCCAATTGCAACCTTTGAAGAGTATAGAGATGTTGCCTAATTCTAGTTTGACACCTACCTTTGTAAAAATGGATATTCCAAAGGATTGAGAAGAAAAAATCACCATTATATACCAATCTAGCATGAATTCAAATGAAATCAACCAATAATTTGTGTATGGACATGAAGGTGACCCTTGACCATTAATTTCACATAGTATTTGAGCATTTGCTATCCTTGGTTTCGATAGAAAGAAGACTTGGCCTGTGGTTTCTATTGTCAATAGTGGCCCACATGAATAGCTAAGGTTTTCAACCATAAATAAAAGAGCCAACTACTTTGAGAACCCACGACAAGGGTTTGATGCCCTCATTTACCTATTTTAGCCTTAAATTTCCCTTTCTTATTAAGCATTTAGGTTAATCTAACATACATTCATCTTATTTCAGTAATTTCTATGGTTAATTACCATTTTCATAGGTATATTTACCTTCATTTGTGTCATTCATGATTTATTTCATAATATTACATAAACTAGCTTCTTTTATGCTTTAAACTTCAGATCACATGCAAGATTAGCTATCTTTACATATTTCAAGTTATGCTTTGTGATTATTTGTCTATTTCATAAGAATATTTAAATTTTTATGCATATTTCAAGTATTTTCTTCATATATTGCATTTCTTTGATAATATCCTCATCATGAGAGGCTTCATTTGCATTTGATATGTTTTGTTATTTCTTGTACGTAGGTGATAGATCCTTCAAAGCTGCAAAAAATTATTCAATAGAATTCCTCTTGATAATGGATAAGGAGGCATCCTAGTAAGCCCTCATGCAAATGTGGTGGAGACCTAAGGATCCCTTAGAGTATATCACCCCCATTTAGGGGATTTAACACCATTGTAAACATGTATCATTTGGTATCCCTAAGAGGGACATATATGTAATCCATTTTATCATTGATTAATACAAAGGAGGCTCACTTTATTTCAAATTTGGTTTCATATATGTGTTTTATTTAAATTGGCTTATCATGTTGCAATAGTGTTGGATATATGCTCTTTAAGCCTCTCTACAATGGTGATCACAGTAGAAACCCTAAAATTTACATTACTTTTTCTTATTTCCTCTATTTTTTGTGTGCAGGTACCAGTTTCGTTTGACAGCCATGACTCATAGTCTCAACCATGGTCAATAGTAGTGGATAGCATCCTATCTACATTGTGCAACATCAACTAGTAGAAAACTAAGCAAATATAGTAAGAAACCTGTCTCTTCATTAGATGAGGATTTCCAGGTCTGTATCATATTCTGTATTTTTCATTCTTTTTGTGTTTTCTCTCCATTAGGCTTTAATTAGGCTACCTAGAAAAATTTAAGGGAAAATACATGAAAAATATTTATCTGATGTTAGTCATGGCTAAAAATAGTAGCCAGCCCAATTAGCTAATGTTGTCAATAGGGGCTAATATATTAACTACTTTTCTATCTAGCAACCGAGTCTATTGTCTTCTTTACAAAAGAACAACTAGTGTTAAAACTATGTGTGAGGGTTTTGCTTGCTTGGGGCCTATACAAAGGCCAATATTATTCAATTTTGCATTTCATTATCTGAAGTAAAAAATCATTTAGCATTACATATTTATGAAAATAAAACATCCTTTTTCTAGGCATGTAAGAAATGATCATGAGTGCTCTTTGATGCATTTTTACTTTATGTGGAATTAAAAAGAACCCACAAACACACAACGTTTCACTTAAACATCAATGGCATTGGGCTCTCACATCCAAATCGTTGATAGAGACCAACAATGGATGTCACTACCACTTGGTTGGCTTGTTTGACATTGTACTATCAAGACCCAACCATGGCCAAGGCTAATTCAAGAGTTGTTCTATCCATGAAAAATGGCATGCACTCCTATTTGGAGGGGTGTATCGCTGATCATGGTATGCTAGGTGAGAATCGGTAGTACCTATGCTCCTTGTATGATTATGGATTTTATCTCCATATCTCAAGGGAAATACTACCTGGATGTCATTACTGGGTCATGTCATTGTGAGTATATAGGTGAAAACCTTTAAACTATCTAAGAATATCATCAACAAATTGCAAAACATTATGATATTTAGATTATATACTCAACGAACCAAAACACACTAAACAGTTTTAGGATACACAAAGAAATTTTAAAAAGAGATAAACTTCCTTGTATACTTTGTATTATCTAAAAATTACATATGAGATAAGTTCACATCATGGTTAACACATGGAGAGGCCACCCTCGATACACAACCAAGGTGGATACCGAAGCTCCAAACCACACACAAAATAACAAGCTTGAACCTCCTACATATAATATTTTGGAACATCGTTTGGTCAACATCAAAGGTGATAACTCGACACATGGGGGTTAGCATCAGAATACCCTAGTTAGAGGATGGAATATGCATTCCTCACATGATAGAACTAAGGGTGGCTCAAGGCCCCCATCATAAAATGATAGGTATATATAAGATCCACCAAATTGGGGGTAAGAGTATAGGGCCGCATCAGAATGTGGACCCCTAAGGACTCCAAATAAAAAATAACCTGGAAATTTCACAATAGGTATTTCTACTATTGGATTTAATGGCATACCTTCCAATGAACCTTGGAAGACTAGTCAACTCAATGGACTAGACCAAGTTTTAGGAATACTAGGGTATAGGACCTCTACTGCTCACTCTCTCTCAGAGAGATCATGCAATGAGAACATACAAAGGCATACCCATGACCTGGGAGAATGCTCAAAGTTCTCCCATAGCACATGCACCCCATTTATGCATGTAGGCACAAAGCATAGACTGCAACACAACACAAATACCATATACAAAAAAAAAGGCAAGAGTGTGGAAAATAAATCAATTGGAGTTCATATTAATAAGGCCCCTCATACAAAGCTACAAATTTAGAGGTCTCACACAACCAATATAATAAATTGATCACATAGGTTGGCTTCAAAATAAAGACAACACATATTCCAAGACCAGTTAGAAGATGTGTGTATAGAGTGTGAGCACCTCAAGCATGAGGACTCTCAACATCAAAAGTTGCTTAGGTAATATTTATATGAGCAACACCTGCTAGAACAATGTATCCTTGATTAAAATGAGTGTGAAGAGAGAGGATAGACTATATTGTGCTAATCTACCTCCTTGTAGTGAGTATAGGGAGCACAACAAAAGATGTGCAGCTATAATTATGCCCTAAACAAGTTGAGAACTATACTCATCGTACGACCCAGCATACGCAACAATGTTAAGCACTAGAACAACATGGATATACCCAATACAAAATATTAGATGGATATGGGCAAGATTAAAAATATCCTAAAATATCCCTTGTAGATGTGGATGACGAGCCCAATCCTCCACCTTGACCTAAAAATAATCTACCTTCGATATCTCCATAATGACCCCTTAGAGAAGAGGAATTTTTATCTTCTCAAGTGTATAAAGCCTTGGCTAAAAAGGTAAGAGCTATTGAGAAACAGGGAATGGCTTATCAAAAGCCTACCCTAAATAAAATTCACAATGATACTTTATGTCCCTCAAATCCTATATCAACATATCTTGATCATTTCGAGATGCATAAGCTAAATAAATTCTAGGGTGATGAAGACGCACAATAGCATGTGATGAGATTCATGAATTTGTGCTTCCAGATTTAAAGTAATGATTTCTTGTTACTGAGAACTTTCATAATGACCCTTTTAGGCCTATCCCTAGAATTTTTTAACTAATTGAAAAGATATAACATCACCAACATTGAACAACTAGCAAATGCATTTATTGAATGCTTCTCTTTTAGCATCAAGAAGAAAACAAATTTGTCTAACTTGGCTATTTTAAAGCAATATGATGATCCAGTCATGGAATTTGGTAATATATGGAAGAAGCTAATGTCTAAGCTACCATTATCCATCCCCACTACTAAATTGATGTGAATTTTTACCAAGAGCTACACAAAACACATCTCATTATCATTACAATTGTAGCAATACCAAACATTTGAAGAGGCTTTGGCACAAGCCAAGGTCATAAAGGATATCAAGTTAAAATAAGGTGACTTGTTTTTATGTGAATCAAGTTGTGTTAAACCTTTAGAAGGGGGATAAGGTCCAACAACTGAAAAACTATCAAACTCAATATCCCCCTATGCAATATAATCAGTGCAACAACAAAAAGTAGGGCAAGGACAAATAACGTCATCCACATAACCAATTTATTCCATTAGCTAAGACTATGACATTTATATTCAATCAATTATGTGAGTCCAAGGCTATAAAATTGCCCAAATTTCAATTTCTCGATCCTAATCACCCTAAATTGAAAGGATATAGGGATGATCATTACTGCCCATACTACATATAAAAGGATATGATATCGAAGTGTGCCATAGTTTCAACTATGTGGCACATAATATGATGATAGGAATGAGTTGATCATTGAAAATCCTCTATCTTTGGATAACAAGAATATGTAAATATTCAAAAATCCCTTATCGAACCATGAGTCACTGAGAAACAATGTCGAACAAGTCAATCAAGTGTGGATTGATCCGCCCATGCAAGGATTTATTGGCATGGTGAATGTGGTCACCAAAAATAGGAGGTATAACCAACTAGACCCTCCTCCAGCACAAATTTAGATTTAGGCTATGCCTCAATAGAGGCCAATGCAAAATTCCTTGCCAGTTCCACCAAAAAGACCAATGGTGACAATAAGGAATAGGCTCATTCAAATTATACGAATGGCTTTCGAAAAACTATCAATATATGAGATAATACAACAGTCTCCTAGGCATAGGGAGATGCTAATGGACATATTAAGGTCCATATAAGTACAACCCCAAGATCTTGAAGCTTTTACCAATTTTGTGGGGCATGTGTAGCAGTGCTAGGAACCTATGATCCAATTCTATGATCATGAAATTAAAATAGTTTCCACTACAATATCATAAGTATTGCTTCACATCATCGTATGTGTAAACTACACTCTATTCAAGTGTGTGTTGATTGTTATAGGATCATAGATCAACATAATTACCACGAAGGCCTTGGAACATCTAAAATTACCCAAATCACATAGCGTACCCTCAACTTTCACACTATGAGCATTCAACAATGCATTATGCTCGACAATAGACACTATAATCCTTCCTATTCAAGTTGGACTGAAAACCATCTCTGTGATGTGTCACATGATTGAGGGTGCTATGTAATACAATATTATCTTAGGCTAGACATGGATAATATAAATGCAATGCATCCCATCGATCTTGCACCAATGTATCAAATATGTACATGAGGGACAAGTGCATGTGGTGCCTTCGAATGATAAGCCATTTAAGTATGTTAATCAGGTGGATTTGTCAAGATATTTCACCCTCTTATCTGTGCATCTAGATATTAGACCTACATTGTCTATCAGACATCCAATTTATAAATTTAAGGAAGTGTACACTGGTCCTTCAACATCGACACCACGACTAACTTCAAATACAACAACTACTTCTATGAAGCCTAAAACATTGACAAGACTTAGAAATGACCAGAAGATGAAGGTAGTGTTGGGTAAAAAATATTCTAAAAAAATCCCCAACATAGCAATTTTTGAGATCCTAAATCCCACAAAGGAGAGAAACTCATAAAATATAGTCGAGGAGGTACCTCAACCTACCTTGCTTGTGTCTTCAACAACGTCATATGCACCACATGTGACAATTCATTTAGTTAACCCTGGTCTAGCTGAATACCTGGTGTATAATATAAAATTTATGCCAATAATAGAATCTACATAGGATATAGGTAGGCCTCAAGCCCATCGCTTTCCTATTAGGATAATGGTACCATTAGGGGTGCCACCTAATAAGACTAACTTCATCTATGGAGGTTTAAGTCAAATTGCAGACCATTCACCTATAGAATAAGATGATGATGAACCATTTGTTGTAAACATTCATTATCTATATAACCCAAAGTTTGCCCTTCATTATTTTTATTGTTACCATTGGCATGGTTACGGTTTGGGTTTATTTGAATAAGAGCATCAAACCTCGTATCAATCATGTTATCATCTACTGCCTAATAGGTTTGGATTGGGATGTGATGTAGGTAGTCACGATGAGTTATTAGCTATATATTTCAATATCCTAAAACTAAGCATGGTGGAGGATGTTTATTGGAACCTAAATCATCCTAACCCTTTATAGTCTCGAAGGAGTAACTGGCCAATGACCATGGTTGCCATAGAACCACCCTTGGTCTATCATGATAACATTTCATTAGAGGCTAGTTTAGATGATATTATAGAAATTGATTGGCTTGTTAGAAACCATATGAATGCTGATGACACTAGCATTGAACCCTAGAATTTTGGTACAACCATAGAAGCTAAATCAAAAGCCATTTTTGAGGAAGGTGAATCAGAATCCATCTTGGAGAGAGGTGGACCAAAATGCAATTATGAAAAGATGATGGTGAAAATTTCTTAGAGGATGAGGAATATGAGGATAAGATAGAGATGGCCTATCTAGGATCTCACCATTTGCATCATCTTAGGGAACCTATTGATATGAAATCCATTTATCATGAGGTATTCCTAGGTCAACCTATTTAAATAAGGCCAGTAAATCTGGAAGAGATATATCATATGGATTTTCTTGGTTCTTCCAATTTAATATAATTGCTTCCCCTTGAGTATCCAATTTTTATGTCTGTTCCAAGAGTAGACCCAGTAATCTTCATTTCACCTGAGCCACATCTAGTGTAGGGGGAGAAATCTAAGTATAGAGTGTTGCATCCACTTGGTCATGTATATTCCTTCCATTCCATCAACATGGTCTCCATTGATTTGACCACTTCACTTTGCAATTTGTCAAAACCTTAGAAACCTTTGCTCCTCAATCCTGAGGCCATTGATTTCTATCATGTCAATTCACCCTTAGAGCCTAAAGGTTTCTTCCCCAATGAATAAATTCTACAACCATTTCATTTTGTGCTAGGTGTGCATATGATGTCTATCATACTAAGAACAATCCTAATTCATTGGAGCCTTTAAACCTAGAATATGATATCCACTTTATCCTTATGCATCACCGTATTGAGGAAGGGTCACATATGTCAATAGAGGAAACCTTCGAAGTGGATATCAGTGAAGATACCACCAATCCAATGAAGGTTTAATTTGGAGAGAGCTTATCTCCTAAGGAATGCACCAACGTAATTCCTCTATTGAAAGAGAGACCTGATATTTTTTCTTGGATATACAAGGACATGCTAGGTTTGGATCTAAAATTGGTTACACACAACCTTTCATTGGATCCCACCAAGAAACCAATAAAGCAAAAACTTAGGAAGATGCATCCAACCATCACCTTGATGGTTAAATATGAACTACAAAAACTATTAGATGTAGAATTTATAATCCTCATCGACTATTCATAATGGGTATCAAACATGGTACCCATAGGAAAACCTAATGGAAGAATCCACATTTGTACAGATTTTAGAGACCTTAATAAGGCAACACTCAAAGATTCATTTCTATTGCCAAATATCGATGCTCTAGTAGATGTAACTACAGGTTATAAAATGCTTTCTCTCATGGATGGTTTTTTTGCTTACAATCAGATTTGGATTAAACCTAAAGACCAACATACAACCACTTTCACTACACCATGGGAACATATTTCTAAAAATTTATGCCATTTTGCCTTAAAAATATTGGTGCGACTTATCAATGGGATATTATATATATCTTTCATGACTACATGCATAAGATATTTAGAATATTATATCAATGAATTATTAGGCAAGTCATTGTAGTGGGCTATGAGAACATTCCTTTTTGTTGTAGAATTTGCCATGAATATGGTCATTTGGCTAGTGCTTTCCCAAATAAAATTCCTAATCAAAAGAAAGAAGATATAAACTTAGCAGGTTTCCAAATACCTAAGAAGAAGAACACTAAAAAAAAACTAGTTATGAAGGATCCATGAAAGTCATTTGCTAATATGTTTGAAATCCTTTCCACAAATGATGTCCCAAGTGAGGAAGAGGAAATAATGGAATCTGAAATCTTAGAAACACAATTTAAATATGAAGGGAAGAACTCAGAGACAAACCAACAAATCAAAGGTTTTCAACAAAAAAAAAAAGGAGAAAATTTACACAAGAAAAACAATATTTCAAATGTCAAAACTTCAAATAATGTAGGTCCCAATATAGACTCCGTTGAACCATCTAGTAAAATTTTGGCTGTGTATGAGCATTTTTCAAGGTTAGAAGCCATCTCAGATTCAATTGGAATAAGTCAAGAAATAGGGAAAAAAAAATTGAATATGGATTCTAATCAAAAGGTAGGTTGCAAGACCAATCAATATCATATGGTAAAAGAAGGTGAATAGCTTGTAGATGAATGTTAAACTAATGCCCTTCCCAAATTTTTTAGCCCTAGTATTAATGAAGATCATCAATTGGAATATTAGAGGACTCAAAGGGAGTCTTTCAAAACAAAATAAAATTAGAAGAATGATTCAGATAAATCATCCATATCTTGTTTTCCTTTAAGAAACAAATATGTCAATGGAGGATATGGAATTAATTGCCAATAAAATTTGGCCAGTTGGAAAAGTGGTTTCCCTCAGTTCCCAAGGGACTTCAGGTGGCATTGCTTGTATTTGAGACCCAAAAGAGGTAGTTATTCACCATATGGTTGGAATTTGGGGTTTATTGGCTATAGCTATTCAAAGTAGACATTCCAACCAGATTATGCTCTGTATTATTGTTTATGCCCTGACTTCTTTGGAGAAAAAAAGAAGACAGTGGAAGGATATTACTCATATTATCTCTCATTTTCCTAAATCTTGGATCTTGATCGAAGGAGATTTAAATACCATCCTCTCTCTAGATGAGAAATGGGGGAAAAAAGAAATTTGGACAAAATAACTAACCTCATGAGCAAATATATTGCAAACCTCCATCTTGTGGATATCCAACCAGATAATGGCCTTATGACTTGGTCTAACATAAGGCAAGGCTTAGCTTGTATAATGGAGATATTGGATAGGTTTTTGCTCTCTGAACATTTCTTAATCCATGGTCACATTCCTAAAGTGAAGGCTCTTAATAATGTTGGTTCGGATCATTGGTCAGTCATGGTGGAAATGTGGAAAACCAATGTGAGTTTCTCTCCTTTTAATTTTCAATTAATGTGGCTTAGAGATATTTCCTTCAGACCTCATGTGCAACAATGGTGGAAGGAAGGTAAACCTAGGCATGGGACTAAGATGTTTTGTTTTGCCAAAATACTGCAATACATTAAATCCAAAATCAAGACTTGGAACTGGAAAGAGTTTGGGGATGTTCATAAAAAAATATGAAGTTATTGCTCATCTTGAAAATTTGAATAAGAAAATCTGTTTAGATGGCCTCATAGAGAAGAGAAGTGCAGATGAAATTAAACTCACAACTAATTTAGAGGAATGGAAAAAAAGAGAAGAAATATTATGGAAGCAAAAATCTAGAATTCAATGGTTCAAATAAGGAGATCGAAACACAAATTTCTTCCACAAATATCTTCTAGCTCAAAGATCTCACAACTTTATTTCTTCCTTAAAAATCAGATTTTGGAGATGTTGTTTATACTTGGGATGGCATGAACTCTATTGTTGTTGATTACTTTTCCAATATTTTTGCTGCTACTCCTCTTGACTCAACTTCACAATGAAATTTTCTTCAAGCAATCCCTTTTCTTATAAATTCTGAGGAGAACTCTATTTTGACTTCTCCTATTACTATCAATGAGCTTCAACAAGTAGTTTTTAAAATACAAAAAGAGAAAACCCCAGGTCCTAATGGTTTTCCTATTGAGTTCTACCAAGAGTTTTGGGATATCCTTGATGTTGATTTATTAGAGGTGGTGGAAGAAGCCAAGAAAGCCAAAGAAATTTTGAATGTTCTCAATAGAAATTATATTACTCTTGTTCCAAAAGCTCAAGAGGTTGATCATATCTCAACTTTTAGACCTATTGCTTTATGTAATGTTCTTCTCAAAATCATTACTAAAATCATGGCAGAAAGGTTGAAGCCTCTTTTGCATAAGATTATTTTCCCAGAGCAAGGGGGATATGTGGAAGGACATCAAATAGTAGATGAGATAGTTCTTGCTCAGGAAGCCATCCATTCCATGGATATGCAAAATTTTCCTTCTATGTTCATTCGGTTATACTTATCCAAAGCTTATGACAAAGTGGATTGGCACTTCCTTATCAAATTCTTGAGCCAATTTGGTTTCTCTAAGAATTGGATGGATTGGATTATGAGATGTATCTCTTCAGTTTCCTACTTAGTTCTTATCAATGGCAGGCCTTCTCAGTATTTCCCAGCTTCCAGAGGTATTAGGCAAGGTGACCCGCTATCCCCTTATTTATTCATCATTCTTGTTGAATGCTTGGATAGGACTATAACCAAAAAGAGGGAAAACAAAACCCTTGAGGGATTTACCATTGCTCATGGAGCTAGACCTATCTCTCATCTTAAATTTGTGGATGACTCTACTCTTTTAGGTAAAGCTATAATTAAGGAAGCTTCTAATATTAAGCAAATCATTAGTTATTTTTCTAAGGCTATCGGGCAGTTGATCAATGAAGACAAATCTAAAGTTATTTTCTTTCACTGCTCTGCTAGATAGGAATCCATTGTCTTGGATAAATTAAGATATAAGAATACCTCTCTTCCAATCACTTATTTAGGTATTTCCATAAATATTCAAAGGTAGAAAAATAAATATTGGAATTGGTTGTTGGACAAAGTCAAGAAGAAAATTGGAAAGTGGACCAACAAGTGGCTTTCTTCTAGGGGTAGAATCACCTTGGTAAAATAAGTCCTTCAAGCTATTCCTATTTATGTTTCTTCTGTTTTGAATATCCCAAAGGCTATTCTTCGAGAATTGGATCAAATCAGTCATCGTTTCCTTTGGAGTGGTACTAAGGAGAAAAGAAAATGGGCCTTGGTGAAATGGGATACTTTATGTCTTCCTAAGAGTGAAGGGGGGTTAGGATTCTGGTATTCAATTAATAACAACAAATCTTTAGCTACTAAATTATATTGGATGATGTTGCATAACCCCAATGCTCTTTGGGCCAATAATCATCATGCTAAATATGCTGAAAACAAAATTCTTGAAGACCTTGTTCGCTATCAACTTCCTACCAAAGGTTCTCCCATTTTAGCGGTTCTTAATATTGGTGAGGATTTTATAAAGAAAAAATTATTTTGGATCATTCATAATGGTCAACATGCAAATTTTTGGATAGATTCTTGGGATGGTCACAAGCCTTTGATAACTTAGTTTCCCGATTGGAGGCCTTGGATGGAGGAGCTTCACCGAGCTAATTGGATAAAGGTGGCTAATTATTGTCGGTACCATACTGGTAATTCAAAGGTTGGTAGATATTGTATCCCTATTGAGGACTAGCCTATTCAAATCCTATAAAGGCAAATACAAGATATCCAAGGCATCCTTCATATGAGATCCCTCTCTTGGTCCCATGAAAAAGATTGTTTTGGATGGAACAACACTACTAAGGGTGAGTATTTAGTTGCTCAAGGTTATTTGACCTTATGACATAATAATCCCAACCATTCTTCTGACATATTTTCTCAATTGTGGGATCAAAAGCTCTAGCCTAATGTGAGGTTATTTAATTGGATTTTATTGCATCGTAGGGTGCTTACTGGTGAGCAACTTATGAAGCGTGGTTTTCATGGCCCTTTTAGATGTGAAATGTGTGAAGAGAATGTAGAAAATATCAACCATATTTTTATTGAGTGTACTTTAGCCTCTAAGCTATGGAGGAGAATGGACACTTTACTTGGCTTACAGTGGTCCAATTTTTTTACTTTTGAACAACTTTGGATGGATTGGCCTAATCAAGAGGGTGTTGATCATTTTATTAGGAAGTTAGTTTGGATGGGTTCTACCATTATTCTTTGGAATATTTGGAATGAAAGGAACAACCAAATTTTTAATCAAGATAGGAAGGATATTCACTATATTTGGCAAAAGACCATAGCCAACTTAGTTGAATCAGTCCATCAACTCCTTAATCACCCCCAAAACTCCCACCAAATATGGCATCAAGTGATGCAAAGATTGAATATTAAACCTTCTAAGGGCAACCAACTTAAAGGTAATTTGAGTATTAGTAAGATGGATAGGACTAGAAATTGCAACCTCCTCATAAGTATTTTGGAAAATCCAATACTGATGGAGCCTCTAGAGGGAACCTTGGAAAATCCAGTGTGGGAGTAGACTTTCCTATGGCTCCCTGGTTTTTACTTTTGTTGAGAATTTGGGTATTCTTTCCAATAACCTTGATGAAGGGTATGGTATCCTCAGAGGCCTTCAGGAGGCTACTAAGGTTGGATGGGAAAAGGTGTTAGTTGAGTCTGACTCTCAACTTATGATTAATCTCTTGAAGACTCCTTCTAAGAATCATAAGGTGGATTGGAGAATAAAAATAATTATTGAGAAGATTCATTTAATCCAGATGAGATTTTTGAAAGTTGATTATAATAATGTGGTCAGAGATCAAAACAAGAGTGTTGATGCTTAGCTAATTGGGCTTTGGACAAGTGTGATCATACTTGTTATGGCCACCCTCTTATATGGTGGGCTTCTCAGATTAGGGAAGCTCTTCTTTCTATCATTTCTTTGGATGGCTCCAGTTTTGAAGGTACCTAGTTTCTTCTTGTTTTTTTTTTTTTTTGCTTCTCTTTGGTTCATTCAATTTTTTTTAGTTCCCTAGCTCATTCTATTATTTATTTTTTTTCCCCTGTTGATTCTTGTCTTAATAGTCTTCTGGTTTAGATAAGTCATTGTTTTGTTCATTTTTTTTTCTTTTTTCTTTTTTTTGTTTAGTTTTTTAAGGTGGGTGGGTTCTTTTGTTTTTCTTTGTTTTTGTGTTCTTTGTGTTGTTTTTTGTTGTTCTTGTATTTTTGTTGTTTTGTTTTTTTTTTTGTTTTATGATTTTTGTTATTGTTCTTGTGTTTTTTCGTTCTTTTTATTGGGTTTCTCTTTGTTTGTGTTATTTCATGTTTTTATGTGTGAGTGTTTTCTATGTTTTTTGTTTTTGTTTATTTTCTTTTGTTGGTTGTTTTTTATTTTTATTTTTATTTTATTTATTTTATTTTTTAGGTTTTGGTTGTGTTTATTTTTCATGTTTTTTTTGGGTTATGTCTTTGTAGTATTCTGTTGTTTTTGTCTTGTTTGTGTTTTGTTATGTGGTTCTTATGTTTTTCTATGTGGTTTGTGTTGTGGTTTCTTTTATCTTATTGTGCATGTTTGGTTGTGCTTTTTTTTTTGACACACTCAAGGAGCATGTTTTTATTTTATTTTATTATTTTTGTTGTTATTTACTTATTTTTAAATTGGTTTTGTGTGTTTATTTTCTCCTTGAGTATGTTAAAGGTGGTAGGCCAGGTCTGAGTCCTGGGGTGGAATGGATATCCCTACCTCCTTGGGTCTTACCTAAAAGTGGCATCCCTTTTGGGATGTTTTCCACAAATAATAAAAAAAAAACTAGGTAAGTCATTGTTGCACAAAGAGCACACCGAGGTTATTAGAAAAGTATTTGATCACATGATAGAGCACAATTTCAGGTTAAAAAATCCCAAGAAAAGTTTCTTTGGCATAACTTCAGGCAAACTATTGGGATTCATTATTTCTAAACAAGGTATCGAATCTAACTTAGCAAAGGTCAAGGCTTTTTTAGAAATGTTTCCCCCCAAAACATCAAGGAACTAATAATACTACAGGGAAAAGTAGCATTCATAAAGTTATTCATAATGCAATTATCAAAACAATGTTGACCCATGAATCAACTGCTATATAAGGGGGTCCCATTTGATTAGGATGAATACTATAAAAAATCCTTCACTGATATTAAACAATAACTAGCATCACCACTAGTATTAGCTCCACCTAGACCAGATGTGCCATTTTATCTATATATATCTACCATAGACTTTGCATTGGAAACCATGCTAACCCAAAAGAATATGCATGGTAAAGAACAGGTAATATTACATCATCCCAATCTACGAGCTATGATATGCATATGTAGAAAATTTATGCGTAGTAGTGGTCTTTGCAACAAATAGTTTGCACCACTACATATTGATCCATACGATATATGTAGTATCAAAAAAAAATCCTTTGCAGTATATGATGATCAAGACATATCATAATACACGTACTGCAAAGTGGATCATGCTATTGATGAAATTCAACCTAGAATTCATAATTCAAAAGTCTATCAAGGGACAAGTCATAGCAGATCAATGGGTAGAGGCTCCTCTTTAGGATCATAGGCCTCTCACCATAGAGCTTCTTGATCATGTAGTATTTACATTATTGGATTTTCCTGAACTCGAAGATCCTGATAATCAAGTAGATATATATTTTTTCTTTTATGGTTCCAAATGCAAGTAAGGGGGTGGTGCAGGAATTGTTTTTTCATGCCACAAGGTACTCCAATGTCCTTTTCATTAAAACTTAATTTCTCTTGTACCAATAACAACATTGAATATGAGACCCTAATCTTGGGTCTCCAAACAATGCTCACCATGAAGATGAAAAAGTTGAATATCTTTGGTGACTCCTTGCTCATTGTTAATCAAGTTAAAAGGATATATCAGTGTTGATGTCCCATCTTGAAGGTATATAAATAACTTGTGGAGACTTACCTAGACCAACTGGGATGGTATGACATCAAGTAAATCCCTTGAACATCCAAAAAATTTGTAGACACCATGGGATCTTCAGGATCTTTAGTGCCTCAGAATATATCTACTAACTTCACTACCATCCAAGTAAAAATGCTATCACAATCCATGATACAACGTGAGGCACAAAAAAATCAAGAATTAGTCCACATGATTTAGATAGAACCAATCCATGAATGGTTCTACAAAGCTAAATACTTTTTGAAGAAGGCACCTTGGGGATATTTACTTTCATAGGGTCATGCTAAGAATGGTACCACTATTATCTATAAGGTTTTTTCCCAATCAACTTTTGTACAAGTTCATTTGTAGTGGGAACATGTCATTCAGTTAGTTGAAGTTGTAGCTTATCAAGATTGGATGTCACAATTACACAATTTCCTTAAAATTGAAATAATTCCACATGGATTTTTGCATGTCATAGAAAGAGCATTTAAATAAAAAGTGACTAAATATGTCTTGTTAGGAGATATCTTGTATCATCGTAGCTATGATGGAATTTTCCTTCATTGCCTTGAGCCCTAAGAATAAACTTGAGCAATTGCACAAGCTCATGATAGTACATGTAGTGGTCATTTTAGTGGTATGGCCATCGTCAAGAACATCCTTTGAATGGTTTATTATTGGCCCACTATGGATAAGGATTGCACAATGTATGTTAGGAAGTGCATTACATATCAACATCATGCTAATATCATGCACCTATCATTGTAGGTCTTATAGCCCATCTAAGTGGCTTGGCCATATGCTCAGTGGGATTTGGATATAATTGGTAAGATCTCTCCCCCATATTTGGGCCAACATGCATTTATTATAATGGCCACTAATTACTTTACTAAATGGGTGGAGGCAATCCCTTTAACAACAATGATAGGGGCATGTAAAGTGGAGTTCATACTCCATAATATAATATGTCATTTTGGGATCCCATCCAAGATAATATCAAATAATGGAACATCATTCAAAAAAAAATTGTAAGGGATTTAAAATCCAAGTATAATATTCAACATAGTTTCATGACTCCATATTATCCACAAGAAAACATAAAATCAGAAGCCTCTAACAAGATAGTGGTAGCAATCTTAAATAATATTGTTCAAGAAAACCACAAATATTGGTATATCCAACTACCTCTTGCTTTATAGGCTTATAGAACTAGTATACAAATGGCCACTAGGGAAACCCCGTTTTTAATAGTATATGGTGCTAAGGCCATTATGCTCTTGGAATTGGAAATTCCAACCTTGCACATCACATTGAAAGAGTTCATCGATGATGACACTGCATGGCAAGCTCACCTAGACCAACAAATACTTGATGAATATCATGTGAATGCCCTTGAGCATCTTCGAGTTTATCAATAATGACTAAAATGATCTTACAATAAGAAATTCCACCTAATAGAATTTAAATTTGGGGAATTTGTGCTAAAATAAAACCAACAAAACTCAAACCTATCGCCACATCTGCAAGACAAATTTACGATCAATTGGTTATGTCCATTTATTATCTCAGAGAAGATAGGACCTAGTACTTATTGCCTAATATTTCTTGAAGGTGTTGAAGATCTTGAGCCCCTCAACATTCTTCATCTTAAGGATTTTCACACATAAATATTTAAAATTTCAAAAACAATTAAAAATCAAAATAAAAAAAATAATTTAAAACACAAAAATTAAATAAATCAAAGCAATAAAATTCAAAAAATTGCAAAACATTAAAAGTACAAAAATATTTACATTATGCATTTTGTATTGCATCATGTGCATTCACTTAATTTCATTGCATTTAGTCATGTTCATAAATTGCACCTGCATTAGGATAGGTTGTGTTTACAATATTACAAATGAAACCATGTTTGTATGCTAATCATGCATCTATTTTTCATCATCATCCATCACCCTAGCAAGTAATTGTGTTTTTCAACACAACCACTCTTGTTGCTATGAGGTATATACTAGGGTTTTTTGGTAATTCAGCCATGCCTAGTGATGTTATCAGATATAGTAGAAAGCTATCTTTGCTTTTGGATATGAGGTCTAGTTTTGATAGCACCTAGCATATGTCAAAATCCCATCACTAATTAAACACATTAACAATCCTAGTCTAGACAAAGAAAGTGAACACTACAAAGTGGTCCTAGTCACCTTAAGCAAAAAGTTTTTACTTGCTCATCTTGTGATGCACATGGTTTAGATTTTTGATAATTGAAAAAAGAAGATTCTCCCTACCCAAATAAATCCATTGCTCAATTTTTTTTTTTACATAAACAATGATTTTCATAACTAAGCATGAGAAAGTATTGCAATAAAAGTGAATAAAAAAGGGGTGAAGAGCTTGAATCCCTATAATGGTCACTACTTGAAGCCATTGAGTTATACCCAATATAGTAATGGGTTGAATGAATTCCGCCTGGCATTGGGGTAGTTCTAAGCAATTTACAAATGAGCTAGATTTAGGTGGTTTGTATTACCTAGTAGTCTAGTCCAAATGCATCCAAAATTAGGATCATGGTTAACATATAGTGATCCTCATTACAATAATGGGTTGAATGAATACCTCCTAGAAATGAGGTAGTCTTCTATATCATCTAAAATATTCATTTGCACATAGGGATAATGAATATCTTGGTCTTCATAACAAAATTTTTTATCTTTCAGGAGTCCTATATAGTCATTATACAACTTTTTATTAATCAACTAGGGTGTTTGAATATCATGGAAAACCTCAAAAATCCCCTATAGCAACAAATAATTTCATCATTTCACACATAATTTCCTTGTAAACATTTTTTTATTAAGGGGTGTTTATAAAATAGGATAGTTACTGGATGGATATTAGCAATGATATTTAGATGGCCACTGACTAATTTGTGCTTATATTTTAATATATATAAGCTTATAAGTAAAACACATACATCTCACATCATCTCATCTCACATATGGATGTTTAAATGATTAATTATTATGATAAGAGTTACCATTTACATTCATGATTTTTATACATTCTATGGTGTTGTCCATTAGTTTGTTAAACACATATTAGATTCATTCCTTATGTTTTAAATGATTAAACCATACAAGTCCATTTGAATTAGTTCATTCCTCATATAATTAATGCATTACATTCCACATCATACATCATATAATATCACATAAATTAAATGCATAAAAAAATGAAACAAATGAAACATGAATTTAACAATAAGCAGTTCATCCATATTTGTATCCATCATCATAGTGCATCTATACATGTAGATCATAACATCTAAGCATACATCTATCATCTAGCTAGTGCATGTCATCAGTACATCACATCCATATACTATAATCAATACATCATATAAGCAATGCATCCACATAGATCATATAAACATAAAATAATAAAATGATACACATAATGAGCGATAATAAAATTGTAATATCATATATATATATATGTGTGTGTGTGTGTGTGTGTGTAAAAGTGTCATGTGTATACAAAGATATAAAAATTCTTGTAGGATACAATAGTGTAGGTCCTCAAAACTTACACTAAAAAAAAAATTATACAATGTAATCATGGCATAATCATGCATGGCCTACACCACCTAAGTCACGTCCTCCCTCAACTCCCTCTTTGTGAGGTTGCTTGGAGCTAGTACCCATTGATCTCTTTAATCTAGCCCCTAATATAGACACTGCCACATTGAGGATTACCCAGACTCACTTTGCCTACTCTACTTTGAGCCACCTAATGTAGACCTAACTAGTAGTGTACCCTCGTATATCCTAACCTAAGCCTCTAAAGCGATGATATATACAAAATTGACTATGCACTAAGTTGTATCATCTGCTATAATGCCCCGTATATGCTTGATCTTTGTATTTGCATCTAATACTATTAGTCTCGGAGGACCTAGGGTAGATGTTGTAGCCTGATAAGTAGAAGGAACTCCTCTCATCACCTTGAGTGTATCTCACTATGTAGTTCTTAAGTTTAGGTGTGCTTGTACAAGATCCCTTTGAGTGATAATCTTCTCTATCTTTGTAGTGGTTGTATCAACCTGTGCCTGAGAGTAATCCTATCCTCCTGATATCACCATCATTAAGTTTACTCTATTGTGATTTGTACCTACAGTGCACTCATCTGAGCCTATAATGAATCTATAGATGTGTCCCTCTCTAAGATTTGTCATTGAGTCGTCTACAGCTATATCTGTAGACTATGTATCTTGGCCCATAATTGAGACACCTCATCATTAGGCTCCTTCTCACCCTCCTCCTCCTCTCGTGCCTTGTACTCTGGAGTGGCTTCCTGGCCCCACTTACCCTTTGTCATTTGTCACACTCACCATCCATGAGGGTCATCAAACATAACCTCTATAGCCTCACCATCCTTGGATATATCTAGGGGATGGCCACCCTGCCATAGTCTAGTGGTCCACCATGCATCATACTCTTGCATTGTCCTAGAATCTATGACCCCTATGTCATTAATGGTGTAGTCCTTTTCATTCAAATTTTTATCATAAATTGGCTCCTCTGGGATATCCAGTTGTATCCCAAACTATTTGGTGATCCATTAGAAGTGAAAGAACTCCCACATACTAGGCTTACACCCAATAACCTAGAAATCATACCTATATTATCTCTAGTAACGATCAGCCTCATCCCATGCAAGGTAGTCTAAGTAGGGACATGCTATGATCTAGCTAGCTTACAGCCCTATCATTCGGTCTGTGTAATGATGTAAATATCCAACATGAGATCTACTCCTATAAGTCTTTGACTCCCATGGCCAGCAAGCCCCATAGCATAGAGTGGCTGGCATAAGTGATGTGATCCTCAAGGGTAGTCCTCCTAGGTGATCTATCCTGATGTACTTCCAAGCCCATATCTAAAGCAGTAGACTACATCCTACTCTCACTCACCCCTATTGTGTGATGTGGTGGATCTCATCATAGAGCTAGGTGAGGAGAGAACTACCCCATGATAAGATGAGAGCTTCATCCATCATGCTCCCAAAATATCCTAAACTATAGCCAAGAGTTTCTAAGGGAACCTCACTCTAGATGTGTCTAGAAGTAGCACATTATAGATGATGTGCATCAACATATCTTGGTGCCATGAAAATATATCTACTTTGTACCAATGTTCTACTGGCACCCCAACATGCTTGATGTCCTCAAGCATCTCATTGTCCCTATCACAACAAACCCTTTGGAAGATGACATTATTCACTATGGTAGTTAAATAATTAATCATCTACCCATCAACATAAATCCTATAGATCTAGTAGACATACTCCAATATCACTATAATATCCCCAGTAAAAATATGAAATGTGTTAGTCCACACATCCCAGTGGTGAGCTAATGTAGTTATATAGGCCTAGTCTACCCTGATGGTGGGCAGTCTCAAGACATATCCAATGCCCATGGCCCTAAACCAATCTAGATTTGCATGGCTCAACTAGGGTAATAGATCTCACAACAAGTTAGGCTCTCGCACCCACGCAGTCAAGGTCTAGAGGGAAGAAAAAACAACAAAAAAATATTTAAAATTTAAAAAACATAAAAAAAAATCAAAAATAAAAAGAAAACCAAAACATGCAAAAAAAATCAAAAAATCAAAAAATTTCCTAAAGTTGCTTAGCTGCTTTTGACAATAGTATATGTCATCGTAGCTATGGTTTTCAACCATGGCTAGCATCGATGATCAATTTTTTGACAGTTGGTTTTTGAACCTAGCTACGAATGACAACTACAACTCTCAATTGACAAATTGGGTGTCATGACTGTCACCTGTGGCTACGAGAATGACCCCTTTCGAGGTCATTTCCAATACCAAAATAGCTTTCAAAATTAAAATCCACCACCCTAAGATATCCTAAAGCCAATTCTAATCTAAGGTGAGGTTCATTACCAATAGTTTAATTAATTTAATTTAAAGTCATTAATTAGTGAGGTTCCTTTTAAATTTCCAAATCACGCAAGAGATATAGAGATTCTACCTTAGGAGCTTTAGCTCCACCACTAGTAGAGGCCTCGGGTTGGTCTGTTATGGTGATAGTTGGTATGTTGGGTAGAATTTTGTATCAAGGTTTCTCTTTATCCTTTCAGAGCTCTCACTATCAGCTTTTATCAACTAGAAATAATGTACAGTAAAAACCCTAATTTTACTTTTATATTTTTCATTTGGACCTTAGCCACTACTGTCAACCATGGGCATATATTAGGGCAACCCCAACCACTATTTTTATATGCAACTAATAAAATTGCATAAAATATCTATGGCTATCCATTGAGGCTAGCAACAAGTAATAAATGCTCCAAAATTTTCACTATGAGGAGCTTCAAAATGGACAATAAAAAATACCTATTGATCTAGAATTATCAAAAATTGCAAAAATAACAAAAAAATTACATAAATCAAAATTCAAATGTGCCTCATATCTAGTTATTTATTTTATACACTTGGTAGTTGCAGCGACTTGCGCTCCATGCAATATGGAAATATGAGTAAATTATCATAAGGCCATTTGAGGTAAATTAGTCATTGTTGAATTGAAATGTCTTCACTTCAATCTCAAAGAAGGCCATTACAATTGGAATGCCCAATGTGAATGATTATGAATTTTATTTTTTATATGAAATTTTAGCAGATCATCGAACATAGTGATCCAACACAAGATTAACTAGAATTGCTATCATATTGATTCCCTAAGAAGGTCATTGCAGTAAAGTTGCTTCGTGGGATAGAGATGTACAATTACTATTAATGGTTGAAATTATAATTGTAGTAGGCCGTACCATGTAATAACATGCAAAAGTCTTAATTCATCCAAATTATTCATTTTGGTCAAGCGGATCATCACTTTAATCTCTTGTCCTTTTCCTCATCTACTTGTCACTTGAGGGGGTAGTCGTAATATCAAATCATAATCAAAATTAATGAAGGATCACTCAATCATGTAAATTGCATTCATCTTATGAATCATTTCTAACAACTATCATAAGCTTATCCTTTTGTTGGAAAAAATAAAATATGCTAGTTTAAAGTCTTATAGTGATCCACCTATCAGATCAATTGTAGCACTAATGCTACCCGATTGCAGTTGGATACATGAAATATTTACAAAATTAAGCCTTCCATCCAGTTGGAATTAATGATTATAAGATGCGTGTCCTTTGCAGGACTGGGGTATCTAACCTTGATCAAATCAATGATCATTAGTCAACCTAAAACATGGCTTTAGGTGATCTATTTTTGCTCAACATCATGTTTTCCCATAATGTATCCCAAAAGGGGTATCTTTAGACACCTAAAAACATTATTTTTAGTAGGCTACTCATATGGGAATCTTTGCAGACCATATGAATGACCTTGGACCCTCCTAAGGCTAAGTAGTGGTTCTAACCACTCATTTTAGGCATCCTAGGCCTATTCAGCCTTAGTCATTAATGACATTAGTAGCTAAGATCTCATTCATGGTTGATAATCATGACTACAGTCCTAGCCATGCTAAGTAACAATAGCTAGCCATATAACTATCTCTGCCTCCCAAGCCAAGCCAAATTGGTTGTTCCAATAGCATTTACAACCAATTCAAGTGGTTATGGAAAATGAATCCTCTAGTAGGTTCCATCCAACTTCCCCTAGCATGGCATTTATTGATCTTGGCTTACTTATAAAACCAATATTGGGATTGGTGAGTCTATTTATAGACCCCTAAAAGAGGCCAAAAGGATCCAAATTTTATTTTAGTGAAGTCCTACCGAATTGGAGAGCCAGTTGCAACCTTTCAAGAGTATAGATATGTTACCCAATTCCAATTTGACACCTACCTTTGCAACAAGGGAGCTTCTAAAGTATTGAGAAGAAAACCTCACCATTCTACACCAATCCAATGTGAATTTAAGTGAAATCAATCATAAATATATGTCTAGACATGAAGGTGACCCTTGACCATCAATTCCATAGAGGATTTGAGCATTTCCATCCCTGGTTTTAAGAGAAAGAAGACTTGGCCTTTGGCTGCTATTGTCAGTAGTGGTCCATAAGCTTAGTTGTGGTTTTTAACCATGGCTAATAGACCTGACTGCTTTGAGCACCCATGGCTAGATTTTGATGCTCTCATTTCCCTATTTTAGCTTTATATTTCCCTATATTATTATACATTTAGGTTAATCTAACTTATATTAGTATTATTTTAGTCATTTGTATGGTTAATTAGAATTTTCATAGGTAGAATTACCTTCCTTTGTGTCATTCATGCTTTCTTTCATAAGCTTACATAGATTACCTTATTTTATTCTTTATACCTCATATTACATGCAATATTACCTATCTTTACACATTTTAAGCCATGTTATCTTTATGTTTCATAATCATCTTTACATATTTTATGATTCTTTCAAGTATTTACTTCATCTCTTGCATTTCTTGGGAAATAGCCTCATCATGAGAGGCTTCATATGCATTTGATGTGTTTTGTTGTTTTTTGTATGCGTGATAGATCCTTCAATGTTGTAAAACACTCTTCAACATCATTCCTCCTGAAAATGGAGAAAGAGGTATCCTAGTAAGCCTTCACCAGGGTTATGCATAAGGGGTCAACCCCAAAATATATTTATAAAAATTTTGTGAATCAGTTTCAAAATCCAGGTGAATAGTTTCGAAACACATATAGAATATTCACTATTATTAGGGGCAATATTAAGTATTTTTACTTAAAATGGTTAGATTATTATAAAATTGGGGTGAATTGACAAAAAAAAAAAATTGCACCCAAAATTTTTTGGCTAATGGACCTTGGTCAAGGGTCCCAAATATTAGCCAATTCCAAATTTTAAAAATCCTAATTTTAGCCAATTTTACAAAAATAGCCACTATGCATAACCCTGGCCCTCACGCAATGTTGGTGGAGATATAAGGAGCCCTTAGAGTATATCACCCCGTTTAGGGGCTTTAACACCATTGTAAACATGTATCATTTGGTATCCCTAAGAGGGACATATATGTAATCCATTTTATCATTGATTAATATAAAGGAGGCTCACTTTCTTTCAAATTTGGTTTTATATATGTATTTTCTTTAAATTGGATTATCATGTTGCAATAGTGTTGGATATATGCTCTTTAAGCCTCTCTACACCTACATTCATAAAATTTATCAACAATACCATATTCTCCATATTCATAAACAAAGCATAAAATACAACTATCAATACATCATAATAACACCAAATAAGATTATGCATTAGATATCCACACATAAATACATAAACCAAGTGTCAAGATCATGTCCTATCATGGAGGGCCATTACAGTCTAAGAGATGAGAAATGTCTATGAGAAGAAGATCCTATTTTGCAATGATGAGCTAAAGAAAAATATTGATAGCACTTGGTCAACATGTACTTGTGCTTGTGAGAGCAATAATACAGTTGAAGAGAAGACATAATGTTTGTAACCAATGTATGTGAAGGAAGCATAACATTTGTCTATGTTAGAAGAATTAATAGTGAAGTGAAATGCCACATTGCCATGTGTGTAGAAAAGAAAAATCTAAGCACCTCAGTTAGGTATAGTAGCATATTTGAATACAATACTTTAGGAAAGATTGATTTATTGGAAAATATACCATTTTGTGGATAGTTTAGAGATATAAGGGTTTAATTATTGGAAGAATTTATTTCTAGAGATAAAAGAAACAATTATGAATTAATTATGAATTGAATTAATGCATGGGAGTTATAGGGAAATAAAATATTTGAAGTTTGAATTAAAATTGGAATTAATTTTAGTTGGATGAAATTAACATTTAAAGGAAAAATTATGAAAAGTAATTGAAATGGGAGATTTAAGAATATAATTAACTAAATTTTATTTAATGAATAAATATGGAATGAACGAATGGTGAATGAATGAATGTGAAATTATATTTGATGATTTGGGAGATAAAAGGGAATTGAAATTTGAATTTGGAAATTGATGAATGATTTGATGAATGTGAAAATTGTTTGAATGACATGAAGAAAAAATTTGAAAGTTGACTTGAAATTTGAGATTTGAGAAAATTGATTGATTAAAGGAGTGAATATTTTGACAATAAAATTGAACAAATAAAATTGTTTGAAGAAATTGATTAAAAATTTAAATTTGGGAGCAATAAAATATTCTACATCAAAATAATTTAGAAGAAATTTTTGACAATGGAAAAAAAGAATACAAGTAAAGATAAAGGAGAGACATCAAAGAATAATTTGAGAAATATCATTGAAGTTGAATATTAGAATTAATAGAATATCTACCACAATGGATCATATACAAGGGTTTGAGAGAAACACAAGGACTACAAAATAAATCCTTAATAAAAGATGTATGCTCCAATGATATTCATCAAACAAAAGATAAAAATCATGTACAATGAATGAAAATAATATAAAAACATGTAATCATTGCAAAAGACTTGGACACAAAGAAGAAAAATGCTGAAATATTTATCCATGTCAATTTTTTGGAAGGAATAATCATCCTCAAGAATTTTGTTGGCACAAAGAGAATAAACATCTTTAAAAACTACAAGAACAAGAAATAGAAGAAAAATACCAAGACCAAGAAAATAAAAACTAAAGCAAAGGGCTGAAGAAATAAGAACCAAATATGAGAATTGAAGACTAGGATTCTTCACACCAAATAATGTAATATCGGGGGGAGGGGGGGTGCTAGAAATATTATATTATTTGGTTTACTATCATAAATATTGGTTTAGAAGTGTTTTATATTTGTATAATGTATGTATCAATGTGTAAGGAGTGTTGGGAAAAATATTGTTAGTTTTATATGGTATAAATCATTTTCTCCATTTAATTGTCAACTCGGTACAACTCGTAAACGTGTAACCATACATAGTATATGGATGTAATCTCCATTTAATCAGATGAGTCCTTTAGATTCTATGGTTTTGGGGGTGTTGTTTCATTGGAGTTATTTTTTATCTTACAAAACACTAATCTAATTTGCATTATCAAAGAAATAACTGAAATGCTTTGAAATAAAAACTGCACACTTGCTGAAAATTTACAAAAAATATGGGAAATTACAGTATTAAATTAAACTATAGAAAACAAGAAAATAAATTAAAATGACAGAAAATAGGGAAAAGAATGGAGGAATGCTGTTGAGAGTGGGCCCAAGATTCCATCATATTTTACCCACATTAAGTCATTCACTGGATGCTAGTTGAGTTTGATTAAAAGACTCAAATGTATTATATTTAAATTTGCAGTGAAAAATATAGAGAAAATCTAGGATCTATTTTTTAGGGGTGGCCTGCATATTTATAAGATATGTAGCTATGCCTTGCTACATTTTGAAAGAAAATTGATTTTATATTTTGTTGTTACAAAAATACATAGGAATAAATGAGATAAAGAAAAACATTAAACTCAAAATATATTTAGCATATTTTGTATCAAAACATAATACGTTTGATATTTTGCTCTACCTGATTACATTGATTTTTACATGATTGCTAAAAATAGATGACATATGGTCATTGGCATTGTCCTTGGTCTACATTCATCACTGAAATCACATCTGCATCCATTAATGAAATAATCATTCTATTCTACCTATATAAGGGGTTGCACTAAAATTTTATGTCAATGGGAATTTGGTGCCTTATCTGTAGAAGACGAGAATCAAGTACCAAATGGGATTTGGGTACCTAAACGGGAATCAGGAACCCAAAAATCAAATGCTAAATGCGAATTAGGTGCCTAAATGAGAGTTGGTTTCCTAACTTAGCGCTTCATCACTATTTTGTTGAAGATATTTATACCATCACAATAAAAAGTGATAGGTATGAATGGGGCCTTGATGTAGTCAGGCTAAAATTTCATAAAATCCATTGAATCTACACATAATTCACTCAAAAACAAATATTAGACATCATACATAATTTAATGTTAAATACATATAAAATTTACAAAAAATATATATTTCTATTGAAATAAATACCGCAATATATATGGAAATTTTTTACAAAAATGAGCATTTTCAGGGCTCATCATCCCCCCATACTTAAGGGTTGGCACGTCCCTGTGCCACTTTAAACTGATAATTAATAGTTTAATTTACAAATTTTCAATAGGCCCTATTTTTCTCCTTCCTTGTCTTGGTTGCGGTCTTAGATTTTTTCTTATCTATGGGTTTTTACCCTTTTTGTGCCTTAGGGGTGCTCATTTTCTATTACAGTTGTTTCTAGCACTTACTGCACCGAATTGGCTAATTTGGTCCTGCTCCTTCACCTAGTTGTTCCTTTGTCCAACCCTTCCTCCTTGCCACATTCCTCAAGTAGTAGCCAATAAAAGTGGAGGTATCCTTCTAGAATGTTGGCTTAGCCTAATTCCATTATTGATGGTGAGAGGATAAATATTCTCCCACTAGTACTACAAATTCATCACCAAATAGAATGCTGGATTTATCAACAACCTTGGCCTTGGGCAAACTGGCCATTGTTGGCTCAAGTTCAACATCATATTTAGACTCTACTTCTTACACCAGGGGAGCTTTGCTTGTTGTTGCTTGAATTGTAGGTGGTACATGAACTAGAAGTCTCATCTTAATGAAATATACGTTCATCTTTGAAGGTTGATCACCTGTTGACCCATACAAATACCAGGAACTGTGTTGGTCAAGCAAATTCAATTTTCTTGTGAAGAGCTTCAGATGTCCTTTTGGACTCTTTTATATTTTCATTGGCCACTCTCTTAGAGGCTTTCCTATACTCCTTATCTACCTTGATATCTTCCTTGAGTTATTTAAACTATTTTTTCTTCTCATAAAATAGCTTTAAAGTATCTACCCATTCTTCATCAGAAATCATACCTGATTCTTTTAGCTGTGTAGTCCTTGCTCTAGTTCTGGGTCTTCGTTGAGGTCCCCTTACAAGCTTTCTCTTCCTTATCAACTTCTTAGGATGTCTTGCAAGATTACTATTTTTACTTTACTTTTAAAATTTAGAGACTTTTGAGTCTCCTATGCCTACTCTGTAGGTATTTGCTCAGGTGACCCTTAAGTCACATTTTATGCAGTAGGTGATTCCTCTATTGAAATTCCCATTTTATACCTTAAGCTGCTCAGGCTCATTCCTTGCATATCCTTTTGGTTCCTGGCCTATAGAGTGAGTAAACTCTTGAGATTATGAAACTCCATGATCCTCCTCTGCAACCTTATCTAAAATATGAGGCTCTTCAGCCTCAATTTCATCTTCCTATATTGTGTCTTCCTCTGTAGAATTTGTTAAAAGTTGAGGTTCTTTGACCTCAATTTCATCCTCTTGATTTACCTCTGTATATGTAGAGGAAGAAGTTGTTGGGAACTATTCCATATCAACTTCAGGACCCTAATATTACCCCTATTTTGTAGAGTGAGCTGGTGAATGGGGTTTTTCAACCTCCATTGCTTCATTTATTTCTTAATCTACTTTTGCATGGGATTTTTGGGAGGATTATTCAATTGCACTTTCTATAATAATTGTTAGGGTCCTTGACCAAGAATTATGGATCCCTTGTGTAGACATATATCTAGTTGAAGCCACTGATTGATCCCCTACCTCAGTTTTTTTGCTGGAATTTCTCACTTTTAACTGAAAAAGGCCAGAGGAGGCTATTTTCTCCTTAGAATTGGAGAGGTAGTGGTCACTTCCATAGCTCAGTGAGTTTTTACTATCACATATACCCTAGCTAGTTGTTCAATCTCAGTTTATTGGTTTTGTGACTACAACGTCAATATCATATTCTATAGCTAATGGATGGTCTGATATAGCTCCTGCAATTTTACTATAACTACTTTTCTATACTCTTGAAAAAGAGTCCACTCCTTATACTTGGTCTCCCAAGTATAGGCCTATTATTTCAATATATATAGTTGTTGTTGTAGATCCTCCATATACATTTCATGTTGAGGAGCATGCCCAATAGATAAATATCACAAAATTTAGGCCATGTACTCATCCTTATTCAACTCGTCAATCACTGCATCATCATTTTATGAGCTATAAACCAACATGGATGCCTTCATCTTCCTGCTCTTGGTTTTAGTGGAAATTGGCATGCAAGTAGGTATTGGTAGACCATGACCTACCTCATCATCAAATTGAGGGCCAATAGAGGATGAATCTTGTCCTGCATCCTCATAAAATTAATAAAAAATAGGGGATAAGGCTTGACCTACATCCCATATATTTTCCTTCAGCTAAGATGTAGGCATCATCTCTGTTTGCTATGCCATCCTATCAACTGGTCAATAAGTCTATTCTAGTGCCACCGCTTCTTCCCCTACCTTAGGAACTGTATTATTTTCTTTAGCTTTCTCAACCATTACATCTCTGTGTGACTTGGCATGTCGCACCAAGGTCAAAATCAGGCCATGGTGAGCTAGGATAGATTTTGTGTCTACATGGTACCAGTTGATCTCATCCTTGAGTGCACATGCAAGATAAAGGGAGATATTGATCTTGTCCCATGTAGTAAATGGCTGAGAAAATAAAAATGGTTAGATTTTAATTTGGAAAGCCTACCTGTACAAGTGAAGAATTGGGTAATCTACTCAAAGATCGACCTCTAGAAATTAGGGATGTATTGCTTCAATAAACCATTATGAGTTAGTTATTGCGTTGGATGCCAAAATAATATTTGTGTGTAGAGTATGGGGTTGTCCTCCTTATATGTGCATTATCCTATTTGAGGAAGTCCTGTTACTGTAGCAATGTACTCTTCGATGACTAGAATTTCCAGTCCTCGTATGCTAACAACTTTGTCCCTCATAGATGCCATAAATTCTTTAGCCACATTTGCATCCTAGTTTTGCCTAACTATATGGTAGTATTCCAACCATACAATGGTGTTGAATTGTATCTGTACATTCTCACTAATTCTTGAACAATATGTAGGCTCACTCATTTTTAACTAATGTCTAGTCAATTTTACCCAATGAAAAAATTCAAATTTTTCTTGGCTTTGAGTTTTACTTGCAGTAATTTCTCACACCATGGTTTTTTTGCAACACTCTATTATTTTCTTTCATAGATTTTTATCAATGTAAGGTTTTAAATCACCTGCATCCATGAATTTAGGCACCTGATTACCATAATTAGAAATAATTATGATTATCTATGTAAATTCTTGTTAAAGCGTGTGTTAGATTTTGCATAGATGATGAACATGAGTTTTTTCCCCAATCAGAATAGTGACACATGGAAAAATACCAAGTGGAGAGAAATGGGTGGCTAGTAATTCAGTGGGGAATGTGTCGACACTATTTTATATAACATATGCCTATGAAAACTATATATATAACAAAAAAATTAAGCACGTAACCATATTATGTTTCATATGTGTATAATGCACAGACACTCATGGTGCACTGACATTGGCTACTTTATGGTGACTAGGCATTCCATAAAAAAGAATGATAGGCATATTTTCCATGCAGTGAATTTCTCTCCCTTTTGACTAGTTCTCGATTGCTGCAATTTGATACATTTGAGAATTACTACAGATTTTCAAGAAAAGGTTAGAAAACATCCCTCCCTTGAAAATTGTTTGCTGATGGCCTTGGAAAGTGCATAAATATGCAATGAAAAAATTAATATAATTTTCTCTGTGAAGTTTGACTTATGCGCATGGGTGAAATTATGACATGGCTTGGGCTATTTTAAAATGCTGAAGATTATTCATACGAGGCACAAATGCTCGTGAAAATAGAAATTAGGTTCCTCCTTACATGGAAATAGGGTGCCTTATTTCAAATAAAGTCACACGGGTGCTTTGTAAATAGAAAGTAGACACATTTTGTTAGCAATTAGATACCTTACTTAATATGGAAAGTAGACACCTTTTGCTAGAAATCAGGTGTTGTAATTAAAGAAAAAAAATAGAAAGCAGACACATTTTTATTGGAAGTCAGGCACCATACTTAAATACAAAAATATTTTCTTTTTATGTCCAGGAAATTAGGTGTCGCTTTCCTAAAAAATGGAAGTCGAACACCATTTCCTTATGAAAAATAGGAATCAAACCTCGGTCTGCTAAAAAATGAGACTTAGATACCTTTTCCTTGATATAACGAGAGTCGGACACCTTCTATTGTACAAATAGAAATCAAACACATTTTATCATAAAAACAGTAATCGGGTTCCATCTTCCATAAAAATGGGAGTTGAGCACCTTCTTCTCCAAAAAATAGGAATCAGGCACCTTGTTCTTTAGAACATAGAAAGAAAATGCTCCTCTTTTATTTCAATATCTTTTGATGTGCCCACTAGTGTATGCATACAAATGATCAGACCTTCAATGTTCTAGTTTGAAGAATAGGGATAAAATCAACATCTTCTACCTAAACCAGCATCCGGGTATTTTTTTCATGAAGACAAAAAAAAACACCCAGACACTTTTTTAGATATGGTTTCTCCCTCCAAGTGGGGATAAGCTACTTCTATTGGAATTAATATCCTATAAATATAGGATTGCGTAGGTTCATGTATCTTGTGCTTTTTAGGCCTAGGTTTCCTAGGCTGCCTAAAAGTTGCACTCAAGGCATCATTCCTGCAAACAGAAATACAACTAAAGAAAGAAGAATTGTAGAAATTTAAAATAATAATAGTTTTTGGACCATGTGGACTATCTTCACATATTACTGAATCATTTTAAAACTAGAATCAATTGGGGTCTCTCCCATGCATAATTTGGACTTCATCATATAAGTCTCAGACACATGATATGGATGCAGTTGGTGACCATTGAATGTTAATATAATGTTGCTATTGTTGATTATTCTGATCCCCAAAGTTCCATTGTTTATGATCTCAATCACTTCATATGGCCTTATCTAGTGTTGCATAATTTTTAATTTCCTTTTCTAGAATTGAGAGTCATACAATAATACCCACTCTCCCACTTTTAACCACTTTATCTTGGTGTGATGATAATACCACTTGACCCTCTATTTATGGATGATCTCTA
Organism: Wollemia nobilis; assembly: GCA_028583015.1. Lineage (NCBI taxonomy): Eukaryota > Viridiplantae > Streptophyta > Pinopsida > Araucariales > Araucariaceae > Wollemia > Wollemia nobilis. Next base: position 2,108,398 of record JAQPPZ010005211.1, read on the forward strand.
TCTGATGCAAAGTATCTCTTCGATATTTATCCAAATGGTTAAGTTGTTGAATCCTCTCCTTGTTTACCTCATCTAGATTTAAATTTAAATCTACTTTAGTTCTAAGAGTTTAATCTCAAATTCTATAGGCATCATAGCATTCTTCTCATATACTAGATGGAATGGTGTAAAACCAGTAGTAGTTTTCCAGGTGGTTTTGTAAGCCCACACTACTTCTGGTAATCTTGTGGCCTAGTACTTCCTATGCTATTGTACTATATTTGTAATAATATTCTCCATTTCATGGTTGGTTACCTCTAATTTCCCATTTACCTATGGATGATAAGGAATGGTTTTGTTATGCCTAATTTTATATTGCTACACGAGTTCTTGAATCATCTTTAAAGTAAATTGAGGTCCTTGATCAATTGTGATCTCCCTTGGAACCCTAAATCTGGTGAAAATAGATAAATACATAAAGTCTACTACAATATTCTATTTAGAATAATGTAATACCTACACTTCAACCCACTTGGTCACATAGTTAGTGCAAACTAAGATATACCTCTTACTTACTGATTGTGGATTAATGGGTCCTACGAAGTTCATCCCCCATTTATCAAATGGCTCTATGTGCATATGTGGTTGTAGTGGTATTTCATCTCTAAGAGTAGGTTTACCCATCCTCTTATATTTGTCACATTGGATCGCGTGCTTGGTTGTATCTTTGAATAGTGAAGGCTAGTAATAACCAGCCTGTAATACTTTGAATGCAGTCCTTTTTCTTGCAAAATGGCCACCGTAAGGTTCATTAGGTAAGATTTTAGTATTTCTACAATCTCATTATTAGCAACACATATTATCATGACCTAATCAGGACCTTTTTTAAATAGGCATCAATCCATGAGAAATCTACACTTTTATCAATTAAAGTTTATTTCTCATGTGGTGAAAGTGCAAGGGATACTTTATCAGTGGCTAAATAATTAGCCATATTTATGTATCATGGTATCTATTAATTAAAAGTAAACAAATGCTCATTTGGAAATTGATCTTCTATGGTTGAATTATCAGGATGTGTCAATCTAAAAAGGAAATCAGCTATCACATTATCCTTACGTAGTTTATCTACAATTGTCACATCAAACTCTTACAAAAGTAACAATCATTAGATAATCCTACCACTAATTCCAGGTTTGTTTATCAGGTATCTAATAGTTGAATGATCAATATGCATAGAAACCTGATAACCTATAATATAGTGGTAGAATTTGTTAAGAGCATGTATGACTACAAGGAATTCCTTTTCTATGATCGTATTATTAAACTCAGAACCTATAATATGTTTATTGATATAGTAGATGGCATATAAATCATAACCATAATTATGTACTAGAACTAAACCTATAGAATTATTGGATGCATCTGCATATATATGAAAAGGAATGGTCTAGTTTGGACCCCTCAGGACTGGGGTAGAAGTCAATTTTTATTTTAAAATATTAAATGCTTGTTCACAATAATTTGTCTAGACAAACTCTATATATTTTTCTAATAATGTGATTAGGGGTTTAGAAGTTTTGCTAAACTCTACTATAAACCTCATATAGTAACCAAATGATCCAAGAATACTATGAATATGCTTTTGAGTTTTGGGTGTAGGCAGGTTTTGGATAACTTCTATCTTCTTCATATATACCTTAATCCCATTTGCAAAGATATGATGTCCCAAAACTATCCCCTCCTACATTAGCATATAACATTTCTCATTGCTTAGGGACAGATTGGTTTCCTCACACCATTGAAGTGTTTTCTCCATTTTTTTGTGGCTTCTTCAAAGGTTTCACCATATACATTGAAATCATTCATATATACCTCCATAGTTTCTCCAATCATATTAGAGAAGATGATCAAAACTACCCTTTGAAATGTAGTAGGTGCATTGCATAAACCAAAAGGTAAAACTCAGTAAGTGAAGGTTCCCCATAGACAAGTGAATGCGGTCTTATGTTGGTCCTCTTCCAAAATCTAAATCTTATTATATCCACTGGAACCATCCAATAAAGAAAAGTATTTCTTCCCTACCAAGGTATCAAAGACCTGATCTATGAAAGGTAAGGGTAAGTGGTCTTTCTTGGTTTCTTTATTAAGTGACCTGTAATCAACAAAAATACTCCACTTTCAATTTTTCTTGGGCACCACCACCAAAGGTGATACCCATTAACTAAGATAAGGTAGATAAATCCAACAGTCAAGAATTTTTTCAATTCTATTTTTAACAATATCCTTCATAGTTGGATTCATCCTATGCTATGGTTGTCTTATCGATTTTATTTCATCTTCTATATATATTCGATGAGTACAGGTTTCAAGAGCTATTCCTCTCATGTTTGAATAATCCTAAGCAAAGGCATCTTGATTGATTTTTGACTAATGTTTATCTTATTTTGATCTACTATTCATATGTTAACTCATAATTTATGTTTAATACTCTCCTAGGTGCAACTTCTATTTTCTGAATATGGTGATATTTACCTCCCACTAATGGCAACTCTAGAGGATGATAGGAGGGTTCTCAGAAAAAGTTTGATATCACCCTATCCTAATAAATCTCATCCTCCAACTCATCAAGTACCATGATGGATTGAATCATTGTTAAACCACTCATGTTCTGGTTTTCACATTTAGGTTCTCCCAAAAAACATATATACTGTGCAGGTGGATGGATGATCATATTTTTTACATTATGACCATCAAAAATGGTCATCTATCCATTTTTACAACTTATGTAGGTATCAATTATTGCCAGCCAAGGCCTACATAAGATGAGTGGATAACCACCCAACCCATACTTGGGTTGTAACACTAAGAAATCTACTGGGTACTCCCATCCATCCACTGTGACAGTTATGTCTTCTAGTATTCCTTTAGGGAGCATTGTTGACCTGTCTGTTAATAGAAGGATAGTTTTGGTTGGCTTAATATTGGTTAAACTAAGTTTCTACATGGTTTTATTGGGTATGCCATTAATGGTAGCCCCTAGATCTACTTTTAACACACTAAAATTGACTCACATTAATCCATATTAAGTCAAAAACTTGCAAAAATTGATTCCTAGCTGGTTACCTCAAATTTTGTACCCTCCTAGAATTATCAGGTCTAAGCTTTATGAGATCATAAGTATGATATATGATATCCATTTTAGGTACAAGATCATATGTATGATTTCATCTAAAAACTAAAAATACTCAGCTTAGAAATATGACAAGCAAGTTGCAATGGTTTTTGTCCCTATTTGTCCAACTGTGCGACAGTAATAGGATCAAATACTCTGATAAATCCCAACTTGGAAGAGGTTATAAATAATTTTGTCTTTAGCCCAATTTAATCAGTTTTCTCAGCCTATTTCATCAAGAATTCTCCCCTAATTTCTCCCTGACTCGTTGATCAAATTCTACATTCTAGTCACTTAATTTTTGCATTAGTTTTCATTGTTTTTTTGTATTTCTATAGGATCTAAAGTACAATCACTGGCATGTGAGGTTATGATCTGTGATCATAAGTATGATCTCACCCAGTTAGCATTTGATCTTGCTCTATTGTTATGATCTTGCTTGCAGAATTCTTGGGGGTAACTCCAAGTTCTGGTTTGCATCCCTGTAGCTTAAAATTTGCATTTTAGCATCATATTTATCATTTGTTTTTCATATAGAACATAATTCTAATATTATAATTCTTAGAGTTCACCATTTCACATTTAATTGTATAATTTATATATTATAATTCATACATATGTTAGTTCCTTTTAGTACAACATTTAATCAAACCTATATGATTTGATCTCTATTTAACAAAGTCTATAGAACATTGCAATTTTGCTATTTTGCATTGTATTTATGAAACTATAAGTTTTTGTTGTGACCTAATCTACCAATCATTTATTAGTGGGTATGATTATTGATCGTACATATGATCTTTTCCTTGCAATGTTCGATTGCAAATCGTATGTATGATCTTGTTCTTGCAACGTCTGATCCTACCTGCAACAAGTAAACAAAATCTACATTAGACTTCCAAATCAAGTAAGAGTATAAAATTTATTCAAAATTAAGCATTTGCATTAGATTATCGTCTACTTATTATTGTCTACTATATTCATCAAAAATTAAATTATATTTAGTCATAGAATTAGTTGCACTAGCTAAAACTAGGTGATTGCAAGCAAGTATAACAAGAGCACATCAAAACAACCTCCCAACCCTAGGTGTGAAAACTGCCAAGAAATGTTTCCTAGCGAACCCTAAACAATTCATCAAAAAATCACCAAAGAAGGCATGAACTCAAGTGCCTCTCCTCTGAGGTGTAGACCTCCTATTCTCCCATTCCCTTTCGATGTGTGAATCCATTAGCCTAAAGGAAAGAAGTGGGAGAATTTTAGAGCTACATTCTTTGGTGAACCTGACATGAATAATATAGGCATCTTTCTAATTTATAAAACACAAAAAAACATAAAATTTACAAAACACAAAATAAAATAAAAAACAAAATATCACAATTTGCATATTTTAGGTTCATTTCATAAATGTTAAATTTCAACATAGGAAGAGTTGCACGCATAAATATTAGAACATTATTATCTACATAGGAAATCTCCCTAATAGTTGAAAATTCTAGTATTCCATCTCAAGAATAGTGGATTGAACTCTAGAAAATATTAGACATTATAAAAGCCAACGAATCAAGATTTAGCCAAATTATAAGGTTTGACATAGCTAGAATCCTGGATCTTGAGAACTCTTCTTATTACTTTGATATTCAAAGGGTATGTGAGAGGTGGTTTACAAATAAAAGAGTAAGTGTTTCTTCAACTATTTATACTTTCAAATATTACCTTGAAAACACCATAACGATACACAAGTTTTTATCACACATAGAAGATCAAGAAATAGTCTTAGAGAATAAGAGAAGATTTCACAAAGCTCCTAGGGTAGTTCATTATCATGAGTATTGTCACAAGCTATGCTTTTGTATGCCAAACTATGAAACTGATAGCATCACCATAGCCCATTTTATCAAATTTTTGAAATCCAACTTTCAATTTGAGTAAGAACATTATATATCACATGAATAACTTGAACTCATTAACGATATCCACAAACTATTTCGAGAAGATCAAGTATAATATCTAGAACATTATAATTGGATTTCTTGTTTTGTTTTTAAAAATACAAAAAAACCAAAAACAAAGTATATTTATATATTTACATATTTATATAGGTATATATATATATATATAACATATACACCCCAAGAATTTAATCATATATATGTATATATATATATCTGCAACATAAAAACATCTTAAAAACAAAAATACCTAGAATTTTGAGAAGTGGTAAGCAATTAGAATCTAATTACATTGAGGAACAATATAAAGAAAACCTTGATGATAGGGTACATATTTAAGGTGATAAAATCATAGAACAAGATGAGGATGATAATGCAGGATAATAATAAGGAGGTCCTAACCAACCTTTTTTAGATCCTCAAGGTAATGTTAGCTTTAAATCTATCCAAAAAGTTGCAGATTTTTTAAAATAATATATATGTGAGCTTCATCACATAATAAAGACAGGATATTTACTCCCATTAGGAGATTATTCAATGGAGGTTGCTATATAAGCTACTCTCCAATTAAATGCAAATCCAATTACATACATAGATAACACAAACCAAAATTAAGTTGGTCTATTTCATCAAAATATAGATTTGAACAAACAAAAATTAGCAACACAACAAAATCCCAAAAAAAATAAAATTCTTCTACTTCTCAAGCTCCTAATTAAAAAATAGCTACATCACAAAGAGCTAAGAAAATTCAAAATACCAATCATCATCAACAAAATGTTCAACAAAACACAATCCCATATAAGCTCCATAACACTGTTCCCACAAATACTTTACACAATAGTATTTCAACTGGAAACCCTTATGTGACAACACAACATCATTATCAAAGACACAACAACATGGTGCAAAAAATAAATTTGGTGGACAACCACAAGGGCTTGAATCCATGGTTAAAAAATTAGCTTCACATCTAGATCAAATGGATCCCTACTGTCCCTCATACATTTATAGAGAGATGTGTAGTGAACCCTTGGATTGTATTGTGGTTGCTCAACCATACCCAAAATATTTCCCTATGCCTGTCTTCCCAATATATAAAGGAACCAAATATCCTATTGAGCATATTCGCATGTTTAGGATGACATGTCATGATATATCCTATGATGATTTTTTGTTACTAAAAATATTCTCTAAAACTCTCGGAGGTATGGCTCTAGAATGGTATTATCAACTACCTACAAATTCTTTGAGAAACTTTGAAGAGATAGAATAAATATTTGTTCACCAATTTAGTGCATACATAGAAATACATGTCACCATTAAGGATTTAAACAACATGAAACAAAGGAATTATGAGAGATTTGCAAATTTCCTAGCCAAATGGAGGTAACTTCTAGGAAAATTGCATTTTACCTTACCTCACCAAGAGATGTTGGATATCTTCATTGGAAATTTAAAAGAACAATTATTTTATGAACTTGCTACAACTAAAGTGACCTCTTTTGATCAAGCTATAGACTTAGCAAGAAGGGTCAAATATGCCCTTATTAGAAGAGACCATTTTAAGAAGAAGGATGAGGATAAAACTTCTAAAAATCAATATAATAATAAATAAGTAGTAGGTGATGGAGTCACTGATAGTATAAATACCTCAAAAATCAATACTAAAAAATCTATAAAGAAGTTCTTGGTAAAGATTCCTCATAAACCTCCAAGAGAGTTCACAAAACTAAATCAACCCTTAACCATTATTTTTCCTCAATTATTATAATAAGGTTTAATATGGTTTCCAGAGATACAACAATTGGATACCACTACAGCTAGATATAGGGCTCATCTACATTATAATTTTCATCAAGTGGATGGAAATTCAACTAATTCTTGTAAGCGATTGAAACATATGATACAAGATTTGATTGATAAAGTTAAAATGGAAGCACAACATTTTATTACAAACAATAACACTCAAAATAATACCCAAAAACAACCAACTCTAAATGCAAATCAAAATTTAGATATCTTTCAACATCCTTTACCCAAACATGGTAAAGAGGTTGTAAATCAATTAGAACATCATAATGTTCCCCCTCCAACAAAGTATGTGGGAACCATTAGCAACTTTTTACCACAACAATATTTGCAAACCTCCTATGTACCTACTCTATCTGTAGTCACAACTAGACCAATACAATATTTTCAATCTTCATCTTCAGAAGACACAAAAAGTGCAACGAAAAATATAGAAATTGAGACAAAGAGTGAAATTGAAATCACCTCAAACAATTCTAAAGATGAGTCAGATCCAATTCTCCCCATCATAGATTTATTAGTTCCAGAAGAACCATTCCATAGAAGAATGACTAATCGACCCTCATCTCAACAAATGCTTTCAAATGAACAAGCAGATAATGCTAGATCTCACTTTGGTCATTTACAAAATAATAATATTTTGGGCACTAATGGAGGCATCACTACACAACAAGCCCAAAATCAAAATACTCAATCACAAACTCAAACTCAAAATGAGAAATCAACTCCATTTGTATTAAATACACCTACAAAAGCAAATAATATATCAAATTCATAACATAAATCTCCTTATGACATTAATGAACAATTGGTAAATATCACAGCTAGAATTTCTCTTTTGGATCTTCTAAGAACTTCATCCATCCATAGAGAGGAATTAATGAGTACCTTAAGTAAAATGGTGGTACCTCAAAATATAGAACCTGATGTTGTGGTTAATGTTGTAATCTCTCATGGAACAAATTATATAGATTTTTTAGATAAGGAAATTCCTCCCCAAAGCATGTATAGGGATAACCTTTTATACATTACCGTATTAATAGGGGATGTAGGTTTCAAAAGAGTTTTAGTCAATAATAGGTCATAATTAAACATATGCACATATGACTGTTTCCAAAGATTTAGATTTAGAAGTGAATATTTAAAAATAAGTGAAATGACTATTAAAGAATTTAATGATGAAACTCAAGAAACATGTGGATTATTGTCAATTTCGTTGCAAGTTGTTCCAAGGATCTTAGATATGACCATGTTTGTTGTACATTGTCCTGCATCGTACAACATCCTTCTAGGTTTGACCTTGGATCAATGCAATGAGGGTGGTACCCTCTACATTACATCAATGTGTTAATTTTGAGTTTAAAAATCAATTGGTCACTATTCATGGTGACCCGAGACCATTTGACATGTGTGCTATGGTAGAACCAATAGGAGTCCCATTTTATCTTGCTATGTCTTCAACACACCCTAGTCCACCTCCATCATCTAAACCCACAATATTTGAACCCACATTATCTGAAATTACAAATAAATAAGATAGTCCCTCTTCTTCATATCCTACTTTAGATGAAGTATTACCAGATTTATCTTCAATACTCACAACTTCTGAACATAATAATTTTTCCACTCAAGATTCCCTAGTGATATCTCAATTAACTGCCATCTCCCCGAATGATGGGCTTGCCATGAAAATTAGGCAGTATCTATCATGTTGGGAGTTGTACATTTGTCTACATAGGGTATGATTATGGTAAAATTTATATTGTGAGTGTCACAATTGATCAAAATGGTTTTTCTAGATGTTACTTTTCTAATGGATATATAAAATCAAAACAAATAATGTGTAACATGGGTTCTAGAGGTAAAGGTTTAGGACCTATTAAAAATGGAATAGAGGAACCTTTAGAAGTTGAGGAATGGCTTACCCGATGTGGTATTGGTTACATTCCTACAAAAACCTAACCATTCCCAATTTAAGATGATGACCAAATTGTAATATATCAAGAATATTTGGCACATCAAGAATTATTCAAACCAATTAGAAAGATATATTCTTATAATATGTTATAAATAGCATACCCAGACATGATTTTTGAACCAAATTAATATTTGGAGGGAGATATATTTCATGATATTTCTCTTGATGAATTTTTAAAGAATAAATTCTTCTTTGATGGTCTATACCATGTATAACCCACGTTGAAGTAACTACCCCTCAAGAAGAGTTAGCTAAGTTAACCTTAGAATAATTACAATAAATGGGTGTATCACCTACTCTTCATAAATTCTAAAGATAATTAAACATTGTGGTGGAAAATGTTTTACAAGTTAACATTGAAATAGAAGTAAACCCTCACATTCTTAAAATTGGAGCAAAATTAAGTGAAGAGAGACAAATTTAATATATTATATTTCTCACAAAGTATGCTGATTTTTTTGCTTAGACATATACAGATATGTTAGGCCTAGACTCTTATGTGGTCATGCACCACTTAGTAGTGTGCCTTGATGCAAAACAAATAAGGCAAAAACTTAGGAAAATGTATCCCAAAGTAGCACTACTAGTCAAAAATGAGTTAGGAAAAATTTTGAATGTAGATTTTATCCAAAATATTGACTATGCTAATTTGATATCAAATTTTGTTTCGATGATAAAAAAGAAGCCACTAAAATTATGGTTTGTGCTGATTTTAGAGATATTAATGTTGCATACCCTAAGGATGACTTTCCTCTCCCTAATATGGATCAAATCATAGATTTTATAGCTAGGAGTGGGATGTGATCCCTCATTTATGTTTTTTTATGATACAATCAAATCTGAATAGCTCCTGAAGACGAACCCAAGACTGCTTTCATCACACCTTGGGGAACTTTCTGTTGGAAAGTAATTCCCTTTGGTTTAAAGAATGCAGGAGCAACATATCAAAGAGCTATGATGTATATATTTCATGATATGATGTATGATATTCTACATGATTATGTAGATGATATTATAGCTTGTTCAACTAAGGAAGAAGATCATATCAATGATTTAAGAAAAGTGTTTGATAGACTAAGAGAATATATGATTCGCTTAAATCTAGACAAATGTGTATTTGGAGTTAAATCAAGAAAATTGCTAGGGGTTATTATTTATATACATGGTATATAAATAGATCCCCTTAAAATTAATGCTATCCTTGATATACCATCACCTAAAAATATATTAGAATTTATAATTCTACACGGTAAATTATAGTCTATTCATCGCTTCATTGACAAGTTGGTAGATAAAACCAGACCTTTTCTTAAGTTGCTTAAGAAAAAAATTATATTTAAATGGGATAATGAATATAAAGAAGCATTTTAAAACCTTAAATAATATCTCCTTAATCCTCTAGTGCTTGTACCTCCTAGACCGAACTATCCTTTTATTTTGTATATTTCTGCTTCTTAACTTGCACTTAGAGCAATTTTGGCTCAAATTGATGATGATAAGAAATAACAACCCACATATTATATAATTATATCATTAATAAGTTATGAAACTCATTATAATCCATTAGAAAAGATTTTTTTATAGTTGTTTTTTCTACGTAGATATTACATCATTATATGCTCAGTCAAACACATTTGTCATTGTTAAGTCTAATCCATTAAGGTACTTGATGAGTAGACCTTACTTGTCAGGATGCACAATTAAGTGGGTTCTTGCTCTAAGTGAGTTTGAACTCATATTTATCGACTGAAAATCTATTAAAGGCCAAGTTATAGCTGATCAATTAGGTGTTGCACCTTTAGGATCTACTCAATGTACAACCATAGAATTTCCTGATGAGTGTCTTAGCTTAGAAGAGGATCTTTCTAAATATTGGTCTTTGTATTTTGACGGAGCTAGATGTATGAGTGGTGCAGGTGCAGGTGCAGGTATTATATTAATATCTCTACAAAAGCACCTTATCTCTACTTCAATTTGCTTGTACTAATAATACTGTAGAGTATGAGGCTCTAATCCTTGGGTTACGAGCCTATTTAGCCTTAAAAATTAAATTTTTATTAGTCTTTGGATATTCTTAGATTGTGATAAATAAAATTAATAATTTTTACCAAACATGATATGAGAATCTATGTCCTTATAAAGAGTATGTTCTTAAGCTTATTTCATTGTTTGAGAAAGTAACTTTAGAAGCCATTCCTCGCACTAGCAACCGTACCATCGATGCCATGGTTGTAGCTACCTCTTTGTTACCTTTGTATTTGCATGATGAATATGCTACTATCATTATTCACCAACTCCAAGAACTAGCTTCATTTAAGTCATGTCTAAAGCCATTAGATATGTTTTTAATTAATGAAATAACCCCAGAACCTTGGTACATAGATATCTTTAATTTTATCCAAAATGGGACCTTCCCAAAAGGATTAGATAAAAACCAACGTAGGTTGTTACGTAAGTAAGTTGTTAACTTTGTAATTGTTGGTAATAGCCTATATAAAAGATCTTTTGAAGGTATAATTTTGAGATGTATCAATCTAGAAGAGTCTAAGAAATCCTTAAGTGAAGCCCATGATTGATCTTGTGGAGGAAACTTTAGTGGAAGTGCCATTTCTAAGAAGCTCCTTCGAATGGCATATTTTTGGCCTTTCATGGAAAGGGACACTAATGATTATATGCGTAATTATGACAAGTATTAAATTCATGTAGACCTTGTTCACGCTCCTTCTCAGGAACTCCAAGATATTTCTTCTTCTTGGCCTTTCTCTAAATGGGGTTTAGACATTATTGGTAAAATAAATCCTATTTTTTCTAATGGTCATAAATTTATAATAACAACAAAATATTTTACAAAATGGGTAGAAGCTATACCATTAGTTTCTTGCACAGGAGTTCAAATATCTAAATTAATATTTAATCAAATCATTTATAGATTTGAAATCCCATCAACTCTCATCTCTAATAATGGAACATGATTTAAGAACAAAGATATTAAGAAATTATGTCAAAAATATAAAATTCAACACTGATGGTCTACTCCTTACTATCCACAATGAAATGGCCAAGATGAAGCTTCTAATAAAACCTTGATCAAAATCCTAAAATATTGGTTAATAAATCATGTTGTGACTGGCATATGCAATTATATCATGTCTTGTGGTCTTACCGAACTAGTGTTCGTACTCCTACAGGTGCTTCACCTTTTATCTTGGTCTATGGTGCTAAAGCAATTTTTTCCATTTGAGTTAGAAGTTCCTTCTTTAGCTCTTCTACTTCAAGATGTTAAAGTAGGAGATGAATATCATGCTAATAGATTAAGTCAGTTGGAGCTTCTAGATGAGAAATGTATTCATGCTCTAGAGCATATTTTATCTTACCAAGATAAACTCAAGAGATCATATGCAAAGAAAGTTCATAGTCAATATTTTGAAGTGGATGATTTAGTACTCAAAGAAAATAAAAAAAATACTAATGCTAGAAAGTATTTAAAAGGTAAATTTCAACCTAATTGGCTTGTACCATTTTTCATCATTGCTAAATTTGGATCAGGTGCATATCGCTTGGCTACCTTGGATGGAAAAGATCTCAAAAAACCAATTAATATCATGCACCTCAAAAGATATTATGCATAAAACAAAAATTTCAATCTTCTGTATATAGTTGTAAATAACTTCATCATTCAATTTGTAATTGTCATATTATAAAAACAACAAAAAAAATGGAAAATTTTCAAAATATTTCAAATTTTTAAGTTCTCATTATTTACATCAGTGTGTGTTGTCTTTAAAAAATTCAAGTTAAATTTTATTTTATTTCAGATAAAATCAAAAGTTATCTTGAACCAGGCACTTAATTTACATATTTAATGATTTTGATTTTGTCACTTTGATTATAAATCTCTCTTGCATTAAGAAGCACAAATACTTCACTAAATAAAATTTGAGTTTTGAAAATTTATCTTGATACTTCTTGAACCAAGAACACATTCTTACACCTTAAAAATGATTTGTTGCAAATCCAAAAAATGATACTACATAGTAGTCTTAATTACTTAAGCAAAAAGTCTCCCCTGCTATCCTATTATGTGCATGGTCTAGAATACCGAGAATTGGCAAAAGGACAAGCTCCCCCATACCTAAATAAAATCCCTTGCTCCTTGTCTAATTTGATAAAGTATCCCAAAAAATAATTGCAAAGAAAAAGAGAAAAAAGAAAAGAAAATTAGTTCCACTACAAAAAGCAATAAAATCCCCTTGTTAAAAAATGGACAAGAAATCCCTACTCAAAGAAATCAAAAGAAAATAAGGGGGTATTGAGCTTGAATCCCTAGAATTCCTTAGTTATTGAAAATCCATGAGGTGAGCCCCATAACTCATGGTTTTTGCCCAACCCACTTGGACTTGGGTAAGCATTTCACATGGTGATATGTTTGTCACATTAACGACCTTATTTTGTACAAATCAAATTTTTATTGTGGATTAACTAGATTTTGGTAACTTGAATTACATAGTAGTTTGGTAAAATTGCATGCATAAAATCATGGTCAATGAATATTTCACTTGCACACACATTGGTTCATAAAATTTTGCTTGTATCATTACCTTACTCAAAATTTGTAAATCAATTTCACAAGCACACACATTTGATCCTTGAGAAATTTTGTATCATTGTGACCAATCAATATGGATAATGAACTCACACACTGTTTCTTGATAAATTTGACTTTGTCTCAGAAGTAATTTAAAATATTTTGCTGAAATTTGTAAGACAACATTAGTTTATAAGTATATATTAATTCATTACATTTCAAAATTTTCAAAATATTTAAAATAACTTATTCCAAAAGAAATTGCATTTCCAAATTTAGTTATCATGCATTACATTTTTACTTCGCGATGATGGTATAATTCCTAGTAATTATTTTTATCAAATTTCACACTAGGAATTCTATGCCTAGCGCAAGTCATCTTTCCCAATTTTTAGGTCTAAATCATGTCATATTTCTCAATATTCTTAAAACATGTGATACAATGATTTGATTCATATCAATTTGCATTTTAAGAACAAATAATTTCATATTATCATGCATTGCATTTTGACTTTGCGATGATGGTATAATTCCTAAGTAATCATTTTATTCAACTTCACACTTTGGAATTTTATGCCTAGCGCAAGTCATCCTTCCCAAATTTTCATGCTTAAATCATTTTATTTTTCACAAAAATAATCTTTATTAAAATATTTTCTAAAAAATCAAATTTTCTCCAAAAATAAATCAACATCTTCTTTTAATCATCATAAGCCTCAAGATTAATCTTGAAAATGAGCCCACAACCTTTTCTATTAGCAATACCAAAAACTTCCTCACAATAGGATTCGCTTCATGACCTAGTGAGCATTGATCTCCACCAACGGTCATATAACATCACAACATCCTTCGAGCTTCATTTCTAATTCATTAATTCCATCATCATACAAAAATATATTTACAAAATTCAAATCATTTTCTTTCATTTTAAGCATGATCAAAATATTTAAAAATCAAAAGCATGATTATAAGAAATTTAAACATCATAAAGCAAATAAAATAAAAACAATCAAATCATTCAAAGTGACATAAACAAAAAGGATATATATATATATATATATATATCAAAAGTTCTATTTACAAAATAGAGTCGACTGATATGCCACAATCTCCAACATCGGCATACTCAATCACAAAAACCATAGCATAGGTCAACCCCTATCCTCTAGAAGCCCTAGAAATTTGGGCATCATCATATCCACTAGGGGATCGTGATGCTTAGAACCGTTCTGCTCCCATAGTAGTAGTTGTCCTAGAAGTTGAGCGAGATCTAGAGTGAATCAAAGTAGTCAAATGCTTGTACATCATAGGCAGTGGTTGTATCTACTCCATGAGGACTGCTACAAACTATAGTGGCTGATAAAAAGTGGCCCACCCAGTGGCCCAAAATAAGTCATACCCTAAGTCATTCCTCCCAGATCGAGCCGACTGAGAAGATGTAGGAGCTAGATCCCTAGATAACTGTCCCACCTATGCTCTTGCCTATTCTAGCTCTACCTCTAGAGACTCAATATTGGTCTTTTGAGAGGCATTCTCTTATCTAAGACTAGTGACCTATTCTTGTAGAGCTACTATCTTTCTAATCTCCCCCTCCTCCATAACACCCTTCTCGGGTGAGTCAGGTCTCCTCTCCTACTAAGGAGATGCTCTCCTCTCCTCCCTCCCTCCCTTAGAGTCCCTCTCCTACCTCATTCGACTCTGGTATCCAACCCTAGTATGAGCTCCCTCCCTCCTAGGGGGTACCTATACCCTTGGCTGCTACTAACTAGCTATACACTACTATCTAAATATCCACTCAGTGGCCTGCTCTACTGCACTCCTAAACAGAGTCAATCGGGTAGGTTGGATGCTAGTATACCATTGTAGGTATCTATTTGTCACCCCAACATCATCTCCATATGTCATAGGTAGTACCGTGTCATCTAGCTATGGGTCTAAAAACTTAGCCATGTTGGGAGAACCACTAATAGTAGTGTGATCATGAGTCACCCTAGAACAAGTGACATTCCTATACTATGGAATGTCATACTACAGCCCAAACTTGCACATCCCATGGTCTATGCGATGTAGCTCCAACTCCACTTGGTCTATATATAGCCAAATGAATCACATCATGCAAGCCAAATCAAATGCATCCTATCCCCACCTTGATATCTCTCTCCAGGATCTCCATCGGATATCCTCTTCCAGTAGCTCATCAACAAGTTGCCTCGCTATATCAAGGCTAACTCACCCCTGGCACCCTCTCTATATAGTCCAGTAAAATACTCTCGGTCTGTCATCCTCCACCTGGGGCTAGCCATCCTCTACTTAGGCCAAAGAAAGTCCTACAGGTCTCTTGATAGATATGTGCTCCCAACACCATACCTGTAGGAAGAAATTCAACACTAGTCCCTTGCCCTTCTTGTATAACACCCTGTGAAGTACCCTATAAATCCTATAGAGAATAAATGAACCCCAATAAAATCATAATATCTGATCCCACATATCACAGATAACCTTTGCTAGTGTCCATGGTAAGTGGCATCCACTGAAGTGGCATAATAGAAGTGTAGCGACCCCGAGAAGCACGCACCTCTACTCTACTTGCAATATTATATCGAAATTAAATGAAAGACCATGAAATGCATATAACACAAAAATAACAAAGATATATCCTTTTATTTATATTGAAACATGGTTACATTTTGATCCTTCTGAGGGATACCCATTTTGACACAATGAAGTACAAGTGAATAAAATTTCCCCTTGCAAAGGGGTGGTGCACTTTCGTAGGCTTCCCAGTTCTGCACATGAACTTGTTTGAGGGCTCATAGATGCCTCCTTTTCCTTATATATTTAAGGAGGGATCCCATGCTCCAAATATCTTGATATGGTCCTGTACACCTGTAGATCTACATACATGGAAATAACAAAGCACACTTAGTAGTACGGGCCACCTCTCCGGAAGAGGCTCTTATTAGTAAATATGATAATTTGGATAAATAAGCATAATGTGTATTGAAATATACCAGATCTAGGAAATATGCATATGAAAATAATAAATATTAATCTAAATGCAATGGAGGATTCAGATATATGCTAAAGACATGTAAATGAAATAATAATAAAGGCATATCTGTTACTAAGAACAAAGGAGCGACCATATTAAAACCTGGATATGCTTATGGGCCGCTATCAAAGACAACAACCTCTAGCTAATAGGTTACCTCAGGTATTATGGGATATAATTAATCACTTCTTGGCTTGAATTGATATTCAAGGATTGTCATATGTGTCTCCTACACTAATTTGCAGTTAAGAACGATGGGTCTAAATACTAATGCATGGACATGGCTCAGCTAGACGGTGCTCCAATGCTCCTCAAAGGGGCATAGATTGTAAATCCAATTTGAAAGGGCTCCATTGCACATAATTTGAACTCTCTATATATTTGATTTGGTAGGGCTTCACTGCATAATATTTGAACCTCCATCTCCTTTGCCTTACAGGAAATCTGCATATATAGAATTCCAAGTTTCAGGTTTAGATCTAGGGCTTGGCTTCCTAGGGAAGCCAAGATCCATATTTGCATGCCAAATGACTATCCCAGAGGGAAGGTTTAGTCTTGAATTGGCATGGAAGGGATAGTTATGAGTAACTCTAGGAGTTCCTCATTGAAATCCCTTTGAAATGCATGCAAATTGTTGTTATCGCCCATGATTTGGGTAATCCATGATGACAGTTTGTTTTTTAGGGCTAGCTGCTATCATCAGTAGTGGCTAGCTATGGTAGATCTAGCGTATAGTGGCCAATATTACTGGCCACTCTAGTCTACAGTGGCTAAACTAACTGCTCATATAGCCACTCTAGTCTATAGCGGCTAATCTTAAATGAGCTAAAACTACCATTTTGAGTGGTTAGGACCTTTGCTTGCTCTTAGAAAGGTTCAAAATTGGTCATATGGTCTTAAGATGTGCTCATATGAGTAGTATACTATACATAACATGTTTTAGGTATCTACAGATGCCCCATTTTTAGATGCATTGTGAGGAAAACATAGCGTGGAGCAAAAAAGTAGACCACCTAGGGCCATATTTTAGGATGTGCGGTGATCATTGATCTGATCAACATTAGATTCCCCAATTCATGGGCTTGAGGGATGTTTTATGAGTTGACCAAAGGACTTATGATGCCTTTGGGGCTTTTTTGAGTTGACCAAAGGGCTTATCCCCTTTGGGGAATTTTGGTTTGACCAAAGGGCTTATGCTACCTTTGGGGTGTTTTGGGTTGACCAAAGGGCTTATCCCCTTTAGGCCTTTTTTGTTTGACCAAAGGGCTTATGTCCTTTGGGAAATTTTGGTTTAACCAAAGGGCTTATCCCCTTTGGGGATTTTTGGATTGATTGTTGATTAGGGAAGGTATGATACCAATAATGCCTCAGTTGATGTTTAGAAAATATTTTTATTTTTTTTGTATGTTATGGATGCAATGATGGATGCTATACCTAGATAATGGTTTGATTTTGCTACATGTATGTAATGTGTTGGTGACATGTGCTAGCTAGATGATAGATGTTTTATTAGATGCCATGATCTAGATCTATAGATGCACTATGGTGATGTATGCATTTATGGATGCAATTATTATTGTTAAATGTGGACACCTAAATCGTGTCATGCTTAGGGGAGCTGCTCACATAGAAACATTCATAAGATCATAGGACATAATCCTAGAATTTCTAATAATCAACAGTGGTTATCACCACTCATTTGAGGCATTTTCAAGCAATCCAAGCCTAGCCGCTTAATCCAAGAGTGGCCAAATCCTAGCTGCTCAAGCCTAGAGTGGCCAGACCTTAGCCACTGTAGGTGAAAATAGCTAGATCTTAGTCACTACAGATGATAGTGGCTAAGAAATAAGAAGTAGTTTTGCTGACAAATAGGCCTAATCATAGGCAAAAGTGGTAGTTTGCATGCAATAAAGGTGAGCAGGAGTAAATTTGCATTCTTTTTCATGACCAGTTCACATAGGATACTTGAGTTTATATTTAGAATTGAGTTAACTGACCTCCAAACATAACAAAGGACAAACACTTTTCATGCTAACGACATCTAAGTGTGTGTTGTTGTTTCATTGCTTATAGGGCCACAAGTTTGATCGGACGGACTCTGCAACATACGAGAGAAAAAGGGATCCCTCTAGGAAATAGACCTAGAGAAGGAGGCATTTGTAAGCCCTCATAAATTTCCATGTGCGAAATCAGGGAGATTTTTGAAAGTGCACCACCTCTTCATGAAAGGGGCACTCTTTACCTATTTGTAAACTTATTGTATCAAAAGGGGTATTCCTAAGAGAGACCGACATGTAACCGAGTTGAAATGCAAATAAAGAGATCCATATTTGTTATTTCCTTGTTATATGCTTTTTCATAATCCTCCATTTCATCTTGGATTTTGAATAACATTGCAAGTAGAGTAAAGAGCGATGCGTGCGTCCCGGGGTCACTACAAAATGTATGTTTAATTTTTATTTAATTGTATGTATCTAACTTATATTGTTATGATATGATAAATGAAATGTGTGAAATGCATTATGATGGTGATCTAATGTACATGAACTTGTATGCTTTAATAACTTAAAATATAAGGTATGCATGTGATATGAGTTTAACAATCTAATGGGCGACACCACAAAATGTATAAAAATCATGAATAAACAATAATTCTTATAATAATAATTAATAATTTAAACATAAAATGTGGGGTGAGATGATGTGATATGTATGTATGATTTTATGGAATGATTTTTTGCTATGAGGAGATTTTTGAGGTTTTCCCTAAGACTCAAACACCCTAGTTGCTCCATCAAAAGTTGTATACTGATCATGCAGGGCTCCTAAAGGATAAAGCTTTATTATATAGACCTAGATACTCATTATCCCTATGTGTGCAAATGAATATATTAGATAGAATATAAGCATACCCTAGTGCTAGACGAGATTCATTCAGCCCATTGCTGTATTGGGGATCCTCAAATGTTTATCACGATCCTAGTTGGACTTAGTTGGAATAGACCAATAGGCAATACAAGACACTTAAGACTAGCTCTTGCACATGCAAAAATTTGTATATACCAAAGAAATATGCCAATGTGATAGAAATATTGTCATGCGTAAGGCTCGTTCACACTAAGAATTCCATGGATTCAAGTTTAATACTCCCTTCTTTTCTTCACATTTATTAGGGGTACTTGCTCATGTTTTAGTGATGAAATTCACTGTTTATTTTGACTTTTTATTTTTCCTTTTGAACAAGGGATTTATGTGGTGATGATCATCACTATTTATTTGTACTTTTGAATTATTCTAAACTTTGAAATTTGATATTTTTGGGGGATTTTGTAGTGATTATAATCACTTGTTTTTGAACTTTTTGCTTTGTTCAGGATTTTTTCTTGTTTTGATCAAAGCAAGGCATTTCTTTGGGTAGGGGTGAAATTTTTCTTTTACCAATTCTCAGTACTTTCAAACCAACCGCATAGGGGGATGAGCAAGATAAACCTTTTTCACCTTATGATACCTAATATCACTTCTCAATGTTCATATTTCCCTTGTTTCAACTAGGATTTTAGTGTTTTGATTAGTGATAGGATTCTGAGATATACCAAGTGATATCAAAACCAAATCTCACATATCAAAAGCTAAAATAACTTTCTATAAAGTTTGATAGAACCACTAGGTATGGCTGAGTGACCGAAAAACACTAGTATATTCCTCATAGCAACAGGAGGGGTTGTGTTGAAAAACACAGTTACACACATGGGTTATGGATGATGATGGATTTTGAAGATGCCTGATGAGTTTATGATTATTTTCAATGTTTTGAAATTTTTAAAGTTTGAATTGTTTTTGAATTTTTGTATTTTGATTTTGACCAAAGGTTCTTATGGTGCCTTTGGGGCCTTTTGTGATTTGAAAAAAGGTGCTTTAATATGCCTTTGGATATTTTTGTGATTTGACTAAAGGGATTTAAAAATACCTTTGGAGATTTTTATGATTTGACTAGAGGGCTCTAAAAATGCCTTTGGAGCCTTTGGATGATTTTGAATTTAAGATGCCATTGGATTTTTTTGGTGGTTTGACCAAATGACTTTGAGATGCCTTTGGAGCCTTTTGATGATTTGACCAAACGTCTTGGAGATGCCTTTGGAGCCTTTTGATGATTTGACCAAACGGCTTGGAGATGCCTTTGGAGCCTTTTGATGATTTGACCAAACAACTTCAAGATGCCTTTGGAACTTTTTTGTGGTTTTACCAAATGGCTTTGATATGCCTTTGGAGCCTTTTTATGATTTGAACAAATGACTTAGAGATGCCTTTGGAGCCATTTGATGATTTGACCAAATGACTTTAAGAAACCTTTGGAGCTTTTTGGTGGTTTGACCAAACAACTTTGAGATGCCTTTAGAGCCTTTTGGTGGTTTGAAAAAATGGATTCGAGATGCCTTTGGAGCCTTTTGATGATTTGAAAAAATGACTTGGATATGCCTTTGGAACATTTTGAAAATCTATTTTTTATTTCAAAGTTTTTTGATTTTTTTTTACTTTTCTGATTTCTATTGTTTTTGTAATTTTGAAATTTATGAATGTTCTTGATATTTTTTTGGTATTACAGAGGGAAGGTATGATACCTTAGATTCCCCTAGTGTGCATTTTGTCTATTGTAATTTAGTCATATTTATTATGAAGAGTGACAAACATCAACTCTCCCAATTAGGATACAGACCTCTTTAGGGTACCTTTGTATTGGTGGGGAGAAATGAGTGAACCGTCTTCATGGAGCTCATTTCATTCTAATAGTTCTTGGACCACATTTTAGAATAAATGACAATCATGGATGCCATGCCCCTGTATACGATGGTACATAAAATGGATGCTTTCATCAGTGGATACATGCTTGGGTTCTCTTTGCTTGACCTTGGGCAACACAAATGCATTTGCCTCGTACAAATTTTGAAATAAAGTTGCAGTAGTCATCTCAAATGTTACCTCCTACTAAGGTGGCTTGCTTAGCCTATGAGGTTGTGACTAACCTTGGGGTCTCAACTAGGATGATGTAGCCTCTATTTTGGTAGGTTGGGGTTTTATAGATGAACCATCTATGGGAAATGCCCCACTATCTATGAGGTCTTGAACTACATGTCTGAATACTTGGCAATCATGAATGCCATGGCCCTACACTCAGTGATAGAGATAATAATGGTCCTCCATATAACCCTTAGGTTTAGCTCTATTTGGGTATAAAGGGTTTATGTCAGGTAATATGATGACCTTAGCCTCCTACAAATCTTGAAAGATATCTGAAATAGACTCATTTAAAGGAGTCCAAATGTGTTGTTGTTTTGAGCATTTGGTGTGCTCTGGTCTAGCTTGGTAACTAGTTTGAGCCATAGGTATTTTTATTGTTGGTTGAGGGGGATCCTCTTGCTTTTTGGATGCAAGGGGTGGATTACTGACTATGGTCACTTGTTGGTTGATAATTTGAAGTTGCTTTTTGTTGAGCATGTTGTGTACTATGGCTTGAAATATTTTACATGATTGAATATCATGACCATTTTGCCTATGATATAGACAGTGTAACTCCCCCTCATACCCTCAGGGTTTAGGATGATTTAGATCTAAAGGTTGCACATCTGGTAGGGTGATGGCATTTGCAATAATTAAATGATTAAAAATTGATAATGCCAGCTCAGGCAATGAGGGACGCTTGCTAGGTTGTTAAGACATTTGGGTTGGTGCTTGCTCTAGTTGAGCCTTTTCCTATGGATGCACAGGAGGTGGTTTGACCATAGATGAGGGTTGCTTCTATAATTCTAGGTTCTCAAGTTGGTTCATGATAAATTGCAATGCCTCATTTTGCTTATCCATTTGGGCCTCTATATTATAGAGGTGATTTTGCATATGCTCTAATATTGATAAGGATCCCATGTGTATTTCTAGTGATTGGTTTGAAATACCATTGTCTACTGAAGGAGGCAAAATAGTGGGTGCTAAAGATCAACCAAACAACTCTAAGTCATCAATTTACTTCCTTTGAGTCAATGTGGAGGCTTCATGATGACCCATTTTTATAGTGGCATCCACATGCTCATGTTTATGACTCAGTTCATGTTCCTATATTACTTGGTGGCGTTGAACTATGCCAACTTGAGTATCCCCAATCTTATGTGGGGGGGGAACTTGTTTTTGCTCTTGATGAGGCAACATGAGAAGTGAATTAGGGGTGACTAAAGCCTATGGTTTTTCTATCTTCAATGGGGAAGCAACATATGGTTGCTCCACATCTTGTTTTATCTACTTTAGAGTCACTTGGTCCTCTGCCTTGCTATTTAAAATTACCATGAACTCCTGAGAAGGTACTTTTTCTTGTGTATCATTGACCTTCTTGTAATACTTGAATGGCTCAGGGTCATGGGGGACCACTTACACTTGTCCTTGGTGTATGAATTTTATGTTTTGGTGCACTATTGAAGGTATGAATTCCATATCTCTCATCCATGGTCTTCCTAGCAATATCTTATACTGCCTCTCACCCCTTAGAATATGGCACAATGTAGGTATTGTCTTTATCCCAACCTGTATAGGTAAGATTACTATGCCAATTGTTGAGGAAGTGGCATCATTGAAGGCTCTCAATGTGAATTTTGAGTCCATAATGCTTGAAAATTGTAAATTTAAATACTTCAAGGTTGCAACTATGATGATGTTGATATATGACCTAGTGTCAATCAAGACTCTCTTGTATAGAATTTGATTGATGCTTGCTATGATGTGTAGTGGAGGATTGGATTCATCCTGAGAGATTGGCTTAATCTCATATTTGTGAAAGGTAATCACAAGATCCTTTTGTAAGTGAATTGAACTCATTTTTGGTGTGGACCATGATAGATTATCAGCTTTAGTTGATCTCTTCGGTATGTGGGACTTATCAAGGCATATTTTGCTTCCTGTTGCAGTATTAATCATACCGATAAAACCCTCATTATGCGGGTCTAAATGCACCTTGTTGACTTGCTCAATTTGATTGTTGTTGTCCCAAAGATTGGGAGGGGAAGTTTTGAATATTTTGATTCTTTGCAATTCATTTTTATCCAATATATTTTGTACTACATTATTAAATGCAACACAATCCTAGATATCATGGCCATTTTGTTGATGGTAAACTCAATAGAGATATTCCCTATATTCGTTAGATTTGGGGAAATTAGGATCCAAGGTGCACACCTTAGGCCTCATGAAGGTAGTTGAAAATTTATGTCAAGGATTCAGGCAATGGTGTATAGTTGCGAGGGGGTTATTTATGTTTTTCCTTGCTTTGATTCTTGTTGCATTGGTTGTAATGCACAGTAGGATGTTGAGCCTGATATTTCTCTTGTTGTTGGCTCTATGATACTTTTGGAACTTTTAACACAATCTGGTATACATGCGCAAGTTAGGTCTATTATGGTTGATGTTGCGTGCTCTCATTCCATTATTTCTCTCTATGGAGCTTTAGGTCTCCTTCCAAATTTATATCTTCAATAAGCTTATCTTGAGCCAAGGCTTCTTTCAATGTATCATACTACTGTAGTTGCAATAGTAACGAAATATTCTTAGCACAACTTTTTGTGAACATTCAAATTAGCTATTCGATCAGGATGGAAAATGTAACTTTGCCATGATTTATCTCCATCTATCCCCATAATACATGACTGTCTAATCATCATACTTCTTTAGGTTGGCCAAGTCTGAGAGATTCACCTTCTTCTTATAACCAAAAGAGAAACGTGTTAAGAATACATTTACTAGTTGTTCACAACTAGATATGTTGTGCTTAGGCAATTGGTTGAACCATTGAGTGGGAACACCTAAAAGTGTCATAATGAAATTTCTTAACATAAGAGCATCATTATATTCAATATGAAAACATGCATTGATGAAGTTGGTAACATTATCTTGTGCATCCTATTCACCCTTAAGGTTTTCTAACCTAGGTATTTCAAAGTGCTTAGGATATGCAGGGCTAGGGGTTGATGGGCAAAATGGCTGGTTGTATATTTTACTCAATGGCGATTGGTGCCCAACTGTATCTTACATATCAAAGGATTTGATATTTTCAATGAGTGCCTGGAATGCCTTTGAGGCAAGGAGTTCCTCTTCTTGCAGACCCAATCATGGTGGTAATGGAGGTAATCCTTTATCCCCTTGACTTGTTCTATTCTCCTCCCTCCTAAGAGGGGATTTAAGATGTGTCTAATCTAGATCTACTATGTTTACCCTTTCCCCACCAAGTTGATTTTTTTCATGGTTTGAGTGGTGGTTTCATTGTGGGCTGATGTGAGTGTTCTCATCTTCTTTCCTAGTGCACCTTTCTTTTGGTGAGCCAGTGCATTTATCTCTTTGGTGATCATTATCATTTGCTTATAGGTTGATACAAGCTAGCTACTCAACTTGTTCTCTTAAATGCTACTCATGTTGGCATAAAAGCCTTTCTCTTTTTTTGTCATGCTCAAGATCTTCTGCTAGCTCTTTCTCTTTATACAATCCATTTTCTAACCGTCGCATGCGGTCAAATTGCGCTGTTAGAGAAGGTTCATATCTATCTAATTATGTTCGTGTAGTTCTGATTCGCAGGTCCCTCGAAGAGGTTTATATTGTTTCTCTACTTTGGCTAGCTAGTCTAACTTGCTCTATGTATTCTATATGTTGATAAGTGTCCCTATAGTCAGACGCTATATGTGAAGTACAGGGTTGCTTTAAAGCTTCCGTGGGTTGAGTGGTGCATTTAGAAGTTATGCTTTATGAGCTTCCAAATGCAGAATGTTATGTGGCTATGGTTCTAGGAGTCAACCTCAAATAAATTGGATCCAATTCCTCCAATTGATCTTGGAGCATGTGTTCTCTCTGAATTGCATGTGACCCATGTGACTGATTTGATTGGTTTGTTATGTTGGGTCTATGAATCTCCAACTTTGTGTGAGGGTTCTTGTCTACTTCGAATTGTGCAACAAGGTTGGAAACTCTCTTTCCTCTATATTACCCCTCATTGGGCTGATTTTAACTCTCAGTGTAATGAGATGTGGTGGGTATGGAACCTGATTCCCTCTCTAGATTGAAGGTCTTGCTCACCATGGGAGGTCTCTCGGCCATAATTTTTGTTATAAAATTTTTGACTTCCAAAAAATTTTATGCATGTCATATATCAAAATGATAAGTGTGTTGCATTTATTACAATGAGCTATAACTCCAAAATTTTATTTCTAGGTCAACAATTTGTATTTTTGAAATAATCAGCCAACTGGGGTCCATGGGGAAATGCCCACTTTTAGGAATTTTTAGGAATTTTTGAACCGTGAAGATTTAGGACTCAAAATTTATAGGAGAGGTTCCCCACGGTCTAAATAAGATAGCAAAAGAAATTCGGTAGTTTTTGGAGTTGTCTAGCCCACTTTATGATTGTTTCAGTGCAGTTTTTCCCTATTTTTAGCTTCAAAAATAGAGTAAAAATAAAACCAAAATAACATTTTTGTTATTCCAATTTGCATTATTCTCAATCCGTTGGATGCAAAATAAAAAAGTAACTTTTTTTTCAATAAATTTCCCTAAAAATTAGGGTTAGGATTTGGTCCCAAATAACAAATAAACACACAAATCAAACAATATGATTCTCTTTTATGGATTAAATGCGTGTCCTAAAACTAGTTTTAGTGTTTTTAGATTTATTGTCGCTCTTGCTTTCTTGATATTTTTTTGGATTTAGAATGAGG
This sequence comes from Wollemia nobilis, assembly GCA_028583015.1. NCBI lineage: Eukaryota > Viridiplantae > Streptophyta > Pinopsida > Araucariales > Araucariaceae > Wollemia > Wollemia nobilis. The sequence goes on from JAQPPZ010005211.1 coordinate 2,134,665, forward strand.
GGACTCATCCATAGTTGAAACCAAGAACACCCATTCCAAACATAATTTTCTCAAAAAGAGACTAGGGTACACTTCTTAATCCCAATGGGGGGTTCACCTAGCTCTTCCACTCTGAACCAATGGTTGTTCCAATAGTGGAAGACATTTTGAACATGAGTAGCTAGTACCACTATAAAAAATTTCCCTATTCCATTATAGGAATATCTATAGGGAAAGCTAATGGAAGGAAATGAATGCAAACTTCACCGAACTGAATTGAGGGTTGATGATGAAATCCAACTCCCCAATGTTTATTATGATATGTGCAAGTGTGTGGGGTTATTTTTAGATTTAAAAATAGAAAGCAATGCATCAACCAACATTCATGAATGCTTTCCTACAATGCCTAAAAATAATATTTATTCTCAGACGAATGCATCTATAACTAGTCTATATGATTTTAATGCATCCTCCTACTTTGTGATGAAAAAAACCACTGATTGGGCTACATGCAAGCAAACCAAAATACAATGGCCTAGCATGCTAGAGACTAGGACGGACCTTACAGGTAGAGTTTTGATGTTCCTAGTAGCACCTAGAGGAAATATAATAGAAACTTAAGAAATGCAACATGCAATTTTTATTTCCCTTCCATTATTTAATTTCCCAATTTGAAATGTATTTTAATGTTCGATGTTTTTAAGAAACCAGATGCAAAAAAAATATAAAAAATACAAAAAATGGGTACCAACCTTGAATATTTCTCATATGACAAAAAAAATACCCTCTACTACACTTTTATTTTGGTCATTGTTGATCAGAGCAGCTGATTTTTTGCCACTATCAGCAGGAGCGGCCGAGTCTACTCTACTCTACTTGCAATATTATACTGAAATGAAATGAAAGACCATGAAATGCATATAATATAGAAATAAAAAATAGAGATCCTTTTATTTATGTTAAAACCCGGTTACATGTCGGCCCCTCTGAGGGACACCCATTTCAACACAATGAAATACAAGTGAATAAAATGTCCCCTTGCAAAGGGGTGGTGCACTTTCGTAAGATTCTTGATTTCGCACATGAAATTTTTTGAGGGCTCACATATGCCTCCTTCTCCTTCTCTCATCCAATAGGGATCCCGTGCTTCAAATGTCTTGATCTGGTCCTGTAAACCTATAGATCTGCATACATGGAAATAACAAAGTATACTTAGTAGTACGGGCTGCCTCTCTAAAAGAGGCTCTTATTAGAAAATATGATAATCGAGATAAATAAATATAATGTGTATTGAAATATATTATATCTAGGCAATATGCATATGAAAATAAGAAATATTAATCTAAATGTAATGAAGAATTTAGATCTATGCTAAATACATGTAAATGGAATAATAATAAATGCATATCTATTACTAAGAATAAAGGAATGACCATATTAAAACCTAGCTATGCTTATGGGTTATTGTCAAAGACAACGACCTCTAACTAATAGGTTACCTCAGGTCTTATGGGTTGTAATTAATCACTCCTTGGCTCAAATTGATGTTCAAGGGTCGCCATATGTGTCTCCTACACTGATTGGTGGTTAAGAACAATGGGTTTTAATACTGATGCATGGATGTGGCTCAGCTAGACGGTGCTCCAATGGTTCTCAAAGGGGTGTAGATTGGTTCTCCATTTTGACAGGTCTCCATTGCACACAATTTGAACTCTTTGTATCTTTGATTTGGCAAGGAAACATTGATCTCCTTTGCCTTACTAGAAATCCACATATATAGAATTCCAAGTTTCAGGTTTAGATCTAGAGCTTGGCTTCCTAGGGAAGGTTTAGTCTTGAATTGGCATGGAAGGGGAAGTTATGAGGAACTTTGGGAGTTCCTCACTGAAATCCCTTTGAAACACATGCAAACTATTGTTATCACCTGTGATTTGGGTAATCCATGATAATAGTTTGTGTTTTAGGGCTAGCCGCTATTAATAGTTGTAGCTAGCTATGGTCACTCTACCCTATAGTAGCCAAGATTATTGGCTGCTCTAGTCTACAGTGGCTAAACTGGTCGCTCATATGGCCACTCTATTCTATAGAATCTAAGCTTAAATGGTCTAAAACTACCATTTTGAGTGGTTAGGACCACTTCTTGCTCTTGGAAAGGTCCAAAATTAGTCATATGGTCTTCATATGTGCTCATATGAGTAGTATCCTAAACATGACATATTTTAGGTGTCTACAAGAAGACCTACCATTATACCGCTCAAAAGAGTAGTTAGTCAAGAGACTCTATTCGTCTCCTCGAGCCTATCAATGCTAACCCCACCCTTCTTCAAAATGAAGGTAGGGTCTCTAGAGGCACCCTAAGGATCCTCTAAATATCCTCTAAAGTAGGGGTCATCTCCCTTGTCAGTAGCTAGAAGCACGATGACTCCAGATACCACCTCTATGTTAGATCTATAAGAACTTTGAGATCAAATGGAATTTTTGGCATCTCTACCACATGTATGAGCCCAACCACCTCTATAGTAGCCATCTCATCAATAGAGAGAGCACCTAAGTCTAATTGGAGATTAGCATATCTCCATTCTTGGTTCTTCAATTATGGTCTCTATCAATAAAATAAAGTAATAAAAAAATCAAGTTAGTGATCGGATCTAAAAATTAGATGATCGAATCAAAATTGCAAAATCGTATCAAAATTTTCAATATCATATCAATTTTAGTGATATCGTACCCTTTGATATCATCGAAATTGGTCGAATATTGACCTAGATTGGATCAATTTTGACAATATCAAAAATTTTGATATTGTGAAATTGATACTATCTTGCAAGATTTTTATGATCTTGTAAAATAATTACGATCTTGTTGTTAGGGCCTTGCGATGACAACCATGCCCTAAAAATCCAAATTTCATTCAAATTAAAGCAAAAAACATGAAATTTTTAAGCTAAATGAGTGTAAGATACTTACCCTGAGAGCTCCAGGTCCTGCTCAAACTGTATTCATGCGATGGGGAAATTTCACCATAGTCTTCTCCAGAGCTCCAAACTAGAAAATGGCAAATAACAAATGAATTAAGTTATAATTCAATTTTTCAATTTTATTCATTTTACACTTAATGCAGAATTTTTTTTAGTTTTTCTCCAAACACAGAATTTGGTGTAAAAACTCGAAGGGGGTATCACACCTAATGTAACTTGCAATAAAATTTCAAACATTAATAAAATTTTTCTTTCTTGTAAAGCGTGCCATTATTTTATTTAACACATTTTTATTCAAAAATGCGCTAAAGAGGGGGCAAAATGTAACACCCTAAAATTGACTCACATTAATCCACATTAAGTCAAAAACTTGCAAAAATTGATTCCTAGTTGGTTACCTCAATTTTCACACCCTCCTGGTGAGATCGGGTCTAAGCTTGACGAGATCGTAAGTAATTTCTCTAATAGCCATTTCAGGTACGTAATTGTAAGTACAATTTTATTCAAAAATTGAAAATGCCTAGCTTAGCAAAATGACAAGCAAGTTGCAATATTTTTTGTCCCTATCTGTCCAACTATGTGATAGTTACAGGATTAGATCCTTTGATCAATCCCAGCTTGGAAGAGGTTATAACTCTTTTTTTTTTAGCTAAATTTCATCAGTTTGCTTAGCCTATTTAATCATGCATTATCCCCCTGATTTCCCTCTGACTCGATCAAATTTTGCATTCTAGTCACTTAATTTTTGCATTATTTTTCATTATTTTTCTATATAGGATTGAAAGTACGATCACTGGAATGTGAGGTTACAATCTATGATCATAAGTATGATATTACCTTGTTAGCATACGATATTGCTCTATGGTTATGATCTCGTCTATAGACTACTTGGAGGCAACTCCAAGTTCTGGTTTGCATCCTTGTAGCTTCAAATTTACATTTTAGCATCATATTTATCATTTGTCATTTCATATAGAACATAATTCTAATATTATCATTCTTGGAGTTCACCATTTCACATTTAATTGCATACTTTACATATTTTAATTCATACACATGTTAGTTCCTTTTGGTACAACATTTAATCAATCATATATGATCTGATATTTGTTTAACAAAGTCTGTAGTGCATTGCAATTTTGTTGTTTTGCACTATATTTATAAAACTGTAGGTTTCTACTATGATCAGATCTATTGATCATTGATTAGCAGGTATGATCATTGATCATATGTATGATCTTATCCCTGCAACTTTTTATTGTATATCGTATGTAGATCTTGTTCTTGCAACATCTGATCTTGCCTGCAATAAGTAAACAAAATCTACATCAAACTTTCAAACCGAGTAAGAGTATCAAATTTCTACAAAATTAAGCATTTGCAATAGATTATCCTCTGCTTATTACCATCTGCTATAGTCATCAAAAATTAAATTGTATTTAGTCATAGAATTAGTTGTATTGGCAAAAATTAGGTGATTGTGAGCAAGTATAAAAAGAGCACATCAAAACAACCTCTCAACCCTAGGCATGGAAACTGCCAAGAAATTTTTCCTAGTGAACCCCAAACAAATTATCAAAAAATAACCAAAGAAGGCACGAACTCAAGTTCCTCTCCTCCGAGGTGTAGACCTACTATTCTCTCATTCCCCTTCGAGGCGTAGATCCATTAGCCTAAAGGAAAGGAGTGCAAGAAATTTAGATCTACATTCATTGGTGAACCTGAAGTGAATAACATAGACATATTTGTGATTTATAAAACACAAAAAAACTTAAAATTTATAAAACACAAAAAAAAAAAAAAATTATAAAACACAAAAAAAACAAAAGATCAAAATTTGCATATTTTAGGTTCATTTCATAGATGTTAAAGTTCAACGTAGGAAAATATGCATGCATAAATATTATAATATTATTATCTACACAGTAAATCTCCCTAATAGTTGAAAATTCTAGTATTCCATCTCAAGAACAATGGACCGAACTCTAAAAAATATTAGACATTATAAAAACCAACGAATCAATACTTAGACAAATTATAAGGTTTGACATAGCTAGAATCCTGGATCCTGAGAATGATTCTCATTAATTTGATATTCAAAGGGCATGTGAGAGGTGGTTTACAGATAAAAGAGCAAGTTTTTCTTCAACTATTTATACTTTTGAAGATTACCTTGAAAACATCATAATAGTACAAAAGTTTTTAACACATAGAAAATCAAGAAATAGTCTTAGATAATAAGAGAAGATTTCACAAAGATCCTAGAGTAGTTCATTATCATGAGTATTATCATGAGCTATTATTTTGTATGCCAAAATATGAAACTGATAGCATCACCATAGCCCATTTTATCAAAATTTTCAAAGCCAAATTTAAATTTGAAGAAGAACATTATATGTCACCTAAACCTTTCTGGAATATTATGTATAATATCTAGACCATTGTAATTGGATTTCTTGTTTTGTTTTCAAAAATACAAAAAAACCAAAAAATAAAGTATATTTATTTATTTACATATTTATATAGGTATATATAACATATATACCCCAAGAATTTAAGCATATATATATATATATATATATATATATATATATATCTTCAAGATAAAAACATCTTAAAAACAAAAATACCTAGAATTTTGAGAAGTGGTAAGCAATTAGAATCTGATTACATGGAGGAACAAGATCAAGAAAACCTTGATGATAGGGTAAATATTGAATATGATAAACTCACAAAACAAGGTGAGGATGATAATGAAGGATAAGAAGAAGAAGATCCTAACCAACCTTTTTCAGATCCTCAAGGTAATATCAGCTTAAATATGTCCAAAAATTTATAGATTTTTTAAAAGAACTTATAGATGAGCTTCATCACATAATAAAGAAATAATATTTACTATCATCATGATATTATTCAATGGAGGTCGCTATAGAATTTGCTATCCAATTAAATACAAATCCAATGACATACATAAATAACACAAACCAAAATCAAGTTGGTCCATCTCATCAAAATATAGATTTGAACAATAAAAAATCAGCAACACAACAAAATCCCAAACAAAAACAAAATTCTTCTGCTTCTCAAGATCCTAATCAACAAATAGCTACATCACAAAGAGCTAAGAAAATTTAAAATACCAATAATAATCAACAAAAATTTCAACAAAACACAATCCCATATAAGCTCCATAACATTGTTCCCACAAATACTTTACACAATAGTGTTTCAACTGGAAACCCTTATGTGATAACACAACATAATTATCAAAGACACAACAACATGGTGCAACAAAATAAATTTGGTGGACAACCACAGGGTCTTGAAGCCATGGTTAAACAATTATCTTCAGGTCTAGATCAAATGTATCCCTACTGTCCCTCATACAATTATAGAGAGATGTGTAGTCAACCCTTGGATCCTATTGTGGTTGCTCAACCATACCCAAAATATTTCCCTATGTCTGTCCTCCTGATATATAAAGGAACCAAAGATCCTATTGAGCATCTTCACATGTTTAGGATGACATGTCATGATATATCCTATGATGATTTGTTGTTACTAAAAATATTCCCTAAAAGTCTCGGAGGCATGGCTCTAGAATGGTATTATCAACTACCTACAAATTCTTTGAGAAACTTTGAAGAGACAACATAAATATTTGTTCACCAATTTAGTGCATACATAGAAATACATGTCACCATTAAGGATTTATACAACTTGAAACAAGGGAAATTTGAGAGCTTTATAGATTTCCTAGCCAAATGGAGGCAAATTCTAGGAAATTTGCATTTTGCCTTACCTCATTGGGAGATGTTGGATATCTTCATTGGCAATTTACAAGAACAATTATCTTATGAACTTGCTACAGCTACAGTGACCTATTTTTATCAAGCTATAGACTTAGCAAGAAGGGTCAAATATGACCTTATCAGAAGAGGCCATTTTAAGAAAAAGGATGAGGATAAAACTTCTAAAAATCAATATTATAATAAAAAAGTAGTAGGTGATGGATTCACTGATAGTAGAAATACCTCAAACATCAATACTATAAAAGCTATAAAGAAATTATTGTTAAATATTCCTCGTAAACCTCCAAGAGAGTTCACAAAACTAAATAAACCCTTAACCATGATTTTGCCTCAATTATTAGAACAAGGTTTAATACATTTGCTATAGATACGACAACCGAATACCCCTACAACTGGATATAGGGCTGATCTACATTAAAATTTTCATCAAGTGGATGAACATTCAACTAATTATTGTAAGTGGTTGAAACATATGATATAGGATTTTATTGATAAAGGTAAAATGGAAGTATAACAATTTCCCATAAACATTAACACTCAAAATAATACCCAAAAACAACCAACTCAAAATTCAAATCAAACTTTAGATATCTTTCAACATCCTTTACCCAAAAATGGTAAAGAGGGTATAAATGAATTAGAACATCATAATGTTCCACTACAACAAAGTAAGTGGGAACCATTAGCAAATTTTTATCACAATAATATTTGCAAACCTCCTATGTACCTACTCTATTGGTAGTCACAACTAGACCAATACAATATTTTCAATCTTCATCTTCATAAGACACAAAAAGTGACATGAAAAACATAGAAAGTGAGACAGAAAGTGAAATTGACATCACCTCAAATAATTCAAATAGTTCTGAAGACGAGTTAGATTCAATTCTCCCCATCACAAATTTATTAGTTCCAGAAGAACCATTCCCTAGAAGAATGACTACTCGACCCTCATCTCAACAAATGCTTTCAAATAAACAACCAAAAAATACTAGATCTCACTTTGGTCATTTACAAAACAATAATATTTTGGGCACTATTGGAGTTGTCACTAGACAACAAGCCCAAAATCAAAATCCTTAATAACAAAATCAAACTTAGAATGAGAAATCAACTCCATTTATAGTACAGACACCTAAAAAATGAAATAATATATCAAATTCATAATAGAAATATCCTTATGACATTAATGAATAGTTGGAAAATATCACAACTATACTTTCTCTTTTGGATCTTCTAAGAACTTCATCCATCCATAGAGAGGACTTAATGAGTACCTTAAGCAAAATGATGGTACCTCAAAATATAGAACCTGATGTTGTGGTTAATATTGTAATCTCTCACCTAGGTGTTGTAGGTGAGTTGGAGAGGAGAGGGCAATCCTCCAAGGGAGGTCCCAGATTCGAATCTCCACCCTACCAAAAAGATGAATTGGGTACCCAAAATCCAATTGATCATGTTGGTATGGGTAGGGCTGGGTGCGACCCTCAGGTGACTTTGATGGTGTATAACCCCCTGTTCATGGTCTCTTATACCAAGGCGGCCCCGCAAGGGGTTTTTCACTTAAAAAAAAAAAACTATTGTAATCTCTCATAGAATAAATTATATAGATTTTTTAGATAAGGAAATTCCTCCCCAAAGCATGTATAGGGATAATCATTTATACATTACAGTATTAATTAGGGATGTAGGTGTTAAAATAGTTTTAATCGATAATGAGTCATGATTAAACATATGCACATATGAATTTTCCCAAAAATTTGGATTTAGAAATGAATATTTAAAAATAATTGAAATGATTATTAAAGCATTTAATGATGAAACTCAAGAAACATGTGGAGTATTATCGATTTCATTGCAATTTGGTCCAAGGATCTTAGATACGACCGTGTTTGTTGTACATTGTCATACATAATACAACATCCTTCTAGGTCGACCTTGGATCAACACAATGAGAGTGGTATCCTCTACATTACATCAATGTGTTAATTTTGAGTTTAAAAATCATTTGTTCACTATTCATGGTGACCCGAGACCATTTGACATGTGTGTTATGGCAGAACCAATAAGAGTCCCATTTTATCCTGCTATATATTCAACAAAGCCTAGTACACCTCCATAATCTAAACCCACGGTATCTAAACCCACATTATCTAAAATTACAACTAAAGAAGATAGTTTCTCTACTTCATATCATACTTCAGATGAAGTATTACTAGATTTATCTTCAATACTCACAACTTTAGAACATAATAATTTTTCCACTCAATATTCCTTAGTGTTATCTCAATTACCACCATCTCCCCGAATTATGGGCTTGACATGAAAATTGGGTAGTATCTATCATGTTGGGAGTTATGCCTTTGTCTACGCAGGGTATGATTATGGTAATATTAATATTGTGTCACAATTGATCAAAATGGTTTTGCTAGATGTTACTTTTCTAATGGATATATAAAATTAAAATATAATGTGCATCTCATTCTCCATCTGGTATGATTAATGTAATTTTTTTTTTTTTTATATTAGAAGTAGGTTGTGCCAGAAGTTGAGTAGGTCTTAAAGTAGAGGTATATGGTAGACTTGGATATAGTAGGATTGGTGTAGCATGTTGTGGATTTTAGCTCCAAGCATTCTGATTTCTCCACTGCTATCTAGACTACTAGTATGGAATCCATGGGTAGGGATTGTAAGGATTTGCTCCTTGTGGAAATTGAGTCCAAGGTTGTTATCCTCACTAGCCCATATTGGGTGGTTGAACTTGACCTTGGTTCTTATAATTACTACCCCCATAGGATGGCATTCCTATTGGCATGTTGTTTCCCAGAGGAGATTGTTGCCAATTTCTCCTATTACCCATGAAGTATGCTTCCATTACTTCAATTTCCTCTCTAGATTTTGATAACTATGGACACATCTTAGTTTTATGATATTTTTAACACATAACACACACTCTAACTTTGTTCTTAGGAAATTCACTTTTGGGTTGTTTTCCCCTACATTTAGGACAAAAATAGGCTAGTGCTATCTCATTCTCCTGCTTATTTTTATAAAGTAGAAGGGTATCCATTTGGAGTACAAGATATGACAATATCTCACTCTTAAGGTATTCAAGCATATTTTCTATTTCTATTTTAGTGATAGTGGTTGATTGTTTGATATTCGTGGGGGTTAACTTGCCCTTCCTTCTTGAAATGTTTTGACATGACTTTTAGATATCAAACATTTGGTGTTGATAAATATCCCCTCTAGAAATCATGTTTAAGGATTCAAGAGCTTAATTCCTAATCCCCTTTAAGAATATACTTCTTAAGGACCTATCTCCTAGTCTTGCATGGGGAGATATTTGTAAATTAAAGCTAAACCTATCTCAATATTACTTTAATGATTCTCCTTCCTTTTGTGTCATATCTAAGACTTTTTCTTTGGAGTCTCGTGCTCTACAAAAGTCTTGATACTAATATAGAAAGAGTTTTTTCATGTCTTCTTTGGTAGTCATATGTTTGTATCCTAAACTGATGGACCAACATAGGGTTGTATCATCAAGAGTTGAGGGAAACCACTTTAGTTTTTGAGCATCAGTTTTATAATCTACTGACTTGCATAGAATGTCAAATTTGAAGAGAAATAGGTTGATATATTCTAATGAAATCCTCTAAATATTAGAATGTGGGCAAGAGATATATATTTCATCTTGTGGTCTCATCTTGCCTCTTCTATGGGGAAGTTGAAACTATTGGATGCTTCTTTTATTGTTTCATCCATCTTGTCTGATATCAAGGTTTCTACACCTGCTGCATTTAGGGTAGCTTTCAAGGCTTCTATCTCCAAAAATATTATTAAATAAATATTTGAAATAGTCCCTTCCTAAACTACTTGCCAACATTGAAGGTTCAGTAAATCATCCTTGAATTGAACTCTTCCTATCTCAGATCCTTCCCTAAGGTTTTGCTGGTCTATTTCAAAGGGATCATGTGCAAACTATGGATGTTGACTCCAATGCACAAGTGGAGATGATGATGGATATATTTCAGTCTTAGGATCGGGCATAGTTGAAATAAAGGCTTTTTGAGAAACAACATTTGTATTCTTGATAAAACGATCATCTGGTCCTCTAATTCTAGGTGAACTCATAAACAAATTTGAATAGAGGTTCTATAGAAAGTAAATTAAATTACCTCTAACATTATTTATTCATAATAGAAAATTACATTTGGCTACTCCTCTACAATGGTACCAAAATGTTGGGAAAAATATTGGTTAGTTTTATATGGTTTAAATCATTACCTCCATTTAATTGTCAACCCAAGACAACTTGTAAACTTATGAGTAACCATGCACAGTATATGCATGTAATCTCCCTTTAATAATATGAGTCCCTTTTATTATATGGGTTGGTGGGTGTTGTTTCATTGGAGTTCTCATTTATCTTCCAAACCACTAATCTAATTTGCATTACCAAATAAAAAACTGAAATTCTTTAAAATCAAAACTGCACGCCTGCTAGAAATTTACAAAAAATAGGAGAAATTATAGTATTAAACTAAACTACAAAAAATAGGAAAAGAAATTAAAATGACAAAAAATATAGAAAATAAGGGATGAATACTATTGAGAGTGGGCCCAAGCTTCCAAAAAAATTTTCCCACATTAAGACATTCACCGGATTCTAGTTGAGTTTGATTAAAATACTCAAATGTATTGTATTGAAATTTGTAGTGCAAAAATACACAGAAAATTTGGGATCTATTTTTCAAGGGTGGCCTACATATTTATAAGATATGTGACCATGCCCTATTACATTCTAAAATAAAATCAATTTCTAATTTTGTTTTTACAACAATATGCAATAATAAAGGAGATAAAGCAAAACATTAAACTTAGAATATATTCAATGTTTTTTCTATTAGAACAGAATACATTTGATATTTTGCTCTACCAAATTACATTGATTTTACATGATTTCTAACAAATATATGACATATGGTCATTTATGTTGTCCTTGGTCTGTATTCATCACTAAAATTGCATTCACATCCATCGTTGAAATCGTCATTCTGTTCTATCGACAACAATGGTTGCGTTGTAATTCTGCATTAATGAGAATCAAGCACCAAATAGAATTTTAGTGCCTAAACAGGAATCAGATACCTAACAAGAATCAGGTGCTAAATAATCAAATGCTAAATAGGAATCGAGTACCTGATAATCAAGTGCTAAATTGGAATTGAGCACCTAAACAGGAGTCGGGCACCTAGCTTAACGCTTCATCACTGTTTTGTTGAATATATTTTTACCATCACAATGGAAAGTGTTAGTTTTGAATGGGACATCAATGTATTCATACTAAAATACTATAAAATCAACTAAATCTACACACAATTCACTCAAATAAATATTAGACATCACACATAATTTAATGTTAAATACATATAAAATTTACATTTAACATATATTTCTATTAAAATAAATGTTGCAATATATATGGAAATTTTGTACAAAAATGAGTGTTTTGAGGGCTCATCAAGGAGTGTCCATGGGTTATGTAATAAATTGTGCAATGTGATGTGTGATTTATGAAAGTGCAAAGTTTCAAGTGAGTGAGTGAAGAGTCATAGGTATTAGGTTTCAAATATGCAAGTGAAGAGCCACATGAGATGTGGAAAAATGTAAAGTTAAGAGTGATGAGAGTTTTGTCATAATGTGAGGAATGTGAAAGGATGCATCACTTAGATGTTTGGGGAAAGCAATAGTTAGATTATTGAAGAGTCATTTGTAATATTATATAATGGAGATAAAGCTCCATGTATTGTAAGAATGAAGTGAATATTAAATATTGAACTTTTATAATATTTGATAATTTATGAATATATTAGTGATATTTTTTATTGTAAATGTTGTGTTATTTTGTGTATGCATTTTATGTGATTGATATTATATCCTAGGATATTGACTTGTGAGATAATTTGGGCTAAATTTCCATAAAAAAGTACAAGATAGTGTTTAATAGGTCCAAGATAAGCTTATTAGGTCCAACTCTACATGAGATATGATATCTCTATGAAATGTAAGAATCATGAACAAATAAAATTACAAAATTTAACAAAATTGTATCACTCTTAAAAAAATCCAACAAAACCATGAAAAGTTTATGTTTTTAAAGTACAAACTCACTCTTACAATGAAAAATATTTTTAAATGTTGTCTCATTCCATAAATTTTTAAAGTTTTTATTAACGATTAGTATAACTCGACAAGCAACTTTGTCATTCTTATAGTGGTCATGAAACTAGCATCAATTCCTTGAAATGGAGTTTCACAATGACCTTATCCTTCTATTTGAAAAATTGGAATTAAAAAAATTGGATGTTTATCAAAATATCATGATAAATAAAATAGGAAAAAAAACCTATATGGAATGAAAATATAATTTATCATGATAAAAGGTTTTTTAGAAAAAAATGCATCATATAAATATCTTCTAATCAACATGAAACATTTCATTTGGATTTGCAATATATTGTGCATCCTATCCACTAGCAAATCTATGTCATTACATAAAAATAAATCGATATAGTATCCTTGTATTCAAAGCATTATTTGTATTGACCCAAATTGTCAAACTTGTTTTGGCCATATCTCACTCATCCGGACTCGGATTGAGCTAAAATTTTGAGGGTAGATGCCTGAAAAACCCTAGAACGTCTCCACCAATTTTCATATCATTTGGAGCAACACATATCCTAGCGCATCCCTATGTGTGAACGAGATTTTTGGCAAGCGGCTATGCGAGGGTTTCATCTGGGTTGAGTGCAAGCAGCTCCAGAGGTTGGTTTTTAGGGCCTTTGGGCCCTAGAGGCCAATATTTTTGTGGTTTATGCTCAATATTTTAGCAAGAAATGTTGTAGGGGATCCAATATGGGTTAGAAATTTATCTTTCAATAGATCATACTGTGAACTTGAGTGACAATGACTTCCAATTTGCTGCACAAAAGAAAAGTGAAAACCATACCTTTCCACGACGTCTAGGGCAAGGATTAAAGAGATCACAAAACAAGTTTCAAGTAGTTGATCAAAAAATGGCTCATATCTCAAGTGAATCTGGTGCTAAGGTGCACCCACAAAATAATTCTACTATGAAAACCCTTGTCAAGGGTAAAAATTTTGAAGACTCAGGCCCAAAAATGAATTTTAGGGATGCCCTCCATGGTGGACAGCCTCAGCCCAATGCTAATATCAATCTTAGGGCTTCCCATAAACCTCTAAGAATGCCTAAGATTGATCCCAAGAAAATGGAGTCGGGATGTCTTAAAGCAGCTGATGGAACTCCTATTGTTAAGCTTGATATGGGTAACATTCGAGTCCGGCATTGAAGATTTGGAAAAAAGAGGACTAATTTGTCGGTTCGTGGGTTTTCGTCCGAGCCTATCTGCTTTCAAAGTTTGGGCTGCAAAAAGCTGGAAAACTAAAGGTGAGTTACAAATATCTATTTATCCAAATGGTTATTTTCTTGTTTTATTTGCTAATAATGAAGATAGAGAGAAAAATTTTCAAGGGGGTCCTTGGTTTTTTGGAAGGGTAGGGCTTTTCATGAAGCCCTGGCATACTAAATTTAAAGCCGAAGAAGAGATGCCTTCTATAGCTCCCGTGTGGGTTAGACTCTTTGGGCTCCCTATTGAATTTTGGAATCCTACTATTTTTTCTTCAATTGGAAACTCTTTAGGAACTTTTATGATGACTATTGATTGTACTCAAAATTTTGAACATATTATTTATGCTCGAATTTGTGTTTTAATGGATTTTGACAAACCCCTACCTAAAAATATCACATTACAATTTGGGGAAGACACTTGGGAGCAAGTAGTGGACTATGAGAACATTCCTTTTCGTTGTAGAATTTGCCATGAATATGGTCATTTGGCTAGTGCTTGCCCAAATAAAATTCCTGATCAAAAGAAAGAAGATATAAACTCAACAGGTTTCCAAATGCCTAAGAAGAAGAACACTTAGAAAAAACTAGTTATGAAGGATCAATCAAAGTCATCTACTAATATGTTTGAAATCCTTTCCACAAATGATGTCCCAAGTGAGGAAGAGGAAATAATGGAAACAAAAATCTTAGAAACACAATTTAAATATGAAGGGAAGAACTCAGAGACAAACCAACAAATCAAAGGTTTTCAACAAAAAAAAGGGAGAAAATTTACACAAGAAAAACAATCTTTTAAATGTCAAAACTTCAAATAATACAGGTCCCAATATAGACTCCGTTGAACCCTCTAGTAAAATTTTGGTTGTGTACGAGCATTCTTCAAGGTTAGAAGCCATCTCAGATTCAATTGGAATAAGTCAAGAAATAGGGAAAAAAAACTGAAGATGGATTCTAATCAAAAAGTAGGTCGCAAGACCAATCAATATCATATGGTAAAAGAAGGTGAAAAGCTTGTAGAGGAAGGTAAGATTAATGCCCTTCCCAACTTTTTTAGCCCTGGTATTAATGAAGATCATCACTTGGAATATTAGAGGACTCAAAGGGAGTCTTTCAAAACAAAATGAAATTAGAAGAATGATTCAGATAAATCATCCACATCTTGTTTTCCTTCAAGAAACAAAGATGTCAATGGAGGATATGGACTCAATTGCCAATAAAATTTGGCCAGCTGGAAAAGTGGTTTCCCTCAGTTCCCAGGGGACTTCCGGTGGCATTGCTTGTCTTTGGGACCCAAAAGAGGTAGTTATTCACCATATGGTTGGTAGTTGGGGTCTGTTGGCTATAGCTATTCAAAGTAGACATTCCAACCAAATTATGCTCTGCATTACTATTTATGCTCCGACTACTTTGGAGGAAAAAAAGAAGATAGTGGAAGGATATAACTCATATTATCTCTCATTTTCCTGAATCTTGGATCTTGATCGGAGGAGATTTCAATACCATCCTCTCTCTGGATGAGAAAAGGGGGGGAAATAGAAATTTGGACAAAAGCACTGACCTCATGAGCGAATATATTGCAAACCTCCATCTTGTGGACATCCAACCAGATAATGGCCTTATGACTTGGTCTAATAGAAGGCAAGGCTTAGCTTGTATAATGGAGAGATTGGATAGGTTTTTTCTCTCTGAAAATTTCTTAATCCATGGTCACATTCCTAAAGTGAAGACTCTTAATAATGTTGGTTCGGATCATTGGCCAATCATGGTGGAAATGTGGAAAACCAATGTGAGTTTCTCTCCTTTTCGTTTTCAATTAATGTGGCTTAGAGACATTTCCTTTAGACCTCATGTGCAACAATGGTGGAAGGAAGGTAAACCTAGGCATGGGACTAAGATGTTCTGTTTTGCCAAAAGACTGCAATACATTAAATCCAAAATCAAGACTTGGAACCGGAAAGAGTTTGGGGATGTTCATAAAAAAAACATGAAGTTATTGCTCATCTTGAAAATTTGAATAAGAAAATCCATTTAGATGGCCTCACAGAGAAGAGAAGTGCAGATGAAATTAAACTCACAACTCGGTTAGAGGAATGGGAAAAAAGAGAAGAAATATTATGGAAGCAAAAATCTAGAATTCAATGGCTCAAAGAAGGAGATCGAAACACAAATTTCTTCCACAAATATCTTCTAGCTCGAAGATCTCACAACTTTATTTCTTCCCTAAAATCAGATTCTGGAGATGTTTTTTATACTTGGGATGGCATGAACTCTATTGTTGTTGATTACTTTTCCAATATTTTTGCTGCTACTCCTCTTGACTCAGCTTCTCAACAAAATTTTCTTCAAGCAATCCCTTCTCTTATCACTTCTGAGGAGAACTCTATTTTGACTACTCTTGTTACTATCAATGAGCTTCAACAGGTAGTTTTTAAAATGAAAAAAGGGAAAACCCCAGGTCCTGATGGTTTTCCCATTGAGTTCTACCAAGAGTTCTGGGATATCCTTCATGTTGATTTATTAGAGGTGGTGGAAGAAGCCAAGAAAGCCAAAGAAATTTTGAAGGTTATCAATAAAACTTATATTACTCTTGTTCCAAAAGCTCAAGAGGTTGATCATATCTCAACTTTTAGACCTATTGCTTTATGTAATGTTCTTCTCAAAATCATTACTAAAATCATGGCAGAAAGGTTGAAGCCTCTTTTGCATAAGATTATTTCCCCAGAGAAAGGGGGTTATGTGGAAGGGCGTCAAATAGTAGATGAGATAGTTCTTGCTCAGGAAGCCATCCATTCCATGGATATGCAAAAATATCCTTCCATGTTCATTCGGTTAGACTTATCCAAAGCTTATGACAGAGTGGATTGGCACTTCCTTATCAAAGTTTTGAGGCAATTTGGTTTCTCTAAGGATTGGATGGATTGGATTATGGGATGTATCTCTTTAGTTTCCTACTTAGTTCTTATCAATGGCAGGCCTTCTCAGTCATTCCCAGATTCCAGAGGTATTAGGCAAGGTGACCCGCTATCCCCTTATTTATTCATCATTCTTGTTGAATGCTTGGGTAGGACTATAACCAAAAAGAGGGAAAAAAAACCCTTGAGGGAGTTACCATTGCTCATGGAGCTAGACCTATCTCTCATCTTCAATTTGTGGATGACTCTACTCTTTTAGGTAAAGCTACAGTTAAGGAAGCTTCTAATATTAAGCAAATCATTAGCTATTTTTCTAAGGCTATTGGGCAGTTGATCAATGAAGACAAATCTAAAGTTATTTTCTTTCACTGCTTTGCTAGATAGGAATCCATGGTCTTGGATAAATTAATATATAAGAAGACCTCCCTTCCAATCACTTATTTAGGTATTCCCATAAATATTCAAAGGCAGAAAAATAAATATTGGAATTGGTTGTTGGACAAAGTCAAGAAGAAAATTGGAAAGTGGACCAACAAGTGGCTTTCTTCTGGGGGTAGAATCACCTTGGTAAAATCAGTCCTTCAAGCTATTCCTATTTATGTATCTTCCATGTTGAATATTCCAAAGGTTGTTCTTCGAGAACTGGATCAAATCAGTCATCGTTTCCTTTGGAGTGGTACTAAGGAGAAAATAAAATGGGCCTTGGTGAAATGGGACACTTTATGTCTTCCTAAGAATAAAGGGGGGTTAGGATTCTGGTCTTCTATTAATAACAACAAAGCTTTAGCTGCTAAATTATATTGGAGGATGTTGCATAACCCCAATGCTCTTTGGGCCAATAATATCCGTGCTAAATATATTGAGAACAAAAGTCCTGAAGACCTTGTTCGCTATCAACTTCCTACCAAAGGTTCTCCCATTTTAGCAATTCTTAAGACTGGTGAGGATTTGATAAAGAAAAATTTATTTTGGATCATTCATAATGGTCAATAGGCAAATTTTTGGACAGATTCTTGGGATGGTCACAAGCCTTTGATAACTCAGTTTCCCGATTGGAGGCCTTGGATGGAGGAGCTTCACCGAGCTAACTGGATAAAGGTGGCTAATTACTGTCGGTACCATACTGGTAATTCAAAGGTTGGTAGATATTGGATCCCTATTGAGGACTGGCCTATTCAAATCCCAGAAAGGCAAAGACAAGATATCCAAGGCATCCTTCATATGAGATCTCTCTCTTGGTCCCATGAAAAATATTGTTTTGGATGGAACAACACTACTAAGGGTGAGTATTCAGTTGCTCAAGGTTATTTGACCTTATGCCATAATAATCCCAACCATTCTTCTGACATATTTTCTCAATTGTGGGCTCAAAATATCTGGCCTAAGGTGAGGTTCTTTAATTGGATTTTATTGCATCGTAGGGTGCTTACTGGTGAGCAACTTATGAAGCATGGTTTTCATGGCCCTTTTAGATGTGAGATGTGTGAAGAGAATGTAGAAACTCTCAACCATATTTTTATTGAGTGTACTTTAGCCTCCGAGCTATGGAGGAGAATGGCCACTTTACTTGGCTTACGAGTGGTCCAATTTTTTTTACTTTTGAACAACTTTGGAGGGATTGGCCTAATCAAGAGGGTGTTGATCATTTTATTAGGCGGTTAGTTTGGATGGGTTCTACCATTCTTCTTTGGAATATTTGGATTGAAAGGAACAACCAAATTTTTAATCAAGATAGGAAGGATATTCACTATATTTGGCAAAATACCATAGCCAACTTAGTTGAATCAGTCCATCAACTCCTTAATCACCCCCAAAACTCCCACCAAATATGGGATCAAGTGATGCAAATATTGAAGATTAAATCTTCTAAGGGCAACCAACTTAAAGGGAATGTGAGTATTAGTAAGATGGATAGGACAAGAAATTGGCAACCTCCTCCTAAGGATTTTGGAAAAGTCAATACTGATGGAGCCTCTAGAGGGAACCCTGGAAAAGCCAATGTGGGAGGAATTGGTAGACTTTCAGATGGCTCCCTGGTTTTTACTTTTGCTGAGAATTTGGGTATTCTTTCCAATAACCTTGCTGAGGGGTATGGTATCCTCGAGAGGCCTTCAGGAGGCTACTAAGGTTGGATGGGAAAAGGTGTTAGTTGAGTCTGACTCTCAACTTATGATTAATATTTTGAAGACTCCTTCCAAGAATCATAAGGTTGATTGGAGAATAAAAAGAATTATTGAGAAGATTCAATTAATCCGGATGGGATTTTTGAAAGTTGATTACAATCATGTGGTCAGAGATCAAAACAAGAGTGTTGATGCTTTAGCTAATTGGGCTTTGGACAAAGGTGATCTTACTTGTTATGGCCACCCTCCTAGATGGTGGGCTTCGCAAATTAGGGAAGCTCTTCTTTCTATCATTTCTTTGGATGGCTCTAGTTCTGAAGGTACCTAGTTTCTTCTTGTTTTTTTTTTGCTTCTCTTTGGTTCATTCAGGTTTTTTTAGTTCCCTAGCTCACTCTTTTCTTTCTTTTGTTTCCTTTGTTGTTTCTTGCCTTAATAGTCTTCTGGTCTAGATAGGTCATTGTTATGTTCAATTTTTTTTTTTTTTTGTTTAGTTTTTTAAGGTGTGTGTGTTCTTTTGTTTTGTTTTGTTTTTGTGTTCTTTGTGTTGTTTTTTGTTGTTCTTGTGTTTTTGTTGTTTTGTGTTTTTTTATGTTTTTTGTTATTGTTCTTGTGTTTTTGTCATTCTTGTTCTTGTGTTTCTCTTTGTTTGTGTTAATTCGTGTTTTTTTGTGTGAGTGTTTTCTATGTTTTTTGTTTTTGTTTATTTTCTGTTGTTGGTTGTTTTTATTTTAATTTTAATTTTAATTTTTTAATTTTTTAGGTTTTGGTTGTGTTTATTTTTCATGTTTTTTTTTGGGTTATGTCTTTGTAGTGTTCTGTTGTTTTTGTCTTGTTTGTGTTTTGTTATGTGGTTCTTGTGTTTTTCTATGTGGTTCATGTTGTGGTTTCTTTTATCTTATTGTGTGTGTGTTTGGTTGTGCTTTTGTTTTTGACACACTCAAGGAGCATGTTTTTTATTTTATTTTATTATTTTTGTTGTTTTTTACTTATTTATTTACTTATTTTTAAATTGGTTTTGTGTGTTTGTTTGCTCCTTGAGTATGTCAAAGGTGGTAGGCCAAGTCCGAGTCCTGGGCATTTTTTGCGGAATGGATACCCCTGCCTCCTTGGGTCTTACCCAAAAGTGGCATCCCTTTTGGGATGTTTTCCACAAATTAAAAAAAAAAGCATTACTTGTATCATATATAGGTAAATATTATAACCCACATACTTGACCTAAGGAAGAGAGCTAATATAATTTTTTTTTTTTACTACAAGGATTAATTCACAAAGAAGACCCAATTATTTTGTCAATATAAGGATTAACCACTTTTTAGTTCATTGTCATTGAAAATGACACTCTGGACAAGAGTGGCCAATTTATTGTAATTTTCTATGGTTCAATTTTCTAATCTCACCATTAGAAAATATGCCATCACTCATTTCCCATACACTCACCTGTATAGGAAAACTTGACCACAATGTAGGATTACCCTTTAATGCCCATAATACTTAAAGGTGATGCCTATTCCCTAACCCTACATACTATCATCTATGTAGGATTTCAATGGCATGATGCCTTAGTGATTAGTTAGTTTCATCTCTCCATGAACTAACTAAGACCATTACCACTCACCTAATAATGATCATGGTCACACTTGCCTACCCATAAGGTACCACCACTATACTACCCTATGAATGATCCAATGGATTATCCCATACCAATCCACCTCATCTCATTGCTAGGGTTTGTTATTCATAATTACCTAGTTGAATTATCTACCCACAACGTGGTAGGATTGGGTACAACTTGAATCTAGAAATTACTAATATGGTGCTACTAACATGCCTAAACTAACCTCAAAATTCCAACTTGTTGAATGGTATTTTCACCCAATTGTGAAAGTACACTCTTCCTTAGGATTTGGGTTCCAAATCCCCTCTTGCAAAGAAGTTAAACAAACAACTTCTCCAAGGTCTCCGCTATATTAGCATTTGCATATGTGTATTAGTAATCTCAAATAAATATATTCATTTTAAATGCTTGGAACACCTTAGTGATTGCAAGTAACTATAAACAAGGGGCAATGTTGGTTTATTTTACCATGAAACTTTAGTGATTGTTCATTGAACCAAAATAAAGAAAATGTGAGTTGGCCCTCATATGACCACGATGTAGTGCCTTAATTCCTTTTATATTGAGAGTTTTAAGGTAGATTTTATCTTCTTTATTAAGTCCAAATATGGCTTCTTATCATGAAGATAAAGATAGCTTTCAATATGATCGATAAACTATCCCTCTTTGGTGAAATGGATTTTCACAAAGAGGCAATAATTTATGGCCTTGGATAAAGGGATTTAAATGTCACTTTAACTTATCCCTCTTAAATGAAATCAAATTTTCATCAAGATGAACAATTAAGTTCTTTGAAGAAAAGACCTTCAATGTAATACTCAAATTACCCCTCTTTCGTAAAATTAGAATTTTTATGAAGAGAGGGTAATTTTAGGCTCAAAATGGAAATTTGTGAAAATGCCATAAAACATAACTCCTTCAATGAAATTGGAATTTTCATGAAGGGAATGTCATCATAGGCTCATGAGTGCAAAAAAAAACTGAAAAAATGAAATTCGGTCCAAAAATGGAAACTTTCTATTTTCGGATTTTTTAAAATCTGTAATAAAACAACTTCGGTGAATTTTTAAAAATACTAAACAACTCCGAAAATGAAATTTCAAAATGCGTATTGGAAGTCTGAAGTATAACCTACGCAATGGTGAAATTATTTTTGGATTTTGAATTTTTTTTAATGTTTATTTTAATTCCTGAAAATTAAAAAAAAAAATTAAAATTTCTAGAAAAATAAAATGCAGAAAAAATTGAAAGTGAAATGCAGAAAACTGAAAATAAAATGCATTCAGTATGATGCTATCCTATTTCAACAAAACCGAAGATGTGAGGTTTCCATGCATGCAACCTAACCTATTGGACTTGCAAAACAAGCACAATCCCCATAGACTAAGTGTTGGCTCCTAGGGTTTAAAATAAATTTCAGGTTCAAGCATTCACATGAAGCAACCAAGAAAACTTGCATTAACTCCATCTACAAACTCGAAATCTGAAAAAGAGAAAAAAAATAGACATTAAATCCATAGCATGCAAAGAGAATCTCCTTCTTTCTTGCCCACAAGATGCAAATTTCTAAAAACTCCTACATTAAAAATGTGTCATTTTACAATAGCAGAATTTGGCCTCCAAAAGGCTTCAGCCATGGAAGGAAAAATAGCTCCAAAAGAAACAAATCCAGAAAAAAACTCTGCAATCTTGCATTTCCAAAACCATTTTCCAACCCTTGTGCATGCCTTTGCTTCCCCTTTTAAAATTTTTGGTTTGACTCTCTGTTTTGTGGTCCTTCGTTTCATTTCCCAAAGCCTTTTGTTGCGCTTTCCCATGCCTCTTCATTGTTTTGGCTCTTTGTTTGGGTCTCGAAACATTTTTCTTTCAACTTTCTCTGACATTCTTTACTTTGGTTTCAAGACGCCTCTCCCCCGTGACTTCATTGTAACCGCCACCTTATAACATTCCACCATCTTATATAATGGACAAAAAGGGGCCACAAACACCTTTTAATTTCCCTTAATAACCTTGTTTTAAACTTTGTGGGTTACAACAATCAGTCCGGTGGTCAACATCAGTGACTGACGTATCCAGCTTATAATCGAGCTTCTCCTAATGTCCTTCATATTTGACGATTTGAAAACCTGGCTCTGCCCTTTGTTGTATTTGTAATGCCATCATGATTCAAGCGTTATCTTCACCTTTCGACCGCCCCTTGACACGTTCGAACTTCCTTGTGGCTCTACCATCATGATTCATATCTTCTGCACCATTGTTCCCTTCTGTAATGATATCGTCTGACCATAAACGCTTCCCATGTGTTAACTCCTATCACTACACCAAACCTATCATCGAAGATGTCGTGTATTCACCTTAGTCTCTGATGACATGCTATCATCTGGCGTGCTGGAATTAATAAAACAGACTTCCTCGATGAATTTATTTTGAAACTACTGGAGACATTCATTGGGTTTCATCCACCTCATGTCCACCTTAGCAATGCTGTCGTCATGCCCGCCCGAAGCTGCCAACTCCAATCTACTCATTTTGACGAAATAGCCACCATGTAAACGAATGCCAATCCTTCTTCAACACCGAGAATGGGTTATTCTTACCCACTGGTTTCCCTATCATCATCTAGCTTGCTGCTCGAGTCACCCTAACAATCGCGGTCCACATGGTCGATGGCTTCCTTTACTTGCGTAGCTACCTTTCGAAACGTAGTCTGCCATCAGTGGTTACACACCATGTCATCGATGTTTCATCCACCATAGCGAAGAATGCAGTGCCCTCAACACCATACTTTGTCTGCTTCAACGGATATATCAATTCATATCCACATTATGATTTACGTTATCTACTGCCCACTCAGATTTGCATTTAACTGTTCATAATCCTGCGTTGTCTAGTGCAACAGGGATTTTGCTACATGCTTGGCATCAACCGATAATGAAGAACATGTGGGCTATGTCGCCTGAAGGTGTCTTGGTATTTGTTGGCCCTTTCTATCAAACGTAACACCCTGGAAATAGTAATCCCATCGTTGGCTTATTCAAGTCACGTTCGACGGTTGCATTTCTGTAGCTATGCCTCAATATGTTCTCAACTGCTTTATCCATGACACCTCCATGCTGAATGTTGCTATTTTAGGTCATGAAATTCTTCTTCTGATGAGTCGTCCACATGGGTTGCCACGTTTGCACTCTCCCAAACCACCTATCAATGCCACATAGACATTAGCTTGGCAATCTCATGTCACTCGTCTTCCAACGCCATGTAGATCATTTTCTAAGTCGACATCATGCCCCATTCATTTGTAGCATTGTCTAGGGCATCCACGTCGACACATAGACCCATATGCCTTTGCCACTTTACTATCCAAATGGCACTGCTACTTACGCGTCATTCATGTCCATCCGGTACAACATGGTAATTAACACTCTAATGAATAGATGCTACCACCGTAAATGCCCGCCTTTGATTGTCGTTGAGCTCCACAGTGTGCCCCGCTCGAGTGAGCACCGCACAGCAGTCACCGACATTGGCCATGAAAAGGTGACCACCTCTCACCATGGCAACGATGGCGCAGCCCCATCGGACATGATGCCTACGTGCATTATCCCCATGTTGATCTATGTCACAATCGGAGTTCGAAACCTGGCTCTGCGGTGCCATGATCTTTCTGTTGTCCATCGCGTGGTATGGGCAATCTTAGTTGACCTTCAAAAACTAACATTATTCCTGAATTCACCTACGTAAATGAACTACCTCCACTTTATCATCGTATAAAGTTATTAAATGGTGGAGCTCTTTCGTATTTCAAGTCAGCATCCTTCCTGGTCGGTATCCCTACGTTCTCCGAATCACGACCATGCTTGGTCGAACAACCTGCAAAACACAAAAAAAAAAAAAACATATATTAAAAACCATTATGCTTTAACCCCTTTTATTATTATTTTTATTTTATTATTTTTTTATATTGAGTAAATACTTCTTATACATATACATGTCCATCGAGATTGAACCCGGGTCACATTACCGATATGTTTGTTTTACTTTGTATAGATGTATATTAAAGAAGTATTAAGGTGGAATGAAGTTTTAACATAAAACTTTCTTTATATATAGCACAAGCTCATTATACATGAATGATAAAAACAAGAAATTTAACCATCACAATGCTAACAACAAAATATTAGCAATAACATTGCTAACACAACACTGACAATAAAAATCATCGACAACAAAATGACATTAAAAAAACATCAACAAAAATTCGACAATAAAATATCATCGACAAGAAAAAGTCATCGATAATAAAATATCGTCGACAAGAAAAAGTCGTTGACAATAAAAAATCATCGACAATAAAAAGTCATCGACAAGAAAAACATTGCTGACAAAAACTAATGACAAATGCAAATTCAAAACAAACCGATCATTAGACACTCGAAATCAACACGCAAACACCCAAATACCAAAAATAAAAAGGTGGGTCCCCAATTTTGGGGTACGTTGTGGAGCAACCACAACAAATGGCGACTCTGTTGGGAAATGCTCCTGAGCATTTCGGTGAGAACCCAACCTAAAAAACTACAAAACTTAAACACGAGCATCAGTAAATATCCAAAGAATGAAAATAGACAATAAATACATGAAACATTAGAATTATTCAGCGTCAGCTCAATGTGTGTAGTGTGATTCATTCCTTATCGTTTGAAATTGATCAACATTCCATCATCTATTTCACTTATGATTCATGCATATGAGAAGTTATGAATGATTCCTGTAGGATTTAATGCATGGTGAAGATGCTAGAGATATAACAACCTGCTTTGCAAAGGCTCAAAATTTCTAGTACCATGAACAACATATTAAAACTGTCAAACCCTCTTAGGACCAAATATATGTATACTAAATTAATTTACTAGATCCCAAAGTTGGTTATGTGCCACTACCATCTTGAACCCATGTGCAAGTGTAAGTGAAATCAGAGCTTTGGGGAATAGGATTCCCAACCTAAGGGAGATGGGAATTTAACCCTATCCTTACTACTCTGATTTGGAGTTCATTACCTCATCTTGAACAAAATGATTTAACATGTTATGGATGAAATTGTTAGGCTAGCCTGTCCGTTTGAGTAGTTAGTGGTCTTGCTTTTAGACAAGACATGTTGCCATGCATGAGCATACTCCACTACCAGCCAGGAATCTATAGCCCCTATGGAGATTAACCCCACAATCCATGATTTGGCTTTACTTTTTATTTCTTGAACCTTGGGGATGACTACCCATCCTTGCAAGGGACATGTAGTATGATCCTTCCAATCCAATATTAATGATGAAATGAAAAAAATATTTTCTTTGGAATTTCAAGTTCTTGAGTGGGCAAAATAGAAGCTTTGGGGAATCATATTCTCAACCTAAGTGAGATGAGAATTAGACCCTATCCTTACTACTCCATGAAGGTCAAATCAGAGCTTTGGGGAGTTGGATCCTCAACCTAAGTTTGATGGGGATTTAACCCTATCCTTACTACTCTGATTTTAGGCTTTAAGCTCTATGGGAGTGGTAAAAACCACTTGTTTAAGGATTATGTTGCATGATAGGATAGACACGAAATACTCCTTTCGCCTCACCTTTTCTTCCAAGTATGGTTTTGACCATTTTTCTCAATATCCTCTTTAATATGTGTAGAACGTGCTTGGTTCAAGATAGTTCGGGCATCAGTTCCCAACCTTAGGATCCTTTTAATATATGTTATGTAATAACCCTAAGAGGATTCGACACCTTTTCCATGATTGTATTTGAAATGTAGATGCAACTGAGATGAAATGTATATGCAATGTGGAATCTAACATGAGATATGGATGAATGCATTGCTCTTTTTGAAATGCGGATGGAGTATACCACCTACTTTGCCATAATTTGTAAAACTGACAACTTCATGCATCACAAGTTCCAAACGATATTCTTTAATGTGTTTGTGATACTCATGGAGCTTTCAACAATACAATTCCCATGTTTCATATTCTCTAGTCTTAGTCAACATTCATAAGGATATAAGTTGACATCTCGCTTTTTCTTTTTTTTTAGACAAACCAAAAGTGTCCAAAGGACCAACACACAACTTGAAACCAAAACTGAAATGCAAAACCAACATCAAAACCAAAAATTATATACAAATGTACAATATGATACAAATCTCACATGACTTAAGGGCTAAAATAATGCTTTAGAACTTGCCCATTAACCGGTAACATCAAATCTTTCCCATCCAAAGTTCTTAGTCTGAAAGTATTCTCCCCTAGGATTTCAAAAATTTGATAAGGGCCTAACCAAAGACAATCAAACTTTTTATGATCCCATTTCTCCTCATGTTTTTTATCCCACAATAAAACCAAGTCAGAGATCCTAAAAGACTTAATTTTGGCTCTTTTATCAAACCATATTTTGACCACATCTTGATGTTTGCTCATGTGGAGCATGGCTTCTTCTCTTTTTTCATCAAGGTGCATTAGATGACTTAATCTAGCCTCAATGTGATTATCAGTTACAAGGTATTCTTGTGTGAAACGAAGGGTTTGAAGCTTCAAATTTGCAAGAAAATTTGGATCTTGCCCATAAACTAGATGATAAGGTGTATTCCCTATTGATTCTTTTTCTCTAGTCCTATCTGCCCAAAGAGAAAATTTTAATTGGTTGTGCCAATCCCGAGAATTTTTTTCCAATAACTTCTTAATGATGGTTAAAAAAATTTTATTTGAAGATTCTGCCAAACCATTGCCTTGAGGGTAATAGTTAGACGAAAAATTTAAACTCACCTTATTATCATATGCCCAATTTGCAAATTGAGTGGAAGCAAAAGCCTTACCATTATCACTTACAATAGAATCGGGCATTCCAAACCTTGTTACGATGTGATCTTCGAGGAACTTTATTACCACATACATAGTGGAATACTTCATAGGAATTGCTTCTGCCCACCTAGTGCAATAATCTTTAGTTGTGAGTATGAATTTATGGGAATCTAAAGAATTTGGGTTGATAACCCCAATGAAGTCTAATCCCCATTGTGCAAATGGTCTCATCTCAACTACAGGTTGTAATGGCATAGTTGCATTCCTTTCTCTATTGGTAGCCACTTGACAAATATGGCAAGATCGCACGTGTGCATGTGCATCTTTAAAAATGTGGGGCCAATAATATCCCGCTCTTAAGATTTGATGTGTTGTTGAATTTGTCAAACCATGGCCAATTTTGTATTTACCATGAAACTCTTGCAAAACATTGGTAGCTTCTTCTTGATTTAAGCATCGTAGGTAAATTCCCTCATGATTTTTCCTATAAAGAGAACCAGACCTAATAAGATAATTGACAGATTTAAGTATCAAGGCTCTTCTTTGAGTAGAATTAAGATGTGAGGGACACTTACCATTTAGCATAAAATGTACAATATCAACATACCAATCATCTTTAGAAATGTGCTCTACATTTGAATATTGGCATGTGACTTGGGGATTGTTCTCAGTAATTGTTTTCACAAGTCCTTGTCCACGAACTAGTTTCATGGGTTGAATTTCAAGATAAAATTCTTGAATGGTAGAAATCCATTTACCTCTTCTCTCACCTAGCTCTTTTTGCATAAACATGGTTTTGACAGTAGGGTCAGGCACAATGGCAAAGACCCTACTATGCACAATGTAATGTCTGAATTTTTTTACTGTTTTGAAAAGTGCGTACATTTTCTTATCAAGAATGGAATACCTCAATTGAGCATCCTTCAAAGGAGAACTTAGAAAAGCTATGGGATTTTCTGTGTTATCTTCACCTTTCTAAGTCAAGACACTCGCAAAAGAGTGTTCATATGCAAAAGCATAAATAAAGAAAGGCTTAGAATAATTTGGAATTATAAGGACAGGGGCTCTAGAAATAGCATCCTTGATGCTTTTAAAGGCAACCCTACTTTCTTCATTCCATCTGACATTCACATCCTTTTTGAGCATCTCATTTAGTGGTTTAGCTATCTCAATGAAGCCAAAAATAAACTTCCTCACGAAATTGATTTTCCCAAAGAAAGATCTCAATTCCTTTTTGCTACCTAGGAGAGGCAAGTTTTGGATAGCTTCTATCCTTTTCGGATCAATGGAGATACCTTCTTTTGAAATGATATGGCCAAGCAATCTTCCTTCTGTCACTCCAAAGATGCATTTTTTTGGATTTAAAGAAATTTCGTGCTCTCTACACCTTTGGAGAACTTTCCTCAAATATTTCACATGGTCTTCTCTTTCCTTTGAAAACATAGGAATGTCATCCACATACACAATGATACATTTACCTATGAGCCCTTTAAACACATAATCCATGGCACGTTGAAATGTTGTGCTTGCATTTAATAATTCGAAAGGCATTCTTCTATAGGCAAATGTTCCCCATTTTGTTGTGAAGGCCATATTCATCCTGTAATTGGGATGAATAAGAATATGATTGTATTGAGAATACCCATCGAGAAAAGACATCATTTCAGATCCATTCACCATTTGCAAGATTTCATCAATTGATGGCAGTGGGTAATTACCCTTTTGTGAGGCTTTGTTGAGAATTCTAAAACCTATGCATAGCCTTATCTCTCCATTCTTTTTTCTCATTGGAACAATATTAGCGACCCAAGTTGAGTGCCTAACGGGAAAGATTATATTTGTGTCCAACAATCGCTTGACCTCTTTCTCTATCAAGGGCTCAAGTAATGGGTTAATAGGTCGTTGTCTTTGTATGAAGGGTTTGGAATCCAATTTTAGAGGGATGGTGTGCATAATAACATTTTGATCATACGTTTTCAACTCATTGTAATTCCAAGCAATGCAATCCATGTAATACTTTAGTGCACGTATTATATTTCCCTCTCATCAGTTGTACATGCCTTTGCAATGTACACTTCATGCAGATTATCCACACTCCCTATATTGATCAGGTCACAAGCATCTTTAGGAAGTGGAATCCTTTTTCCTTTTCTATATTTATATCCCATATCAAACATCTTCTCCAATGAAACAATGTTCTTAGGTATCTTGTTGGATTGAAATGTAGCTTCACTTTCTCCTTCTGTTTCTTCTTGCCACATTTGATCTTCATCAATCACTTGGTTCTCAAAAATACCTGAATTGGTGAAAAATTTAAAAATGTGTCTATCATTCTCAAAAACTTGCAAGTTCTCGACGTTATCAGGTATCGATGGGCAAGGGACCAACTCAATGGAAAACTTCTTGCATTTTTTTATGTCAATCGGATTTAGCATGCCTGCAACGGTCGCAAGAGAATCAACTATACGATTTCCTTTCCTAGAAATAAGGGATATATTAAAAGCATCAAATTCCTCAATGAGGTCCCTCACCCTAGTTCTATAAAGGCTCAATCTCTTATCGTGGCAAGTATATTGTCCTTTAACTTGTTTGACCACCAACTCTGAATCTCCCAATACTTTCAAACACTTAACCTTCTTGCTCAGAGCCAATTGTAATCCAAAGATAAGAGCTTCATATTCTGCCATATTTTTAGTGCAAGGAAATTGCAATCTATAGGCAACAAACAATGGTTTACTTCCTGGACAAGTGAGTTCAACTCCAGCTCCTGCACATTGTTTAGACTTAGATCCATCAAACTTGAGTAACCACACGAGATTATCTTCTTCAAAAGAGCTACAAGAAAATGTTTCTTTTTGAGGTTCTTTGGTAGCTCTTTCAACATCAAAAGCATAGACTCCTAACTCAGGTTCAAAAAATTGAACTTCATTCGGCTTGTTGAATTCTGTGATGATTTCCTTAAGCCTTGGCTCATTTTCCACTCTAATTTGATTAGAAATCCCTTTCCAGGGTAGCCACATATGTGAGCAATTAGTGGAGAAATAACCATTCAAACTTTTCATCCAATCCCTCGCAAGTAGCATTCCATATCGACCTAGGATATTGACAACCAAAATATCAACCACTTTTTGGACCCTAGGTTCAGAATTGAGTTGGATCTTAACATCATAGAGGGTCCCTACCACATTTACCTCAGACCGATCCAATTGCAAAACCTTGCATTTAGAAGAAACAGGCTCTAGGCCTAGCATTTGATAAATTTTTGAAGGCATGAGGTTACTTGTGGCACCTGTGTCCACCAAAAAATTGTGCAAATTTTTGCCAACAATCCTCACAATCAATAAAAAAGGAGGGACATCTCGTCTTTCCTTTCATAAAACCATGTGATATTCAACTTCCTTTCCTTCCTGTATTTGACTAGGTGAGTCCAAAGCCTTTATCAATGCTTCCTTTTGGCCAAGCAACCTAGCCGCCTCTAAAAATGAAAGGCTAGACTTGGACTTCCTTAAATCCTCCACTATGTCATAAGTTGACTTCTCAAGCTTCAATGTTTTTTGCATGGCCTTAGATGTTTCTCTTCCAGATGGAGGAGGGGGATTATTATCAGCCTTAGTATCAGGAGGAAGAATAGAGTTGTTTGGTGGAGTTGAGGATGTTTTAGGGGTTTTGAACTTACTCCTCAAATGGTATCCATGGTTCCCCTTTATAAATTCTCTAAAATCTTGCACTTCCTATTCCAATATTTCATCCTCTTCTTCTTCCTCATTCTCACTTTCTTGATGATATAGAGTTTCCACCACCAAAATGTTGTCATCCCCTTGTTGATGTTGGGGTGGACCCTCATTTGGCACAAGTTCCAAATCATCCACTTGAGCTTGGAGACAATGGGTATACCTAGCGATTTCGGGACAATTCCTTTCATTATGCTCCTTTGTATTATGCAATCTACACACCTTTTCCCACGAAAAATCAGAAATATTAAGAATGGAACTAGAGTGACTTGGTCCTGTAGAAGTATCTATCTAATTAGCAATAAGGGAAGGCACACCCCCATTGTTTGGCTTCGTATTCCATTGTCTCCCTCTATTGTTGAAGTTTCGATTTGGGTGAGGGGCATGGGATTCATACTTCTATTTTTGAACCAAATCATTACTCAATTTATGAACTATATTTTTGATCTCTTCAACCTCTGAATAAATCTCTTTTGGTTGAGCTATGTTATTGCTAGTTCCAGTAGGGTTTGCGTAATTGGTGAGATCTTGACTTAACATTTGAGTTGGATTTTGAGCCACTTGATTTGCATAGGGATTCACACTTTGAATCAGAATTGGATTGGGGAAAGGAACTATAGCCTGAGAATTAACCGAACTAGCTCCTTGCATAGTCTATTGACTATTTTGCAAAAATGAAGGAATGGGGGGAATGGATGTGATTGGTTGAATTGGAATGGGTGTGTAAGCGGGTGTTGATGAATATGGTTGTTGATAAGGCAAAGCATTCATGCCTGGCATTTGTGGTGCCATGATCTGATTCATCATAGGAGCTTGACCATATGGACCATATTGTCCTACCATAGGCATCTAGGGAAACCCATAACCCTGTGGTGTCATTTGTTGTTCAATGGTCATAGCTTCATTATAGGCTAGAGCAAGCATGGTAACTTGAGGATTTCACCTTGCAAACATTGTTGTCATAGGATCCAATGCCCCAAAATATATTTGCAAAGCTACTGTGGGATCAATGGAAAAATTCCGAATTGCTCTATTATAGCACTTATGAAATCTCTGATTAAAAGTTTGGATTGCCTCACCATGGCCTCTTTTGCATGTAATGAAATGATTATAGATGATTGTGGGATCTAATGGTGACATGAATTGGTTGACAAAAGCATTCTCCATTTACGTCCATGATGTAATGGAACCAGTAGGTAAGCAAATATACCATTTGTAGGCCACTTGGTCTAGGCTCATGGGGAAGAGTCTACAAGCCACATCTTCATGTTGAACTTGCAATATTATCAAAACATCCCTATAGGCATGAATATGTTCTTCTACGGTCCTTGGGCCATCCGATTTGTATTTGGGCAAAAATCTCTCTATATTCTTAGGGATCTCATGAATATCCCCTGCAATATTCAAAGGAATATTATGGGCTCTATACCAAGGAGCTGGTGGAGTTTGGGCCATTTGATTCAAAATAAATGAGGATAACCCTACAAGAACCGTGGAAATGGTACTAATAATTGGTACACTAGTGGAAATTGACACCACCGATGCAAGTCTGCTAGATGCACCTAAAACAGAAGGATCTTCTGTAACAAAGGTATCTGGTGGGATCACAATTTGTTTGGTTTTATTCCTTGGATTCCTATGAGTGGGTGAGAGGCTTTGGAATATGGTTTCCTCGGTTGTTTTGGACCTAGTTGCAATGCGATGCGGTGGGTCCATCTTGTAAATGAAACTACCCTACAAAACCTGACAAAACTCTCAATACCTCAAAGAAAACCTGTGACACAAAGAAAATCTTGTAGTTATAGCCATTAATGAAATTCAAAGAATAACTTCAAAATCAATTTGTTAGTCATGAATGAAAGAAGGAACCATGACAAAGTAGTATTCTAAAAATGTAAGTTTCTGATTCACCAGATCGCATATGCGTAAGTGAAGAGCATACTCCTAGTTTTGTAGGCTTTCTGATTTACAAGATCACATTACACGCAAGTGAAGAGCATAATACCGAAAACAAATACATTTTAGACAAAAAATAATTCCTTACAAATAAGCATGAAATGACTAGCAAATATCAAACATGTAATGTATTAATAATCATGTTAGAATCAACTAAGAGATGTATCCATTAAAATCAAATGAAAGTAATTGCATGGAGACAACCTTGTTAGTCAAGACCAAAATTTTTCAAAATCAAATCAAAACATGTTATTCTTGTATGAACAATCAAAAGCGTTAGAACAATGCATAGCGATTCATGTCCTCCTTTTAACACTACAAGGTTGTATTGTTAAAAGAGGGCTAAAGATAATAATCAATAGGGCATGAAATATTCAAAATTTAAATCCCTATAGCATTTAAATCACTCTAAAATAAACCAATTCAGGCCCTCCTTCTAGCGCCAATTTTGTTTAATGGAAATTTCACCCAATTGTGAAAGTACACTCTTCCTTAGGATTTGGGTTCCAAATCCCCTCTTGCAAAGAAGTTAAACAACCAACTTCTCCAAGGTCTCCGCTATATTAGCATTTGCATGTGTATTAGTAATCTCAAATAAATATATTCATTTTAGATGGTTGGAACACCTTAGTGATTGCAAGTAACCATAAACAAGGGGCAATGTTGGTTTATTTTACCATGAAACTTTAGTGATTGTTCATTGAACCAAAATAAAGCAAATGTGAGTTGGCCCTCATATGACCATGATGTAGTGCCTTAATTCCTTTTATCTTGAGAGTTTTGAGGTATATTTTATCTTCTTTATTAATTCCAAATATGGCTTCTTTTCATGAAGATAAATATAGCTTTCAATATGATCGATAAACTATCCCTCTTTGGTGAAATGGATTTTCACAAAGAGGCAATAATTTATGGCCTTGGATGAAGGGCTTTAAGTGTCACTTTAAATTATCCCTCTTAAATGAAATCAAATTTTCATCAAGAAGAACAATTAAGTGCTTTGAAGAAAAGACCTTCAATGTAATACTCAAATTACCCCTCTTTCATAAAATTAGAATTTTTATGAAGAGAGATTAATTTTAGGCTCAAAATGGAAATTTGTGAAAATGCCATAAAACATAACTCCTTCAATGAAATTGGAATTTTCATGAAGGGAATGTCATCATAGGTGTTAAGATCCTGCTATAAAATATACTAAACAACACACTCTTAACTCAAATAAATACAATCTCACACATTTGCTTGGAAATAAACTCACAGAAACATTATAACAGTATTCATAATTAATTACATATGATGACAAAAACTACTTAAAAGGAAAAATCTCACAATAGATAGAATTGTAGGCCTCTTCGAGGGGGCAACCTCCTTCAATACTTCATTAATTTTCTAAAAAAAGATGATTACATTGGTGCATTTTTGGGTATTTAAAGAGTTTCCCTCCAAGGTTGGCTTACATGCAAAATGCCACCTAGATTACATGCATAATGCCACCCAAATTACATGCATAGTGCCACTTTGAATTACATGCACAATGCCACTCGAATTACATGCATAATGCCACACGAATTACATGCACAATGCCACCTAACCTAACCTATCTACCATGTGTTACATAGAAAAGGGTGCCATTTGTCATAGGCACTACCTAAGCTAAAACTTAGAACATTACAAAATATTAATCATGGGTACTACCCACGTTCACTAGGAATTATTACATCAATGAACTTATTAAATTAAGGGTTAGGATGAGATCCTAACATGCCCTTCTCCTTGAAGAAGCTTTGTCCTCAAAGCTGAAAATGAGGAAATTGTTGCTGGAGTTGATAGAGAGACTCCCATGTAGCATCCTCAGGTTGAAGCCCATGCCACTGAACAAGGACCTCCGTAATGGTACGGTTGTGCAGAGTGCGAGTTCGAAGATCTAATAGCTGCTCAGGTGTGAGTAAGATGGAGCCTTCTTCATCCAATTTGGGAAGTGTTGATTGAACCTGTACCTTTGTGCCCACAACTTTCTTGAGAAGGGAAACATGAAAAATAGGGTGAAGCTTGAAAGTGGGGGGAAGAGCCAATTTGTAAGCTATGGGGCCAATCCATTGTAGAACCTGTTAAGGACCATAGAATTTTAGAGTGAGCTTCTGACACTTGTGAATTTTTAGGGATGATTGTTTGTATGGCTGTAAGAGAAGGAAGACCATATCACCCACATCAAAACTACGCTCAAAACGATGTTGATCAGCTTGTTGGCGCATCCGATTCTGGGCCATGTTCAAATTTTGCTTGAGTTGGCGGAGGACCTCGGTGTGTTGACTCAGAGCATTGTCAATGGCCTGGACCTTGGAGCTACCCAAAATGTAGGAGGAAGGCATGAGTGGAGGGTGCCCGTAAAATGCCTCAAACGGTGTGAGTTTGGTGGTGGTATGATAGGAAGTGTTGTACCACCATTCGGCCAAGGAAAGCCATTTTTCCCAATGAGTAGGATGATCGGAGGCAAAGCAGTGAAAGTAGGTTTCCAAAAATTTATTAACAACCTTAGTTTGACCATCTGTTTGCGGATGGTAGGCTAAACTCATTTTGAGTTGAGTCCCCTGCAACTTAAACAACTCTTGCCAAAAATTGCTAGTAAATGTGGGATCACGATCAGATATAATGGAGGTTGGCATGCCATGAAGGTGAAATATGGAGTCAAGAAAAATTTGGGCAATAGTGGATGCTATGTAAGGATGGGCTAGGGCACAAAAGTGAGCATACTTTGAAAGGCGGTCCACTACTACAAAAATAATTGACTTGCCTCCCAATTTAGGTAGCCCTTATATGAAGTCCATGGAGATGTCAGTCCACACCTACTCTGGAATCAACAATTTTTGAAGAGTGCCCGAAGAGTGCACTATTTCCCCTTTCATCCTTTGACATGTGTTGCAGTCAGCTACAAAAGAGCGAATGTACTATTTCATACCTTTCCAAAAGAAGGTGCGCTTGAGTCACTCATAAGTTTTTAGGAACCCTAAATGGCCAGAAGATGGAGCAGCATGTGATTCCTTCATGAGGAGATCTCAAAGTGGGGACTTAGGAGGAAGAACCAGGCATTTATGGTAACACAAATCCTGGCCATCCCAACTATATCCTGGTGTAGACTCTAGATCATCCATAAGTGAAGCAACCAAGTCTTTCAAATCTACATCCTGAAGTATTTCTTGACGTAAGGGCTCAATCCATTGGGGCAATGGTGCAGAAATGGCACACAATATACTAAGGGTCTCAAATTGGTGAGAGAGAGCATCCACCACAAGATTTTACTTTCCTTTTTTGTACGTGATGTCATAATCATAGCCCATGAGTTTTGATACCCACTTTTGTTGCTCGGGGGTGGCAACCCATTGTTCTAGAAAGTATTTCAGACTCTGGTGGTTAGTTTTGATGGAGAAATGGCACCCAATGAGGTAAGGTCGCCAATGTAGGACTACATGCAATATTGCCATCATTTCCTTGGCATATGTGGATTTCCCTAAATTGTGATCAGATAGGGATTTGTTGGTAAAAGCCAAAGGGTGTCCTTCTTGCATCAATACTGCCCCAATACCACGATCGGAAGCATTACTTTCAATGATAATTTTTTTAGAGAAGTTTGGCATGGCTAAAATTGGAGTGGTGGTCATGGCATGCTTGAGTTCCAAGAATTCTTGCTCAGCCAGCCCTACCCAATTCAAAGAATCCTTCTTCAACATGGAGGTGAGGGGGGCAGCTATCTTTCCATAATTATAGAAAAAATTATGGTAATAGCTTGTAAGCCCTAAAAATCCTCGAAGTCCCTTGAAAGTGCGTAGTTTCAGCCATTCTTGGACTTCTTGGATCTTCTTAGGGTCAACCTTGACACCATCCTTTGAGACAATGTGTCCTAGATACTCCACTTCAGTCAAACCAAAGGAACACTTGGATATTTTTGTGAACAGTTGATGGTCAGCCAATAGTTGTAGGGTTTGATCTACATGCTTGAGATGCTCTTCCCATGTGTGACTATAAATCAAGATGTCATCAAAGAACACAAGGATGAACTTCTACAAAAAAGGGCGAAATATGTTGTTCATCAGGCTTTGAAATGTGGAAGGAGCATTTGTGATACCAAATGGCATTACCAAGAATTCATAATGACCTTCATGAGTGCGAAAAGTAGTTTTAGGAATATCTTCATCCTTGATCCGGATCTGATGGTACCCAGAGTGAAGGTCTAGCTTAGTGAAGTACATGGTCCCATGTAATTCATCTAGTAATTCATCAACCACGGGGATAGGAAATTTATCCTTGATAGTTATCTTGTTGAGTTCTCAATAATCAATACACAGTTGCCAGGAGCCATCCTTCTTGAGGACCAGTAAGACTGGTGCAGAGTGGGGACTAGTACTAGGCATGAGGGTACCTGTATGGTATGATTTCATGGCATGAGGGTACCTGTATGGTATGATATTGGGAGGTGCACTATCCGAAAAGCACTCTGATACCACTTGTTAAGATCTTGCTATAAAATATACTAAAAAACACACTCTCACACATTTGCTTGGAAATAAACTCACAAAAACATTATAACAGTATTCAAAATTAATTACATATGATGACAAAAACTACTTAAAAGAAACAATATCACAATAGATAGAATCGTAGGCCTCTTCGAGGAGGCAACCTCCTTCAATACTTCATTAATTTGCAAAAAAAGGATGATTACATTGGTGCCTTTTCGGGTATTTAAATATTTTCCCTCCAAGGTTGGCTTACATGCAAAATGCCACCTGGATTACATGCATAATGCCACCCGAATTACATGCATAATGCCACATGAATTACATGCACAATGCCACCTAACCTAACCTATCTACCATGTGTTACATAGAAAATGGTGCCATTTGTCATAGGCACTACCTAAGCTAAAACTTAGAACATTACAAAATATTAATCATTGGTACTACCCACGTTCACTAGGAATTATTACATCAAGGAAGTTATTACATTAAGGGTTAGGATGAGATCCTAACAATAGGCTCATGTGTGCAAAAAAAAACTGAAAAAATAAAATTCAGTCCAAAAATGGAAACTTTCTATTTTCAGATTTTTTAAAATCAGTAATAAAATAGCAACTTGGGTGAATTTTTAAAAATACTAAACAAC
Organism: Wollemia nobilis; assembly: GCA_028583015.1. Classification (NCBI taxonomy): domain Eukaryota; kingdom Viridiplantae; phylum Streptophyta; class Pinopsida; order Araucariales; family Araucariaceae; genus Wollemia; species Wollemia nobilis. Next base: position 2,173,201 of record JAQPPZ010005211.1, read on the forward strand.
TCCAAAAATGAAATTTTAAAATGTTTATTGGAAGTTTGAATTATAACCTATGCAATGGTGAAATTATTTTTGGATTTTGAATTTTTTTTAAAGTTTATTTTAATGCTTAAAAATAAAAAATAAAAAATAAAATAAAATAAAATTTTTGGAAAAATAAAATGCAGAAAAATGAAAATGAAATGCAGAAAACTGAAAATAAAATGCATTCAGTATGATGCTATCCTATTTTGACATGACCGAAGATGTAAGGTTTCCATGCATGCAACCTAACCTATTGGACTTGCAAAACAAGCACAATCCCCATAGACTAAGTGCTGGTTCCTAGGGTTTAAAATAAATTTTAGGTTCAAGCATTCACATGAAGAAACCAAGAAAACTTGCATTAACTCCATATAAAAACTCAAAATCTGAAAAAGAGAAAAGAAATAGACATTAAATCCATGGCATGCAAAGAGAATCTCCTTTCTTGCCCATAAGATGCAAATTTCTGAAAAATACTGCATTAAAAATGTGTCATTTTACAATAGCAGAATTTGGCCTCCAAAAGGCTTCAACCATGGAAGGAAAAATAGCTCCAAAATAAACAAATCCAAAAAAAAACTCTGCAATCTTGCATTTCCAAAACCATTTTCCAACCCTTGTGCATGCCTTTGCTTCCCCTTTTAAAATTTTTGGTTTGACTCTCCATTTTGTGGCCCTTCGTTTCATTTCCCAAAGCCTTTCGTTCCGCTTTCCCATGCCTCTTCATTGTTTTGGATCTTTTTTTGGGTCTCAAAACATTTTTCTTTCAACTCTCTTTGACATTCTTTACTTTGGTTTCAAGACGCCTCTCCCCCATGACTTCATTGTAACTGCCACATTATAACATTCCACCATCTTATATAATGGATAAAAAGGGGCCACAAACACCTTTTAATTTCCCTTAATAACCTTGTTTTAAACTTTGTGGGTTACAACAATCAGTCTGGTGGTTAACATCAGTGATTGATGTATCTAGCTTATAATCGAGCTTCTCCTAATGTCCTTCATATTTGATGATTTGAAAACTTGTGGCATTATCTTCACCTTTCGACCACCCCTTGATGTGTTTGAACTTCATTGTGGCTCTACCGTCATGATTCATATCTTATGCACCATTGTTCCCTTATGTAATGATATCGTCTAACTAGAAATGCTTCCCATGTGTTAACTCCTATCACTACACCAAACTTATCATCGAAGATGCCATGTATTCACCTTAGTCTCTGATGACATGTTGTCGTACGACGTGATGGAAGTAATAAAATAGACTTCCTCGATGACTTTATTTTGAAACTACTAGAGGCATTCATTGGGTTTCATCCACCTCATGTTCATCTTAGCAATGCTATCGTCGTGCCTGCCCGAAGCTGCCAGCTCCAATCTACTAATTTTGATGAAACAGCCACCATGTAAATGAATGCCAATCCTTATTCAACGTTGAGAATGGGTTATTATTACCCATTGGTTTCCCTATCATCATCTAGCTTGCTTCTCGAGTCACCCTAACAATCATGGTACACATGGTCACTGGCTTCCTTTACTTGCATAGCTACCTTTCAAAACGTAGTCTGCCATCAGTGGTTACATGCCATGTCATCGATATTCCATCCACCATAGTGAAGAATGCAGTGCCCTCAACACCATACTTTGTTTGCTTCAATGGATATATCAATTCATATCCACATTATAATTTACGTTATCTACTACCCACTCAGATTTGCATTTAACTGTTCATAATCCTGTGTTGTTTGGTGCAATAGGGATTCCGCTACGTGCTTGGCATAAACTGACAATGAAGAACATGTGGGCTATGTCGCCTAAAGGTGTCTTGGTATTTTTTGGCCCTTTCTATCAAATGTAACACCTTGGAAATAGTAATCCCATCATTGGCTTATCCAAGTCACGTTTGATGGTTGCATTTTTGTAGCTATGCCTCAATATGTTCTCAACTGCTTTATCCATGACACCTCCACATTGAATGTTGCTATTTTAGGTCATGAAATTCTTCTTCTAACATCCACGTGGGTTTCTGCGTTTGCACTCTCCCAAACCACCTATCAATGCCACATAGATATTAGCTTGGCAATAGCATGTCACTCATATTCCAGTGCCATGTAGCTTGTTTTCTATGTCAACATCATGCCCCATTCATTCATAGCATTATCTAGGGCATCCACGTTGACACATAGACCCATCTACCTTTGCCACGTTATTGTACAAATGGAATGCTACTTACGCGTCATTCATGTCCGTCTGATACAACATGGTAATTAACACTCTAATGAATAGATGCTACCACTATAAATGCTCGCCTTTGATTATTGCTGAGCTCCACGATGCACCCCGCTTGAGCAAGCACCACACAGTAGTCACAAATGTTGGCCATGAAAAGGTAACCACCTCTCACCATGAAAACAATGGCATAGCCCCATCGAACATGATACCTGTGTGCATTATCCCCATGTTGATCTATGTCACAATCAGAGTTTGAAACCTGGCTCTGCGGTGCCATGATATTTCTCCACTTTATCATCATATAAATTTATTAAATGGTGGAGCTCTTTCGTATTTCAAGTCAGCATCCTTCCTAGTCAGTATCTCTACGTTCTCCAAATCACGACCATGCTTGGTCGAACAACCTGTGAAACACAAAAAAAAAAAACATATATTAAAAACCATTATGCTTTAACCCCTTTTATTATTATTTTTATTTTTTTATATTGAGTAAATACTTCTTATACATATACATGTCCATCGAGATTGAACCTGGGCCACATTACCGATATGTTTGTTTTACTTTGTATAGATGTATATTAAACAAGTATTAAGGTGGAATGAAGTTTTAACATAAAACCTGCTTTATATATAGCACAAGTTCACTATATACATGAATGATAAAAACAAGAAATTTAACCATCAGAATGCTAACAACCAAATATTAGCAATAACATTGCTAAGACAACACTGAAAAATAAAAATTTTCGACAACAAAATGACATTAAAAAAAACATCAACAACAATACGACAATAAAATATCGTCGACAAGAAAAAGTCGTTGACAATAAAAAAAATCATCGACAATAAAAAGTCATCGACAAGAAAAACATTGATGACAAAAACTAATGACAAATGCAAATTCAAAACAAATCGATCATTTTACACTCGAAATCAACACGCAAACACCCAAATACCAAAGATAAAAATGTGGGTCCCCAATTTTGGGGTACGTTGTGGAGCAACCACAACACAACCCAAGAGTCCTAAACAATATTTATGACTATTTTCCAAAATAAATAGAGTATTATATTAAATCTTAATCAAATTCAACATAACATATTGCTAAGGACTAAGAATTTATGTACTATAAGAGAATCATTCCAAATTTCATACCAACATTAACTTACCATTGATAAAGAATATTTTGCTACTACTTCCACTATAATACTAGGAATTTATGTAAATCCTAATTCTTATAAAATCAATTAAAGAAACATCTAGAAATTTACATTATAATCCCAATAACTACTTTCCTTACTATTACTTCAACATATAATAATTACAAAACATCTACCTTGCTACCAATAACTTGTTTCCAATATTTACATGAAAGAGTTATTCAACATCTAAAATTTTCATAACCATCAATTAAATTCAATAACATACCTCTTCCATTTTGCAAATAATGATTTATTTCCAAAGAACTTAACATAAAAGAAAAACATTAAATCATCTTTTATTCTTTGTACAAATCTCAAGATAATAAAACAAGAATGTTTACAATACATTTATTCCTTCATCATATTCATTACATAGCATAACTTCTACATAAGATACTTTTCAAGTATTTCTCATCTCCAATTTCAATATTATATTTCAACATTCACATACATAAATGGTCCCTAGTCTCATATTATTTCTCAAAGTATTCCACTTTATAAGTCTTATCCTATGAACTTGAATGTAATTTTAGAGATTAAGACAACCCTTGAGTGCATATGCAAACCTAACATGCACTATGCAAGAAAAATATACAACAATGCAAGAACATGCATCATGCAAAGCAAAAACCATGCAAGAACAATGAGAGAATCCCATACTTCTCTTGGTTATGGATTCCTTAGCTACTCAAGCCTCATCCATTTCTTGAAAAAGAACTTACTATCCAATCCTTCAAATAATAATATTTCATTTTCTAAAATTTAGAATATATTCAATACATTGGAATATTACTTCACAATAAACCAAATTATAATCCTTATTTTTCTTGAAATAATATTGACTATTAAAAAAAATTTATTTAATCAATATTATTAAGACAAAAATCTTCAATATTAATTAATAGTTTCATCCCTAAAACTATTAATTAATTACTTGATTAATATATTAATATTGGTAAATAAGGTGACACATTATTTAATAAATATTAGTAAAACAAAAGTTATCAATAATAAGTAATAGTTTTATCCTATATTAATAAAACTATTACACAATTTTTATCAATATTAATAAGTAAAAGTTATCAATAATAATTAATAGTTTCATTCCTATATAACAAAACTATTACCTATGTTTTTTTTATAAGATGGACAAAGGGGTTTTAAAAGGTGCCCCAAACTTTTTACAAAGGTAGATCAACCAACCAGCTTGATACAAGGAATATATAGATCAACATAGAAAACCAAAAAGGATCCATGAAACAGACAAACAACAAAGATACATAATAGCAAAGGAAGACAAACCCAAATTAAAACCATCACCACACTAGAAATTTTACTATCAACAACTAAAAACCCAAAAAAGACATCATGTCTCATGCAGGAGACTATACCTATCGAGAAAATATAGTCAAGAAGAAACCCCTAAAAGGAAGTCCAACAACAACTATTTGTGGTGTGAATTCTTCTATAATTCAAATTCAAAATTTAACCATTGTTTAGGTACATACTCTTGCGTTCAATAAATTTTCCTAGGGGATCCCTACTACCGTAGATCATAGGCATTTGAAAACACAAATTATCTCCTCAAGATTTCATTATCTATTTGATTTAATACATCTGGAAAATACTCGTGCCAAATGGTGGATCTTTCCTGCGAAAGTCCCAAGTTTGCTAAAAAATATTCTGATCTATTTCATTCTATGTAAACATTCTTAATATCAATCTCTTTGAGGGTTAAAATCCATATTTGGGTTTTGAAAATTTCATTCGTGATCCAAGAAGGGATTTGAACACCTTTGAGGGAATCCCCTTCAATAATTACCTTCTTGCCATTCAAAATTTCTAGTTGATAAACCCCTTGAAAGAGATCTCATGCCTTCACAAAATAATTGTTCTGATGATCTAAATTTTAAGTGAAAACCAATAAAATCCTCCCATAAGAGTCTTTAACCAATCCCCTCACACTTGCTGGTCTGAAATTCCCTTTAGAAGCTCCATCAAAATATAGCTTCAACAAGCCAAGAAGAGGAGGTTCCCAAATAGTAGTTTGTTTGGAAGGAGTTTTAGGGTGAATATCAGGAGAATAATCTCTAAATCCAAGAACCCACTCCATCACCAAATTCCCAATGGAAGTGACCTTATATAAAGTATTTTCATCCACATTTTTAACAATGGCAACAATAGCCTGAAGAGTCATGAAATCGGTTGTATGGGAGATATTTTTAAAGGATCTAGAAATTCTCTCCTTCCAAATACACCACTAAACATGAGGTAAACCAAAGGACTGAAAATATTGAAGATATGGATATAGAGAGGGAGACCTCCATTGAATGATCAAATCAAACAATAACTTTGAAAAAACCCAAACAACACCAATGGTCTTTAGGAACTAGGAGAAGATAAACTAAGAAAATGTACAATCAGACAATAGGTGTATAGATGATTCTTCAGCACTACCACACATGTAGCATATGTTCAAGATAACCAATCACCTTTTTAGTAAATTATCCAATGTAACAAACTTCCATTGAGTCACCAACCAAAATAAATTATTAAATTTGGGGGTAAGACCCTTCATCCAGATATTACTAACAAGAAACTAGGGATCAAAAGGAAGATCTAATAGTAGGTAGGCTGACTTAATATAAAAGTAAGCATCCTTCTCAGCCCCCATAACAATATATATAGGCTATATTGGTTAGGAATAACCATCCACTTTAGGATGTCCATCAAATATTTTAACATAATTTTTCTTCCTACAAAATCCCCAAAAAAACAAAATGTTTCCAACATTTTTTATTATTAATAGAGACAATGAATTCATATACCTTTGACCTAAAATGTTGGCTTGTAATTGGTTCCATCAAACTTAGGTTAGGATATGATTCTAATGGTTTGTCAGCGTCCCATGTTTCTTTCCAAAAATCAATGCTCTACCCTTTACCTAGCACCATATTTCCCCCTTCACAATATCAGACTACTAACAATGTTGTGCCATAATACTAAGCCAAGGGTAGGACTTGGATTTGTGAGAAAATTACCAGTGTTATCTAAATATTTGAATGAAAATATTTTAATCCAATTAAAATTCTCTTTTTGAACCAATATCCAACCTTATATAGCTATCAGTGCTCTATTTAATGTTTTAATTCTTCTTAAGCCCAGACCTCTGAACTCTTTCCTACTACACACGTGATCCCATGCCACAAGCAAGAAATTCTTCTTCTCCTCAAAACAAGACCAGCCTCAAAACAAGACCAGAGAAAATATTGCTGAATTTATTCATTTTTCAAAGAATCTTTCTTGAAATCTAAAGAGAGAAAGAAAGTACATTGGTATGCTCTGCAAAGTAGACTTAACTAGAATAATTTTACCCACTTGGCTCAAAAATGCTTCTTTCCATCCTGTGAATTTTCTTTGAACTTTTTCTACAATTGGTTCTCATAGAGAAGTCTTAATACCCCCTCTAAAAATTAGCAATCCTAGATAAATCGAAGGAAGGGAGTCAATATCCCATCCCAAGATCTTAGCAATTGTCCTTTGCCTGTCAGGAGGAGTATTCAGGAAGAACACCTTACTTTTCCTCAAACTCAATTTTTTCCTTCAAATATTTTCCCAAAGAATCGACCAATAAAATAAATAGATACAAAGACATAGGATCCCCCTGAAAAATGCCTCTACAACTACTAAAGTAACCAACCAATGATCCATTAACTAATATTGAGAATTTTTTTGATGATATACAAGATTTGACCAATCTAATCCAACAAGGCTTAAAACCAAATTTTCCCAAAACTCTAAGCATAAAGCTCCATGAGACTTGATCATATGCTTTATTCATATCAAGTTTGAGGAAAGTTCTTGGCCTTCTACTTTTATCTATAGAATGAATCAACTCATGCACTACAATAACACCATTCAAAAAAATTTACCTACTACAAATCCACTTTGAGGATGGTCAATAATTATCAGAAGGTATACTTTGAGCCTGTTCGTCATAGTTTTAGTGAAAAAAAAAGTGTATTATAGAGGCTAATGGACCTAAAATCATAGTAATATTTAGCACCCACCAAATTTGGGATAATAACTATAAATTTTGAGTTTACATCAGCCAAAATTAAATTAGACTCATGAATTTCCCTCATAGTTGAATAAATGTCACCACCAACAATGTGCTAGAACATTGAAAAGAAAATAGGAAGAATTTTGTCTGATCCTGGAACTTTTAGACCACCCATAGAGAAGACAATGACCCTAATTTCCTCATCCTAAAAGGAAGCATAGAGGTTTTCATTCATATCATCTAAATTCATGGTAGGGATGTGGTGCGACAATCTCTGTTCAGCTTGAAGATCCCTATCATCCCTAAAGTAAAGGAGTGTTTTGAAAAAATTGATCGCTTCTTTTCTGATTTCTATAATATCGTTTGAGATAACACCATTTGATTTCATAATTCTCTAACTCTACAATTTATCCCATGCATTAAGTTGGATGTGTGAAAGAATTATTTTTTATATCACCTTCACATAGCCAAAGGGATCTTGATTTTTGATACCATAAAATTTCTTCATCCACCAACACGTTATGTAGATCTATTGATAGTTTTATTTCATTTCATCTGTCACATTTAGTCACCTCTCCTAACTCCAAATTTAATTCAATTTCCTTTAACTATTCAGCCAACTCTTTTTTTACTCTAGAACACATTTCCAAAAATTTACTTGTTCCAAACATTAAGATTATCTTTAAAAAATTTGATCTTTGAAGCCACTTAAAAAATAAGAAGGCCTAGAAAACCCTAAGACCACCATTCCAAAATTTTGGATTCTAAGCCCATAAGTTGTAGCCACATTACCTCAAACTTGAAGGGTTTGGGAAAAAAACTAGAGTTTGGGACTTTTTTAAACACCAAAGGATTATGATTAGACCCCACTTTGGGGAGAGAGCAAAGGGATGCATATTCGAACAAGGGAAGACCTTCCTTAGAGACTAACACCCTATCTAGCCTAATATGAATATTTTGATTAACCAGATGCCTGTTAATCCAAGTGTATTTATACCCCTTTAGATCCAAATCCATTAGCTCTTGATTATTAATAAATGCAGAAAAATCCTCCATAATTTTAGAACCACAATCACTACCACCTTTTTTATCCAAAGGGTATAAGGGGTATTGAAGTCCCTAATGAGAATCCAAGCTTCCCCCTTGAAAATTTCTCTCATAGAGCTAGGGAATCCCATAGTAGATTCTTGTTAGGGATTGTATTAGGGGCATAAATATTAGACATAATCCATATTTTCCTAGAGTCCTTACTATAAAACAAAATATTAATCACTCTATCAAAAATAAATAAAATGGATCCATCCAGTTTCTCAGGGTCCCATAGACAAAGAAGTTCCCTAGAAGCTCCATTGGTAGAATTTGCTACAAAACTTGCCTCCTTCCAAACTAATTTTTTAACTACCTCTACGTTAGAACTATCCATATCAGTTTCTTGAATAAATATATCATTAGGTATTAGATATCTCCTGAGTGTCACCAAAATTCATTACTTGGAGGGCCCATTCAAGCCTCTAATATTCCATGATAATAACTTCACATTTGAGATTTGGAGTCATTATTCCCACACGAAGAATTGGGGGAGCTACAAAATGTGTCAAGTTTAAGTTGTTTAACTTTGCTATGCTTATATTTCTCAAAATTCAATTGGGATTGGTGTTCATTAGATATTTTTTAGTCTAACTCATAGATCCTCAATGTTCATCAATAATTTTTTACTCTATCTCATGGATCCTCAATGCTTTGTTAGAGGTTTTCCTTACCTTACGATTACCTCCAACATCCATATGATATTTTTAGGTACTTATAGTTTTAGGTCTATAATTATATGTATTCGAAGATACCTCCCCTAGTTACGATGATCATTTTAACTCAATTAGGGTTGGCAACTCCTAACTAGGAGACTCACTAGGCTTATGGGGGGAGAAAAGTTATTCTATGAATAGATCCTTAGTGAGTAAGCTTTGATAGGAGTTATGAAGAAACTCTAAAGGAATTAAAGTCTCCATCACCAAGTCTTCTAGGATAACCTGCCTGTTCTAGAATTTTACCACTATATGGGTTCATATTTTGGACCATTGCTTTGCTAGACTCATTAACATCCACCATAGGTACTTGGTCCATTATCCTTTCCTCTGGTTTGGGCTCTTCCAAAATCAACTCATGCTGGACTAGCTTATAATGGTCCCCCTAAGGAGGATCATTGGGTGAAGGGTTTGACATGACCTCTTTACCTCTTAAAACCATTGATCTAGCAAGAGTTTTTCTTGGTCCATGCCATTATCTTCTAGGGGCTCTAGGAGCCACTTCCTTTTGCTTCAAATATGGGCACTAGGGTTTGAGATGACCCTGTATTTTGAATTAAAAAAAAAAACATGAGTTTGTTTTCATACTAAATAACTTGGTACCTACTACATGAGTCTGATATTAATTCCATTGAATTCAATAACTCAGATTCAAGATTAGGTATAATGCACATACGAGCATATATCATTCTCAATATAGATTTAGTAGCTAGATCAAAAGTGACCAGGTCTCCAATGCCTTGAGCAATACCTCACAATTCCTCCTGCCATAAATGACTAGGGAGATCTAGAAATCTTACCTAGATTATTGTGTAGTTAATACTTTGGGTTTCTAGGTCAAAGTGAGTGTCCCACCTTCTTAGGAAAAGGCTTCTCTTGCTATAGAATTGTGAATGCAAATCGAACAACACCAAAATATGAACTATAGAATTAAATAAGTAGTGTAACACATAAAATTGCACAATGAAATTGCTATAGGAGCATCCAGTGGCAACAGAGCAATCTTGCATCAAAAAAAATAAAAAATTTCTTAGTGTTTTGCCTTTGTGTTTGTCGGCTTCCAGTTGGGCGGGAAAGTAGAATTTAAAATTTTGCATGGATGGGAAAGTTAAATTTATTTTTATTTTTTGCATGGGTGGGAAACTTAAAAATCATGTAAAAGGGGGGAAAATTAGGATTTAAAAAGGGATTTTGGATCTGAAAAAAGGGCTTCGGTTGGGCTCCAAGATTGTACGATCTGGCATTGTAATTTCTTTCCCTTTGGCAGGCATTATTAGAATAATTCTTTTCTATTGTGATTTGTCTCCTTGGATGGTTTTGTTTGTGTTTGTTTAGCCTCAACAAGTTTGGCATTGTAATTTATGCCCCTTTGGATGGCATTATTAGAATAATTATTTTCTATTGTGATTTAGCTCCTTGGATGGTTTTTTTTATGTTTATTCATCCTCATCAAGTGGTATTAGATCAAGAGTTCCTAAGTGTGTAAGCAGATCACCAAACGTGAGGCAGTTTACACTAGGATATATGGTTTAGGTTTGGAGAGGCCGAAGCAATATACCCCTACAAAGGAATCGAGGTGTTTCTAATAATGTCATAGTGCTAGCAAAGGATTTCTAAGATTTGCAGAGGTAAGTCCAAGAATTACAAGAAGATATGCGTAGAGGGTTTGACCTAAGAAGAGAGGAAAAGAGCGAAGATGAAGACAAATAAGAGTAATACTAGTTTGAGGAAGAAGAAGAGGCAGTATATCCTATTGAAGAAAGGTTGTACAAAGCCATATCCCATATTGGGAAGAGGTCAAAGATGGAGTTTTTCACATACTCAAGAAATCTTAACCCGAAGGAATTGATTTACTAGATCAATGACCTGGAAGAATATTTTGAATATGAAAAGGTGGAATATCCTAATTGGGTCAAGTTTGCTAAGACCAAACTAAAGGATCATGCTAGAATCTGGTGGAAAGGAGTACAACTTGATAGAAATAGAAGGGGAAAAAATAGGATCACCAATGGGAATGAATGGTGGAAAAGATAAAGAGGAAGTTTATTATGATAGATTATGAGTTGGATCTGCTGAAGAAGATGCAAATTTTGAGACAATCAGGAAAGTCTATCAAAGAATACACCAAGGAGTTTTGTTGGCATTTTTGCCACATTATTTTGATTGTTGATTATTCCTGCATAAGATGTTGAAGTTCTCACTCCTTTATAGGTTTTTATGCAAAAAAAATCTAAGTCCAAAGACTATCATGATATCATGACAAAAAGCAGCATGGAGGGCACAGTTTCAAAACCGTCGCGATATTGTGACATGTCGCGTTATCGCAGGTCTGTTGAGGAGAGAGAAGTTAAAATCAAAGGTGTCACGAAATCATGACCTGTCTTAGTTTTGCGGTGCAAAAGGCAGAAAAGGGCTAAGCACAAAATTTGTCGTGATTTCGTGACGTGTTCCCAAATTACGGTCAAAATGGTCAATGGAGACAGCGCAGCAAAATCATCGCGATATCGTGACATGTCACGTTTTTGCGACTTACAATGGCCATGGATTATAGTGAGAGAAAAGGTCACAAAATTGTGACATAACTAAGCAAATGGTGTTGGCAATAAACTTTGTAGTGATATTGTGACAAAATAATGAACAAGGCACAAAAGGCGAAAGATGTAGCGAAATCGTGACGTGTTGCGTGGTCATAGCAAGAGGAAACAGAAAGCATAAGGCATGAAAGGCATCGTGATTTCATGACATTTGTGGAGATGAAGTCCAGCAACATGGAACGTCACGATTTCATGACATATTGGGGTGGAAGGACCAAGTGCAAAAAATTGTAGCGATTTTGTGACATGTCACGTTTTCATGAAGAGGAAGCAAAGAGGCAGCCAGATTGTATGGAACGTCGTGATTTCGTGACATGACAAATTTTTGCGATCAAAAGCAGTAAAGTCCAAAGAGATAGAACCTGTCGTGATTTCATGACATGATGGAGATTAACGAACCACTTGAGGCAAGAGTGTCATGTTTTCGCAGGTTAGAAGCAGGACCATACAGGGTGGATGAAAATTGTCACGAGATCATGACATGTCAGATTTTTGTGACTTAGAAGAGAAGATTGAGCAGCGGGGAGATAGTGTAGCAAAATTGTGCCTTGTCACATTTTCATGGTTCGAAGAAGCAAAGAGGAAAACATGGATGAAGAACGTTGTGAAATTGCACCTTGTCGCATTTTCATAAAAATAGAGCAGAGAAAGAGCATAATGGTACGAAACATTGCGATTTCGTGACACGTCATGTTTTCGTGAGCTAAGGTGGCGAAGGAAACAAAGGAGCTGAATACGTCGTGATTTCACGACATGGATGGTTTTTGCAGTTCCAAAGTGACAAAGTGTATGAAGCAGAAATACGTTGCGATTTTGTGACATGTCACGTTTTCGCGACTTGTTACAGTTTCGCACCAGAAGGCAGTTCAAATGACCCAATGAAGTTTTGCGATTTCCAACGATTAAAAGCACTCCAGAATTAAATGTTTTGCTACTTTCCAATGTGAGCAAGGTAGAAGAACATGTCCAAGCCATCAGAATTAAAGACTTCCATTATTCAAAGCTACTGTTCATGATTTTTCTAATGGTTCAAGCATGTTTCAAGAACGACCATTTAATGAAGACGACCGACTCCTTGTTTCATTCAATTTCTAGTTTCTTCGAGGCTGGTTTAAGGGGATCATTTCCTTATTTTTGTTGCACATTTTGTAGATCTCAAGGAAGTTCATTGCATATTTTTAATGATGTAAAGAAGCAAGACTTCTATATAAATCAATGTAGATCTCAGAAAGAGGGATCGAGAGAGAGACTTTTGCTGAAAGCTTTGAAGTTCTTTGCATGAATGAAAGATATTTGGCCTCTAATTTTGCAAGCGTCTTTCTAATGATTTCCTTCTATTTCATGCATTTCTTAGTTATGCTCGTCTTTCTAATCTGCTATTAGATTTCAATTCTACATCTGAGTTTGAATATCACAAATGAGAAAGTGAGTTCTAGAATGCCATCCTGGAGGTTGTCTGTGCAATGTCGTAAGTGGATTATGCTGTATTTTATTATTATATGTTGTTCATATGCTTGAGGTTAAATTCTTGTTGAGTTTCTTTCCTCGATCATATAAATTTTGCCTGTGGCTATATTTCTCGTCTCTTTCCATGTATTTCCCATTTCTTTCTACACATTTATAATTCCTTTCCAGTAACTTTAGTCTTAATCAAGCTTAGAAATAGTAAGGGAACCAGCCCTCTCTGGAGATTGGTCTGGGAGACATTTCTTTCTCCTAGCATTTCAATGTTGGCTAGGTCTAGGGTGCATAGACATAGAAAATCCTTTCCTGTGGCAGATTCATGACCAAAAAGTTCTACAATATCTTGATTTGAACCATCCATTCTGAGACTAAAAAGGAGAAGGTAGTCCATTACATCCATGGGTTGAGAACCAGTATTCAAGAAGAGCAAATTCTGGTTAGGATGAGCACCATTGAGGATGCTTACTAGTTTGCTCTAAAATTTTAAGAAAAACTAAATAGAAGGTTTGATGGTAAGCAAAAAGGAAGAGTTCATGGAGAAATAACTGGTGGAATAATAGATGGAGGATGAAGTGAGAAGAAATAAGAAGCTATCAATAGTAAGGACCAGAAGAGAGATAATGCTTATAGATCCCATGGTTAGAATAGAAACTACCCAAGATAAAGAGGTAGATATGGCCAAGGAAATGGAGGAAGAGGGATTTTTGGAACTTGCTTCAACTATGGAGAAGGACAACGAGCATATGAGTATCCACAAAACCAAGAGAAGCCAAATAGGAGGCCAGCAGGTAATTCCAGAGCTACTATTGCAGATGAAGGAGGTAAATCAGAGCACTCTAAGGAGGCATAGAGAGGAGAAGTTATGGTCACAAGGAGAAACTTGTTGAATTAGGAGAAGGAACTAGACCAGAGGAAGAGCCTATTTTGCACAAGGTGCAAATGTTCAGGAAAGGTCTATAATATTATTATAGATAATGGAAGTACTGATAACTTGGTCTCTAAAGAAATGGTTACTAAGTTATAGTTAGAGAGGAGGAGACACCCACATCCATACCAAATTGTGTGGTTGTAGAAGGACCATAGGGCATTGGTCAATGAATAGTGCTTAGTCAAGTTTAATATTAGGAGATACAAGGATGAGGTCATGTGTGATCCTACCTATGGATTATTGCCATATGCTATTAGGAAGACCATGGCAGTTTGATCGTCGTGCAGTACAAGATGGACATGCTAACAATTACTCCCTTACAAAGGAAGGATTGCACCATAAATTGAAGCCACTGAAGGAGATGGATTAAAAGGTATGTAACAGTGCCAAAAAATTTTTGGTTGATGGTAGGAAATTGCTATATTATTTGAAGCATGAGCATGTGTGCTATGCATTAATTCCTAGAGTTATAGAAGAACCAAGCAAATATGTCCATGTAGAAGTATCAGGTCTGTTGGAAGACTTCTTAGATATTATATCTGATAATCTTCCATAGGGTTTGCCACCCATGAGAAATATTAGCCATAATATTGATTTAATACCAGGAGCTATTTTTCCAAACAAGGTTACCCATAGGATGACTCTTATGGAGAATAAGGAACTAAATAGGTAAGTTTAGGAGCTACTAACACCAAATAAGGATGGATATTGGAGAATGTGCATAGATTATAGAGCTATTAACAAGATCAACATCAAGTATAAGTTTCTATTGCCAAGGATGTATGACATAATGGACTATTTGAGTGGGTCCAAGTATTTTTCAAATTTAGATCTGAAGAGAGGGTATCATCAGATCCACATAAGAGAAGGAGACGAGTGGAAGACATATTTCAAGATCAAAGAGGTTTTATATGAGTGGTTGGTCATGCCATTTGGGCTAACCAATGCACCCAACACATTCATGAGGCTTATGAATGAAGTATTGAAGGAGTTTATGGGAAATTTTGTCATTATCTATTTGGATGACATTCTAATTTTTAGCAAGACCTTAGAGGAACATCTGAGGCACATCAGAAGAGTTCTAGAGAAGCTAAGGGAGGAACATCTACTAATAAATTTGAATAAGTGCAGTTTTGTGAATAAGGAGTTGGTGTACTTGGGATTTATCATCTTAAATGAAGGTCTAAAGATGGATCCAGAGAAGGTAAGGGCTATCATTGACTGGCCTATCCCAAGGAGCATAACTGATGTAAGATCATTTCATGGTCTAGAAAGTTTTTATAGAAATGTTATTATAAATTTTAGCAGTATTTGTGCACCCCTAACTAAAATAATGAGATGGGATAAGAAAGACTTTAAGTGGACATTACGAGCTGATAGGAGCTTTGAGTTGCTAAAGAAGAAGGTCACCAAGCAACCTATGTTGGCACTTCCAGAATTTAATAAGGTGTTTCAAGTAGATTGTGATGCTAGTGGTAGTGCCATAGGAGCTGTATTGAGTCAGGAAGGTAATCCTGTTGCCTATTTTAGTGAAAATCTTAATGATGCTAGGAAGAAACATCCTATCTATGATCAGGAGTTTTATGCTATAGTTTAGGCTCTAAATAAGTGGAGACACTATTTGTTGCCAAATGATTTTGTTTTATATATCGATCATCGGGATTTATAGTATATTAATAGTCAAGGGAAATTGAATCAGAGGCACTTAAAATCGGTTGAGTTTTTACAGAGCTATACCTTTGTGCTAAAGCATAGGAGTGGGAATTCAAACAGAGTTGCATATGCCTTAATTATAAGGTATATTTTGCTAACAAAAATGAGAGTAGAAGTTATGGGGTTTGAAGAACTTAAGATTTTGTACCCTAAAGATCTAGATTTTGTTGAAGCTTGGAGATATTGTACAACATCAGTTACTCTATATAGGACTAAGTGGTTGGATTTTATAATCCAAGATGGAATTTTTTTTAAGGAAAATCAATTGTGCATTCCTAGGAGTTCAATGAGGGATAATATGGTCAAAGAGAAGCATAGTGGAGGATTGGATGGACATTTTGGTAGAGACAAGACCATTGCCTTGGTGAGTGAGAACTACTATTAGCCATAATTACTACAATATGTGAAGGAGTTTGTACAAATTTTTAGAATATGCCAGATGGCCAAGGGTGTGAGGTAGAATACCAGGTTATATCAGTCCTTACCTGTATGAGAGAGACCTTGGGAGGACATCAACATGGACTTTGTTCCAGGTCTGCCAAGGACACAAAGGGGAAATGACCCGATATTTGTGGTAGTTGATAGGTTTTCAAAGATGGCACATTTTATTCCCTACTATAAAACCAATGATGCATTTCATGTTGCTGGACTATTTTTCAAGTGGTATGACTTCACGGTCTACCAAAGAGTATAGTATCAATAGATATATAAAGTTTGTTGGGTATTTTTGGAAGACATTGTGGAAGAAATTGAAAATAAATTTGAATTTCAATTCTACATACCATCCACAGACTGATGGACATACATAAGTGGTGAAAAGGAGTTTGGGTAACATACTGAGATGCTTGGTAGGAGATAAGCCCAAGGGATGTGATATGATTTTACTACAGGTAGAATTTACCTATAACAATTTTGTCAACATGATTACTAGTAAATCACCATTCCAAATTGTATATGGGAGTAGTCTAATAAATGCTTCTAAGTTGAGGAAGTTAGACAGGGGAGAAAATAATAGTGTTGAAGTTGAGAACTTTGCAGAGCATATGAAGGATTTGCATGAATAAGTAAAACATCACATCAATAATATGAACACTCAGTACAAGATAAATGTTGATTAGAAAAAGAGGTTTAAGGACTTCCAGGTTGGTGATGAAGTCATGGTGCACCTGATAAAGGAGAGGTTTCTTTCTAAAACATATAACAAGTTGAAAATTAATAAGTTTGGACCATGCAGGATCATACAAAAAAGAGATTTAGGAAATGCATATGAGGTGGAGTTGTTGAGTGGATTGAAAATATCACCTATGTTCAATATTTTTGATTTGGTAGAGTATCATGAAGGTGATTGTTCTAAGGAGCTAATTGTAGGGTTGTGGAGTGTTCCATAATTGGATCTAGTGACTAAAGAGATAGAGAAAATGTTGGATACCCGTATCGATAGAAGTACAAGAAATAGGCAGTATGAAGAATATCTGGTGAAATGGAAGGGAAGGCCTATAGAAGATTCAACTTAGATTTCCAAGTCTTATGTTGACCGCCTTGGGTTTCCTCCAACAAAAAATAAGTGAGATCACTTCTCAAACTTACCCTGGGTGTCTGATACAGGAGAATCCAATGGCAGTAGAGCAGTCTTGCATCAATAATATAAAAAAAAAAAAATTCTAAATATTTTGCCTTTGTGTTTGTCGACCGCCAGCTGGTTGGGAAAGTAGAATTTAAAATTTTGCATGGGTGGGAAAGTTAAATTTATTTATTTAGTTTTTTGCATGGGTGGTAAACTTAAAAATCATGTAAAATGGGGGGGGGGGGATAGGATTTAAAAAGGAATTTTGGATCTGAAAAAAAAGGCTTCGGTTCGGCTCCAAGATTGTACGATCTGGCATTGTAATTTCTGCCCCTTTGGCTGGTATTATTATAATAATTCCTTTCTATTGTGATTTGGATCCTTGGATGGTTTTTTTCATGTTTTTTCAGCTTGAACAAGTCTAGCATTGTAATCTCTGCCCCTTTGGATGGCATTATTAGAATAATTCTTTTTTATTGTGATTTGGCTCCTTGGATAATTTTGTTCATGTTTGTTCATCCTCATCAGAAATAAAATTTTATTATGATGCCCATGGATCTTCAATTTTACAATAAAATATGCCCCAAATATGGGTTTACAAAGCTTATTATGCTTGATACAATGATTACAATACACTAGGGTTCTCTAAAACCTTAGTAACAAAAATAGTGGTGGTGTCTTCACATTTTATCTGATCTTAATAGAGGTGAATGGGATTTTTGATATCTTATACAGGACCACTCTAGATTTAGAAGCTACCAATGATATGATCCCTACACCTAAAATTAATAGACAACATACAAATAGTCAATAATACCTATGAGGGTTCCACTGCGTGAGACCCTCTAAAAATATGATTACCAACCCTAAATGTTACAGAATAATATTGAAAGTAATAATTTAGGAATGAAATAAATACACACAATTTTTTACCTTATCTCATGCTAACTTTTTGCCTTCTGATATTCATTGTTGTTGCAAAAAATGATGTGCATATGCCCTAGAGACACCCAAGGGATAGTGGGGCTATAGGACTAGGGTTGTGAAAACCCAAGGGTGCTCAGTGATGGTAGGAGGTGCCCAGAGGTGCTCAGTTATGGTAGAAAGTTCCTAGAGGTACTTGGTGATGACAAAATGCACCCATAGGTTCTTTAAGGAACTCAAAGGGGCATTCAAGAATCGAACTAGAAGCAGCCGAAGTAGATCTGATTTGGATGAGATAGGTGGTGGTGGAGGAAAAGATGATGGCTAGCAATGAAAGAGAAAACTGGTGAGAATTTTGGGATGTTTTAGGACTTCAAAAACTTAGGGAAACTTAGAGTTTGAGTCATCAAAATGACTCCTCTTTATAATATTCCCTAGGGCATGTTAGGGTTTCAATGACACAATTTGTGTGGTCAAGATTAAAACATGATGAAGGGTGGAGATTAAATATACGCATGTGGTATGGATTAAAGAAAATGTGTGGCTAGGATTATATCATGATGGATGGTTGGGATTAATTCATACATATATACATATATATTAAATATATATAAATATAATATATAAAATATTATTATTTAAATATATATTAAACAAATGTATATAAATATATATAAATAATGGGTAAATGTAGTGGGAAACTATGGATGGATGATAAGTGGATAGATTTTGGTGTATATAGATGTCCCTTTTGTACCGTGTTGCATGAAACACAATGTAGTGCAAAAATACAAGACACCTAGTTTGGCCTAATGCAGAAGTAACTTTCTTGTTGGAATGCAAAAATGAACTTGGAGATAAAGGAATTTTGATTGTGTAGCTTACGCCCTCAATTGGTGATTGAGTGATAGATGCATCTCACCAACCAATTGATAGATTTGTGCAATTTATTGTGTGAAACATATGGTGTGATTGTGGACGATATGAATGATGTAAATTTTATGTCACTTTTTCCCCAATGGTGGAAGGGGGTTGTTGAAAAATGCAAGTGATTGATTCCATTTTTGCCTTAATAAAGAAAAGTGGTTTTTGCCAAGTTTATATGCCATGATCATATAATATGTATCTCATTATGGAAAAATCAAATTCAATTTTTTTGTTGCAAGTTTGGGGTAATTCCATGTTGTTGAAGAATGTGCCTTCTGGTGTCATTGAAATGCAAGTATGCAAATGCAAAAAGAAAAGAAAAATAGTCTTGCCCTCGGAGCCACTCATGATTGCAGTAATTCCCACATAGAATCCCTAAATGGTTGCTCAATCACTTTACTCGACCTATATCCTCAGAGACTGGTGTAATTGCAAAATAAAATGATGAAAGTTATGATTTTATCTATGTTTCAAGCCCCATGAACAAGGCCATCAATGACAAATTTTGAGAAAATTGGTCTTGGCATAGTCTCACTCTACATATGAGGTACCAAAATTGATTTTGTTTTTGAAAAATGAAATATGTGATGATGAATATGGCCATCTGTCCTTATGGTTTTTTATTCATATTACCAAATTGCATGGATGAAAATCATTGCAATCATAAAGGAGATAGAATAAACCACTAGATATGAGGTTAACTTGAAATTATATATGAACTTGGCAAATGTAAATGCAATTATTTATGGATTTGATGGTGACATGAATATGTGATGATGATAAATGTACTTATAGATGCAATATGGAGTTATTTTGTGGAGGTAAGCTATATTTTTGAATATATGGATGCAAGCTACTAAGTATGTTTTTGCCCCAATAGATGAAAGGGGTTTTTGACATGTGTATTACTGATTCTGCTTTTGCCCTCATAGATGAAGGGGTTTTTATAATGTAAGTGTCCTTATGGTGATATTTCCATCCTACCAAATTGCATGGATAACCAATGGCTGCAACTATGAGATGGCTAGGATAAACCACTAAATACAAGGTTCACTTGTACTTATAAATGTACTTGACAAATGTTGAATGAATATGTAATGATGAATGAAATTTATGGTGTTAAATACATATGTATGAATGAAGCAATGAATGATTTTTTTTTACCCTAACATATGAAGGGGTTTTTGATATGGGAAAATGCAATGACTATGAAAAGTGCAATGATTAATTCTATTTTTGCCCCAACAGATGAAGGGGTTTTGTGGGAGTGTAAGTGATTGAGTCTATTTTTACCCTAAAAAATGAAGGATTTTATGCTAATGTAAGTGTCCTTATGGTAATCTATCCATCCTACCAAATTGCATTGATAACCAGTCGCTGCAAATTCTAGGTGACTAGGATAAACCACTAAATACAAGGTTCAATTGCACTTATGAATGTACTTGAAAAATGTTGAATAAAAGTGTAATGATGACTAAAATTGATGATATTGTATACATATATATGAATGAATCAATGAATGATTTTTTTTTTGCCTTAATAGATGAAGGGTTTATGATAGTGTAAGTGTCATTATGGTGATTTGTCCATCCTATCAAATTGCATGGATAACCAGTCACTGTAATCACCAGGCTAATAGGATAAACCACTAAATACAAGGTTCACTTGTATTTGTTAATGTATTTGGTAGATCTTGAATGAAGGTGTGATGATGAATGAAATTGATGGTGTTAAATACAAATGTATGAATAAAGTAATGAATGATTTTGTTTTTGCCCTAATAGATGAAGGGGTTTTTAACAATGTAAGATGATTGCATCTATTTTTTGCCTAATAGATGAAGATATTTTTGATAATGTAAATGATTGGTTTTTTTTTTGCCTTAACAAATAAATGGGTTTATGATAATGTAAGTGTCCTTATGGTGATTTTTCCATTGCACCGAATTGCATGGATAACCAATCACTACAACCATTAGGTTAATAGGATAAACCAGTAAATATGAGGTTCACTTGTATTTGTCAAGGAATTTGATAAATGCAATGATGAGTAAAATTGATGATGTTGAATGCAAGGAATGTGGATGATGTAATGAATGATTTTGTTTTTTCCCTAACAAAAAAGGGATTTTTGATAAGGAATGAATGCAAAACAAAGGATGCAACCTTTGAATGTGGATGATGTGAATGCAAGGAAAAGGGTGTAACCTTTGAAAAAAGAATGCAATATTTTGAACCTAGCAATGAATGTGGATGATGTGAATGCAAGGAAAAGGGTGTAACCTTTGAAAAAAGAATGCAATATTTTGAACCTATAAATGGATGTGGATGTTGTGAATGCAAGGAAAAGGTTGTAATATTTGACAAAATAATATAATATTTTAAACCTAGCAATGTATGTGGATGATGTGAATGTAAGGCAAAGGGCGTAACCTTTGAAAAAAGAACACAATATTGTGAACCTAGAAATGGATGTGGATGATGTGAATGCAAGTTAAAGGGTGCAACCTTTGACAAAATAATGTAACTTTTGATCCTTGAAATTTATGTGGATGATGATATTAATGTGAGGTAAAGGATGTAACCTTTGACAAAAGGATGTGATCTTTTTAACCTAGCAATTGAATTGTTGATGATATGAATGTGAGGCAAAGGGTGAAACCTTTGATAAAAGGATGTAACCATTTGAACCTATCAATTGACTTGTTTATGATGTGAATGCAAGTCAAAGGGTGCAATATTTGACAAAAGAACATAATATTTTGAACCTAGAAATTGACTTGTTGATCATGTTGTATGCATGAGTTATTGAGTTGTTTTATTTGCTTGATTGGGGTAAGGTGTGATACCTTGAGCACCCCCAAGTTGTGTGCTTATTTTATATTTCTAGTGATCTTTGCATATGAGAATTATATATATACATGGCTTGTACTTTTATGTTATTATTTGTGTGAATGCTTTTATGTGGATGTATGTGTATATGGATGATTAATGCAAATTATAATGTGTATGAATGTAAATTTTATAATGATCTTTCATAGTTTAGATTTTTCTTTAGCCATTGATAGAATTGTTGTTTAATCAGGGGCACTAAATTGGTGGCACATGGAAAATAGAAAACTTATGAAATGACATGGATGTTGACATGGAAGAAGATATGGATGTTGATATGGAATAAGTTATGGATGTTTATATGGAAAAATAACTATTTTGTAGAGACTCAGACATACTAGTGATACCAAATAAACTCACTAAATTCTACCTAATTTCTCTAAGACCAAATGTGTGTGCAGTGAATTCATTTACTAATCATGAGCATGGTAATGACTCGAGGCAATCAAGAACCAATGTGTTTGCAAGTGAGTTTATTAACTCATATTTAGTAAATTGGGTTTAAACCTATTATGGAGAAGACCAAGAAGCTAGCTTGTCCTTATGTGTAGTCAAAGGTCTCTTTTATAAGAGATGTGTCACCACGCATGAGAGTACTCCATTTTCAATCAAGTGTTTATAGCCTCGGTGGATACTAGCTCCATAGTCCAAGAATTTGATCTCTAAGTTTTGAGGATGACTACCTAATTATCTGACTATAAATATATTACTATCCTTACAACCTGATGATTAGTGGTGTGTGATGAAATATTTAGAGCTTTGGAAATCATATTCT
Organism: Wollemia nobilis; assembly: GCA_028583015.1. NCBI lineage: Eukaryota > Viridiplantae > Streptophyta > Pinopsida > Araucariales > Araucariaceae > Wollemia > Wollemia nobilis. The sequence continues at coordinate 2,196,304 of JAQPPZ010005211.1, forward strand.
CAACCTAAGTGTGATGATAATTATACCCTATCCTTAATACATTGTCTTTTATTTTTAGAAGCAATTGTGATAGTGGTGAAAACCATTATTTTTGTGGACTATGTTGCATGATGGGGCAAGCAAGGAATACTCTTTTCACTTCAATGTTCAAAAAAAATATGGTGTTATCCCTATTTGACACAAGATATTTTTAAGATGTGACTTTGTGTTTGGTTCAATAATATTTAGAGTCAATTCCCATAACTCAAGATTTTCTTAGTGAAAATTGTGTCTTGGTCCTAAAGAAAACTCGACATGTATTTGGAGTTTGATTAAAACACTAGGAGTGGTTGAGTGACCAAAAAAACCTAGGGATTATAGACATGTATATTTTATAATGATAATGTTAGCTTTATGTAATGGTGCAATGACATGAATGATGACTTGAAAGTGCCCCTGATTAAGGCAACATAAATTTATTGGACCAATTATTATCTAAAATAAATAAATGATCCCTAATATGAAATGGAATGTGTGAATGCAATGTATGAAATGCAGTTTGTGAAATGAAATGAGTGTAATGCAAATGTGTGAAATGAAATGTGTGTAATACAAATGTGTGAAATGAAATGTATGAAATGCAATGTTGTTTTTATGTAATAGCCATGTATATACATATATATAAATCACTATAATAATGGAATGCTTTCAAGTGTATTATGTTTAATGGCTCGAGCTCTTTTACTCTCCCTATCATCTTAAAATGATGTGCTCCTTAAATCTTGTGAACTCATATAGTAGTAAGCAACATGTATACATGTAAATGAATTTGAATTGACGTGTGACCAAAGGTGGTAAGTGCCTTTGGAGAATTTTCAAATTGAAATGTGACCAAAGGTATTAGGTGCCTTTGGATATTTTTTTAGAAATTAAGTTGTGACCAAAGGGATTAGGTACCTTTGGAGATTTTTAAAATTGAAATGTGACCAAAGGTGTTAAGTACTTTTGGAGCTTTTTAAAATTGAGATGTGACCAAAAGTTTTAAGTGAATTTGGAGCTTTTTGAAATTGAGATGTGATGAAAGGGATTAGGTGCCTTTGGAGTTTTTTGAAATTGATATGTGACCAAAGGGATTAGGTGTCTTTCGATATTTTTAAAATTGAGATGTGACCAAAGGGATTAGGTGCCTTTGGAGCTTTTTAAAATTGAGATGTGACCAAAGGGGTTAAGTACCTTTGGAGTTTTTTTTGAGATGTGACCAAAGGGGTTAGTTCCTTTGGAGATTTTTGAAATTGATATGTGACCAAAGGGATTAGGTACCTTTGGAGCTTCTTGATATTTAAGATGTGACCAAAGGGGTTAAGTACCCTTGGAGATTTTTTTGTATGGGAAAGGTGTAATACCTTAAGCATCCCCAATTTGCTTGATGATTGATGATGTGAGTGATTGGGAGGATGTGATATTCTAATAATCCTTAGTATGCTTGATGATTGATGATGTGAGTGATTGGGAGGATGCAATATCCTGAGAATCCCTAGTATGCTTGATGATTGAGTTGGTACCAATGTCCTAATCATATGGGTTGGATGGGTCATTTATGGGAAATACTTTCATATCAATAAGATCTTGGACAATGTTTTTAAATACATGGCAATTGTTGATGTCATGGCCTGCTTGTTGATGATAGGGACAGTACAAGTGCTTCTTATAACCTTTTTCATGTGGTTTTTTAGGATCTCTTGAAGTGAAATCTCTTGTGCTTCATAAAGCATTTGAAAAATGATTGCATAATATTCTGAAAGCACTATGTAGTCACAAGTGGTCTTTGTAGGATGCTTGGTATGGATATTGAAATTGTGATACAGGGTATCATAACCTGAGATGTGGATTATGAAATTGTATATTACAACTTTTGTGGTTGTTGACATGAATGATGATGACATTGATGATGATCAAACTGTAACTCAATGTTAGTGATTCGAGTTAAAATCTATTGTCAAATTAAAGTGTGTTAAAAATATTATTATAAGCTCTGATTTGCTTGTTGAGTGTATTGATATGTGGTGAATGGATGAGATTGAGTGTGTTGTTGGTGGTGTGATGAATTGGGGGGTATGGATTGAAATTGATGATGATGAGGTTGGTGAAGGAATGATTGTGAATGAAGAAACATAGATGATGTATGAGGACTACATATGGATTGACCCATGGGGATGGAATGGATTTGGATTGATGGAGGTATTGTAATAGAAACCATAGAATATTGTGGTACCCAAGATGGAATTTGGCTAGAAAATATGGGTTGAGTGGAAATCGGTTGAGGCTTAGGGTTGATCACTTGAACTTGCTATTGAGAATTCTATCGCTTCTTAAGTAATTTATTGAGATGTTATCATGTTTTATGTATTTCTATATTAGTGGTTGATGGAGTGGATGTGAATGGAATGGATGATGTAAGTGGATGATAAGTTGCAATTGGACTTACAACTGGATGGGTGACATTAGATGAGACAAGTTCTTTTTGGAAAGAAGAATCATGCTTGGGTGGGCTAGGGATTGACTCCAAGACATAGTTAGTATATATTTTAAGAGCTTCTACTTGGGCCATATCTATATGGGTGATATCATGATCATAGGTAGGTGAGGATGACTCAATTTGTGGCATGGCCATGTGAAATAATGTGGGTGACACAGTGTGTGATGGACCCATAGACAAATATGAATGACTTACCTATATCACACTAGGGGAATTGATCATGGAAGTGGTAGTGGAAGGTGATGATGAACACTCCATTGCTAAAGTGGTTTTATTGGTGGATATTTGATTCATTATTTTAGCTTGATTTCTTGTTGATATAATAAACTACTGAACCAAATATAAAATATGCTGAAAAATAAAATGTGGAATGAAAAACTCATAAAATCAAACATGTAAACTAATCCTATGTTTATGAAACAAAATGTGTCTTACATTTGTTCTTTTTTTATCTCATTTTAATATTTTTTTTATTTGTTTTTGTTTTGTGTGTTTTTATAAACTAATATGAATAAAAACATGTAAAAAACTATGGCTTGGATGGAGAATGGGATTCTTATTGGTGATGAAGTCTAGCAAGTTTGCTCAGGGGTGTCCTAAGGTGTGTAAGGGAAGATATTGGTAGATCGATATGAAACTCACCATCACCAGATATCAAGAAATGGTTTGTGATGAATCCAACACATTATTGTTTAAAGTGATATGTGTTGTGTGTGATTTATTTTAATATTTCCATTTTTTTATGGTGTACATATAATTTTAGGAATAACTAATTTCACAAGTATAAATTACAAGCCAACACAAGAAATAATAATTTCCCCAAAAGAAGTATGTTGAGTGGTAATTTTTTCCAATTTCAAAACCACACTCACACTTAGGATTTTGATCACAAAACCCTCTCTTGCAAAGAAATATGAAATTTCTTCAAGGTTCCTTTTACTTATGTGTGCTTGTAATCTTGTGAAGATATATCAAGTGAGTGCTAGGAATACCTTAGTGATTGCAAGTAACTATTAACAAGGGGTCTATGTTGGTGTTACTTTATTATGCTATGTTATTAATTGTTCATGAAACTTAAAGAAAATAAAATATGATTGGCCCTCATATGACCATGATGTAAGCCTTAGTTCCTTTTACCTTGGAGGGTATTAGATAGATTTTATCTTCTTTTGGTTAAGGAAATTTTAGATAAGTTTTAGCTTCATTTAAATATTGAGATGAACATGAAAACAAATATTAACATCTATCTGTAAATGTGCATGTGCAATGAATATTTAATTCCTTTTTTAGTTTACTTTGATGAATAAAATAAAAGGAAATAAATATGCATGAATAACCATGAAATGTAAGGGCCTTAAAATGTCATTATAATTATCCCTCTTTAATGAAATAATTTTCATAAAGAAGAAATAATTTAATGCTTTGAAAAAATAGCCTTTGATATAATAATAGATTACCTCTCTTTAATGAAATCAAAATTTTCATAAAGAAAAGATAATTTATTGCTCTAAAAATGATAGCTTATGGAATGCCATAAAAATTACTCCCCTTTAATGAAATTGAAATTTTCATAAAGGGAAGTTCATTTATTGCTTGTGAACATAAATGCAAAGTTGAAGAATTGATTTACCTTCAAAAATGCAAAAATATGAAAATTCCAAAATTATAAAACCCTCATAAAACAACAATTTTCAATAATTTTTATAAATTCAAAATGGCTGCGGAATGAGTTTGAATTTGTTACAGATGAAAGATTTAAGTTCATTCTTTACACCCATGTGTTTATTTTTGGAGTTTGATTTTTTTTTTAATCGCCGAAAATAAAAATAAAAACTGCAAAAAGAAAGGGTTAGAAAAATAAAATAAAATAAATGAAATAAAAGAAATCAAACAAAGTGCTGCAAACCAAAATTCCTCCACAGACCCTACAAGAATTAGTACTCTACATAAAACCAGCATTAGTGTGACCTGAGTTCACACAATCTACATGTAGTGACCCTGGGATGCACACACCACTCTTACTCTACTTGAAAATGTGTTTAAACCCAAAAATGAAATGACAGACCATGAAAAAGCATATAACACGGAAGTAACAAATATATGTATCTTTATTTGTATTGAAACCCGGTTACATGTCGATACCTCTCAGGGATACCCATTTTGATACAATGAGGTTACAAGTGGGTGAAATGTCCCCTCACAAAGGGGTGGTGCGCTATCACAAGCTCCCCGGTTCTGCACATGAAAATGTATGAGGTCTTACAGATGCCTCCTTCTCTAGGTTTGTTCCCTAGAGGGATTCCTTTTTGCTCTCGTATATTGCAGATTCTGTCCGATGAGCTTGTGGCCATGTAAGCAATAAAACAACAACACACGCTTAAATATCCGAGAATGCCTCCCTAGATGAGGTTGTTAGTAATGAATATATCAAATGAAAGCAAGTGCAAATTAAACCTATGCTATGAAGTTGAATGAATGAAATGATGCTATGCTAATGATATGCTAAATAGAATAATTAAATTAATTTATAAAAACCTAAGCTAGGCCTATGGGCCACTGTCCAAGACAATGGTATCTAAAGCAAATATTGCCCTCTTTGCTTCAAGGCTATGGATTTAAGTGTGTATCTGATGTTGAAATGATGGTTGCTTTGCCTAATATGTTGGATATCCTATATGTGGGAAACCCTCAAGTGGACTCTCCCTCTCTTTGATCAAATTTCCATCCTATATCAAGATTGTACCCCTTTTGGTGCTCTCAAGCTTGCACCTTTTAAAGTGTGTGAAACCCTAAGTCTATGCCCAAGCCCTAGGACGAAATCCCTTATTCATAGTGAATGTTAGCATGAGAAGATGTTTGTCTTTTCTATGTTTAAAGAACAGTTAACTAAAGTCTAAATGCAAACTCATGTCTCCTATGTGAACTGGCTATGAAATGGAATGCAAATTTACTCCTACTCACTTTTATTGCATGTAGACTGCCACCTCCACCCATGATTGAGCATATTTATCAAAAAAATGCTTTTTGGGGCTTAGCCACTATCATCTACAATGGCTAATATCTGGCCACTATCATGTGTAGTAGCTAAGGTCTAGCCACTCTAGGCTTGAGCGGCTAAGGTCTGGCCACTCTAGGCTTGAGCGGCTAAGGTCTAGCCACTCTAGGATTGAGTGGCTAGGCCTGGATGGGCTTAAAACATCCTATATGGGTGGTGATAACCACTTATGATGCTTGGGAAGTCCAAGATTATGAATGTGTCTATGTGAGTAGCTCCCCTAGACATGACATGTTTTAGGTGTCTATAGGTGCCCCTTTTTGCGATGTACTATGTGGAAAACATAATGTTGAGCAAAAATGTAGACTAATATGTTTGTAGGGTGTATGGTGATCAGTGGTCTAATCAATTGCAAATGACCCAATCATGCAATATGGTACTCACTCTTCAAATCATTGCCTCAACATTTGGAGGACTTAGCTCAATGGCTTGGACATGTTAAATTACACTCATTCATCAAACTCAATCAGGTAGCTTTAGCTACTACAATAGTTCTGATCGATAGGAGAGCTACAATTGAAAATGTCATGTCTACTTACGTTCCCAACAAATAAGGGAAATTATGTGATTTTTGTATGCAATTATTCATAGGATAAACATGATTTTTTTATGATCGAGTGATATTTTGTTGACTTTGATTATGATTATTTTGAAATTTTGAACTACCTCTTCAATAAATGAATTGGTGAAGAAATGACAATGAATGAAGTGACAAGTCGCTTAACCAATATGATTAATATAGTCCCTTTCTAGCATTTTTTCCTTCAATGGGTGAACTCCCATCCAAGTGTAATTCCAATTATTTATGATGACCATCCATCCCTATCCTAAGGAGCGGTCCAACCATCAATATCCTTCTTAGGGAGTTAGGATGAGTGATTCTATTTATGCTCATATTGTATCACTTTGGCTTAGTGTTTTTGATGTCACAAGGGAATTATGATGATCCTATCATACCCATGGAGCAATCCGATCATCTTGGTCTTTTTCTAGTTTGAAGTGATACATCATGATTCCAAAATGAATTATTTTGCCCCAAGTAGCCTTATGGTGACTTACTCATCTTATCGAATTACATGGAGTGCAAGTCATTACAATCACTAAGTTGATAAAGTGACTAGATACGAGGCTTACTCAAGAATTTTTTTATGTGATTTTTATGTTATTTTGAACATTATGATGACTAGAAGTCTTTAAAATGTGCTTATCTAAATGTTTTTGTTGCTTCTCATGGAGGGGCTATGATTGTTTTTGTCTAGGATCTCAGATGCTGTTAGGTCCAACGACATCAAAGGCCTGGTCCTGGCCACTCTCATCTTGAGTGACCAGTCGATGCCAGATTCTGACATCAGCAATAGCCAAGGCAATATAAAATTCAATCCTAGGGTTTTGTCTTTTCACTTTTCCAATTGTCAATTTGCTTTCTTAGGCTCTGAGGTGAAAGTGACTTTTGTAATTTGGAGTGTTTCTGTGACTTGGAATATTATGGCTGCCCGAGGTGAAGCATATTTGGGTGGAGGAGCCAGAGCTTCTTGAGTACTCCCTCAACCCTTAACCCTACTTATTTATTTTAGTTTTTGGGTAAAACTGAACCACATTAAGTAATCAGTAATTGAACCTTATTAAGATTTTTAGCAACAAATAAAAACCCATAGCTAAGCTTAGTTTAGGTTTTTGTGTGGTGGTTTTATCCCTATTTTGTTTTGTAGCTTTTTTTATATTCTTTTGGTATTTTCTAGTCTAGGGTCGATGCATATGCCTCATCACCCGTCAGCTGCTACAGACCAGAGTGGCCAGGAAGGCTTGCAACTTGGCCGTTGTCATTGGCAGTGACCGGTTTGAATCCCAATGGTCAAAAAATTTAACCATTGGGGCTTGGCTACTATCAGCTTCAGTGGTCAATTTTTGGTCATTGTAGGCGACAGCAACCAAGAACACTTAATGGAATTTTTTATTTTATTTTTAAATTTTTTTGGTTGATTTATTGATTTTTTTGAAATTTTGACTTGTTTTATTAGGTGTAACTTTGTCTTTGCCAACGCTTAGGATAGCCCATTATTATCTACACTATTTTCATGTTTATTGTGTGTTAAGGCTTAGATGCATTGTAGTTATGATTCATTTTATTTTGCTTATATTCTTACTGCTCGGGCTTGGGACTCGAAGCTCATGAATACACTTCTACCCCTCCTAGATGGTGATTATTGGGCTTGGCTCAAATCCCATGAGCTACAGTATGTCACCAAACTTCCCACAATTATGGTATATCATGCCTACCTTACAACTTTGGTCCATCGATGGGACCCTCAAACCAATACCTTCCACTTTCCTATCGGTGAGATGACCATCATGCCAAAATATGTGTATAGGATATTTCGGATCCCCTTTGATGGAGTGGCCATTGTCTCTTTGACCACTAATTATTAAGTTGTTTTCGCTCAAGTGTTCAGAGGGTGCTCTACAAAGGCTCTCAAGGACACAAAATCTAGGGTAGTGTCCATTTCACAATGGTATGATGAGGGTGTCTTCTCTGTGAGGCATGTAGTGTTGTTGATGGTCATACGAAATATCTTGATTCCAGATTGCTTAGGTTTGAGGTTCCCATGGAACCTCTTGGTGATGGTTCAGGACTTGTTGGATAGTGAAGAGTCTATCATCTATGCATGGGGTAGTTCTTTGTTGGCTCAATGCTATGATGAGTTGTACCACATCCACTGGTGAGGTTGCATCAACATTGCTTACAACTTGCTTCTACAGGTTTACGGATGGAAGCACATACAGGTAGATCACCCTAGAGGGCTTCCTTACAATATTATAGTTGTGGAGGAGTAGATGCAATGCTACACTACTATATGGGCTTGAGAGTGTGAGTTGTGCAAGAGCCATCATCATACGAGGGAGCTTTCCCATTATACTGCCACTTTCACTAGGCTGTAGGCTAGGGATGTTATGAGGTGTCCATATCATAAGTGCCTGATGTGGGATGATCCAGCCAGTTTTACTACTAGGACATAGCATGAGCAGTGGCTCCTTGGCCATAAGGTTGGCATTCGAGAGTATTTATTTTACTCTCAAGTTCTTTGTCAATATGGGCTACAACAAAATGTGTCTCTTATTCCATTTTTGTATAGGCCTCTCGTAGTGGAGAAGGACCTATCCCCATGATATATTACAGATCTCTCAAATGATGAGGATGCCCCAATATTTGACCTAAGATTAATTGGGGGTGTTACAAAGGCATACACTCAGTGGTGGGGGGATCAGATGTGGCATGGTATCAACAACCTAGGTTTTGAGGATGATGGTGGGGATGATGGCACAGATCCGATAGGGCACAGAGTCCAAGCTAGGACCGAGGTATGGGGCCATCCAGTAGAGCAGGTGGTGGTGGAGGAGCAGGAGGCTCCTAAGGAGGATGAATAGGAGCTGGATCTTGAGGAGATATATTCTCCTCTGAGAGCACATTTGCATGAGATCGATATCGAGCTCCAGTAAATCCAGATCCAAGTGTTATAGTGAGATGATACTGTATCATAGTGGGATGCCACCATAAAGTAGCTCACAATGAAGATACAAGCTTTGTAGGCTACTATCAAGGGCAGTATTGCTAGTATGTAGTTTGCTGTTCCTCCTTCTACACCACAAGGGGATCCAGAGATAGTTCCAAGGGAAGATGTTCTATGCCTACAGTTACTGTTGGATGAGTATGAGGGGTAGATTTAGGAGCATGTTGGTCACATTACCACTCTCCAAATGTAGCTCAAGAGGTATAATATTGTCCCTAAGGAGGCACCAGGTGCAGGTGGTTCACAGGTCAACAGGCGATCCACCTCTGGGTAGTCTTCTACCTGTCCTAGCCAAAAGACCTAGACTCAAATAGAGAGGCTACCAGGTTCACACCATTCAACTCGTGATATTTCCACAAGGGGAGGTGATATTGGGGGCTCATACCTTGTATTTGATTAATGGTGTTCTTTTAATTTATTTTTGAGGTCGGCTTGACCTACCTGACTATAGCCTATGGGTATTTTTGTACCTTTATGGACCTGATACACACATTTATATGATATCTTTTCTTTATGACTCATTATGTGTATCATTTATTGCTTATGTTTTTATCTTATTTTGTTTTATTATGTGATGGATGATTGGTATTATGATGAATTGATACATGTATATGTTAGGTGATAGATGATATTTATGATTATGTGAATTTGAGATGGATACTTATGTATGTGTTTAGTAGATGCTTTCATGATTTAATTATTGTGGCATTACATGATGTATTTTGAGTTGATTTGATGATGGATTTGTGATCCTTTGTATGGATGAATGCAATGATGTGATCTTTGATGTGAATGAATGATTTATGACCTATGTATTTATGGATGAATGCAATGATTTGATCTTTGATGTGAATGGATGATTTATGACCTACGTATTTATGAATGAATGCAATGATTTGATATTTTATGTAAATGGATGATTTATGACCTATGTATTTATGAATGAAATGTTTTTTTTAAATGCATGTTTAATTTTGTTTTAATTTATACATCTAATTCATTTTATGATATGGTGAATGTAGTATGTAATTTAACGTGAATGAACTTGTATGTTTCAATTGCTTAAAACATAATGGATGCCTATACCAGGTTTTTGACAATTTAATGGGTGATACCACAAAAAGTATAACAACCATGAATATTTAATAAGTATTCTACTCATAAGAATCAATTATTTAAATCCTTAATATGTGCAATGTAATGGTGTGGAATGTATGCATTTTCTAGATAAGCTTCTGTAATTTAAGAGATGTAAAATAGTTAGTGGCCATTTAGAAATCATTTCTGACATATATTCGATATCTATTTTAATATTATTTTATTAATAGCACCTAATTTATAGAAGCTTATAAATAAATTTGATGATGTGTTTGATGATGTGAGTTGTTGCTATGGTAGAAATTTGTTTGCGGGTTTTTCCTAAGACTTCAAACATTGTAGTTACCCTATTAATAATTATGTACTGGTCATACAAGATTTTTGTAAAGAAAGACTTTCACTCTGTACCCGAATATTAATTCTCTCTGTATGTGCAAATGAATATATTTTTGATATAACTCAAGCATTTCATTCGATGTCATGTGGGATTATTTCAGCCCATTGCTAATATTAGGGATTCAAAAGTATTTTATCTTATCCTTATGTTGTACTAAGTTGGACTATACCACTAGGTAGTTTTGAGTTACCTATGCTAGCTCACCCACATTCAAAAATTGGTCTATACAAATGGCAGGAGCTTTTGTGATAGACATATCATCATGCGTAAGGATTTCTCCTTCCATTTTTACGCAATGTTGAGAATTCTAGGTATTCAAGTCATATTCCCTTTTTTTTCTTCAATCATTTGGGATACTTGCTCATACTTAGTGATGAAAATCACTGTTTATTTTGACTAATTTTTTTTTTTTTGTTTTCTTTTGAGCAAGGGATTCTTGTAGTGATGATAATCACTGTTTATTTTGCTTTTGTTCTTTTGATATTTTGAACTATGACTTTGGGCATTGATGTTTGAATTTTGAAGAATTTGAACTTTCGATTTTGTGATTTGATTTTGGTTTTATTTCAGGGTTTTTCTTGTTTTATGAAATCAAGGGATGTATGTAGTGACGATAATCACTCATTTCTAGGTAATGCAGAACTTGTCCTTTTTCCAATTCTCAGCACCTTTAAACCAGATGCATAGGGGGATAATCAAGGAAGTTCCTTTTCACTTATGGTAACCAGACCACTTTATAGTTTTCATATTTCCCTTGTATCAACTAGGATTTTAGTGTTTCAATTAGTGATGGGATCCTGGATATCTGAGGTACTAAAAATAGACCTAGATCTTCTACTAATAAAAAATGGCTTTCTACAAAAGTTGATAAGACCACTAGACATGGTTGAAATAATAGGAAACCTTTGCATATTTCATATAGCAACATTATTTGGTTGTTTTGAGAAACACAATGACACATGCAGATGCATGGATGAGGATAACTTATATATTATTATTGAAATACAAATTGTGGTATCATTTGTAAAATTGTGATCATAACATATGCAAATGCAATGGATATGTATGGATATGCAATGATGCGGATGTAAGATGCAAATGTTTTTTGTATTTTTGGTTTTTCTTTGTTTTTGATTCGACCAAAGGGCTTAAAAATGCCTTTGGAGCTTTTTGTATTTTGATTTTGACCAAGTGGATTGGATACCCTTGGAGCACTTTTGTGTTTGATTTGACTTGACCAAAGGGCCTTAATATGCCTTTGGAGCTTTTTTTATTTTGATTTTGACCAAGCGGATTGGATACCCTTGGAGCCTTTTTGTGATTTGATTTGACTTGACCAAAGGGATTTAAAATGCCTTTGGATATTTTTTTAAATTTTTATTTTGATCAAGCGAATTGGATACCCTTGGAGCCTTTTTTTTATTTGATATGACTTGACCAAAGGGCTTTAAAATGCCTTTAGAGATTTTTTTTATTTTATGATATATTTTAGTGTTTTTTTTTTATTTTATGACATATTTGAATGCTTTTTTGATTTTATGTATTAAATGCCTTTAGATGAATGATATTGAGAGGTTCAGGCTCTTCAAAATCATCCAAATATGTTAGGCGGTATGCTCTAGGCCCAAATATCTCTAAAATTATGTAGAGGCCTATCCAATTTATCATAAATTTATCTTGCAAATGTGGCAGTAGGTTTGAGTTATGCTAATTTTCTTTGAGCATTAGATCCCCAAATTTGAATTCTCTCAAATGGATTTTACTATTATATGCTCATGCAAGGCAATTCTAATAAATGCGGAGATGCTTGAAGGCATTGACCCATCGTTCATCCAAAAGCATTAACTGATTCAGGCGGTCTTGTCATGTTGTGTCATTATCTATGAATTCCTTTAAAGATATGTGCAAGGTTAGGATTTCTAGTTCTAGGGGCATGATGGTCTCAACACCATATACAAGTGAAAATGGTGTTGCCCCAGTGGGTGTCCGTACACTAGTCCTGTATTCCCATAGTTCTAGAAAAAATTACAAATGCCAGTCCCTATGATTATCTACTACTATTTTCCTCAAGATGGAGACTATTATTTTGTTTGAGATTTCTGCTTGCCCATTTGCTTGTAAATAATAAGGCATTAAAAAATTGTGCCAAATATGGTATTTGTTCATTAAATCACACACATTTTTGTTCTTGAAATATGGTTCATTATCCGATATAATATTTTAAGGGACCCCAAATTGACTTATGATATTATGGAGTATAAACTCCACAATCCTTGGTCCAGTTGTCGATGTTAAGGGGATCGCTTCAACCCATTTGGTGAAATACTCAGTGGTCATTATGATGAACATGTGTTGGTCTGAATATGGAGGAGATATCTTCCCAATAAAGTGTAATCCCCATTGTGATAAGGGCCATGCTACCTGGATGGGTTAAAAGGCTTGCGATGGCAAGTGAGTGAGGTTTTTATGATATTGACACTTTATGCATTTATTGACATAATCACAACATTATTTTTCCATAGTGGGCCAATAATAACCCATTCTAAAAATATGCTTAATGATGGCGATGCCACTGAAGTGAGCACCACATGTATCATCATGAGCTTGCAAAATTGCCCAAGATGCTTCCTAGAGCTCAAGACAATGAAGGAGAATTCCATCATAACCTCATATGTAAAGTATCTCTCCTAGAAAAATGTATCTAGTCACCTTTTGCTTAAATTTTCATCTTTCAGTATGCGATAGACCTTGTAGTACCTTTCCAAGATTTAGGAAATATTGCAATTGGGAAATCCAATATTGGTAAGATGCTACTTCTATGGATAAAATTGTGTGCTCTCCTTGTGATCTAGCACTTGTGAACACTGATTGGGAAGCAATCCTGTGATGAATGGTTATTCCACATTTCATGAGACTTTGAGAAATTGAAGAATCCTAAGGGTTTTTTTACAAGAAAGCTCTAAATTTTAATGACCAATCATGATTTGGCTCGGTTTGGATAATATTTATTGACTATAGGTTGTCAATAATCTCATGTTGTATCATAGAAAATACAAGCACTTTCACATGAACGATTGTGAAATCAGTGGATGGATTCAGAGGGATTAAGGATCCCAAAGATGCCATGGTGTTTGCAAATCTATTTGATGTACAAGGGATTGCCTCAATTTCATACCATTCTAACCAGGCTAGGTACGTGTTAACAAGCTCCTTGTAAGCTTTCAGGAGTGGACACCTACATTGGAATAATCCTTTGACTTGATTCACTATGAGCAAGGAGTCACCAAAGATACTCAATATTTTAATGCCTATTGGAACTGTTGTTTGGAGTCCCAAGATCAAGGCTTCATACAATGTTTTATTTTTTTTGCAAGGGAAGTCTAATTTGAATTATAAGGGCAATTGAACACCTTGTGGTGTGATAAATACTATCCCTGCTCTACCCCCTTATTCACACTTTGAACCATTGAATAATAACACCATTTCTCTTTGTTTCTTATGTTCTTCAAGTTTTTGCAGGTATGATAATGCGAAGACTGCATCATCAAACAATTCTATAGTGAGAGGCTTGCTATCCTTAAGAGGTGCCTCTGCTAACTGATCTGCTATGAATTGTCCCTTGATGGAATTTTGGCTTATGAATTCTAGGTAAAACTCCATCAATAGCATGATCCACTTTGCAGTATGTGTATTATGATATATCTTGTTCATCATATAATGCAAAGGATTCTATTTTGATATAACGTAAGTCGTATGGCTCAACATGTAGTGTCACAACTTTTTATTTGCAAAGACCACTGCTAAGAAAAACTTTTATACATATGCATATCCTAGCTTAGAGCTTACCAATGTGCAACTAATGTAATATATGGCTTGCTCTTTGTCTTGTACATTCTTTTGGGCTAGCATGGTACCCAAAGCAAAATCAGTAGTTGATATGTATAGCAAAAATAGTACATCTAGCCTTGGTGGAGGTAGCACTAGCAACATTGCTAGGTATGTTTTTATATCTAAAAATTCTTGTTGACACTCTTCATCCCAATTAAATGGGACATATTTGCATAGCAACCAATTCATGGGTCAACACTTGTCTGAAAATTGCACAATGAACCATTTTATGGATGCTACCTTGCCTTGTAGGCTTCTTAATTCCCTAATGTTGGTAGGGGTAGCCATCTCCATTATGGCTTCCACTTTTTTGGATCGACTTCAATGCCTCTCATGGAAGCAATGAACCCTAAGAGATTTATAGAAGTTACGCCAAACACACATTTATTAGGATTAAATCTGACATTGTTCTCTATGAGGAGATCAAAAAAATTTGTAAGGATCTTAGCATGCTCTTGTCATATGAATGATTTGGCCAATAGGTCTTTCATGTAGTCTTCCAAGATTGTGTGAATGTAATAATGAAATATGCATGTCATGGCCCGCTAGTATGTGGCACCAACATTATTTAGGCCGAATGGCATCACTTTATAACATAAATTTCCCCATGGAGTGATGAAAGTAGTCTTGTGCTGGTCTTCAGGTTTTATTTAGATTTGATTATATCCAGAAAACCCATCCATTAGGGATAGCATATCATGACGTGCAGTGGCATCAACAAGAGCGTATATGTTGGGCAATGTGAATGAATCCTTAAGAGTTGTCCTATTTAAGTCCCTAAAATATACGAAAATGTAGACTCTTCCATCTTGTTTTCCTATGGGCACCATGTTCGATACTCACTCAGGATAGTCGATAGGAACTATGAAAACTGCATCCATTAGTTTTTGCAATTCATTCTTTACCATCGAAGTGACAGTGGGATGCATCTTCCTCAATTTTTTCTTGACCTCTTTCTTTAGGGGATCCAATGAAAGGTTGTGAACAACTAACTTTGAATCAATCCCAGGCATATCCTTGTATGTCCAAGTAAATAAATTTGGTCTCTCTTTAAGGAGAGGAATTAGGATGGCTTGTTCCTTTGGAGACAAACTCTCTACAAAATTGACTTTCTTTGGTTGAGTAGGATCATTGCTAATGTACACTTAAAAATTTGCTTCTATAGATATACGTGACCCATCCTCAAACTTGGTGGGGCGTAGGTATCAAGTGAATGTCATCAGCATGATTTACAGGTCCTACTGACTCAGGATCCAAACCAGCATGGAACACATTATATGCACATCCTGATGCAAAATGGAATGATTGTAACATCTCTTCATTAGGATAAATATCTTCAAGCTCTATTGGTGAATTAGCTCAATCCCAATCAATAGCCTACATTTCAAGACACAAAGGTTTAGTGGGATCTGTTGGGTTATGAAGTGAATTGGTCAAATCAATGGAGATTGTATTGATGGATGGGATGAAATCTCCAGGACCACATGGGTGAAATATTATCTCTGAGGTTTCTCTTCCATGCTCGCAATGAGGTTTTGGAGGAATGGTAATATTTGTATTTGGTCCATGAGATAGTTAGATAATAGGATCATTAGGATTTAATATATCCCTAAATTTAGATAGAGGGGTATTAACCATGCAATGAATGACATTCAAGTCAACTAGTCTCCCCAAAAACTGTAAGCCAAGGTCTATGGCATGAAGTACTAATTCTCTTTCCACCAACATATTGACTTGTCATAAATGGTGAGGCATAAGATAGGCCATTTCAGTCTCATCCTCAAAATCATCATCACTTATCCAGAAGCCATTAGCATTAGTATGTGGTACCAAGGTGAGGGTTTCATGTATTGGCCCTAAGTAAGCCATCTTTATTTCATCCTCATATTATTCTTCACTTATGAAGAATCCATTTGCATTAGTATATTACCCCAAGTCATGGGGCCATTGCCTTGCCCCTAAGTAGACTATCTCTATTGAGTCCTCTGACTCATAGTCATTTTTGTTTGATATGTATCCACTCTCATGGTGTCTAGACTAGGTAAAGCTTTGTAAATAGTGAGGCTCATGATAGGCCAAGCCCTATTGTGCTTCATCATCACTTGCCACATATGTTTTTTCTTCTTAATCATCATCTCATGAGTTGTAACCTATTGGCATGACATCAATTATGGATCTTGGATGATAAGTCTTAGGAGGTGGTATGCTTGCCATAGCCACTTGTTTGTTGCTCAAATATCTTGCACTTGATGGATGATAAGGAATAAAATCGATGTCTTATCCTAACTCCAAGGTTAATCTATCTGATGCTACTACTAGAGGTTCATATTGACCTCTTACGTGATATCCTAACCCAAATATATCAAATAGGAGTTGGTATTACGGATTGAATGGCCGCCTATGTCCCTGCTCATATATACCAATGCCAAAACCATGCCAATGACAAAACTCAAAATAGTTTAGAGTAAACTCAGGATTAGAGAGGTAGAAAAAATTAACAATGAATAGCTCATCATTATCCTTGTATGTATCCGTAGATTTATGGGTGCAATCTAGGCCATCATAGATGAAGTTTGTCTGGTTGGGAGGGATTCCAAGCGGAACCACTATTCCCACTAGTGGTATTAGATATTTTGGTCATCCCATATCTTGTGTAGATTCTATGATAGGTGTAAAAGTTATGTTCTACACAAGATACTCTCCTCTCCCTGTACTTGCCAAGTGTATAGTTAAATGTGAGGTGGATGATCCCATGGATGATACTGGCAAAGTGGGGTGGTAGTCATCATCTTCGAATTGGTCTTGGTGATCCTATTCCTCCATGGGAGTTGGAATCTCTTCAATAGATATGGTTAGTGTTTCCTTGAGTTTGTTTTTCTCAAACATAGGTGCATTTAGCTTTTGATAATTCTTTTATTTAGGCATTCATGATTTTTTATAAGTATTAGTTGCTTTATGTGTAGGATGAGGTGTTAATGTAGATGGGTCCTTTTGTGCCCCATTTTATTTGTTATCTAATTGAGTATTTGGAGATTAACGTCCTATCGACAAGTGGGATGAAGGAGTCACAAATTATCTTGGACAATCCACATGGTGAACATACTTGAATGGCTCTTCATCAACCAACACCATGTAGACTTTGTTATCATTCACATACTTAACACATTGGTGTAATATCGAAGGAACACATCTCATGTCTCTTATCCAAGGTCTCCCTAGGAGAATGTTGTATTGCATGGCCCCTTCCAAGACATGAAACATCACGAGGATGGTCTTAAGCCCCACCTTGATAGGTAGGACTATCGTTCCCAAAATATTGCATAAAGCATCATTGAAAGCTATTAATGTATAGGCTCCCAGAACGATATTAGACTTGGGGATTTTAAGGTGTTCTATTGTTTTTGTTGTGATGATGTTGATTTATGAACCTATATCGATCAAGACCCACTTAAAATGTAAATCATTAACTGATGCCATGATGTGCAGTGGAGGGTCTAGTAAGGTAGTAGATATTGTCTTAATCTCATAATCATATAATCGTATTACAGGTTCTTGGTATTATTGTACTTGTCCCATAAAATGGGTGAATGCATTTGGATCTTACGGTTGGAGCTCTATTGACCTTAAAATCTCCATAAAGGTCTCCTTGTGCTTTGGGGATTGCTGTATGAGCTCATAAATGGATAGCTTAGCTAGAGTAATTTGTAAGTTTTGCTCAAGTCTACTCCAGATGGTTACCATAGTTTAGGTTGGTGGACCTTAAAGGTTGTCTTTTCTCTGCCTCTACCTAGGTGCATCTAGGATGTTGATGAGAGTTGTGGGAGGTTGTGGTTGACCATATCATCTAGTCTTGGTTGCTATATTGACAATTTCAACCATCCCAACACATCCATGGGTGCGCATATCAATTCAGACCTGATTGACTTGTGCACCTTACCCTATAGGGACCTCATGGTTTGGAAGCTAGTTTTTGTAGATGCCCATATCTCTATTTTTAGGGGCCAATGGGTTGTCCAATTTAAGTTCTCCTACCTCAATCATGTTTTGCATGTGATATTTGAAACCAACACAAACTTTGATATTATGACCTGGTATCCTGTGATACGGGTAAAATTGATCTTCCCTATATCCTTTTGGCTTAGGATGGTTGGCTTATATAAGAGGTATATTAGGGAATCTAATATTTCCCACCTCGCTCAATTGATTGAATATTTATTGCATTGATTCTATCAATAATGTAAAATAACGAGGGGGTTTGCATTCTTTGTTTTGACTTTGATTATTATTTAGATCATAGTTGGCTCGTGGGGGCTGTGCTTGATAATTCTAGGGCTACTATGTAGCCTCGTCATTAGGTGTATCCAATACCACTTGATTAACTGGAGCAGGATTTGCCTCATACTTATAGATATTTCCATTTTTCCTGATATTCCCCAGGCTACTCATGCTGCTTCTCCTAGCTCTACTGAATCAAAGTTCACAGATCTTCCAAGATGGAATGGATCACCCTCTGTACCTACAATACCAATGCCTCAAATTCCTTTGGCATTGCCTCTTATTTTTGCTATACCTACATTACCTGCGCCACCTCCTCAACAAGTCCCCGATAATCAGCTTACTCTTATCCTAGACACCATGAAAAATCTAGTAAATGATATAACATCAATTAAAAAGAGAGAGGCTAAAAGGAATTTTCTTCCAAGGAGGTTCCCTCAGATAATAAGATATGCAGCACAATCAAGCAATAGGGGACAAGAGAGACCGAACACGGTATATACAAATGAGATAGTGGAGGCCGAAGAGCCTCCCACTAATTTTAAATTTTGGTGTACTACATGTAATGATCCACATGGGGAAAGTTCGTGTATGATACACCAACATTATGTACAAAGTATAGCAGTTGAAAAGAGTAAAAAAAATGAAAGGCCATGTAAATATAATTAGAGAGAAGGACCACAACTTCATTATGCCTACAATAGATCATGTTTCAATTTTAACAAGATCAGGTAAGAAACCACTGCAAGTAGACCCTAAAGAGCTTTAGCCATTGAATGTTTCCCCTGATCCCAAGGAAGTTCCCAAAAAAACTCCTAAGGGAAGTCTCCCTCAGGAAAGAAAATATTAGTTTCTAGCCAAAAGTCAAGGGTAAGAAACACACAAAGAATTTATTCCTCGAGGGGAAAATGAAACCCAAGAACAGGCTAGGGAAAGGTTGATATTCCCCTCACTGAAAAAAATGCAAAGAAATGAAGCTACCTAGGGATACAAAAATAAATATGAAACTTTTGCCAAAGAAATAGAAAGAATAGTTGATTCACCTACATTCAGTATAGTAGAGGAAATTAAAAAGACTTCTTCTAAGGCAAGTATGTATGATGCTCTTCAAATCCCAGGTCAAATCGATCTCCTATAAGAATCCCTAAGAACAATGAAAAATGGAGGTAGGACTGCATCATATTCAAAAATGGTTCTAATGAACTTGACGTCTGCCACTGGTAAGAACAGTCCACCACCATTTTATTTGTCCCTTCGAATGGAAGGATGGGTTGTCCACAACTATATGATAGATTCAGGTGCTGCTACCATTGTGATACCCAAAGCAGTATGTGATATTATGGGAATGGAGTACACTAGGAGCAGTGTAGGAATCCTACAGTTAGATGGTATTCCAGTAAAAACTATAGGAGTGATAAAGGATATTACCATATTGTTGCATAAAATGCCTAACATGACAATCATACAAGAGGTAGTAGTTGTAGACTTGGAGCCCTATTTTGGTATGTATCTATCCAGAGAGTTCACAA
The DNA here is from genome assembly GCA_028583015.1 of Wollemia nobilis. NCBI lineage: Eukaryota > Viridiplantae > Streptophyta > Pinopsida > Araucariales > Araucariaceae > Wollemia > Wollemia nobilis. Next base: position 2,216,627 of record JAQPPZ010005211.1, read on the forward strand.
CAAAGATAGGAGGATACTTATCCTTAGATTATTATCATTTGGAGATACCCTTCAAATGTAGAAGGATCAAGATTTTTAATGAGAAACCATCTACGTTTCATGTAGAAAATATTGGTGAAATTGACAGTGTAAATATGATGACCGAAGAAACAATAGAAGAAGATCTAATGGAAGAAACATTAGAAGAGCTCCAAGCTGAGGACGAGTTTTTTCTAAAAAATTTTAATGCCATGATAGAAACAAAAATAGGAAACTATTCTATTGAGAAACCAAAAATAAAATTGATACCCTCCCTAGAAAAGGATGGTTCTGTGAATCAATTGTGGAAGCTTTTCTTTTATGGGGCTAGGTCCAAGAATGGAGCTGGTGCCAGAATAGTTTTGATTTCTCCCACCGGAGAGGAAAAGGTTTTCTCTTACGGGTTTACTTGGAGGTGCTCCAATAATGCAGCATAATATGAGGCCCTATGCTTAGGGTTAAGAAAGGCTGAGAAATTGGGAATCAAATAGTTACTCATCTATGGAGATTCAGAACTTATTGTGAATCAAGTCACCAAAAAATGTATAAGTAAACAACATTATTTGAAGGCTTACAGGAACAAAGTGTGGGATATCTTAGAGGCCTTTGAGGCCATAAATATAAAGTTTATCCCTAGAGAATAGAATACCCACACATATTTGTTAGCTTCAGTGGGAGCTAATTTTTTTCCTGTAAGTAATGTTATTCAGAAGTCTAAAACTGTTAGACTTATATATAGGCCTTCAATGCCTAATAAAAATATTTTCTGGCAAGTTTTTGAAAATGATGAATAGATACTAGATTTATTAATCCATGAAATGAATTGCTCAACTAACTGGGATCTTTAGGATGAAGAGGAAGAGGACATTATTTAGTTAAAAAACAATCATATTCCTAAGGGTCTCATAACCCTTGAAAGCTTGTTTGATAACAATGATAGAGCAGTTGGCTAGAAAATCAAGGTCGATAAATGAAAATACAAAGATATAGAGTTGGAGCCAGGAAAAATGATTAAGGTTGGAATCAGTTGTACAGAAGAGGAAGTGAACCAAATCAAATATTTATGTAAAAAATTCCCTGACATCATATCTTGGGTGTATAGTGATATAAAAGTGTACAATAAAGATGTTATTCAACATACCATAGAATTAGAAGAAGGAGCTAAGACTTTTATGCAAAAGCAAAGACCAGTGAATTCAAAGATAGAATCTTTGATGAAACAAGAACTGCTAAAACTCCTTCAAGCCAAAATAGTATACCCTGTTAAACACTCCACCTGGGTGGCAAACTTGGTACCAATTAGGAAGAAAAATGGAGATATCAGATTGTGTGTATATTTCAGAAATTTGAACAGAGCATCACTCAAATATTATTACCCGCTACCTCAAATTGACCAAATTCTACACACAGTTGCAAGAGCATAAAGTTTTTCCTTACTGGATGGTTTTTCAGGTTATAATCAAGTATGGGTAAAATATGAAGACCAATTCAAGACCACTTTTACTATGAAGTGGGGAACATTTGCCTACCAAAGTATGCCATTTGGTTTATCCAACGCTGGAGCAACTTTTCAAAGAGCAATGGATGTAGCGTTTGGCGAACTTGCTAATAAAATAATAGTCATCTATTTAGATGATATGACTGTCTTCTCTCATGATAAGCAAAATAACGCCTCACATCTAGAATTATTGTTTGAGAAGTACAGGGAATTTGGGATATCATTGAATCCAAAAAAGTCTATATTTGTGGTAGAAGAATGTCAATCGATGGATGCCTAACTAATGTAGCTCTTACAGTTAGAAGAACAAAGAGAGCAATCATACAATCATAATAAGAAGCATATGGCAGATATTGAAGGATGGTTCAACAAAAAGACAATTGCCATAAAATTTAGAGTGGGAGACTTGGTTTTGAAATGGAATGTAAAGAAAGCTAATCCAGGTAACCATGATAAATTTTATGCTCTCTAGGAGGGACCATTTGAAATTGTTTTAGAGAAATAGTTCAATGCTTTCAAGTTGAAATATCAAGATGGATTGGTTCTTCCCATCACGGTGAATACATTTCACCTAAAGTTATATTTTTGTTGAGAAAGCAGAAAAATAATTATATGTACAGTATAATATAAGTATATTCAGACAATATTTGTAAATATTACCATTTTTTGGCCTTAACAAAAAATTTCAGTCGCAACCAATCAGAAGTCGACATTTTTTTTTTAATAGAGATACTAAGGTATAGAGGGATTTTTGATGAGGTAATATTCATTTTTAATCTAAGTGCATTTTCCTGTGTTCTTTGTCTTTCTCTAAAAGATTCTTTTTACAACTACGTTGTTGACTCCGTTTCCCAATGGATGAAGGCCTGGTTCAAAATTTTTGCAAGCAAAAAATCCCTTGGAAGGCACCAAGAATGTTAGTCAAAAAGTGACTAACTATAGAAAAACAACTGATGCACCTTTTTGCATATTTTCCAAGAAGACCGAAGTGGCCCATATGCTAAAGATCAAAGAAAAAGCAAAACACCGTAAGGAGGAAAAAGTGTCGCGACATGTTGCATTTTCACGGTCAGAAAATAGAAAGAGCAAGGAGGAAAAAGTGTCACAATATTGCGACATGTTGCATTTTTGTGGTCCAAAGCAAAAAGAAAGAGCAAGGAGGAAAAAGTGTCGCGATATCACAACATTTTGCATTTTTGTGGCCAAGAGCAACAAAAGGGAGCACGGAGGCAAAAGTGTCGCAATATCGCAACATGTTGCATTTTCATGGTCCAAATCAAAGAGAAAGAGCAAGGAGGAAAAAGTGTCGCAATATCGCAACATGTTGCATTTTTGTGGCCAAGAGCAACAGAAGGGAGCAAGGAGGCAAAAGTTTCACGATATCGCGACATGTTGCATTTTTGCAACCAAAAGAGAAGAGAAAGAACAAGAAAGAAAAAGTGTCGTGATATCGCGACATGTTGCATTTTCATGGCCAAAAGAGAAAGAGTCCAAGCGAGAAAGAATGTCGCGATTTCACAACATGTCTCATTTTCATGGCTGGAAGCGACATAAGAGCAAAGAAAGATATGAATGTCACGATTTTGTGACATGTCTCATTTTTGCGGCTGGAAGCTGAAGAAAAGCAAAGCAAGGAAAGAATGTCATGATTTCATGACATGTCTCATTTTCACAACTGGAAGTTGCAGAAAAGCAAAGCAAAGAAAAAATGTCATGATTTCGCGACATGTCTCATTTTCACGGCTAGAAGCGACAGAAGAGCAAAGCAAGAGACGAATGTCACGATTTCGCGACATGTCTCATTTTCGTAGCTGGAAGTGGTAGAAAAGAAAAGCAAGGAAATAATGTCATGATTTCATGACATGTCTCATTTTTGAGGCTGGAAGCGGCAGAAGAGTAAAGCAAGAGACGGATGTCATGATTTTGTGACATGTCTCATTTTCGCAGTTGGAAGTGGCAGAAGAGCAAAGTAAGATATGAATGTCACAATTTTGTGACATGTCTCATTTTTGTGGTTGGAGGCAGCAAAAGAGCAAAGCAAGGAAAGAATGTTGTGATTTTGTGACACGCCATCTGTAAAGGAATAAAATGTATTTTTGGCAATCAAAGGCATGCAATGACACCAAGAAGTGATTTCTAACATGATTATCAGAAATATAGGATAGAGCAGGCTTGCCAAATGATTAAAAATGTGACAGAATCATCTAGAATCTAATCTATAGAGAAGATATCTAATTCATAGAAGACTTGTTGTGTATTATTAGAAACTACAGATGATTGCTTGTAAAATAGTAATATGTACTTAGAAAAAGATACTCTTTTAGGGTATATATAGGGGTGAGCAACTCCAAAAAAGGGGTCGGATCTTGGATGTTTACAATACTAAATGCATGTACTTCGAATACAAGCAATAAAATCACATCTCCCATTGGCTTCTGGTTCATATCGTGCAAGTGTATGTATTAATGTTCTTTATTTTTGCTTACAATATTGAATTGTAAATTGATTTTGTTCTTATATATGAACTTTCACAATACATAAATCATATTGCTAGAACGAGAATCTAATATATACGCATGTTAAATGAAATATTAGAAATCATATCTAAAATTATATAATTTTTGCATGGAAATGTGTTTAAATGCTTTGGATAGAAGTAAGTAAATCTGTCTTCGTTGTTGTCTAATCTGCACCATATATTAGATCTAGCTTCGGCTATATTTCCCTCTCTTTCAGTATTACTTCCTTCCCCTTTTCCCATAAAAAACTTCAAGGAACCAACCTTCTCTGGAGATCAAGCGAAAAGTCTCAAACCTTCTCGTCTTTTCAATGTTGACAAAATCTAAGGTGCAACTAAACAACCCAAGGCAGATTTTGTTCCAATAGGTCCCACCGTGATCGTCATCTGTAGTGACCTCGAGGAAGCGTCGCACAGTACACTACTCCTATTTGCAAATATTATTTATCTTATTCATATTTATTAATGCACTAAATGAAAGATACAATCAAAATTACAAAATAATGAATAGATAATACTTTTTATTGCTTTTTCTCAAGTTTTGTTACATATAGATCCCTCTAAGGGATTCCATTATTTTAATACAAATTATAAAAAGTAGGGCAACAGATGTATGATATCCCCTCGCAAGAGGAGATGCACTCTTGTAAGCTTCTCGATGACACACATGGAACTGTATGAGGGTTTACATATACCTCCTTCTCTAGGTTTGGTTCCTAGAGGGATCCTTTTCCTATTGTATGTTGATAACCTGTTCAGTGAACCTATAATCTTGCAAGCATGAAAACAACAACAAATACTTAGTTGTCCAAGATTGCATCCTCAGATGAGGTTTTTAGCAATAACCTAATGATAAATAAAATATGCTCCATGACAATAGAAATTAATTCTATGAATGCTACTAAATGTGATAAACCAAATCTATGTTAATGGCGTGAAAACATGTAATAATCTAAATGAAATAGACTAATGCAAAGAATCCTAGATTAGGTCAGTGGACCACTATTCGAGACAATGGCTACTAAGATGAAAAACTATCTCTATTGCTCCAAGGCTATGAATCTAAGCTTGTTATTGATGTTGAAATGATTATCATTTCTTGTCCGATGTGTTGAATATCCTATAGATGAAAAACCCTAAATTGGTTAGCACTTCATTTATCCTCAAAGGTGCTCCAATTTGCTCTCCAATTTGATAGGGCTTCACTACAAGAAAATATCTCTAAGTATCTAAAATCTCTCATCGGTATCTCTCTCTCCAATTGATAAAAGAAGGTCCCCTAGTGCTTTTAGGTTTACTCCTTATAATGTGTTGAGGTCTTAGGTTTAGGTATAAAACCCTAAGACCAAATGCTACATACAAATTGTTTGTTAGCAAGAGAATTTGAGTCTTTGTCTATTCTTGAGGGCCAGTTAACTAATGTCTGAATCTAGACTTGAGTCTTTCATGTAGACTGGTTGTGAGGAAGAATGCAAAGTTATCCCCATTTAGATTTATTGCATGCATACTGCCAATTCTACCCGATATTAGGCTATATTGGAGGCAAAATGCATTTTATGGTTTAGCTGCTATCATCTGTAGTGACTGATATTTGATCGCTCTACTCTACAGTGGCTAAGGTTTGGCTGCTCTAAGCTGTAATGGCCAAGATATAGCCGCTCTGGTCCATAGTGGCTAGGCTTGGATGGGCTAAGAATGCCCCAAATGAATGGTGAAAACCACTTTTGATACTTGGAATGTCCCATGGTTTAGTCACATGATCTATGAATGTGCCCATGTGAGTAGTCTCCCTAAACATGACATGTTTTAGGTGTCTACACAAGTGTTGACTCAATTAAGATCGAAATAATTTGTAAGTTTAGGGATATAAATGAGATAAGGGTTAGAAAATGGTTGAGAAAATAATGTTCGGATAGAGCTAACAACATTGAAAAATATTAATAATCCCCTGATGAATCACATTTCTAGTACGCCACACTTGATACTAACAACAATAAAAATTTATTATCTTCAACATTAAAATAATGAAATGCTCAAAAAACTATTTTAAACATTTAAAATGCTAATAATCCAAATAGCATAATTAGATCAACACTTATACTAATAAAAATAAAAGTCTTTTGCGGCATTTTTTTAGGCATGAACCATTCCAACTTGATCCAAATTAGCAATCCAATATCAATAGAATTGACTAATCATAACAACAGTAGTAGAAATGCATTCACAAAATAAACTCGCAATTGATGAAGATGAAAATCTATAGGTAAACATACAAGTAATGCTCCTTCATTTATTTTCTCAGTAATTACAGTAATATATCAAGCAAACACTCCAGATTTGACCCTTAAACATGGGATTTCAACCTCTTTATATACATTTTACAATAGTAGTAAAAAATTTGGAAACATCAAAAGGAATTTTATGCCAAATCAATAAAATTCTAAGGTGGTAGCCTCCAATTGGTTTTGAAGAGAAAATATGGAGTTGTACTCCATAAAAACTACAATTTTGATCTTTGCAAGTTGTTTGAATCTCAACTAAATTTAGTAGCTAGATTGATTATAGGTCAATCTGGATCGTTCTTCATTCTTGATCAAACCTTTCCTCCATAGATTTGTAATTGAAATCTATTGGTAATTCTTTGTTCTAGTGACGTTTGGTCTCCCCTTGTTATTTCTATTGCACTCCTTAGGTTCCATTGCATTCCTTAGATTCCATTGCATCTCTCAGGTTCCACTGCATCCCTTTCATCTTTGAAATCCATTGCTCCAAATTCCTTTGGGTTAGGTTTGACCAAATTGACTATGTAATGGGATTTCTATATTAAACTATGTCATTCTCTATAATCTTCTACATATGTTTCTGCTAGATTGTGTTTGACCAAGTTGACCATGGAATGAAGGTTCAAAAGCAATCAAATTCCTTCTATGAAATCCACAACTTTAGTTTTTTTTGGGTCATATTTAGCCAAATTGATCATAAAATCCTTATTTTGCATTAGCTTCGAGCGAATTTTAACACTAATTTACCTCCTGACATCCAAAATCTACAACTTCATTCTCCACTAAGCCTCATTTGACTTTGTTGACTATGGATTTTACCCTCGATGGATTTTAACATTGTTTATGGCTTTTTGCTATGGAAATCAACCTTGTGTTGAAGTTGTTCTTGTGATTTCTACAAATTTGAATTCTACTAAGCACTGTTTGATCATGATGACCATAAATTTTTGACCTAGTATATCACATATAGGCATAAAACAACATAGAGCTCTTCTCATCTTCTTATTTAGGTATCTTCCTTTTCATAACTTCGCTACTTCAAATTCCTCTAGTGTTGTTTGAATTTTTTGATCGTATATTTTGCCTCCCTTGGTGGATTTTAACACAGATTCTCTGTAGAGAATTTGACACCATCTTGGAGACACATTTGCCTTTCCACCTTCCACTTTGCTCCTTTGAATTCTACTAGGTGTTGGTTGGTTACTTCGACTATGGATTTTTTACCTCAATGAAACTTTGTATTGCTCTTTAGGTTATTTCCCCTCTTAGCTAAAATTTTATAATTTTGTTAAGTATGTGGTCCTTTTGGGTCTACATTTTGGTGCTTCTCAATGAAATTTTCTTGTAAAAGTAAATAATTCAGAGCCTTATCCACTTCAAAACTCTAGTAGAATTTGAGGTAAGCAAGGGTGCAACCAAGAGGAGGGAAGGAATAATTGAAAAGGGAGGGGAATAATAATAGACCTAGAATTAAGAAGACTAGAAGAGAATGGAAAATGGATGAAAACAACATAAGATTAAAATAGAAATTAGCAGAGTGAGGTAAAAAAAACCTCATAATACACATGAAATGGTGGCATTGGAGAAAACTAGGAACAAAACAAAATATAGCAACCACCTTAACACAAAAAGGAAAAACTTAAGAGGAGGACAATATGGTATATTTATGAGTGGATGAGGAAATAACACTAATTTTCTAGGGAAATGAAGAAGAGGAAAACAAACAAAGGGAATTGGAGTTACACAAAAATAAGGAACCATGCACCATAAAGGTACATGTATGCATACTCCATCATGGTGTGGGCTTCATATGCATAATCCATCGAGGTGCAAGATTGTTTCCAAGGCAAATATAATAGAAAGAATGGCATTTCCTCTTTCCTTTTACTCCACTTATGGTGTTAAGCAAGGATGAACAATACCTCCTCCATTTGAGCGAGATCTCCTCTACTATATTTAGCCTACCAATTGTGATCCATCTCAGAATTCAAACTATTTTTAAATTAGTATTATTCCTTTTATAAACCTGAGAAGGCATGATGTCAACTGATGATGTGAAGATCCTAGCTTTAGATCTATAAATTACTTAACTCACTTTGTCTAGCATTCCTACTCTCAGCATGTCCTTTACTCTAGTCAAGTTGGGCTATTTCACATAGGGTATTGTTTAGAGCATTCTCATCAAGCTTTTAGTTTGGTTGTTTATTATCCATTGGGCAAAAAATTTAGAAGACCTCATTATGATCTAAACCATCAAAAAACCAAAACATTGATGATATACTCTCCACTGGGATGTTATCCTTTGACCTCAACCTTAAATTCTCCTTCATTATCCTTAGAAAAAATATATAAAATAGGGAGGGCTGGTGTTTTGAACCTACTTTTACCTTATTATGATAGTTGTAGATAGTCATTTTTATTTAAGTACCAACTATGTACACAAATTGTGGCACGTGTACCTACGCCTGGCTTAAAATCTTTCTCATGTTTCTATCTAGTGAATCTAGAATATTCAGACCAAATGGATCTAAACTTGTATTTTACTTAAAAAATTTACCATGTAATTAGTATATATCACTTATTTGAATGTAATCATGACCTGATACTTCATATATTGTGTCGTAGAGATCAATTTCTACCTTTGTGAGTTCTACCTTTTGGATAAATCTCACCCATCGATAGGTCATGATCATGGGGTTTATATTAGGACACTGATGTCTCTAATGGTGTGGACACTTTGTTTTTATTTACATTGATTCTTTATGAGTATGGTCATCATACCCCAAAAACATACTTCTTGATGCTTCTTGAGTCAGTAAAAGAGTCTCTCTAACCAATGTTTCACTAGAGTGGTAGTCTATAGATTGGTCTCTTTAAAGGAGAGATTTTATTCCCACACGATCATGTACAATCATTGGAGGATTGGTGAGTGGATACTCATAATCATCAATTATGAAGGGGTGAAGTTCCTAGTTGGTGACCTCAACACTACTATTTTTAAATATTTAGATATCGTTTGTCTCCTCTTCAAGATAAAACCCAAAAGGTTCTATTGAATCTTTAGAAAGGCAAACACTAAATAGCAAGGGAATGTCAATGACCATGATATATAGGTTAATTAATAAGTTGGGAAGCCCCCACAACATCATTACAAGCCCTTTTATAATACCAAGAGCCTTAAAAACTTTCCCTCTAAACTACAATATTTGGATTCCATATTTTCAACAATCAGACCAAAACCTTTACATACTTGGAATGGCATTATAGGTACTCCAGCTCTTGGGCTCACTAAGCAATTGTGCACCATTCCCTTTTCAACAATAACTGATACATAGCATGGGTTACGTTGTCTCTCATAGAGACCTAGAGCATTACTCCTAGGGATTTTTATTCTTCCTCCATTTAAATTTCTTAAAGAAATCTTAACCAAATCAACTCCTAGATGTGCCAAAAAATATCACCTCAAGCCTTGATTTGTCTAATATGACTCATCAGATAGGCCCTAAAATTGATGCACCTTTTCCTTTCATTGCTCCAATGTTATTATAGGGAAATACAAGTCTCTTAAGGCCTTAATATTCCTTTCATTTAGATATTTTCCTACTAAGATATGCTCCTACATCAGCACTTGTTCCTCCTTATCTTGATTGGGAGTTTGTAACATAGTATGAACACCACCAGTATTTTTCCTCAAAGATCCCATTTCCAAGCCATATATTCTTACACTGCTTAGATAACCATAATATAAATCCTCTATCTATTTTGGACTTGAAAAAGAGACTGGACTTGGGAGTGGACTAGCACTATTAGTCACCTATTTAGGTTTTGAATATTTTTCTTCTTCACCATATTATTTAGCCCAAAATTCATAGTTCCATGTATTGGAATAGAGGTAGGAATTAGGATTTAGTGATATCATCTTATCAAGGGGTAGTTCATTCCCTCTCCCATAGTACTGGGAGTACTGCACAATTTCTTTTGACTCTTGGATGGAAATCACTAGGCTAACCCGTTGACTTGATAAAAACCCATCATTATTCTTTTGCTTAGCCTACAATTCTATTTCTTTAACATGTCTTCTACCTGATGTGGGTAAAATAGGGCTAGATAAAGAGGGTTATACTATTATGGGAGGGAATTTTACTATAGTTATTAACATATTTTCTACCCTCATGGTTCTTGAAACACTTATGGGAATACCTTTACTTTAGATTGTTGGATCAAGAGACTCAAATTAGAATGCAATGTATGAATATAATATAGGTATGCCTGAGGGTGGGAGGGTTGGTATTATTATAGAATTCTAGTCCACACTCTTTTAAAATAAACATTGAACTCAGAAAGAATTTATTAAAGGGACTTATTTATGAACAAAAACTGATTGAGGAGTAGGAATGGGTCTCCAGGGTCATCAAACTCATCTCTAAGGGCTTTGACTAGATCTTCCCATATTCTGATACTATCATAGTCCAAGGTTTTGTACCATAATAGCACCTTATATTTTAAATATAGGACTAATAACCTTAACATAACATCCTTAAATTTAATATTGTAAACAGACAACAAGGAAGCTATATGTTGGCAATGATGTTTTACAATATTCTCTTTCCTTTGATAACTAGATAAATTTTTAAGAGTAATTTTGGGGATCTCATATAAAATTGGGATTTCTAGAGGACCAGAATCATACCATTGGGGATAATGGTGATAATCCTTTAGGCCTACATGCTCTTAGAATTAAAAGGGGAGCTATTCGTTTCAAAGACAATTTTTAAAGGCAACTGGTCATGAAATAGGACTTTGCTCCCTAGCATAGTCGCCAAGTGAGTTTACTTTATCCTTTGAATGAGGTCAATATAAGTCACTAAATATTTATTTCTCCAAGAATTATCAATAAAGAAATAGGTAAATGGACATACAATGTGTCTTTATGGTCCCACCGGGTATGCTAGAACAATTGGGGTCTAAATTGACATCAAGGAAAAATTGAACTATTATTATGAATTTATGACTTCTAGGAGGTGCATACCCACTAATCATAGCTCAAACCCTAAAATTAGATGGATCAAATATTGCTTCAATCCAACCTACAGAGTAGGCTAGCATACCTTATCAACTAATTTAGGTGTTGACTCAATTAGGCTTGAAATAATGTGTAAGTTTAGGGATAGAAATGAGATAAGGGTTAGAAAAATGTTGAGAAAATAATGACCTGATACAGCTAAAAAATTTAAAAAATATCAATATTCCATTGATCAATCACATTTCCGGTATGCCACACTGCATACTAACAACAATAAAAAATGATTATCTTCACCATTAAAATTATGAAATGCTCAGAAAACTATTTCAAATATATAAAATACTAATAATCCAAATAGAAGAATTAGATAAACACATACTAACAAAAATATAAGTCTTTTGTAGCATTTTTTTAGGCATGAACCATTCCAAGTTGCTCCAAATTAGCAATCCAATATCAGTAGAATTGACTAATCATAATAACAATAGCAGAAATGCATTCACAGAATAAACTCATAGTTGATGAAGATGAAAAAGATAGAGGTAAACATCTAATTAATGATCCTATTTTTTTCTCAGTAATTATAGTAATATATCAGGCAAACACTCTAGAAATGACCATTAAACATGAGGGTTTGACCTCTATATATATTTTACAATGGTAGTAAAAAAATTGGAAACATCATAAGGAATTTTATGCCAGATCAACATAATTATGATGTGGTAACTTTTAATTGGTTTTAAAGAAAAAATATGGATTTGTACTCCATAAATGATGTAATTTTGAGCTTTACAAGTTGTTCGGCTCTCAACTAAATTTAGTAGCTAGAATTATTACAGGTTAATCTGGATCATTCTACATTCTTGATCAAGCCTTTTCTTTATATATTTGTAATTGAAAATTGTTGACAAGTCCTGATTCTGATGATGCTTGGTCTCCCCTGGTTATTTCTACTACACTCCTTAGGTTCCACTCCATTCCTAAGGTCCACTACATCTCTCAAGTTTTGTTGCATCCCTTTCATATTTGAAATCTACTACTCCTGTTGGGTCAGGTTTAACCAAATTAATTGTATAATTGGAGTTCTATATTAAACTATCATTCTATGCAATTGGTTTCTTCTATTTATACCAATTCATGTTTGACCAAGTTGACTGTGGAATGGATGTTAAGTAGCAATCAACATCCTTCTAAGAAATTTGTAAATTTAGTTTTTGTTGGGTTGTGTTTTATTAAATTGATCACAGAATCCTTATTTTATGTTCGCTTTAGGAGAATTTTAATACTGCATTATCTTATGATATCTAGAATTCACAACTTCATTCTTCACTAAGCCTCGTTTGATTGTGTTGATTTTGGATTTCACACTTGGTGGTATTTAACACTACATGTGGCTTTTTGTTACAGAAATTGATCTTGTGTTGAAGTCATTCTTGTGATGATTATGCCAACCATGGATTTTTGACCAAGTATATTGTAGACAAGAAAAAAATAATATAGAGTTCTTCTCAACTTCTTATTGAGGTATATTCCTTTTCGTAACTCTGCTACTTCAAAGAATAATAGTGTTGTATGACTATTTTTACCATGGATTATCCCTCCCTTGGTGGAATTTTACATGGATTATTTGTACAAAAGTTATCACCATCTTGGAGACACATTCACCTTTCCACATTTCACTCCACTCATTTAAATTCCATTGGGAATTGGTTGGTTACTTCGGCTATATAAATTGTACCTCAACAAAACTTTGTATTGCTATTCAGGTTTCATCTCCTCTTAGCTAAAATTTCACAATTTTTCTATGTGGCCCTTTTGGGTCTATAGTTTCTTCTTCACCAAAAATTGATCTCAAAATTTCTTTTATGAGCCTAGGTTATGATGATTTAATCCTTTAAACAATCTTCTACTTTTTCTATAGATTCCAAGATATATTTTTCTCTTAATTGTGCCTTCTTGTTGTAAGAGGAAATATCTAAATCTCATGTATTTGGTAGGCTACTGAAGAACATGGACTTATACTGAGAGGGGGGGGTGAACAGTATAAGACTTAACCAATTAATAATTTTAACTTTAGATAGCAGTAGCATCAACACAACATTAATCAAGACAGAAAGCATCACACATTGAAGACCCATTTTTAACGTGGTTCACCCAAAATGGTTGGGCTGCATCCACAAAACTTTTCTCTAAAAGTTATCTCAAGGTTCTTTGGGAGTCCTTCCCAATTACAATGTTTATGAGCCTCAACCCAAAGGAGATACCTTCCCCTAATCAAAATTTATGAGCCTCTACTCAAAGGAGATACCTTCCCCTCTGCTCTAGAAATGATCCCTCAAAAGATCAACTACATCTACCTCTTGCCAGCATATGGAACTCCTTTCCACCGAAGACCTTCTTTCCTCAATGCTTAGCCTAAGAGACCTCTGCCTTCTATATGATCATGTCCACAATAGCTCAACAACTTGTACCAAACATAGTCAGTCGGTCTAGTACAAGTCTTCCTCTATCTATTAGATTTTTCCAACTTTTGAACAAATCAATCCTCTACATATAAGCCTTCTCAAAGACTTGCCAAATCTATCCTCAAGTTCTTCTCATAGAGCCAGTACACCTCTATCCCCAAGTTCTCTGATAGAACTAACAAACTTAGCTCACAAGTCATCTGCTAGGACCTATCCAAAACTGCTCACAAGTCCCCACTAGAACCTGTCCAAAATTGCTCACAAGTCCCCACCGGAACCTATCCAAGAACTGCTCACAAGTCCCCACTGGAACCTATCCAAAAACTCAACAAGCTCACCAAGAAAAACTTTCTTAGTAGGAAATCACAAAGTGAATTGTTAGAGACCAAATGTGATTTGTCAAACTCATAGAAGCATAAAGAGAATTGTTAGAGACTCAATATGTTCTATACTCAAATCCCAATCTCAAAACTCAAATCAAATCAACTCAGATCAATCTCAATCTCAAATCTAAAAACTCAACTCAATATCTGAAATGGATAGGATAGAATTTTTTCTTTCAAGAACATGAAACCCCAACAATTGCCAACTATGCAAAGAATCACATAACAATGATGCTCATGTTATTTTCACCATCAATTAGGGTTTCAACAACAATGCTCATAAAACAAGATTTAGTCAACCAACACCATTCAACTCAACATCAACCTTAAAGCATTCAACCAATCATCACAAGAAAAGGAAACAAGTAGAAATCCTTTTCCCTCCAAAGATATTTGAACAAAACAACCACCAACACAATATCACCAAATGCAAAGAATAACTTGCTCAAATCAACTCAATGGAGTAAGCCCAATATCATGAATCAAGTAAAGCAATAACTTGATCAAACAACCTCTATGGAAGCAACTCAACCATCAAACTCAAAACAGCCAACCAAGGGTTCCACCAACTCAATGCAAGTAGCTAGACTCACAAATATAAACCCTAGTGCACAAAGCTTCCACTATCTCAAACCAAAAATTATGCATTCACCAAAAACTATCCTTAAGGATACAAATGCATAAGTAGTCTTCAACAAAACAGAAAATAGGATTTACACCTAGCCAAAGGATACCTAGTAGAATACCTTTTCACTCCAACCTTATTTCAGAAAACATACACCAATAATACTCATAAGAAGAATGTGCCCATACCTTATTGGAGTAGAAGATAATTGAACCTTCAAGCTATCACCACACACAAATCTCAAACTTCCAACCAAGTTAGGGTTAGAATAAAAAGAAATGAGCAATAATATAAACTTCCTTTATTACACCTTTTAGCTCCACTTCTTTAAACACAACCACCATAACATGCCAATAAATCAATAATCACATACTCACACCTTATACCTCCATTTTTAATTTTAGCATAGCAAAGAATAATATTAAAAATACATGCAAAGAAATATGCCCTTATTTCTCCTAAGCTTTTATTCAATGCTAATCACAAAAGCCAAAACTAATAAAATTTAATCACACCTTATAAATCGCTGTCCAAGAAACTCCAAATTTCGTGGCATAAAGACGTTTTAATAAAAACCTGTGTTAATCTAGCAAAGCACCCCCACGAGACTTGAAATGGTGACCTTCACCAATGCAACGCCCAACAGCATCCTTCGCTATCACTAGCCCACGCGGGCTACGAAGTTCACAAGTGAACTTCCCTCCACTTCACCCTAAAAAAAAACTCCCGAAGACTTTTCAACCGCATGTGCTTCTAAGTCTTCCTTCGATCGCAGCGAATACAGAGCACAAACACCACAAATTGCATTCGGGGAATTTTGAATTAATTAGCCTTCCAACCTTAGGAGATGGAGAATAAATAGTCTCTTCGAAGACACCTTGACGTTGATGGAAATAAAGACCATTTCGAAATTAATCAAAAGTCTTTTCAAAAAGGGTTTAAAAACCCTTAAATAATTTTAATAAATTAAGAATAAAAAAGGTTTAAAAACCTTTAAGTATTTTTAATAAATTAAAAATAATTTCTCCCTTAATTAATTAAATAATTAATTAATTAAAACCTTAAAGGGTTTTAAATAATAATTAAATAAATAATAAAGAGAACCTCCATTGGTTTTAATAAAAACCCTATCCAATGGAATCTCTCCAGATTCTCTTAAAAAGATTCTCTTGGAATCTTCCACCTTTGAAGCCAACACATCCTCTTAACATTAATGTCATTTCCTTTTGACATCAATGACAACTCATAGACAAGAAGCTAGGATCTCAAACCCAAAATTGCCAACAATCTCCCCCTTTGTCATTGATGGCAAACCATGCTTCTCAACAACACAGAAACTCAACATAAACAACTCCCCCTATCTTGAAGCTCTCCCCCTTACTCAAATCTCTCCCCATTTGTCATCAATGGCAAAGGGTCACCTTTGGGGCTTGGGACTAAGAATGAAGCTTAGTCCCTCCCCCACCTCCTGTTGAGGTGTTTAATTTTGGGGTGGGAGTACAACTCCCAATTTCTCCCTTAGATACTCAAATGTATCTCTTGGAAGAGGTTTGGTGAAGATATCTGCAATCTGCCCTTTAGTAGGCACATCCTCTACCTTGACCTGCTTGTCTTGCACTTTCTCCCTTAGAAAGTGATACTTTATGGAAATATGCTTTGTCCTTGAGTGCATTACAGGATTTTTGGAAATACTTATGGCACTTGTATTAGCACAAAGTATGGAGATGGGTTGTTCATACTTGACTTTGAAATCCTCCAAGGTGGTTTTCATCCATAAAACCTATGTACATTCAGCCACTGCTGCTATGTATTCAGCCTCTGCTGTAGATAAGGAAACTGAAGGTTGTTTCTTACTTAGCCAAGAAACCAAACTCTTTCCCAGAAAGAATGCTCCACCACTAGTGCTTTTCCTGTCATCAATACTGCCTGCCCAATATACATTTTTATAAGCTATGAGGGTGAAATCATCACCTTTGGGATACCAAATCCCAAAGTCCATAGTGCCCTTCAGATATCTGAATATCCTCTTAACTGCTATAACATGAGAATATTTTAGAGCTACCTAAAATCTTGCTACTAACCCAACTTCCTGCATGATATCTAGTCTAGTAGTTGTAATATATAATAAACTACCAATCATAGATCTATACAACCTCTGATCTACCGCTGGAGATTCATCATCTTTACTCATCTTGCACCCTGTAATCATTGGAGTACACACTGGTTTGTTGTCCATCATCCCAAATTTCTTCAACATTTCTTTGATATACTTTCCTTGATAGAGAAATATACCATCTTTTGATTGAGAAATCTAAAGACCTAAAAATAATGATAGCTCTCCAATCATAGACATCTCAAATTCCTTCTGCATGGTGTTAGCAAAAACTTTGCACATCTGAGTATTATTTCCCCCAAAAATAATATCATCAACATAGACAACCATAATCAACATATCATCATCTTCATTATTAATATACAAATTGCTATCTGCCACACCTTTCCTGAAACCTTGCTCATGAAGATACCTATCAAGTATTGAGTACCAAGCCCTAGGTGCTTGTTTTAACCCATACAAGGCCTTTTTTAGTTTACACACATAGTTTGACTATTCTGAGAGAGACACTCCTTCTGGTTGTTCTATTTAGACTTCTTCTACCAATACCCCATTTAGAAAAGTTGACTTTACATCCATTTGATATACCTTGAATGATTTGAAGCTTCAAAGGGCCAAAAACATTCTGATAGCTTCAAGATGAGCAACAGGAGAAAATGTCTCTTCGAAATCAACACCTTCTACTTGAGCATAACCTTTGTAGACTAACCTAGCTTTGTTTCTGATAATTTTTCCGTCCTCATTAAGTTTATTTCTGAATATCCATTTTGTGCCAATGACATTCTTGTCCTTAGGTCTTGGAACCAATTCCCAAGTTTCACTTTTCTCTATTTTATTTAGCTCTTCATCCATTGCTTTTACCCAAAACTTATCTACACATGCTTCACTAAAATATTTTGGCTCAATCTGAGATAATAATGAAACATTTGTAGAATCATGTGAAGGAATGACTCTTCTTCTTGTTTGCCTACTATTTGGATCA
The DNA here is from genome assembly GCA_028583015.1 of Wollemia nobilis. NCBI lineage: Eukaryota > Viridiplantae > Streptophyta > Pinopsida > Araucariales > Araucariaceae > Wollemia > Wollemia nobilis. Next base: position 2,234,534 of record JAQPPZ010005211.1, read on the forward strand.
CCAATGATCAAATCTTTGGGATGATGTTTCGAACATATCGTGAAGGAGTTTTGGGAAGCAGTTGTTGTCTTTCCTCTTCTTCATCTGAAACCTCTCTGAATTCTTCTTGACAAATTTCATCATTGAATTTCTTGACTGGTTCTCTTATCCCTGTCTTTTCATCAACTGTTACATTTATGTTCTCTACAACTGTATGAGTTATTTTTTTGAAGCATCTGTAGGCCTTGCTTCTATTGGAATATCCAAGAAATATTCTCTCATCACACCTAGGATAAAACTTACCCAAATTTTGATCTTCCCTTCTAATGAAGCACTTACTCCCAAACACTTTGAAGTATTTTACTATAGTTGGTCTTCCTTTCCACAACTCATAAGGAGTTTTATGATGATTGACTCTAAGTTGGGCCCTGGTGATAATGTAGATTGTTGTACTGACTGCCTCTTTCCAAAAGCCATCTAAAATTTTTGACTCATTTAACATAGCTCTAGCCATATTTTCAATAGTTCTATTTTTCCTTTCAACAACTCCATTTTGTTGAGGAGTTCTTGCTGCTGAATATTCTCTTTTGATTCCTTGTTGCTCATAGTATTCCACAAATTCATTTGAAGTGAACTCTCCTCCTCTATATGATCTTAAGCATTTTATTCTCTTGTCAGTCTCATTTTCAATAATTTCTTTGAAAGCTTTAAATTTTTCAAAAGCTTCAGATTTTTCTTTGAGAAAAGTAACCCAAGTCATTCTAGAATAATCATCTATAAACAACATGAAGTAGCTTTCTCCCCTGAATGCTCCGAGTTCTGGTAGGGCCACATAAATCAGTATGAATAAGATCCAATGGTTTTGAAGAAGTATACCCTTTTGATTTGAAACTGGTTCTCGTTTGTTTTCCATGTTGACAAGGACCGCAAATGATGTTATGGGGCCTTTTTATTTTGGGCAAGTCTCTAACTGCTTCCTTGTTACTAATATTGACAAGATTATCAAAGCTCAAATGCCCCAATATTTTATGCCATAACCAACTCTCATCTTCTTGAGTTAGAAAACACTTCATTTTTTATCTCACTTAGCATGTAAATATTGTTTGGAGTCCTTGTAGCACTAGCAATGAGTTTTCCATTTTTTTCTTTACTTATCTCACATCTATCTAAAAAGAAAGATACTATGTGCCCTTGATCACAAAGTTGACTCACACTTAGAAGATTATGTCTTAGGCCTTCTACATAAAGCACATTTTCTGTTTTGGATTTTCCATCCAAACTAAGAGTCCCTTTACCACAGATTTTAGCTGACTCGTTATCTCTAAAACTGATCTGTTCCTCTTGTTTGTTTCTTTTAAGACCAAAAACTTTTCATTTTCACCAGTCATATGTTTTGAACAACCACTATCAAGATACCATTTTTCTACTTTGTCTTGAGCATGAAAAGAAGTTTGAACTATCATTGACTTAGATTTGATCTCATTTCTCTTTTTAGTGAAATCAAGGCTAGATCTATCCAAACTACACATCCTTGCTATATGCCCAAAATTCTTGCACTTGTAACACATGAAATTTTTATTCATAAGAGGTGCAAAAGAGTTAACATTTTCCTTACTATGGCTATTCAAATACTTATTGCAATGCATAGCTTTGTGACCAAATTTCTTGCAGGAAAAACAATAGCCATGGAAAGTATTATGTAACATGTTTTGATTCCTTGGATGATTGTTCTTCTTGTGACCAACTGGAATCCACCACTCTTCAGGATGAAGATTGATCTTGCTCGAAGACCCTATTTCATGAATGGTGATACCATCCTTCTTTTGCTTTTCACATGAAGTATTCTGTATGAGAGCCAACTATTCCAACTTCACTCTAAGAGACATAATCTCTTCTTCTAGTTTCTTGCAATCAGCTTCCTTTTCTTTGAGAGCCTCTGTCATAACCTGTTCAACCTTCTTCCCTTCTTCAGCTAGAATTTTGAAGTCTATAACACTTTGAGACAATTTTGATCTTGCTATCTCTTCTTTCTGACATTGATGCTTGAGAACAAAATTCTCTTCTCTAAATTTCTCAAGCTTTCTCAAAGCCAAGAAGAATTCACCTTTGAGATCGAACTCAAACTCTTCATCTCTTTTTGAATCTGTCTATTCCTCTAATAGATCCTTCTCCAAGCTGTTAGGATCTTTCTGGAGAGACCTGCTCTCATACCAATTGAAGAACATGGAATTATACTAAGAGGGGGGGTGAACAGTATAAGACTTAACCAATTAATAATTTTAACTTTAGATAGCAGTGGCATCAACACAACATTAATCAAGACAGAAAGCATCACACATTGAAGACCCATTTTTAACGTGGTTCACCCAAAATGGTTAGGCTACGTCCACAAAACTTTTCTCTAAAAGTTATCTCAAGGTTCTTTGGGAGTCCTTCCCAATTACAATGTTTATGAGCCTCGACCCAAAGGAGATACCTTCCTCCAATAAAAATTTATGAGCCTCTGCTCATAGGAGATACCTTCTCCTCTGCTTTGGAAATGATCCCTCAGAAGATCAACTGCCTCTACCTCTTTCCATCATGTGGAACTCATTTCCACCGAAGACCTCCTGTCCTCAATGTTTAGCCTAAGAGACCTCTGCCTTCTATGATCACATCCACAGTAGCTCAACAACTTGTACCAAACACAATCAGTCGGTCTAGTACAAGTCTTCCTCTATCTATCATATCTGTCCAACTTTTGAACAAATCAATCCTCTACATACAAGCCTTCTCAAAGACTTGCCAAATCTGTCCTCAAGTTCTTCTCATAGAACCAGTACACCTCTATCCTCAAGTTCTCTGATAGAACTAAAAAACTCAGCTCACAAGTCCTCTGCTAGGACCTATCCAAAACTACTCACAAGTCCCCACCAAAACCTATCCAAAACTGCTCACAAGTCTCCACTGGAACCTATCCAAGAACTGCTCACAAGTCCCCACCGGAACCTGTCCAAAAACTCAGCAAGCTCACCAAGAAAAACTTTCTTAGTAGGAAATCACAAAGTGAATTGTTAGAGACCCAATGTGATTTGTCAAACTCATAGAAGCATAAATAGAATTTTTAGAGACTCAATATGTTATATACTCAAATCCCAATCTCAAAACTCAACTCAAATCAACTCAGCTCAATCTCAATCTCAAATCTCAAATCTGAAAACTCAACTCAATATCTGAAATGGATAGGATAGAATGTTTTCTTTCAAGAACATGAAACCTCAACAATTTTCAACTATGCAAAGAATCACATAACAATGATACTCATGTTCTTTTCACCATAAATTAGGGCAACAATGCTCATCAAACAAGGTTTAGTCAACCAACACCATTCAACTCAACATCAACCTTGAAGCATTCAACCAATCATCACAAGAAAAGGAAACAAGTAGAAATACTTTTCCCTCCAAAGATATTTGAACAAAATAGCCACCAACACAATATCACCAAATGCAAAGAATAACTTGCTCAAATCAACTCAATGGGGTAAGCCCAATATCATGAATCAAGTAAAGCAATAACTTGATCAAACAACCTCTATGGAAGCAACTCAACCATCAAACTCAAAACAGCCAACCGAGGGTTCCACCAACTCAATGCAAGTAGCTAGACTCACAAATATAAACCCTAGTGCACAAAGCTTCCACTATCTCAAACCATAAATTATGCATTCACCAAAAACTCTCCTTAAGGATAACAATGCATAAGTAGTCTTCAACAAACCAAAAAATAGGATTTACACCTAGCCAAAGGATACCTAGTAGAATACCTTTTCACTCCAACCTTATTTCAAAAAACATACACCAATCATACTCATAAGAAGAATGTGCCCATACTTTATTGGAGTAGAAGATAATTGAGCCTTCAAGATGTCACCACACACAACTCTCAAACTTCCAACCAAGTTAGGGTTAGAATAAAAATAAATGAGCAATAATATAAACTTCCTTTATTACACCTTTTAGCTCCACTTCTTTAAACACAATCACCATAACATGCCAATAAATCAATAATCACAGACTCACACCTTATACCTCCATTTTTAATTTTAGCATAGCAAAGAATAATATTAAAAATACATCCAAAGAAATATGCCCTTATTTCTCCTAATATTTTATTCAATGCTAATCACAAAAGTCAAAACTCATAAAATTTAATCACACCTTATAAATCGCTATCCAAGAAACTCCAAATTTTGTGGCATAAAGATGTTTTAATAAAAACGTGTGTTACTGTAACAAAGAACCACCGCAAGACTCGAAACGATGACCTCCGCCAATGCAGCGCCCAACAACATCCTTCGTTGCCACTAGCCCATGCGGGCTATGAAGTTCACAAGTGAACTTCCCTCCAATTCACCCTCGAAAAAAATCTCGAAGAATTTTCAACCGCACGTGCTTCTAAGTCTTCCTTCGATTGTAGTGAATACAGAGCACAAACACCACAAATTGCATTCACGAAATTTTGAATTAATTAGCCTTCCAACGTTAGGATTTGGAGAATAAATAGTCTCTTCGAAGACACCTTGACGTCGGTGGAAATAAAGACCATTTCGAAATTAATCAAAAGTCTTTTCAAAAAGGGTTTAAAAACCCTTAAATAATTTTAATAAATTAAGAATTAAAAAATGTTTAAAAACCTTTAAGTATTTTTAATAAATTAAAAATAATTTCTCGCTTAATTAATTAAATAATTAATTAATTAAAACCTTGAAGGGTTTTAAATAATAATTAAATAAATAATAAAGAGAACCTCCATTGGTTTTAATAAAAACCCTATCCAATGGAATCTCTCCGGATTCTCTTAAAAATATTCTCTTGGAATATTCCACCTTTGAAGCCAACACATCCTCTTAACATTAATGCCATTTCCTTTTGACATCAATGACAACTCATAGACAAGAAGCTAGGATCTCAAACCCAAAATTGCCAACAGCTACTTCTATCTGAATATTCCTTCAATATTCTTGTCAAATTATGACTTCAAACACAATATTCTTCTCAATATTATGAATATCTTGAGGTCTTCTGAGATTTGGCACTCCTTGCCAAATTCTTCTTATTTAGGGTTTTTTTTTGGATGGCAATAATTGTCCCAAATCTTTCACTATCTTATCTAGTCAATTTATCCAATGAGTTGTCCTTTGATTATTTCTTCAATAAGGCTCTCCAAGCCTTTTACTAGATGCTTGTTGAGACCTCCCCAAGTTATTTGATCTTGCAAAATATTTTGGTCTTCCTTGAGACCTTTTCTTCAACCTTCTACTCCTAGAAGTGTTGGTGGTGAGATCTTCTTTTGGATATCTGATTCTGCTACTTCTAGATTTAAGCAAGACTCTCCTAGTCCTTATTTTTCTTCCAATACTGGAAGTTATTCAATGATATATTCTCCTAATATCTTTATCTTCAAATTTTCTTTAGGTTTTGGATTTATTCTAAAGAAGATACTCTTCTTAACTTTCTTGTAGGAAGTTTCCCAACTCACTGAATCCCATTTTCCTAAAACAAAGTATTAGTATTGAAATCTTAATCTACTTTTGAATCAGATACTCTCTTTTGGAGTCTTCTTCAGGATAAAGTCTTCTATGGTATTTTTTTAGTATCAAGGCTTTTGTGACCTTTTCTTTAGTATCAAGACTTATGTGGACTTTTCTTCATTATCAAGGCTTCTATGGCATTTTCTTCAATATCAAGGCTTCTATGGCATTTTCTTCTAGATCAAGGATTCTATGGCCTTTTTCTTCTATATGAATGCTTCTATGGCTTTTTATTCTAGATAAATGCTTTTGTGGTTTTTTCTTCTAGATCAAGGCTACTATGACCTTTTATTCTTCTATGAAGTTCTCAATCTAGCAATGGAGATCTATAGTATCCTAACTTCACCAGGACTCTTCTCCAGAAGTCTTCTTCTAAAGTATTATTTTCTTACATAAGGAACTAATATCTACACTATGAAGGTACGCCAACATTTGTGCAATGAAGTTGAGGTTTCCTAGATTTATGTTGTAGGAGGTGTCTCAATCATCTAATAATTAATTTTCTACAAAAAAAAGAAACTTTGGAAAACAGTTAACAAATTCCAGATATCCTAAATGATCTTCACTAGTTGATTTTTCAATCTAGTGGATTGAATGTTGAGTCCTAGTTTTCACAAGTTTCCTACAACTCTATGGAAATACTTTAACCAAAATTAATCTCAATATTTCTATAGCTAAGATTTATTTTAGTCCTCACTTATGGTTCTCTCTAATTCTACCACCTAGATTCTTCTAAGAGTTTTTTATAGTGGTTAGTCCAACAGTGCATCAAGTTGACAGAAAACTCAGGCTCAATGATAATGGTGGTTTTCCTATTGATCTACTGTGGCTAGATCTATTGTGGATTTGATACCACTATTAGATTTTGATGTAGTATGCAATGGGATATAACAATCACAAGATGCAAAATAACATGAAAGAAAGTAAATCTACGAGATGACTAAAATATGCTATAAATAGAAATGACATAAATAAATACAATATAACTATGGAGAAAATGGGCACTCCATGAATAAAGCTACTGGAATACATTTCACCCATCACCAATATATGGTGATCAACATAGCACTATGATACTACCTATGAATATGCTCTAAGCTTCTATATCTCGCTTGTTACAATGAGACCCTTTTTATATAGGAAGACAGGTTCCTTGGTCAACACTCTACATAGATGGGCAAGGTATACCTTGCACATATACATCTTGCACATAGACACTTTTGCATTCAGTACATTGCATGAAGTAACTAGATAAATTCCTCCTAAAGTAATCAAATATCCTAAGTATCTACCTAGGAAGGTACATTTACATGACCCAAATGATGTAATTTAATATATTTCTAACAAATCAAAAGGAGGTGCTTGAATATTCAAAGGTCTCATAGACTCTTGTTTACATTTGAGCTATTGAAATTCTCTCTAAACCATCAAATTTATTGGTAGAGCCTCCAAGTCATCATATATAGTGGATTTGCTCGAGGCTTACCCAAAGTGGGGCACATAGACATGTGAAAGAGGGCAAATGACTATTTGAGTTTTATTAGGAGGAAGGCTTAGATTTAATTTATGTTTTATAAAGTCCTAAGGCATATTATGCAAGACATATTATGTTTGTGAAAGGGGGAAGAGATAATACCCTAACCCTTGGGGGAAAAAAACCTTTTTCTGGTATGCAAACCAAATTTTTAATAGTCTTTGTAGCTTAAGTTTGAGACCTTGGAATATAAATTTGGATAAGAAATTATGGTGGGTTACAACCAAGGTTTTATGCAAAATAAATTATGATATAATAATGATAGGGAACCTAGAGGAGGAGGTTGGTTAGGTATCTTATAAGACTTTATATTTTTTAGGAGGTGTAGACACCAAATTGTAGAAATTAATCCTCCATCCTAACCATCCCACCACCCACTTTTCCACCATACACCTTTACCACAAATTATTTTTCCCAATTCCACATTTCTCACCAATTATTTGGTCCAGTTCCACATTTATCGACATTTCCTAGCCCAATTGGGCTTATTTTAATATTATTTTACATTTAATATAATATATTATAATATTTATTATAAAATATATATTTATAAACTCAATTAACCATAGTCATTCGATCTAATCTAATCTCCACCGTCCATATTCATAAATCCATGCCACACCCAAAAGTAATCTCAACCTTAGGAACTAATTTAACCTTAGCCCCACAATTAAAAGTGCAAGTCTAAAACCCTAATAAAACCCTATGTTGGATTATAAATAATGGCATTTGAAAATGCTCAAACCTTGGAACCTTGATAGTAGAATTTGCATCTTGAAGAGATCATTGGGGAAGCCCTAGCAAAGCAGAAAGAGATAGAGCCCTAAAAATCCAAAGACCTAGCTAGCCAATAGGACTTTTATTGTTCCAATCATCCCCCATATCCATACTTTCCACCTTGACCTCCTCCATTACCATCGTCTCCACTTTTGATCATCTGTCACATTTGTCACATCCCCCACGATCTACTTCTATATATCCACCCTTACCTACAGGCGCTCTTATAAGCTTGCGAAGCTCATTGCAGAAGCTTTCTAGGTGCCCAAAAGAGCCTGCCATTTAGCAAGTGCACACTAGATATTTCAAAGCTCATGCTAGATCCTACCAAGTGCACACTAGAGCCTATGAAGCTTGTGCTAGAGCCTACCAAGTGCATGCCCAAGCCTACTGAATAACACCATTTGTTGTTAGAACTGCAACAATGAAACAAGGCATCATCACAAGCAAGGTATATTATTATTTGTTTTATTTTGTTACATGATCTATATATTTATCATGCCATTTGATATTTTTTTGGTTAGGGTTTATTGATACTTGAGGGTCTCACACTATGGATCCCTCATAGGTGTTATTAACCCCTTTATTTTTTTGTGTGCATGCAGGTCTACAGATTTCATTTATTGTTGAATAGTTGTCGAAGCTAGAGTGGTCTGACATCAAATACCTGAAGCCCACTTATTTCGTTGGAAGCAAGGATACACTATTTGAAGACACTTCATTGTTGTAGCTAGGGTTTCAGAGAACCCTAGTGTATTGTAAATATTTGTATCAAAGGCTTTTTGAGCAAATATTGTATCAAAAGGAGTGTATTAGCTCCCCCCTATTTATTGAATAAATTTATCTATTTGTAAAATCTTGTGTTTCATTGAGTTATTTGATTTCTTTATTATTTAAGTGTTGTATTCTTGTGATCACCATTTGTGAATAAAAGAATACGACACTTAATAATAAAGAAATCAAATAACCCAAGGAAACACAAGATTGCACAAATAGATAAATTTATTCAATAAATGGGGGAGGAGCTAATAAACTCCTTTTTATAAAATTTGTGCTTAGAGAGCCTTTGATACAAAACATGTTGAATGGAAGGCTTTTGTGGGTGCCTCGAAAGCTTCTGTAGTGAGCTTCACAAGCCTATGAAGCTCATGTTAGATCTTGCTAAGTGCACACTAGAGTGTACGAAACTCACGCTAGAGCCTACCAAGTGCATGCCCAAGCCTGCTGCATCATACCATCTACTATGAGAACTGCAATAACGAAATAAGGCATCATCACAAGTAAGGTATATAATTATTTGTTTTATTCTGTTACATGATTCATATATTTAGCATACCATTTGATCTATTTTTTGTTAGGGTTTATTGATATCTGATGGTCTCACACTATGGAGCCCTCATAGGTGTTATTAACACCTTTATTTGTTTGTGTGCATGTAGGTTTGTAGATCTCATTTATTGCTAAATGACTATCGAAGCTAGAGTGGTCCAAAATCAGATACCTAAATCCCACTTATTCCATTGGAAGCGAGGATACACTATTTGAAGACACTTCATTATTGTAGCTAGGGTTTCAGAGAACCCTAGTGTATTGTAAATATTTGTATTAAAGGCTCACTGAGCACAAATTGTATCAAAAGGAGTTTATTAGATTTCCCCTCCATTTATTGAATAAATTTACCTATTTGTGCAATCTTGTGTTTCATTGAGTTATTTGATTTCTTTATTATTTAAGTGTCGAGTCAGGAGTTACATACCAGCCAGTGGTATCAGCATATGTTGTCGGGTTTGACTCAAGCAGACGTGACCTAGAGGCCATGGCATGGAGCCCAATGGGATGGTGATGGGGATCAGCTGCGTCAGGTGAGGTAGGCTTGGTGGTTGGTTGGGTGGAGGTATGAGGAGGTGGAGTACTTCTAGTACTCATGGGTTTTGAGACAATTCGGCTTGCCTTAGGGTGTTCCAGATGAGCCGATGTTGTATTGACCCTAGCGAGATAAGGGGATATTGCCATGTGTAGAGCCATGGTGATTTGTGATTGAGGATGACGAGGAGATGGATGTCCTTAAAGTAGATGATGTCGAGGTGACTCCAGAGTATGTGGAGTGGTTTGGTGCCCAACTAGTATGGGTACCAAATATTGTGGGTGATAAGGTGGTAGCTACGAGGTCAGGGGTGACTCCCAAGAGGACGAGGGCTCAACAATCAGTGGGTCAAATACGATCAAGGGGATCAACTCAATAGATGTCGAATATGGTATTAGCTGAGGAGGATAGGGAGGATTATTAGGGTATGGGTGAGATCTTTGAGGTGGCTAGATTGTAGGCAGAGTTGGAGTAGCTTCATGAGGAGTGTGAGGTTATGCTCGAGACTCATAGAGAGTTGGAGGCTACTATATCTTGACTATAGGTGGAGCAGTTGACATTTGTGGCTAGTGAACAGGCCATGATCACACAACTTTAGGCAAAGATGTTGGTGAAGGAGCATTGGCATCAGATGGACTTACGATGTCTATGGGCCAATGAGGTATATGCACATTCCTTGGAGTATGTGTGTATGCAAAACCGTATTACATTGTCGGATATTCCTTCCTCTTCTATGGCTGAGTCATCTAGGCATACTGAGTCTAGGCAGAGTACTAGGCTGAGGGATCCTACTAGGTCTCAGGATTCCTCTCATGGACATTAGCTTAGTGTTGAGATACACTATTTTGTACATGAGCCTTGGTGCTCCTTTGTAGCCTTTTGGCATTCATTGTATATGCGATATATATATATAGACATGGCCTTTTATATATTTTGTTATCTTTTTTGTGAATTTTTTTATGTTTTATGCAATTTGTGTTTAATGTTTTATAGATGTTTAATGTAGGCTAATCATGATGTGTATGCATAATGCTTATATGGATGATCAATGCAGGCTAAATGACATGTATATAAATGATGTTTATGTGTATGATTAATGCTAGCTAAATGACATGTGTTATGGATGATTAATGCAGGTAAACACATAATAAATCTATACTTATATGAGAGGAATTCATAGTGTTCGAATGATCTTTTTATAGTTCAAAAAGTTTATTGGCCATTTTTGTTGTCCATTGTTTAGCAATCGGGGGTATCAAATTTATTGACATTTTTGCAATTTGAATTTTAATGAAGACGTGGATGTTGACATGGAAGCATATATGGAAAAAGACATGGATGTTGATATGGACGAAGATATGGATGTTGATATGAAATACTGAAAGGTTTTCAAAGACTCAAACATACTAGTGTCATCAACCAAACTCACTAAGTTGTCTAACATTCTTTAGGACCATATATGTGTGCGAGTGAGGTTCAATTACCCAGTCTTGAGCATGACAATTATCCTATCCAATCAAGTACCAGTGTGTGTGCACGTGAGTTTCATTAACCCATTATGAGTTAGGCATGACCTATTATGGAGATGACCTAAGACTAGCTTGTCCTTATGTGCATTCAAAGGTCTCCATTTTTGGAGGAGAGACATGTCATCTTGCATGAGCTTACTCCACTACCAGTCAAGCATCTATAGCCCCAGTGGAGATTCACTCCATAGTCGAATGGGATTGATCTTTTGGACCTTGGGGATGACTACATGACATTTCGATGGAAACATAGTATGATCCTTAAAACTTTTGGGAATTGGGGGTGTAGGTATTGAATTTGTTTATTTGTATAGAGCTTTGGAGAATTGGATTCTCAACCGAATTGTGATGAGAATTTTGACCCAATCCTTACTACTCTATGTTTTTATATTTATTTTTGGAGGAATTTCGATAGTGGTGAAAACCACTATTTTTTCTTTAGACTATGTTGCATGATGGAACAAGCGAGGGATATCTCCCTTTCACCCCAAGGTACTACCCAAGGATGGTACTAGCCCCCCCTATCTCATAATGTTCTTAATATGTGAGGAAATATGATTGGTTCAAGATTGTATTCAAAATCAATCGGTAATGCTCAAGACTTTCTTAGTATGTAAAGTGTTTTTTGGTCCTAAAGAAAATCGAGCATTTGTTTGGAGTTTGCTTGCTACACTAGAAATGGCCGAGTGACTGAAAACTTGGGCTTTGTGATTTTGGTATATGGTATTGTTGGGTTATGTATTTTTTGAAAGTTTCATGATTTTTTCAAACAAAGTACCCCCAATTTTTATAACTTGAATTTTTGTTTATGGCCATATCATCCTTACTATGCCAAATATTTGAACATAGGATGGGATGGATGCAAATGTATATGCCTAATACAATGGAGTGTTGATATGCAAATGGAAATTTTACAGTGCAATGGAATATGTATGATTTAATATATGTAAATGCAACAATGCATGAATGTAAAATTAAATAAAAAATAAAAAATTCATGTCAAATGCCTAAATGTAAATGCAAATGGAATGTATGCAATGTGGGAATGCCTATGTGAATGATTTTTTTTTTTTTTTGTAAAAATCCATGTATATAGACATATAGTGTGTCACTTTTAACAATAAAATACCTTTAAATGAAGAACATTAAGTGGTTCGAGTTCCTCTATTCCCTCTAAATTGGCAAGTCTATAAGTACCATTACCCACTTTTTGAGTTATTATGTATGGACCTAACCAATTTGCTGCAAATTTATCATGAAGGTGTGGCAAAAAAATGGTGTTTTATTGGTTCTCTTTGAGTACCATATCCCTTACATGAAATTCTTGAAGATGTACTTTAGCATTGTAAGAATGTTTGAGGCGGTCTTGATAAACTCTTAAATTTTCTAATGCGTTGACTCACCTTTTGTCTAAAAGCATGAGTTGGTCAAGTCATGATTTTCTAGCTGTATCATCATCTATGAATTCTTGCAAGGAAACTCATAAGGAGGGAATCTCGAGTTCAAGAGGTATAATAGCTTTAGCTCCATAGACCAGAGAGAATGGTGTTGCTCCTATTGGCATTTGGATGCTTTTTCGATAAGCCAAAAGTGCCAACATGATTTGTGTATGCCAATATTTATTATTTTCTTTGACAAGTTTCTAAAGAATGGTAATTAAGTTCTTATTGGTAGCTTCAACTTGTCCATTTGTTTGTGAGTAATAAGGAATCGAGAAACTGTGTTGGATATTATACTTTTTGCAAAGTGTTCGAACATCCTTGTTCTTGAAATACTTACCATTATCCGAAATGATTTTAGAAGGAATACCAAAATGATAGATGATATGATGGAGTATGAAATCCACAATTCGAGGTCCTATCGTACTGGTTAGAGGTATGGCCTTAACCCACTTTGTGAAGTATTTTGTGGTAGTGATGATGAATGTATGTTGTCCTGAAGAGGAGGGAAAAATATTTCCAATTAGGTCTAGACCCCATTGTGAAAAGGGCCAGATACTTTGTATTGGCTGTAAATCTTATGATGGTACATGAGTTAAATTGTCATGTTTTTGAAATTATTTACAATTTTTGACATATGTGCAACAGCCGTGTTCCATTGTGGGTCAATAATAATCCATGCATAAAAGACGCTTTGCAATGGTCATTACACTAAAATGACCACCAAAAGTACCATCATGGGCTTCTCTTATGGCATTTTGGGCCTCCTCGTGTTCTAGATAACGAAGCAAGATTCCATCATAACCTCATTTATACAACACATCACCTAAGAGAATGAAACATGCTACTCTTTGCTTGAAAGCACCTTTGGCAGATCGATACATTTTCATTGGGAGTGTTCCAAATTTTAAGAAGGCTACTATTGAGCTTGACCAAGACACATGATTTCGTATGGATAAAGCAAATTTCTTGTCCATTTTTTGGGTCAACATGCACAACACATGCTTTAGATATTGTTGAGATTATTACGGGTTGTACCTCTCCTAAGTCATTCTTTGGAATCAAGGATCCAAGAGAGGCCATTGCATCTGCAAATCTATTAGTCGAACGAGGTAAGTTATTGATTTCATACCATTCAAATGTTGAGAGCAATCTCATTGCTACTTCATGATAAAGTTTAATTGTAGGCTCTTTGCATTGGTATTCTCCTATTACCTATTTCACTACAACTTGAGAATCCCCAAATATTCAAATATGCTTAATACCCATAGCTATAGTTGATTGAAGACCTAAGATTAAGGCTTCATACTCTACTATGTTGTTTGTACATAAGAAGTTTAACTTGAACGATAAGGGGATAAGAATACCCTATGGTGTATGAAAGATAACTCCCACACCTTGACCTTTCTCGCACTTAGATCCATCAAAGAATAATGTGATATCGACATCTTCCTTAGGAATGATATCATTGTCTACTTCAATGACTAAAAATACCAAATCATTTGGGAGCTATATAATCAAAGGACGATCACTAGGTAGTGGAGCTTTCACAAGTTGATCGGTGATAACCTAAGCCTTAATGGATTTTTGACTAAAAATTTTGAGATCAAATTTTGTGAGTAGCATTATCCATTTAGAGATACGAGTGTTGTTATAAGTGTGAGCCATCATATAACGTAGAGGATTTTCTCTAGCTATGACATAGGTTGTTTGACTTGGCATATAATGGCATAGCTTCTTAGTGGCCAAGACCACTGCTAGACATAGCTTTTATACATAAGCGTATCTTATTTCATAACTTGCCAATGTTTGACTAATGTAATAGATTGCTTTCTCTCAATTTTGTTTATTTTTTTGTGTAATCATTATCCCTAAAGTAGCCTCTATGGCTGAGACATATAGATGAAAATGGACCTCGACCTAGGAGGAGTTAAGAATAATAGAGAAGTTAGGTATCGCTTGATGTCCTCAAATGTTTTTTGATATTCTTTTTTCCATACGAATGACATCCCATTTTGTAGTAAATGGTTAAACGGTCTACACTTATCAAAAAGTTGTGCAATGAAATGTTTGATTGATTGAATTTTTCCTTGCAAGCTATGCAATTCCTTAATGTTGGTTGAGGGTGTCATTTCCATGATGGCCTTGAATTTTTTTTGGTCCACTTCAATGCCTCTTTTGGAGATAATGAATCCTAAAAGTTTACCAAAGGTAACACCAAAGACACACATTTTAGAATTTAACCTCACCTTGTATTCTAGAAGTCGATCAAAAATCTTTTCGAAGACATCAATATGTTCTTGTCAAGTTTTAGATTTAGCCAAGAGATCATAGATATAATATTTGATGATTTTATGCATGTAATCATGAAAAATATAAGTCATGGCTTGTTGGTAAGTAGCTCATAAATTTTTGAGACCAAAGGGCATAACCCTACAACAAAATGTTCCCCAAGGTGTTGTGAATGTCGTTTTGTGTTGGTCATTAGGATTTACTCAAATTTGGTTGTATCCTAAAAACCATCCATGAGGGAAAGCATTTTGTGGCCTACGCAGGTGTCAACAAGAGTATCAATGTTTGAAAGAGGGAAGTCATACTTAGGACACACTTTATTTATATCTCAAAAGTCATTACACACATGTATCACCCCGTTGGGATTACGAACGGGTACCATTTTTGAAAGCCACTCATGATAGTCAATGGGAACAATAAAATGTATGTACAATAGCTTTTACATTTCCTCTTTGACTATGAGGGCCATAGTAGGATGCATTCTCCTAAGTTTTTGTTTGACCGACTTGGCATTAGGACAAAAGTCGAGATTATGGAAAATAAGGTCAAGGCCAAGGCCAGGAATATCCTTGTAGGACCATGCAAACACTTCATTATTTTTCTTAAGGAGAGAAATGAATTGCTCTTGTTCATTGAATGTTAAACTTTTGGCATGTTTGACAACCTTGGGATTATCAGGATCTGAACTAAGGTTCACAGCGATAGTATCTTCAATGGACATGTGTGAGCCTTCCTCAAGTTGATGTGGTGTTGAGATCATATTTATATCATCTAATATTTCCTCTAACTTTTCCTGCTCATCACTGCCTAACTCTGCTTGAAATACCTCGAGATAACTAGTGGAAAGTGATGTGGGAGAATGTGGCGATGAAGGAGGAATATAGCTGGTTGAAGCCCTTAGTAGTTCCTTGAATAGGGTGAGCTTTGAAAAAGAGGGTGGGGAGGAAATACAGTCCACGTCAATAAGGCTAATGTCAATTGGAATTGGCCTATCCAGATCGTATGGATTACGGAGTGGGGTGAATAAGTCAGTAGGATTCATATTGAATTAGTGGAAGGAAGGGTGGCTTGGATGGATGAATGGATGGAATTATTGGAGTTGAACCATTGTCGAATGGTGTTATCCCTATAATAGATATGGCATTAATATAAGCAACGTATTTCTTTATTTCTTTTTGTTTTTGTTTTGTTTTTTTTTTTTTTTTTAAATGTACATATGTTAAATTTCTTGGCTTATGTGTGGGGCTCAAGGTGAATTTCCTAGTGGGTCTACTTACTCTTGTGGAAGAAGTAAACAGAATATGGTATGATGGATGGGGAACACTCAGACATAAAACTCTTCCTGTTGGGTGATGGGGACAATGGGATGTGATTCCTCTTTAGAATCATCAAAAGCATTTGACATGACTTCAAATTATTCATAAATTTCATCATCGAAATCAAAGGCAGGATAGGTGAAGTTGATGGGATCATCTTCATCTACTTCATCCATGCAAAGTTCTTGAAGGGCTTGTTCAAGATAAAATATTGAGGGTAATGGATGGATCGGGTGGTATTCATCATTGAGGCTAAGATTTTTAAAGGCTTGCTCAAGAGAAGCAGTGGAATACAATGGGGTATAGCCTAAATCAGAACGATAATGGGCACCTCTATATGGGACCTCTAACATATCATGCATTCCTTGTTCATGGGAACCAAAACCTTGACCTTTCCAATTGAACATGTTAGAGTAGCGAAAGAAAAAATACTTAATCTTAGGTATATTGGCACGCCTAGGCTCTTGTGGTTCTTTGGGTGGGTTTGCCCCAATTGAGCAATCCAACCCTCCATAACAAATTTAATGCTATTTGGAGTTGTACTCATGTCGTAAACAATACCTATAGATAAAGATCTATCTCAGGGATGTCCAAAATCTTTGGCTGTTGGAATTGCTAGGGGTGTGATGGTGACGTCTTGGACCACATATTAACCTATACTAGGATTGGTGATGTGGAATTTGACTTGGGTTGGCATGGTTGATGGTGGGGATTCAGATGGCTCTGGATTGGTTATGGATAGTGGTGAATTAAATAAGTCACAATCCGAGAGTTTGACTTATGAAACATCGACTTATTGAGTGGGATTGGATGGTGGTGTGGAATTAGAATATGGAGGATGGGGTAATGATGAAATAGAAGAAGTGGTTGTAGAATAAGGGATAGATGTGATGTATGATGTGATAATAGTAGACTTATTGTGACCACATGTACAAGAAGAAATGGATGCTTGAGGAGGTAATGTAATGGGTAGCCCCTCTAAAATTGGAGCTTTAGAAGAAGATGTAGATGGATTGGAAGAATATGGATTAAGAGATGATGTGGATGAATTTTATGATGGTGCCAAGAATAAATGGGTTGAAGGTAACATGGATTCATAAGGATTTGAAATGAAATTACAATACTTAAAAGGTTCGACATCCATGGGGATGCAATGGACCTATCCATCATGAACATATTTCAAGCATTTGTGGAGAATTTAAGGAACACATTTCATTTCCCTCATCCAATGTATACCAAGGAGTATATTATATGCCATGGCTCCTTCCAAGATGTGAAACATGGTGTGCAATGTTCTGGCCCATACTTCTATAGGTAAAAAAATAGTGCCAACTATGGTACACAAAGCATCGTTAGATGCTTTAAGGGTGAATGATAATTTGAAAATGGGGGATGGAGCTAACTTGAGGTGGATAAGGGCAGTGGTAGTAATGATATTGATTTATGAGATCGTATCAATGAGGAATCTTTTGAATGACTTTCTGTCTACTAGGGCCATTATGTGTAATGGAGGGTCTACAAGAGGCTACTGTCACACTTGAGTATGTATACCGTATTATCAAGGTGCTAGTAGAAGGGGTGAGGGTGGTAGTTTGTCATGATAATAAGGTGGATGTGGAGCGAATGTTTGGGGACCGATGGCAGGAGGCCCATATGGGATATGGAGGTATATGCTATTTGAGCATGTACAATGCAAAGAAGTTGGATGCATTCCCAACCTTGATCATGTTCATATTAGCGAACATAGTGCTATCTAATAGCACTGGTTATAGGTTCCCTTAGAACCTATTGGGATTTGTGAGTGATATGTTGAGGGATACTTGAGAGTATGCATGGGTGCCTGCCTTGTTGACGTAATTATAGTGGGAGCTATATGAGGTGATTCAAAGGGAGAGGAAGGTAATTAGATGCAGCTTCCTCATACAATGTTGGTCTTGGGAGTATTTTATTGTGTCTCGACCCGAGGGGATGCCATGTGGGTCATGTAAAATAGGGGATCCATATTCTAGGCAATGGTTAGTGGTTGAGGATGTTCAGTCGAGTAGGGAGGTTCATACGCCTACACAATACACCAAGCACAGTCACATACCTGACATCAAAAGAGCATGAAGATAAAACCCTCAAAATAGTAGCTCCCCTCATCCAATTGGCACCAAAATTCATGCCCACATCATATACATCCTAAAATTTGATTTTGTGAAAACATAAATGGTTTTGCATGCATATTTTGCGAGAACAAGCCAAATTATTCAAATACACATATTGCATTACAAAACATGTCAATCAAGGTTGAATTTTCACAAAATTGACATTCCACAATTCTCCATCATATGCTTCATCACCCCATCAAATTTTGTACAATTTGGAGTTGATTTGACCACTAAACAATTCATTTCCGCCACAAAGCGCAACACATATCAACAAAATGTAAAATCACAAATCAATCAACTCCACAATCAGAAAAATCACTGCATGACTACATCAAATATTCTTCCATAATTATCCTTCATGAATCATGAATCATACAACACATTTCATCTTGTTAAGTCACTGATAAGTGAACCTTGTACCTAGTGGGTTATCCTATCAACTTGGTGATTGCAGCGATAGTGATCCATGCAATTTGGTAATATGAATAGCCTACAATAAGGACACTTGACAATGATCATCATCCATTATCACATCATCAAATATCACAATCACATTTGGCACCTCACATTTTAAGTACAATTTTGCCAATAACAATTTTCTCAATGGTGGTCATTGATGCCATTTTCCATGGGGTACGAAAACACGGATAATCAAAATTACAAACACTCATTCATTAGACAATAGTCACCATATAGGACACATCGGCAGGTTTATTGGTTCCATTATGGAATTGGAAAAGAAATTTCCACAATCACTACCCCACCCCTACGTTGATTTAGTAATCATGCATCTTCATAAATTGCATACTCAATGATGCCATTGTGACACCTTATTCAATAGCATCGAATCATCCCAAAGTTTGAGATAACCACAATTTGATTATGATTTCTTACAATCACATGGTATTATACACCAACCTCTTTCCCACCATTGGGGCATAAACAATATCATATTTTACATCATTCATATCATCCACAATCATATGGTATTATACACCAACCCCTTTCCCACTGTTGGGGCATAAATGGTATCACATTTTACATCATTCATATTATCCACAATCACATGGTGTTATACACCAACCCCTTTCCCACCATTGGGGCATAAAAAATATCACATTTTACATCATTCATATCATTCACAATCATATTGTCTTTCACACCATTCATTCATCAATGGCACAAATTCACCACATCATTCATTATTGGCACAAAAATTATTTTTCAATTGGCTTGTGAGATACATTTGTAACTCATTTTCCAATTGAGGGGGTAAGCTACAAAAATTCCAAAATTTATTTATTCTTTTGTCTTCAACATCAGTGCTCAAATCCAGTGACAGAGATAAGCTGCTTCTACGCCCATAGCCCAAGCATATGTCTCGTATTTTTGCACCATATTGTGTTTCACACAACATGGTACAAAAAGGGGCCTATGTAGATACCAAATTGCAGCCATTAATCCTCCATACTAACCATGCCACCACCTACTTGTCCACCATACACCTTTCCCACAAATTATTTGGCCCAATAAAACCTTTCCCGCCATTTCCTAACCTAATTGGGTTTATTTAAATATTATTTTATATTAATATAATATTTTATATTATATTATAATATATTTATTATGAAATATATATTTATAAACTCAATTAACCACAGTCATTCGATCCAATCTAATATCCATCATCCATATTCATTAATCCATGCCACACCCAAAAAGTAATCTCAACCTTAGGAGTTGATTTAACCTTAGCCACACGATTAAAAGTGCAAGGCTAAAACCCTAAGAAAATCCTAGGTTGGATTATAAATAAGGGCATTTGCAAATGCTCAAACCCTAGAAACCTGAGCTTAGAATTTGCATCTTGAAGAGATCATTGGCAAAGCCCTAGCGAAGTAGAAAGAGATAGAGCCCTAAAAATCCAAAGCCCTAGCTAGCCAATAGGACTTCTACTATTCTAGTGATCCCCCATATCCATCCTTTCTACCTCACCCTCATCCATTACCATCATAGTAACTTTCGCCCATCCATTGCATTCATCGCATCCCCCATGATCTGCTTCTGCAGATCCACCCTTACCCGTAGGCGCTCTCTTGAGCTTGTGAAGCTCACTACAGAAGCTTGTCAGGTTCCCACCAGAGCTTGCAATTCAGTAGGTGCACACCAGAGCATGCGAAGCTTGCACAAGATCTTGTCAAGTTCACACCATAGCATATGAAGCTTGTGCCAGATCTTGCCAAGTGCACGCTTGATATTGTTGCATCATGCCATCTGTTGTTAGAACTGCAAAAAAAAAATAAGGCATCTTCACAAGCAAGGTATATCATTATTTGTTTTATTATATTACATTATCCATATATTTAACATGCCATTTTATCTATTTTTGTTTAGGGTTTATTGATATTTGAGGATCTCACACTGTGGAGCCCTCACAGGTGTTATTAACCCCTTTCTTTGTTTGTGTGCATGCAGGTTTGTAGATCTCATTTATTGTTGAATGGTTGTTGAAGCTGGAGTGGTCCGGCATCGGATACCTGAAGCCCACTCATTCTGTTGGAAGTGAGGATACACTATTTGAAGACACTTCATTGTTGTAGCTAGGGTTTCGAAGAACCCTAGAGTATTGTAAATCTTTGTATCAAAGGCTCACTGAGCACAAATTATATAAAAATGAGTTTATTAGCTCCCCCCCATTTATTGAATAAATTTATCTATTTGTGCAATCTTGTGTTTCATTGAGTTATTTGATTTCTTTATTATTTAAGTGTCATATTCTTGTCTTCACATGAGGGATTAAGTATATAACCTTAGAAGATATAAAAATACTTAGGGTAATTTTAGGCTAAGGTTGTAGTATTAATTTTAGGTATTATTCCATGGGCTTCTTATCATAATTGGTCACCTTCCCCAACCATTTGATCTATCACCAAAGTCTCCAAGCCATTAATTTGAACTTAAGTATAGTGAAAAGCTTTTATGTTCTTGTTTTTATATTTTAGACTATCAAATCCTTCTCTAAGTCATTTATCTTATCAACAGGGCCTCAAAGTCCTCCATCTAGGAAGAGAAGACAAAATACCTAAGTGCTCTTTTCATTAAATTTAGACCATCAACCCCTTGCTATGAGCTATCTAATCTATCAAAAAAGACTTAGAGTCATTAGATTTGATAAATTTTCTTGAGACTTACTAAAAAATGGGGTACTTGAAGAGTCAAAAATCTCATAGAATTTTGTTAATCTTCAAACTATCAACCTCATTTCCATGTCATCTGATCTATCAGTAGGGTCTCCAAACCATTATATCTAGTGATGTTGCTCGAGACTTACTAAAAAATGGGGTAGGGTTAAGCGTAAGGGATCAACCCCAAAATGTATTTATAAAAATTTGGCAAATCAATTTCAAAATCCAAGTGAATAGTATCCAAACACATGTAGAAGGTTCACTATTATTAGGGGTAATGTTGGAAATTTAAACTTAAAATGGTGAAATTATTATAAAATTGAGGCGAATCCACCCAAAAAGAAATTTGCACCCATAAATTTTTTCCTAATGGGCCCTGGTCAAGGGTACAAAATATTAGCCAATTCTAAATTTCAAAAATCCTAATTTTAGCCAATTTGGCAATAAATAGCCACTATGCATAACCCTAAAAGGGGGTATTTGAAGATTCAAAGGTATGGTAAGCCTTCATTAACCTTTAAACTATAAGCCTCCTCTCCAAACCATAAAATTTCTTGGTCGTTCCTACAAGTTTTCTATCAAGGAGGAACCTACAAGGGGGTTACGAAAAAATATGAAGGCCAAAAAATAATACCTCTTAAATATTGCAGTGACTATGGCCATGAAATTATTAGGAATCAAGATTAATATTGTGCAGAGTGGGACCTTAGAAAACTTAATAAAGGAGAAAGGTTAATTTTTTTAAACTTTGGGTATTATGATTTTTGAAATAGCCTTAAGATATATCTTATGGAGTCATATGATTGAAAGAAGGATGGAATAATAAACAATGACTTAAGGTATTCAACTTACGAAATATTTGGTAAACTTAGGCTTATGAATATAAATGTTTATTTTCAAGGACCTATGCTTTGTGAAATCGGTGGTTAGGGTGGGGAAAGGAGTAATTTATTATAAAGACTTTAAGAAAAAGAAAATATTAGGATCCTCATGGATTTTTTTTTTACATGAAAAAAGGCGTGTTGTGACTATTTCACAACTAACCCCAACATTGGGGACTCACTTGAAATTTATAGAAAATTAAACTAATGGGATATTATTGAGAAATTGGGTTCTTCATTTTTTTCCCAAAGTGTCCCTTGATTTTTTTTTAATATAATACCAATGGGGGTCATTTTGCTAGCAGTTAGGTTACATGTTATTGCTTAATGTTTTGTTGCTATTCTAGCTAGCAAAAGGATTGTTGCTATTGCTCAAATATGTTGATTTAATTGTTAATTTATTTTATGCTTTAGGTTATGTTGATTTAATTTTAGGTTATGTGATTTAATTGTTAATTTATTTTATGTTTAGGTTATGTGATTTAATTTTAAATTTGTTTTATGTTTAGGTTATGTGAATTAATTATCAATTTATTTTATAATTTATGTTTCATTGATTTTATTGTTAATGTGTTCTCTATTTTTCTTCATTAGGTTGGCTTTGTTGTTTCCTTATATTTCCTAATGCTGTCACAAGGCTATAAAAGGGATGATGTGGCACCACAAAGCAATTCGGACGAAGGATGAGGATGAGAATGTGGCACCACAAGGAAAGGCAATAGACCTATGATGAGGACGTGGCACCACAATGCGATGGACTAATAAAAAATAATGTGGTATGTCACAAGGTGGAGCTACATAGTTCATGGTAAAGAGGAGAGACTACTCAAAGGTAGTCAACTACGTTAATGCATGATAGATGTTATAGGGTGCTCAAGGAGCAAAACACCACAAATGTGGGATAACAGGTTTCCTTACATCAAATAAAACTATCATCCATCGATCGATCACACGTGGCATACTAACAGTATAAATTTGTAGGGTAGGTTCTATGGTAAAGGCTAACCACGATAGGGAACTGCGATGATATCCAATTTGGGGTACATAGAGACCCATTGCAAAAATAATATGGGATAACACCCCCACCTAACTAATGTCAAATAATAATGAGTGGTAGGGGTGACAGAGGTATTTTATTTATAGGTTTGGGAGGGTTTGATATGATAGAGGTAGCTATGACTGAACTTTATTTGTTTCTTGGAAACCCTAAACCTCATATGTATTTTTTATATTACCGAGCATCAAAGAGCAGGAAAGGGTTGAAGCATCAAACATAGTGGAGTCTCAGAGTGTTTTTGAAGGCCGAACACAATCATAAAATGGAGGAACATACATTGTGCAATGCTGAGAGTGACTGTGTTATGATATCATTGTAGGTTTTGGAGGACAATGATGTATGCGATAGGATCTCACCATAAGAAAAGAAAGATAAATGCAGGGTCATCGAAGCTTGGCTTCAACCCAAGCCTTGGGAATTATGGTAGGGGTAAGCCAGATAAGGCTTATGCCTTATCGAACCTGGT
The DNA here is from genome assembly GCA_028583015.1 of Wollemia nobilis. Classification (NCBI taxonomy): domain Eukaryota; kingdom Viridiplantae; phylum Streptophyta; class Pinopsida; order Araucariales; family Araucariaceae; genus Wollemia; species Wollemia nobilis. The sequence goes on from JAQPPZ010005211.1 coordinate 2,258,572, forward strand.
TCGAGTTGCATCGACATCACTTGAAGGAAGAAAAGGAGGACCTTTTTTTTTGTTTAAATTTATCACCCAAAGTTTTATTTGTATTATGTTTTTATGGGTATTCTATGAATACCTAGGGTGTCATAGTTTTTTATGCTCATTTTCCCTATTTCTAAGGTTAATTAATATGTGGTCCTTCATAGGGTCAATTTCTAACATTGAAATATGTATGAATAGGGACAAAGGGAGCTCAAATCAAGAAGGAGATATAAGGAGGAATAAAATAGTTTGGGTTAGATTTTTAAATTCAAGAATTATTTAAGGATTTGAAAGGTCATATTTTTATATTTTGGTCCACATTTTTGTTGCACTTTTTTTTGGTGAAGGAAGTGGAAAGGAAAAGTATTACTAAAGGTTTTAAATATCCATGTAACCCATTTTGGTAAGGTCTAGAATTTTTCTAATGCAAGAAATATTATTCTTATCATTTTAATGCATACAGGTTCTAAAACTTGCACCTTGTGAGCAAGACTAGAGGAGATAATTTCTTAGGGTTTTGTGCCAATGTTTAATACTTTTACTACATTTCTTTGAAATTATATCTAGTGTTAAATATTCTAGGAGGTTGCACCATGTGAAGGTTAATTTGAAAGCAGAGTTTGTTGTTTCCTTAGAGTCTAGCACTTGATTTAACTAAATTATGTTTTTGCAAGTTTGTTTAGAACAGGTCACCCTTAAGATTTTCTCATAATATTTGGTTTTGAAGGGTAGGGGAGCATGATATTGTATCATATTTGCACTCATGTTCCAGTTTTATATTATCTTAGTTGTAGTTTATTCATTCCTGCATTTCTATTTTTATTCTATTTGCATTCTAGTTCTTGTTTTAGAATTTTTGTATTTCACTTCCATTTTGTTTGCATTCTGATCCTTATTATAGAATTTTTGCATTTCATTTCCATTCATTTTGCATTCTGGTCCTTATTCCAGAATTTTTAAAATTTGACTTTAGTTTATTTGCATTCTGTTCTTTGTCCAAAATTTTTGTAAAACTTTTTATTTTGCATAAATAAGATAAAATCAATCTAGGAGGGAAGGGTTTCTAACCTGCAAACTCACATTAAGTGTAGATAAAGCAAAAGAATGCTAAATTTCTCACTTTTTAACTTGCTAATCTTCTTACTTCTAACTTTGTAATTAGTAGAGTATTAAATTTGAAGATACAATTGGGCATACTAATTGCAAATGAATCTCACATTAAAGGCACACATTTTAAAAATGAAGGGGATAATTCAATCTGAAGATAAACGAACCCACTAACAAGGATTCAAGGTAAGATAAATTAATGCAAAGATAATCAAATAAGCAACACATCATGTTATCAATTTGCACAAAGGAATATTCATGGCAATTTAAGGAAATTAATCACAAAGCTCAAATGAATTAAACTAGTAGACCCCTTGTTAATAGTTACTTGCAAATCACTTGGTTATTTCTAGCACTTGTTATGCTTGATTATTTTACTTTCAAATATACATGTGCAATGCTTATATAGTGGAACCTTGGAGAATTTTTTTTTTCTAACTTATTTTCAAGATAGGGTTGTTAGATTAATACCATAAATGTGATGGGGATTTTGCAATTGGGCAAAATATCCACTCAAAATTTTGGTGCTAGAAGGAGGGCAACATATTATAGCTTTGTTAATTATTTGCTTAAGATCATTTTCATCTTTTAGATGTAGAAGCCTTTTTTTTTCTAACAGCTAACATGTGAAGTTATATTTCCACTATGCTTTATTGTAGGAATTTTATTTTATAGGTTTTTGTAGTTCTTTTGTTTATTGTTTGAGTTGTTGTGAGTTGTGAGAGGTCTTTTAGAACAAGTGTCTTCCCAATATGATCCAATATAATTATATCGCTACTAGATCTAAAACCCCCAGGGAAACCATATTTCAAAGCCTTTCTTCTAATTCAAGGAAACCAATGAAAAAAGGTTGAAAATCCATCTAATATACTTGCTCTAGGATTACCTTTGATGTCAAGTACATCTGGTGTATCTACACCTATTGTGTCTATTGCTATAATTACATCAAGTGTATCTACACCCATTACCTCAACTATTTCTACTACTCCTATAGGGCCACCACCGTTGAACATCATGGACCAACCACCAGCAACTCCCTGGTATGGGTGCATAATATTCCCCTGAACATATTCGGTAATGTTCATGAGATACCCAAAAAAATTAAGAAATCCTTGTTTAAGTTTAAACACGATGGTCTTATGATATCCAAAGAGCATATTCAGGCTTACAAGGATATTTTTATTAGACTACAAGTAGAGCATGAAGATGTCACTTGTAGAATCTTTCCTATGATTCTAGATCAAATGTGTTATGAATGGTATATCAGCTTACCCACTGGATCCATTACTTCATGGGTTCAACTTGAAAATGCTTTTGTTAATCAATTTAAGTTACCTTTGAATCCACTATCATTTACCATTAGTTTGTGACTTCCAAAAATGTACCTAATGAACCGATTAGAATATTTAATTAGAGATTTTAGAAACTTTGTTCTAGATCGACTTATCATTTTAACATAGATACTGCTTTTGCTTTGCAAATATACTTTGGGGTGTTAGACCCCATGATTTCCATGTTCGCTAAGGGAAATACTCAAGTTACTACTTTAGCACAAGCCTATGAGGAAGCTATAGTCATAGAACAACAAATGACACCCCAAGATGTTGGGATGCCTCAATCACCTATGATAGGATATTTTGGTCCTTATAGTTAGCTTTCTATGATGAATCAAGTCATGGCACCTCAAATACCAATTATGAAAGCCCTACCATACCATCAATATTATCCATTCATGCCCATGTATCCATCCATTCCCACCTATACAAATACATCCATTTCATCCACCACACCACTGCTATCAGATAATAATATGGCTACATAAGGAGTCAATGCGACTAATGCTTAGGCTTTGGCAATAGTTCCTATGCCCAGATCGCTTCAAAGTGTGAACCCTTTTTTGAGTTAAAACATTTAGAATCAAACCTTGATGCTAGGTCAAGATGCTTCTAGTGTTATAAATCCTTTTGGACATAATATCATAATGTCTTAGCCAAAATAATCTAATTTTGAAGTTGAGGAGATAAATAAGACGTGTCTCAAGTTGAGTAATAATGTCCAAATGCAGAAGCACAATTCCCAAACCCATTCTAATCAAAATTTCAATAATTAGAGGAGGTCATGGAATACCAAGCCTAAAAATGGGGGTGTACCTAACCCCATAGCCAACCAAGCAAACACTTTTGCAGGCTCTAGTAGATCTAATTCCATTATAAATCTTTCATATTTTGCTTAGGATAAGGGATTTAGGTTGCATAACACCAAGGACCATAATGAGGAGTGTCCAGAAACTTCCAAATATATAAACTATTTGTAAGCTCAAGTTGATGACTTAGAGTTAGTGCCAACCGAGGTTCCACATTATTTTTATATGGGGAAGGAAGCTACTTTAGTAGCTTAAATAGTTCACTATCAATAAAGTGAGGAAGAATAAGAGGATAATGAAATCTTAGGAGAGGATGATGATGAAATCATAGAAGAGGAAGTCCAAGTTGTTAGGAATTTTGGAAAAGGGAACCATGGTTATTATACAATAAGTAAATCCAAGATCCTCAAAACTTCCTCGACTCCACTAAACAACCCCCTTCTTCCTCATGATACCAAATTTGATAATATTTCTCCTCCCCCACCTGCTATGGAGTCATCCAAACCTACATAGAAGGAGAAAATTTCTATGAACCCTACCTATGACATATTGGAAGACCCAAAAAGGTCTAAAGCTAATATCTCCTTCTTAGAGGCTACTATATTTCAATGTTAGAAGGAAACCTTGATAAAGGTATTATATCCACCAAGCCAATCCCATGAGGTCAAAGGTATTGAGTCTCAATTAGTATTATGAAAGGAGAAATGAGAAGTGTCTCATTTTATTTTGACAATTAGGATTGTAGGCAAAAACTTGCATAATTTTTTAGTGGAATCAGGTGCCTCGGGTAATATTATACCTTTGGAGATTTTACAAAGGCTACGTTTCAAGCCAATTCCTTCAAAGAGAAAGGTGATAAAATTAGAAAAATTGTAGTAGATGTGCTAGGAATGCTTTATAATATCCCAATTCAAATTATTTGAGAACCTAAAATTCAACATCATATTGATATTCTTGTGGTCAACATTACGCCAAGTATGGCATGGTGTTGGATAGGGATTGGAGTAATTACCTGAATGGTTATGTTGTTATTGATTCTTTCTACATGTGGCTACCTTGGAAGGGATTAGCAAACCAAATTTGGGTGGATAGCAATCCAAGACTTAAGGAAATGATTATTTAGTATAATAGGCCCAATGAAATCCAATTTATAGAATCTGATTTAGGGGTCTATAACGTGGATATAGAGAAGGCTACCGAAGAACCTCAAAAGGAAATCCTTTCTTGTAGTGATATTGAAAAGGATAATCTGGTTTTAATTCTCATATTTGATGGATCCAAATTAAGGCAGGGTTCTAGAGCTAGTATTGAACTTACATGTCTAGGAAGTGAGCCTTTACTTGTTGGCTATATATTACTATTTTTGTGCACCAACAATGTGGTATAGTATGAAGCACTTATTTTTGAAATACCGCTAGCTCTAAGTAAGAAAGTCAAATATCTCAAGGTCTTGGGAGACTTTGAGTTAGTTTTTATACAAGTCAAAGGGCTATATGCATGTCGTGAAAAATATTGAGAAATTATAGGACTAGATTTAGGGATTTGATAGATGAAATTGATGCTTTAAACATTTCCCTTACCTATAGAAAATGTAATCATATGGCCGATTCCTTAGCTATTGCATCAAGTATGGTCTTGACAATGAAAATTGCAATTTTTTTTCGATTGAACTAGTTTCCTATCCTTCAATACCAGATAACTTTACAAATTTCTAGGTATTTGAGAGTGACAGGAATATTTTTAACTTTGTTACTAACTTTGGTATCTTTGAAAATCCGGTGATAGATGAAGACCAGAGATGGTACAAAGAAACTGGTCAACATAGTAAAATAACTCAGAAAAAGAATAAGATGTCAAAAGGGGTTGTTTCACTAGAAAAATTATTTGATATTGGCTATCAAGAAAAAAGACATAAAAGGGTACCACTCCCTAAATAATCATGTGACGTAATCAACTTCGGGAGTGCAAAAAATCCATAAGGGGTATTAATTTCCAAAGCATGTACAAGTCAATAAAAATATTCTATCACTCATGCACTAAAAGAATATGTGGATTGTATAGCTTGGAGTTACAAAGAGATGAAAACATATGATCAGAATGTTATAATGGACATAATTTCTTTGAAACATGAATCCAAGACCTTTAGGCAAATATAATGACTCGTCAATCCATTGCTAGAGCCCTTAATAGAGAAATAAGTGAAAATATTTCTAGATGCAAAAATCATATTTTCTATTAGGCACTCTACATGGGTTGCCAACCTAGTTCTTGGAAGAAAGAAAAATGGAGAAATAAGATTATTCATAGATTTTAGAAATATGAACAAAGCATCTCAAAAGGAAAACTACCCATTACCTTCCATTGATGAGATACTCCAAATGATAAATGGGTAAAAAATAATGTCATTTTTAGATGACTACTCGGGGTACAACCAAGTTATCATTCACCCAAGTGATAGGATGAAAAAAACTTTACAAACAAATGGAGAATATTTTCTTATAGGAGGATGCCCTTTGGATTATTGAATGCAGGTGCAACTTTCCAACGCAACATGTATTACGCATTTAAGGGGCTCATAGGAAAATGCATCATTGTTTATGTGGATGATATTCCTATATTATCTAAGAAGAGATAAGACCATGTTAAAGATTTGATAAAATTCCTCCAAAGTTGTAGGTAACATGGGATCTCCCTAAATCCACGAAAATGCATTTTTGGAGAAACAGAGGGTAAGCTTCAGGATCACATTATTTCTAAAGAAGGAATTTCTATTGATATTGAAAGAATAGAAGCTATCCAAGAAATCCCTCCTCCCCATAGCAAGAAGGAATTAAGATCATTATTTGAAAAAACCAATTTTGTAAGAAAATTTATTGATGGATTTGCTGATATTGCCAAACCACCAAATCATATTCTGAAAAAGGATGTTCAGATGAAGTGGATGAATGAGAGTAAGTATGCTTTCCAAAGCATCAAAGATGCTATTTATAGGGCACCTATTTTGGTAAGTCCAAACTACTCAAAGCCTTTTTACATTTATACGTTTGTTTCAGAACACTCATTCGTAAGTTTCCTAACTCAAAAGGTTGAAGGTAATATTGAAAATCCCATCGCTTTTCTATGTTATCCTTTGAAATATTCAAATTTGAGGTATTCTATTTTAGACAAATAAATGTATGCATTTTTCAAAACTATAAAAAAATTTAGACATTACATTGTACATCGTAGGGTTTTGCTATTGTGTCTGACCCTACTATCAAGACTATGTTTTTGCAAACTAAACTAGGTGAGATAAGAGGAGAATGGATTTCTACAATCCAATAATTTTATCTTGAAATCCAATCTATGAAGCTAGTTCGTGGACAAGAATTGGTAAAATCAATTGCTGAAATTGATCCTCTAATCTCATGCCAACATTATACTGTAGAAGATATTACTAAATATTATTGGTATGTAGATATTGTATATTTTTTTGTTGAACGATAAGTGTCCATTACATCTCACTTCTACTCAAATAAAAAATTTACATTTAAAATATGTAAACTTTTTGATTAAATTTGGTGTTTTGTATAGGAAAAACCACAAAGGGATTTATCGTCGTTGTGTGAGCTAAGAAGAAGCAACCCAAGTGCTCAATGAATTCCTTGGTAAGTATGGAACTGGATATGGGTCAGCCAACACAATAACACACCATATTCATAGAGATAGATACTATTGGCCTTATATTTTCAAGGTCACATATGTTCATGTATGATGTTGTCATACATGTCGGGTGGCAGCGAATAGAGAGAAACACAACCATGCCATTACAACCTGTAGTGGAGATGATACCTTTTGCACAATGGGGGTTGGATTTTGTTGGGGTTATCAGTCCCAAATATTCTAATTCTCATAAATTCATCCTCATAGCTACAAATTACTACACTAAATGGATGGAAGCAATCCCTACAAAACATGCTACTACTGATGTTGTCATTAAGTTTTAGAGGATTGCATTTTCGCTCATTTTGGAATGCCTAATGCAATAGTAAGTGATAATAGTTCTATATTTTATTCTATTAAATTTATAGATTGGGCATATGATAACAAGGTGAGCTTGAAATTTTCTTCCAATTATTATCCACAAGGTAATGGTTTGGCATAATCTTCTAACAAAACATTGTTGTCTATAATAAAAGAATTGCTTGAAAAAAGTCCTAGAGATTGGCATGGTAAGTTAATGTTTGCTCTTTGGGCTGATAGAACTAGAATATAAGAATCAATTAGGACATCTCCGTATCATCTAGTCTATGGGTAGGACCCCATTTTTACCACTAATCTAAAATTGCAAACTCTTCATTTTATGAAAGAATATCTTGGAACAGATAATCATATTGAAGCTCAATTAACCCACTTGATGCATCTTGATGAGAAGATAGAGGAAGCCATGCTTCACTTTAGTAAAATTCAAGATGTAGTAAAGAGGTGGTTTGATAGGAGATATACAATTAAAACATTCAATATTATGAACTGGATATATTGTGAGACAAGAAACATGAAAAAAATGGAATAATGATAAATTTGATTGCTTGTGGTTAGGTCTTTACCAGATTTCTAAAATTCTAGGTGAAAGCACTTCTATATTAAAAACCTTTGATGGAAATTAATTATCTTTACCTATTAATGGGATGCATTCAAAGCATTATTTCAACCCATGAAGTGTGTGATATTATGTATTATATGTGCATAGGCATGCTTTTGATTTTGTTTTTTTGTGTGTTGGTTTTTTTAGTTGGGCTGGTTTTATTTATTTTCTTGGAGTGTTTATGAGTCTTATTTGTGTATGTTGAAGTCATGTTCATGCTCCCATGTATTTTCATTTTGAGTAGTCCCATTTATTATGGTTTTAGTTTTGGGATGGTTACTTACAAAATGACATGTTTTCAGTATAGATAATGCAACCCATGAATTAAACAGAACTGGAGGAAAGGAAATAAAGCTATATAGTTATTATATTTGAATAAGTGTACTAAAATGGTGGAATATGAAACAATGTGTTGAGCAAGGTGCAGCGACAGTATTGTCATTGTTGTCAACACAGTCAGATAGATCGGTTGATGCAGTGGACAGGATTTCAGAGGTTATTCAGAGTATGTATAGTGATGTTAAATTATTATGAGAATGTTTTTTATGTTTGGGTGAAGTTGTTACAGGTTGTTTGTGCAAATTTGTAAAAGTTGAAAAAATCATCAGAAAGTTGTCAAAGCAGCAAAATAGTCAAAAAGTTGCAAAAGTTGCCATGGGCATAGTTGGACAGGATGGATCAGTTTGGAACATGTTAGCATGTCAGTAAATAGTCCAAAACAACATTGGATATGTCATCACAATGTTTGGAGTGATCGGTGGTGTTTCTGGTATCTTGGCGGATGATTTGGCAAGTGGTTCTACAGGCTGAAAAATTGCAGGTTTTGTTAGAAGCACTGCAAACAAACCATAAGGATTTATGTAGCAAAATTTGAACTAGAGGTGGTTGTTATCTTCAAGAACATGTGTTCCAAATTTCAATGAAAATGGAGAAACGAGGAGAATTTTACAAGCGTTGCAAGACTGTCACAAAAATGCTCTTTTTTGAAAAAGTGTGTCAGTAGCAGTTTTTATGGAAGTGGTACAGGCGAACCGTAAGGAGTTAGGTAGTGAGTTTTGGCTTGGACATATTCAATGTTGTAAATATTCTACATTTCAAATTTCATAGAAATACGAGTTACGAGGTGTTATTTATAATTTTTGCAAAAACGTTACAGGTCTCTTTTATGTCAATTTGTGCCACTTGGGTGAAATCCTTTAGTTGGCCGTTTTGACCTTGAAGAGTCGCCAGAGTTTCAGTTTCAGTGTTGTTAGACCTTCAAGGCATCAAATAGATCATATTTTTTTTTTTTTGGGTTGTCACATGGCTCCGAAGTATGAGAATGAGTAAGGTGTCAATTCTTTGCATGTGACGTGTTTGACGAAATGCCTTCTCAATATAAAAAAAGGGAGTTATATTATTTTAAGCAGTTTCATTAAATAAAGATCTTTGGAGAAAGTGAAAAGTGAAAAGGAATGCAAGTGTGTGCATTTAAGTTAGAAGTGTTTTATTGAAGAGTGTGATTTTATTTTGTGCAGAGAGAAGAGTGTGTGGAGAAAAATAAAGAGTGAAAATCCATGTTTTTGGGAAAAATATGAAAAACATCACTTTAGTATTTTGGGAATAAATTTCTCATACGATATCATTTTTCGGTGAAATTTTGATATGAGGTCATCGACATAGTTTTGCACAATACCCAAAAAGCGTTTAGAAATTGACATAACGAGATAAGAGAACAATCATTTTTTTTGTGAGAAAAGAAGATTCATATATGTCATTTTATTATCAATATCAAAATCAAGTGGGTGCTTGGTAGAGGGTTTGGTGCTCCTTTCTATTAGTGCAGATAAATTAGGGGTTGGTGCTCCTTTATGTTGTTGTAGATAAATTAGGGGTTGGTGCTCCTTTCTATTGGTGCAGATAAATTAGGGGTTGGTGCTCCTTCCAGTGGGTGCTGGTAAATTGATTGTAAAGTTGGTGCTTTGCAAAGGCTGGATTTGGATGGGAGTCCAAACAATAATTTTGAGGATGTAGCCAAATCGGTGAACCTCGGTACATCTTGTGTTGTGTGATGTTCTCTTGTTATACTTACTTTATTTGGTTTCAAGTTTTCATTGTTTTGGCTTTAAGAGTTGAAGATTTAAGTTTTAAAAGATCTATAATGATTCACCCCCCCTCTCAGTGTCATTGTAAGACTAACAATTGGTATCAGAGTGAGGTTCCTAAACAAGCTTAACCAGCTAGGGTGATCTTGGAAGTGACACAATGGCAGGTGGTGAAGGCTTCTCATCAAACAAATAACCATTGTTTTATGGAACTAATTACGCATTTTAGAGACTCAGGATACAGACATATATTTGTGATTTGGGATACGACATTTGGGATTCAATAGATAGTGGATACACAATACCCACCACTTCTCCAACTAATGTTGCCAGTAAGAAAATATTTGAGAATGACTCAAAAGGAAAGAATGCTATCATGTGTGGATTAGTGGACAGTGAACCGGTAAATATTATGAGTTGTAAAATGGCAAAAGAAATATGGGACAAACTAAGGAGCATTCATGAAGGACACATTAAGATCAAGGAGGACAAGTTACAAACACATCGATCTCAGTTCGAAGTATTAAATATGAATGATGATGAGAACATAGAGGCATATATGCTGAGAGTTAATGAAGGCATTAATGCAATTAGAGGACTCGACGAGGAAATCAAAGATTCTGTCATCATGAAAAAGGTATTAAGATCTCTTCCCCAAAGATTTGATTCTAAAGTTTTAGCTATAGAAGAAGCTAAAGATCTAAATTCTTTTAATATAGATGAGATGCATGGTTCTTTGATTGCATATGAGATGATAATAGGAAAATCTAAACCCACAGACAGAGAAGCTGCTTTTAAAGCCCATAAAAATATGAAAGTAAAACAAGAATCCAAGGAAGAAGAGACATCAGATGAAATGGAAGTAAACTTTGTTTAATAACTAAAAAGGGGAAAAGAAAAATACAGAGAAAAGTTACCGTTTAAATATTTCAATTGTGGAGGCGTTGGAAATTATACAACTAAATGTCCACTTAATGAGAAGAACAAAAGTGATGAAGGATCGCACCAAGAAAGAAGTGATTGGAAGAAAAAAACAAATTTCAAAAAAGGCAACTTCAAGAAGAAAAGTTTCATCTCCAAGAATGTCAGTTCATTAGAAGATAGCTCCGGTGAGGATTTTGAAAAGGAAATAGGTGAAGCTCTTTTCATGGCACTCAAAGAAGAAAAAACAAAAAAAAAATAGGAATGTGATGAAGAAGAAATTGATGCAGAAGTAAATTTGGAAGAGGAACTAATTGCAACTCTGGATGAATTGAAGATAGAAAGAAAAAAGAATAAGAAAATTTCAAGAAAGCTTAAGGATGCAAATGAAATCATAACCAATTTGAAAGTACAAATAGAAGAATACAAGAAAATATCTGAATATCTCAAAGTGCAAATAACCATGAAAATAGATTATTGCAGCAAGCTATAAGAAGAGACTATTGGTTTAAGGATGCAGATAGAAGAGATGAATCGTAAAATTAGTTGTTATCACAACCATGAAGAAAGTTCTATGAAGCTGGATAAGATCATAAATAACCAAAAGACTATAGAAATCAAATTTGGTTTGGGCTTTGACAAAGGAGAATCATCAAATGGATCAAAGGCCATAAATGAAGAATCCATAAAGAATGAAGATAAGAAACATGTTGATCAAGAAAAATTGACTCATGCAAAAGAAAGCAATAATGCAAGGCACGAAAGGAGAATTGACAATGATGGATTCACCAATGTCACACATCAAATAAGAAGAATATTTATGGCTCCTACGACAACATGGCAAAGACCATCACCTAGGTTCAATCATCTCTTTTCTGGTTACTATTTTAAATGCAATGGTTATGGACATAAGATTTCAGATTGCAAGTAGAATGTTATAACTATCATAATTTTGGGCACATTGCAAGAAAATGTTGAAGTACATTTGCATCAAATAAATTTCAGGGAAGAAAATTTCAACCAAATGGAATGAGACAAAATAGAAAATTTCTTGAAAAACATGCACAAGCTACTAAAAAAGAAAAGTCAAAACAAGAGCCCAAAATTGTAATCAAACCAGAGTGGAAAGAAAAAGAGTAATCTAAGGAAGAAAAGGAATCCCTGATCATACAAATAGTATTTAAAGCACAGAATAAATCTGCACCATGGATACTTAATAGTGGATGCTCCAGTCATATGACAGGTGACAAACATAAATTTGAGAAGTTACAACAATATGAAGGTGGTTCAGTAAAATTTGGAAATAATTATGGAGCTAAGATAGTTGGCAAAGGTTCAGTTAAGATTAGTGATAGAAAAATCAAGTCAAAATAAGTCTTTTTTGTGGTTGGTCTGAAGCATAACTTGTTGAGCGTAAGTCAAATTTGTGATAGAGGTCATGAAGTGATTTTTAGGAAGCAGGGTTGTGAAGTTAGAAAAGCAAACAGTGGAAAGTTGATAGCAACTAGATCGAGGACATATGGAAACCTTTACACTCTCTCAAATACTTCAAAATGAGCTTGCTTGATTGGACAGGAAGAAGAAAATTGGTTGCGACACAAGAGGCTCGGTCATATCAGTTTTGACAATGTAGTAAAAATTAGCTCAAAAAATGCAGTGAGAGATATTCCCACCATTGGAAAACCATCAAATAGCATTTGTGCTTCATACCAAAAGGGGAAGCAAACTAGAGTCTCATTTAAAACAAAAGAGTACTACACAAGAAAACTTTTGGAACTAATACATACTGATTTATGTGGACCCATGAGAATGCAAAGAATAAATGGTGATAAATATTTTATGTTGTGTATAGATGACTATTCCAGGATGACATGGGTACTATTTTTGAAGCATAAATCAGAAGCTTTTGAGATGTTCAAGGTTTTCAAAAACCAAGTTTAGAATCAAACAGGAAAAATGATTAAATGTTTAATATCAGATAGAGGAGAGTTCATTTCATAGGATTTTATAGAGTATTGTGAAAAATATGGTATTAGGAGACAATTTTCAGCAGCCAGGACACCTCAGTAGAATGGTGTGGTAGAAAGAAATAACATGACAGTGTAGGAAATGGCACAAACTATGTTGACTAAGAGCAAAGTAGCAGACAAATTTTGGAAAGAGGCATTCCATACTACGGTATACATCCAAAATAGGTGCATGTTGAGGAAGCATGAAAGCAAAACTCCTTATGAGTTGTGGTTCAGTAAAAAGGCATCAGCAAGATACTTTAAAGTTTTTGGCAGCAAGTGTTACATCAAAATAACTGAAGAAAACCTTGGTAAGTTTGAAGATAGAGCGGATGAAGGTATTTTTCTTGGCTATTCGTCAAAAAGCAAAGCTTACAAATGCTACAACAAGAGGCTGAGGAAAATTGTGGATAGTGTCGATGTTAAAGTTGATGAAGGTAGGGAACGAGTAATTAGCTATGAAGAGAACTACCCAATTTATGAAGAGGTTATTGAAGGAGATGAGGAAAAGGAAACTGATAAGAAACAAAAAATTGACTCAGATGATTCAAACAGTGATTCAAAAGTGGAAGAAAATAAGAAATTCAAAATAGGCAACTGGCAGAAATATCATCCTAGAGAGCAAATAATTGGAGACCCCATAGTTGGTGTTCAGACAAGAAGAAGAGTAGTAAGTAACTACTCTCTATTATCCAGCATTGAGCCCAAAAATGTTGCTGACGCAAACAAAGATGAAATTTGGATGAAGGCAATAAATGAAGAATTATATCAGATCAAGAAAAACAAAACTTGGGAGTTAGTACCAAGACCTACAAAAAAAGATATAATTGGTACTAAATGGGTCTTTCAAAACAAATTGAATGAAGACGGACAGGTAGTCAGGAATAAAGAAATATTGGTACGTAAAGGCTATGCACAAGTTGAAGGTATTGAATTTGAGGAAACCTTTGCACCTGTGGCTAGACTAGAGGCAATTAGAATGTTTTTGGCTTTAGCAGTTTACAAGAATTTCAAAGTTTATCAAATGGAAGTGAAATCAGCATTTTTGAATGAGAAACTTGAAGAAGAGGTTTATATTGAGCATCCATATGGTTTCCAACTTAGTAATGATCCCAAATTGGTTTGCAAGTTGAAGAAAGCATTATATGGCTTAAAACAGGCACCTCGAGCATGGTATGCAAGGCTAGACAACTATCTTACTCAACAAGGGTTCAAGAAATGTATGGTGGATAGTAATTTGTATGTCAAAATAGAAAATGGCCATACTATTATTCTTATTGTATATGTAGATGATATCATATTTGGCAGCAGCAAAGATGAGTCGTGTAAATATTTAGCAAATAAGATGCAAAAAGAATTTGAAATGTCAATGATTGGTAAAATTTGGTATTTCCTCGGGTTGCAAGTTAATCAAAATGAGAAGGGCATATTTATTTCTCAAATTAAATATGTGAAATAGATGCTAAAAAAGTTCACAATGGAGGATTGTAAGCCAGTTAGCACTCCCATGACAACAGGTTGCAAGTTGAGCAAAGATGAAAAATCTCCACATGTTGATAAAACCATGTATAGATCTATGATTGGGAGCTTACTGTACTTGACATCTACTAGACCAGATATTTTATAGGTAGTATGCATGGTAGCATGATTTCAGGCTAGTACCAAGGAGACTCATGTGACAGCAGTGAAGAGGATTCTTCGGTACCTCAAGGGTACTATGGAGTATGGGTTATGGTATTCTAAAGGTAAGGACTTCACCCTTATTGCATATTCAGATGCAGATTGGGTAGGATGTGTAGATGATAGAAAGAGAACTAGTGGAGGTGCATTCTATCTTGGATACAGTTTGGTCGCATGGCATAGTAAGAAACAAGAGTCAGTCTCCTTATCCATAGCAAAGGAAGAATATATTACAACGACAACGTGTTGTATGCAGGTATTATGGATGGAAAAAACCCTAAAATATCTTGGTATTAACTTCAGTGATCCAATTTTATTTAAGTGTGATAACACCAGTGCCATTAACATCTCAAAGAATTCGGTTATGCATTCTCGCACAAAACATATTGCTATTCGGTATCACTTTTTGAAGGAGAAAGTTGTGGAAGGTGAGGTTAAGTTGGATTTTGTTCCAACAACAGAGCAAGTAGTAGATATCTTCACAAAACTATTGTCCAAGGAAGTCTTTGAGTACCTTCATAATAAATTGAGAGTGGTCATGCTTCCCAATAATTGACTAGCTATCGGGACCACATTCTCATGGGAAGCATTTGTGTATTTGTTTATCTTTTTGTTCATGTTTATGATTTTTGCTAAGTAAATTAATCTTTTCCTGAGAATGTTGTGCATGGAATCAGGGGGAGTTTGCAGTAGCCCTTTGGTATTTTTGTCAAAGGGGGATAAGAGTTACAAGAAATTGCACGTTTGTTGCCAACAATTCCAAAGGGGGAGATTGTTGAGCAAGGTGCAATGACAGTATTGTCATTGTTGTCAACACAGTCAGATAGATAGGTTGATGTAATGGATAGGATTTTAGAGGTTATTCAGAGTATGTATAGTTATTTTAAATGCTTATGAGGATGTTTTTGATTTTTGGGTGAAGTTTTTATAGGTTGTTTGTGCAAATTTGCAAAAGTTGAAAAAATCGTTAAAAAGTTGTCAAAGCAGCAAAATAGTCAAAAAGTTACAAAAGTTGCCACGGGCACATTTGGATAGGATGGATCAGTTTGGAACATTCCAGAATGTCAGGAAATAGTTCATAATAGCATTAGAGATGTTAGCACAATTTTTGGAGTGATCGGTGGTGTTTTCGGTATCTTGGCGGATGATTTGGCAAGTGGCTGTACAGGCTAAAAAAGTGCAAGTTTTGTCAGAAGCACTGAAAAAAAACTATAAGGATTTATGAAGAAAAAATTTAACTTGAGGTGGTTGTTATCTTCAAGAACATGTATTCCAAATTTCAACAAAAACAAAGAAACGATATGAATTTTACAAGCATTGCAAGACTGTCACAAAAATGCTCTTTTTTGAAAAAGTGTGTCAGTAGCAGTTTTTGTGGAAGTTGTACAGACAAACTATAAGGATTTAGGTAGTGAGTTTTTTTTGGACATAGTAAGTGTTGTAAATATTTTACGTTTCAAATTTTAGAGAAAACCGAGTTACGAGGTGAGAGTTATGATTTTTGCAAAAACGTTACAGGTCTCTTTTATGTCAATTTGTGCCACTTGGGCAAAATCCTTCAGTTGGCCGTTTCGACCTTGAAGAGTCACCAGAGTTTCAGTTTCAGTGTTGTTACACCTTCAAGGCATCAAATAGATCATATTTTATTTTTGGTTTGGGTTGTCACGTGGCTCCGAAGTATGATAACGAGTAAGGTGTCAATTCTTTGCATGTGATGTGTTTGATGAAATGCCTTCTCAATATAAAAAAAGGGAGTTATATTATTTTAAGCAGTTTCATTAAATAAAGATCTTTGGAGAAAGTGAAAAGTGAAAAGGAATGCAAGTGTGCATTTAAGTTAGAAGTTTTTTAGTGAAGAGTGTGATTTTATTTTGTGCGGAGAGAAGAGTGTGTGGAGAAAAATAAAGAGTGAAAACCTGTGTTTTTGGGAAAAATGTGAAAAATGTCACTTTAGTATTTTTTGTATAACTTTCTCATATGATATCATTTTTGGCTAAAATTTTAAGAGGGGGTCATAGACAGAGTTCTGTAAAATACCGAGAAAGTGTTTAGCAATTGACAAAATGAGCTAAGAGAAAGATTAATTTTTTAATGAGAAGAGAAGATTCATATATGTCATTTTATTATCAATATCAAAATCAAGTGGGTGCTTGGTAGACGGTTTGGTGCTCCTTTCTATTAGTGCAAATAAATCAGGGGTTGGTGCTCCTTTATGTTGGTGCAGACAAATCAGGGGTTGGTGCTCCTTTCTTTTGGTGTAGATAAATAAGGGGTTGGTGCTCCTTCTAGTGGGTGCTGGTAAATTGATTGTAAAGTTGGTGCTTTGCAAAGGCTAGATTTGGATGGGAGTCCAAACAATCATTTTGAGTATGTAGCCAAATCGGTGAACCTCGGTACATCTTGTGTTGTGTGATGTTCTCTTGTTATACTTACTTTATTTGGTTTCAAGTTTTCATTGTTTCAGTTTTAAGAGTTGAATATTTAAGTTTTAAAAGAGCTACACTGATTCACCCCACCTCTCAGTGGCATTGTAAGACTGACACAATGGAATATTATGCCAAATATTAATTGTAATGAATCACATGAAGATGTATTCTTGGGATGTTGAAGGATGAAATCATTTTGGTAAATTGATTAAAGTTAAATTCTAACATGCTCAAATTTATGTGTCACATAGAGGTTTGCAAAGTTATCTATAAAAGAAGAATACAAGCAGTACAAATATTGATTAAATCTATCACCAAGTTTATATAAACTCCATTAGGTCTATATATGCATGACTGGTAGTGGGGCTCTATCTATACAAAACTTGATATAAAAAAAATAAGCATGGAAAAACTTGATCAAATTAGTCACCAAGTTTGCATAAAATCCATCGAGGCTATGGATGTTTGATTGGAAGTGGGGCTATGTCTGAACAAATTATGCTCAAAAGAGACTTTGCAAAATATTATTCAAAAAAAAGTTTTATGAGCAACATTTCATAGGCTAAAGGTAAACCAGATGATGGAATTTGGATGGTCCCAAGGATGCAAATTGAATCACATTACACACACCATGCAAAAGCAAATAATCCATTTGTTCTCATATGAAGCTATTGACCTTGTTTTCCTTGGATATAATTGAATGGTGTATACTTTTCTAACCTTTGGTTCACCAATTTTAGAACTAGGTTCTTCATCAGAAATGCTCAAAAGTATTTCCCAACAAATTCAACATTTATTGTGACTATCTCACAACTAACCCCAATATTGGGGACCCACTTGAAATTTGTAGAAAATTGAACTAATGGGATATTATTGAGCAATTGGGTTCTTCCTTTTTTCCCTAAGTTTCCTTCAATTATTTTTTCAATATAATACCAATGAGGGTCATTTTGCTAGCAATTAAGTTACATGCTATTGCTTAATGTTTTGTTGCTCTTCTAGCTAGAAAAAGGATTGTTGCTATTGCTCAAATATGTTTATTTATTTTATACTTTATGTTATGTGATTCAATTGTTTATTTATTTTATGTTTAGGTTATGTGATTTAATTGTAAATTTGTTTTATGTTTAGGTTATGTGAGTTAATTGTCAATTTATTTTATGTTTTAGGTTTCGTTGATTTTATTGTTAATGCATTCTCTATTTTTCTTTGTTAGGTTTACTTTGTTGTTTCTTTATGTCTTCTAATGCTATCACGGGGCTATAAAAGGGAGGACATGGCACCACAAGGCAAGTCAGATTGAGGACAAGGACAAGAACTTGGTACCACAATGCAAGGCGATGGACCTATGATGAGGACGTGGTACCACAAGGTGATGGACTGACGAACAAGAACATGATATGTCATATGGTGGGGCTACATAGTGCATGGAAAAGAGGAGAGACTATCCAAATATAATCAACTAATTTAATGCATGATAGATGTTATAGGGTTCTCAATGAGTGAAACATCATAAATATGGTATAATGGATTTCCTCACATCAAAGAAAAATCGTCACCCATCGACCACTCACACATGGCATACAAACTGTCTAGATCTGTAGGTTAGGTTCCATAGTAAATGTTTACTATGATAGATAACCACGATGATATCCAATTTGGGGTGCGCAGAGACCCGTTGTGGAAAAAATATGGGATAACACCCCAACCTAACGAATGTCATATGATAGCAAGTGGTAGGGGTAACAAAGATATTTTGGTTGTAGTTCTACAATGCAAGAGGGCCTAGTGTGATAGAGGGATCTATGACTAACCTTCATTTATTTCTTGGAAATCCTAAATCTCATATGTATTGTTTATATTATCGAGCATCAGAGAGCAGGAAAGGGTTGAAGCATCAAACATAGTGGAGTTCCAAAGTGTTTTTGAAGGCTGAATGCAGTCAAAAAATGGAGGAATAGATGGTGTGTGATTCTGAGAGTGACCATATTATGAGCTCATTATAGGTTTTGTAGGATGACATTGTACACGATAGGAGCTCACTACAAGGAGAGAAAGATATATGTGGGGTTGTCGAATCTTGGTTTCAAACCAAGCCTTGGACATCATGGTAGGGAAAATCTAGATAAGGCTTATGCCTTATCGACCCTGGTTTGATTCGCATCAGTGCCACCTGAAGGAAGAAAAAATGATTTCTTTGTTTTGTTTAAATCAGCCATCCAAATGTTTATTTGTATTATGTTTTTATAGGTATTCTATGAATACCTAGGGTGTCATATTTTTTTATGCTCATTTTTTCTATTGCTAATGTTAATTAATATGAAGTCCTTCATAGGGTCAATTTCTAATATTAAAATATGTGTGAATAGGGACAAAGGGAGCTCAAATCAAGAAGGAGATATAAGGAGGAATAAAATAGTTTGGGTTAGATTTTTAAATTCAAGAATTCTTTAAGGATTTGAAAGGTCATATTTTTGTATTTTGGTCCACCTTTTTGTTGCGCAAATTTTTGGTAAATAAAGTGGAAATAAAAAGTATTCCTGAAGGTTTTAAATACCCATGAACCCCATTGTGGTAGGGGCTAGAATTTTTTGTGATGCAAGACAGATAATTCTGATCATTTTAATGCATATAAATTCAAAAACTTGCACCTTGTGAGCAAGACTAGAGGAGATTATTTCTTAGGGTTTTGTGTCAATGTTTAATCCTTTTACTACATTTTTTTGAACTTATATCTAGTGTTAAATATTCTAGGAGGTTTCACCACGTGAAGGTTCATTTGAATGGAGGGTTTTTTTGTTTCATTAGATTCTAGCACTTGATTTAACCAAATTATGTTTTTGCAGGTTTGTTTATATTAGGTTACCCTTAATATTTTCTCATAATATCTAGTTTTATAGGGTAGGGGAGCATTATACCATATTATTTTTGCACTCATATTCTAGTTTTATATTAGCTCAATTGTAGTTTATTTATTTTTGCATTTTCATTTTTATTCTGTTTGCATTCTAGTCCTTGTTCTAGAATTTCGGTATTTCACTTCCATTCTGTTTGCATTTTGGTCCTTGTTCTAGAATTTCTGCATTTCATTTCCATTATGTTTGCATTGTGGTCCTTATTCCAGAATTTTTGCATTTTGTTTTTAGTTTGTTTGCATTCTGGTCTTTGTCTAGAATTTTTGCACAACTTTTTATTTTGCATAAATAAGATAAAATTAATCTAAGAGGGAAGGGTTTCTAACCTACAAACTCACATTAAGTGCAAATAAAACAAACAAATGCTAACTTTATCACTTTATAACTTGCCAATCCGCTGACTTCTAACTTTGCAATTAGTAGAGTATTAAATTTAAAGGTAAAATTGAATATACTAATTGCAAATGAATCTCACATTAAAGGCACAAATTTTAAAATGAAGTGGAAAATTCCACACACTTTCTCATTTTGCATTTCAAAAAGATAAATGAACCCACTAACAGGGATTCAGGGTAAGATAGATTAATGCAAAGATAATAAAAGAAGCAACACTTCATGTTATCAATTTGCACAAAGGCATATTCATGGCAATTAAAGGAAAATTATCACAAATATCAAATAAAATAAACTAACATGCCCCTTGTTAATAGTTACTTGCAGATCACTTGGTTATTTCTAGCACTTGTTATACTTGATTATTTTACTTTCAAATAAACATGTGCATTGCTTATATAGAGGAACCTTGGAGAAGTTGTTTTTTCTAGCTTATTTGGAAGAGAGGGTTGTCGTATTAATACCCTAACTATGACGGGGATTTTGCAATTGGGCAAAATATCCACTCAACATAGTGTTGATGGAGGAATTGATAAATGAATAGTCTAAGGTTCGGGGGATAAAAAATTATTGAATACCCTTAGAATTTAGGAAGGAAAAATTACTTAGGAGTTTTGGGAGGAAAATTTTCCCAATTGCAAAATAACCATCACATTTAGGATTTTGATCACAAAACCCTCTCTTGCAAAGAAATATGAAATTTCTCCAAGGTTCCTTTTACTTAATGTGTGCTTGTAATCTTGTGAAGATATATCAAGTGAGTGCTAGGAATACCTTAGTGATTTGCAAGTAACTATTAACAAGGGGTCTGTGTTGGTGTTATTTTATTGTGCTATGCTATTAATTGTTCATGAAACTTAAAAGAAAATAAAATATGATTGGCCCTCATATGACCACGATGTAAGCCTTTGTTCATTTTATCTTGGAGGATTTTAGGTAGATTTTATCTTCTTTTGGTTAAGCAGATTTTAAATAAGTTTTACCTTCTTTAAACCTTGCTTTGAACAATGAAATAGAAGATTAAAATCTCTCTAAATATGAATGTGAAATGAATATTGGATTCATTTAATTATTGCTTGGTGAATGAAAAGAAAATAAATATGCAAAACTAATTATAAAATGTAGAAGCCTTTGAAAAGTCAAATAAATAACCCTCTTCTATGAAATTGATTTTCATAAAGATAAGTTGATTTATTGCTTTGAAAATAATGGCCTATTGAATGCCATATAAATTACCCCCTTTAATGAAATTGATTTTCATAAAGGGAAGTCAATTTATTGCTTGAAAAATGAAATATAAAGCTTGAAAAGTGAAATTATGTCAAATCTGAAATTATAAAATGCCTAAAAACAACAACTTTAAATAATTTTTATAAATTTGAATTGGCTTCAAAATGAAATCAAACTTGTTTTAAATGAAACATTGAAGCTCATTCTAGAGACCCATGCATTTATTTTTGAAGTTTTAATTTTTTTCGATTTTTATTTTAATTTTTGAAGTTAAAAAAAATTGCAAAAAAGAAGGGTTAGAAAAATAAAAAATAAAAATAAAAAATGAAATAACCGAAATGCTGCAACCTAGAAGTTCTCCATAGACCCTACAAGCATTAGTATTATGCACAAAAACCAACATTAGTGTGACCTGAATTCACGCAATCAAACATCTAATGCGGTGCAATCTTCTAAGGAAATGGTGCAATATACCAAAAATAACAAACAAGTTAACCATTAACATGCATTAAAACTTGAAGTATCTCCAATATATTACAATAAAAAGGTCTTCAACATCACACACAAGTGCAGAAAACCATGCCCTAAATTGGCATCATATGGTGAACTCGGTCCAGCGGTGCGGCTTTCCTCCCAAAAGATCTAACCCTTGTTCATGAGCTTCAATGGCTATTTAGAATTTCCAACATTTGGCTCTTCGTTTCTTTTTCCAACTCTTGGCTTTCCAATGCTTTCTTTTTCCAACTCTTGGCTTTCCAACATTTTCTTTTCTTCTTAAAATTTCCAACATTTGGCTATTTGTTTCTTTTTCCAACTTTTGACTTTCCAACATTTTCTTTTCCATTGGCATGATACGTGACATTTTCTCTTCTTGAGTGTTGCCATTTTTTTTTTTTTTCCTTTTTTTAATAGTAACCTACAATAAAGAAAAACACATGAATTAAACTTTCCAAAATAAAACTATTAATAAAATTTAATTAAAACAAAACTAAAGATAAAATTAAATTAAATTTTTCCCAAAACAAAACCATTAATGAAATTAAATTAACTTAAAAAAAAATATTGATGTCTTTATTTTGATTTATATATATATATATTTTATTTTATTTTTTCTTTTTTTTGTTTGTTTTATTTTTTATTATTTATTTATTTATTATCTTTTCTCTTTTTTTCATTTTACTTGTTTTCTTTTTTATTTTAAATTTGATTTAATTAATTTCAAATGTTTGAATTGGTTTAATTCAAAACATTAAAATTAACCAAAACAATAAAAAATGAGGAACCTAACCAACACACTAAACAACTTAAAAGAAACTAAAAGGAGACACTAATCCACACCCAAACCTTGGAACATATATTGCAACCTAAACCAAAATTTTCCAAAAACTGAAAAATAAAAAGGTGGGTCCCCAATTTTGGGGCTAGTTGTGCAATGGTCACAACAAATGGTGACTTTGCTGGGAAATGCTCTTGAGCATTTTAGATGAAGAACCCAATCTAAAATGAGAACACAAAATATTAGCAAAATAATAATTATTTAGCGATGTCCCGAGAAGGTGGGGGTAAACAACTTTGAATAAAAACAACTAATCCATCTACCTTTGCTTAGTGTGTGAAAAGTGATTCATTTTGCATTCTTGAAAACCTTTCGGATTCCATCATCTGGTTTGTATTTAGGCTATGAAGCATGACTCATAAAAAGAAAGCTTTTATAGACAGAGCCCTACTGCCAGTTAGGCATCTATAGCCCCGGTAGAGTTTATCTAACTCACCCTTGTGTTTACTTGATACTTTGCAAAGCCTTTCCTTATAAACAAGTTATGTCTAGACAGAGCCCTACTTCCAGTTAGGCATCTATAGCCCCGGTAGAGTTTATCTAAACTTGGTGACTGATTTTAGCATGTTTTCCTTTGCTTGTATTTTTTTTATAGCTTTGCAATAATTTATGTATCACGAGGGTTAGGAAGCATAGATATGGAGCGTGTTGAATTTTTTGCCTTAATTTGCAACCCAAAGTGACTTCATCTTTCAAGACTTCTAGAAATACCCTTTAATATGTGAGTTATATGTGGAGCTTTAGCGAAATGTTTCATTGTTCCATTCTCCACCATTTTAGTCCCAAAATCTGAGCATGATCACAAAATAACTCATCCCCATTTTCTCAGGTTCCCCTGCTTTCAGATTAGGTGTTCCAACCTACTTAACAAAGGAACAAAAAATGGTCAAGAGGCCATAAATTAGTGACCACGAAACATCACCTCAAATAGAGGGACCAACCCAAAACACAAAATTAAAAACACAAACCAAAACCTAACCTAATGCAAACTAACAAGAAAGAAAAACAAAATCAAAATTTAAGGACAAAGCACAAAACATCAAAGCTAAACAAAGCCATGAAAATGAAAAAACTATATACAATAATATACACTATGTACAATGTGATGCAAAAATTTGAGCCATCACTTCCCTGGATCCCAAACATGATTAGCACATTTCAAAAGACATATAACATGATACACACGCCAAGCTTTGTAGGAATCCAACGATAGTAAGATTAGGCCACACAATGCAACAATTTTCATCTTGCCTCTCTCACCCCACCAATTTAATTTAGTTCCATTAGTAATCCCATAGTGGAGTTTCAAATCATCAAATTGATTAGACAATAATTGATCTTCAATTCTTTCTTGTCTATTACTTAGAATGCAAATTTCACAATTTGATTCATGCTTTAGAATTAGGCTTTCCTTTTCAAATATGATATTTTGCAAGTAGGAGCCTATTTCTATAAATTTCAAAGCCAATTCATTTTCCACATCCTTAGACCAATCATGCTTATGTAATAATTTGCAAGCATCTAGGATATTTACTAAATGAGGATCATTATAAGCTTTTATCCTAGATTCGATTATTAATTGTTGATGAACTTGATTCAACAATTTAAGCACATCAACTTCTCTTTCATTCAACAAAGCAATATCATTAGTGGTGTGAGTAGAAATCAACTCTAGTTCTTCATTCACCTCCAATGGCATTTCATCATAAATAGCATTTGAATCCCATAGACAATTAGGTAAGCTTTCACCTAGAGTTCGCATGGTTGAACATAAAACGTGAGCTTCTACCTTTTGTGCACTTTCATTTACCAAGGCTTGGTGAGGATTTGCAATTCCCTTTTTTACCTCATGGTCTTGATCATCTTCATCATCTTGTAGTCCTTCATCTTCATTGATTACCTGTTCATCAAAAATACCAAAATTAGGAACCCAATTAAAAACATGCCCATCCTTTTCAAACCTTAAATTTTGTTGGTCAAGGTGTGTGTCAAATAACCCATTTCCATGATCAGCTACTTTAGTTGCTTTGAATAAAGCAACATTTTTATCATTTGGTTCCAATTCCTTGTTAACCATCCAAGGTATCTCTTCATTTGAATCTTCAAGACAATCATGCGAATTTGTATCCAAATTTTCAATAGTCAAGAATGAAATAGAAGATTTTACCTCTTCCTCATCTAAAATAGATGAATCATAAGAAACATTTATCATTTCTTCCCTTTCTATTTCAATAAGATCTTCAAAATATTCATATTCAATGTGATTGAATTTTGGAACCTTCTCTATTTTTGCAATAGGCATGTCATTCTTCCATTGTATAGGACTTGCAAGATTTTCATGTGAGATAGAGGTTTCATCAATAGGAGTATGAGACAACAATGATTCCCCATATCTTCCCCAACCATTATAAAAATCATCATCTAAATCCGTGTGGTGAAAGTCTATTGTATCTTGGGCATGATCTTCAGATTCATCTATCAATTCCTTTTCACCTTTATCCACGTTAATTTTAGAGAATTCATCCTCTTCAGATTGTTCAAGAATTGCAAGCTCTTCATGTGAGGTAGCAATTTCAGCATCCTGCATATCCAATGAAATAGAAATTTCATCATTAGGGGTAACCAATAATTCTACACATTTCTTCCAATAATTATCATCTAGACCCATGAGATGAAATTCTATTTCATCTTCCTCATAATCTTCAGATTCTTCAAGAAAATCCTCTTCGAATTCTCCTTCAATCATTTTTGGTGGTTCAAGGGTTTCTATGGTGGAATCCATACTTGCATTCATATTTGCATGATCACCATAATCCTCATTTGTAAACAATGACTCTAGATCATAGCTTGGCTCATGTTGACTTTCTTGATCATTGTAATGATTGTCTTCTAGAAACAAGTGGTGAAATTCTATCATGCTTTTTGTACCATCTTCAGATTCATCCATTGATTCCTTTTCAAATTCTCTTTCACTCTTTCTGAGATTATCCCAATCCTCTTGTGTAAATAATGACTCCAAGCCCTTTATTTCTAAAGGCTCATATGTTTTCAACATTGAGTCAACCTCTACATCTTGATGGGCTTGTTTACCACAATCCTCATTGGTGGATGTTGGTTTAGATACTTGCACCTCCTCTTGGATGATATCTAAGGTGGTTATGAAATTTGGACATTCAACTTCATCCCATTGATCATTCACCTCAGGCATTATTTGATTCAAGGGTGCTAGATTGGATGGTTGGTATTGGTTGGAATCCATACCTCCTAAAGAATAGTTCATCATGGGAGGAGGTTGTTCCTCATCCTGACTCATGGGTGGTGTCTGATTGTGAACCTTAGGGTTAAGCAATGATGATTGATCCACCTCACCCCTTTTTGAAATACACCATTGTTCTACTATTATTGTGGCCTCGTAGACTCTAGGCAAGGATGGATCTTCAAGATTTTCCCCTAGAAATGTAGCAAGTAAGGGGTCTATGGCTCCCATGTATATTTCAATGGCTTCTTATTCTGAAATGATGTAATGTGTATACATTTTTATATACAACCTATGGAACCTATCATTGAATTGGCTCATGGACTCATTAGGCTCCTTACAGATAGTGACAAACTGATTCTTTATCACAACTAGATCAACCAATTTTTCAAAATGGTTGATAAATATTGCTTCTAGTAGAGCCCAAGAAGTGATAGAACTTTGAGGTAAGTGGATGTACCAATCAAACGCAACCTCATCCAAAGTGTATGAAAAAAACCTACAAGGAAAATTTGCATGCATAATTCACAAATGAATTAACATGTCCTTGTATCTCTGAATATGTTCCTTGGCTTGATCCACATCATGCCTAAATTGAGGTAAATAATCTTCTACACCTTCAAGTATTTGATGGGTAGGCCTATTTAAATGGCTATAATAATCCCCTATCCAAGATGCAATTTTTGCCCTGGTTGGAGTAAACAATGCCATTAGTGAACCTTAAAGAATACAACCTTAGTATCAAATCTTGTTAGTCAAATAAATATATCTTGCAAAGAAGCATGAAATGACTAACAAATTTCAAATTTTTAACATATAGATCATCATGTTAGCATCAACCAAAATATATGCATCAATTAAACCATGACATTAAAGAACATTCTCAAATTTGCAAAAAGGTTAGCATCAATGCATCATCAATTAGAGAATGTTTGAATCAATGAAAGTGATCACACGTCAACAAAACCTCGTTAGTCAAGACCAATGCCTTCAAATAAATATAAATAGTAATAAAGTAAACAATTTAGTCAAAATAAGGATGAAAATAATAGCAAAAGAAATGAAACCTAATTCCAAGCTCATGCCCTCCTTCTAGCGCCAAAATGTTGAGTGGAAATTTTACCCAATTGCAAAATAACCATCACACTTAGGATTTTGATCACAAAACCCTCTCTTGCAAAGAAATATGAAATTTCTCCAAGGTTCCTTTTACTTATGTGTGCTTGTAATCTTGTGAAGATATATCAAGTGAGTGCTAGGAATACCTTAGTGATTTGCAAGTAATTGTTTTTTTTTAGTAGATAAGATACTATAGCATTAATACCGGGTTTTACAAGTTGATCCAAAACCTTTTACAAAAATCAGCCCAGGGTTGTTGATGAACATGTCCTTACTAAGGATCCTATATATGTAAAATCTACATGCCGCCAAAGCCATTACATCTGGTAAGGCAGATAGCCTGTAATCAAAAAGAAACTTCCCATACAAAATTTTGGGTATACCCCAAGAAAAAACACCTGCATCATAATTACAAAAAAATAAATAGACACAGATCCCTTCCTTGAAACAGTGGAGAAAAAAAAGCTACAGACAAACATAGCTGAGTACTGAAAAAGACTCCCACAAGCTTTGTATTGATAGTCACTCTTAATAATTATTTGGTAATTACTTTCTTTCATATATGACATGCTTTGGGACCACATCCCATCTTGGCCAATCATACTTGGAGAAGTGAACCTTCTGGCTATATTTATGGCGGTGGCTATCTGGTGGTCCACGTGGCTCTGGTTCGAAGTCTTATATTACCATTTATTTTTTGCCCTATGATTATCAACCAACCTCAAATTACTAAGATGACTAGGAGCCATGTTATCTAACATGTGACTATCCCCATTAGTCTTTGTGGTATTTCCAAGCAGCATCCACCAAGACTGACAGCTCGAATAATTTTTATTGTGAGTCCATTTCAAAAAAGAGACGAGAATACTCATAGCCTTCAAACTTACAGTGCCTTCCTTGTTGGTAAATTTGACTATCATTGTTGGCATTCTTGTTGAATAAGATCCTCTACTTCACTTGAGACATCGTGTTCCCATTTAAAAAGTCCATCACCATCGACACCCAAATTGGATAGTTTATCAACAACTTTATTGGCTTCCCAAAAGACATGTTGGGATTTTTTGTCCTATCTTCCCTAGAAAAGGATCCTAGCATCCTCAAAAATTGTTTTAATCCTCCAAGGAGGTGTTTTCTAATTATTGAGGATATTTATAACATGCATAGAGTCTCCTTATACGATAAAATTTGCTTTTAAGTCTTGAGTCATTTGAAGGCCTCTCCACATAGCTCTAGCTTCAGCTTCGTTGTTTGTCCTTGTTCACAAATATTCAAAAAATGCAAGCATCATATTTCCATTATGATCTCACAAAATGCCACCAATGCCTGCTCTACTAGGATTTTCCTTAGCCACTCCATCAAAATTAAGCTTAAAACAACCCGTAGGAGGTGGGTACCACTTAACATTGGCTCTGGGGTTGACTACCCTAGGCACAGACTCATCTAATAAGGTTAAGCTTAAATATTGAGCAATCATGATCTCCTACAGATGAGGTTTATGACTATCGAAAGGGATAAGGTTCACATTATCGTTGGCAAAGGATAGGATCCTAGCAATGATAGTTTGATGATCATGGATAGACTCATTAAAGACTCTATGGTTCCTTTCTAACCACACCTGCCAAAGATAGTGATTAAGACAAATTTTCCACATGTATCTAAGTCTTTGGCTTGAAAAGGGGTAAGGCCATTAGACAAAAAAATCAAGTACGATGGCTAGTTTAACCCAAGAAATATTGAAGGCCTAAAAAACCCCACTTAGGACAGTCAAGGAAAAAGGGCACTCAAGGAAAATGTGATAAATGGTCTCCCAATTAGCCCTGCACAGATAACAGTGATTAGTGATACAAATACATTTACGCATCATATTATCAATGGTTAGAATTCTTCCTTGGATAACCAGCCATGAAAATACTACAATTTTTAGAATTAAATTTTTTATCCAAACTAAGTCCTTTTGGAGGACAAAATCCTCGTCATCAAGTAGAAGCTTGTAATCTTATTTAACAGTGAACTGGCCATTTTCCATAAGAGCCCAGGTCACTTTATCTTCCTTGGGTCTCATGGGGATAAACTATTGCTCGAGAATGTTACAAAGATAATTTTATTTCACTTGACATACCTAAATCCTTATTTGTTTCCACTTCATTCTGCCTCTGTCCTCAACCATATAATCAGAGACTTTTCTACCAATGAGTTCTTCCATGATATCTTTGATTCAAGCTAAGTTAGGATATTGCATCAGTGGTTCATTCTTAGCCCACCTATCATTCCAATAATTTATCCTCTCACCATTGCCTAAAACCCATCTTAAACCTTTTTTTATGATTTCCTTATAATTGAGAATTGCTTTCCAAAAAGCAGAACCTCTGATTGGAACTGAGTCACTAAGAAATTCCATATTTTGAAGATACTTTCATTTGATGATAGTTTTCCATTCATTTTCTTCACCAAAAATGAGGTACCATGCCTGCTTAGCTAGTAAAGCTAAATTTATATGATCAATTCTCCTCAGACCTAAGCCCCCATTTTCCCTGGGTCTGAACACTTTGGTCCATCCTACAAGGTGTATCCTTTTTTTCTCCTCTGATCCAATCCATAAAAGTTCTTTTTGGAGTTTCTCAAATTTCTGGAAAACCTTCATAAGGGCTTTGAAAATGGAGAGGAAATATACTGAAATGCTCTGAAGAGAGGCCTTAGTGAGGATTAGCTTTCCTACTTGAGATAGAAGATGACCTTTCCATCCAAAAAGTTTTTTTTGAATTCTTTCAATAACCCTATCCCACATTGACTCTCTCGGAGAACCAATGAAAAGAGGGAGACCAAGATACGAAGTGGGGAGGTTTGATATATCACACCCTAAAATTTTTGCAATCCTTCCTTGCATCTGAATGGGGGTTTTCAATAAATATAACTTGTTTATATTGAAATTAACTTTCTGACCAGCAACATCCTCATAGAGTTGCAGGATGTATTTAATTATTTTGACCTCAACCATCGATGCCTTAGTCAATGTAAGGGTATCATCGATGAATTATTGGTGAGAAATAGCCCTAGTGAGATATGTTGCCTTGATTCCTGATATTATCCTTGAACTACAAGCATTTTTTATGGTTCTTCCTAAATCTTTTGCCATAATGATGAATAAAATGGGGTTGATAGGGTCCCCCCACCGAATTCCTATATGACTTTGAAAGTAACCAGCAATTGTTCCATCAACCAAAATCGAGAACCATGTTTTAGAAATGCATTATTTGATAAAATTAACCCATTGGTGGTGAAAACCAAACTTAAGGAGGACAAAAATTAGAAAGTCTCAATTTAGCCTGTCAAATGCTTTGTTCATATCAAGATTGAGGGCAAAAATAGACCTATTAGTCTTATGAGAAGAGTACAGAGCTTCATGAACTATGATAAATCCATCCAATATTGACCTACCCTAGATAGAGCTTTCCTGGAATGGATCTATGATGCGGGGTAGAACATCTCTCATTCTATTTGCGATGGCTTTAGTTAGGATCTTGTAAGAAACATTGCACAGACTGATTGGCCTGAAGTCAGCCATAGATTCAGGGGTTTGCTTCTTAGGAATTAGAGAAATAAAAGTAGAGTTGAGACATTTTGGGATATGATTGCTTGCTTGGAATTCTCTAACAACAAAAATTACATCCTCACTTATGATTTCCCAAAAATCTTGATAGAAACGAAAGGGAAAGCCATCGGGTCTTGGGGCTTTGTTTGGCTCCATTCTAAACAAGGCTTCCTTAATTTCCTCATCAAAAAAGGGAGGTAGAAGCTTAAGGTTTATATCCTCATTTATTATGCTATGAATGGATTGCAAGAGAATATCTTTGACCTCCTCATTGCAATATGATTCCTGACCAAGGATAGAATTGAAATAAGTTGCTGCCTCCTTTCTAATTTCTATTAAGTCCTACGTAATAGAACCATCTACTTTTTAAAAAAAAATTATCTTGTTATTGCTTTTGTTTCTAAGCATGGTGACATGAAAAAAATTGAAATTTGAATCTCCATATTTCAACCAAAGAGCCCTTGATTTTTACCTCCAATAGATTTCCTCATAGGCCAAAATGTTATGAAACTATGCTAGCTGTATCCGTTCCTCCTGCCTAGTAGTGTCATTAGCATCACCATGTTTAATCCTTTGATAAATTATCTTCAAAATTTCAACAACCTATTTTTTATTTTCAAAGAGGTTCCTAAAGACCTCTTTGTTCCAAGTTCAAATATTTTCCTTAACAAAATTTAATTTGCTAGTAAGTTTAAAAGTTGCACTACCCCTGACAGGCTGCTACCACCACTGAATTAAGTTATCTCTAAAACTAGAATGTTTGATCCACATAGATTGAAATCTGAAAGGTTTCTTGAAGGACAAAGAGTTAGGGATCTCCAACAAAATGGGATTATTATAAGAGGTAATTTTAGGAAGGGCTTGCAGGGTAGAATCACCGAACAGAGTTGTAGCCTCCTTTGATAGAAAAAACTTGTCAAGCCTTTATTGAATGAGATGACACCCTATCCGTTGATTGCTCCAGGTATAATTCACTCCTCTAAGTTTTACATCCATAAACATGTTGGAGTTCACAAAGTCATTGAACTCATCCATGCTCCTGATATGTGGTCCATTTCCACCCATTTTGTCTGAAGGGTAAAGAGGAGTGTTAAAATACCCAACCAAAATCTAGGGGACATTATGGAAGATTTCACTCAGATTGCCTAAGTACTCCCATAATAGAGCTCTCCATTGAATTGAAGGCGGGGTATAAATATTTGAAAGGATCCATGACTTGTTGCTATTTATTTCCTTAAATAAAACACTAAGAACCCTATCATATTTTTGAATAATGGTGCCTTCTACTATCTGGGGATCCCACACAGTCATAAGGCCTCCAGATGCTCCTCTAGCTGATTTACAAACCATCTCCCCTTGATTCCAGATTATTTTTGCTACTTTCTTGGACTGAATCTCATCTTTTTTTGTTTCTTGCAACATGATAATAGTTTGATTCACTTGATTTATTATTGCACTAACTTCCCTGTGTTTGGGAAGGCCATTGATGCCTCTCACATTCCATGAGAGGAACTTCATTTATATTGTTTGGTATTTCTTCCTCTCCCCCTCCCTTGAGGGGATTTTCCCAATTTGTTGTCTTCAGAACCTGGAATAACCTGTTGAAAAAAGGTTCTCTATTTTCTATTGGAAATGTCATTATCAGTTTTAATTTTTTTATGCTCAGCATTTGATATTCTCCCTCTTATTTTTATACTACCAAAATCTATAGGAGACTTCACAGTGCTCCTGTTTTGTTTAGGACTAAACTTGGGGAAGGCAATTTGTTACAGAACCAGACTGCCATATTCCTTAGTCTGAAGAGTTTCACATATCTCCACCCTACATCCAAATATTCTCCTTTTTTCCTATATTCCTTTGGTTTGTGGGACGGCCCCTCACTAGGATTCACCTATCTCCTAGTGATGATGTTAGGCAGATGATATTTTTTATTTTCCAATACCTCAACTTTCTTCCTAAATTCTTCAAAATTAGGTTTTAGCTTTGGGATGCCCTCTAGGCTTAAATTATTTTCATTATTGGGGTTTAAGGATCCTGACTTGGATGGGTATTCTAGATATCAGGCATTAGGGTTTGGCTTTGTGATGCCCATGAGGCTTACAGTAATTTTAGCATTAGGGTTTGAGGATCCTGACTTGGATGGGGATTCTAGAGAGTCAGAAAGGTTAGCCTGAAGGTTCTGGGCTTTCATGTCTTTCGATAATCCTCCTACTCCTATATTGGATAGAATTGAAAATTTATTTAAAACTAGAGGATTGGAACTTACCTGAGTATTTTGGTTGCCAAAAACCTATTATTTTCCTTTGTCTTGTTGGGGCCCTTCACCCTCTCTTTTCTATTTTTTGTAGACATAGTTTGCCTAATTGAAATCACCTTTGCCAGGGAAACCCCTCAAATTTCCTCTGTCTAGCATTCCCTACTTCTACTTTTCTCTAGTCATTGCCAAGTTAGAGCACTGATTGCATAGATGTCCTTAATTTTTGCATTTTGCATAGAATTTCAGTCTGTTCTATAGATTTTAGAGTATGCAAAGTATATGAAATTCCTAGCAATTATATTGATAATATGTGATGAATAAACACAAATGAGAAGTGGTTCGAATTCAGTTGAACCACCCGAATTCATTGGCTAACTACCCAAAAATTGGAGAGCACATTGGAGGCGCTAATTTTAATTAAACTAATAATGAAATATGCTAACATCCCCCCTTATTACTTTATTGGAAAATCCCAAGGATATAGCGAAACAATTCAAATTTGATGCGTCCAAGTGCTTTGGTGAAGATATTTGCAACTTGAGCATCAGTGGGAATAGATTGGAGATGTATTTTGTGCTTTGGAACTTCATCACGAATAAAATGACACCGAGTGTCGATGTGTTTGGTGCGATCATGATAAATTGGATTCTTGAAAAGATTCAAAACACCTTGATTATCGCAAAACTTATGTAGTGGAAGATTCACTGGAAGACCCATGTTTGTAAGAATGCGACGTAATCATATTATCTCGTAGATTGCTCCACTAGCTACTCGATATTCTACCTCTGTAGATGAGATAGCAACCACCTGCTGCTTCTTGCTATGCCACGAGACAGGACCAGACCCAAGATGCAATATGTATCCAGAAGTTTATTTTTGATCATCAATGGATCCAACATAGTCAGAGTCCATGTATCCTTGTAGATAGAATTTGTTATTATTTTTGTATTCCAAGCTAAAATCTATTGTACCACAGACATAATGTATAAATTTTTTTGTTGCTTTCCAATGACTTACTTTAGGTTCCTACATGAACCGTGAAAGATAACCTACAACAAAAATGAGATCGGTCCTAGTATTGGTTAGATATAGGAGACTCCAAATCAGTTTTTTATTGAGAGTACCATCTACCTAAGATGATTTATCATATCATGATAACTTAATTCATTGTTCCATTGGAGTTGTTTTAGACTTACAGTTAGTCATTCGATATTTTTCAACTAATGTCTTGGAATACTTATTTTTTTAAACTCTTATATGGTGTTCTTTCTTATTTACTTCCAAACCAAGACAATAGTGAAGAAGTCCTCGATCTGTCATTTCAAAGGATTGTTTCAAATCATATTTTACTACATCAATCATATTCTCTGAACTTCCCGTTATGATCAGATCATCTACATATAACACCAAAATCACTATATCAGAACCATTGTTCTTGATATAAATATTTGCATCTGAAGGACTTCTTTTGAATCCATTCTACAATAGGTGACTATCTATCTTGATGTACAAAGCTTGAGGAGCTTGTTTTAACCCATACAAGGATTTGGTTAATTTGCAAACTTTATGTTCTTGCCCTTCAACTACAAATCCTTCTGGTTGAGTCATGTATACTTCTTGTAAGTCACCATTTAGGAAGGCACTTTTCACATCCATCTGATGTAGCTTCCACCCAAACTGAGCTGCCATGGCACAAAGTACTCTAATGGTAGTCATCTTTGTAGTAGGGGCAAAATTCTATTCATAATATATACCTTCTTTCTAAGCATAGCCCTTTGCAACAAGATGGGCCTTATTCTTATCAATAGTACCATTTGCTTTATACTTTATTTTGAACACACATTTACAGCCAATGGGTTTCTTTCCTGTAGTAAGATTGACTAGCTTCCAGGTATTATTTTTCATGAGAGATTTATATTCTGCTTCCATAGCAACCTTCCATTGAGGCTCACTAAGTGCATCTTGAACTATTACATGATCATTTTCATCCAATGCTATCATATATATTTGTTCATTATCTATATATGTATCTTTGTCTTCCTTTGCATATACAAATAGATCATCAAACTATTGGCAGAGCTCATCAACCTCTAAATATGATGCCTCTTCTCTTCTCTGTTGTGTCATACTCTGAGTGCATGGATGATCTTGAGTTAGATCTGGAAGTGTATTTAGTTTAGAATCTCTCAATGTAATAGTATACCACTTTGGAACCTTCTTCTTTGGAGATGAGCTTTCTTTCTTATGTTCTTCTTCTTCTTCAAGGTATACATTTTTAGATGTGATATCTGATGTGGAATCTTCATCAAATACTACATATCTACTTATATGTGTTTTCTTGGTTATAGGATCTATCAAGTGATATCCCTTTGAAAACTCATCATAACCAAGAAAAATACATCACAGTGTCTTCTCATCTAACTTCTTTATTTTTTTTTTTGGAATGTGCATGAATGCTTTACATCCAAAAACCCTTAGATGAGAAATGGAGGGTTTCTTACCACTCCAAGATTCTTGTGGTGTTTTTCCTTGTAGAGCTCTGGTGGGTGCTCTATTTAGAAGGTATGACACTATGTTTACCACTTCTTCCCAATACTGATCCTCAAGATGTGCTCCTTTTAGCATACATCGAACCATTTCCATAATGGAATGATTTCTTCTCTCTGCAACTCCATTCTGCTGAGGTGTATAGGTTGTAGTCAGTTGTCTCTTAATACCATGTTCTTTCAAAAATGATGAAAATTCTTCAGATGTGTATTCCCCCCTCGATCTGAGTGGAGGATTTTGATGAACATCCCGAATCCTTCTCAACAAGTTTCTTAAATTTTTGAAAGTGTATAAAAGCCTCTGATTTCAATGGAAGGAAGAAAACCCACATCTTTCATGAGTAATCATCAATAAACAATTGAAAATACTTCTTTCCACCATAGTTGGTTGGCATAGGACCACACAGATCGGTGTGTACCAACTCTAGAGGTTTTGTAGCTTTGGAGGAGCTAGCTTTAAAATGTACTCGGTGTTGCTTCCATGCTAAGCAATCTGAGCAAAATGGTAATATATAGGAGAGGTGAGGAAGTCCTTTCACCATCCCATATTTGCACAATTCAAGCAAATATCCTGAGCTTAGATGTCCATAACATCTATGCCAGAGATAAGTGGCTTCCTTTGTAGTTTTTTCCATAGAAACATGTGGCATTGAAAGGGCATCTAGTATGAACAAGCCATGCTTGTAGGATCTAGTTGCGATATGTTTACATTTGTGAGTTATAAAATATATCTTCTTAGCTTTCACAACTCGGAACACAACCTCCATATTTCTATCCAACTTTTATGGAATAGATAATAAATTATTGGCTAATCCAGGAACATAGAGGACCTTTTCTATATAACATTTACCATCTGAAAGAGAAAAAAACATACCCTTCACCCTTCACTTGGTAGACTTGATTGTCAACAATAGTGACTGGTTTACCTTCTTTCTCCTCAAAGGTGTAAAACCATGATTTATCCCTAGTCATGTGCTTACTAGCTCTTGAGTCAATGTACCATACAACATCTATCTGGGAAGATGAAGTATGGGTCATGAGCACCTTGTGTGCTCTTTCAGAGTCGAAATATGAATTGGACCTAGGAGAATCTGAGTCTAAGTTGGAGTCAGCATAAGCAACATGGCCCTTAGGTTGCTTATGTTTATTTTTGTATTTTTGTTTCTCTTTGCCTTTCTTATTAGGTGGCTGGTCATTTTGTTGCTTGTTTTTGAACCAAAACCTATTGGTTTCATGGTTATTCATATCACAATATTGCAATATTTTTTATCTTTTTGCTTATTTTGCTTCCCTTTTCCTTTGGAATAAGAGCCCCCTTTTTGAAACTAACCTTGTTTCTTACCATTTTGTTGGGTTGAGAGGGCATTATATGGCACCTCATCTTTCTGAACCTGATTTGCCTCCTCAGTCTAAATTAAATTTACCAACTCCACAAATGTTACTTGTCTACCAAAAATGTTGAGAGAAGTGACCAATAATTTGTAGGAATCTGGCAGTGCTCTCAATATGACTAAATTCAAGATATCATCATCTACTGGCTTTCCCATGGCATTCAATTTGGCTTTCAAATATGCCACTCTACAAAGGAATAGATCAACTATCTCCCCAGAATTCATACTAACAGTATGTAGTAGAGTTTGAAGATGAAGAATAGTGGACTGATTTTTTCCTTCATACATAGTGATCAAAGTATCCCAAGCTTCCGTACTAGTTTTTGCATCACAAATATGAGGTTGCACCTCATATGTAGTAGCAAGCAAGATAAACACAAGACCTCTTTTTTCCTTCTTATCCCAAGCATCTTGATCTTTTCTTGCTTTATGAGGGTATTTTGTAGTGCCAGTCACTATATCCCATAAATCTTCCATCTGAAGAATGGCTCTCATATTTGTTTTCCATGGAAAAAATTTTGGACCTTTCAACAACTATGAATCTGAGAGATACTTGTGAACAATGGCCATTATGAAGGTTCCTTATATCATCAATTGGTATCCCTTTATTTATACCTACCAAATCTATATATCGTAACCACTCAATATATACCTACCCTTACGTGAGGGATACTGTAGGTATATATGAATAGTATACCACTCAATATGTACCCGCCCTTACGTGAGGGAGACTATAAGTACATATGAGAAGCACAACATATTAAATTTTGGTAATACTGAAAGGGCATCGTGTTGTTTGTGATACCTACCATAGAAAGTTTATTTTGCATGTGTGGGGCGTAACTTCCCCTAAAAATTTGAAAAAACCTTCGTCAGGATTTACGCCTAACAAAAATCACGATGTGGGTATGAAATGAAGTGAACAATAGAACTAGTTTGCCTTATTTCTCCTCGATTATTGATAAATAACAAGCTTAGACGTCATTGTTGCAGCTATATTAGGCGGTGAATACAGTAGTCCAAAGCACGACAACATTACCTGTAAGTGTGGACCAGAGGTATCACAGATACCGAACGCTACTGTGCAATAAATTGCACAAATAGGTGTATAAATTTGGGGTCTTTTGCCTTATTTTTTATATGTGATAATTATTTGCAAGAAATCAACAAAGTTAAGTGCAAAATAAAATCACAAATGCCCACAAATTTTTGAACATATATGAGGTATCGGTTTCCACTGAAAATGCATCTATTTACAATACCAGTTTTTTTATTGTTTTAGAATTTTATTCCCCCCTTTGTCTTAGAGTTTTTCAAAAGGAAATTGTTGTAATTCCCCCCTCATTGTTGCAAAAAAAATGATTAGGAAAAAAATGGAAATAATGCCAATTCTTTAGAAAACACAACTTATCACTCCAAAAAATGAGGGAGAAAATCGAAGCATTTGGAAAAATACCTCAAAATATAGCCTCTTCTTATGGCGTGGTGGAAAAAAATTGGTCAAAAATACCCCTCCTGAAGCAATGTGAACACTTGGAGCAAATTTTAGAGCAAAAAACAAAAATAGCAAAAAAAAACTTAGCAATTTAGAAAGTTTTAGCAAAAAAAAATCAATTTTTGCTTTCAAAAAATATATTGTGGGTAGCGTGGGAAACCATGGTAGAGCACGGGTAGAATGAACAGTTCAAAAAAAAATTAAATATCCACGGTGGGATTCGACCTGTGGACCTTGTCCATGCAAGGCAAGCCCAACACCAACTGTGCTAGAGGGCACGTTGGGCAAAGAAAGCACGACTTGTGCTTTGAAAGGCAACGGGCATGGAGAGTAGGGAAAAAATCCTAACTTTTATCCCACATGCACTATGAAATGCATGTGTGGGTCTTCAAAAACCCAACCGTGCACGTAATTAGTCAACTGATTTTGGGTGATCACTATTCGTCTTTTTTTCACCTCAAACTCTGCCCAGTTGTCTGCCCTCTGTCAATCTAGTTGTTCACCCTCTGTCTGCCATGTTGTCAGTCCTTTATCAGTCACATTGTTAGTCCTTTGTCTGCCATGTCATATCTATCTACCAGGTCAATAGTCCTTTGTCTACTACATCATCAGTCCTCTGTCTACCACGTCAATCCTTTATCTGCCATGTCAACAACCCTCTATCTACCACGTCAAAATTCCAATCAAAATCTTCTTGGGTAGCATGTAGCTTTAGCATTCTATGCATATTCTATCACCTTAGGTCTCATGCTCAGGCTGCATATGGCTTCAATAATCTTTACATCCTTTGTCACCTCGGGCCTCATGCTCGAGCCTCGTGTGGCTCACCCCTTCTGTCCGCCTAGTCCAATTCGTGGCTTTGGTACCATATAGAGTTTAAAATATGCAAAGCATATGAAATTATTAGAAATTTTATTGATACTATGTGATGAATAAATAAAAATGATAAGTGGTTCGAATTTAGTTGAACCACCCGAATTCATTTTCTAACTACCCAAAACTTGGAGAGCACATTGGAGGTGCTAATTTTAATTAACCTAATAATGAAATATGCTAACATGTTCCCATATTCTATCAACTATTTTCAATAGTATTCTCCATACTCTAGCTCCACAAAATTTGGCAATTCATTATCCAAATTAGCATTTACACAGATTCATGCATGAGTCATCTGTGTCTTGGCTAAGGTCACATGGTCAATGGAGATTAGATCTCCTATATTTCTGGCTATGCCTTGTAGCCAATATTCATTGAATAACTGGGTATGTAGACTCAGGAGATGAACCCAAATAGGGGCAATGTTAATATTTCGCTTTTCAGGGTCAAAATCTTCACCCCATCATTTGAGAAAAATGATCCTTTTTCCCAAAAACCAAGGACCTCTTGTTAAAATAAGGTTAGCATCCTCCATATTGTTAAAATGAGTAATGAAGAACCCTTGAGTTAGAGCTACCAACTCCAAGCTTCCTACCTGTCACCATTTACCCATTGCCCAAGCCCTGATAGTCTCCATGTCCGGCCTACCTCCCAAAAACATGCCTACCAGGGAGAATTCTTCCATTGAAAGAAAAGGGCTCATGGAAATTGTCGGGGTCAAAATTTTACTATTTACTAGAACTAGGGGCGGAAGAGAGAGAACCTCTTTTCTTTTTCCTCTAAGAGTCTCAGCAAAAGACAACCACTTCTTGGGCCCCGCATTGTTAACAAGGGGTCTGTTTTATTGTTATTTTATTGTGTTGTGCTATTAATTGTTAATGAAACTTAAAAGAAATATAAAATGTGATTGGCTCTCATATGACCATGATGTAAGCCTTAGTTCATTTTATCTTAGAGGATTTTAGGTAGATTTTATCTTCTTTTGGTTAAGAAGATTTTAAATAAGTTTTACCTTCTTTAAACCTTGCTTTGAACAATGAAATAGAGGATTAAAATCTCTCTAAACATGAATGTGAAATGAAGAATGGATTCATTTAATTATTGCTTGGTGAATGAAAAGAAAATAAATATGCAAAACTAATTATAAAATGTAGAAGCCTTTGAAAAGTAAAATAAATAACCCTCTTCTATGAAATTGATTTTCATAAAGATAAGTTGATTTATTTCTTTGAAAGTAATGGCCTATTGAATGCCATATAAATTATCCCCTTTAATGAAATTGATTTTCATAAAAGGAATTCAATTTATTACTTGAAAAAATAAATATAAAGCGTGAAATGTGAAATTATGTCAAATCTAAAATTATAAAATATCTGAAAAACAACTTTGAATAATTTTTATAAATTTGAATTGGCTTCAGAATAAAATCAAACTTGTTTTAAATGAAACATTGAATCTCATTCTAGAGACCCGTGTATTTATTTTTGAATTTTGAATTTTTTTAGTTTTTATTTTAATTACCGAATTTAAAAAAACAATT
The DNA here is from genome assembly GCA_028583015.1 of Wollemia nobilis. NCBI lineage: Eukaryota > Viridiplantae > Streptophyta > Pinopsida > Araucariales > Araucariaceae > Wollemia > Wollemia nobilis. The sequence continues at coordinate 2,299,527 of JAQPPZ010005211.1, forward strand.
GCAAAAAATAAGGGTTAGAAAAAAATTAAAAAAAATAAAATACAAAAATAAAATAATCAAAATACTTCAAGCCATAATTTCTACACAGACCTTGCAAGCATTAGTATCCTACATAAAAACCAGCATTAGTGTGACCCAAATTCATGCAATCAAACATCTAATGTGGTGCAATATTTTAAGGAAATGGTGCAATATACCAAAAATAACAAATAAGTTAACCATTAAGATGCATTAAAACTTGAAGTATCTCCAATATATTGCAACAAAAAGGTCTTCAACATCACACACACAAGTGCAAAAAACCATGCCCTAAATTGGCATCATATGGTGAACTCAGTCCAGTGGTGTGACTTTCCTCCCAAAAGATCAAGCCCTTGTTCATGAGTTTCAATGGCTATTTAGAATTTCCAACATTTAGCTCTTCATTTTTTTTCCCAAAACTTGGTTTTCTAGTGCTTTCTTTTTCCAACTCTTGGCTTTCCAACACTTTCTTTTTTCCAACTCTTGGCTTTCCAACGTTTTCTTTTCTTCTTAAAATTTCCAACATTTGGCTATTTGTTTCTTTTTCCAACTTTTGACTTTCCAACATTTTCTTTTCCATTGGCATGATACGTGACATTTTCTCTTCTTGAGTGTTGCCACTTTTTTTCTTTTCTTTTTTTTTTTTTAATAGTAACCTGCAATAAAGAAAAACACATGAATTAAACTTTCCAAAATAAAACTATTAATAAAATTTAATTAAAACAAAACTAAAGATAAAATTAAATTAAAATTTTCCCAAAACAAAACCATTAATGAAATTAAATTAACTTAAAAAAAAACATTGATGGCTTTATTTTGAATATATATATATATATATATATATATATATATATATATATATATATATATATATATATATATATATATATAATTTATTTTTCTTTTTTTGTTTGTTTTATTTTTTATTATTTATTTATTTTTTATCTTTTTTCTTTCTTTTTTTCTTTTCTTGATTTTATTTGTTTTCTTTTTATTGTAAATTTGATTTAATTAATTTTAAATGTTTGAATTGATTTAATTCAAAACATTAAAATTAACCAAAAAAATTAAAAAAACAAGGAACCTAACCAACACACTAAACAACTTAAAAGAAACTAAAAGAAGACAATAATCCACACCCAAACCTTGGAACATATATTGCAACCTAAATCAAAATTTTCCAAAAATAGAAAAATAAAAAGGTGGATCCCCAATTTTGGGGCTAGTTGTGCAATAGTCACAACAAGGAGGTTATGGAGGAAATGTAAGGGAAATGGATCATGAAGTGGATTAAGGTTTTATAAAATTTTCAAGGTTGTGTGAACCTTAATGAAACTTGAGAACAAACATGACTACGACCAAGGAGTATTCTAAGGACTTTTTAACTAATTATTTGCAATAAAACTTGAGACCACTTTGACCTTGATTTATCAAGCTAGACCTAGGACTCCATATGACCTTTCAAATTTTGAAATTAGGGGTATTTTTTTTAAGTTGGATTTTAAGGATCATGAAAATATCTCTAAAATCTTGTCTAATTTTGAAAATATGTCTCTAATGGCTCCAATCCACATGATGGGTTGTATTAACATGAGACTCAAGATAAAGTTATGAGTCACCATCAATAAAATATACCAAATAATAATGGCTTCAAGTTACCCAAATTAAACTTCCTAAAATTTTATAGAAAAGATCCAAAGGGGTGGATTTTTATGACAAAATAATATTTTAGTATTTATAATGTCCCACACTATATGCTTTTGATAATTACATCTTTCAATTTTGAATTAGATGCACTACATTGGTTTTAGTGGCTTAGGAAGGCCAAACCTAACCTTTATTTGCAAGAATTTGAACATCTACTCACTCACTTTGGTCCTAGTGAATTTGAATATTTTATAGGATATATTTTTAGACTTAAATAAACCTTGACTATTCGAGAGTATCAAACTCGATTTGAAAAATTTTCCAATCATACCATTGGTCTAAATACCAACTCCTTCCATAAAAATTGTATGAGTGGTTTGAAGGATGACATTAGGGCTAAGGGTAAACTATTGAGACTCCACACATTACAATTTACAATAGAATTGGCTAAATTGACAAAAAATAATTCAAGGCTCTAGAATGCACCTCTAAATTTTCTCAATCTTTGTCATCTTTTCTTTCCAAGCCTATGACAAGTCCTACCACTAAATCTCCAACTATAAAATAATTTACTCATAAAGATATGGAGAATAGAAGGGCACAAGGGTTATGTTATAATTGTGATAAAAATTATTCCCAAGGGCACTGTTATGAACCTGCAACTTGAAATCTGAATTGAATGTAGAAAAGAATCGTTGTTTGAATAGAATCGCAGTTTGTATTGAAATGCAGAAACCCACAATATAATAAATTAATGTTCTTGGATGATATTTGGAGCATCCTCCTTGTCCTATTTACATCTTATCTAAAAGGTGTGAATGGTGAAGGGATGTGTCCCTTTATAATACAATATAATATATAATATGATTAAGAGTTACGTTAGGAGGGTCCTAACATGCCACCCTCCTTTGAAAAAGCTTTTTCCTCAAAGTTGGAATTGCAAAAATTGTTGTTGAATCTAGTGGAGCATCTCCCATATAGCATCCTCTAGAGGTAGACCTTTCCATTGAATCAATACCTCGGTGATGGTGCAGTTACGAAGGCGGAACATACGTCAGTCTAGGATAGCTTCTGGTTCAACCACAAGAGCTCCATTATCTAAAAATTTTGGAAGTTGAGTTTGCGTAACGATGTTAGTGCCTATTACATCTTTAAGACAAGAAACATGAAATACCGGATGGATTTTGAAAGATTCTGGTAATTCAAGTTTATATGCAATAGGTCCAATATGCTGTAGAATTTTATAAGGGCCATAAAATTTTGGTGCTAATTTTTACGACCCTTTTATTTTCAATGAAGTTTGATGATATGGTTGGAGGCAAAGAAATACCATATCCCCTTATTGAAAAACCCTTTCAGTATGGTGTTGGTCTGCTTGTTGCTTCATGCGGTGTTGAGTGATATGTAGATTGTCCTTCAGAGTGTGAATGATATTATCTCGAGTGACCAGCTCCATCTCTACAGTTGGTACTTTTGTACTTCCTGGAAGATAAGAGGTTAGAGATAGGGGTGATTGGCCATATAATGCTTCGAAAGGGGTCATTTTTATGGTTGTGTGATATGTGGTATTATACCACCATTCAGCCAGTGGAAGCCATTTAACCCAGAAAAGGGTTTTGGTGGAAATAAAGCATCGAAGATAGGTTTCTAAGCACTTATTGACAATTTCAGTTTGACCATCCGTTTGTGGGTGGTAAGCGGAGCTCATCCGAAGTCGCGTACCTTGGAGTTTAAATAATTCCTTCCAAAAATTACTAGTGAAAGTGGGATCACGATCACTAATGATAGTAGAAGGCATGCCATGTAATTTAAAAATATTGTCAAGGAAGATTTGAGCAATAGTACTAGCGGTATAGGGGTGAGCTATTGGAAAAAAATGGGTGTATTTAGATAAACGATCTACCACCACTAGGATCATCATTTTTCCTGTGGATTTTGGAAGACCTTCAATGAAATCCATTGAAATATCCTCCCATGTCCTGGTTGGTATGGGTAGAGGTCGAAGAAGGCCTAGTGTTGCTACTGTTTCACCTTTATTTCTTTGGCATGTTTCACATTCATTGACGAACTTCTTGATATCATTTTTCATCCCTTGCCAATAAAATGATTTAGTCACTCTTTTGTAGGTTTTTAGGAATCCAAAGTGGCTTGAAGTAGGTGTAGCGTGTAGCTCATGTAGAAGCTTTGGACGATAAACCGATGTAGGTGATAGGACCAGACGTTCTTTGTAACGGAGCATGTTACCTTGCCAAGAGTAGTGGGGTTTACTCATGGGATTTTTTTGTAGCTGTTGAATTATGGTGTGTATAGTAGGGTCCACATACCATTCATCCTTGAATTGTTCAATCCATGTAGGGATGGGGTAGGAAAAAGCATGTAATTGTGAAGTTTCTTCGAAATTTTTGGAAAGTGCATCTACAACCATGTTATCTTTCCCTTTTTTGTAGATGATTTCATAATCATAGCCTAATAGTTTTGTTACCCACTTTTGTTGTTCAGGAGTGGTTATCCATTGTTCAAGAAGGTATTTTAGGCTATGGTGGTCGGTGCGGATAATGAAATATTTTCCAATAAGGTATGGTCTCCAATGTTGGATAACATGGACCATAGCTAACATTTCTTTTTCATAAGTGGAACATGCTAAATTATTTTTGGAAAATGCTTTACTAGTAAAGGCTAAGGGCTTCTCATTTTGCATGAGCACCGCTCCCATTCCCAATCTGTAAGTGTCACTTTCAATAATGAATGGTTGGGAAAAATCTAGCATAGCTAGGACAGGGGTGGTACACATGGCATTTTTCAAAGTCATGAAAGCTTCATTCGCTTTTGGAGACCATATGAAGGCATTCTTTTTAAGTAGGGCTGTTAAGGGTGCTGCTATTTTCCCATAATATTTAACAAATTTGTGATAATAGCCCGTTAATCCTAATAACCCATGCAATCCTTTTAGAGTTTTTGGAATTTGCCAATTTTCCACATCTTCAATTTTTTGGGGGTCTACTTTAACTCCTTCCTTGGAGACAATATGTCCAAGATATTAAATTTCCTATTTCCCAAAGGAACACTTTGATCGCTTTGTGTATAATTGATTTTATTCCAATATTTTGAGTGCTTGTGCTATATGTGTTAAGTGCTCTTCCCATGTCTTGTTGTAAATCAAAATATCGTCAAAGAAAACTAAAATAAATTTTTGAAGGAAGGGAAAAAATACCTTATTCATAAGATTTTGAAATGTGGATGGAGCATTGGTGAGGCCAAAAGGCATCACCAAGAATTCATAATGTCCCTCGTGGGTGCGAAAAGCAGTTTTGGGTATATCACTTTCCTTAACTCGAATTTGGTGGTAACCTGATTGTAAATCGAGTTTAGAAAAATATGCGGCTCCATTTAGTTCATCAAGTAGTTCATCAATGATTGGAATAGGAAATTTGTCTTTAATTGTTATTTTTTTGAGAGCACGAAAATCCATGCATAGGTGCCATGATCCATCCTTTTTTCTTACTAGTATGACTGGCAAAGAGTAGGGACTTCTACTAGGTCGAATGACCCCTGCCCTTAGTAGGTCTTGTACTAATTTTTCTATTTTTGTCTTTTGTAAGTATGGATATCGGTAAGGTCTAATATTTGGAGGTTGGTGTCCCGAAAGTAATTGAATAGCATGATCATGGCTTCGTTGTGGAGGTAATCCCTCTGGTTCTTTGACTATTTTATCATGTTTCTCTAGGAGTTCTATTAATTCGGGTGCCTCTGTTTTCTCTTCAGTGGTGTTTTGCAAGGAAAATAGTTGGGCAACCATGCCTCTTCATCCTTTTCAAAGAATATTTTCCATTCTATGGGAACTTACGATTTGTGTGGGACCTATTTTTAAACCTTGAATTGTGTATGTTTGGTTGTTTTGTATAAATTGCATCCATAACTCTTCAAAGTCCCATTGAATTTTGCTGAGCATTCGTAGCCATTGTACTCCCAAAACAATATCACATCCTCCTAATGGTAGTACATACATATCTACTTTCATGTTATATTCCCCCATCGTGAGTTTGATATTGTGAGTGCTACCAGAGTCTAAGAGCACAATAGGGTTTTGTTTCTTAAAATACCCTTTTACCTTCATTGTTTATGGAATCAAGTATCCTGCTAATGCATTAAAGTATATTTCTATTTTATCTTCTTGGTTTTCTTCTACAACCTCAGTTATTACTTCCACTTCTATGTCATCCTCCTCTTTGGAAGTGCAATCAACTGTGTCCAAAATATATAATTTCGGTGAGATGCATTTGTGGTTGGGGGTAAAATTTTCGTCGTAGTGGAAACATAGGCCCTTTTCTCATCTTTCTTTTAGCTCTTCTTGGCTAATTCATTTAATTGGCATGACCTTATTCAGTTTTTGGCTGGTGTAGGTATTTGGTGTTTTTCTTGAAAAAAATCTTCCTATTTGCCTTTGGTTATTGTTCTTCTCTTCTATCATTTGTGCTAATGCCATTGCATGCATCATATCGATAGGATTTTGTATTTGTACCTCCATTCTAATGTCTTATTTTAGGCCACTAATGAAACAAATTTGGAAGAATGATGCATCTAGTCCTGTTGTAAGGTTCACCAATTGCTCAAATTGTGCTTGGTATTTCCTTACGGTGGAGGTTTGCCGTAGTTTAGTGAGGGCTCCTGTGAAGTCTTCAAATTTAGTGGGGCCAAATTGCAACATTAATTTTTTTGTGAATTTGATCCATGTGGGCGGACCTTTTATTTTATCATACCATTGATAGCACTGGGTAGCAATTTGTTCCAAGTGAAATGATGCGATACGGACTTTCTGAATCTCCGAAATTTGATATAAGGCAAAATATTGGTCTGCCCTATATATCCAATTTGTGGGGTCACCTCCATCAAATTTTGAAAAATCTAGTTTTGTGGTACGGGGAAGGATTGATGTATGTGGTCCCCCTATTAATGTTTATTGTGGTGGCGTAGTGTTTTGTTGTCCATTTTGCATGAGCAACAAATTTTGCTATACTAAGTCCATGGAATGGGTTGTAGCATCGAATTTAGTGGATATATCTGTATTCGAGTTGGCGATGTTTATGGTTAGGCCTACTATTTTGGTAGCGATTTTATCTTCTAAATTGTCCTTCCAAAATGCCATTCCTTGCATCATGTCTCTCATTTCCTTGGAAAACTGTGAGAGTTCTTTCGTAATTTCTTTTGAAACGTCCTTTGCAATCTCCTTCGTTGTGTCTTGAGATCGTCTTCCCCCAGCCATTTACGGTGTGGTTGGTTTATAAGTGAGTTGAATATGCAAAAATTAGTTTTGTCAAAAAAAAATGTTTGTCTCTGCCGTGTTTAATTTTGCGTACTTGCTGCTCTTTTTTCACACCGAATGATATTTTCCTCGCCTGCACTCGCTGTTGGGGTTTTCTAACTCCGGTAATGCGTGATGTTGTCCAAAAAATTTTGTATGCTACCTTTGCTGGCGACTATGGCCTAATGTGTAACAGTTCCATCAATAATGGTTAGAATGTGTGCTGAAAATAAAATGTTGCCGAGTAATGGCCTGTCAGTAACTAGAGCGGGGTGGGGAAAAAAAATTCAGGTCTTTTTAGCTTTGATCCAGTTGTTATGAACCTACAACTTGAAATCTAAATTGAATGCAGAAAAGAATCATTGTTTGAATAGAATCGTAGTTTGTATTGAAAGGCAAAAACCCACAATATAATAAATTAATGTTCTTGGATGATCTTTGGAGCATCCTCCTTGTCCTATTTACATCTTATCTAAAAGGTGTGAATGGTGAAGGGATGTGTCCCTTTATAATACAATATAATATATAATATGATTAAGAGTTACATTAGGAGGGTCCTAACAGGCACAAGTGTGTGCGATAAAAATTTGTATCTTCTAGATATGGATGAAGCACCAATTATAAAATATTTAGAGAAATAGGAGGATCCTCAAGAGGTAGAAACCATAGATTAGATAGTAGATCCAGAGGAATCCCAATTGAAAATATCCATGCATGCTTTAGTAGGAGTATCCATTCTCAAAAAATAAAAGCAATAAACTACCTTAAAGGATAATCGGTCATTATTCTCATTGACTCTAGTAGTACACATAAATTCATTGTTCCACATGTAGCCAAAAAAGAAAATTGTTACATTACTACATGCAATTCCTTTGAATTCAAGATTGCTATAGAGGCACCCTACCATGCAAATGAAAATGTTGTTATGTCAAAATTAAAATTAGGGACCATAATATCAATACAAACATGTTTTCCATACCATTAGGTGGGTGTGACATAGTTTTGGGAGCACAATGGTTGTAAATGTTAGGACTAGTTTTATGGGATATTTCTAAGTTGTGGATCAAGTTTAGTCAATATAGGAAGGAATATACTTTATGTGGCATGAAGTCTAACCTATATTAGTTTATTTCTACCCATAAGATGAAAATTTTGTTCAAAAAGTCTTCTCATGGAGTGGTGGTACAAATTTTATGAGACCATCCAGTGCAATTACAAGGATTATTAAACAAATATGCTAAAGTCCTTGACAAACCCAAGGGACTACCTCCTTATCACTCACATGACCATGTAATACAACTTTTTCCTAGTAGTATTCCTCCTAATTTCCATTCGTATAGGTATCCTTGTGCTCAAAAATCAAAGATTGAGAAAATAGTGTAAGGGATTTGTACTATCAAGGTTATCCATTCTAGTGTTAGCCTCCATTCTTTGCCAGTGTTATGAGTACATAAAAATAATGGCACTTTGTGCTTGTATATGGATTATCAAGACCTCAATAAGATCACTATTAAATATAAATTTCTAATTCTAGATATTGATGAACTATTTGATGAGTTGCATGGGGATAAATATTTTTCCAAGTTGGATTTGTGGTCAAGGTATCATTAAATTCAAATCAAGGATGAGGATATTATAAAAATATATTTCAAAACTCATGAAAGGCATTATGAATTCCTAGTTATACCATTTGGATTTACCAATGCACCTTCTACCTTTCAAAGTCTGATGAGTTCCATTTTTTCCCTTTCCTTCATAAATTCATTCTAGTATTTTTTGATGATATATTTATTTACACTCTGTAGCAACCCCAAAATGCACACACCACTTTAATCTACTTGCAAGATTATACCCAAAATTAAATGAAAGACCATGAAAAATATACAATGCAGAAGTAACAAAGATAGATCTCTTTATTTGTATTAAAACTCGGTTACATATCGGTCCCTCTTAGGGATACCCATTTTGATACAATGAATTACAAATGAGTAAGATGTTCCCTCACAATGTGTGGTGAGATTTTAAAGGCTTCCTGGTTTTGCACATGGAAATGTATGAGGGCTTACAGATACCTCCTTCTCCATGTCTAGTTCTTGGAGGGATCTTTGTGCTTTTGAATGTTGCTAATCCATATGATGAACTTGTATTCCTGCAAGCATGAAAACAACAACACATGCTTAGTTGTCCGAGATTGCCTCCCCAGATGAGGTTGTTAGAAATAAATTTGATAATAAAAGGAAATAAGATCAATGATAGCAAATGTAATGAAACTAGTGCTAATGACATGAAAACATGAAGAAAATAGAATAAAATAAGCTAATATCAAAACCCTAGACTAGGCTTGCGGGCCACTATCCAAGATAGTGGCTGCTAGAATGAAACCTATTCTCTTGCTCCAAGGTTATGGATATTAAGCTTGTTTTCAATGTTGAAATGGTTTTCGTTGCTTGTTTGATGTATTGAATATCTTGTAGATGGTAAAACCTTTATTTGGATAGCACTTTGTCACTCCTCAAAGGTGCTCCTATATGCTCTCCGATCTGATAAGGCTTCATTGTGTATGCTCTCCAAGAAAAAGCTCTCTCAAAGAAGTCTGCTAAAATATCATCCCTAGTCTCAGAATTTATATTTGATTCTTTGGTACCTCTAGTCTTGCACCTTATAAAGTGTTTGGAAGCCCTAGGTCTATGTTCAAACCTTAGGATTGAATCCTTCATGCACATTGGATGTTAGCATGAGAAATTACATTTTTTTGTGCTTTGGAGGTCAGTTAATTGAAGTATAAATTTAGACTTAAGTCTCCCATGTGAACTGGTGATTAGCATGAGAAGTTTTATCTTTGTCTATTTTTGAAGGCCAGTTAACTGAAGTCTAACTTTGGACTTGAGTCTCCCATGTAAACTAGTCATTAGCATGAGAAATTTTGTCTTTGTCTATGTATGAAGGTTCATTAACTGAAGTCTAACTTTGGACTCAAGTCTCCCATGTAAACTGGTCGTTAGCATGAGCAATTTTGTATTTGTCTATATTTGAAGGCCAGTTAACTGAAGTCTAACTTTGGACTTGAGTCTCCCATGTAAAATGGTCATTAGAATGAGAATTTTTATCTTTGTCTATGTTTGAAGGCTATTTAGCTGAAGTCTAATTTTTAACTTGAGTCTCCCATGTAAACTGGTTGTTAGCATGAGAATTTTTGTCTTTGTCTATGTTTGAAGTCTAGTTAACTAAAGTCTAACTTTAGATTTGAGTCTCCCATGTAAATTAGTCATTAGGAGGAATGCAAAGTTATCCCCTCTACTTTATTGCATGCAAACTACCACTTCCACCCGATATTAGGCCTATTTGTTAGCAAAATGCTATTTAGGTCTTAGCCGATGTCATCTGTAGCAACTAAGATTTAGTCATTGTTGTCTACAACGGCTAAGGTTTGGTCACTCTAGCCTACAACAATCAAGATTTAGCTATGCTAGCCTACATCTGCTAGGCTTATATGGGCTAAAACTACCATTTTGAGTGGTTAGGACCATTTCTTACTCTTGGAAGGGTTCAAAATTGGTCATATGGTCTTCAGATGTGCTCATATGAGTGGTTCCCTAAGCATGACACATTTTAGGTGTCTATAGATGTCACTTTTTGTGATGCATTCTGTGGGAAAAACATAGCATAGAGAAAAAATATAGATCACCTATGGCCATATTATGAGTTGACCAAAGGTTTATGATACCTTTGGGGCCTTTTGTGAGTTGACTAAAAAGGGCTTATGCTACCTTTGGGGAATTTTGGTTTGACGAAATGGCTTATCCCCTTTGTGGCATTTTGGCTTGATCAAAGGGCTTATACCCCTTGGGGCGTTTTGTTTGACCAAAGGGCTTATCCCCTTTGGGGTGTTTTGGTTTGACCAAAAGGCTTATTCACATTGGGGCATATTGGTTTGACCAAAGGGATTATCCCCTTTGGGGCATTTTGGTTTGACCAAAGGGATTATGCCCCTTGGGGATTTTGTAAGTAGACCAAAGGGCTTATGTCCTTTGGGGCATTTGTTAATTTGACCAAAGGGCTTACATCCTTTGGGAAATTTGTTATGTTGACAAAAGGGCTTGTGTCCTTTGGAGCATTTGTTAAGTTGACCAAAGAGCTTGTGTCCTCTATGTTGAGCAAGGTGCAGCGACAGTATTGTCATTGTTGTCAACACAGTCAGATAGATCGGTTGATGCAGTGGATAGGAGTTCAGAGGTTACTCAGAGTATGTACAGTGATGTTAAATGCTTATGAGGATGTTTACCCACCTTTTTGCATATTTTCCAAGAAGACCGAAGTGGCCCATATGCTAAAGATCAAAGAAAAAGCAAAACACCGCAAAGAAAAAAAGTGTCGCGATATCGCGACATGTTGCATTTTTGCGGTCCAAAGCAAAGAGAAAATGCAAGGAGAAAAAAGTGTCGCGATATCGTGACATGTTGCATTTTCGCAGCCGAAAGAGCAAAGAGAAAAAAAGTGTCGCGATATCGCGACATGTTGCATTTTCACGGCCAAAAGAGAAGAGAAAAAGCAAGGAGAAAAAGTGTCACGATATCGTGACATGTTGCATTTTCGCGGCAAAAGAAAGAGCAAAGAGAAAAAGTGTCGCGATATCGTGACATGTTGTATTTTTACGGGCCAAAGCAAAGAGAAAGAGCAAGGAGAAAAAGTGTCACGATATCGCGACATTTGTATTTTTACGGGCCAAAGCAAAGAGAAAGAGCAAAGGAAAAAGTGTCACGATATCGCGACATGTATTTTCGTGGTCCAAAGCAAAGAGAAAGAGCAAGGAGAAAAAAGTGTCACGATATCATGACATGTTGTATTTTCATGGTCCAAAGCAAAGAGAAAGAGCAAGAAGAAAAAGTGTCACGATATCGTGACATGTCGCATTTTCATGACTCAAAAAGGGCAGGGGCAGAGAAACAAAAGTGTCGTGATATCGCGACATGTCACATTTTTGCAACTCAAAAAGGGGAGGAGAGAAACAAAAGTGTCACGATATCGTGACATGTCGCATTTTCTGACTCAAAGGGGAGAGAAACAAAAGTGTCACGATATCTTGCATTTTTTGTTGCAAAGGAACAGAGTAGTTGACAGTGCGTCTGATATTAGTGATGAACACCAGGATGGTGAAACTGAAGACTGCATAGTGACGTGGACCCATAAGGAATATTTAATGATTTGAAATCATTTAAGATGGTCGTTACACATGGAAAGAAGTGGATGCATGCCCATGTGGAGAAAAGGAAATGAAGGGCCTCAAAATAGAAATGAAAAGCCTTTTTGGAAACCAAAACACATGCATGCATAAGGGAAAGAGAAAACGAACAGTCATGAAGGAGAAAATGAACATCATGAAAAGCATAAAGAGAAACACATGAAGGAGAAAACGAACAGTCATGAAGGAGAAAATGAACAGTCATCGAAGGAGAAAATGAACAGTCATCGAAGGAGAAAACGAACAATCATCGAAGGAGAAAACGAACAGTCATGAACGAGAAAACGAATAGTCATGGTAGGAGAATATGGTGTCAATTATTTGCATGTGACGTGTTTGACGAAATGCCTTCTCAATATATACAAAAGGAGTTACATAAAGGAGTTACAATTGACAAGTGGCATATGAGAATATGAAAGAAGGTGTTACAATTGACAAGTGGCGTATGAGAATATGAAAAGAGTTACAATTGGAGTTACAAAGAGAAAGGATAGTTATAAAAGGAGTGTTGCTTGGAGAATTTTAGTAGGGGATTTTATTTTGTGAAGTGCGATGAGTGTGTGTGTTTTGTGAATTGTGGTAGACGTTGGGTAAGCAATAGACCAGTCAGGGTCTTGTAAAAGTGAAGGCATTTTTATGTCAATCTTCTAGTTTCAAAATTGAAGTCCAAGTTGGTGCTTGGCATCAGGGGTTGGTGCTCCTTCCAGTTGGTGCCGGTAAATCAGGGGTTGATGCTCCTTCCAGTGGGTGCTGGTAAATTGATTGTAAAGTTGGTGCTTTGCAAAGGCTGGATTTGGATGGGAGTCCAAACAGTCATTTTGAGGAGTAGCCAAATCGGTGAACCTCGGTACATCTTGTGTTGTGTGATGTTCTCTTGTTATACTTGCTTTATTTGGTTTTAAGTTTTCATTGTTTTGGCTTTAAGAGTTGAAGATTTAAGTTATAAAGAGCTACACTGATTCACCCCCCTCTCAGTGTCATTGTGAGACTAACAATTGGTATCAGAGCGAGGTTCCTGAACAAGCTTAACCGGCTAGGGTGATCTTGGAAGTGACACAATGGCAGGTGGTGAAGGCTTCTCATCAAACAAAGCACCATTGTTTGATGAAACTAATTACGCATTTTGGAGACTCGGGATGCAGACATATCTTTGTGCTTTGGGATACGACATTTGGGATTCAGTAGATAGTGGATACACAATACCCACCACTTCTCCAACCGATGCTATCGGTAAGAAACTGTTTGAGAATAACTCAAAAGCAAAGAATGCTATCATGTGCGGATTAGTGGACAGTGAACTGGTAAAAATTATGAGTTGTAAAATGGCAAAAGAAATATGGGACAAACTGAGGAGCATTCATGAAGGAGACGTTAAGATCAAGGAGGCCAAGTTACAAACACATCGAGCTCAGTTCGAAGTATTAAAGATGAATGACGATGAGAACATAGAGGCATATATGCTGAGAGTTAATGAAGTCATTAATGCGATTAGAGGACTCGGTGAGGAAATCGAAGATTCTATCATCGTGAAAAAGGTATTAAGATCTCTTCCCCAAAGATTTGATTCTAAAGTTTCAGCTATAGAAGAAGCTAAAGATCTAAATTCTTTTAGTATGGATGAGATGCATGGTTCTTTGACTGCATATGAGATGAGAATAGGAAAATCTAAACCCATAGATAGAGAAGCTGCTTTTAAAGCCCATAAAAATATGAAAGCAAAACAAGAATCCGAGGAAGAAGAGACATCAGATGAAATGGAAGCAAACTTTGTTCGAAAACTAAAAAGGGGAAAAGGAAAATACAGAGGAAAGTTACCATTTAAATGTTTCAATTATGGAGGCATTGGGCATTTTGCAGCTAAATGTCCACTTAATGAGAAGAACAAAAGTGATGAAGGATCGCACCAAGAAAGAAGTGACTGGAAGAAAAAAACAAATTTCAGAAAAGGCAACTTCAAGAAGAAAAGTTTCATCTCCAAGAATGTCAGTTCATCAGAAGACAACTACGGTGAGGATTCTAAAAAGGAAATAGGTGAAGCTCTTTTCATGGCACTCAAAGAAGAAAAAATAGAAAAATAACAGGAATGTGATGAAGAAGAAATTGATGCAGAAGTAAATTTGGAAGAGGAACTAATTGCAGCTCTGGATGAATTGAAGATAGAAAGAAAAAGAATAAGAAAATTTCAAGAAAGCTTGAGGATGCAAATGAAATCATAACCAGTTTGAAAGTACAGATAGAAGAATCCAAGAAAATATCTGAAGATCTCGAAGTGCAAATAACCATGAAAATAGATTATTGCTGCAAGCTAGAAGAAGAGATTGTTGGTTTAAGGATGTAGATAGAAGAGATGAATCGTAAAATTAGTTGTCATCACAAACGTGAAGAAAGTTCTATGAAGCTGGATAAGATCATAAATAACCAAAGGACTACAGGCATCAAATTTGGTTTGGGCTTTGATGAAGGAGAATCATCAAATGGATCAAAGAATGAAGATAAGAAATAGGTTGATCAAGAAAAATTGACTCATGCAAAAGAAAGCAATAATGCAAGGCACGAAAGGAGAATTGACAATGATGGATTCACCAATGTCACACATCAAAGAAGAAGAAGATTTATGACTCCTACGACAACATGGCAAAGACCATCACCCAGGTTCAATCATCTCTTTTCTGGTTACTATTTTAAATGCAATGGTTATGGACATAAGATTTCAGATTGCAAGTATAACGTAGGACCAAGGAATTTTACCAGTAGAAATGTTTTTTCACCTTTGATGGATTATGCGGTAGAATGTTATAACTGTCATAAGTTTGGGCACATTGCAAGAAATTGTCGAAGTACATTTGCATCAAATCAATTTCAGGGAAGAAAATTTCAACCAAATGGAATGAGACAAAATAGAAAATTTCTCGAAAAACATGCACAAGCTACTGAAAAAGAAAAGTCAAAACAAGAGCCCAAAACCGTAATCAAACCAGAGTGGAAAGAAAAAGATCGATCTAAGGAAGAAAAGGAATCCCTGATCGTACAAACAACATTTAAAGCACAGAATAAATCTGCACCATGGATACTTGATAGTGGATGCTCCAGTCATATGACAGGTGACAAACAAAAATTTGAGAAGTTACAGCAATATGAAGGTGGTTCAGTAAAATTTGGAAATAATGATGGAGCTAAAATAGTTGGCAAAGGATCAGTTAAGATCAGTGATGGAAAAATCAAGTCAAAAGAAGTCTTGTTTGTGGTTGGTCTGAAGCATAACTTGTTGAGCGTAAGTCAGATTTGTGATAGAGGTCATGAAGTGATTTTTAAGAAGCAGGGTTGTGAAGTCAGAAAAGAAAATAGTGGAAAGTTGATAGCAACTGGATCGAGGACATCTGGCAACCTGTACACTCTCTCAGAGACTTCAGAAGGAGCTTGCTTGATTGGACAGGAAGAAGAAAATTGGTTGTGGCACAAGAGGCTCGGTCATATCAGTTTTGACAATCTAGTAAAAATCAGCTCAAAAAAGGCAGTGAGAGATATTCCCACCATTGGAAAACCATCAAATAGCATTTGTGCTTCATGCCAAAAGGGGAAGCAAACTAGAGTCTCATTTAAAACAAAAGAGTACTACACAAGCAAACCTTTGGAACTAATACATACTGATTTATGTGGACCCATGAGAACGCAAAGCATAAATGGTGACAAATATTTTATGTTGTGTATAGATGACTATTCCAGGATGACATGGGTACTATTTTTGAAGCATAAATCAGAAGCTTTTGAGATGTTCAAGGTTTTCAAAAACCAAGTTGAGAATCAAACAGGAAAAAGGATTAAATGTTTAAGATCAGATAGAGGAGGAGAGTTCATTTCAGAGGATTTTATAGAGTACTATGAAAAATATGGTATTAGAAGACAGTTTTCAGCAGCCAGGACACCTCAACAGAATGGTGTGGTAGAAAGAAAGAACAGGACAGTGCAGGAAATGGCATGGACTATGTTGACTGAGAGCAAAGTAGCAGACAGATTTTGGAAAGAGGCAGTCCATACTACGGTATACATCCAAAATAGGTGCATGTTGAGGATGCATGAAAGCAAAACTCCTTATGAGTTGTGGTTCGGTAAAAAGGCAATAGTAAGATACTTTAAAGTTTTTGGCAGCAAGTGTTACATCAAAAGAACTGAAGAAAACCTTGGTAAGTTTGAAGATAGAGTGGATGAAGGTATTTTTCTTGGCTATTCATCAAAAAGCAAAGCTTACAAATGCTACAACAAGAAGCTAAGGAAAATTGTGGATAGTGTCGATGTTAAAGTTGATGAAGGTAGGGAACGAGTAATTAGCTATGAAGAGAACTACCCAATTTATGAAGAGGTTATTGAAGGAGATGAGGAAAAGGAAATGGAAAAGAAACAAAAAATTGACTCAGATGATTCAAACAATGATTCAGAAGTGGAAGAAAATAAGAAATTCAAAATAGGCAGCTGGCAGAAAGATCATCCTAGAGAGCAAATAATTGGAGACCCCACAGTTGGTGTTCAGACAAGAAGAAGAGTAGTAAGTAACTACTCTCTATTATCCAGCATTGAGCCCAAAAATGTTGCTGACGCAAGTAAAGATGAAAGTTGGATGAAGGCAATAAATGAAGAATTAGATCAGATCGAGAAAAACAAAACTTGGGAGTTAGTACCAAGACCTGCAAATAAAAATATAATCGGTACTAAATGGATCTTTCGAAACAAATTGAATGAAGAAGGACAGGTAGTCAAGAATAAAGCAAGATTGGTATGTAAAGGCTATGCACAAGTTGAAGGTATTGAATTTGAGGAAACCTTTGCACCTGTGGCTAGACTAGAGGCAATTAGAATGTTTCTGGCTTTAGCAGTTTACAAGAATTTCAAAGTTTATCAAATGGATGTGAAATCAGCATTTTTGAATGGGAAACTTGAAGAAGAGGTTTATATTGAGCAGCCAGATGGTTTCCAACTTGGTGATGATCCCAACTTGGTTTGCAAGTTGAAGAAAGCATTATATGGCTTAAAACAGGCACCCCGAGCATGGTATGCAAGGCTAGACAACTATCTTACTCAACAAGGGTTCAAGAAAGGTATGGTGGATAGTAATTTGTATGTCAAAATAGAAAATGGCCATCTTATTGTTCTTGTTGTATACGTAGATGATATCATATTTGGTAGCAGCAAAGATGAGTCATGTAAAGATTTAGCAAATAAGATGCAGAAAGAATTTGAAATGTCAATGATTGGTGAACTTTCGTATTTCCTCGGGTTGCAAGTTAATCAAAATGAGAAGGGCATATTTATTTCTCAAATTAAATATGTGAAAGAGATACTAAAAAAGTTCACAATGGAGGATTGTAAGCCAGTTAGCACTCCCATGACGACAGGTTGCAAGTTGAGCAAGGATGACAAATCTCCACATGTTGATCAAACCATGTACAGATCTATGATTGGGAGCTTACTGTACTTGACAGCTACCAGACCAGATATTTTGTAGGCAGTATGCATGGTAGCATGATTTCTAGGCTAGTCCCAAGGAGACTCATGTGACAACAGTGAAGAGGATTCTTCGGTACCTCAAGGGTACTATGGAGTATGGGTTATGGTATCCGAAAGGTAAGGACTTCACCCTTATTGCGTATTCAGATGCAGATTGGGTAGGATGTGTAGATGACAGAAAGAGTACCAGTGGAGGTGCATTCTATCTTGGAGATAGGTTGGTCGCGTGGCATAGTAAGAAACAAGAGTCAGTCTCCTTATCCACAACAGAGGCAGAATATATTGCAGTGACAACGTGTTGTACGTAGGTATTATGGATGAAACAAACCCTGAAAGATCTTGGTATTAACTTCAGTGAGCCAATTTTAGTTAAGTGTGATAACACCAGTGCCATTAACATCTCAAAGAATCTAGTTATGCATTCTCGCACAAAACATATTGCTATCCGATATCACTTTTTGAAGGAGAAAGTTGTGGAAGGTGAGGTTAAGTTGGATTTTGTTCCAACAACAGAGCAAGTAGTGGATATCTTCACAAAACCATTGCCCAAGGAAGTCTTTGAGTACCTTCGCAATAAATTGGGAGTGGTCACGCTTCCCAAGAATTGACTAGCTATCGGGACCACATTCCTAGGGGGAGCATTTGTGTATTTGTTTATCTTTTTGCTCATGTTTGTGATTTTTGCTAAGTGTAATAATTTTTGCCTGAGAATGTTGTGCATGGACTCAGGGGGAGTTTGCAGCAGCCCTTTGATATTGTTGTCAAAGGGGGAGAAGAGTTACAGGAAATTGCACGTGTGTTGCCAACAATTCCAAAGGGGGAGATTGTTGAGCAAGGTGCAGTGACAATATTGTCATTGTTGTCAACACAGTCAGATAGATCGGTTGATGCAGTGGACAGGAGTTCAGAGGTTACTCAGAGTATGTACAGTGATGTTAAATGCTTATGAGGATGTTTACCCACCTTTTTGCATATTTTCCAAGAAGACCGAAGTGGCCCATATGCTAAAGATCAAAGAAAAAGCAAAACACCGCAAAGAAAAAAAGTGTCGCGATATCGCGACATGTTGCATTTTCGCGGTCCAAAGCAAAGAGAAAATGCAAGGAGAAAAAGTGTCACGATATCGCGACATGTTGCATTTTCAGCAGAAAGAGCAAAGAGAAAAAGTGTCGCGATATCCTGACATGTTGCATTTTCGGCCAAAGAGAAGAGAAAGAGCAAGGAGAAAAAGTGTCGCGATATCCTGACATGTTGCATTTTCATGGCCAAACAAGAGAAAGAGCAAAGAGAAAAAAGTGTCGCGATATCGCGACATGTATTTTCATGGGCCAAAGCAAAGAGAAAGAGCAAGGAGAAAAAGTGTCGCGATATCGTGACATGTTGTATTTTCATGAGCCAAAGCAAAGAGAAAGAGCAAGGAGAAAAAGTGTCGCGATATCGTGACATGTATTTTCATGGTCCAAAGCAAAGAGAAAGAGCAAGAAGGAAAAAGTGTCACGATATCGCGACATGTCGCATTTTCATGACTCAAAAAGGGGAAGAGAGAAACAAAAGTGTCGCGATATCGCGACATGTCACATTTTCAGACAAAAAAAGGAAAAAGGCAACACGACTCAAAAAGGAGAGAAACAAAAGTGTCACGATATCCTGACATGTCGCATTTTCATGACTCAAAAAGGGCAGGCAGACAGAGAAACAAAAGTGTCACGATATCGCGACATGTTGCATTTTTGCCAAAGGAACAGAGTAGTTGACAGTGCATCTGATATTAGTGATGAACACCAGGATGGTGAAACTGAAGACTGCATAGTGACGTGGACCCATAAGGAATATTTAATGATTTGAAATCATTTAAGATGGTCGTTACACATGGAAAGAAGCGGACGCATGCCCATGTGGAGAAAAGGAAACGAAGGGCCTCAAAATAGAAATGAAAAGCCTTTTTTGGAAACCAAAACACATGCATGCATAAGGGAAAGAGAAAACGAACAGTCATGAAGGAGAAAATGAACATCATGCAAAGAGAAAAGAAACATGCAAAGAAACAAACATGCAAAGAAAAAAATCATGCAAGGAGAAAACAAATAGTCATGAAGGAGAAAACGAATAGTCATCGAAGGAGAAAATGAACAGTCATCGAAGGAGAAAACAAATAGTCATGAAGGAGAAAATGAACAGTCATCGAAGGAGAAAATGAACAGTCATGACCGAGAAAACGAACAGTCATGGTAGGAGAATATGGTGTCAATTATTTGCATGTGACGTGTTTGACGAAATGCCTTCTCAATATATACAAAAGGAGTTACATAAAGAAGGAGTTACAATTGACAAGTGGCATATGAGAATATGAAAGAAGGTGTTACAATTGACAAGTGGCATATGAGAATATGAAAGGAGTTACAATTGGAGTTACAAAGAGAAAGGATAGTTATAAAAGGAGTGTTGCTTGGAGAATTTTAGTAGGGGATTTTATTTTGTGAAGTGCGATGAGTGTGTGTGTTTTGTGAATTGTGGTAGACGTTGGGTAAGCAATAGACCAGTCAGGGTCTTGTAAAAGTGAAGGCATTTTTATGTCAATCTTCTAGTTTCAAAATTGAAGTCCAAGTTGGTGCTTGGCATCAGGGGTTGGTGCTCCTTCCAGTTGGTGCTGGTAAATCAGGGGTTGATGCTCCTTCCAGTGGGTGCTTGGTAAATTGATTGTAAAGTTGGTGCTTTGCAAAGGCTGGATTTGGATGGGAGTCCAAACAGTCATTTTGAGGAGTAGCCAAATCGGTGAACCTCGGTACATCTTGTGTTGTGTGATGTTCTCTTGTTATACTTGCTTTATTTGGTTTTAAGTTTTCATTGTTTTGGCTTTAAGAGTTGAAGATTTAAGTTATAAAGAGCTACACTGATTCACCCCCCCTCTCAGTGTCATTGTGAGACTAACACTCGGGGCATTTGTTAACTTGACCAAAGGGCTTATGTCCTTTGGGGAATTTTTTAAGTTGACCAAAGGGCTTGTGTCCTTTGGGGTATTTGTTAAGTTGACCAAAGGGCTTGTGCCCTTTTCATCTTTTTGTAAGTTGGTTGCTCTATTTGATTTTTGACTAGGGGAGGTATGATACCAATATTTCACTAGTCGATGCTTGAAAATATTTTTGTTTTGATTTTATGTTATGTATGCAATGGTGAATGCAATGCCTAGATAATTATTTGATTATGCTATATGTATGCAGTGTATTGATGACATGTACTAGCTAGATGATAGATATATGATTAGATGGTATGATTTAGATGATGATTATGGATGCATATGTGGATGCATGATAAATTTTGGTGTATTGTATGCATCTAGCTCATGTTGTTATGATATGGTAAATGTAATGTGTGGTAATGCATTATCTACATAGTTTTGATATGATGTAAATGAATCTGTATGCTTTAATCACTTAAAACATAAGGAATGCATATGATATGAGTTTAACAATCTAATGGGTGACACCACAGAAAGTACAAAAACAATCATGAATTTAAATAATCACTCTTTTCATAAGAATTTATTAAATATTCATATGTGAGATGTAATGGTATGAAATGTATGTATTTTCATGATATGTTTATGTAATTTAAAATATACAAAATAGTCAGTGGTCATCTACATATCATTTTTAACATATATCTGGTATCTAGCCTACTCTGTTGATACTCCCTAATTTACAGAATATTATAAAGAAAATTGATGATGTGATTGAAGATAGGATTTGTTGCTATATAAGAAATTTTGAGGTTTTCCTAAGATTCAAACACTCTAGTCACCCTATCAACAGCTATGTATTGACCATATAAGGATTTTTAAAAGTACGGTTTTCATCATGGACCTAGATACTCGTTATCCCTGTGTGTGCAAATGAATATATTTAGATAGAACTCAAATATTTCCTTTGATGTCAGGTGGGATTCTTTCAACCCATTACTAATATTGGGGATCCTTAAGTGTTCATCTCATCCTTATGTTGGCCTTAGTTGGACTATACTACTAGGCAATATTGGGTCACCTATATCCAACTCATCCACATGCAAACATTGGTCTACACAAATGCATAGCCATTGTGATAGACATATCATCATGCATAAGGATATCACCATTGCCAGGCTGGTTGTGCACCAAACCTGTAATGGGGATCGCCTTCCAATTTTGTATAATGCTGAGAATTCAGGGATTCAAGCTCTATTCCCTTATTTTTTTCCTTTTGATATGGGATACTCGCTCGTGTTTAATGATGAAAATCACTGTTTATTTTTTATTGATTTTTTTCTTTTTTCTTTTTCCTTTGAGCAAGGGATTATTGTAGTGATGATAATCACTATTCACTTTGTTTTTGTGCTTTTGATACTTGAACAATGACTTTTGGAATTTGAAATTTGCTTTGACTTAGGATTTTTGCTCATTTTTATTAAAGCAAGGGATTTATGGGTAGGGTGGAGCTTGTCCTTTTGTCAATTATGAGAACTTTTGAATCGGTATCATAGGGGGATAAGCAAGGAAGACTCTTTTCACTTTAGGTAACCTAACCACTTTTATAGCTTTCATCTTTCCCTTGTACCAACTAGAATTTTAGAGTTTGTAATTAGTGAGGGGTTCCTGAAATATGCTAAGCTTTGTCACCACTAGACCTTACTCTCTACTAACCGAGATGTTCCCATAAAATTTGATAATATCACTAGGTATGGTTGAATAACCGAAAAACCCTAGTATATTATGTATAGCAACAGTAAATGGTTGTGTTGAAAAACACAATTACACACATGAATGAATGGATGTAGATGGATTTGAGTATTTGTGATACAAACTATGGCATCATTTGCTAGATTGTGATCATAACATATGCAAATGTAATGGATATGAATGTTTAATGCAATGCAACTATGTGGATGCAAATGTAAGATGCAAATGTTTTTGTATTTTTGGATGCTTTCAATTTTTTTTGAGCTTTTGATTATTTTGAATGTTTTTGAACTTTTGATTTTAATTTTTTTTTATGATTTTATGTTTTGCTTTTGACCAAAGGGCTTTAAGATGCCTTTGGGGATTTTTGTGATTTGATTTGACCAAAGGGATTTAATATGCCTTTGGAGATTTTTGTGATGTGAATTGACCAAAGGGATTTAAGATGCCTTTGGAGATTTTTGTGATGTGAATTGACCAAAGGGCGTTAATATGCCTTTGGAGCTTTTTGCGATTTAATCTGACCAAAGGGCTTTAATATGCCTTTGGAGCCTTTTGTGATTTGATTTTGACAAAAGGGCTTTAAGATGTCTTTGGGGCCTTTTGTTATTTGATTTGACCAAAGGGCTTTAAGATGCCTTTGGAGTTTTTTGTGATGTGAATTGACCAAAGGGCTTTAAGATGCCTTTGGATATTTTTGTGATGTGAATTGACCAAAGGGCTTTAAGATGCCTTTGGGACCTTTTGTGATTTGATTTGACCAAATTAATTTAAGATGCCTTTGGGGCCTTTTGTTTTTTGATTTTACGAAAGGGCTTGAATATGCCTTTGGAGCCTTTTGTTTTGGTTTGACCAAAGGTCTTGAAGATGCCTTTGGAGCCTTTTGTTTTGGTTTGACCAAAGGGCTTTAAGATGCCTTTGGAGCCTTTTGTGATTTTATTTGACCAAATGGCTTTAAGATGCCTTTGGGACATTTTGTTTTTTCAGTTTTTTATTTTTTTTATGATTTTTAAATTTAATGTCTTGACCAAAAGGGTTTATTGTGCCTTTGGGGCTTTTTGTGGGTTGATCAAGTGATATGAAGATGTCCTTGGAGCATTTTGATTAATGTGAATTTGACCAAGTGGTATAAAGATACCCTTGGAGCATTTTTACTAATTTTGACCAAGCAACTTAGAGATTCCCTTGGAGCATTTTTGATTAATTTGAATTTGACCAAGTGGCATAAAGATACCCTTGGAGCATTTTTTTGGTTAATTTTGACCAAGTAGCTTAGAGATACCCTTAGAGAATTTTTTGGTTAAGGTGACCAAGCGGCATGAAGATGCCCTTGGAGAATTTTTAATTAATTTGACCAAGTGACATGAAGATGCCCCTAGATAATTTTTGGTTAATATTTGACCAAGCAACTTAGAGATGCCCCTCGTGCCTTTCATTTTGATTTTACTATTTTTTGATTTGTTTGTATTTTTATGTTTTATATTGTTTTTGAATATTTTGAATTTATCTGAATGTTCTAGATATTTTCTAGTGTTACAGGGGGAAGGTATGATACCTTAGGTGCCCCCAGTGTTTATGTTACCTACTGTAATGTAGTCATCTTGCTTAGGAAGAGTGACAGAAATCAGCTTTGCCAATTGGGGCACATACCTCTGTAGGGTACCCCTATCTTGATGAGATGACATGAATAAACCATCTATGGGAAATGCCCCACTATCTATGAGGTCTTGAACTACATGTATGAATCCTTTGAAATTGCAAATGTCATGGTCATCTATTCGGTGGTATATGCAGTAATGGTCCTCCATATAACCCTTGGATTTAGCTTTTTTTGGGTATAGAGGTTTTATGTCAGGCAAGGTGATGATCCTAGCTTCCTACAAATTTTAAAAAATATCAAGCATAGATTCATTTAAAGGCATACAAATGCATTGATGTTGCTTTGATTTTTTAGCATGCTTTGGCCTAGTATGAGGACCAAGTTGAGACCTAGGTATGTCACTTACTTTCTCAGGGGGCTCCTCTTGCTTTTTGGATGCAAGGGGTGGATTACTGACTATGGCCACTTATTGGTTGACAATATGAAGTTGCTTTTTTTGAGCATGTTGTGTACTATGGCTCTGAAACCTTGACATGATTGAATACCATGACCATTTTACCTATGATATAGACAGTGTGACTATTCCTCATAACCTCAAGTTTTAGGATGATTTGCATCTAAAGGTTGCACGTCCAGTAGGATGATGGCATTTGTGTCAATTAATTGATTAAAAATTGATACTGTAGGCTCAGGCAATAAGGTATGCTTGCTAGGTTGCTGAGGCGGTCAAGTTGGTGCTTGCTCTATTTGAGGCTTTTCTTGTGGATGCATAGGAGGTGGTTTGATCTTAGATAAAGGTTTATTTTGTCTCTCAATATGGTTCATGATAAAGTGCAATGCCTTATTTGTTTTCTTCATTTGTACCTCTATATTATAGAGGTGATTTTGCATATGCTCCAAGACTGATATGACTTTCATATGTATTTCTAGTGATTGGTTAAAAATACCATTATCTATTGAAGGAGGTGATAAATTAGGTTCTAAATATCCACAAAGTAACTCTATCTCACCCATTTACTTCATTTGAGTTGATGTGGAGGCTTCGTGATGAACCATTTCGATAGTAGTATCCACATGCTCATGTTTATAACTTAGTTCATGTTTTTGTCTTACTTGGTGGTGTTGAACTATGTCAACTTTGGTACCTCCAATATGATTTGGAAGGGACACTTATTTTTTCTCTTAATGAGGCAACATGAGAAGTGAATTAGGGATGATTGATGTCAATGGTTTTGATCCATCCAATGGGGAAGCAAAATATGATTGCACCACATCTTGTTTTATGTGCTTTAGAGACACTTGGTCCTCTGAATTGCTATTGACCATTGCCACAAGCTCTTGAGAAGGTAATTTTTCTTATGTTTCATCGATACTTCTGTAATACTTGAATGGCTCAGGTTTGTGGGGACCACATACACTTGTCCTTGGTGTATGAATTTTATGTTTTGGTGCACTATGGAAGGTATGCATTCCATATCTCTCATCCATAGTTTGCCTAGCAATATGTTGTACTACCTCTCACATTCCAAGATATGACACAATGTAGGTATCATATTTATCCCAACTTGTATGGGTAGGATTATTGTGCCAATTGTTAGGGAAGTAGCATCATTGAAGGCCCTCAATGTAAATGTTGTGTCCTTAATGTGTGAAGGTGGCATATTTAAATACTTCAAAGCTATAGATGTAATGATGTTGATGGATGACATAGTGTCAATCAAGACTCTCTTGTACGAAATTTGATTGATGCTTAATATGATGTGGAGTGGAGGATCAGGTTCATCCTGAGATATTGACTGCATCTCCTACCTATGAAAGGCAATCACATGTTCCTTTTGTAAGTGCATTGAACTTATTGTTGGCATGGACTGTGATAGATTATAAGCTTTAATTGATCTCTTCAATATGTGGGGCTGATCAAGGTATCTTTTACTTCCTGTTGTAGTATTGATCATACCAATAAATCCCTCTTCAGGTGGGGCTATGTGTACCTCATTGACATGCTCAAATTGATTGTTGTTAGCCCCATGGTTGGGGGAAGATTTTTGAATATGTTGATGTTTTGTAATTCATTCTTCTCCAACATATCCTGAACTATATTATTGAATGCAACACAATCCTATATATCATGGTCATTTTTTCGATGATAAACACAATAGAGATCTTACCTATACCCCTTAGGTTTGGGGCAATTGGGATCCAGGATGCGCTTCTTAGGCAAGTTTAAAACCTTGGCCTCGAGAATGTGGTTAAAAAATGATGCCAAGGATTCAGGCAATGGTGTATAGTTGTGAGGGGATTTTTTCTGCTTGCCCCTACCTTGATTCTTGTTGTGCTGGTTGTAATGCACAGTTGGAGGTTGATCCTTATAGTTTTCTTATTGTTGGCTCTATGCTACTTTTGGAATGCTTAACACAATATGGTTGACATGCGTAGGATTGGTCTATTGTGGTTGATGTTGTGTGTCATCGTTCCATTATTTC
Organism: Wollemia nobilis; assembly: GCA_028583015.1. Taxonomy (NCBI): domain Eukaryota; kingdom Viridiplantae; phylum Streptophyta; class Pinopsida; order Araucariales; family Araucariaceae; genus Wollemia; species Wollemia nobilis. The sequence continues at coordinate 2,326,023 of JAQPPZ010005211.1, forward strand.
TCACTATGAAGCTTTAGGTCTCCTTAGGATTATGCGTAAGGGGTCCACCCTAAAATGTATTTATAAAAATTTAGCAAATCGGCTTTGAAATCCAGATGAATAGTGTCCAAATTCATGTAGAAGGTTCACTATTATTAGGGGAAATTTTGGACATTTAAACTTAAAATGGTAAAATTATTATAAAATTGGGGCGAATCGAACCAAAAAAAATTACACTTAAATTTTTTTGGCTAATGGGCCCTGCTCAAGGGTCCCAAATATTAGCCAATTCCAAATTTTGAAAATCCTAATTTTAGCCATTTGGCTATAAATAGTTGTTATGCATAACCCTGGGTCTCCTTCTTCTAGCTTTATATCTTTAATAAGCTTGGCTTGAGCCAAGGATTTTTTGAATGTATCATACTACTGTAGTTGCAATAGTAATGATATGTGCTTGGCATAACTTTTTGTGAACATTCAGATTAGCTCTTAGATCGAGATGGAAAATGATAACTTTACCATGATTTTTCTCCATATATCCCCATAATCCATGACTGGCATGTCATCATATTTTTTTAGATTGGCCAGGTTTAAGAGGTTCACCTTATTCTTAGCACCAAAAGAGAAATGTTTTAATAATGCATTCACTAGTTGCTCAAAACTGGATATGCTATGCTTGGGCAGTTGGTTGAACCATTGAGTGGCAACACCTAAAAATGTCATAATGAAAGTTCTCAACATAAGGGCATCACTCTCTTCTAGATGAAAGCATGCATTGATAAATTTGGTGACATGTTCTTGTGCATCATATTCACCCTTAATTTTTTCTAGCCTAGGCATCTCAAAGTGCTTAGGATATGCAGGGCTAGGAACTGATGGGCACAATGGCTAGTTGTGTATCTTACTCAGTGTTGGTTGGTGCCTAATTGCATCTTGCTTATCAAAGTATTTTATCTTTTTAGCAAGTTCCTGGAATACCTTTGAGGTAAGGAGTTCCTATTCTTGTAGGCCCACTCATGGTGGTAATGGAGGTAACCGTTTATCCACTTATCTTGATTTTTTCTCCTCCCTCCTAAGAGGGGATTCAGGATGGGTCTGATCTTGATCTATCATGTTTTCCATTTCCCCACCAGTTTAATTTTTTTCATGATTTGAGTGGTGGTTTCATTGTGGTATTTCTTATTGCCTAATGAGCCCTTTGCTTGATGAGGCAACACATTGATCTCTTTGATGATCATTTCTATTTGCTTGTTGGTTGCTATGAGCTAGCTTCTCAGCTTGCTCCATTAAATATTGCTCATGTTGGCATAACAACCATTCTATTTGTTTATCATGTTTGAGAGCTTCTACAAGCTCTCGCTCTTTGTGCAAGGCATTTTCTAACCTTTGTATGTGGTTAACTTGCATGGTCATATAAGACTTATGCTTATTTGATATTTTTCTAGTAGTTTTCACTCATAGATTCCTCAAAGAGGTTTTAGTTGTTCTTTGATATTACTATCTAAGGTAACTTGTTCAGTGTATTTTGTATGTTGATAATTGTCTCTATGATCAGACTCTATATGATATTTTTTGGGTTGCTTTGAAGCATACCCAAGTTGAGTGGTGCATTTAGCAGTCATGCTTCATGAGCTTCCAAATGTAGAATATTATATGGCTATGGTTCTGGAAGTCGGTCTTGAATAAATTTGATCCCACTCATCCAATTGATCTTGGAGCATTTGTTCTCTCCGAATTGCATGTGATCCATGTGACTGATTTGATCGGTTTGTTGTGTTGGGCCTATGACTCTATAACTCTGTGTGAGGGTTCTTGTTTACTTCAAATTACACAACAAGGTTGGAAACTCTCTTCCCTCTATCTTGTCCAACATTGGGCTGATTTTAACTCTTAGTGTAATGAGATGTGGTGGGTATGGACCTTGATTACCTCTCTAGATTGGAGGTCTTGCTCACCATGGGAAATCTTTCGGCCATAATTTTTGTTATAAAATTTTTGACTTTCAAAAAATGTTGTGGGTGTCATATATTTCTTTGAAAAAATAGGGTTAGGTTGATTATCCCAACAATGAAGAAAAACACCAAGAATACAATATGATTATCTCTTTTTAAGGATTAAATATGTATCCTAAGAACTTGTTTTAGTGTGTTTCAGATGTGTTGTTGCTTTTGCTTTCTTCCTCTTGTTTTAGATTTAGAATGAGGAGACTCATACATAGTGGGAACCAAGAACACCCATGCCAAACATGTTTTTATTAAAAATAGACTAGGGTACACCACTTAAATACCAGTGGGGGGTTCGCATAGCTCTTCCACTCTAAACCAATAATTGTTCCAATAGTGGAGATAGTTTTAACATAAGTAACTAGTACCACTATAAGTAAGTGCCTTACTTTGTTCTAGGATATCTAGGGGACAAACTAGTGGAAGGTGGTGAATTCCAACATCACCAGATTGAATTGAGGGTTGGTAATGAAATCTAACTCTCCAATGTTTAAAATTATATGTGCGAATGTGTATGATTCTTTTTAGATTTTTAATAGAAAGCAATGCATCAACCAACATTCATGACTATTTTCCTACAATGCCTAAAAAGAACATTTTATTTTCAGACAAATGCATCTATAAATAGTCTATATGATTTTAATGCACTCTCCTATTTTGTGATGAAAATAGTCACTGATTAGGCCACATTCAAGCAAACCAAAACACAATTGCCTAGGACGCTGGAGACTAGGGCTGACATTATAGGTAGAGGTCTGCTATTCCTAGCAGCACCTAGAGGAAAATTAAAAGAAACCTAGGAAATGCAAAATGTAATTATTATTTATTTTTTCTTTCATTTTACCTAATTAATATATGTTTATGTTTGTTGTTTTTGTAAATAAAATGAAAATAAGAGAAATACAATGAAGGGGTACCAACCTTGAATCTTGCTCAGATGACAAATTCTACCCTCTGTTGCACTTCTCCAGTAGCCACTGTAGACTAGAGTGACTAAAATATGGCCACTATAGACTAGAGCGGCCAAGAATATGGGTTGCTATAGACCAAAGTGGCTAAAACATGGTCGTTGTAGACTAGAGCAGACAAGATTATGGGTCGCTATAGACCAGAGTGGCCGAACCTACACGTAAAAACCCAAATCAGTAAATAGGCATAAAATAAAAACTAGGTGGGGGTCCCACCGTGATCGCCATCTATAGCAACCCCAAGATGCACACACCACTTTAATCTACTTACAATATTATACCCAAAATGAAATGAAATACCATGAAAAATATACAACATAGAAGTAACAAAGATAGATCTTTTTATTTGTATTAAACTCCGGTTACATATTGGTCCCTCTTAGGAATACCCATTTCGATACAATGAATTACAAATGAGTAAAATGTCCCCTCGCAAGGGTTGGTGCACTTTTAAAGGCTTCCTGGTTACACACACAAAAATTTATGAGGGCTTACAGATGCCTCCTTCTCCAAGTCTAGTTCTTGGAGGGATCTTTGTGCTTTTGAATATTGCTAATTCGTATGATGAACTTGTATTCCTGTAAGCATGAAAACAACAACACAGGCTTAGTTGTCTGAGATTTCCTCCTCGAATGAGGCTGTTAGAAATAAATCTTGATAATGAAAGGAAATAATCTCCATCATAGCAAATTTAATGAAACTAGTGCTAATGACATGAAAATATGAAGAAAATAGAATAAAAGAAGCTAATATAAAAACCCTAGACTAGGCCTATGGGCCACTATCCAAGACAGTGGCTGCTAGAATGAAACTTGTTGTCTTACTCCAAGGTTATGGATCTTAAGCTTGTTACTGATGTATGGTTTTTATTACTTGTTTGATGTATTGAATATCCTATAGATGTTAAAAACGTTAGTCGGCTAGCACTTCATCACTCCTCAAAAGTGCTCCTATATGCTCTCCATTTCGACAAGGCTTCACTGCGTATGCTCTCCAAGAAAAAGCTCTCTCAAAGAAGTCTGCTAAAATATCATCCCTGGTCTCAGAATTGATATCTGATTCTTTTGTGCCTCCATAATTACACCTTATAAAGTGTTTGGAAGCCCTAGGTCTATGTTCAAACCCTAGGATTGAATTACTCATGTGCACTGGATGTTAGCATGATAAATTGCATTTTTATGTGCTTTGGAGGCTAGTTAACTGAAGTCTAAATTTGGACTTAATTCTTCCATGTGAACTGGTCATTAGCATGAGTATTTTTATCTTTGTCTATGTTTGAGGGCCAGTTAATTGAAGTCTAACTTTGGACTTGAGTCTCCCATGTAAAGTGGTCATTAACATGAGAAGTTTTGTCTTTTTCTATGTTTGAAGGCTAGTTAACTGAAGTATAACTTTGGACTTGAGTCTCCCATGTAAACTAGTCGTTAGCATGAGAAGTTTTGTTTTTCTATGTTTGAAGGCCATTTAACTAAAGTCTAACTTTAGACTTGAGTCTCCCATGTAAACTAGTCGTTAGCATGAGAATTTTTATCTTTGTCTATGTTTGAAGGCTAGTTAACTGAAGTCTAAGTTTGGACTTGATTCTCCCATGTAAGTTGGTCATTAGCATAAGAAGTTTTGTCTTTATCTATGTTTTAAGGCCAGTTAACTGAAGTCTAAATTTGGACTTGAGTCTCCCATGTAAAACGGTCATGAGGGGGAATGCAAAGTTATCCCCGCTCACTTTATTGCATGTAAACTATCACTTCTGCCCTGATATTTGGCCTGTTTGTTAACAAAATGCTATTTAGGGCTTAGTCATTATCACCTGCAATGACTAATATTTGTTAATTATCATCTACAATGGCTAAGTTTTGGCTACTCTAGCCTACATCGACCAATATTTGGCTTCTCTAACCTACAACTACTAGGCTTAGATGTGCTAAAACTACCATTTTGAGTGGTTAGGACCATTGCTTGCTCTTGGAAAGGTCCAAAAATGGTCATATGGTCTTTAGATGTGCTCATATGAGTGGTTCCCTAAGCATGCCATGTTTTAGGTGTCTACACACTCATTCATGGGAAGAGCATATTCAATAATTAGATCAAACACTCAAACATTTGTTTGACCATCAACTTTATGCAAATATGTCCAAATGTTCTTTTGGCCAACAAGAAGTTGAACACTTGGGTCACATCATCACTAAGGATGGAGTTTATGGTTGATCCCAAGAAAATTTACGTTGTCCAAGATTAGCCTAATCCTTGTACCCTAAAGGAAATTTGTGGATTCTTGGGACTCACAGGTTATTATAGGAAATTTGTGAAGAATTATGGCAATATAACATCTCCCTTGATAACAATATTGAGGAAGAATTATTTTTTATGGATAGAACTTGCTAAAAATGATTTTTTTGATCTGAAGTATGTTATGACCACTACCCTTGTGTTAGTAATGCCAAATATATTTAAATATTTTGTCATTAAATTTGATGCATCAATAATTTCCATTGGGGTAGTTTTAATGCAAGAAGGTAGACCTTTGGCATTCACTAGCAAGGCACTCTTAGGCTAAAAATTTGGGTAATTCTACTTATGATATGGAAATTCTTAGCATTTTATATGCAATCAATCATTGGTTATTGTATCTCATTATGAGAAATATTTCCATCAAGAATAATTAATAGAGGCTCAAATATTTCGTAGAACAAAGGATGGCCACACTAGAACAACAAAAATGGATTTCAAAATTATTAGGTTATGATTATGACATCACCTATAAGAAGGATAAGGAGAACATGGTGGTGGGTGCTTTGTCCCAACTACATGAAGAAAAATTTATGCTACATGCTATCTCCACACCACATCCTTCGTGGATTCATAAAAAATACAAGGAACTAATCAAGGACCCCTCTTTACAAAATCTCATCCACAAACTTCAAGCAGATCCTCATTCATGCCCTAGATATACTTGGGATGATCACGATTTACAATACCATAACCATATTTTTGTATCAAATTAGTCACAAATAAAGGATCTCATTCTTAAATAAATGCATGCTTTCCCAATAGCTAGCCATTTGGGGTTTCTCAAAACTTATATAAGGACTAAGCGTATCTTTTTTTGTAGGGAATGAAAAAGCATATTCACACTTTTGTGGCTAAATTTGAGCACAGTCAATATATGAAAGGTGAAACTATGAGTTTTCTTGGTACCCTTAAACCCTTATCAATTTTTGATAAGGTTTGGATAGATTTCTTTATGGATTTTATTGAATGGTTGCCTAAATTTATAGGCAAATTGGTTATTCTAGTGATAGTGGATCATCTTACAAAGTACGCTCATTTTTTTTTCCCTATCCCACCCATACACTACATCCATTGTTGTGTAAACTTTCCTAGACTCTTATTTTGTCTCCATGAAATACCTAAATCCATTGTCTCTGATAGGAATCCTACCTTCACTAGTTATTTTTCATAGGAATTGTTCAAGTTGAAGGGAACACAAATTAAGATGAGTTTAGCCTATCACCCTCAAACTAATGGATAAAATTAATTTATGAATAAATTATTGGAAATATATCTTCGTTGCTTCACCTATAAACATCCTACACATTGGTCCAAGTGGCTTTGATTTCCTGAATTGTGGTATAGCACAACATATCACACTACCACTATTATGAGTCCATTTGAAGTAGTCCATGGTTAGCCTGCACCAGAGCCATATTCTTACATTCTAGATAGTTCCAAAGTTCAAGTTGTGGATTCCACTCTTTTCCAGTGTGATTATATTATTTACCAACTCAAGGTCAATCTATATGTGGATTAGAACCATGTGAACAACAATATGATCAACACCACATTAAACATAGCTTTGATGTTGAAGTCATGTTTTTCTTTGCTTGCAAGCGTATAAACAATCCTCTCTCTAGCTTCATGATTGTCAAAAACTTAACATAAAATATTATGGTACTTATCAAGTGTTGCAAAGGATTTGGTCCAGATCATCCTTTTGATAGATATTCTCCAATGAAATTGAAGTAATTTTAGATATAAATATAGCTCTTGAATGGATATGTAAGCCTAACATGCACTATGAAAGATAAGAGTACAGTAATGCAAAACATGCTTCATGCAAACAAATTCCATGCAAGAAATATTGAAAGAATCCCATACTTTTCTCAAACATGGATTCCTTATCTACTTAAGACTCATCAATTTATTAGAGAACATAATCACTAATCCTTCAAAATAATAACCTTACATTACCTAAAAAATAATAGTACATATTCCAAACCTGGTTCCATTTTATTTTATATAATAACAAGGAAAATTTACTAATTTATATTCTCTATTTTTTGGGTGATAATATTGACTAATAACCAACGCTTTATTTTTCCATATTATGAAGATAAAAGTATTTAGCATTTATTAATATTTTAACCCTAAAACTATCAATTATTTACTAGATTAAATGACAAATAAAGTGAAGCATTATCTAATCAAAGATAATAAAAAAATAGGTATCAAAATTTATTAATAATCTTCGCACTATTACATAAACTAATTTTGAAGAATAAATCAACATTTTAGAAAAAAAATTTATCCTTTTTACATTAACCCAAAATAAATATAAATCAAACCACTTTATAAAGAACACACTCTCAAAAAATAGAAAAACAATACTCCAAGCTCATATGCCTTCCTTCTAGGAAGACTCAATTTTTTAAAAGGTAAAAGATACAAGATATTAGTAAATCCTTCTCTACAAAACATAATAATAACCTAATTCAAGCAACCAAATCATATAAACAACATGAGACTTAGAATAATAGAATAAAAAAGGTTTGAAAATCTCAATTAATCTTGGATAAAGACAACCTAATTTACAACTCGTTGGTTAAAAAAATAATTGCTACAGTGCTCCTCCATGCCTTTGGCTAAAATTAAAAACATAGTAGTAAATGGTGAAAGTTATAAGTAGACATGGTAATACCAACATGGCTCGAGAAAAAATATGATCTCAAGTGAGTCTGAGATTATTTTCCATTTAAAATCTTTACTAATCCTTCTAACCCAAATAATACTGCAAACTATGTTTTCAAAATGTTGTAGAAAATAGTTGAACAAAAATATTAATTGGATAAACTATCTTTCAACCACAACTTTGATGTATAAGCTCTACACAACCATGATTTATCTGGTCAAATATTTTAGCATCATCGAACTATTTGAATTCAAATCAGTAGATTTTTCTAAGCCAAAGATCTTCCTAGATTAATAGTGCCACATTGTTTAAGCTTGAAACTTGTTTTTTCATAAATAAAATATTTAAAACCAAAATCTTAACTAAATATATTACTAAACAAAATTTTATTGCTATAATAATTAAGAGAACAATGCACACACACCAAAGCATTGAAATATAACTTACATAGTAAACATTTTCTTAATAACACAGGCACAAGGATATCTACCCAAACTATAAAGATCATATTTAGTAAAAAACTATCAAATAATTCCATACACATCAAGCTTGAATAAAAATCTTAAAATTATTTTGAAATATTTACCGATGATGAGAATTTTTCTCATGATATTGCTAGCATGGTCTTGCTCTTTAGTATCTTTTGTCTCTCTCTTTTTCATTGCTTTCGCTAGCAATCCGCTTTTTCTTTTTTTCTCCTCCCTTACTCTTTTTCCAAAATTTTATTTAAAAAAGAATTGTACCCCCAAAAGAAACATAAGGAGTGAAAACAAGTGTTGTAACTCTTTCTTTCTTCTTAAATACACGTTCAAAAGAGTAGCTCTTCAATAGCTATGTTTCACAAGCTCTTCACATTATTTCTTGCTAAAATGAGCTCTTTAATTAATATAACCTCATTCTAAAAATAATACTTATAAAGTGTGCCCCTCCATACTTTATAAAATAGAGCTCAAGAGGTTAATATTTTCAAACAACAATTTAATAACTCTAATTAAAGTATTAATAATATAATAATTATTATTAACACTCTAATCAATAATAATCAAGCAACACAAGCATTTAGGAATTAAACCAAGGTTATGCATAGTGGTGAATTATCATTAATTAATATTTTTTAAATTTAAAATTGGTGAATATGGGGACCTTGGACGTCAGCCCATTTACCCAAAATTTTTGGGGACAATTTTTTTAGGGTTGGATCACCCTAAAATTATAATAATTTTATGGTTTAAATTTTAAATCGCCAACCTTCCTACCTATATTTTGGATCTTTTTACCTTAAAATTATATATAATTTTATTAACATTGATAAAATCACCTATTATACCCCCGGTATATATACCTAATGTGATAGAAACAATTATACACATTAAACATTGGCTATACTTGACCACACATGAGAAGATAAAAATGAATGGCAGTAGAGAACATAAGTAGAATAAAATATAGATGATCAATAGTAGAGAATACATGATAGAAGACTGATAGCATTCAATAAATGAGATGATGGGTAGCAGATAATAAATGATGGATGATGGATAACATAAGCGATGGATGATGGTTGTAAAAAATAGATGATAGACAAAGGGTAGAAAAATAGACTAAATACATCTAGTCATAAAGAATAACTATAGACTACATACAATGACAGACACCACAATGAGTGGTACCATCAAAGAAAATAGTGATGACTAGTACCATAAAAAAATATGAATATAACATAAACAAAGATATATGGTAGCATAATAAAATATGCCCCATAGCATAAACAAATATGTCTAGTAGAATTAACAAAATACTCAATAACATAATCAAAGATGTTTGATATCATAAATAAAGATGCCTAATAGTATTAACAAAGAAACCTGATAGAATACATAAAGACAATGACCAACAATAGGTAGATGAATGGTTGTAGAGGTGTAGCCAATCATCAAAAGAGATGACCAATTGTAGAGGTGTAGTTAGCCAATATAAGAGACGATTGATTATAAAGGTGCAACTAATTGATAAAAGAGTCAACTGGTTGCAGAGGTGTAGCCGACTAGTAGGGAACCTTCTAGATGGTGTAAATTTTGATCCAAAGCTTAATTTTTAATTGTGTTTTTAAAACCACCTAGTTTGATGAGATCTACACTTCAAATAGTTCAAAGAATGGTTTGGCCCCATGTAAAATCCTCAAAAATCCCTCAAAAGACCTCTAAAATAATCTCTAAAGTTGTTGAAGTACGATACTAAAGAAAATGCAAGTAGAGATCCAGTAAGGGTAATGTGCAAAACCCTTAAAGTATGCTACATAGTTGATGGATCTGGTAAATATTGTTGTCTTTTTACAAGAATATATAAAAATTGGGTGCAAGCAAGATTTTGTAATTGATTTACCCCATTTTTATAATTTTTGATGGAAACAATTCAATTCTACATGTCTCTTACATGAGTTTGGACATGACACAATTTGCCTTGATTTCAAAACTGATTCAACATATTTTTAAAAATATATTTTAGGGCTGATCCCTTATGCATAATACTAAGTTAAAAATTCACTCATCTCATTAAAAATTGTTTTCTAATGCTATTGTTATTTTTTTAAAATAAAGGGTTAAAAATTTATTGATAAAAATTCTGGATTACAGAGTACAACTAAGCTTTCACCTAGGACTCAAATAAATAGCCAAATAGGCTAAAACCACTAGGCTATATTGACACCTAAAGAAGAAAACAAGAAAAAACCACGTTAAGTCTATACATCCTTGTGGATCAACTTCCTCAAGTGTTGAGAGTCCCCATATGGGAGACTCTCCTAGTTATTGATAATCCAATGATCCAATAGATCAGAATCCCTTTTGTCCAGGTAATAAGCAACCACATTCCATTCCATTGGAATGTCCACAAAGGATATAAATTCAAACTCTTCACTCATTCTAAGAATCTGAACAGCTACAGAGGCCAACTACCAATTAAATTTCTCCATCCTTTTACTGTTTAAAATATTAACCAGAATTTGAGAGTTAGACTCGCAGATAATTCTACACTAGCCAAGAGAAAAACCCCTCTGCTAGGCCTCAATAATTGCAAGAGTTTCCATAAAAATTTTGGAGTGAAAACCTTTATAAATGGAAAATAAAAAACTAACACTACCAATAGAATCTCTCACAACACTGCCAATGCCAACATATCCATGATTGCCCCTGGACAATCCATTAATATTAATTTTTAAAACTCCTCTAGTGGGTGGCCTCCACCTATCATCTCTCCTAACCTTCTTACTGAGTTGAGGAAACCTATTAGGGCTAAAAAAGTTCACACCATCCCAAAGAGACTAAGGGCTTGTTGTACCTTCTCCTCCTTAGAATCTAAAATAGGGTCCACATCACATTTTCTATGGATGGCTTCCTGAACCATACACAAGATCCTTTTCTAGATCTTTTGAACAACCAAATTACTACCCTAAAATATGTGATGGTTTTTTTTTTAACCAAATCTTCTAGATGATGCACGAAGGGCCCAAATTCCAAGCCACCCAAAGGAAGGGGGCCTTGGCCATAGGTCTACCCAATCTACTCCAAAACTCCACCAGGGACAACACATGAAAACATGTATGGTTCTAGGTGCTCCACCAATGGTGCCAAATGTCTCTGGCAAAGGAGCATTGGAAAAATAAATTAGAAGTCATCCTCATTCTTACCACAAAGGACACAAAAAGAGGGACCTTTAAATCCCCTCTTCCTCACATTATCCCAAGTGAGGCATTTATTATGAGCTACCAGCCAGAGAAAGAAGTTACATTTCGGCCAAGTAAATTTATTCCACATATTTTGAAGAACACAAGATTATATTGAGAGGGGGGGTGAACAATATAGTGCCCACTTTTTACTTTCTTTCCAAACCAATATCAATTAGTGTCCTCAATTGCAATAACCAAATATAGCAGTGTGCATTAATAACATAGATAGCAATAGTAAGCAAGTGCACAAATCATCACACATAATTGAGACACAAGATTTAACGTGGTTCCCCCAATGTGGGGTAGTCCACAAGATATTCTCCTTATAATATTTCATAAAGAAATAGGGATCCTTATCCCAATACAAATTATTAATTTGATCTGCTCAAAGCTAGGTTGTCTTGATCTGCTCAAGTGGGCTCCCACTAATATTCTCATCTAGGCTATCCACTAATCCACTTAGCTAGGCTATCCATTGATCTGCTTAGCTAGGCACTCCACTGATCTGCTCAGCTAGGCTATCCACTGATCTACTCAGCTAGGCTATCCATTGATCTTCTCAACTAGGCTATCCACTGATCTGCTCAGCTAGGCAACTGGTGTTGATGTGTTTTCTATTTTTGTCCTGTATCTTTCACTTCTCACAAATTTGCCTCAATGCCTTCTCACAAGGCTCAAAAAATCTTGCTCAAATGCTATCCCAAATCTATCCAAAAATTTGTCCCAAAATCCTTCCCAAAGGCTCAACCAATCATGCACAAACTCTCTCAAATCTGTCCAAAAATTCTATCCCAAAAGCCTTCCCAAAGGCTCAACCACTAATCAATGAAGGCAAGTCTCAATGATGAACTCAACAATGGATAACAAATGAATGATGACAATACTCAACAATGTCCTCAATAATGAATGGCAATGTACTCTTCAATGGATGAAAATAATGATCCACAATGATCTCAAAAATGTATGAAAAATGATCTCTCAAATGGATAATAGCTCTCAAATGGATGACAACAATGCTCAACAATGTACTCTCAAATGGATGACAACAATGCTCAACAATGTACTCTCAAATGGATGACAAATGATCTCTAAAATGGAAACCTCTCCAAGCAATAACAATGAGGACTTCAACCAACCAAGGAAAATCTCCACAAGTGATAGCAATAGGTTCTAATAATATCTTCCTCATGCAATGTCAATAAGCTCTCAAGAAACAAGCATAACTCCCTCAAGCAAAGAGCTCTCAAATAGCCAACAATGATCTCCTCAAAATGAAAGACAAATGTATCCACAAGTGACTAGCAAATGATCTCCTCAATGGTCTCAAATAGTGGCAATGGACTTAACAAGTAACCAACAATAATCTCCTCAAAGAAATAGCAAAAACCTCCTCAATAATGGCAATACTCTCAATGAACTCCACTAAAGCAATCATGGAACTCAAGCATCAATTTTATCCATAAAATTGATTTTCTAATCCATCCACTTCCTCTCAATAGCCAAGGCACATAATCAAGCAATTTGTCTTCAACTTCAAACCCTCACTCATGTGCATGTCTTCTAACTCAAGGTAGCAATTAACTAGGTCTCAAGTTCCTAGTTTAATTTCATAATTAAATCATGCACTAGGACATATAACAAGTTCAACACTTTTCAACCTTATGACTCCCTAATTTCATTAACACATACAACAAGCACCTATGCTTTTATTTTTAATTCCACACATTATAACTCCACATACAACAATCACAAATATTTATTTCCACACCTTATATCTCCCTAATCACACACAACAATAACAAATATTTAATTCTACACCTTATAACTCCCTAAGCACATTAACACATACAACAAGCATTTATTTCCCTAAACTCCTTATGACTCCCTAGTTATCACATAAATAATTTTAATGCACCAAAAATTTTGTAATAACAAATATTACCATGCGCTAGAGATAAATACCTTTATATGAAATTTGCTGCCTTCGTAACCTTCGAAATCGTCTTTGCCAAAATTAATGCGCCTTCACACCTTCACGGGAGTTGAACTCCGTTCCTCTCGCTTAGCGCTGTGAAGCGCTTACCACGTGGGCGCTAGCCCACGTTGGGATTTTAATCCCAAACACCCAACTTTAACCTGCACTCAAATTTGAAACTCGATTTTACTTTCTTAGCAAAACACTTTGCCCTTGGCGGGATTTGAACAATGAACCTACCTTGTGCAAAGTTTGTGCGCTACCAACTGCGCTAAGGAGTCCTACGTGACGTCACTTTCCCATGCTATTTACTTGACCTTGCTCTCAAATCGAAAGTTATTTATCCTTCTTTCTTCGTTGCTCCCCTTTCGATGACTCTCTCTCATGCGCTATGTCAAGTCTTCAATAAACAAAGGTTTTTACCTTTTATTTATATGCACCTCCATGCCTTCGAATGACGTCGGCAAATATTTATTTATCTCCCCAACCTTTGCACATCGGTGGATAATATAATACAAGAGCTTAGAATTATTAAATAAAAATTTAATAATTCACCTTTTAACTTTGAATTGGGATATCTCCTTCATTCTTTTGAATTTTACCATGAAAATTTTTGCACCTAGGTTTTATTGGAAAACATTTTCATCCATCATAATTTGGAGAAGTCTTAGCATAGTGGTTTTAATGAAAAACCCTTTCATGTTATAATGAAAACCCTTTCCATTGGTTTTAATAAAAAACCCTTGCCATTGGTTTTAATAAAAACCTTTACCATTGGTTTTAATAAAAACCATTAATATAATATTTAAAAAATTAAATATTATATGCCTCTTGTGCCACAAAACCCTATATATCCTTGCTCTCCAAAATATCATAAATTATTATTTATGAAGTGTTTTGCCACCAAAACTCAATGTGATCCATGTGACATCAATGACAACACAAAATAACTCAAATTGCCAACAATCTCCCCCTTTGTCATTGATGGCAACACCTCTAATGCAAATCACCACAATCACTGCAAAAGCCATTTCTGAAAATCAAAGCTACTCCCCCTGACTCAATACTCTCTATGGAGGCTACTCCCCCTATCTCAATGTTCTCTTTGGAGGCTTCTCCTCCTATCTCAATGCTCTCTCCCTTACTCAAAACTCTCCCCCTTTGACATCAATGGCAAAAGGGACACCTATGGGACTAAAATATATGACTCTTAAGCTTAGACCCCCCACCACCTTCTCTCTTGAGGTGATTAATTTTGGGGTGGGAGTACATTTACTCCCATATTACATTGTTCCTTTCGTTTTTCAACTTCCTTCCACATCTTTTTGATCTCCTTTTCTTGATAAGTTACTTGATCTTCTTGTCTTGAACCCATTTGACCTTCTTGCCTTGAAACTGATTGACCTTCTTTCCTTGAACCTATTTGGAATTGGGTCCTACACCATCTTGCAATATGTCCAAAGTTATTACAATTAAAACACTTGATATTGTAGCCTTTGGATGGTGCCCATATCCTGAATTCTTTCTTGAAACCATTTCCATATCCATTCCTTTCTTGAACCCTGTATTGTGAAGCTCTGTTTCCATAATCATTTTGACCATGACCTCTGAATTGTGCAACTCTATAATCAAAACCATATTTCTCATTTCCTTTGCACTTAGAAGTTCTATGACAAATCTTGTTGCATAAGAAGCAATGTCCCTGAAAACCATACCTTCTTCCTTTGAAGTTCCTTCTAGCAAAATAAAAATTCTTTGATCCATAGACCCTGCAGTGTATAGCCCTGTGTCCAAATCCATTACAAGAAAAACAATGTCCTTGAAAATCCCTTTGTTCATGCCTTGGTTCCTCATACCTTTCTTGACCATTATCCTTGTGATCATCTTTGACTTGTGCATTGTATCCTTGATCCTTCTTTGTGGTATCCAAATATTCTTCCTTAACTTCTTCCTTGCTTTCTTCTTCAAGAATTTCTTTACCTTTTGAACTTGATTCACCTATCTCAAAACAAGATCCAAATTGGATATTTGGAGCCATAGGAGCTTTGGAACTTTCTTCATCTTTCTCTTCATTTGTGTCCAATAGTAAACTGGCATCCATCTCTATTGTCTCTAAAATACATGTTTCCTTCTCATTGAAAATGTCTTGACATTTTGAGTCATGTGATGGATCAAACTTCTCAAGTATGGAACATCTCAATTATTTTAGATTCTCCTTAACCTCTTGTAGTTGCTCATGGATATCATTGAAGTCTTCTTTTAGATCAACTAAGACATCTATATTTCTTGAAATATCCTCTTGTTTAACTTCTTTTTTTGGAGTGGAAGTTCTTCTTCTACTTCTTTTATCCCATAGAAAATCCCTTCTTCATATTAACTGTCACTGAGATCATTATCTTCTTCTACTTCTTTTATCCCATAGAAAATCTCTTCTTCATATTAACTGTCACTGAGATCATTATCTTCTTCTATAGAAAATAAACTCTCATGAATCCTTTGTCTTTGCCTATTTCCTTGGTATGTTATTTCATCTTCACTATCACTGAAGCCATTGCAATATCTTGATCTGTGATCTCATTGACCACACACAAAGCATTGTTCTCTTTCACCTTTTATTCCTAAGAATAGATGTTATTCCTTTTCATCATATGAGTGATCTCTATCACTGTGATTTGAGCCATCATTTGCTTCCTCAATGTAGAAATTTTTCTTAGTCTTACAAAAACTTTTCTTCTTCTCATGCTTGCTTTGCTTGTACCTGTCATCTTTGTCATGCTTATGCTTTCCTTCTTATTTTCTTATGTGATCCTATTTTTCATCATCACTGTTTTCTTCATGTGGACACTTGTTTGCATAGTGACCATAATCACCACACTTGTAGCATTTGACTTTATTCATATCCCTATAATTCCTTGAGTCCTTTTTCCTTTTGATGAAGTTAGCTTCCTCATAATTATCTGAATCTTTATCTATCTCTAGATCTTTCCATTTCTTTTTCTCTAAATCTTTGAATGCAATTTCTTTCTTTGGATCCTGATGCTTATCTATCCTCATCTCATAAGTTGTGAGAGTTCCTTGTAGTTCTTCCATTGTTAGCTTGTCGATATTCATTGTTTCTTCTATCTCTAAAACCTTTGCATCATACTTCATGGGAAGTGATCTCAAAACCTTTTGAGTAACATCTAATTCTTTCATCTCAAATCCTAGGCCTCTCATGGTGTTAGCAATCTCATAAACTCAAAGTAAAAACTTTGCAATATCTTTAGAATCTTTCATTTTCAATTCCTTGAATCTTCTTCTATGAGTTTGTAGTTTTGCCAACTTTACCTTGGAATCTCCTTCATAGGTATTCCACAACTTGGTCCACATTTCATTAGCTGAATTACATACCATGACCTTTGTAAAATTTGTCTCACAAAGCCCACTCATAATACAATTCATTGCCTTTGCATTGATCTCAACCAATTTCCTGATAGTCTTATCTGTCTCGGGATCACCTTCAACCTTATATTCTTTTGCAACCATCTGCCATACCTCATATCCTTGTGACATAAAATATTTCTTCATTCTCATGCTCCGAAAAGCATAATTGTTACTATCAAATAGTGGAGTCTTACTTGTAGATGATCCATTATGTGAAGCCATATGTGTTCTTGTAGAATATACCCTCAAGTTGTTAGCCTTTTCTAAGGAACCCGCTATGATACCAATTGAAGAACACAAGTTTATACTGAGAGGGGGGTGAATATTATAGCACCCACTTTTTACTTTCTTTCCAAACCAATATCAATTAGTGTCCTCAATTGCAATAACCAAATATAACAGTGTGCATTAATAACATAGATAGAAATAGTAATCAAGTGCACAAATCATCACACACAATTGAGACACAAGATTTAACGTGGTTCCCCCAATGTGGGGTAGTCCACAAGATATTCTCCTTATAATATTTTACAAAGAAATAGGGATCCTTATCCCAATACAAATGATTACTTTGATCTGCTCAAATCTAGGCTATCCTAATCTTCTCAGGTGGGATCCACTGATCTGCTTAGCTAGTCTCTCTATTGATAGGCTCAGCTAGGCTATCCATGGATCTACTCAGCTAGGATCTCCACTGATCTACTCAGCTAGGCTATCCACTAATCTGCTTAGCTAGGCTATCCACTAATCTACTCAGCTAGGTAACTGGTGTTGATGTGTTTTCTATTTTTGTCCCGTCTCTTTCACTACTCACAAATATACCTCAATACCTTATCACAAGGCTCAAACAATATTGCTCAAATTTTATCCCAAATATGTGCAAAAAATATATCCGAAAAGCCTTCCCAAAGGCTCAACCAATCATGCTCAAAATCTATCTCAAATCTGTCCAAAAATTATATCCCAAAAGCCTTCCCAAAGGCTCAACAAATCATGCACAAAAGATGTCTCAAATCTATCTAGAAATTCTATCCCAAAAGCCTTCCAAAATTCTCAAACACTAATCAATGAAGGCAAGGTTCAATGATGAACTCAATAATGGATAACAAATGAATTATGACAATACTCAACAATGTGCTCAACAATGAATGTATTTTTACTCTTCAATGGATAAAAACAATGAACCATAATGATCTCAACAATGTATGAAAAATGGTCTCTCAAATGGATGAAAACAATACTAAATAATGTACTCTCAAATTGATGACAACAATGCTCAACAATGTACTCTCAAATGGATTATAACAATGCTCAACAAGGTACTCAAATGGATGACAAATGATCTCTCAAATGGAAATCTCTCCAAGAAATAACAATGAGGACTTAAACCAACCAAGAACAATCTCCACAAGTGATAGCAATAGGTTATCAATAATATCTTCCTCATGCAATATCAATAAGCTCTCAAGAAACAAGAACAACTCCCTCAAGCAAAGAGCTCTCAAATAGCCAACAATGATCTCCTCAAATGAAAGAAAAATGTATCCACAAGTGACTAGCAAATGATCTCCTCAATGGTCTCAAATAGTGGCAATGGACTTAACAAGTAACCAACAATAACCTCCTCAAAGCAATAGAAAAAACCTCCTCAATAATGGAAATACTCTAAATGAACTCCACTAAAGCAATCATGAAACTCAAGCATCAATTTTATCCATAAAATTGATTTTCTAATCCATCCACTTCCTCTCAATATCCAAGGCACATAATAAAGATATTTGTCTTCAACTTCAAACCTTAACGCATGTGCATTTATTCTAACTCAAGGTAGCAATTAACTAGGTCTCAAGTTCCTAGTTTAATTTCATAATTAAATCATGCACTAGGACATATAACAAGTTCAACACTTTTCAACCTTATGACTCCCTAATTTCATTAACACATACAACAAGCACCTATGCTTTTATTTTTAATTCCACACCTCATAACTCCACATACAACAATCACAAATATTTATCTCCACACCTTATATCTCCCTAATCACACACAACAATAACAAATATTTGATTCTACACCTTATAACTCCCTAAGAACATTAACACATGCAACAAGCATTTATTTCCCTAAAATCCTTATGACTCCCTAGTTATCACAAAAATAATTTTAGTGCACAAAAATTTTGGTACTAACAATATTACCATGTGTTGGAGATAAATACCTTTATATGAAATTTGTTGCCTTCGTAACCTTTGAAATCATCTTTGCCAAAATTAATGCGTCTTCACACCTTCGTGGGAGTCAAAATCTGTTCCTCTCACTTAGCACTGTGAAGTGCTTACCATGTGGGCACTAGCCCATGTTGGAAGTTTAATCCCAAACACCCAACTTTAACCTGCGCTCAAATATAAAACTTGATTTTACTTTCTTAGCAAAATACTTTGCCCCTGGCAGGATTCGAACAACAAACCTGCCTTGTGAAAAGTTTGTGCGCTGCCAACTATGTTAAGGAGTCATCCATGATGTCACTTTATCACTCTGTTTACTTGACATTGCTCTCAAATTGAAAGTTATTTATCCTTCTTTCTTCGTTGCTCCCCTTTCGATGACTCTCTCACATGCGCTATGTCAAGTCTTCTATAAACAAATGTTTTTAAATTTTATTTATATGCACCTCCATGCCTTCGAATGACATTGACGAATATTTATTTATCTCCTCAACCTTTGCACGTTGAAGGATAATATAATACAAACTTAGACCTTAGAATTATTAAATAGAAATTTAATAATTCACCTTTTAACTTTGAATTGGGATATCTCCTTCATTATTTTAAATTTTGTCATGAAAATTTTTGCACCTAGGTTTTATTGGAAAACCTTTTTATCCATCATAATTTGGAGATGTATTAGCATAGTGGGTTTAATGAAAAACCCTTTGCAATGGTTTTAATGAAAACCCTTTCCATTGGTTTTAATAAAAATCCCTTCAGTCGATTTTAATAAAAACCCTTGCCATTGGTTTTAATAAAAACCTTTACCATTGGTTTTAATAAAAACCATTAATATAATATTTAAAAAATTAAATATTATATGCCTCTTGTGCCACAAAACCCTGTAAATATCAATGCTCTCCAAAATATCATAAATGATTATTTATGAAGTGATTTGCCACAAAAACTCAATGTGATTCATGTGACATCAATGAAAAAACAAAATAACTCAAATTGCCAATATCTTTTTCCACCAAGTGATAGGAAGACTCCCGTACTTTTGCTTATCAAGAACCTAATAACCATAGGTTACCAAGAAGGTTCCCTTAGGATCAGGGTTCCAAGCTAGAATATATTTACCACTCAATGAAGAACATGGTCTCCCCATAATAATACGAGCAAGCACCTCTTTGTCCTTGGCCAGTCCCCTTTGGGGTCATTCCTATGGATATTTCCACCTATACATCTCCATATTTCCAAAATACTATATTTTTTTAAATTCCTCCACATGATACCAACCTACTTCCAAGAAAAAAATGCTTAGGTAATGTAACCTAGGATATTGATTCAATATATGAGGGTGGCCATCCCAAGAATCCTCCCAAAAAAGAGCATCTGATCCCCAATTGCAAATCCAGAACAAAACCTACTTTATTAAATGAGCTCCTCTTTTTAGAGTGTCCCAGATAACTGAACCTTTCCCAACCAGGCTGACTCTAGGGATCTCAACCTCAAAAATACCTCTCAAGTATTTACAAGATAACATTTTAGCCCAAATTTGATCTTGAGAGGTACACAATCTCCAATAAAGTTTTGCAGCCAAAACCTGCCCAAAAAGAGTTGTTTATCGCAATCCAAGGCCTCCCTCTTACACCGACCTACATATAGAATTCCACCTAAAAAAAATTCATTTAGATTGATCAAGTTTTACATACCATAAAAACTATATTTACAAGGCATCCATGTCCTTGATGAAATGAAAGGGAGATATTTGTACAAAACATCTATAAATGGGTAATTCTTGAACAATAGATTTTAAAAGCAACACTCTACCTGTAGTGGATAGCCATATTAAAGTCTAGTGATTAAACTTCCTTCTAAAATTATTAATCATAGACTGCTAAGAAGATCTAGGTAGAGGATGAGATGAAATTATAATACCAAGATAAATGAAGGGGGGAGTCCCGACCTAGAATCTTAGAATACGAGCAATCCTAGCTTGAATAAGAGGAGGGGTATTGAAGAATAAAATAGAAGACTTGTCCTAATTAATAAACTATCCAGAAGCACCAAGATATACTTCAAGATATTGTATAATATTGCTAGCTTCCCTGATAGTGGCAACTCCCAATAAAGCAGTATCATCAACAAATTGAAGGTAGGAAAGAGGTGACAAACTACTATCCCACTTCCACCCCTGAATGAGACCGTGCATGACTTGATACTTGAGCAATATTCCAAACCATTCCACCATAATAATAAACAAATAAGGAGATAAAGGATCTCCTTGATCTGATGGCTCATATTAACAAGAATAGAGAATGAGAAAGAAGAAACACATCTCATCACCGATCTAATCCATTCCTCCTCAAATCCAAAAGTAGCAAGAAATTTTTGAAGAAAGGACCATCTGACCTAATCATTGGCTTTGGCCATGTCCAACTTAATGAACATAGTATTTTCCTTAGAAGTTTTGATTGAGTGAATAGATTCTATAGCAATAACAATCCCATCCAAGATTTGCTGGCCAGCAAAAAACCCTCCTTGCTCCTCAGATATGATTTTGCTCAACCATATATTTAGCCTCTTAGCAATAATTTTTATGATGATATTATACACAATATTGTAGAGAGCAATAGGCCTAAACATATCCAAGCAATTTTCTCCCTCTTTTTTTGGGAATAAGCACCACAAAGGTAGCATTTAGGGCCCTTAGAATTTGTTTATTCTTTTGGGACTCATGGACCACCTCTAGAAGATCAAATTTGATTAAATCTGAAAACTCTTGATAAAACTCAATTGGGAATCCATATGGGCCTGGGGAATTTTCTTTTTTCATATTTAATACAACATTTTCCAACTCCTCAAGGGAAATTGGACCCATCAAGTTCTCATTCATCTCTTTAGAAACAATCGATGGAATACAGTTTAGAATAAGATTTGCATTCTCATCATATGAGAGGGAGTCCTCCTTGTAGAGAGAGGGAAAATACCTCGTCTCTTCTAAAATATACCTGAAAGAAGAGAGTAGGGCACCCTGAGAATTCACAAGAGAGGTGATCAGGTTACCATTATGGTGAGCCTAAACTAAATTATAAAAGAAGGTTGTGTTCCTATCCCCTTCTTGAATCCAATCTACTCGAGCTTTTTATTTCCAAAAAATTTCTTCCCTCTGTTCCCATTCAGCAAGGTCTTTCATAGCATCAGATTCCTCAACTAGAAGCTCCTCCATGAGTCCCTGATCTCTAATACTCCTTGAAGCTTATTCCACCCTCCTAAGAGCTACCAACTTAGCCAAGGAAAGGTTCCCAAAATTCAGTCTATTCCATCTCTTAAATTTATACTTTACAAATTGTAGTTGTTTCATAAATGAATACATAGCGGTGCCATGAGGAGGTTTTCCAGTGGTCCACTAGCCTCACATAAAATCATGAATCTTAGGATCACGAAGCCACATAAGTTAAAACTTAAAGGAAAGATTCTTCTTTAGCCCTAACTCTAGAGTAGATATTTTGCTAGGCCAATGATCAGATCCCCTACCCTTTAGAATCACAGAACTAGAAATTTTGTTATTACCCATCCAATAACTGGATATCAAAAACCTATCCAGCCTCTTTGATATGAAAGCTTCCCCACACCTTATATTGTTCCAAGTAAAGATCCCATTATCTAGCTTGATGTAAACCAAGTTTAGGGCCTAGATATGAGCATTGAAGATAGAATAAAAAGGCTCGAGATGGTCAACCCCATCATGTTTCTCCTCCAAAAAAGTGATAGGGTTGAAGTCTCCAGTCAAAATCCATGGTTACAGGGGAGCTATACTTCTCACAAAGCAAATATGCTCCCACAAATTCACTTTACTATTGTAATCAACAAGATCATACACATTTGCAAGTAGGATGGTTTTCCCAGATTCATTATCATACCCGATGATCAAAATAGACCATCTATTGGAAATCCAAGTCAGAGGAGATATCTTAACTGGATCTCATAAAAAAGTGATGCCACCAACATATCCATATGCACCAATACAATGGCATTGCCCCCTTATCCATAACTTGGGAACAATATTGAATATACTATAAGTATCCAATTTAGTCTCTGAATAAACACCACATCCGAAGAATGTACACAAATTAAATCGCGAACAAATTTTTATCTGGGGATGTTGTTCAACCCCCTAACATTCCATGAAAAGACAATCATTTTTTGGGGTTAGAAAAATGGGAGTCCAATGTTCTCACCAAGCCTAAATCCACCAAAGTCTCCCCCATTAACTTAATTTTATCCTGGTCCTTCTTTCGATCCACCTTCATATTCTTATATATTTTTTTAATTATTTTCTCCTACAATCCCAACATTGTAGGAATTTTGCAATCCAAGGATGACTGCATCAGTTCCTGAGTAGGATATGGCATAACTAAATCTGTACCACTTTCCAAAATAGAGTTCGTTCTTGGGATAGATCCAACCATGTCACCTATACTCAGATCCAAAGCCCTTTGTTATTCATTTAAACCCCTAGATATGATTCCTTAAGTTCCACCTCAAGAAGAGACATCTGATTTGGCCTTATTATATTTACATCAGGTGGTGACATTTTAGGTATCTCCATGCACTAATCGAGATCATATAATATTTCAAAATGATTGAGTAGAGCATCTGCCTGGCTATCCTTAAGGTCTTTGTTTGCCCTTTGTCCTTTGTTTTAGGATTTTACTAAAATAAATCCTTCCTTATCATGTTACCCTTCCTTTATCGAGGCTTTTCCTTTATCCAAAATTTATCCAGATCAAGAGGTCCTAGGATTTGAAGCCACAGGCAAAAAAAACTTAGGGCATTTTCTTTGCAGGTGGCCATATTCATGGAAAATACAACAAAATAGAAGAGCTTCATATTCACGAAGGCTTTGGTAACCTCCTCCTCAACTCCAGAAAACAGCTTGAAAAAATTGATGAGTCCATTTTTATCCTTAAACATGTCAGTGGAAATGGAATCCAACTCAAAGATCTCAGGCTCAATGAACACAACATTTCCTTCCTTCATGATTGTGAAAGGAAGTGAGGAAGCAAAAATGATAGAGCAAGGAATGAACTGGGCCAGTAGGATAGGAATGGAAATATACGTCCACTAAGCAAGCCACAGGTAAAATAAATAGAAAGGAAAGTTGCAGCTCTAGGACATGGAAGACAACCAGCAAGGGCTTGTCAAAAAGGAAAAAAATTCCAAGAGGAAGTAGATTGGTTAGGGTAAAAGGCACAACAAATATTGGGGCGATAAACAAGGATGAATGTGATAGGGAATATTACCATCCAATGGAAAATATGACTCTTGGTTATGCTTAGACAACGAAGCCAACAAGCAGACCAGGCATGAGAACCAGAGAGGATTGGGATGTTCATCGGAGAAAGCCTCGGGAGAATATGAAAAATAGAGTGTTGACAGAGGGTTCTCGAAAAGGCTAAGAGACAATAATCAAACCACATGAGATAGAAATGATTTAAAATTATGGTGAACCTTGCATCAAGATTTTGAGAGGAAACAATTATAAAAAAAAGGGAAGCACAAAGAAATGACAGTGGAAGGCTTGAAAAAATAATCGTGTGGCCTTGTTTCAAAGTAAGACAAGACAATTGATAAGAAAAATCTTGATTTTGGAACTTATTGAAAATTTTGTCATGAACCCAATGCATCACATGAAAATGGAGGTCTTGGGCAACAAAATAGTCAAGAATTTTGAGGTTCATCATGACTAACAATGTTTTGATCATGTCTAACCAGCTCAGTTACTTCAGAAGGAAGGACATCAGTCCATGTTAGCAATCCTTGTGCATTAACGCCAATGTTGGCCAATTTGTCAGCAATGGAGTTGGCCTCCTTGAATGCGTGTTGGACTATGGTATCAATTTACTGGCATAGGATTTGTTTGCTTTCTTCAATGATTGTTCTGATTCTCCAGTTGTTGAGTTTGGAAGTTCTCAAGTAATTAATAATGTTTAGAGAATCACCTTCAACAATGACTTTCCCTGGAATATCCTTTATAAATTGTAGGCCTCTCCAAACAACTTTGGCTTCAGCGGAATGATTGGAAAGGATGCCCAAAGGTTCAACAAAGGCAAAAATGGAGTTGCCAAGATGATCACGAAGAATTCCTCTAGCTCTTGCAATGCCAGGATTTCCTTTTGCTACACCATCAAAATTAAACTTTACCCAACCCACCGGAGGAGGCTGCCATTTGATGTTGGTTCTTGATGATGAAGGATTAACAGAGCTTGAAAAGTCAAGGAAAATATTACAAGAATTCAGGATGGCTTTCTCAAAGGGTGGGCAAGGAAAAGGATCAAAAGGAGCAACAAGAGCATTTTCCTTGGCATAAAGGATAATTTTACTAGCAATGATGTTGGCATCCAAAGATTTCATGTCAAATATTCTTCTATTGCATTCTAGCCAGATTTTCCAAAGGAAATGTTGTAGGCAAAATTTCCAAAGTCCTTTAAGCATAAGATTTTTGAAAGGATTTGGCCACTGCATGAACAGTTCGACAATGGAAGGAGGACAGGCCCAAGCAATATGGAAATTGAGGAAAAGTTTGTTAATTACCATTCTTGAGAAGGGGCAAAACAAGAAAAGGTGAGAAGTAGATTCCCAATAAGAAAGGCATAGATAACATCTATTAGGAAGAGGAATACCCCTTTTTATTAAGTTTTTTATTGTTAGGATGCGATCTTGAATACTCAACCAAGAAAAGGAGGTAATATTGGGGATCAAATGTTTGGTCCAAACTAGCTTGAACAGAATAGGAGTTTCAAGAATGTTGAGAGTAAGCAAATAAGCTGACTTGACAGTGAAATCTCTAGAATTAGTAGGTTCCCATATTGGGCAATATTTGGGATCTCCTGATGGGATTCTGATAGAGGATAGCTGATAATACAAACAAGAGATTTCATTCTCGTGATCAGGGAAAACAATACTTCTCCAACTCTTGTGTCTATTATTAAAGTAAATGAAATTATCTACTAAAGGTCCAACCAACTATTTAGTAATGTTTCTCAGCATTTGAAGCATAGGATTATGGATGAGAGGTCGGTCCCCAAGCCATTTGTCTTCCCAGAAGGAAATTGAATTACCATTTCCAAGTTGCCACCTTAGACCCTTTTTCAAGAGGGATCGAGCCTCATAGATAGATTTCCAAAAATCAGACCCGGTAGAAGGAACCTCCCCATAAATAAATTCAGAAGCCTAAAGGTATTTCCTTCTTATAATCTTGACCCAATCAACATTTTCGTTGGAGACAAGGCACCAAGCTTGTTTAGCAAGGAGGGAAAGGTTGAGAGGAGAAATCCTTTTGAGCCCTAAACCTCCCTGATATTTGGGTTTGCACACCTTATCCCAAGCAACCAGATGAAATCTGTGTTTATTTTCAGATCCTGTCCATAGAAAGTGTTTTTGGATTTTTTCTATTTTTTGATAAACACTCACTGGAGCTTTGAATAAATAAATAAAATAAACAGGAATACTTTGAAGGTAGACCATATATTTATTTATTTTTCTTATCCTATGTGCAGGATTTCTTTAATATATATTATTTTAATGTAAAGGGAATCCATAGAGATAAGAGCAAAATCTTATCCACCATTTCAACCTTCCCAAAGTAGCCATGCATGTGTAGGAAAAATTGATTATTTAAATCTACAAGGTAGTTTTTTTTTCATGTTTTAATCCAATTTAAAATTGAACAAGCTCATAAAAAAAAACTACCTAATTTCCTTCTAAAATAGGATCAACTAGATCCAACAAGCATGCTCAACAAAATAAATCTTTTACTTTAAAAATTGCTCAATTTAAAGATTTCACAAAATCATAATAAATTGCATGATATTATTTTCAATATTTCTAGAATAATTTGTAAAATGCAAAACATTATTAATGTGTATTTTCAAAGTAAAATTCAATTAAAGAAATATCATACAAATTATTCATTAAATCAAATATAAATCACACACAAATGGCATACGAGCACTTGATGCATGTGCCCAATATCCCCCATCACAATTTTTCCTTTGATTGGGTGGGACTTTTTTTAGAATAATACTCAAGTAACATCACCATTAGGGAGGTAACTAGTGATGATAGGAATATGACCCTACCTTTTGAGTTGTCATAGTCATCATTTTCCTTCTTATCTCTTGGTGGTCAGTCTTCCACCTACGAGAATAAATGTTCCTGTAGTCAAGCAACACAATATCATTTTATTTTGACAAATACAATGCAAATATATTAGGCATTAAAACTAGCTATCACTACACAAATAAAATCTTAAAAATAGTTCTCTAAGGTGGGATGTGACAATTACCTAAAAAATAATAGTACATATTCCAAACCTCATTCATTTTAATTTTATACAATAACAAGAAAAATCACCAATTTATATTCTCTATTTTTTGGATATAATATTTTTTTTGTTCAGTTAAATTACATAAAAAATGGGTTTTTATCAAGGATCCCAAAACTTGATTACAAAAAGTCATAATACTATAAGCAAGGCCCCAAGGCCATAGAAAAGGACACCAAAATCCAAAGGAAAGACAAAAAGAAAGCCTTTCAAGACAGGCTAAGGATAACCTTACAGGAAAGGCTAGAGGATAGCCTTAAAGGACAAAAATATTTTTTTTTTTGAATCATTACATTGAAGTCTGGGACAACACTAACCCACCCATAACAACCCAAAAATACACGTGCAAAAGGACCATCCAAGAAGCACATGGTGATGGAAATTAAAAAAGGTAATCCCGCTCAGGAAAATTGAAACAGGGCTATCCTGCCCATTACAAATATTTGAAAATTCAAATTTAAACTAAAAGTGGGAAACACAAAAAATTCCCACCTGAGGATGCATAGGGATGCAATAGGAGGATGTCACAATAGGGACCAACATCCCGAATAGGCCTGCAAGAGGATCAACAACCATGGGACTCTAGAGGCCATGAAATCCCGTTGTAGTAGGGAAACTATTCAGAGGCCAAGGGAGACAAAGGAAACAACAATGTAGAAATGGAAGCCAAGGAAAATGGTGGGGATATCCCAGGAGACCTCAAAAGAGGAACTATGAAGCATGAGCTACCACCTAAAAGTGTAGGGTCCTCTCGAAGGCTAGAAAAAAGTAGCAAGAGCTCCATAACAACCTCCAATGCCATCGTCGAGTAGCTATTAGCACAGAGGCCCCCCTCAAGGACCTAAATGTTGAGACTTGCCATCAAACCTGCCATTGGAAACCCAAAGAGCAACACCATAGGAATAAGTACAAGGCCCCATACAAGCCAAAATACACTATGAAGAGTTGTTCATGAAGCCAAAAAACCTTAGTTACACCACACTGCACCAAAAGAACTTTTGATCCTTAGCACCAAATAGTACCCTACAAAAAAAAAAAAAAAGGGTTTTTGAAGGAACTCAGAAAACCCAAAGGATGACCCAAGAAAATCCCAAGGACATCCCAAAAAATCCTAGGGGTATCCCAGTTCGCAAGCACCAAAATAAAAACCCTTCCAAAAGGCATGGAATGGTTTAGGCAAGAGAATAAGGAATCTCCCAACCTAAGGAGATCGTCTGCAACACCATCCAACCAAGGAGGAGGGCAAAGGGGTTCCAGGGAATCGAAACATGACCCATGGACGTCCCAAAAAAACTTACAGACATCCTAGATGACAGGCACTAGAATAAAACCCCACCAAGCAACAAGAAAAAGGATAGACAAATGGAATAGGGATACCCCACCCAAAGGAGATCATATGTAGTGCCTACCATAAAAAATGTGCCAGGGATCATCAAGGACATCATAGGGATTTTTGGTGATAATATTGACTAATAATCAACACTTTAATTGTCAACATTATTAAGATAAAAAGCTTTAGCATTGATTAATATTTTAACCCTAAAACTATCAATTATGTACTATATTAAATGATAAATAAAGATAAGCATTATTTAATGTAAAATAATAAAATAAGAGCTATCAAAACTCATTAATAATCTTAGCACTGTTACATAAACTAATTTTGAAGAATAAAGAATTGTTTTAGAAAAAATTTTAATCCTTTTCAGCTTAATCCAAAATAAATATAAAGTAAACCGCTTTATAAAGAACACACTCCTATAAAATGAAAAAAATAATAATCCAAGCTCATGCGTCTTCCCTCTAGGAATCCTCAACATTTTAAAAGGTAATAGGTACAAGAGATGAGCAAATCCATATCTCTGCAAAATATAATAATGACATAATTCAAGCAACCAAACCATATCAACAACGTAAGACTCAAAATAATAGAATAAACAAGGTTTGGAAATATCAACGAATCTTGCGTAAAGAAAACCTAATTTACAACAGGTTGATCAACAAAATAATTTCCATAGTGCTTCTCCATACCTTTGGCTAAAATTCAAATTGTAGTAGCAAATAATGAAAGTGATAATTAGACATGGTAATATCAACATGGCTCAGGGATGGATACGATATCAAGTGAGTCTAAGATTATTTTCCATTTAAAACCTTTACTAATCCTTCTAACACAAAGAATATTGCAAACTATTTTTTTAGAATGTCACAGGAAATAATTGGATACAAGGACTAATTGGATAAACTATCCTCCAACCATAAATTTGTTGTATAAGATTTGCACAACCATGCTTTAATTGCTTAAAGAGTTTGACATCATTAGACTACTTGAGTTCAAATTGGTATATTTTTCTAAGCCAAAGATATTCCTAGATTAATAATGCTACATTGTTTAAGCCCAAAACCCTTTTTTCATTAATAAAAGATTTAAAACCAAAAAATTAACTGAATGCATTACTGAACAAAATTTTACTGCTATAATAATAAAAATAAAAATACATAACACATCAAAGCATTGAAACAAAACTTACATATTAAGCATTTTCTTAAAAACATAGGCATAAGGATATCCACCCAAACTAGAAATATTATATTTAACAAACAATTGTCAAAACATCCCATAAACATCGAGGTTGAATAAAAATATTAAAGTTATTTTAAAATATTTACTAGTGATTGATTAGGAGCTTAGGATAATTCCATACTGTAAATCAGGAGCTAAAACGAGCAAGGAAAAAAAACTTTAAAATTTCAAAGTACCCAAAATTTTCTAAAGCCTTCCACATTCCTAACTCAGCCAAATGGGTATCTAGAATAGTTGAAAAACTAGAAAATTCATTGTGGATCAAAATATAATACCTTTTGAAATTCATGGACTGCTACGAGGAATTGGTATTGATGAAATATAATTTCCTTAATCTTCTAAATTTTTGATGTTGTATATACAAATTTTCTATCATTACAAATATTATCTTGATATATTTCCATAAAGCTTTGAATCACATCAAACAAAGCTCTCTAGCAAAAGTTATGGCAGTTTCAAGCTTACAACTAGTTGTAGGAGGAAAAGTGGTAGAATTTGAAAAGTACTAACAATAGCTTATAAATATAATTTCCCAAACCTAAATTAGGACTATATGTGATTTATAAGGAGGCTTATGTTATTATAATGCAAAGAGAAACTTTTATAAGAGAAGGAGGCATTCCAAAATATTTAAGAGAACTATTAAGAACAAAGGTCAAGAAAGAAGTTAAAGCAAGGGGAACAAAGTTGGAGAAGGAAATATTGTAGTCTAATATAGCAATTAAGTATTGTAATCAATGCATGTTTTTTCTAATAAAAAATTGTAAAAATATTTTGATCATTGTTTTACCCATTTTGAGGTTTCCACATAAATTTGGTCTCTCTTTCAACTGTGTGAATTTTTGTCTAATATTATTGTTGTTTATTTTATTTTATTGTTGTAATTATCAAATTAATACTAACACTCATAAATTTCAAGCTAATGAAGCATAAGGATTAATCAAGATCCATACACTTGTATGTAGAGGTGAATCCATAATGTGGTACTTTATGGATAAGGTTTGATATCAAAGTAGTTTATTTTCATGAGGCTTGTGTATGCAAGGTAGAAGATCCCTAAAAGGAGAGTTATTTCCTTATAACCCTAATATTGGGAGTAGAAGGATCATATCTAGATAAATGGTAGATCAAGTAAAATTCCCAACCATGTCATAATGGAGGTTCCTAGAAATGGAAGATACCATATTTGATTTTCCAGTATATAGTGGGGAACTAGATCCTGAGAAGTTGAATGGATGGCTAAAATATTTAGAAGTTTACTTCATCACCAAGGGTTATATGGAGGTATAGCAGATCAAATTTTCTAGGATGAAGCTTGGTGGCCATGGTCTCACATGGTGGGAGTCATATGCTACTATATTAACAAGAAACAAATAACCACTAGTACAAACATGGAAAGAATTTTCCAAAGCACTCAAAGGCCAATATTATCCCATAAAGTATCAAGAAAGGCTTGAGAAAAATGACAATTTTTGCAATAGGAACAGGTGTAGAATGTTCAAGAATACACCATTGAATTTAGGAAACAAGTTGTGTTGTTGGACATAAATCTACAAGACCCCTAAATATTCAAGAAGTACAAGAGTGGTATGCACTTTCATATTAGGACAAAATTAGTATTATTTGATGTCAAGAGCATTGATGAAGCATGCATCAAAGCCACTTACTTGGAGATGAGCCATAAAACCATGAATTTAAATCAAACTCCAAACCCTTAAAATTCCTCAAAATTTGTAGAAAAATACAAGGTTTCTAGTAGTAAGGGTAAGAAGAAATCTAAAGCAACAAAAACCAAATCATAGTAAAGTGAAGAGAATTGCAAGGATTGTGATGTCAACACCCATTCAAATAAACATTATTAGAAGTTGCATCCAAATAAAAGGCCCAAATGGTGGAACAAGAGTATAAGAAGACAACAAGTGCATGAAATAAGGAGTAACACCAAAAGGATAGCTATAATAAAATGTATGAAGAGGTTAAAGTGGTGTCTATAACCAAATTCTAATCCTCAAGGTAGGAGAATCCCTCTAATAAGGAGAAAAAATTTAAAGCCAAGAAGGAGGAGTTGTTTTGGGTGTATATCCTAGTGCAAAAAATAAAATTTATAGCATTGTTTGATCCAATATCATAAATAAATTTGTGTTTTGAATATCTAGTGAAATAGTTGAGGTTGAAATCTATAGATCATCCACAACCATACCCATTGGACTGGGTGCAAAAGGATGTGGAGCTCTAGGTAACAAAGCAATGTACTTTTGGGTTTTCTATCAATGATAAATTCAAGGATACAATCACCTATGATGTAGTACCCTTAGATATTTGTCAAGTCATATTTTGTAGCCCATACATATGGGAAAGAGATGGATTCTTTAGAATGAGTTTGAAAAAATGGGAATTAATAAAAGATGGTGCTAAGTTCCTGGTAAATTCTAGTAAGATGGAAAAAAATTCTAACTTGTGATAGCACAAAAAGCCAAACACCTAGTGAATGTGAGAAAAATATTTGTTCTTTTGATGATAATAGGTACAAATGATAGTTCTCAATTAAACAATGAGGTTGAAGCAGTTGATTGCACTCCAAAATAGAAACTAGAAATTGAGTCATTACTACAAAAATTTTGAGAACTGATGCAAACACAAAAAGGCTTACTACCAAAGCATGAAGTGAAGCATGAGATCCAATTACTACCCAATTCACCTATTCCTTATATTGAGTTGTATATGTAATCCATAATGGAATCAGATGAGGTGAAGAAGTAAGTATAAGAGCTATTGGATTAAGGACTAATTTTTCCAAGTGCATCACCAACCAAATCCTCAATTGTACTAGTTCCAAAGAATTATGGTAGTTGGAGGATGTGAATTGATTACTGGGCATTGAACAAGATTACCATTAAGAATAAATACCTACTACCATGGATTGATGACTTGCTAGACCAATTGAAGCATGCAAGGTATTTCATAAAGTTGGATTTGAAATCAGGATACCATCAAATTTGGATGAAGGAAGAAGACATCTAAAGTCCAAAAATCACACTGAGTTGAGGATTTTTATTGGGGAAATCCAATACTTCAAAATAATTATTAAGGATTTCTTACACATAGCAACACCTTTCCTAAAGATATTTTAGAAGAACAAGATCATTCATTGGGGTGAAGTTGAGAATAAATTATTCCAATAGATAAAGAATAAGGTATGCAATGCACTCGTGCTTACTATGTCATACATGAGGATGCATTTTGAGGTGGAGACGAATGCTTTTGGATATGCAATAGGAGTTTTCCTACTTCAAGGAGGTAGACCTATTTTTTATCATTCTAAATTATTCTCTAGCATTGTTCTTAACTACCCAACACATGATAAAGAGTTTTTTTCACTAGTTCAAGCAGTGAATAATTGATGAAATTATCTATTGGGTAAAGAAACAATTGTGCATATGGACCATGAGCCATTAAAGTGCTTGCAAACACAAAGCAAGTTATAATAGTCATGGAAATTTAAGTGGATGGGTTTCCTATAATAGTTCAATATTCTAATTAAGTACAAGAAATGGGAAACCAACAAGCTTGCTAATATTTTATCTAGACCTCCTCTAAAGATTGCATTTGTGGTGATGGAGTTAGAGCCCTTTTCATTTGAGGAATATAAGGGACAATATGATGAGGATGATGAATTGGAAGACAAATACAAGAAGTTAAATCATGGCATGCAAGGTAAATACAATGTAGAATATCATGTGGAGAATGACTTATTATTCAAATAAGATAAGCTCTATATTCCCAAGGGCAATAACCACTTGCAGCTAATTAGGGAAGCTCATACTTCATTGATTGTTGGTCATTTTGGTGTGCACAAGACTGTAGAAAATATGTAAAGGTATGTTTATTGGCCCAACATGCAAAATGACGTTTCCAAATTTATTCACGGATGTGCAACATGCAGCACAAGAAAACCCAACAACATTAAATTAGGGTTGTACACTACCCTACTAGTTCCAAAAAACCATGGAAAGCATTTAAATGGACTTCTTGGGTGGCTTTCCAACCACTCAAAGAGGGGATGACTATATTTTTGTAATAGTTGGTAGATTTAGTAAGATGCCAATTGTTGTGACATGCAAGAAGATTGTTATAGTAGAGGGGATATCCAAATTATTTTTAAAAAATATTTTCATACATTTTGGATTACCAAAGAGCATCATTAGTGACCGTGATACTTGATTCCTTAGTAAATTTTGGAATGCACTTTGGGGAATGTTGGACACCAAGCTAAAAATATCAACAATGTTTCATCCACAAATAGATGGGTAAATATAAGTGTCTAATAGTAAATTAGTGTATTTTCTATGGGGATATAATCAACATAATCCAAAAACTTGGTATGAAATTCTAGCATATGTTCAATACTGCTACAACCAAGCAATACACTCATCTATGAGGTTATCACCATTTGAGGTGTGTTATGGTTTCCATCCACAGTCGTATTTTAATGGAGACATTAAAATTTGGCACTACCCAAGTATATCTAATTCATAAGGAGATAAAACACTAAATATCATTCAATATATTCAGCTAATACAACAAAAAATAGAAGAGAAGCTGAAGAAAACTCAACAACAATACAAGGAACACCATGATAAGCATAGAGTGTCTCATGATTTTCAAGTGGGAGATTTGGTATGGTTGTACTTAGGCAAGGAAATTTTGGAATTATTTTGGAATAAAATCAAACCCATTAAATATGGTCCTTTTAAAAAATTGGAAAAGTATGGGGAGAATGCTTTTCCTCTTGAATTTCCCAACTACATGCATATGTACTCTGTTGTGAATGTGGAGAACTTAAGGTTGTTTAAAAATTCTCTGTTAAATGAACTAGAAGAATATCTAGTTTTACCTAGGTTGGATTATCTATTCTTAGCTGATTTTGAGATAGCCAAGGAAGATTTAGTTTTGGATAAGAAGTGGACAACTTGCCAAGGAGAAGATGAGCTATAGCTAATATATCCAAAGGGGAAATCACAAAGCAAAGCAAAATGTCTCTCAAGGATATAGGTGGAGGTGAAATACCCTCATCTAACTAAATAATATCTTGAGTAATAAAAAGCATTTAATGGGGTAAGCTTGATTAGGAGCTCAGAATAGTTCTACAATGTAAATTGAGAGCTTAAACAAGCAAGGAAAAAATTAAATTTTCAAAATATCCAAAATTTTCTAAAAAAATCCCACCTTTCTAATTTAGCTAAATGGGTATTCATAATAGTTTAAAAAAATAGAAAATTCATTATGGATAAAAATATACAACATTTTGAAATTCATGGATTGTTATGGGGAATTAGTGTTTCTAAATTGTAATTTACCTAAATATTTTGAAAAATAGGTGTTGTATATGTGAATTTAGTACCATTGCAAATATTATACTAGTATATTTCCATAAATATTTTAATCACATAAAATAGAGGTATCTAGCAAAAGTTATTGTAGTTTCAAGCTCACAACTAGTTGTAGGAGGAAAAGTGGCAAGATTTTGGAAAGTAATAACAACTTATAAATATAATTCCTCAAACTTAAATTAGGACTATATATGTGATTTATAAGTAGGCTTATATTATTTTAATTGAAATAAATATTTTTAGAAGAGGAGGCATTCTAAAATATTCAAGAGAACTCTTAAGAACAAAGGGCGGGAAATACATCAAAGTGAGGGGAGCAGAGTTGGGGAAGAAAATATTCCAGTCTAATACAACAATTAAGGATTGTAATCAATGCATTTTTTTTCCAATAAAAATTTGTAGAAATATTTTGATCATGGTTTTACCCATTTTGGGGTTTCCACATAAATTTGGTGTCTCTCTTTGAACTGTGTGAATGTTTTTCTAAGATTATTGTTGTTTATTTTCCTTTATTGCTACAATTATTAGATTAATACTAACACACAAAAATCACAAATTAATGAAGCATAAGTATTAAGAAAGATCTATATATATATGTAGAGGTGAATCCACAATGTGGCACTTTACATATCAGTGATGATCAATTTTCCAATGATATTGTTGGCTTGGTCTAGCTCTTTACCACCTTTTGGATTTTTTTTTTTAATGCTTCCATTAGTGATCCCATTTTTCATTTTTATTTTCTCTTCCCTTCATCCTTTCCTAAAATTATATTTCACAAAGAAGAATCATACCTCGAAAAGAAACATAAGGAGTGGAAGCAAGAGTTGTAACTCTTTCTTGCTTCTTAAGAAAACACTCAAAATAATAACTCTTCAATAACCACCTTTCACAAGCTCTTCACATTGTTTCTTTCTAAAATGAGTTATTTCATTAATATAACCTCATTCTAAAAGTAATACTTATAAATTCCTACCTTCCCTACTTTATAAAATAGAGATCAAAAATATGATAAGGTTCTTAGTATTTTATTTAAGGAAATAAATAGCAACAGGTCGTGGATCCTTTCAAATATTTATGCCCCAAATTCAATTAAAGGGAGAGACCTACTATGGGAGTACTTAGGCAATATGAGTGAAATCTTCCATAATGTCCCCTGGATTCTGGCTGGGGATTTTAACACTCCTATTTACCCTTCAGACAAAATGGGTGGAAATGGACCACCTATCAGGAGCATGGATGAGTTTAATGACTTTGTGAACTCCAACATGTTGATGGATGTAAAACTTAGAGGATCAAATTATACCTAGAGAAATTGGTGGATAGGGTGTCATCTCATTCAAGAAAGGCTTGATATGCTTTTTCTATCAAAGGAGGCTACAACTCTGTTCGTTGATTCTACTTTGCAAGCCCTTCCTAAAATTACCTCTGATCATAATCCCATTTTTTTGGAGATACCTAACTCTCTGTCCTTCAAGAAACCTTTTAGATTTCAATCTATATGGATTAAACATTTTAGTTTCGAAGATAACTTAATTCAACGGTGGCAACAGCATGTCAGGGGTAGTGTAACTTTTAAACTTGATGGAAAATTAAATTTTGTTAAGGAAAAGCTTCAAACTTGGAACAAAGAGGTCTTTGGGGACCTTGTTGAAAATAAAAAATAGGTTGTTGAAAGTTTGAATATAATTGATCAGAGGATTCAACATGGTGATGTTGATGAAACTACTAGGCAGGAGGAATGGACAAAATTAGCAGAGTTTCATAACATTTTAGCCTGTGAGGAAATCTATTGGAGGTAAAAATCAAGGGATATTTTGTTGAAATATGGAGATTAAAATTCCAAGTTTTTTCACATCACCATGCTTAGAAACATAAGCAATAACAAGATACAAATTTTAAAAAATCAAATGGTTCTATTACTCAGGACTTAACAGAAATAAAAAAGGAGGCAGTAACTTATTTTAATTCTATCCTTGGTCAGGAATCACAGTGCAAAGAGGAGGCCAAATATATTCTCTTGCAATCCATTCCTAGCATAATAAATGAGGATATAAACCTTAAGCTTCTAGCTACCTTTTATGGTGAGGAAATTAAGGAAGGCTTGTTTAGCATGGAGCCAGACAAATCCCCGAGACCCGATGGCTTTCCCCCTCATTTCTATCAAGCTTTTTGGGCCATCATAAGTGAGGATGTAATTTTTGCTATTAGAGAATTCCAAGTGAGCAATCATATCACAAAAGGTCTCAACTCTACTTGTATTTCTCAAATCCCTAAGAAGCAAACCCCTGAATCTATGGCTGACTTTAGGTCAATCAGTATGTGCAATGTTTCTTACAAGACCTAACTAAAGCCATTGTAAATAGAATGAGAGATGTTCTACCCCACATCATAGATCTATGCCAAGGAAGCTTTGTCCAGGGTAGGTCAATCTTGGATGGAGTTATCACAGTTTATGAAGCTCTGCAATCTACTCATAAGACTAACATGCCTATTTTTGCCCTCAAGCTTGATATGAACAAACCATTTGATAGGCTAAATTGGGACTTTCTAATTATCGTCCTCATTAAGTTTGGTTTTCACCACCAATGGGTTAATTTTATCAAAGAATGCATTTCTAAAGCATGGTTCTTGATTCTGGTTAATGGAACAACTACTGGTTACTTTAAAAGTTGCAGAGGAATTCGGTAGGGGGACCTTATTAGCCCCATGTTATTCATCATTGTGGTAGAAGCTTTAGGCAGAACCATAAAAAATGCTTGCAGTTCAAGGCTAATATTAGGAATCAAGGCATCATCTCTCACTAGGGTTGTTTCTCACCAACAATTCATCCATGTTACTATTCTATTGACTAAGGCATCGGTCGTTGAGGTCAAAATAACTAAATACATCCTGCAACTCTACGAGGATGCTGTTGGTCAGAAAGTTAATTTTAGTAAAAGTAAGTTATATTTCTTGAACACCCCCATTCATAGGCAAGGAAGGATTGTAGAAATTTTAGGGTGTGATACAAAAAACCTCCCCACTTTGTATCTTGGTCTCCTTATTTTCATTGGTTCTCCGAGAGAGTCAATGTGGGATAGGGTTATTGAAAGAATTCAAAAAAAACTTGCTAGATGGAAAGGTCATCTTCTATCTCAAGTAGGAAAGATGACCCTCACTGAGGCCTCTCTTCAGAGCATTCCAGTCTATTTCCTCTTTGTTTTCAAAGCCCCTATGAAGGTTTTCCAAAAAATTGAGAAACTCCAAAAAGAATTTTTATGGACTGGATTAGAGGAGAAAAAAAGGATACACCTTGTAGGATGGACCAAAGTGTGCAGACCCAAGGAAAATGGGGGCTTAGGTCTAAGGATAATTGCTCATATGAATTTAGCTTTACTAGCTAAGCAGGCATGACACCTCATTTGTGGTGAATAAAATGAATGGACAACTATCATCAAATGAAAGTATCTTCAAAATATGGAATTTCTAAGTGACTCAGTTCTAATTAGAGGTTCTACTTTTTGGAAAGCAATTCTCAATTGTAATAAAATCATCAAAAAAGGTTTAATATGGGTTTTAGATAATGGTGAGAGGATAAATTTCTAGAATGACAAGTGGGCTAAGGATGAACCACTGACGCAATATCCTAACTTAGCCTTCAGAGATATCATGGAAGAACTCATTGGCAAAAAAGTCTTTGATTATATGGTTGAGGAAAGAGGCATAATGAAGTGGAAAAAAATAACGATTTAGGGATTTCAATCATAATCAAATGATCTTTGTAACATTCTCGGGAAACATTTTGTCCCATGATACCCAAGGAATATCAAGTGACCTGGGATCCTACGAAAAATGGGCAATTCACTATTAAATCAGCTTACAAGCTTTTTCTTGATGACGAGGATTTTTTCCTCTAAAAGGACTTAGTTTGGATAAAAAATTTAATTCCAAAAATTGCAATATTTTCATTTTTGGTTATCCAAGGAATAATTCTAACCATTTATAATATGATACATAAAGGTATTTGTATCACTAATCGATGTTTTCTATGCAGGGCTAATTGGGAGACCATTTATCACATTTTCCTTGAGTGCCCTTTTTCCTTGACTGTCCTAAGTGGGGTTTTTCAGGCCTTCAATATTTCTTGGGTTAAACCAGCTATCGTACTTGATTTGTTCATCTAGTGGCCTTACCCCTTTTCAATCCAAAGACTTAGATACATGTGGGAAATTTGTCTTAATCACTATCTTTGGCAGGTGTGGTTAGAAAGGAACCATAGAGTCTTTAATGTTTCTATCCATGATCATCAAACTATCATTGCCAGGATTCTATCCTTTGCTAATGAGAATGTGAACTTTATCCCTTTTGATAGTCATAAACCTAATCTGTAGGAGACCACGATTTCTCAATATTTAAGCTTAACCTTGTTAGATGAGTTTTTGCCTAGGGTAGTCAACCCCAAAGCCAATGTTAAGCGGTCCCCACCTCCTACGGGTTGGTTTAAGCTTAATTTTAATGGAGTAGCTAAGGAAAATCCTAACAGAGCAGGCACTGGTGGCATTGTGCGAGATCATAATGGAAATATTATGCTTGCATTTTCCAAATATTTGGGAACAAGGATGAACGATGAATCTGAAGCTAGAGCTATGTGGAGAGGCCTTCAAATCACTCAAGAATTAGAAGCTAATTTTATCATAGGAGACTCTATGCATGTTATAAATGTCCTCAATAATTAGAAAACACCTCCTTGGAGGATTAAAACAATTGTTGAAGAGGCTAGGATCCCTTTCCAGGGAAGACAAGATAGAAAATCCCAACATATCTTTCGGGAAGATAACAAAGTTGTTGATAAGCTGACCAATTTGGGTGTCGATGGTGACAAACTTTTCAAATGGGAACACGGTGTCTCAAGCAAATTTGAGGAGCTTATTCAACAAGAATGCTAAGAATTATAGTCAAATTTACCAACAGGGAAGGCACTGTAATTTTGAAGGCTATGAGTATTTCCATCTCTTTTTTGAAATGCACCCACAATAAAAATTATTCGAGTTGTTAGTCTTGGTGGATGCTTCTTGGAAATACCACAAAGACTAATATGGATAGTCACATATTAGATAACATGTCTCGTAGTCATCTTAGTAATTTGAGGTTTGTTGATAATCATAGAGAAGGAAAGAAATGGTAATATAAGACTTCGAACTGGAGCCACATGGACCACCAGATAGCCACTACCATAAATCTAGCCAGCAGGTTCACTTCTCCAAGGTTGATTGACCAAGATGAGATGTGGTCCCAAAGCATGTCATATACGAAAGAAAGCAATTACCAAAGAATTATTAAGAGTAACTGTCAATACAAAGCTTCTGGGAGTTTTTTCAGTACTCTACTATGTGTGTCTACAACTTTTTGTTTCTCCACTGTTTCAAGGAAAGGATCTGTGTCTGTTTCTTTTTTTGTAATTATGATGCAGGTGTGTTTTCTTGGGGTATACCCAAAATGTTGTATGGGAAGTTTTTTTTTATAACAAGCTATGTGCCTTATCGGATGTAATGGCTTTGGCGGCATGTAGATTTTACATATATAGGATCCTTAGTAAGGACATGTTCATCAACAACCCTGGGCTGATTTTTGTAAAAGGTTTTAGGTCAACCTGTAAAACCCAGTATTAATTCTATAGTATATTATCTACCAAAAAAAAAATTGAGCACAAGAGGTTAATATTTTCAAATAACAATTTAATAACTCTAATGTAAAAATCATTATTAAAACTCTAATCAATAATATCAATAAAGACAAAAATTTAGTAATTAAACGTCCACTCATCTCATTAATTATTGTTTTCTAATGCTATTTTTAATTACTAACATAGTAATAATTAAATTAATTACTCACCTAATTAATTTAATTAATATTGAATGTTAATATTGACCATTAAAATTGAAAATTAAAATTTTAAGTATTAATATTATAGCATCAAAATTAATACTTTGTTTGGTAAATACTTAACCAAACAATTCAACATTGTAGAATGCATACAACACAAGGTATCTTGCTAATCCATCTTTGTTCAAACTAATATGCAATAAAAATATACACAAACAATATTTTTCCTTAAGTAGGAGGCTTTATGATAACTGCAATGTTATCACCCACCTAATAAGGATGGATATTTTGCTTAAATAGTAATCTTCTTGCACGATGGTGCATTTTAATCAACCACACACATATGCAATGTATTTATATGAGGGTTTTTACCCTTGTGGTTGTCAATGATAATTTCACTCATCATTTCCCTTTTTCTCTCAACTTTGATGGTTGTCCCATACCAATCCACTCGTGAGAGTACTTGGTCTTGCAACCACAAAATTTATTAGTAGTACCATTTTTAAAATGTAGCATAATCCAACTTTAGAAAGCATAAAATGTAGCTATCAACATATCTTGTTAAAATAAAATAAGATTTTACAATTCATATCGACACATCAATACATAAATCAAGCATCAAGGAAAAGTCTTTCCAAGGTGGGCCATTACACAATTATTCTATGATATTTTGACCTTTTAGGCTAGTTTTCTATTGAATTATTATTGTTCCCACTAAATATCAAAGCAAGGGACCACTCTCTAGAACAATGGAAGTATCATTAGCGTAGTTGCAAGTTTTTATGATAAATTTCCTTTTTTTCATTTATTTTAGCAATTGGAATAACATATTCAAAGTTTATGAGTTTGATTTTATTTTAGTTTACCTCAATTTATGTTTCCAACATACCATAACTTTCCTTCCTCTTCTGCAAGTGTGTGCTATTATTTCCATTTAAATTATGCATATGATTTTTGTTTCATTCCACATTCAATTCTGTTTTTTTCAATAATGAGTTGTGCTTTATTTCAATTTTGATTAGCTTAGTTATTTTCAATTAAGTACAAGTTACTGCTTGATTTATTTCTACATTTATATTATAATTAAAACTAGGTTTTTTTTCAATAACAAAGTGTGAAATATAGTATATTTTTATTTATAATTACTACAAAGACATAGTGATTCCTAGTTTTCATAGATTAGTTTGGAACCCTAATATCCAAGATGTAATTATAAGACCTCTAATGCATATAGCCTTAGGACTTTACCCTAGTCTGCAAAAAATTAAAGTGAGAGCATTAATGACACTCATCACAATACGCACAAATATATCCTAATGCAAGAGCTACATGCAATTTAGAAATTAATGCCTAGATAACATAGAAGATAAATATATAAAATGATTAACTAAGATAAATATCCTTTTGATTTTCCTTTAATATATCATTTAAGATAAAAATAGGAGATTACACAAACAAGAATCCACAAATAGACTCTATTAACAATAGAAAATATAGAATAGAGAATATACTTACCTATTTCGGTGGCTATTGTGAATCCACTACCTATACATGAATCCACTACTTGACGAATTTGCTTCTTGTAGAATTTTTAGCTAGGAAATTTGCTAAATGTGCAAAATCAAATAGAAAAAATGGAAGGATCAAATTTTGTGAGCCTTCCAAAGAGTGTGAAATGTCAAACTTCCTATTTGGAAAAATCATCCCATAGTTTTACAAAATAAAAATTTGACCTTGAGATGGATGTAGCAATACATGTGATGAATTCATTACTTGAAAGTTTTATAGCTAGAAAATTTATGAATGTGACAAGAACATAGTAACACAAGGCTCAATATAGATAGATTTTTTTTTAAATGATAATAGGAAGTTATGTGGGGATAATCTAGGTAAAATAAATGTGGGATGTTTAAGGGAATGTGAGGCTGGGTGTGAAGATGATGAATCAACCACCTAAAATAGTTATATGTGGTGGATTAATTTTTGTGAGAAACATATGGATAGATTTAAAATTAAGATCCTAAGGTTTTCAGAATTGGAAATTAATTTTCCACCCAAACAAAGTATAGACAAAAAATTTAATTATAACAGGTAAATACATAGAGGATGAATTGCATATGAGGGTAGGTCATGACTGGTGGAACCTAGAGCTTTATTGTAAGTCTTTTATCCTATAGGGGTCCTAGAATAACCTACAACAATAAACTTAAATGCTTTATAGTGACAAGGATTTGTTAGATGTAAAAGAAGAAGTATTCATGCATAAAATTATAACCTAAGAATAGACAATGATGACCATAAAGATAAATTTTATTGAGAATATAAAATTTGATACAACTAGATTTCATATATTTTATATGCCTCCTCTCACTTCCACCAAAATTGCTTTATGATAGGCAAACTTAACAATTCGAAGATAGAAAAGAAATATAACAAATTTTTAATACTTTAGCAAAAGGTCTTAATCAAATTTTACAATATTTTAATACCTAAGAGAGTCCCATTTTTTAAATGATATTCCAAGGGGTCATTTTATAGAGAAAGGCCCACTTAGGAGTTTGTATATGGAGAGGGGTGAGGTGTTATACTAAAATAAAGCTAATTGAGCTATCTCCTATCTTGATTGGTAGTGACAAAGTTGAGGAGGGATTTTACCTACACCCTTATTAGGGTTGATTGGGAAGGTGGAGGAAAGTTATATACCCTCCCCTTGAATGTTAATTACCTATGGCGATAGAGAGGATTGTTAAAGCAAAATATGCCATGATTTATAGTTGCAAGTGAGACTAGAATATTGGTTGTATGCTTAAAGCAAATCTACCACCTATGAATTCATAACCAACACATTCATTTAGCTATTACATTTATAGATTTACCCATTGCAAGTTAAATCTGGTAGGGAAGCTAAAAATTAGGTAGCTATGTGAATTCATTGGCTAAGGCTACAAATTTATTGCTAGTAAATTTATTCTAAGCAACCCTCAATTTTAGATACAAAATCAGGATTGAGACATTCAACCATGGTTGAGTTGATCCTTATATACATTTATGACAAAATTAACCCAATTAGATGATCCAAGTTTAGGTATCTACAAGACCCAAACCATTATCAACTAAGATTCACTTGATGAATTTATAATTTATATGTCCTATAATGTATAATGGGATATTGTTGACCATAGAGGATTAATGGATATCATTCTCATGGAATGATATAGTTATATGG
Source organism: Wollemia nobilis (assembly GCA_028583015.1). NCBI lineage: Eukaryota > Viridiplantae > Streptophyta > Pinopsida > Araucariales > Araucariaceae > Wollemia > Wollemia nobilis. The sequence continues at coordinate 2,370,725 of JAQPPZ010005211.1, forward strand.
TTAACCCAATGGATCCCAACATAGAAGTGAGATCATTTAGGTTGAGATATTGAGGAATGACTTGTTCATTCAAAATTTTGAGTAAGAGGTCTCTATTAGCTAGATATATCTTGAGAAGTTTGTAGAAGAGAAATTTTGGATGGGGTAATTTGTAGTTGATGAAGCAAATCAAAAGCACCCTTATCCTTGGATCCTAATTAGATGATTAATGGAAGTCCTTTAAAGGGAAAAGTTATTTTTGCATCAAGGATCAAGGGAGGTCTTCAAGTTTGATTAAATGGTGCATTTATGTGTTGTTATCTACTTAACATACTAATGTAAGATATATGATTAGATGAAAGAATCACCCCAAGCATCATTTGGTTCATATGTAGGATGTTCTTGTTTTGAATATTATTTTCTATGTTTTTATTTTGATTATAACTTGGCAACAACTTTTGGAAAATATTCAAGATATTTATTAGAAGGATATTGATAATCAAAGCTATTAATGACAACTTGATCTTCATCAATTAGGTCTTCAATAAGGTTCCTAAGGCCCAAAAATTTATTGGTTGTATGACCATTAATGTGGTGGAAGGAACATTTCTCATTAGGATGAAACCAAGAATATTTTCCCCTTCTAGGTTGTAAAGACTTTGCAAGTGAAATCTCCACAATTTTAGCTTTCAACGATTGATATAGAATGGATAAAGGAGGTTTTTCTAGTTGATAATACTTCCTCTTAGGTTTATATTGTTGTTGTTTTTGTATGAAAATATTTTAAAGGTTTCCCACAATACTAACATTATTTTACTGATGTGATTTTATTATTTCATTGACTACAATCTCTTTATTCTATTATTACCCCTTCAAGTTAGAAGAAAAATTATTTTCCTCTTTATCAGATTTGGTTTTCATTTTCCTTTCTTTGACAAGATGGTCTCTACTCTCTTGGCCATGTCAATCACATATTCAAAAGAAGATACATTGGTCATATCTTAAGGATATCTACAAATATGTCTAGAAGATCTCTAGATGGAGTGACATACTAGATTCTTCTCACTTGGGTTTTCCATCTTGCTAAGTTGGTAAAATTCTCATCTTTAGATTTCTTGTGTTGGTAAAAATCACTAATAATGACCTTTTACTAAATGTATATAGAGAATTTTTTGGATAAACATCTCAACAAGGTATCTAAAGATCTTAGGTAGCAATATTTCATCATAATAAATATAACTACAAGTGTTAAACAACCTAAGGTGGTTGATATGATCTTCCTTCCCTTTGAATTATTAAAATATAAGAGTTAAATTTGTGAGGAAAATGATGACTCACTATAAATGTATATAAGGGTTTGTTGTATAAGTCATCATATTAGTGCATGTAACTAGAAGACCCTTGGATTATGGTCATTTATTGTTTCAATATCTCTAGCTGAGAGGTTAGAGTTTGAAGTTTAGAAGAACTAGGATTTGATGGCATAAAAATTATTTATTAAGAGACATGAGAAACTTGATACTTAACATAAGAAATAGGCTGTTACACTTGGGTACATGATGTTAAAGGTGGCATCATATAATTTACTCCTTAAGGAATTCAAGATGAGATGGTTAAAATATGAAGTATGAGATATTGTGGGACTAAGATTTTGTGTAAAAATCATACTTGTGCTTGAGATATTAGAATTAAGGTTGTTGACATAAGTATTAGAGATTAGGACACTTAATAATATGCCCCTATGAGGAGCATATATTAAACCTATGTGTTGAGGTATAGGATATCTTACATTGCTATAATAGTTCATCAAGAGTAAGAAAATATGAATGATGTCCTAAATAAGATAAGAAGATTTACCTCTTGTAATCCATGAAAGTGGTGATTATAGGATGATTTGAATTAGTGAAATTAGAATTTAAAACATTAAGTTATGCATTTAAGAATTTAAATCTTGGATCCAAATGATTTAGAGGAAAAAGGATTGGTCTAGGTTGTTGGGAATGGTCCATGAGTGAACCTTCCACTAAAAAGAGGTCTAGGATGTCATGATATTCCCCAACAAATGATTCCACATTGTCCCCTATGCTTCTATAAAATGTAATCCATGTGAGTTATAAATTGCAAACTAATATTTCTTGATCTTCATGGATAGGGCTTAGATAACCCAAATATATAGAAACCTTATCTTCTTGCTTAAAGGTTGGGTCATCAAAGGTGGGTTGGTCATATTGACCTTCCACTAGAGGGTTAGATTTAATGATTAATTGATGAGTAGCACTACATGTTAAGTAGTATTTCTCGACCATTAGGTTTATAAGGAAAATATTAGATTAATTAAGTTTTGAAATTTATAGAGTTTAGTAAAGAGGAAAGAGAAAATATTTTAGCAGCCTTATATCTCCTTTGTTTGATATATTGAATTTGACCTAGATACTTCTAGGGACTCATATGCTAAAGGTCTCAATACACCTGATTTATCTCTATATATACCTTTTAATAAATGAGAGAAAGCTAATACATGGGTTTCCAATGGTATGTGAAAATGACCACTTGGATATGTGGCCAAGATGGCATGCGAGGAGTAATAGTATACCTCCTTATGACTCTCGCTAGTCTACTATAATATACTCTTTACTAGGCATAAATATGAGCAAGATCCTATGTGGTAGATGGTGGTTTAGGCTTTCTATATACCCAATATAGCATAGTAGGTTGTATAAATAGTTAATTAAAGGATCATGAAAGCCCTTAGCTGGAATAGTAGTTGGTTATGTTCTTGTTATCTAGATCCAATAAAATGTAATATAAACATACAATATTAAGTGATATTCATTAAATTTTGATAAATTTTATCTTAATTAATTTTTATATTAGTTAAAGAAGATCTTGGGACCCTTGATGGTTTTCTTGTCAAATTTATCAAAATGTGGGAAGGGGAAGAGATTGTAGAGAAACTCTCAAGTAATCCATTGCATATTTCCCTCTCTCACCTTAAGTATTAAGGTAATTTGTGAGCTAAGAACTTAATTTTTGATGTATTTATTAAAGAACACCTATGTTTATCCTAAAATTCTTATTTAACTAAGCTTAACCCTAAGCTATCCCTAATGCAACATACAAATGTAGTAACAAGGACTAAATTTAAAATGCTTTTTGCTTTTCAATTATGAAGTACATGATGATTTTTATTTTGAAGGAAAGGATGCAAGAGAATGTAATAAACAAGTCCTAAAAGTGGCTATGTGTAGTTTTATTATAATGCTAAATATTGAAGATTTACTTAGTTCCTTCTTTCCTTTTTGCTTATTTTACCAAATGAACAAACAAAAAAAAACTAATCTAGCAAGCATCAAATAGACCTAAATCCTAATGCTAAAATTATAATTTTGTTACAGAAAAAACACATGTTTGTGCCACAAATGTAGAAGCACTACCAATCCATAAAAACATCATTAAAACTTTTACTTGTTCATGGAAATTTCACTTGCCTACAAAATAGATAGAAAAAATATGTTTAGTAACAAAGGGATCTACTTGAGTGGTAGAAGAGTGTTGGACTTCCTTGAAAAATAATTAGGTCCCTATTTATATATATATGAAAAATGAATGAACTGATAGATGCATGCTAAATTGCTCTATGTCAAAAGTACCATATGATAAATGATAATACCATCAACACATTTTTAAATAACACAAGATTATACTGAGAGGGGGGTGAATAGTATAAGACCACTTTTTACTTTTTCTTCCAAATCAATATTATGTTGTGTAAATATAACAGTATAAATAGTAGTAATTAAAGCAATGCACAAAAACCATACACAATAGAGAGACCACAATTTACGTGGTTCACCCAATGTGGGCTACTCCACGGAGAAAATATTTTACTAAAACTTTCTCAATCAATCTCTTTGGGAATAACTACCAATTAAAATATTTATGGACCTCTTTCCAAAGGAGATGTTGATCCCCTAATCTCAAGTTCATGGATCTCTTACATAGGAGAACTCTTTCCCTTTCTGATCTTGCTATGTGATCTTCTAGAAGACTATGTCCCTCTGTTGCATTGACTGGTGGACCTCTCTCCACTTGAAGAATCCTCACTTAGATCTATATTCAACTGTGTTGGCTACTAGATCTCTATCCACTAATATTTTTTCCTCTGTACTCTATGACCTCCAAAGCTCTATCAATAGGCTCACTAAGAACCTACTCAATAGGATCACACAGAACCTGCTTAACAAGCTCACACAAAACTTGTCAAATCTGCACTAGCAAGATCACCAATAACTTGCCCAAATTTGCTCTAGCAAGCTCACCAAGAACTTGTCCAAATATGCTCTAGCAAGCTCATCAAGAAATTTCCCAAATATGCTCTAGAGAGCTCACCAAGAACTTGCCCAAATATGCTCTAGCAAGATCACCAAGAACTTGCCCAAATCTACTACAACAAGCTCACTAAGAACTTGTCCAAACACTATCCTCAAATATGCCCCATCACTGTCATCAAATCTATCCCAAATGCCTTCTCAAAGGCTCAATCAATCATGCTCAAGTAGCACATAAATATCATCCACAAATCTATCAAGGTAAATCTCAAAGATGAACTCAACAATGAATGGAAATATACTCTTCAATGGATAAAAACAATGATCCACAATGATCTCAAATCAACTCAAATCATAGAATAATAAAGAGAATTTTTAGAGAATCAATATGTTCTAATCTCAATATCAACTCAACTCAACTCAAATCAATGTCAACTCAACTCAAGTCAATCTCATAGAAGCATAAATAGAATTGTTAGAGACTCAATATGTTCTAATCTCAATCTCAACTCAACTCAAATCAAATCAATCTCAACTCAACTCAAGTCAATCTCATAGATGCATAAAGAGACTAAATATGTTCTAATATTACTCTCAAATCAAATCATAATAATGGAATAGTTTGTTTCATAGAACTTGAACAATAACTTCACACATCACTTGACTAGGCTCAATCAACTTAACTCAACCAATCACCATAAGGGACAAATCTCTCTCACACAACCGTAGTCCAAGTATGTATCAACTAACTCAAATATTTCTAAAAATGTTCAACCATAAATATCACATAACAATGATACTCATGTTCTTTTCTAACTCAAGTTCTTTTACAACCAATGGGATTCAACAACTATGCTTATCAAACAAGGTTTAGACACAACTCTAAATTCAAAAAACCTTGAAGCATTCAACCAACCACTTTTGAAATGGAAACCACAATCAATAATTTTCCCTCCAATGATATTTTAGAAATCAACCACCATAAAAAATTAATAGGAGAATGTGCCTATACCTTTTATGAAGATGAAAAAACCTCTTTGTAAATCTGCCACAATCACAAAATTCTTTTGCCAATCTTCACAAGGGTTAGTAGATCACAAAATAATCAACATTACTCCACTTTTCAATAATCATCACCAAGGCCTTTAATTGCACAACTTCCTTATCTCTCCTAAAACCACTTGTCACCTCATGAAAGAATTAATCCTCTTGAAAAAGAACAAGGCAAACTTCACTTTTGGAACCCCTTTGCAAAATCATAAATATCTCTTTACACACACCTTATTTCTCCTTCTAAATAAGTTAGTTAAATCCCTCAAAATAAACATTCCGACGATATATAATATGCCCCCTTTTCAAAATAAATTGAAACCTTTACATATATATATGCCAACCTCCATTAATTGCACATAGGTTGGCCCTCCATTAATTTAAACTTAAACTTTAAACTTTAATATCTTCATCACCGGAGGTCATTTTTCGATGAAACAAAATTCCACCTTGGCTTTTAAGAAAAGCCCTTTCCACATAAGGCCACCAAGGTTTTAAATAAAACCTTTTATTTTTCCTACCTTGGTTTTCATAAAAACCCTGTAAATAGCCATGCTTTCCAAAATATCATAAATGCTTATTTATGAAATATTTTGGCCACCAAAACCAAATGTGATCCATGTGACATCAATGACAACATAAAATTCCCAAATTAACTCAAATTTCCAACAATTTTCCTAATTGATGATAGTTTCACTCTCTATTTATGTAAAACCATAGAGAAATAGCACCACTAGACCTAAAATATAGTAATGCTTTCACTTCATAGAGCAACAAAGCAAGACTAAATACAAGATGAATAGTTTAATGATTAAAATGATGTAGATCTATAACTTAGACGTATAAAGACTCCATAAAATGATAAAAATTAGATATTTTCTTGCTTAAAGTAAAAATTAAAATTACAAAATGGCATTAAATTTGATGTAAATGATATATGAAAAACTAGCTACAATGCACAAGATTAAATCTTAAATCAATAAATAAAATAAAGTTCCAAAAGTAAGTAAGGGAAAATAGTAAATCCAAGATGTTAAAGTTATTTTTTTCCTATTTGTGGAACTCATTGGAATCTTGCTAGTTTGCTTTTGAACACTTGAGAGTTTGAGTTTGGAGGCTTGAATACTTGATGCTTGAGTGCTTGAGTGATTGAATGCCTGGAGACTTGGTGTACTTTAAGTTTGTATGTTCTTTGATGCTTGGATGAACAAGAAAATGCATGCTTGAAGGATGGCTTTCATAAGATTATGGTAGTATTTTGGCATAATATTTCCATGGATGAAGATGAATTCCGATGAATCTAGAGATATTTTGGCATAATTTTGCTACTTTAAAAAATATTGTGAATTGGTCACCCTAAGTGTTGGTCTTATGAGAAAACATGGCTCCTTAGGGTAAGGGTTACATTGAATGTGATATAATTGGATATGATAAGAATTTTAACTGAGATTAAGATACCATTAATAGAGGAAGAATGAAAATAGAAAATTTTGGATTTAGGATTTTTATTAGGAGATATGAATTGGATCTTAGGGATCTAATCAACTAATGGGGTGTATCTTGGAAGGTAGAAAGAGTCAATTTTTATATTTTGGTGTATGAAAATCAAAAGCACTAGTGGAACTTATGCTCTAGAACTTTTGTCGACATGACCATTGGAGGTCAAATTTGTGTGGGAAAGGTCATAGTCAAACTTTTCATAAAAGCATTGCCTAATGCACAAGAGTATTGGCGATACTTTTTCTCATGCCCTAATGCTTTAACTTTTGGAGCAATAAATACTCTAATTTTGGGCACAAGAAATATTTATTACATTTTTGTGATTGATTAGTTGATTGATGAAGCGATTGGAAAACTTGATGATAATCAATGTGCTCAAAATTGGGTATCTACAAGTGGTTTCACCATTTGTTGTCCATGTTTCTATTATTATTATCTAATAACATGGGTGAATTAGACTTGGATGGTATGGATTACATAGTTGGTTGATCACTTAGTGGCTCCTATTTCAATGTTGAGGTCTAGTGTGGAGTATCATTTAGGTATTTTTACTTGGATTTTGAGATCTCTTTCAATTTTGACATAAGGCAATATGCTTGAACCAAAGAATTTCCAAGAATAATATTTATTTAGGAATGCATATATTAATGTAGGAAATTGACCTATTTTATCCTTAATTCTTATCATATCCCTTGATATGATTTTATTGAGAAGATACTTGAAACTATTAGTGTGGCATACTGCTAGATAGTTTGGTCTTTGCATTATCTCAACTACTACAAACACATGTACTCATATTTATAGTGGCACAAGGGCGTAGAACCACTTATGAACTGGGATCATTAAGTTTATCCGTGAAGAAAAAATGTTGCTAAACTCTTTTGGCCTATTACTAATGGCTTATCATTAATAGAAAACTAGTTTTAATAGAAAACTCATTTTTTTATAATTTCAAGGTATTAAAGATGATTTTGTTAGTACTAGAGAACTAATTGGCACTATAGTATGTATCTTGTCATTGAAGAAAATTATATAACTCATTTACATTGATATTTATTGAGAAGATGTGAATGTTGACATTTGATTACATCTTTACTAGTCCTTGGCATTAGTATGGCATAAGATTAATAGTTGTAGAAGGGATTTCTAGCTAAAACATGGATCTTGATAATATCATATAGATTTTTTATTTGTTCTTCTAGAACACATCAAAATAGACATTAGGTGCATGGGTTTTGGTCTTAAGTGAAGATATTAAATTTTTCATTGCTTGAGTTTCTTTATTGAGTTGACATGCTTTAGGATAACTCAAATGTAAAACCTAGTCTAATACCTCGCTTCTTGTATTACAAATAGATGTGGGTAAACATCCAATAATGGATAATTATATAAGATCCTATTCTAGGTAAACATATCTATAAAATAATATGGAGGATCATGGTAATTCAAGGAACAAGTGAGGAGTAATCCATCTTCTAGCTCTTATACCACTTGATCCATGCACTAGGGCCTAGGACAATGACCCAGAGAATAACTTACAAAATGAGTCAGTGACACCCATACATTAAATTTAGGGTCAAATTTTAGAAGCTTGGAAATAAAAGAGAATATTACAAGTGTAGAAATAAACTCTTATATTATGTAGGATATGCCATTACATCAGCTACATATAATGAGCACTATAAAGGACAAGATATTTTATTAATATTACAGTGAGCATTATGAGGTTTAGGGTGTGTTGTTCTATAGAAAAATGGAAATAATACACAAGAATAATTAATTATTGAGTTCCTATGTTTCATTTATAGAACAAATAGGTTACATGGGAGTTGGAAAGTGATACATTGGCTTCTAATGAATCTTGGTAGTACTAAGAAATAACAAAGAGCCTATTTCTTACTTGCAAAAAACTAGATGCTAGTTCTTGAAGTGTGCATGTGGTTGAACTAGTCTAGGACATCTAAGTCAAGCACTATAATAGTCTCCAAGTGATAAATTATGAAATCAATTTCAATCATTTGTTGTATTTATGAGAACCACACCATTTATCATTTTTATATGGCATCAATTAGACAAGTGCCAAGGATTGGTATTAAATTTAATTTCATATCAAAGTGAACATTTGGTTCTTATGTAGTCTTTGTATCAAAGTAGGGTTGATGCAAAGGACAAGTGTGGTATGGACACTAAAGTAGACTTTTGGAGCTAATGTGGTCATGGTGCCAAAGTTAAACTTAATACTAACTTGTTTGGTGAACAAGCTAGATGGGCACCAATGGTGGAGCTCTAAAGTGAATATGACATCATTCCTTGAGGAACTTTGAATCACCCTTTATTTTCTCAAATAACTCAATTACCTTGGATGAGAATGTATCAAAAAGTAGTTGGTTTCTATCTATTGATGGTATTATCATTTAAGAAAATAAAACCTAATTTTCAATATGCTACTATTAAATTTTGATATGATGACTAAGTTTAATATGAAGACCCATAGTAGTATAGGAGGCCTTTAAATATTATGTTGTTTAGTCTTGTTATCAAGAACTATAGCTTTAAAATATTGCTAAAAACAAGCAAGTTAATTTAGTAATTTTGGTTTTAACATAGTATAATATTTTTCCCTACCCGAGAAAGAAAAACATATATATCTTATGATAAATTTTTGATGTTATATAATAAAAAAAAATCAATACTTTTTCTCAATATAATTTTAAAATAATTATTAAATAATAAAATCATCATAACATAAAAATTAAATTAATTTATATTTTTTTAATCAAAATCAAATTATAAAAAATAAATAATTAACAAGATAAGGTTTTTTTATTATTATTGCTAAAATTTTTAAATTATTATCCAATAATTCAAACATAATAACATATATTAATATCTGTTCTTCAACAAGTTGAAGTCAAGCAATATAAAGCAAAAAGACAAGTTTGTTGTGAAATAAAATAGAATTAATTTAATTACGTCTACAAGATTAATATAGTATATGGGACCAATATATTTAATACAAGATGGGGTATGGTGTACATCCCTACTCAATTTTGGATTCAAACCTTTGATTTCCTATTTAGATTTCTAAAGTTTAACAACATCCAAGAAAAAAATTTGTTCAGTAAAGTCAAAACTCAAAAAGCTCAACATACTCTAATTATCTTTTGGAGTGTGTTCTTTTTGTCATTCATTTTGATGAGAATTTTCTTTTATTTTTTTTATTTTTGATTCTTTAAAAATTTCCATTAGTGAGGTTACTTTTAAAGTGTCTTCATATGAAATCCTTACGTCCTTGTAGGCTTCACATTCTATGAAAAAAATATTTTTTGGTCTCCACTACTTTTGCTATGCAAAATACATATTTATTCTGACCTTGCCTTGTGAGTGTTGGAACTACTATATTATTTGGCTCCCTTGTAAATATTAGTCTGGTAGTAAAATTTATATTTTATCTAATGTATGCGTCAATATGATAGGAAGTGCAAGGTGTCAAGAGAGAGAATGAAGAGTCATTTTATTTGTGGAAAGATGAGACTTTTGTCATATGTGAGGAATATGAAAGGATGCATCTCCTAGATGTTTGAGGAGTACAATAGTTAGAATACTAAAAATTCATGTAAAGTTATATATTATAGATAAATGTCCATGCAATGTAATCTCTCTTAATCAATCTTGTAATATTTTAATATTGAATATATTTGTGAGATATTGTTGTTATTCTAAAAGTGTGATTCATTGTTATTTTGTGAGTGGTATTTATCTGATTTATATTTTATCCTGGATAATGCCTTTGTGAGCTAATCTAGATAGAAATTTAATAGAGGTATCAGAGCCACGATGGAAATAAGGTTGATATTGTTGGAAGTAAGAAATTTCTATGAGAGGAAGAAGAGAACAATGGACAAATAAGACAAGCACATTCATAGGCAATAAAGTATTGTTTGTTGTCATAGAATTTCATCTATTCCTTTGAGCTTGTTTTTTTCTACCTCACTTTTTCTCTTTGATGATTTTCTCATTGATGGAAAATTTATGTTGATATAGAATGATAACATTATTGAATATTTTACTAATTTGATTAACATCAGTTGAGATATATATAGTTTTGTGATCAACACTATGGGAGTATTATAATATGATAAATGTTATACAAAGTCTATTATTGATTAGACTATCTTAAAAAAATTGAATATATGAGTAGATTAAAATATTTGAAAATATTAAATGGTTGAGTAGCATACTTATTACGAAATAAAAATTATAGATGTTATAGTTTGGACAACATGCTTAGATAAAATTTAGGTAGTCATTATCATGCTCAACCATAATTTAGGTAGACATGTTATAGTATGTTGTAACAAAATCAGGTGATAGCCACATTCTAATCTAATATAGAGGTTGCTTCATAAATTATAATATTTTATCTTCTTCATATATCTACTAATGTAGTAAATAAGGAATTAAAGGTTCACCTTGAGTGATATTGTTGATGGAATATTTTTTTGGATGTAGTTTATTTTCCTTTGGTGGCCCATGTCTCCATTATTTTTTAGGATCTAACATTCCCAAGGTTAAAAATATGATGTTGCAAAACACCATTAAAAATAAAATCAAGGAATTATACATCTACTTCATAGAAGACAACTTGGAAGTGGTTGTATATTTTCTCTTATTGGATAGAAGGACCTAATAAATATTGAGAAATACATGGGATTAATTCTATAGAATGTCATCACTATGAGTAGAAGGCGATAATTCTAATATTCTTATCATCTTAGGTGGCATTACCTACTAATTCTAAGTCTTTAGTAGTGAGATATTCAAAAATAAAATCCAAATAGACTATATTTATAGGGCAAAAATGTATGAAATATATCATAGTGAAAAAGGAAGTAACTATCCACACTAGGCACCTCACTAGTAAGATCCATCAATCCTCCAAAAGAGGTCTAGGGTTTTGGCTTGATGGCGTGCATTGGATACAAAAAACCCTCTTGGCTAACTTAAGAGGTATACCAAAATGGGATAGGTGATTGGTACCTAAGGGATACAAAATATTTATTTCTATCAAAGAAATTTTTAATCCACACCAAGCACCTCATTAGTAATATCCCTTAATCCTCCAAAGGAGGTTCAGGTTTCACGCCTGGCGGCTTGTGTTGCATACAAAAAAACCTCTTGGCTAACCTTAGGGGTATACTTGGACATGACTAGCAACTAGACCCTAGGGGATATGAAAATAATTATTTCTATAAAAGAATTTTTTAGAGAGAAACAAGGGATAGGATGATGATAGAGAGAGATAGTAAAGGTGGGTCAAGGTTCAATTCTATGGTTGGTCAGGTGGCTCTTTTTCCTAGATAAAATTCAAATGAATAAAGGATAGGAAAGTTTACAGACTCCTAGACCAAAGTCTTTGATCTGAGAGAAATACTTTGGAGGCAAGCAATGAAAGGTAAGTTAATAATTTCTAATCATTTCTATCATATTTTTCCAAAGGGATATCGATTGGTAATTTTAAATGAGTTAGCTAAAATGGTGGTTTCTCAAGGAGAGTTGATCCTAGTGGAAAAATTTATGGGTGTAATATTGGAGATGGACACCATTCATAGGTGGACTTGTGAGAAATGGAGGCCTCTCAAACATATGGAAATTGCAATCTTATCCAAGAATATCTTCTTGGCCAAGTTTAATTATGAGGAAGACTTGGAGAGGATTCTCCAGTAGGGCCCATGGTTTTTTTGTCATAGAGATATTTCCTAAAGTTTTTCTCCATAAAGTTCAATACCCAAACCTAGAATATTTAGGAAGTTCTTATTTGTATGAGACTCCCAGGACTCTCCCTCTATCTTTGGTATAAGGATATTTTTGCTAGGATATCTTAGTATATGGGCTAACTATTAATGGTTCTCTATAAACATAAATTTGGATGTTCATTTGCCTAACTCAATTGAACTAGTTTATATGTTTGGATTTCAAATCCAATCTATAGAATTAGAAAAAATTATATAAAGTGCAACATTTGCCAAAATCTTAGACACCTGAGAAAATATCGTCCAAGGAAGAGAGGCAAGTATCAACCCCATCATTAGCAGCCTAATAAATCTATTGAGACCCAAGTTGGTTAAGTTTTATGACCTATTTTTTTGATAAGAAGCTCTATAAAAGTGTCATCAACTCCTGGTCAAGATGCAACAACTTTAGAGGAAATAAAATTTTGTGAAGAGTAGAATAAGGGAAGTGCTCCATCTATTTTTTATCCTTTAGATTAAAATAAGGTTCCTATTGTAAATATGTTTGAATACCTTCAAGTTTGATACGATGGTTTAAAGGCTAAAACCTAGACAAGGAACCATGAAAATGATGATAAATAGGATCAATAAAAAATATTTATTGATCCATTTGGTTTGGAAGTTATGAAACAAAAAGAGGGAAAAGAGAAGTATCCCATTATCTCCTCAAAAGAAAAGGATTCTAGGAAAGAGCCAAGTAGTCCTAACTGCATCACTAGAAGTAGTAGAAAATGGAATTTTGATGTTGGTTATGATCCAAAATTAGGATGACCTTCACAATATGAAACTAGATTAAGAGAAACTACTAAAGAAATAGCTAATGAAACCCAATTGTGAAGAACACAGGCTTATACTGAGAGAGGGGGTGAACATTATAAGATCAAATTTTACTTTTCTTTCCCAAACAATATTATCCAATATTATCAATGGCAATATCAATAGTAGTAATCAAATCAATGCATAAATCATCACACACATGAGAGACACAAATTTAACATGGTTCACCCAATGTGGGTTACGTCCATGGAGAAAATATTTCTTCTAAATTTTCTCAACAAATCTCTTGGGAATCAATTCCCTATTACAATGTTTATGGATCTATGTCCAAAGGAGACACCAATCCCCTATGCTCTAATTTGTGGATCTCTCTCCATAGGATAACTCTATCTCCTTGCTTTGGTTCATGGATCTCTCTCCATAGGAGAACTCTTTCCCCTTTGCTCTGGTTTGTGGATCTCTCTCCACAGGAGAACTCTATCCCCTTTTCTCTGGTTCATGGATCTCTCTCCATAGGATAACTCTTTCCCCTTTGCTTTAGTTCATGGATCTCTCTCCATAGGAGAACTCTATCCCCTCTACTCTGGTTCGTGGATCTCTCTCCATAGGAGAACTCTATCCCCTTTGCTCTGGTTGGTGAACTTCTATCTATAAAAGACCTTTGTCCCCATTACTCTGGCTAGTGGACCTCTATCCATAGGAGACCTCTATCCCCACTACACTGGATGATGGACCTCTATCCACTAGATACCTTTGTCCTCTCTTCTCTTGTCACCTCCAAAGTCTGCTCTCAACTCTATCTCAAATATACACCAAACCCATCATAAGTCTAGCACAAATCTGCTCTAACTCTTCTCACAAATCTACACCAAAACTATCCCAAGTCTTCTCACAAGACTTGCTCAAATCTGTCTCAATGCTGCTTCAAGTCTTCACAAGACTTGCTCAAATATGCCTTCAAGACTTCTCAAAATACTTGCTCAAATCTGCCTTCAAGCCTTCTCAAAAGACTTGCTCAAATCTACCTTCAAGCCTTCTCAAAATACTTGCTCAAATCTGCCTTCAAGCCTTCTCAAAATACTTGCTCAAATTTTCCTTCAAGCCTTCTCAAAAGACTTGCTCAAATCTGCCTTCAAGCCTTCTCAAAAGACTTTCTCAAATCTACCTTCAAGCCTTCTCAAAAGACTTGCTCAAATCTACCTTCAAGCCTTCTCAAAAGACTTGCTCAAATCTGCCTTCAAGCCTTCTCAAAATACTTGCTCAAATCTACCTTCAAGCCTTCTCAAAAGACTTGCTCAAATATTCCTTCAATGCTACTCACAAAAACCTGCTCAAATATTTCCAAATATTGCATACAAACAAAGCTTAAATATCTTTTAGAAAAGCTTTCTTCAAATAGACAAATTCTACTTAGAATTCTTTTAACCTCTAGAACATATAGAGAATGATATGCTCTATAAAAAACCCAATATGTTCTTCACATTCACAAATCTTGCATTCAATTAATCCAATCTCTATCTCTTGCAAAAACCCTTTCAAATCAAATCAAAATAGTGTATAACTTGTTTCACAAAACTGGTCTATCTTTCTTGCAAATTTGCTCTCAAAGATCAATCACACTAATGCACAAATTTCCCTCACAAGATTGATCTCAAACACTTTCACAATTGCCTTCAATATTTCTCAAACCAATGCTCAAAGGTTTCACAATGATGCACTAACTTGCCTTCAAATATAGTACTATTAGTTCACAATTTCTAGCACAAATGTCTCAATCTCTTTCAAAAATGGAAGCACAACTTGTTTCACAAACCCTAGCTCAAATATTTCCAACAATACACACTAATCAACCCTTTTATCTCCACCTTACAATTCTGAAATATTTCAACCAAACACCTTAAAGAAAGAGTGATATAACCATACCTCTTTGATGAAGGAGCTCTCTCAAAAACCTATCTCAAGATGTCTTTCTTATGCCACTTTCAAGGGTTAGTTATCATAACACTTTTCAAACCAACCATAACATCTTTCCTCAAAATTTGCTCATAAAAATATTTAATATCAAGACAAATTTTGACCATAATCAAGCCCTCTTAATATTTCCTTTTATCAAAAATTACACACACAAATTAAACCATAATCATACCTTATCACTCCTACTTATAAAATCCACTTATAATGCAATATCACAATTTAATACCCCTAAGTGCATGCCATACATCAATTTATTTTCAAACACCTTATTGCTCCTTTATTTCAAAAATATATTTCAACTTTATAAAACATAACTAGATTCTAACATATCATTATGTCCTCAAAACATTAAAATTCAAACCATTGCCCTTATGTCTCCCTAAACTATATAATATGCACTTTTAATTACCAAAAATAAAAACCTTATGCCTCCCTTGTTAAGCACTAATCATACCTCAACATTAAAACAAAAATTTATGCCCTTACCCATGTTTGTCGCTTCCACCATCGGGATTCAAACACTAAACCTCATGGTGCCCATGCTCTAGCACGAGCTAGAGTGCTAGCTAGGTTGGCCCCACTAGCTAGAACAAATCATACACAAAATGCTTTTATGCCTTCCTCTTTGTCCAAAGTGATTCACAAAACTTTACTATCGTGGGGATTCAAAACCAAGACCTATCCTCTGCCATGCCTTACGTAGGACCCACCTGCCACTTGGGCTACTAGCTCTGGCTAAATCCAAATCATGTGCTCTCCCTTATGTTTCACCATCACTTGCTAGAAATTCATGCGCTATCTTTTCCCTTGCTCTTTCCCTTCGATGAATGGCACTATGCTCCACAAATATCGATTAAATCATATGCAATTACTAAAAAACCTTGGAAACATGATTTATGCTCCTCCTTTAATATGCATTCAATGATTTTTCTATGATGTCATCTCACCCTTTATTGCCACCTTTTCTAATTTCAAATTTTGGTGCCTTTGGTAATTCAAATTTATTTTTTATTTTTACCATAAT
Organism: Wollemia nobilis; assembly: GCA_028583015.1. Classification (NCBI taxonomy): domain Eukaryota; kingdom Viridiplantae; phylum Streptophyta; class Pinopsida; order Araucariales; family Araucariaceae; genus Wollemia; species Wollemia nobilis. The sequence goes on from JAQPPZ010005211.1 coordinate 2,387,149, forward strand.
ATTTAACCTTGGTGTTAAATATTATTTATTATATTATTTAACCTTGGTGTTAAATAATATTTTTTCTTGTAGTCCTTCGTCAATTTAATTTATTTTTGAGACCTTTGTCCAATGCACTTCCAATCCTCCTTTTAATAAATTCTTTTTGGCCTAAATATTATAATATTATTTTTTTCTCTTAAACCATGGGCTTAAACTTGGGCCTTCAACCTTTTAACCAATCACTTAGAACTTTATCCCAAACCTCTTTGGCTTATAATATAAAATATTATAACCTTTCCTTTTATCAATTTTCTTGCATTGGGATGAACTTTGCCTTGCATCTTATAAACCTTATCTTATTTCCATACCAAACTATCTTTGGCATCAATGACAATTAATGACATCAACCTTTGACATCAATCCTTTGACATCAATGACAACACAATTACTCAAAATTTCCAACAATATCCCCCTTTGTCATTGATGGCAACCCTTTCTAAAAATTCCTTTTCCAACCACTGGATTCCAAATCTTCTCCCCTAACTGAATGCTCTCCCCCTTACTCAAATATCTCCCCCTTTGACATCAATGGCAAAGGGACTCCTTTGGGGCTAAATATAATACTCTTAGCTCAACCCCCTCCCCACCTCCTCTCCTTGAGGTGATTAATTTTGGGGTGGGAGTATCTCTACTCCTAGCATACAATGCTCTTTTTCTTTGTCAACCTTCTTTTTCAATATTTTTGTAGCCATACCCTTTTGATCCTTTTGAGTGTCCCTATTCTTGCTTGTCTCTGGAAGTTCTGGAAACTTTGTTCTACACCACTTGGCCTTATGCCCAAGATTATTGTACTTGTAACACTTAATTTTGTAGTTCTTGGAAGGTGCAAATATCTTGAAGTTCCTCTTGGTGAAGCCATAATCATTTCTATCATGAACCCTGCAGTGGATTGCTTTATGACCAAAGCGATTACAAGAGTAGCAATACCCTTGAAATATATGTCCATATTTGAAAGATTCCTTTTAGTGAGGCCATACTCTTTCTTTCCATGAACCCTGTAATGCATAGCCTTGTGACCAAACCGATTACATGAAAAACAATGTCCTTTGAAGAAATCTTGTCTTGAAACCTCTGGTCTCTTAGTCCTTTCTTTTCCTTCTCTGTGATGATCCATGTTTCTTGTTTGTGCATTGTTTCCTTTCTTAGTGAAGCTTCTATTCTTCAACTTATCCTCATAAGTATTTATCTCTTCTTCACTCTCTTCCTCTAAATCTTCTTCTTCTTTTGAGCTTGAGCTTGACCCTTCTTCTTGTTTCCCTTGTCCTTCTTCAAAACCAAGTCCTATTTTGATAGATGAAGATCTTTGTGCATTGATAATTTTATCCAAAGTTTTTGAACTTTTCCCAAACCTGTGTAGCTTGTCCTTAGAATCTTTCACTTCCATCCTTAGAGAAACTACCTCATGTTCTAATCTTTCACATTCTAACTCTTTTACCTCTAACTTTTCAACCATGACCTCTTTAAATATCCTTGCCTTAGCTTTTGAGTTTGTTAGGTCTTGTAGAAGCTTTTATTTTTCTTCCTCATGTTCTTGAACTTGAGCCTTTAGTCTTGAATTCTGCTTTCTAACCTTTTTCAATTATCTGAGAGCAAAAATAAGTTCTGCTTCTAGATCAACTGTGCCTTCCTCTTCATTTTTTGAATCTTTCTCTACTTCTTGGTCTCCAAGAGCATCTTCATACTTTTCGACTTTATCTTCAACAGGAGCATTTTCTTCCTCTTCTATTGCCAAAAATAGAATCTCTTCTTCTTCACTATCTGAGAGTCTTTCATCACTATCACTTGAAGCCTTGCTTGCCTTGTTAACATAGAAACTCTTCTTGTGCCTTTGAAAGAACTTCTTTTCATGCTTGCCTTGACCATACCTATTTTTCTTTTCATACCTAGATTTTTCTCCTTCCTTTTTCTTATGATCCTATTTCTCTTCACTGCTACTACTTTTGGCTTGTGGACAATTAGATGCATAGTGACCAAAATTACCACAATTAAAACATTTCACAATCTTCATACCTTTGTGCTTTCTTGAGTCCTTTTTTCTTCTCACATAGTTAGCTTCTTCATCATTGCTTGACTCACCACTTGATTCTGGTTTCTTATATTTTGTCTTCTTTGAAGCTTTGAAAGTTACCTCTTTCTTGGATTTGGGATCCTTTACTATTCTCATCTCATAAGCTATGATAATTCCATGTAACTCATCCATAGTCAACTTATCAATATCTCTCATCTCTTCTATAGCTGAAACATTTCCATCATACCTCATAGGGAGTGACCTTAATACTTTATGAGCAACACTGAGTCTTCAATTTTGAATCCAAGTCCATGCATGGTATTAACAACCTCATCCACATGAAGTAAGTATGTAGCAATATCTTCCTCATCTTCCATATTCAAATATTCAAACCTTTTCTTGTGGTTTTATATTTTTGCCATTTTGACCTTTTTATCTCCTTCATATGTTTGCTTCAATTTTTCCCATATCTCTTTTGTTGATTTGTAGTGCATAACTTTCATAAATTTTTCTTCACGTAATCCACTTAATATTCCATTCATAGCCTTGGAATTATTCACATGTAACAACTTACCATATTTATCTGTGGAAGGAGTAGTTGTAGGTGTGAACCCATCCTCAATGGATTGCCATGTCTCATATCCTTGTGCCATCAAGTAAGTCTTCATTCTTATACTCCAGAAGGCATAATTGTTCCCATCGAACAATGGTGCCTTATTTTATGAAGATCCATTCTGAGATGCCATATGTGTTCCTATAATATCTTCCTTCAAGTTGTTAATATTTTTTGGAGGAAACCACTCTGATACCAATTGAAGAACATAGGCTTATACTAAGAGGGTGGGTGAACAAGATCAACTTTTACTTTTCTTTCCCAAACAATATTATCCAATATTATCAATTGCAATATTAATAGCAATAATTAAAGCAATGCATAAATCATCACACACATGAGAGACACAAATTTAATGTGGTTCACCCAATGTGGGTTACGTCCACGGAGAAAATATTTCTTCTAAATTTTCTCAACAAATCTCTTGGGAATCAATTCCCTATTACAATATTTATGGACCTCTATCCAAAGGAGACACCAATCCCCTATGCTCTAATTTGTGGATCTCTCTCCATAGGATAACTCTATCCCCTTGCTCTAGTTCATGGATCTCTCTCCACAGGAGAACTCTTTCCCCTTTTCTCTGGTTCATGGATATCTCTCCACAAGAGAACTCTATCCCCTTTGCTCTGGTTCATGGATCTCTCTCCATAGGAGAACTCTTTCCCCTTTGCTCTAGTTTGTGGATCTCTCTCCATAGGAGAACTCTTTCCCCTTTACTCTGGTTCATATATATCTCTCCATAGGAGAACTCTATCCCCTTTGCTTTGGTTGGTGAACTTCTATCCATAGAATACCTTTATCCCCACTGCTCTATCTAATGGACCTCTATCCACATGAGACCTCTATCCCCACTACTCTGGCTAATGGACCTCTATCCACTTGAGACCTCTATCCTCTCTACTCTTATCACCTCCAAAGTCTACTCTCAAATCTATCTTAAATCTACACCAAACCCTATCACAAGTCTAGCACAAATTTTCTCTAACTTTGCTCACAAATATACACCAAAAATATCCCAAGTCTTCTCACAAGACTTGCTCAAATCTATCTCAATGATACTTCAAGTCTTCATAAGACTTTCTCAAATATACCTTCAATACTTCTCAAAATACTTGCTCAAATCTACCTCAAGCCTTCTCAAAATAATTTCTCAAATCTACCTTCAAGCCTTCTCAAAATACTTGCTCAAATATACCTTCAAGCCTTCTCAAAAGACTTGCTCAAATCTACCTTCAAGCCTTCTCAAAATACTTGCTCAAATCTACCTTCAAGCTTCCCAAAAGACTTGCTCAAATCTGCCTTCAAGCCTTCTCAAAATACTTGCTCAATTTGCCTTCAAGCCTTCTCAAAAGACTTGCTCAAATCTACCTTCAAACCTTATCAAAAGACCTGCTCAATTCTACCTTCAATGCTGCTCATAAAAACCTGCTCAAATATTTCCAAATCTTGCATACAAACAAAGCTTAAATCTCTTTTAGAAAAGCTTTCTTCAAACAAATAAATTCTACTTAGAATTCATTTAACCTCTAGAACATATAGAGAATGATATGATCTATCAAAAACCCAATATGTTCTTCACATTCACAAATATTGCATTCAATTAATCCAATCTCTATCTCTTGCAAAAACCCTTTCAAATCAAATCAAAACAGTGTATAACTTGTTTCACAAAACTGGTCTATCTTTCTTGCAAATTTGCTCTCAAATATCAATCACACTAATGCACAAATTTTCCTCACAAGATTGATCTCAAACACTTTTACAATTGCCTTCAATATTTCTCAAACCAATGCTCAAAGGTTTCACAATGATGCACTAACAAGTAGTTCACAATTTCTAGCACAAATGTCTCAATCTCTTTCAACAATGGAAACACAACTTGTTTCACAAACCCTAGCTCAAATATTTCCAACAATAAACACTAATCAATCCTTTTATCTCCACCTTATAATTCTGAAATATTTCAACCAAACACCTTAAAGAAAGAGTGATATAACCATACCTCTTTGATGAAGGAGCTCTCTCAAAAACCTGTCTCAAGATATTTGTCTTTCTTATGCCACTTTCAAGGGTTAGTTAGCATAACACTTTTCAACCCAACCATAACATCTTTTCTCAAAATTTACTCATAAAAATATTTAATATCAATACAAAGTTTGACAATAATCAAGCTCTTTTAATAATTCCTTTTATCACTCCTACTTATAAAATCCACTTATAATTCAATACCACAATTTAATATCCCTAAGTGCATGGCATACATCAATTTTATTTTCAAGCACCTTATTGCTCCTTTCTTTTAAAAAAAATATATTCCAATTTTATAAAATCATAACTAGATTCTAACATATCATTATGTCCTCAAAATAATAAATTTCAAATCATTGCCCTTATATCTCCCTAGACTATGTAACATGCACTTTTAATAACCAAAAATTAAACCTTATGCCTCCCTTGTTAAGCAATAATTATTCCTTAGAATTTAAACAAATATTTATGCCCTTACCCACGTCTTCCATGACCACCATCGGGATTTGAACATGAAACCTCATGATACCCACACTCTAGCATGAGCCAGAGTGCTATATGGGTTAGCCCCAACGGCTGGAACAAATTATGTGCAAAATAATTTTATGCCTTCTTCTTTTTCGAAACATAATTTATAAAACTTAACTGCCAAGGGGATTCGAAACCAAGACCTATCCTCTGCCACACCTTATGTAGGACCTTCCTACCACTTGGACTAGCAACCCTATTTGATGCAGAAGCATCCGGTGGCGAAGCTGCAATCTTGCATCACCCAAAATGTATTTTTTTTTTCCTTAAGTACTAAAACTGTCGTGATATCGTGACGCTTTTTTGAAGAAGGTCGCCAGTGGGCCAAACTGTCGCGATATCGTGATGCTTTTTGAAGAAGGTCGCCAGTGGGCCAAACTTTCGCGATATCACGAAGCTTTTTGAAGAAGGTCACCAGTGGGCCAAACTGTCGCGATATCACGATGCTTTTTCACGGAAAGGGCCAAGGTGTGAAACTGTTGTGAAATCATGACATTTTTGAAGAAAAGCAGCTTCAGCGCAAAACGGTCGCGAAATCACGACATTTTCAAAGGAATGCAGCTTCAGTGCCAAATGGTCACGAAATCGCGACAATTCCGAAGGAAAGCAGCTTCAGCGCCCAACGGTCACGAAATCGCGACAGCTCCGAAGCAAAGTCACTTGAGCGCCAAATGGTCACGAAATCGCGATGCTTTCGGGAAGCAAGATTTGAAAGCACAGGGACATCTTTGACAAAATATTCTAAGGCACAAGAATGGTCGCGAAATCGTGACACCTTCGAAGGCAAGCTTAAAGGATGTCACGAAATCGCGATACCTTCGAAGACAAAGTTTAAAAGACGTCACAAAATCGTGACACTTCTGGGAGGTAAGACTTGAAAGCATAAAGACATCGCAACACCTTTGAAGGCAGAGCTCAAAGATGTCACGAAATCGCGACACTTCCAAAAGAAAGGTTCTTAAACGCAAAGTGGTCACAAAATCGCAACACTTCCGAGCCGAAGACTCAAGGGTGTGAAATGGTCACGAAATCGTGACATGTCGTGGTTTCGCGGCCCAAAACGAAGCAGCAAGTACAGAATGCAAAGATGTCACGAAATCATGACATGTCACATTTTTGCGGCCTAAAGGAGGAAAGTTAGTAAGAAAGGCCTAGACTTCGCGATTTCGTGACGTGTCACGGAATCGCGGCCCCAAGGAGGAGATAGAATCCTAACGCCAAAAACATCACGATATCGCGACCAAAGAGGAGAGAGAAAGTATTGGAGCAAAAATGTCACGATATCGCGACCAGAGATCTCACGACGTTGACCAGTCGGCGATTGTAGAGACCAGTGTAGAGGGACACATGACATGAAGTTACAGGTGGCCCGAGAATATGGAGCGGTTACAGGGACTCTGGCAAGGGGACGCGTGGCATCAAATTACAAGTGGCTGTGACGCATCCCTTTGAATGATGAATTGGTGAAAGGATTGAAAGGCGACCGCAGCGCACTCCACCACCCCAGACCATGATAATACGGGGCACCTGGCAGCATGTTGCAGGCGGTCACGGAACATTCGTGCAAAGGGTTACAAGGAATCCCGCACTTGATGTAATGATGGAAAGAAGTTGGGGCCGGTGATATAGAAAGACCGCGCATGCATTGTATTGGGGGACTCCTGGCCATTTATTTTGGAATTGCTGTGTATTTGAATTAAGACCTCTATTTAATGAAACTTGTTGGAATTTTGGCCTATGCATTGTTGATCTCGGCACTCTTGTTGTGTGTTGTTTATAGCACTATATCAAGTGGTATCAGAGCAGGTTAGTTCTGAGAGTGCAAACCGATCGCCGAACAGAGAGGCAGTAAGAAGCAGGATGCCTCCGCGTAGAGACCATGGTGGTATAAGGCACAGACGAGCAAGAAGGGAGGAGGTCGATCTAAGAGCCCTACAGAGGCAAGTTGAGGCCTTGCAAGAGGAAATTCGAAGAGGAGTCAAGCCGAGAAGGGAAGAACCCAGCGAAGATGAAGTGTGGGAAGAAGAGGTTCCATCCGACGAAGAAGATGCTTTGGATCCAGCAGAGGCTAGGTTGTATAGGGCCATCTCCCAGATCAGGAAGAAGCCAAAATTTGACGTCTCCACTTACTCGGGGAACCTCAACCCTGAGGAGTTGATAGACTAGATCAACGACATGGAGGAGTATTTTGAATACGAAGAGATATCAGATCCAAATCGGATCAGGTTCGCAAAAACCAAGCTGAAAGGACATGCTAGCATCTGGTGGAAAGGAGTGTAGTTGGAAAGGAACAGGAGGGGAAAGGAAAGGATCACCAGGTGGGATAGGATGGTAGAGAAACTAAAGAGGCAGTTCATCCCTGCAGATTATGAGCTGGACTTGTTAAAGAAAATGTAGAGTCTTCGACAAGCTAGTAAGACTGTCAAGGAATATACTGAAGAGTTCTATCAAATATCAATCAAAACCGTCCATTCGAAGGCGAATAAGGAGAAGGTCGCACGTTACATCAATGGATTGTGAACTAGTATTCAAGAAGATCTGGGGCTGGTTAGAATGAGCATAGTAGAGGATGCATATCAATTTGCATTAAAAGTGGAGGAGAAACTAAATAGGTGGTTTGATGGTAAGAAGAGAGGGAAGGACAGGGGTGGAAGAGCTGGTGGAAGAGGCAGTGGTGGAAGATACAAATATTTTGGGAAAACTGGTGAAGCTAGCAGTAGCCAAAAATAGAAAGAAGTGAAAGAGGAGGATGACCAACGCCCACGCAATCAGAACAACTACCCAAGAGGAAGAGGTAGGTCTGGGCGAGGGTTTGGTAGAGGTGTCTTTCGAGGAACCTACTTCAACTATGAAGAAGAACACAGGGCATACAACTACCCACAGCATCAAGAGAGGCCAAATTGAAGACCTGAGGGTCAGGCCCGAGCTGTTTTAGTAGACAAAGGTGTAGAGTCTGAGCACTCAGAGGAGGTAAAAAGAGGAGAAGCGATGATCATCAGAAGAGTCCTGTTAAATGAAGAGAAAAGGGGAGACCAAAGGAACAGCCTGTTTCGAACAAGATGCAAGTGCACAGGCAAGGTATGTAACATCATCATAGATAATGGAAGCACTGAAAATTTCGTTTCTGAGGAAATGGTTGCCAAGCTGCAGCTGGAGAGGAGAAAACACCCACACCCTTATCGGATTGCATGGTTGCAAAAGGACCATCGGGTGCTGGTCAATGAACAATGCATGGTGAAGTTCAATATTGGAACTTACCAAAATGAGGTTTTGTGTGACATCTTTCCTATGGATGCATGTCACCTACTGCTTGGGAGACCATGGCAGTTTGACTGAAGTGCTGTCCATGATGGTCAAGCCAACACATATTCTCTGTCAAAGAATGGAGTTCGCCACAAGTTAAAACCCCTGAAGGATGCGGATGAAAAAGTATGCATCAGTGCACGAGTCTGTCTAGTTGATGGCAGAAGATTCTTGGAAGGCCTGAAGCCGGATCATATGTGCTATGCTATAATCCCCAGGGTTAGGGAAGAAGGATGCAAGGAAATTCCAGTGGAAGTCATGGGACTGTTAGAAGAATTCCCAGATATCATTTCAGATAATGTTCCTGAAGGTTTACTGCCTATTAGGAAGATCAGTCACCACATAGATTTGGTGCCTGGATCGAGCTTGCCAAACAAGGCTGCACATCGAATGACGCTTGTGGAGACTAAGGAACTAAATCGACAAGTTCAGGATCTGTTGAAGAAGGGACTGATTAGGGAGAGTCTTAGTCCATGTGCTGTACTAGCAGTATTAGCACCCAAGAAGGATGGAGAATGGAGGATGTGCACCAAATCTCGGGAAATCAACAAGATCACCATTAAATACAGGTTCCCACTGCCAAGGATGGATGATATCATGGACTGCTTGAGTGGAGCTGAGTACTTCACAAAAATTGACTTGAAAAGTGGGTACCATCAGATTCGCATTAGAGAAGGGGATGAGTGGAAGACAGCCTTTAAAACCAGAGAGGGGTTGTATGAGTGGTTGGTTATGCCATTTGGATTAACCAATGCACCTAGTACCTTTATGAGGTTAATGAATGAGGTTCTAAAGGAATTTCTGGGAAAATTTGTTATTGTTTACTTGGATGATATACTGATTTTTAGCAAAACCTTAGAGGAGCACCTGATGCACATCAAGAAGGTTTTTGAGAAACTACGGGAGGAGCAGTTACTGATCAATCTGAAGAAGTGAAACTTTGTGAAGGAGCTGGTATACCTAGGATTTGTTATATCAGCTAATGGTCTCAAAATGGACCCCAAAAAGGTGAAGGCTATCCTAGAATGGCCTGTCCCAAGAAGTGTGACCGAGGTTAGATCATTTCATGGTCTGGCCAGTTTCTATAGAAAATTCATTAGAAACTTCAGCAGTATTTGTGCATCTCTTATAGAGACAATGAAGGGGAACAAGAAGGAATTCCAGTGGATGGTTGGAGCAGATAAAAGCTTTTCTATGCTGAAGAAGAAGGTCACTAAACAACCCGTATTAGCACTTCTAGATTTCAATAAGATGTTTTAGGTAGACTGCGATGCGAGTGGCAGTGCGATAGGAGCCGTATTGAGCCAAGAGGGTAGGCCTGTAGCTTATTTCAGCGAGAAGCTCAATGATGCCAGGAGAAAGTATTCAGTATATGATCAATAGTTCTATGCCATAGTCCAAGCGCTTAAGAAATGGAGGCATTATTTGTTGCCCAAGGAGTTTGTTCTCTATACCGACCATCAAGCGGCTGCAAGATATTAACGAGTCAAGGAAAATTGAATCAGAGGCACCTAAAATGGGTAGAGTTCCTGCAGAGCTATACCTTTGTGTTGAAGCATCGGAGTGGAAGATATAATAGGTTGGAAGATGCACTGAGTAGGAGGCAACGTCTGATGCTAGAAATGAAAGTGGAGGTTGTTGGGTTTGCTGAACTCAAGAACTTATACCCTGCAGACCCCGATTTCGCAGGAGCTTGGAAAGCCTGCACTGCACCTGTTCCATTGGATAGGACTAAATGGTTGGATTACCTGATTCAAGATGGAATGTTGTTTAGGGGGAACCAGTTATGCATTCTGAGGAGCTCAATGAGAGAGAACATCATTAAAGAAAAGCATAGTGGGGGCTTAGCTGGACACTTCAGTCGTGACAAGACCATCTCACTGGTTAGTGAAAACTATTACTGGCCACAATTGCAGTAGGATGTGGCAAAGTTTATGCAGAGTTGTAGGATTTTCCAGATGGAAAATGGTATGAGGCAGCCTACTGGTTTGTATCAACCGCTACCTATACCTGAAAGACCATGGGAAGATATTAGTATGGATTTTGTGCTTGGTTTTCCCAGGACGCAGAGGGGGCACGATTCCATATTTGTGGTAGTGGACAGATTTTCAAAAATGGCACACTTTATCCCGTGCCAGAAGACTAGCGATGCGGTCCATGTAGCTGGTTTGTTCTTTAAGGAAGTGGTACGCCTTCATGGGCTACCAAGAAGCATTGTTTCGAACAGGGATACCAAGTTTATAGGTTATTTCTGGAAGACCCTGTGGAAGAAACTGAAGACGGAGTTAAATTTCAGTTCTGCATACCACCCCCAAACAGATGGCCAAACAGAGGTGGTTAATAGGAGTTTGGGCAACCTCATTGCGATGTTTGGTAGGGGACAAGCCCAAGGGATGGGATCTAGTTCTTCCGCACGCAAGGAATTCATGTATAACAGCTCGGTCAATAGGAGCACAAATAAATCCCCATTCCAGATTATCTATGGGAGCAGCCCAAGAAACGCTTCAGAATTAAGAAGGATAGATCCGAGGGAGAAATGCAGTGTTGAAGCAGAAGACTTTGCTGAACACCTGAAGGGAGTGCATGATGAAGTGACAAAACACATTGCCAAGATGAATGCTCAGTACAAGGCAAGGGCGGATCAAAAACACAGAGCTAAGGAGTTCCAAGTAGGAGATTCTGTCATGGTCCATCTGAGGAAGGAACGGTTTCCTACCAAGACCTACAACAAACTAAAAATGAAGAAATTTGGGCCATGTAAGATCATTGGCAAATGGGATTCGGGTAATGCCTACGAGGTGGAGTTACCAAGCGAACTTAACATCTCCCCCGTGTTTAACATCTCGGATTTGACCGAGTATCATGAAGGAGAAAGCAGTGAGATACCCAATCCAGATTTGTGGAGCATTCCAGCAGTCATTCCATTTGTGGACGAGATAGAAGAAGTTCTAGATACGCGCGAGGGCCGAAGTACTCGAAACAAGAATTACTCTGAGTATCTAGTCAAATGGAAGGGCATACCCATGGAAGATGCGACTTGGTTATCAAAGGTAGAGGTTGATCGCCTGGGTCTACCTTGAAAAGATCAGAAGTGAGGTCACTTCTCAAACTCACCCCGGGTGTCTGATGTAGGAGCATCCGGTGGCGAAGCTGCAATCTTGCATCACCCAAAATGTATTTTTTTTTTCCTTAAGTACTAAAACTGTCGCGATATCGCGACGCTTTTTTGAAGAAGGTCACCAGCGGGCCAAACTGTCGCGATATCGTGACGCTTTTTGAAGAAGGTCGCCAGCTGGCCAAACTGTCACGATATCGTGATGCTTTTTGAAGAAGGTCACCAGCGGGCCAAACTGTCGCGATATCGTGACGCTTTTTCATGGAAAGGGCCAAGGCGTGAAACTATCACAAAATCGTGAAATTTTTGAAGAAAAGTAGCTTCAGCGCAAAACGGTCGCGAAATCGTGACATTTTCAAAGGAAAGCAGCTTCAACGCCCAACGGTCGCGAAATTGCGACAATTTCGGAGGAAAGCAGCTTCAGTGCCCAACAGTCGCGAAATCGCGACAGCTCCGAGGCAAAGTCACTTGAGCGCCAAATGGTCATGAAATCGTGACGCTTCCAGGAAGCAAGATTTGAAAGCACAGGGACATCTTCGGCAAAATATTCTAAGGCACAAGAATGGTCACGAAATCATGACACCTTCGAAGGCAAGCTTAAAGGACGTCGCGAAATCGCGACACCTTCGAAGACAAAGTTTAAAAGATGTCGTGAAATCATGACACTTCTGGGAGGCAAGACTTGAAAGCATAAAGACATCGCAACACCTTCGAAGGCAGAGCTCAAAGACGTCATGAAATCGTGACACTTCCGAAAGAAAGGTTCTTAAATGCAAAGTGGTCATGAAATCGTGACACTTTTGAGCTGAAGACTCAAGGGCGTGAAATGGTCATGAAATCGCGACAGGTCACGGTTTCGCGACCCGAAACGAAGCAACAAGTACGGAATGCAAAGATGTCGCAAAATTGTGACATGTCGCGGTTTCACGTCCCAAAGGAGGAAAGCGAGTAAGAAAGGCCTAGACGTCGCGATTTCATTACGTGTCCAGGAATCGCGGCCCCAAGGAGGAGAGAGAAGCCTAATGCCAAAAACGTCACGATATCGCAACCAAAGAGGAGAGAGAAATTATTGGAGCAAAAACGTCACGATATCGCGACCAGAGCTCTCACGACGTTGACCAGCCGATGATTGCAGAGACCAGTGCAGAGGGACACGTGGCGTGAAGTTATAGGTGGCCCGAGAATATGGAGCGGTTACAGGGACTCTGGCAAGGGGACGCGTGGCATCAAATTACAAGCGATTGTGACGCATCCCTTTGAATGATGAATTGGCGAAAGGATTGACGAGCGGCCGCAGTGCACTCCGCCACCCCAGACCATGATAATACGGGGCACCTGGCAGCATGTTGCAGGCGGTCATAGGACATTCGTGCGAAGGGTTACAAGGAATCCCGCACTTGATGTAATGATGGAAAGAAGTTGGGGCCGATGATATAAAAAGACCACACATGCATTGTATTGGGGGACTCCTAGCCATTTATTTTGGAATTGTTGTGTATTCAAATTAAGACCTCTGTTTAATGAAACTTGCTGGAATTTTGCCCTGTGCATTGTTGATCTCGACACTCTTGTTGTGTGTTGTTTATAGCCCTATATCACTATCTGAAATTAAAATTGTGCTCTCTCCCTTATGTTTCATCATCACTTGCTAGAAACACATGCTATGATTTCCCTTTATTTTTCCCTTCGACGAATGACATTGCACTCCATGAAAATTGATTAACACATATGCAATTGCTAAAAGACCTTGGAAAAATGATTTATGCCCCTCCTTTAATATTTATTCAAAGATTTTGCTATGACACCGGCTCACCCTTTATTTCCACCTTTTTAAATTCAAATTTTGATGCCTTTGATAATTCAAATTTATTTTTTATTTTTAACATAATATTTAACCTTGGTGTTAAATATTATTTATTATATTATTTAACCTTGGTGTTAAATAATATTTTTGCTTGTAGTCCTTCGTCAACTTAATTTCTTTTTGAGACCTTTGTCCAATGCACTTCCAATCCTACTTTTAATAAGTCCCTTTTGGCCTAAATATTATAATATTATTTTTTTCTCTTAAACCATGAGCTTAAACTTGGGCCTTCAACCTTTTAACCAACCATTTAGAACTTTTTCCCAAACCTCTTTGGCTTATAAAAAAATATTATAACCTTTTATTTTTATCAATTTCCTTGCATTGATATGAACTTTGCCTTGCATCTTATAAACCTTATCTTATTTCCATATCAATGACAATAAGATAAGGTTTATTGAACTATCTTTGGCATCAATGACAATTAATGACATCAATCCTTTGACACCAATGACAACACAATTACTCAAAATTTCAAAAAATTGATCTTATCTTTGGGTGGAGGAAGGAAACAACCTATCAAAGAACATAAATGTAGATCATATTCTATAATTTAATGGTTCTAAATACCCTTTCCAAGCATCGACTAGTTGCTTCATTGAGAAAATATTTAAACCCACATATCATACTCCTCCAAGAGATAAAAGTTATAGAATCTAATATTGAAAGGATTAAAAGGGTAATTTGGAAGGAGTCAAGCTATTTAGCTAATCATGCAAGTATTGACTTCGAAGGATTATTATGCCTCTAGTACCATGCCAAAATTGAAGGTACAATTATCTCCTCATTAGAGAGATTAATTAACATTATTTTATTGTAAGGAGACTAAAACTAGATGGGTTATCACAAAAATCTATGCCCTAAATATGACAACAAGCATATGCCTTCTTTGGGATGAACTCAATCACATGAGAGGGTTCTTTTATGGAGAATATTAGTTTCTGGATGGGGATTTTAACTCCCCCTCTATTCCTCAGACAAAAATGAGGTAATCTAAATATTTTGAATGGGATGGAGGATTTTGAATAGTTTGTAAATTTTAATAAACTAATGGATGTAGAAATGACAGGAGGTAAGTTTACCTGGAGTAATAGGTGAATGGGAAATCAATTAATCCAAATCAAGATAGAAAATTTTCAAATTTAAAAGAAAGGTCTACATTCCTTTGTAGATGTTTTTATGATCACTCTCCCTAAGATAAGATCTAATCACAATCCCCTATCTATAGGATTTGATTTTTGGAAGACATTTTAAAAGTCCTTTTTGTTCTGAACCAAAGTTTCTAAAATATGGAAAAATTAAGCCTTGGATAGAAGAATGGTAGAAGAAGGAGTTTACAAGTTTGTTAATTTTATAGGTTGCTAAAAAATATAGATTCATCAAGTCTAACTGAAATAGTTGGAACATATTTTGTTTGGGAATATTTTTCAAAGGAAAGTAGACTTCAAGTATCAACTATCTATTATTGTGTCTTCTATTGAGGAGGGTCTTCTAAAAACTAATTCCAAAGATAATGGAAAATATATTCTAGCAAAATATCACAATGCCTTGGCATGTGAGTAATCCTTTTGGAGGCAAAAATTACGAGAATTATGGTTAAAGGATGGAGACCACATTACCAAATTTTTCCATGCAAATACCTTGAGACATATAAGATTCAATAATATTAGATAAATTTCTAAGGAATATGGATATTTAACAAATGATATCTAAGAAATTTGAGCAAAAGTGCATTTTTTTTAAATTTGATCAGGACTAGATATTTAGTGGAAGATCGGGCAATGAACAAGCTTCTACCCAATGTTCTAACTTTCCATATGGATTAGATGAGTTCTTACTTAATTAGCACCTTTAAATATGAATAAGTGAAAGCTACTATTTTCTCCATGGCAAGGGAGAAATCCCTTA
The DNA here is from genome assembly GCA_028583015.1 of Wollemia nobilis. Taxonomy (NCBI): domain Eukaryota; kingdom Viridiplantae; phylum Streptophyta; class Pinopsida; order Araucariales; family Araucariaceae; genus Wollemia; species Wollemia nobilis. The sequence continues at coordinate 2,402,561 of JAQPPZ010005211.1, forward strand.
GCCTAGACGGGTTACTTACCCTCTTTTTTAAATATTCTAGAATATATTTGGTGCAGATGTGTTTACTACTATATGTGATGTTTAGAAATCCCATATTATCTTTAGGTATGTTAACTTTAATTTGTTGGTCCTCATTCCTATGGTGGAAGGGGTTAAGGACTTCAAATATTTTAGGCCTATCAACATTTGCAGTACTCTATATAAAATATAGACAAAGGTGATGGCTAATAGGATTAAGGTGGTTCTTCCATTTATTATTAATTTTAATCAAGGTGGTTTTATGATGGTAAAATAAATCCTTAGTGGAATCATAACCATTCATGGATTGATACACTCTTTAGAAAAGAGTGGGAAGGTTGGTATATTTTTGAAATTATGCATGAATAAGGCTTATCATAGGGTATCATGGGACTTCTTACTTAAAGTCATGGGAAATCTAGTTTTAATTCAGATTGGATAAGTCTCACTAAAGAGTGCATCTCCTCGGTAATGCTCTTAGTAATGGTTAATGTAGCAGCTCTAGGGTGCTTTAAGAGTCTTATAGGGCTAATACAAGGTGATCCCCTATCCCCCTAACTATTTATTATTTTTATCAAAGCCTTGGGAAGATCTATAGGAGTTGCTACTTTCCTAGGGACAATTGAATGGGTGAGACTAATAACTACTATCAACCACTTTTCCCATCAACAATTTGTATATGATACCATCTTAGTCACCAACTATTTCATCCTAAAAGCCAAAGAGATTAGGAATATCTTGAGTTTCTATGAAAAAGTAATAGATCAGAAGGTAAACATTTAATATGAGAAAATTTGTTTTCCCCAACACCCCTCCTAGAATATTCGAGAGAATTGCAAGGATTTTTTTTTGTGATATTGATGAATTCCCATAGATGTATCTAGGATTACCCCTATTCAAAGGTAGAATGAATGAATTATTATGGTATTAGGTGGTGGAAAGGATAAAAAAAAGTTGGTTGGATGGAAGGGAACTCTCATTAGTCAATATGATGAGGCCCAACTTGTAAACTATACTCTCCAAAGCATCCCTATGTACTTCATGTCCTTATTTAAGATGTTAATTAAAATTAGTCAGAATATTGAGCAAATCAAAAGGTATTTCCTTTGGATAGGGATGGAAGATAAAAAAAATACTACTAGTAGCCTAGGATCAAGTTTGGTCAAGGAAGGAAGTTAGGGGGCTTGGGTTTGGAAAGATAAAGCAGATGAATCAACCCCTTGTATCCAAGTAGGGATGGAAACTCCTTAAATAGGATAATATTGTATGAATCTAAATTCTTAAACCCGAGTATCTTAGGCAAGGAAGCAACTTTTTGGAGATGCAAAATCAACCTCATGGTTCTAACTTATAGAACAATCTAGTAAGATCCAAATTGCTAATTTAGAAAGGTCTGAGGTGGCGATTGGGTTATGAAAGGAAAATAAATTTTTGGAAGGAAAATTAAATTTGAAATAACCCTTTGATTGAATATTAGAATTTCATATTCTTATAACCTCTTATTGCTTAAATATTTGAAAATAAGGTGGAAAATTTTATAGAAATGGAAGGTAGGAGAATCTAGAAGTCCATTCTTCTTAATTATCTGGATCTTAGGGGTGATCAAAACTGGCATGATATCAATAGGTTTTTGAGAACCCAGTTCATGAAGAGATCAATCTTCATTGATTCCTTCATATGGAAGGTAGATAAAAGAGGCCTCTTCATAGTGAAATCAACTTACTACTTGATGAAGGAAGAATATGGGGACTGCATCCTGATTAATAATATTTGGTTCAAAATAATCATCCCAAAAATTATTTTCTTTTATTGGTTGGTTGTTTAAAATAATATTTTCACTACTAATAATCTCCATAAAATGGGATTGACTATCCCTAATAGATGCTAGCTTTGTGAATATGGCTGTGAGGATACCAAATATATATTTTGGAGTGCCCATTTTATTTGGAAGTGTTCAACCTTCTCCTAAGGTGTTTTGAGGTTGATTGGATCTTGCATAATAATGTGGGTAGATCCCTATCTACAATGGGATTCCTCGTTCATGAACTCAGTTTGCCTCACTTTCTAAGGGGGATCTAAAAGGAAATGAATAACATAGCTTTTGAGAATAAAAAAAGGATCTAGTGTTTGTAGAAATTAGAATTTTTAATGCAATAAGAGAAAATTTTATGATTTTTTCCTTCATGTATGATGGGGGAAGTAATAATGAGTCTAATATAGCATACAACCTAAAAATTTTAGAGGGAGAGGTCTCCTCCACTCTCAAAAACTTTTATGGTGATATAAAAGGTAATTTGGGTAGCTTAGGTGTAGGGGGGGTAATAAAACCTGATAAAGGGAGATCCTATTGGCTTATGCTAAAATTTTAGAAGTCCAAAAAAGATACTTTGATAAAGCAATATATCTCTTTTAGGGAGTTCTTTTACTAGAAATATTGGACCCAAAGAATGCGATTTTAGAAGGGAATGCCATGACCAGTGTTAACATTGTTAAAGGATCATAATATTCAAGTTGGATCATGGAGGATATTATGGAGGGGTGAAGCAATATTTTATATAGCTAGAGAACTCTTAGGTAAAGCATGTGTTTTGGAAATGAAACAAAGTGATCGACTTAATGGTGGACCTTATCATTCAATAAGAATCCCTTAGAATTTAGAGTGAGAACTTCCCCTAGGAACTTACAATTATGAATAATGAGGACTAAAATATTACAAATGGTTTGGGCCCAAGCTTGTAGGTCATAATGATGGGAATATATAATTTTATTAATGTTATGGAAGGTTTACATCAGACTAGTTCATATCACATTAATTTGAAATTCCCTTGATCAGGTCTTTCTCTAGTATTTTCTCCTAGATTGTCCTTATTTATTTCTCTCCCATGATGTAGAGGCTAAAGTATGGGGGTGGTATTATCTTGTATTTAATAGAATTTGAGAAGAGGGTTGGCTTATTACTTCTTCCATTAGTGGTAATGATGACATCCCAATTTTTATAAGACAAAGCTACAAAAATGTCAATACAAGAAATATTAAAGTGACTAGGGTAGGTTGCTTTCTTTAGTTAAGCTTTTGGGTGATGATGCATGGTTTAGATAACCACCTAGATGGAATTTTTGAGCCACCTAAGTAGGATCAAGTAGTGGTCTTGGGACTCATGCATTTTAAGTTGAAATGACATAGGAATTGGTACTTCCTAGTTAATCACTCCCTTCTTTGTCTCATGTGTATTTCCCCAAGTTTACCCTTGTAACGGGGGAAATAACCTATGCAAATTATTCTCAATGGATATGTTGGGAGATGAGGTAACCATAGGGCTATGTTTCTCTACATTAAGGAACTTAAGGTATTCAAGGTTTACCAGGAGTATTTTTAGGACTCACTCCAATTCTAATATGGGAGGGTTTTATGTGTAAATTAGATTACACCTACGTTTGGTATAAAAAATGAAATAAAATAAGAGTACTATAAAATGATGCAAAATATAGATATGAATAAAAACAAGAAATTATCCAAATATGATTTTTATTTTTGTATGTACACTAATCCTAAGAACATAAGAAAACAAATTTTACTTTTCTTTTAGGCAAGGGTCCAAGAGATAATGCACATACAAGTTAAATTATCATGCAAACTACATGTAATTATTTGTTCAATGCCTAAGAATTAAAGTAAAAATCTAAAATGAATTAAAACTAAAATAAATTTAATTTGCTTAATTAATCTCCTAAATGTAATTTATGTTGCTATACTACTTACAATTAAAAACATAAAAAAGTGAAAGCACACAACAAACAACCTAAAATATTAATATAATGCTTATTTGTCTTGGCATTCATTCTTGTTTCGAATTCATGCCCCAAAGCTTATGACCATGAATCCAAACAAACCTACAAAATAAAAAACTAGAAAGAAAGTGGATAGTGTTTGGGGGTCTACTTAAGCCATTGTGAAGGCTAAGCTCATGGGTGCAGTATTCAAGACCCCTTGGTCCTTTCAGTTGACTGTGCAAATAAAAAGAGTCTTGAAATTTTGGAGATGGATGAAACATGTAAAAGAGAAGCTAGGGTTTTGATAGCATGCAGAATAAAACAAAGGAGTGCAAGACTAAGCATAGAAAGAAAATAGAGAAAGCAAAGGATTACCCCTAAATCTATCATAGTTGAATTCATACCCTGTAATGGGATACCAAAAATTTGTGATAGCAAAAAAAATAGAAAACAAAACATAAAAAATGTGTTATGCAATGCACTCACCAAATTCGTGCCTTGTAAAGGGTGATCACAATTTCACAACAGAGAGGAAATAGGAAAAACAAAGGGTTTTACCCAATCTATCAAATTTGTGCCTCATATAGATGAACTGCAAATTCAAGATAGAAATAATATGATATAAAAAGAATGATGCAAATGCATTTTAACACTAATAGAATGAGGTGCTAATTAATAGAGAAAGATAAAAATGGAAGAATCATAGATAAATAAATGCAAATCTAAGCTAAATGTAGTCTAAATAGTAATATGAGATGTAAATGAAGATAACATAAGTGTAACAAGAATGCAAAACAACAATGTAGATGATATAATGGAACAAAATTCAAATGAAAATACAACTATTCTAAGTTCAAGAGAATTACAAATAGAAATACATAGAATAGATGATTTAAGTACCAACTTAAATGTAACAAATATATGTAGAAATGAATCCAAATATACCTTAATGCAATAAATTATTCTAAATATTATCTAATGATCTAAATAGGCATCAGTGGTTGAGGCCAAAATAATTAAATACATCCCACAACTCTACAAGGACGTTGTTGGTCAAAAAGTTAATTTCAGTAAAAATAAGTTATATTTCTTGAACACCCCCATTCAAAGGCAAGGAAGGATTGCAAAAATTTTAGGGTTTGATATAGCAAACCTCCCCACTTTGTATCTTGGTCTCCCTCATTTCATTAGTTCTTCGAGAGAGTCAATGTGGGACAGGGTTATTAAAAGAAGTAAAAAAATCTTGTTGGATGGAAAGGTCATCTTCTATCTCAAGCAGGAAAGTTGATCCTCACTAAGGCCTCTCTTCAGAGCATTCCAATCTATTTCCTCTCTGTTTTCAAAGCCCTTGTGAAGGTTTTCTAGAAATTTGAGAAACTCCAAAAAGAATTTTTATGGACTAGATCAGAGGAGAAAAAAAGGATACACCTTGTAGGATGGACCAAAGTGTGCAGACCTAAGGAAAATTAGGGCTTAGGTCTAAGGAGAATTGCTCATATGAATTTAGATTTACTAGCTAAGTAGGTGTGATGCCTCATTTTTGGTGAAGAAAATGAATGGAAAGCTATCATCAAATGAAAGTATCTTCAAAATATGGAATTTCTAAGTGACTCAGTTCCAATCAGAGGTTTTGTTTTTTGTAAAGCAATTCTCAATTGTAAGGAAATCATCAAAAAAGGTTTAAGATGGGTATTAGGAAATGGTGAGAGGATAAATTACTGGAATGACAGGTGGGCTAAGGATGAACCACTGACACAATATCCTAAATTAGCTCAAATCAGAGATATCATTGAAGAACTCATTGGTAGAAAAGTCTTCGATTATATGGTTTAGAACAGAGGCCGAATGAAGTGGAAATAAATTAGGATTCAGGGATTTCAAGTGGAATCAAATGATCTTTGTAACATTATCGGGAAACAATTTATCCCCATGAGACCCAAGGAAGATCATGTGACCTGGGCTCCTACGAAAAATGGGCAGTTCACTGTTAAATCAACTTACAAGCTTCTACTTGATGACAAGGATTTTTTCCTCCAAAAGGACTTAGTTTGGATAAAAAAATTAATTCCAAAAATTACAGTCTTTTCATGGTTGGTTATCCAAGGAAGAATTCTAACCATTGATAATATGATGCGTAAAGGTATTTGTATCACTAATCATTGTTATCTGTGTAGGGCTAATTGGGAGATCATTTATCACATTTTCCTTGAGTGTCCTTTTTCCTTGACTTCTCTAAGTGGGGTTTTTCAGACCTTCAATATTTCTTAGGTTAAACTAGCCATCGTACTTGATTTGTTCATCCAGTGGCCTTGCCACTTTTCAATCCAAAGACTTAGATACATGTGTAAAATTTGTCCTAATCACTATCTTTGGCAGTTGTGGTTAGAAAGGAACCATAGAGTCTTTAATGAGTCTATCCATGATCATCAAACTATCATTGCTAGGATCCTATCCTTTGCCAATTAGAATGTGAACCTTATCCCTTTTGATATCCGTAAACCACATCTACAGGAGACCATGATTGCTCAAAATTTAAGCTTAACCTTGTTAGATGAGTCTGTGCCTAGGGTAGTCAACCCTAGAGCCAATTTTAAGTGGTCCCCACCTACTACGGGTTGGTTTAAGCTTAATTTTCATGGAGTGACTAAGGACAATTTTGGCAAAGCAGGCACTGGTGGTATTGTGCGAGATCATAATGGTAATATGATGCTTGCATTTTTTGAATATTTGGAAACAACGACGAACAACGAAGCTGAAGCTAGAGCTATGTGGAGAGGCCTTCAAATGACTCAATATTTAGAAGGCAATTTGATCGTATAAGGAGACTCTATGCATGTTATAAATCTCCTCAATAATTGGAAAATACCTCCTTGGAGTATTAAAACAATTGTTGAAGAGGCTAGGATCCTTTTCTAGAGAAGACAGGACAAAAAAACCCAACATGTCTTTCGAGAAGCTAACAAAGTTGTTGATAAGCTAGCCAATTTGGGTGTCGATGGTGCTAGACTTTTCAAATGGCAACACAGTGTCCCAAGTGAAGTAGAGGATCTTATTCAACAAGAATGCCAAGAATGATAGTCAAATTTACCAACAGGGAAGGCATTGTAAGTTCGAAGGCTATGAGTATTCTCGTATTTTTTTTGAAATGGACTCATAATAAAAATTATCCGAGTTGTTAGTCTTGGTGGATGTTGCTTGGAAATACCACAAAGACTAATGGGGACAATAACATGTCATATAACATGGCTCCTAGTCGTCTTAGTAATTTGAGGTTGGTTGATAATCATAGGGCAAGAAAGAAACGACAATATAAGACTTCAAACCAGAGCCACATGGACCACTAGATAGCCACCGCCATAAATCTAGCCAGCAGGTTCACTTCTCCAAGGCTGATTGGCCAATATAGGATGTGGTCCCAAAGCATGTCATATACGGAAGAAAGAAATTACCAAAGAATTATTAAGAGTAACTGTCAATACAGAGCTTGTGGGAGTTTTTTTAGTACTCTGCTATGTGTGTCTACATATTTTTGTTTCTCCACTGTTTCAAGGAAGGGATCTATATCTTTTTATTTTTTTGTATTTATGATGCAGGTGTGTTTTCTCGAGGTATACCCAAAATGTTGTATGAGATGTTTCTTTTTGATAACAGGCTATGTGCCTTACCAGATGTAATTGCTTTGGCAGCATGTATATTTTACATATATAGGATCCTTAGTAAGGACATGTTCATCTATAGCCCTCGGCTAATTTTTGTAAAAGATTTTGGGTCAACCTGTAAAACCCGGTATTAATGCTATAGTATCTTATCTACCAAAAAAAATGATCTAATGAAAAATGAATGTGCAAAATAAATTTGAATGAAAAATAAATAGAAAAATGTGAGCCTAGATGGGAGCCTAGATGGAATCTAATGTAGAAAGTGAAATTAATCTATTTAAAAACAAAAAAAAATAACTAAAACAATGTAGTTGAACTAAAAATGACTAACTACAACAAAAGCAAAAATGAAAGAGTAATGAAGGGCTCAAGGAAATAACCCAAGTGGTGAGTCTATCTCTCTTTCTTCAATGGAGCTGAAGATATCTATTGAATTCAATCCACTATCTTAACTCTCCAACTTGCTTACCAATGTAGCTAGTCAAAGATCACATAAGAAAATCAAATTCACATATAGCGAAGAATGGAGATAGAAGATTGCAGATACGAGATGGGACCTCATAAATAGAACATGGGATTAAAAAGGGAATCCAACCTCTTTATTTATAGAGTGTTTGAGCACAATATATGAAGGAAATAAAATAAAAAAACTAGGTTTGGGGTCAAAAGGATAAAATAATTACACAAGGGTTAGGGTTTTGAGGGTAAAATCTTAAGTCACCAAATTCACAGTTGATATGATACAACCAAAAATTAGTGAAATATGACCATTGGAGGTCAAATTAGCACCAAAGTGATCTAATAAAATTTATAACCAGTCTTAGATGACCGTAAATTCAACGAGGCTAGGAAAATGGGTCAAACTAAGGGGTAAGGAGCTCAAAAATTGCACTTCGCAACTTTGAGTAGCTTCCTAAGCATCTAAGGTGAAAATTGACTCCTTTGGCTAGGTTACAACCCCCTTATTGGAGAAAATTTGGTAGGACTCAATGTATGATTTAACCATGATTCTAAATAACACCTTTCTCATAATTTATCAATGGTTTGAGCCAAGTGTTGCATGGAGAAATGAATTATTAAAAAAGCAAACAATTATGCCAATCCTTAGTAGGATTTGGTAAAGTCTTCACATGTGTTATAATTTGGAACAAATCATTATAAGGACTTATGTTGTCTAGCTAATTATATGTTTTTTGGAGAAGGAACATAGAGAGAGTTTCAAAGGAGTTGTGTTGCTTATGGAACCAGACATGTATTAAGATGTGCTTAAGATGAAACAAGAAAATTTGACACTCAAAAATGATATAACTAATATTCTGGAGAAAGAGAGTCTATTGCATTGCCTTAGAAAATTTGATGGGCATAATGAGTCATTGTTAATGTAGATTGCCCACTCAAGGTCAATAGGAGGGATCAAGGTGAAGGACATAGAATTTATAGTCAATGCAATGTTATTTGTGAAGGCCACTTCTTTAGCTACTGAGGGGGAATACATTAATAGGTAAAAGCACTCTCTAGTAAGAGAATTGAAGAAATGCTTAGAAAATAACAAGAGAATAGAGAAGATAGAGAATGGTATCTTAAGGGAGTCCCTCCCAAAATCATGGGTAGGGTGGTGATATTAATAATGAGGTATTTCACCCTAGATGGGTGATTCAATGTTGTTTGAATTTTTTATGTGGATTTCTTTTATCATTTGCATCGAGCCAAAGAAGCTTAACATCCTAGCCTATTAAAAAATCAGTTGGTGATATCTAGAATATGAAGTTCTCCACTTCACTACACTAGGGGATCCTAAATATAATATTCACTCATGCGGTGGAGAAAGGTAGATATTATGGGGTTTCAATATTGGTATTGGACTATGGTAGTCCTTCAAATATAGAGGAAAAAATTTGTGCTATAGGGGAGAAATTCGTAGAGGAGATCCCCCATATATTTGAGGATGAGGAGAAGAAAAATAATGAAGAATATTTGAATGACTATCTGGTTGTGAATATTTGTACGAGAGTGAGAAGTCCTATCCAAAATTAGAGAAATGTTTCTATTAGGAAGGAAGACTTCCTGAGTCCTCACTTATTGAATGAGGTCAAGACTGAATTCTAGATAATCAAAGTGTTTAAAGAAGAAGGAAGGGATGGATAATAAATATGGACCTCCCCTCCATATTATTTTTTATTATGATTTAGAGAGTTATAAGGAGTCAAACCTTAAGGTTTAGGATAGTGTATACCCCTTAAGAAGGTCCTCAATCCTCTTGGAAAATATGAGGATGGGTTTTGAGCACAAAGTGGGTGAGACTTCTACGAATAAAAGGATTGAGGTTTATCTTTTGGATTCCCTCATTATGGTAGGTCTAAAAAGCAACTATGCCATTTTAAAGTATCTCACCAAATAAATGTGAAGGATAAATAGAATTATGGTGATCTTGGTGGACGAAGTGGTGATCCATTTGAAAAATTTAAGAAAAAATATGGTAGAACTAAATTCCAACGAGGAGATGGAGTCTTTTGAGAAGGTAGCTAGAGGCATGTTGGATTGAGTCTCTTGTTATCTTCTATTCTAGTAGTTTCCTACTCTTTTTCTTCCTATTTTTTATGCTAGATGGTTGTCCTTGTATTGTATTTTAAAAAATACTCATTTATTTGTTTTTTTTTAGCCCGAGGTACTTTTTGGAAAGGGCTTTGATTTATTTGGGTGGATAATTTTTGTTCCAGTTATGGATTTCTCTTTTAAAATATAAAAAAAAATTATTGTAAAAGGCTCAAGGACCCTTTCAAAACCCCTTCTCTATCCTTAATAAAAATATAAGGTAGTAACTGTTACTAAGAAGAATGGAGCACTTGGAAAGAATGAAGCATTTTAAAAAAAAAAATCAGACTAGCGTAAATGACTTGTTTAACACCTAAGGAGCATATTATTGTATTAGAAAAGGATAATACTAAGAGGCTTTCTCAATGATGAATATGAACACTTCATACCTAACACCAAAAGCCAATAATGAGAAGCCAGATAGAAGGTACAACCAGGTAATGTCTCAAAATGAATTTGAAATGCCAAGCAATACAAGGAGAAAGCAAGTAACATCTCAAGATATTTTATCCTAATGGATCAAAACTAGACCCTAACACATCTGATAACATTACCTAGCAGAAGAAAAAGGAATGCAAATTCAAAGGTATGCTTTGAAATATTTGAAATAATTAAAGTGTAGAGGTGAATTTAATTTTTTGTAGGTGCATTACATTATTATTTTATTAAGTTGGAGGATTAAGTTTTTATAAAATTTATTGCTTCTTTAGATTTTTTTTTTTTACTTGGAGATATAATTTGAGAATTTGAAATCATTCTAAAATTTTATTTCAAAATTAAACTTTGGAGAAATAAGGAATTCTACTCCAAAGAAGTTGATTAAAAAAATTACAAATTAAAATTTATTATTTTAAAATTTGGGAGCCATAAGGTCTTCTACTGCAAAGAAATTGATTTTGAAAAATTGAATTTGCAAATTTAAGAGTGAAATTTTTGAACATAATATGAAAAGAAAAAAACAATTAAAAAGATAGTTAAAAATCAAATATACAAGAACATGGATTGTTAAAAAAAAATGAAGAAGAGAAACAAAAATTTCAAGTAGAACAAATAGATATTCAAGATACTTCATTAGAAGATACTAAGGAAATATTGGAAAAACTAAAATGTTGTACATAGTGCATGATATAAAAAATTAAAGGAGAAAAAGATACATCAATAAAGTGAAAGAGGGTCTTACAATCAATTTTGAGAGAAGCCAAAGATCAAAAAATTTAATGCTTGGTAATTACTTAAGCTCAAAGCTTGATGAAGCATATGAATATTCTAAAGGTGTTTTTATATTACCTATTGATATAGGAAAGATAATGTATATGGAATCACTCTCTAATGAAGTCCTTAAACACAAGAATAGAAGACAAGGAAATAATTAAATTTTTGAAGAACATGCTTATAGATGTTACTTGTGAAGCAAATGATTTAAGGCCTATGAAAACAAATATATGTTGTGAATCCATAAATTAAAACCAATTATGATAGATGCATGTTGTGATACTAGTGACTTTTATAAAAATATAAAATATGCATGTTGTGGTACTAGTGAACTTCATAAAAAAAAAAATTGTGATGCAAGCTATGATACCTGTGGTTTGGGACTTATGAAAAATATAGGATAATTTATTTGTGACCTATAGGATTTGAATATAGTTTGTGATTTTTTAGAGAAATTTTATGCTGACAAAATTGATAATAATAATAACATGGATCCAAATGATGTTAGGGATAGTGATGCTCAAAGTTTTCTCAAAGAAGAATCAAAGAATGAAGATAAAAATCATTCTTACCAAACAATATAATACAAGGTTGTGTTTTGTAAGTATTACATTATTTCCCCCCTTGTATATATTAATTTGGTAGTATGATTTTTATTCTATTTAATGTATATGTCAATATGAGAGAAAGTGCAATGTGTCAAGACAGAGAATGAATAGTCACATGACATGTGGAAAGATGAGAGTTTTTTCATTTGTGAGGAATATGAAAGGACACATCTCCTAGATTTTTGAGTGTAATAGTTAGAGTATTGAAAAGTCATGTAAAGTTATATATTGGAGACAAAGCTCCATGCAATGTAATATCTTTGATTCAATTTTGTAATCTTTTGATATTGAGAATATTTGTGAGATATTGTTGTTGTTCTAGATGTATGATTCATTATTGTTTTGTGAGTGGAATTTATTTAATTTATGCTTTATCCTAGATAAGGATTTTGTGGCCTAATATAGCTAGAAAACTAACAGTGAGGAATTGTCCATCTCCCAGTTTTGTATTTCATATGGTGTGAACTAGATTATAGTTGAATTATAATAATTTTTTTCTTCCATTTGATATTTGCATCTATGTACTTCTTTTGGATTTTTTCATTGTTTGGGTTGAACTTGTAAATGTATAACTATTGTTTTCTTCCTATATTTTTTCTCCATATGATAAGTTTGAATTTTCCCTCGCATATCGTTTAAAATTTTTTTTTTAATATTTGAGACCCCATGAAATTTAATGCTCCATTTTTTAATTCATTTGTTTTATTTTATTCACGTATTTTTTCCTATTTAGTTTTTCTTTTATTACTTATTTTAGTAACCTACTATCTTTCATTCTTTCTATTTTTTATTACGTAGCCCAATAGCTTTATCATAGCTTCTACTTCTAGTGAAAAATTCTCTATTTCAACAAGTAAAATCTCATATGGAAATGATTCTTTAATTCTAGAATTATTTGTAATCAGTTAGCTTTTAATTATTTCTATTTTTTTCCATTTCTATTTTGATGTATTGTTGGCCCGCTCACACTCATTTAGAACCATTAGAATAACCACTAACCAAAAAGGACCCTAATGGTTTTTCAATCACATAGCTCTATTTTTTTACCCTTATTTAGAAATGAATAGAGTTCCCTCCATCTTGCTTGTATTCATTTCATCTGGCATATTCTTCAATTGAGTTTGTTTTGAAAATATAACTATAAAGTATTTGTATTTTGTTACTACCTCTTAGTAATTTTCTTCAAATAACATATATGGTTGTTTTTTCTCTCTCTAATTAGAGAAGACCATAATTTTAATCTTGCTAGTGTTTACCTACATCCCAAATTTTCTACAAAAATGCTCTAAAGTTTTTAGATGTTCTTTTAAACTTTCAAGTTTCTTGCCAATATAGTTGATATTATTGGCATAGAGAAGATATTTCACTACATAATTAACCAATTGTATTACCTCTCCTAAAATCCTTTCTACCTATTCCTCCAATTTATCAATATAAAGGCCAAATAAAGTTGTTGATAATGCACAATCCTATTTCACCTCAATATCACTCCAAAAAAACTTTGATATTCCTTTTAGAGTTCTAATTTTTTCCAAAACTTGCTCAAAAAGTATGTGTATAGCTACTTTGTAGTTGGTGGTATGTCAATTTATTTCATTCTTACAAATTTACCTCTAGGTACTATGTCAAAAGCCTTTGAAGGTCCATAAAACAATAATAAAATTCTCCTTTTTCATTTAATATCCTCTCTTTTAGGTGGCTTAAAATTAATATAGTGATATAGTTTTGATTACTTTAGTCTAACCCCTCTTGCCCTATTTCCATATTTCTTTGATTTTTTTTCCATTGATTGATTTTGCTTTCAACTATGCTTCCAAAAAATTTTGTAAAAAGAGAATTAATCATGATGATGTGGTAATTTGAAGGATTTTTGGTGTCTCCAATTTTATGAAAAGGTATGACTAAGATGCTTATCTATTCCAGTGAATAGCCTCCTTTAATGATGTCATTAAATTTTTTGGATGTGTGGTGCTAAGTTGTTAACCCCACTTTTGAGATGTTCAACTTGCAAACCATCTATATCCTAAGCTTTACCTATTGCTATTAATTACCTCTACATATTTTAGAGAAAAAAGTTCCTCAATTGTGTCAATTATAAGAGGGATATATTTTTCTAGTATCTCTTATATAATTACTTAGCATAATACAACCATCGTTTGCTTGTAATATTGTTTTTTTTTGTTCTTTTTGCATTATTTTAACTCTTTTCAAATTTGTCTTGGACTATGCTTTGGATATATATCAACTCTTTTTACCTTGCTCTTATGTATTATTCCTTTTTTGTTTTAAATAGTTGTTTAGATATCTTATTATTTGTTTGCTTTTTACCTAGTTCATTCAAGGTTCTCCTTATGAATTTGCATTCTTCATCATACCATGGATTTTTATGGAAGATTTCATTTTTTTTTCTTGGGTTTTAACTTGTAGCATGGTGTCCAAAGATTCTCTGATTATATCCATTAGTTTACTTCTATAAAAAATATAAGTTTGAAAATATATGTCCTCTTTCTTTTCTCTCTTTGCATAATCGTGCTTGAGTCATGTTTTCAAAAGTTATCTGATTTTATTTGTTATAAATATGTTTCCTATTGTATTTCCTTAAGTTAATTGAAGATATTCTCCTTTCCTACATTCTTGCATTTTTCTCTTTATGTACATTAGATTGCGATCAAATTTTAGCTCCATGGGAATTGCTTCAGTTTATATATCTTTTATCCTTGAAATGAAATTTGATGAGAAAATAACATATTCAACTATACTATGTCTCTTATGTATTTGAAAAATATATTTTTTAGAGTTTTGGCACATGTTTATGTCATTGCAAATGATAAATCCCTTTATGATATATATCTTAATAAGTTCTTCTCCATAATGTGTGATGGGTTGTTAACTATAATTTGGGGGCCTTAACCAATGATGATCCACCTCTTCTTCTTTTAAAATCTTGCATGTCTATTTGTTGTCTTGGCATTAAAACCACCTCTTTAAGCTTGTTATATTTTGTGATGCCATTTACCAATGTGATATATGGATCCTTATAATCTAAGCTATATTTCTTATAAAAATTTGGTTGCTATGGGAAATAACAAGTTGTAATGCTAATAAATTTTTGTCTCAACCTGTATGAGTCTACGTGAAGGCTCTTTTATTAGTATTGTTACTCTTCCATGTCCTTTTTCATTTTTTTATGCTTTGTTCCATACTAATATCTTTTTGCATGTTTTAAAACCTGTAAGTTACTTGTAAGCACTTACAAAACTGGTGGTTAAGCGAGGCCTGTGAGTTTTTTTAAAAAAGAAACTCAAGATGAGTAATTTTTCGAGACTCGCATGGGTAGATTTAGGATAGGGGATTTCATTTAAAAGCAATTTTGGAGGTAGTATTTCATTTTTTTTTAGTCTTCTTCCATAGGAAACAAAATTGTAAATTGTTGAACCATGCAAACAAAAAATCTAAACTACATTTCAACCTTAGATCAAAAATTGGACATCAATGCAAGGAGATATCATGTTATTTCTACAAATATTTTTGAGGTGTTTTTTGAATCCCCCAATTGCAAACTAGGGTTTTTTTAATATTTTTTTCATTTTTTTTTTTTTTTTTATAGCTCCTTTCAAATTAATAATCATAGGCTAGGGTAATATTTTTTAAATTTCCTCCATTTTCCATCCCCTAAAAATTATAGGGTTTAGTTAGGTAATTTTTATGCTTTTTTTTATCTAGGATTTTAGTTAGGTTTTATTTTTCAAATTTTTTGTTTTCATGAAAAAATAATAGGCTAGTGATGTATTTTTTAATTTTCTTCTTTCCCTACCTCCCAAATTATCTAGGGTTTAATTAGTTAGTTTTTTTTTTCTTTTGTTTTTCTTTTCATGCAAAAATCATAGTCTAGGAATGTATTTTTTTAAATTTGCTCCATTCCCTACCTCCTTCCCTCAAATTATAGGCTAGGATTGTATTTTTTATAAGTTCCATTCCTTACCCTCAAAAAATATTTTCTTTTCATGCATATAGCTATGCATTAGAGTTCTATGATTTGCTTTTTAAAAGCATATAGGTTAGGACATTTTATTAATATTTTATTTTATTATTTTTTGTCTTATTAGGAAATACAAATGATTTCTTCCGGTGAGGTCCTTGAAACCACTATGGGCAACAATTACCCTCCTACAAGCTGAATACAAATGACTCCTTAAATACAACCCCAACCCAAACCTTAGGAAAATACTCAATGTGGAAGTATAACATTAAGGAAACTTGATGAATCAAGTGTTTTGTAAATTTTATGGTAAGGACATGCAAGGAGGCATCGATCACCTCAAATTCCATTTGATTGGTAAAATATGGAAAGATGTGGATACTTACCCTAATGTAGATAAAAATATTAAAGATGAGGTAAAGGATTTTATGTTGAAAAAAGAGGCCAAGAAAATAGAGAACAAAAGGAAAAAAATATAGTAGGATGAGGAGTGGTGTCATGGGGCTTCTTTTAGGGGGATAAGGCCAAACTACAAGATATTCATTCCATGGCCAAATAATATGTTCTTAGCCCTCACATTCATTGAGATGTTGCCAATGGAAAGTTGGAGAAGTGTGAGATGAAATCTTCCACTCTATGAACTGGCCTTATTGGGAAGTCATAGTGAAAGTATTGAGTTCTAGGAAAAGAGTAAAGACACCTTTTGCACATGAATTAAGTGGACCGCTATTGGAGGTATTGGTAATCAACACATGTGCTCTTATCAAAGAGAAAATGATGATATGGAAGAAAAAGGTGTGCATCATTCTTTTGTATGGATGGTTGAATGCAAGAAACCACACACTACTAAACTTCATGGTGGCTTTGGGTGGATGCATGGTCTCCCTAAAGTTAATTTTTGTCTTGTGAGAGGCATCGTATATATATATATATATATATATATATATATATATTCAAATTGTTAGAGGAGGTTGTGGTTGAAGTAGACATGGAAAATATTATTTAAGTAGTGATAGACAATGCAACAACATATGTTTCTATAGGTAGAATTCTTCAGGATAAGTACCCCTCTATCTTTTGGATCCTTCGTGCTACTCATTGCATTGATCTCATGCTGGAGGACATTGAAAAAATGTCATGGGTGATTACAATGATAGAACAGGCAAAGAGCATAACATGGTTTATCTATAACCATTCATGGGTTCTCAACTTGATGAGGGAGCACAATGATGGGAAGGACATTATTCACCTAGGGATCACTCAATTTGCCTCTAATTTTATCACCTTGTAGAGTCTTCTCATAAAATCCTCCACTTCGAAGCAAATGTTTGTGTCCAAGGAATGGGATGCCTCATCATTTCATGCTAAATAGGAGGGGTAACAAATATCAAGCCAAGTGTATAATAATTCATTTTGGAAAAGTGTTCAAGAAATTCTCAAGGTAATTGCAATTTTCTTGTTGAGTTCAAATTTAAATGTTAAAATATTATTATATACTTCAATATTTATTTTTCTAAAATTTCAATATTTACTTTTAGTTGTAGATGACTAAACCCTTGGTAAGGGTTTTTTTGCCTTATAGATGGTTACAAATTGGCCATGAGCTATCTATATGAGGCAATGGATAGAACCAAAGAGGGCATTCACCATTATTATAATGATAGTCCACACAAATATGAAGCAAATTACCACATTTATTAGAAGAGATGGACAAGGCAACTATGCCAATCAATTTATGCTGCAGGATGCTTCTTGAATCCCAAATTGTTTTACAGCAATAGCTTGTGCTTGTGTAGAGGATGATAGTAAAATCCATCAAACATCCCCTTAAGAGGATTGAAGGAGATATAACATGATGATAGTGCACTTGAGCATCCTTCAATTCGCCCAACAGTACAAAACCTAGACCAACCATCGGCATCAACTCCAAGGGAAAAAAAAAGAGAAAAAACAAAAAGCAATTTAAAAACTCCTTTACATTTCAAAATGTTGTATTTTTATATTGTATTTGCCATTTAAACTGAATTATTATTTCATAAACTATAATTATACTCATTACAATAAAAATCTAAAAAACAATTATCTTTTCAATTATTATTATTATTATATTAAAATTTGAGTTGCGAGTTTTAAAACAATATATATTTTTATATGCTTCTTAATTTAGAATCTTATATCACCATGTTCATGCGAAATATAGACCTTAAATTATACATTACCTTATGATTTCCAGGGTGAATAAGGTATAGAGCCGTTGATGGTTATCGATTTGGTCTTAAAATATATATATATATGTTATATTTGTATCAGAGACTCAGGACCGTAGTGGTACTCTGACCGAAAGAGGACTTGACAAAAGAATATGAATCCTTACGTTCACTCATCCCTACCTCCAAAACCTCGTGGTCATCTTCACCATCAAGCCTGATGGTGTCCGCTTCGTTCTCGGATAAGCCTTGCTCACTTCGCTTTCACCATTAATAATAAGATTTTTCTGCCGCAGAGCGATGATGCATGTGGCGGACATTAATTTCTTCGTTGAATGTGAAGATGCTGCTAGGTGGAAGTACCAGTCATGTTAATTTGTGTGTCCAGTTACTACATAAGACCTTTGGAATTACTACATAAGACTTTTGGACTTCGTTGTTTCACAACATCCTCGTGCCTACAATTCATATATTTTTCGTTATGTGGGCGGCTAGGTATTACTTCATCTATTGATGGGCTATTAAGACTGAATTGCCATGTATGGACAAATTTGGAGTTAAAATGAAAGCTATTATAAATACCTTTGAAATCCCTCACTGTCTCTTTTAAAATAAAAAATAAAAAAATCAAATCAAATCTAAGCGGAGGAGGGTCTATGGACTATCAGTAACGTCACAAACGAACAAGCTTTCCAAGAGTCACACTCGCTGCCTAATGTCGGCAATAGTGTATCTGACTCAGCAAAGTAAAACTGTCCATACATCTTTCCTCACCGTTAGAAGTCGTCATTATCAGTAGCTGGCTACACTTTAAGTCCAAGTGAAACGTAGATAGGACGTAGGACAACCCAAAGGTAGATAGGACGTAGGATACCCGAAAGGTATAAGCCAACCCTGGTTCTATCTTTTTTAAGGCAGTCGGACTTTTGTTGATTTCTTCTCTATTCTCATTTTCTTATTAAAAAAACACGTAGATAGGACAGCGATGCATGTGCTATTAACTTCGTATCTCTGATTGTTTCTGTCATTTTCAGCATCGACGTCCCCGGGTGATAGCGCTTGCTTAGATGCCATTAAGGACGCTGCACGGTCCTTATTAAGGGTCCGATACTACGAAAGCTGTTAATATTAATTAATTGTTTTATTTTTAATGTTTAAGAATTTGATAAGATAAAAAAAAGTAATAGTTAGATGTTCAATGGATAGGCAGTTAAATTTTAGGTATAAAAACAACACCTAGCTATATATCAACATTTTTAATATTATCTTTCTTCCTAGATATTAGTAGCATTGTGTTGTTTTTGTAAATAGTGTTTTGCAGTTCCTCTTTTCAACAAAAACCTTCGTTGATCTTCATTATTAATTTATATATATGTTTATAACCACAACAATGCAAGTGGTTCTGAAGCACAACAACGTTTTATGTAGAAAATTATGTTTCTTACAAACAATGCAAGTGGTTCTGAAGCACAACAACGTGTTATGTTTCTTAACAACGTTTTAATGTAGAAAATTATGTTGGCCTTCATTTATGCTGCGGTTGGAATCAATGATGGCAACTTGGCACCCACCGGCGGCTTTGGCAAGGTGCAATTATAACGAGCACATTGAAAATGAAGGATGCCAGTTAAAGAGAATAGACGTGAACCTGAATAGACGTGAACCTGCTTTTTTCCTTGCATTGATGTATTGCTTGTTTAACACCACTCCCTCGGTGACTACGCAAAACGTTCATGTCAGCCATATGTGGAGGAGGCTGAAGAAACACTTTATTCACTGTCAGTCGTTTCATCACAGTCTACCGTGGTGATCCGTTTGCTTTTGGGTATAGTTGATGTGCTCCACAGCTGCAAGCTACTTTAGGCAGAGTCAATTCGTTCGTTGTGAGGCAAATATTAAATGTGGCCTAAAGCTGTGAGTAGACTCAAGTATTGAAAAGCAGGGCTGAATTTTGTCATCCATGGCAACTATCAAATCAACGATGGTTAATTCTTCTTCAACCCTTTTCATTTCAGTTCTATTTTTCAACTTTTTTAAAGTGTAGATCGAACCGACGCCATGTGTTCATATCTACCTTTTGCGATACTGAAATGGTGGGCTGATGGAGTTTTTATAGCTTGTAAAAACAAGCAAGACCATAACACAAATTTCCTTAACGTAGAACTTGAAATGACAGTAAAGAACTTGAAATGACAGTAAAAAAGTTCAGTTGCTCATGTTTGTAAATATTCATATTTACGTAACACGAAACAGCGTGTTAGTGGATTGGTAAGTATTAGTTTGGTTGGACACTTAGAGTAAGTAAAGGTAGTAGTCTGTTCTGAATCCTCAGTGAAGGACGGTACGAACCTTAAACAACGGTGGTCTCCATCTCAGCGGATCAATCTTAACGAGATGGGTAAGTTTATTGATTGCATTCAAAACACGAGACAGCCCTATCGGCTACTTGCATAAATATTGTGACGAAAGGGTTAGAACATGGTGAACATGAAGAACAGTGACGTTTAAAAGGAAAACAAGAAGATTGAACTTTTATACTAATTTAATATTTTAAAAGATGTTTAATTTTATTTAATTTTAATTATTTTGTATTTTCTAAGACGCAATTTATTTTTACTTATTTTATAACCAATTTGTTTGCTAATAACCAATTTGTTTGCTAGGAATTAGGATCACCAGATTTTTTATAGTCTGCAACATGGCTATGGCTTTCTAGTAAGTAATCCTAATGAAACCGTACTTTGTGTTTTGAAACTTGCAAATATGAACTCTTGCCAGCCAAACAAATAAGAAAAATGTGATAGAATAGAGGGGTCTTATCTGTGCACAATAGCAAGAACATGCTCTTGCAACATGGTGATATGGTGACACTTGTGGTAGTCTTTACTTGATATTATAACCTTTTCTTTTTATCAATTTTCTTGCATTGAGATGAACTTTGCCTTGCATCTTATAAACCTTATCTTATTGCCATATCAAACTATCTTTGACATCAATGACAATTAATGACATCAATCCTTTGACACCAATGACAACACAATTACTCAAAATTTCCAAAAAAATGATCTTATCTTTGGGTGGAGGAAGGAAACAACCTCTCAAAGCACATAAATGTAGATCATATCCTATAATTTAATGGGTCTAAATACACTTTCCAAGAATCAACTAGTTGCTTCATTGAGAAAATATTTAAACCCACATATCATCCTCCTCCAAGAGACAAAAGTTATAGAATCTAATATTGAAAGGATTAAAAGGGTAATTTAGAAGGAGTCAAGATATTTAGCTAATCATGCAAGTAGCGACTTCGAAGGATTATTATGCCTCTAGTACCATGCCAAAATTGAAGGTAGAATGATCTCCTCATCAGAGAGATTAATTAACATTATTTTTATTGTAAGGAGACTAAAACTAGATGGGTTATCACAAAAATCTATCCCCTAAATATGACAACAAGCATATGCCTTCTTTGGTATGAACTCAGTCACATGAGAGGGTTCTTTTATGGAGAATCTTAGTTTTTGGATGGGTATTTTAACTCCCCCTCTATTCCTTAGATAAAAATGAGGTAATATAAATATTTCAAATGGGATGGAGGATTTTGAATAGTTTGTAAATTTTAATAAACTGATGGATGTAGAAATGACAGGAGGTAATTTTACCTGGAGTAATAGGTGAATGGGAAATCAATTAATCCAAATCAAGTTAGAAAATTTTCTAATTTAAAAGAAAGGTCTACATTCCTTTGGAGATGTTGTTATGAGCACTCTCCCTAAGATAAGTTCTAATCACAATCCCCTAGTTCTACAGGCTTTGATTTTTGGGAGACATTTTAAAAGTCCATTTTGTTCTGAACCAAAGTGGCTAAAATATGGAAAACTTAAGTCTTAGATAGAAGAATGGTAGAAGTAGTTTACGAGTTTGTTAATTTTATAGGTTGCTAAAAAACATAGATTCATCAAGTCTAATTGAAAGAGTTGGAACATATTTTATTTGGGAATATTTTTCAAAGAAAAGTAGACTTCAAGTATAAACTATCTATTATTGTGTCCTCTATTGAGGAGGGTCTTCTAACAACTAATTCCAAATATAATGGGAAATAGATCCTAGCAAAATATCACAATGCCTTGGCATGTGAAGAATCCTTTTAGAGGAAAAAATTACGAGAATTATGGTTAAAGGATTTTCCATGCAAATACCTCGAGACATATAAGTTTCAATAATATTAGATAAATTTCTAAGGAATATGGATATTTAACAAATGATATCTAGGAAATTTGAGCAAAAGTGCATTTTTTGAAAATTTGATCGGGACTAGATATTTAGTGGAAGATCAGGCAATGAACAAGCTTCTACCCAATGTTCTAAATTTCCATATGGATTAGATGAGTTCTTACTTAATTAGCACCTTTAAAGAGGAAGAAGTGAAAGCTACTATTTTCTCCGTGACAGGGGAGAAATCCCTTTGGCTAGATGGGTTACTTACCCTCTTTTTAAAATATTCTAGAATATAGTTGGTGCGGATGTGTTTATTACTATATGTGATGTTTAGAAATCCCATATTATCCTGAGGTATGTTAACTTTAATTTGTTGGTCCTCATTCCTATGGTGGAAGGGGTTAAGGACTTCAAATATTTTAGGCCTATTAGCATTTGCAATACTCTATATAAAATATAGACAAAGGTGATGGCTAATAGGATTAAGGTGGTTCTTCCCTTTATTATTAATTTTAATCAAGGTGGTTTTATGATGGTAAAATAAATCCTTAGTGGAATCATAACCATTCATGGATTGATACACTCTTTAGAAAAGAGTGGGAAGGTTGGTCTCTTTTTAAAATTATGCATGAATAAGGCTTATCATAGGGTATCATGGGACTTTTTACTTAAAGTCATGGGAAATCTAGTTTCCATTCTTATTGGATAAGTCTCGCTAAAGAGTGCATCTCCTCGGTAATGCTCTTAGTAATGGTTAATATAGCAGCTCTAGGGTGCTTTAAGAGTCTTAGAGGGCTAAGACAAGGTGATTCCCTATCCCCCTAACTATTTATTATTTTTTTCAAAGCCTTGGGAATATCTATAGGAGTTGCTACTTTCATAGGGACAATTGAATGGGTGAGACCAATAACTTCTATCAACCACTTTTCCCATCAACAATTTGTAGATGATACCATCTTAGTTGCCAACTCTTCCATCCTACAAGCCAAAAATATTAGGAATATCTTGAGTGTCTATGAAAAAGTAATAGATCAAAAGGATTTTAGAGAGAATTGCAAGGATTTTTTGTTGTGATATTGGTGAATTCCCATAGATGTATCTAGGATTACCCCTATTCAATGGTAGAATGATTGAATTATTATGGTATTCATTGGTGGAAAGGATAAAAAAATGTTGGTTGGATGGAAGGGAACTCTCATTAGTCAATCTGGTGAGTCCCAACTTGTAAATTATACTCTCCAAAGAATCCCTATGTACTTCATGTCCTTATTTAAGATGTTAATTAAAATTAGTCAGAATATTGAGCAAATCAAAAGGTATTTCATTTGGATAGGGATGGAAGATAAAAAAACTACTAGTAGCCTAGGATCAAGTTTGATCAAGGAAGGAAGTTATGGGGCTTGGGTTTAGAAAGATAAAGCAGATGAATCAAGCCCTTGTATCCAAGTAGGGATGGAAACTCCTTAAATAGGATAATATTGTATGAATCTAAATTCTTAAACCCAAGTATCTTAGGCAACGAAACAACTTTTTGGAGATGCAAAATCAACATCATGTTTCTAACTTATAGAACAATCTATTAAGATCCAAATTGCTAATTTAGAAAGCTCTAAGGTGGTGATTGGGTTATGAAAGGAAAATTAAATTTGAAATAACCCTTTGATTGAATATTATAATTTCATATTCTTAGAACCTCTTATTGCTTAAATATTTGAAAATAAGGTGGAAAATTTTACAGAAGTGGAAGGTAGGAGAATATAGAAGTTCATTCTTCTTAATTATCTGGATCTTAGGGGTGATCAAGACTGGTGTGATATAAATAGGTTTTTGAAAACCCAGTTCATGAAGAGATCAATATTCATTGATTCCTTCATATGGAAGGTAGATAAAAGAGGCCTCTTATAGTGAAATAAGCTTACTACCTGATGAAAGAAGAAGATGGGGACTGCATCCTAATTAATAATATTTGGTTCAAAATACTCATCCCCAAAATTAATTTCTTTTATTTGTTGGTTTTTTAAAATAATATTTTCACTACTAAGAATCTCCATAAAAGGTGATTGGCTATCCCTAATAGATGCTAGCTTTGTGAATATTGTTGTGAGGATACCAAACATCTATTTTTGAGTACCCATTTTATTTGGAAGTGTTCAAACTTCTCCTAATGTGTTTTGAGGTTGATTGGATCCTCCCTAATAATGTGGTAGATCTCTATCTACAATGGGATTCCCTGTTCATGAACTCAGTTTGCCTCACTTTCTAAGGGGGATCTGAAAGGAAAGGAATAACATAGCTTTTGAGAATGAAAAAAGGATCTAGTTTTTGTAGAAATTAGAATTGTTAATGCAGTAAGAGAAAATGTTATGATTTTTTCCTTCATATATGATGGGAGAAGTAATAATGAGTCTAAGGTAGCATACAACCTAAAACTTTTAGAGGGAGAGGTCTCCTCCACTCTCAAAAACTTTGATGGTGATGTAAAAGGTAATTCGGGTAGCTTAGGTGTAGGGGGGGTAATAAAACCTAATAAAGGGAGATCCTATTGGCTTATGCTAAAATTTTGGAATTCCAAAAAAGCTACTTTGATAAAGCAATATATCTCTTTTAGGGAGTTATTTTACTAGAAATATTGGACCCAAAGAATGTGATTTTAGAAGGGAATGCCATGACCAGTGTTAACATTGTTAAAGGATCATAATATTCAAGTTGGATCATGGAGGATATTATGGATGGGTGAAGTAGTATTTATATAGATAGATAACTCTTAGGTGAAGCATGTTTTTTGGAAATAAAACAAAGTTATGGACTTAATGGTGGACCTTATAATTCAATAAGAATCCCTTAGAATTTAGAGTGAGAACTTCCCCTAGGAACTTACAATTATGAATAATGAGGACTAAAATATTATAAATGGTTTGGGCCCAATATTGTAGGTCATAAGGATGGGAATATCTAAGTTTATTAATGTTATGGAAGGTTTACATCAGACTAGTTGATCTCACATTAATTTGAAATTCCCTTGATCAGGTCTTTCTCTAGTATTTTCTCCTAGATTGTCCTTATTTATTTCTCTCCCATGATGTAGATGCTAAAGTATGGGGGTGGGATTATCTTGTATTTAATAGATTTTGATAAGAGGGTTGGCTTATTACTTCTTCCTTTAGTGGTAATGATGACATACCAATTTTTATAAGACCAAGCTACAAAAATGTCAATACAAGCAATATTAAAGTGACTAGGGTAGGTTGCTTTCTTTAGTTAAGCTTGTGGTTGATGATGCATGGTCTAGCTAACCACCTAGGTGGAATTTTTGAGCCACCAAAGTAGGATCAGGTAGCGGTCTTGCAACTCATGAATTTTAAGTTGAAATGACATAGGAATTGCTACTTCCTAGTTAATCACTCACTTCTTTGTCTCATGTGTATTTCCCCAAGTTTACCCTTGTAAAGGAGGAAATAACCTATGCAAATGATTCTTAATGGATCTATTGGGAGATGAGGTAACCATAGGGCTATGTTTCTATACATCAAGGAACTTATGGTATTCAAGGTTTACCAGGAGTATTTTTAGGGCTCACTCCAATTCTAATATGGGAGGGTTTTATGTGTAAATTAGATTACACCTACGTTTGGTCTCAAAAATGAAATAAAATAAGAGCACTATAAAATGATGCAAAAAATAGATATGAAGAAAAACAAGAAATTGTCCAAATATGATTTTTATTTTTGTATGTACACTAATCCTAAGAACATAAGAAAACAAATTTTACTTTTCTTTTAGGCAAGGGTCCAAGAGATAATGCACATACAAGTTAAATTATCATGCAAACTACATGTAATTATTTGTTCAATGCCTAAGAATTAAAGTAAAACGAATCTAAAATGAATTAAAACTAAAATAAATTTAATTTCCTTAATTAATCTCCCAAATGTAATTTATGTTGCTATACTAATTACAATTAAAAACATAAAAAAGTGAAAGCACACAACAAACAACTTAAAATATTAATATAATGCTTACTTATCCTAGCATTCATTCTTGTGTCAAATTCATGCCCCAAAGCTTATGACCATGAATTCAAACAAACCTATAAAAAAAAAACTAGAAAGAAAGTGGATAGTGTTTGGGGGTCTACTTAAGCCATTGTGAAGGCTAAGCTCATGGGTGAAGTATTCAAGACCCCTTGGTCCTTTTAGTTCACTGTGCAAAGAAAAAGAGTCTTGAAATTTTGGAGATGGATGAAACAACATGCAAAATAGAAGCTAGGATTTTAATAGTATGCAGAATAAAAAAGTGCAATGCTAAGCATAGAAAGAAAATAGGGAAAGCAAAGGCTTACCCCTAAATCTTTCACAGTTGAATTCATACCCTGTAATGGGATACCAAAAATTTGTGATAACAAAAAAAAATAGAAAATAAAACATAAATAATGTGTTATGCAATGCACTCAACAAATTTGTTCCCTGTAAAGGGTGACCACAATTTCACAATAGAGAGGAAATAGGAAAAACAAAGGGTTTTACCCAATCTATCAAATTTGTGCCTCATATAGATGAACTGCAAATTCAAGATAGGAATAATATGATATAAAAATAATGATGCAAATACATTTTAACACTTATAGAATGAGGTGCTAATTAATAGAGAAAGACACAAATGGAAGAATCATAGATAAATAAATGTAAATCTAAGCTAAATGTAGTCTAAATAGTCATATGAGATGTAAATGAAGATAACCTAAGTGTAACAAGAATGCAAAACAACAATGTAGATGATATAATGGAACAAAATTCAAATGAAAATACAACTATTCTAAGTTCAAGAGAATTACAAATAGAAATACATAGAATAGATGATTTAAGTACCAACTTAAATGTAACAGATATATGCAGAAATGAATCCAAATATACCTTAATGCAAGAAATTATTCTAAATATGATCTAATGATCTAAATAGGCATCAGTGTTTTAGGCCAAAAGAATTAAATACATCCTGCAACTCTACAAAGACGTTGCAGGTTAGAAAGTTAATTTTAGTAAAAATAAGTTATATTTCTTGAACACCCCCATTCAGAGGCAAGGAAGGATTGCAAAAATTTTAGGGTGTGATATAGTAATCCTCCCCACTTCATATCTTGGTCTCCCTCTTTTCATTGGTTCTCCGAGAGAGTCAATGTGGACAGAGTTATTGAAAGAATTCAAAAAAAACTTGTTGGATGGAAAGGTCATCTTCTATCTCAAGCAGGAAAGTTGATCCTCACTAAGGCCTCTCTTCAGAGCATTCCAGTATATTTCCTCTCCGTTTTCAAAGCCCTTGTGAAGGTTTTCCATAAAATTGATAAACTCCAAAAAGAATTTTTATGGACTAGATCAGATGAGAAAAAAAGGACACACCTTGTAGGATGGACCAAAGTGTGCAGACCCAGGGAAAATTGGGGCTTAGGTCTGAGGAGAATTACTCATATGAATTTAGATTTACTAGCTAAGTAGGCGTGGCGCCTCATTTTTGGTGAAGAAAATGAATGGAAAGCTATCATCAAATGAAAGTATCTTCAAAATATGGAATTTCTAAGTGACTCAATGCCAATAAGAGGTTCTGATTTTTGTAAAGAAATTCTCAATTATAAGAAAATTATCAAAAAAAATTTAAGATGGGTTTTAGGCAATGGTGAGAGGATAAATTATTGGAATGATAGGTGGGATGAGGATGAACGATTGATGCAATATCCTAAATTAGCCCAAATCAGAGATATCATGGAAGAAGTCATTGACATAAAAGTATTCGATTATATGGTTGAGGACAAAGGCAGAATGAAGTGGAAACAAATTAGGATTCAGGGATTTCAAGCAGAATCAAATGATATTTGTAACATTATCGGGAAACAGTTTATCCCCATGACACCCAAGGAAGATCATGTGACCTAGGCTCCTACAGAAAACGGGCAGTTCACTGTTAAATGAACTTACAAGCTTCTACTTGATGATGAGGATTTTGTCTACCAAAAGGACATAGTTTGGATAAAAAAATTAATTCTAAAAATTGCAGTCTTTTCATGGTTGGTTATCTAAGTAATAA
Organism: Wollemia nobilis; assembly: GCA_028583015.1. Lineage (NCBI taxonomy): Eukaryota > Viridiplantae > Streptophyta > Pinopsida > Araucariales > Araucariaceae > Wollemia > Wollemia nobilis. The sequence continues at coordinate 2,430,899 of JAQPPZ010005211.1, forward strand.
TTCTAACCATTGATAATATGATGTGTAAAGGTATTTGTATCACTAATTGCTATTATCTATGCAGGGCTAATTGGGAGACCATTTATCACATTTTCCTTGAGTGTCCTTTTTCCTTGACTTCCCCAAGTGGGTTTTTTCAGGCCTTCAATATTTCTTGGGTTAAACCAACCATCGTACTTGATTTGTTCATCCAGTGGCCTTGCCCCTTTCAATCCAAATACTTAGATACATGTGGAAAATTTGTCCCAATCACTATCTTTGGTAGTTGTGGTTAGAAAGGAACCATAGAGTCTTTAACGAGTCTATCCATGATCATCAAACTATCATTGCTAGGATCCTATCCTTTGCCAATGAGAATGTGAACCTTATCCCTTTTGATATTTGTAAACCTCATCTACAAGAGACCACGATTGCTCAATATTTAAGCTTAACCTTGTTATATGAGTCTGTGCCTAGGGTAGTCAACCCTAGAGCCAATGTTAAGTGGTCCCCACCTCCTACGAGTTGGTTTAAGCTTAATTTTGATGGAGCAACTAAGGACAATCTTTGAAGAGCAGGCATTGGTGGTATTGTGCGAGATCATAATAGGAATATGATGCTTGCATTTTCTGAATATTTGGAAAAAAGGATGAATAACGAAGCTAAAGCTAGAGCTATGTGGAGAGGCCTTCAAATGACTCAAGACTTAGAAGGCAATTTGATCATAGAAGGATACTCTATGCATGTTATAAATCTCCTCAATAATTGGAAAATACCTCCTTAGAGGATTAAAACAATTATTGAAGAGGCTAGGATCCTTTTGCAGGGAAGACATGATAGAAAAACCCAACATGTCTTTCGAGAAGCTAAAAAAGTTGTTGATAAGCTAGCCACTTTAGGTGTCGATGGTGATGGACTTTTCAAATGGGAACACGGTGTCCCAAGCGAAGTAGAGGAGATTATTCAATAAAAATGCCAAGAATGATAGTCAAATTTACCAATAGGGAAGGCACTATAAGTTCGAAGGCTATGAGTATTCCCATATATTTTTTGAAATGGACTCACAATAAAAATTATCCGAGTTGTTAGTCTTGGTGGATGCTGCTTGGAAATACCACAAAGACTAATGGGGATAGTCACATGTCATATAACATGGCTCCTAGTCATCTTAGTAATTTGAGGTTGGTTGATAATCACAGGGTAGGAAAGAAATGACAATATAAGACTTCGAACCAGAGCCACGTGGACCACCAAATAGCCACTACCATAAATCTAGCCAAGAGGTTCACTTCTCCAAGGTTGATTGGCCAATACAGGATGTGGTCCCAAAGCATGTAATATACGGAATAAAGCAATTACCAAAGAATTATTAAGAGTAAATGTTAATACAGAGCTTGTGGGAGTTTTTTCAGTACTTTGCTATGTGTGTCTACATATTTTTGTTTCTCCACTGTTTCAAGGAAGGGATCTATGTCTGTTTCTTTTTTTGTATTTATGATGCAGGTGTGTTTTCTCGAGGTATACCCAAAATGTTGTATGGGAAGTTTCTTTTTGATAATAGACTATGTGCCTTACCGGATGTAATTTCTTTGGCGGCATGTATATTTTACATATATAGGATCCTTAGTAAGGACATGTTCATCAACATCCCTCGACTGATTTTTGTAAAAGACTTTGGGTCAACCTGTAAAACCCGATATTAATGTTATAGTATCTTATCTACCAAAAAAAAATGATCTAATGAAAAATGAATGTGCAAAATAAATTTGAATGAAAAATAAATATTAAAATGTGAGCCTAGATGGAATCTAATGTAGAAAGTGAAATTAATCTATTTAAAAATAAAAAAAAAGTAACTACAACAATACAGTTGAACTAAAAATGACTAACTACAAAAAAAGCAAAAATGAAAGAGTAATGAAGGGCTCAAGGAAACAACCCAAGAGGTGAGTCTATATCTCTTTCTTCAATGGAGCTGAAGATAGCTATTGAATTCAATCCACTATCTTAACTCTCCAACTTCCTTACCAATGTAGCTAGTCAAAGATCACATGAGAAAAACAAATTCACATATAGCAAAGAATGGAGATAGAAGATTGCAGATACGAGATGGAAGCTCATAAATAAAACATGGGATTAAAAAGGGAATCCAACCTCTTTATTTATAGAGGGTTTGAGCACAATATATGAAGAAAATAAAATAAAAAATCTAGGTTTAGGGTCAAAAGGATAAAATAATTACATAAGGGTTAGGGTTTTGAGAGTAAAATCTTAAGTCACCAAATTCACGTTTGATATGATACAACCAAAACTTAGTGAAATATGACCATTGGAGGTCAAATTAGCACCAAAGTGATCTAATAAAATTTATAACCAGTCTTGGATGACCGTAAATTCAACGAGGCTAGGAAAATGGGTCAAACTAAGGGGTAAGGAGCTCAAAAATTGCACTTCGCAACTTTGAGTAGCTTCCTAAGCATCTAAGGTGAAAATTGACTCCTTTGGCTAGGTTACAACCCCCTTATTGGAGAAAATTTGGTAGGACTCAATGTATGATTTAACCATGATTCTAAATAACAAATTCCTCATAATTCATCAATGGCTTGAGCCTAGTGTTGCATGGAGAAAGGAACTATTAAAAATGCAAACAATTATGCCAATCCTGAGTGGGATTTGGGAAAGTCTTCACATGTGTTATACTTTGGAACAAATAATTATAAGGACTTACGTTGTCTAGTTAATTATATTTTTTTTGGAGAAGGAACATAGAGAGAGTTTCAAAGGAGTTGTGTTGCTTATGGAACCAGACATGTATTAAGATGTGCTTAAGATGAAACAAGAAAATTTGACTCTCAAAAATGATATAACTAATATTCTGGAGAAAGAGAGTCTATTGCATTACCTTAGAAAATTTGATGGGCATAATGAGTCATTGTTAATGCAGATTGCCCACTCATGGACAATAGGAGGGATCAAGGTGAAGGACATAGAATTTATAGTCAATCCAATGTTATTTGTGAAGGCCACTTCTTTAGCTACTGAGGGGGAATACATTAATAGGTAAAAGCACTCTCTAGTAAGAGAATTGAATAAATTCTTAGGAAATAACAAGATAATAGAGAAGATAGAGAATGGTATCTTAAGGGAGTCCCTCCCCAAATCATGGGTAGGGTGGTGATCTTAATAATGAGGTATTTCACCCTAGATGGGTGATTCAATGTTGTTTGAAGTTTTTATGTGGATTTCTTTAATCATTTGCATCTATCCAAGAAGCTTAACATCCTAGCCTTCCTACTCTACTCTATTAAAAAATCAGTTGGTGATATTTAGAATAGGAAGATCTCCACTTCACTACACTAGGGGCTCCTAAATATAATATTCACTCATGTGGTGGAGGAATATAGATATTATGGGGTTTCAATCTTGGGATTGGACTATGGTAGTCCTTCAAATATAGAGGAAAAAAATTGTGCTATAGGGGAGAAATTCGTAGAGGAGATCCCCCATATGTTTGAGGATGAGGAGAAGAAAAATAATGAAGACTCTTTGAATGACTCTCTAGTTGTGAATCTTGGTAAGAGAGTTAGAAGTCCTATCTAAAATTAGAGAAATGTTTCTATTAGGAAGGAATACTTCTCGAGTCCTCACTTATTGAATGAGGTCAAGACTGAATCTGATTCTAGATAATCAAAGTGTTTGAAGAAGAAGCAAGGAATGGATAATAAATATGGACCTCCTCTCCATATTATTTTTTATTATGATTTATAGAGTTACAAGGAGTTAAAAATTAAGGTTTAGAAGAGTGTATACCCCTTAAGAAGGTCCTCAATCCTCTTGGAGAAATATGAGGATGGGTTTTGAGCACAATGTGGGTGAGACTTCTACGAAGAAAAGGATTGAGTTTTATCTTTTGGATTCCCTCATTATGGTAGGTCTAAAAAGCAACTATGCCATTTTAAAGTATCTCACCAAATCAATGTGAAGGATAAATAGAATTATGGTGATCTTGGTGGACGAAGTGGTGATCCATTTGAAAAATTTAAGAAAAAATATGGTAGAACTAAATTCCAACGAGGAGATGGAGTCTTTTGAGAAGGTAGCTAGAGGCATGTTGGATTGAGTCTCTTGTTATCTTCTATTCTCGCTAGTTTACTACTCTTTTTCTTCCTATTTTTTATGCTAGATAGCGGTCCTTGTTTTGTATTTTAAAAAATATTCATTTATTTGTTTGTTTTTAGCCCGAGGTACTTTTTGTAAAGGGTTTTGATCTATTTGGGTGGATAATTTTTGTTCCAGTTATGGGTTTCTATTTTAAAATCTAAAAAAAAATTATTGTAAAAGGCTCAAGGACCCTTTCAAAACCCCTAAGGAGCATATTGTAAAAGTAATTGTTACTAAGAAGAATGGAGCACTTGGAAAGAATGAAGCATTTTAAAAAAAAAAATCTGAGTAGCGTAAATGACTTGTTTAACACCTAAGGAGCATATTATTGTATTAGAACATGATAATACTAAGAAGCTTTCTCAATGATGAATATGAACACTTCATACCTAGCACCAAAAGCCAATAATGAGAATCTAGATAGAAGGTACAACTATGTAATGTCTCAAAATGGATTTGAAATGCCAAGCAATACAAGGAGAAAGCAAGTAACATCTCACGATATTTTATCCTAATGGATCAAAACTAGACCCTAACACATCTGATAACATTACCTAGCAAAAGAAAAATGAGTGCAAATTCAAAGGTATGCTTTGAAATATTTGAAATAATTAAAGTGTCAAGGTGATTTTTTTTTTTGTAGGTGCATTATATTATTATTTTTTTTGGTAAGTTGGAATTATATTACAAGCGGGTTTTGAAAGGATCCCAAAAAACTTCTTACAAGAGGTCAAAAGACCAAACCAAGGGTTAAAACCCAAATGACACATCCCACCCAATGGGAGACTCATTACAAGGATGAAGATAAAATCCCGTCTAGCGAGAAACATCCAAAGACCACCACAAAGGAAATCCCACCCAATGGGAAAAATCGGCAATCAAAAAGGGAAAATCCCGCCCAGTGAGGACCCTAGCAAATTTAAAAACCTTCCCAACAGGGAAAACAATAGAAAAAATTACAATCCCGCCTCATGGGGAAAAAACCGCACAATCTGGAAATCCTGCCACGTGGAGAAAACAAGCATGTTTAGGAATCCCGCCAAGCAAGAAAGGCACACAAACCCTAAACCAACATGTTTGAGAAATCCCGCCTAGCAGGAAAACCAGCAAAATTGAAAGATCCCACCTGCGATAAAACCACCAAACCAACCCTAAACCGGGTGTGAAGGGTCCCGCCCAATGGGGACAAAAAACTAGCAGCAAGGGAAGGTCCCGCCCCATGGGAAACCCAATAGCAATAGGAAATCCCGCCTTGCAGGAAAAAATAGCAGCATGCCCAAAATCTTGCCTTCAGAGAAACCAGCAAGAGAAGGCAAACCCGCCCAACAAGAAAAACCAGTAGTACGCCCAAGACCTACAGAAAACCCACGACCCCCCATCGAGGAAAACCAGTACACCCTGAACCTGTAGAAAATCCCACAAACTCGTGGATCCCGCCTAGCGGGAAAGCCAGCAGCATGCATAGAATAACACAACCCCTGCCTAACAGGAACCCCGATTTGGGATGCAAGCTATAGAGGAGAGACAGGGAATATTTCTCGTAAGCGTCCATGACTGAGAAGGAATTTGACGGGTAGAAAAAATAGCAGAAGCCATTGCATTGTAAGAACTTGAGCCCCCATCCCAAGATCAAACCCTGCAAGGAAATAAGCCATTAAAACAACCATCAAGAAAACTTCTAGCCCCACCATTTTCTGTCAGGGAATGGATCCAAGAAGAGATGTAGTTGCATGCATGGGCACCCCCTAGGACCCAAACAACAAACCACAGAAATATCCTTGAGATCCATCCACAAGAACAAACAAACCCTAGATCTACAAGGAGATCCTGAAGACAAGGGTTTCATGGGGCGACTAGGAAAACCATCTACGTGAAAAGGCGCCCCCCGAAGCCAAAATAATGCAAATGAAGATCCCGATCAGCAACCAAAAAACTAGAGCCAACCCTCTTCCAACAACCCCGAAAGCACACTGCAAACCTGTCGAACTAGGAAACTCAGGGCAAGAAACCACCAAACCCTCCTTGCAGACCAGCAACCCCGTCAAGAGGGAAACCTGAGAAAACAGGGGAACCTAGAAACTAGGCCTGAGAGCCGACCCGGGAGGGGGGCAGGGAAAAGGAGAAGTGGGACTGGTCAGTCCAAGGGAACCTGGTGCTGGAGCCATCCCTCCCTTGCCCCCCTCCCTAAACCCTGAATTTATGAGTTACTAAAAATAATGTAATTCGCATTATATTATTATTTTATTAAGTTGGACGATTAAGTTTTCATCAAATTTATTGCTTCTTTAGATTTTTTTTTTTACTTGGAGTTATAATTTGAGAATATGAAATCATTCTAAAATTTTATTTCAAAATTAAACTTTGGAGAAATAAGGAATTCTACTCCAAAGTAATTTAAGAGTGAAAATTTTGATTAAATTTATTACTTCCATAAGTAATTTAAGAGTGAAAATTTTGAACATAATATGAAAAGAAAAAAAAATTAAAAAGATAGTCAAAAATCAAATATACAAGAACATGGATTGTTAAAAAAAGATGAAGAAGAGAAACAAATTTTTCAAGTAGAACAAATAGATATTCAGGATACTTCATTGGAAGATACTAAGGAAATATTGGAAAAACTAAAATGTTGTACATAGTGCATGATAGAAAATATTGAAGGACAAAAAGATACATCAATAAAGTTAAAGAGGGTCTTACAATCAATTTTGAGAGAAGCCAAAGATTAAAAAAATTAATGCTTGGTAATTACTTAAGCTCAAAGCTTGATGAAGCATATGAATACTCTAAAGGTGTTTTTATATTACCTATTCATATAGGAAATATAATGTATATGGAATCACTCTCTAATGAAGTCCTTAAACACAAGAATAGAAGACAAGGAAATAATTAAATTTTTGAAGAACATGCTTATAGATGTTACTTGTGAAGAAAATTATTTAAGGGCTATGAAAACAAATATATGTTGTGAATCCATAAATTAAAACCAATGATGATAGATGCATGTTGTGATACTAGTGACTTTTATAAAAATATAAAATATGCATGTTGTGGTACTAGTGAACTTCATAAAAAATAAATGTGATGCAAGCTATGATACCTGTGATTTGGGACTCATGAAAAATATAGGATAATTTATTTGTGACCTACAGGATTTGAATATAGTTTGTGATTTTTTAGAGAAATTTTATGCTGCCAAAATTGATAATGATAATAACATGGATCCAAATGATGTTAGGGATAGTGATGCTCAAATTTTTCTCAAAGAAGAATCAAAGAATGAAGATAAAAATCATTCTTACCAAATAATATAATACAAGGTTGTGTTTTGTAAGTATTACATTATTTCCCCCCTTGCAAATATTAATTTGGTAGTATGATTTTTATTCTATTTAATGTATATGTCAATATGAGAGAAAGTGCAATGTGTCAAGAGAGAGAATGAATAGTCACATGACATGTGGCAAGATGAGATTTTTTTCATTTGTGAGGAATATTAAAGGACACATCTCCTAGATTTTTGAGGAGTGTAATAGTTAGAGTATTGAAAAGTCATGTAAATTTATATATTGGAGACAAAGCTCCATGCAATGTAATATATTTGATTCAATTTTGTAATATTTTGATATTGAGAATATTTTTGAGATATTGTTGTTTTTCTAGATGTATGATTCATTATTGTTTTGTGAGTGGAATTTATTTGATTTATGCTTCATCCTAGATAATGCTTTTGTGGCCTAATATAGCTAGAAAACTAACAAAGAGGAATTGTCCATCTCCCAGTTTTGTATTTGATATGGTGTTGTAGCACCCTAAAATTGGCACGGTTAAAACCTTAGTAAAAAGATAAAATATTAAAATTTGAATTTCAACCCCAAACTGCCCGTTAAACCGCCTTTTACCCGCTTTCCCCGTTTTTCATGCCATTTTTAGGATTTGTTTTGACCGTTGGACGATATCGTCGCATATTAGACGAAATCGTCCCCGATCTGACGAATTCGTCTGGAATAGAACGTCCAGACGATTTCGTCCCAAAATCAAATTTTCATAATTAGCTTCTGTTTCAACAACCTCTCCAACTCGGGCAGAAGCGTGTCTGCGTAGTTGGAGATTTCCCTGTTGGAGATCTCCCAGATTGGGATGATCCCCAACCTCCCAAACCTCTTTTTAATCCTATATAAACTAGGATTTTTCTAGTTTATCCCCCTGCCTCCCTGCCTAATTCTTGCTGATTCTCCCTGAACCCCCAACCCCTTTGTTGACAGGATTTCATTGCAGAGTTAGCTCCTTATTCCCTCGCATTATTGCTTGCATTTTGGTATTTTGCATTTTTTATTGCAGGAATTCTACTGTTTTTCAATCGAAGCTAGCTTGGATCGTCGCAGACGATCTCGGACGATTGCGGACGATTTCATATGATTGGAGGCGATCCTGATTGTAGTCCAGATTGGGGGCAGTCCGAGTTTAGAGTTCGCATTTTCTTAAGCTTTTTTGCATTTTCCATAACATATTTCTGCATTGTTTTAAGTTATTATGTTTTATGCACCTTGGAGTTCACCTCATTTAGCATAGTTGCATGATAAAGGTAAAATCAATCATTAAATTTATTGCATTTCCTCATTTGTTATTAGACACTATTATTTAGGCAAGTTTGTTGTTATTTCTATCATTATCCCTTGCTTCTGCATTTGCATATTTGGTATTTTGTGTCTGTTTCTGTGATTGCAGGTTTTTGACGGATTCGTTTGACGAATTCGTCAGATTTTAGGTGATTCTGTCCTATTTCAGATGACCTTCTATGATTTGAGATGATCCCAAGAAATATCAGATGATAATGTGCAAACTGAGACGATCTGAACTGCTACAAGACTCAGAATCTCCATCAGACATCCGAAATCAGGTATGAATTCTTCTAGTTAGCATATTCTCTGTAATTTGCATCTATTTCTATTTTTTGTATTCATTGAAATCCGCATTGGCATATAGAATAGTTTAGATTCATATCGGCCAAACCTAGGAGTTGAATGATCAAGCATAAAAATGAACACATCAAACACACTATCAACCTAGGCGTGGAAATTGCCATTCAAAAGTTTCCTGGTGAACCCACCATCCGTCAAAAATTCACCCTTATACACCTCCCCCGAGAGGCGGGACCTTCAAAGGGCCTCTCAGTCCGAGGTATTGTCCCATCCTTTTCACATCCCCCTTCCGGGCACGGATCCTATAGCCTGAAGGTAAGGGTGCAAAAAATTTGGAGCGATACATTTTGGTGAACCCGACGTGAATAACATAGGCATCTTTCTGATTCAAAAATAAATAAAAACAAAAAAATATATATATATATATATATATATATATATGTATACAAGAAAAACAAAAACAAAATCATCATTTCAAGTTTGTATGTTTTAGATTCAATTCTAAATAGTAGATACTAAATATTACTTTTAGAAGTACTAAAGAAACCATGAGTTTTTACTCAAATCAATATGAGCCCATTAGTAATGTTGGAAGAATTCAGCCAAATACATTTGTTGATTATGACCAACCTCATCCCTATTCAACATCACCTCCATCACACTTTTCTCATTTTTCATCCATAACCCAACAGGACAATCCCTTTTCCAATCCTCTTCATAACGATATTATCTATTCTCCCATATATCCATATTATGTCTATCAATCCACATATAATCCTCCACCACCCTTTCAATATTCTTCTTTCAATACAACACATCCATTTCAACAAGAAAATACTTATTCTTCCAATCCTACCATGCACTCACATCATACTTCACAATCTTCCTATCATCATTCTACCCATAATAAAGAAAAGAGAGGTAAGAAACCATTAGGTCCTTTTATGACTGAACTCCTAAGGCACATATCAAAAACCTCTCGAAAACCTTCATCACGTACATTTACAAAGCTCAATCAACCAATGGATATAATTCTCAAGCATTTACTTGATACAAATAAGATTGAACTCCCTTCCATAAGACAACTTGATACCACAACAGATTGGTTTAAACCTGAGCTACATTGTGAATATCATAGAGTAGATGGACATATGACACAAAATTGTAAAGATTTAAGATGTGCAATTCAAGATTTGATTGATGAGGGTCTTTTTAATATAAAGGAATTACAATCTACAACTGATTATAAATCTCTAGTAAACTATCAAACTCCTACACAACAAATACCAATAATCAATCAAGACATGGGGATCCGCCAAGAACCCCTATTCAATTATCAACAACAGGAAACCAATCAAATATTGCATGTTAATGTGTCCCATCATGATGATATTACTAATATTGTAACAAAAACTACAAATGAGCAACCTCAAGTTCAATCAACTCAATCCGATATTCAAGATATGGATTCCTCATTTGACCAACCTTCAAAACTATCTTTGGCTCTAGAGAATGATCCAAAATGGAATGTAAGCATAGAAAGCTCATCTTTAGAATCAAAATCTCAATCTGAAATCCACTTTGATAGCCAACAACAAGTGATTAATCCTCAAGCAAAGATATCCCTTTTAGAAGTATTACAAAGTTCTCATAAGGAAACTTTGTTCAAGATACCTAGCCAACAATTTGTTCCTCATCATATTTTCTCTAAGAACATAATTAATGGTGTAAACCCTCTTGAGGTTAACCATATTTCATTCTATGATGAGGAGATTCCTTCCTCTACTCCACAAGAAGACTACTATCTTTACATTACAGGATCTAGTAAAGAAACACCTGTTAAAACTATCATGGTAGATAATGGCTCCTCTCTTAATTTATGCACTTATCAATTATTCCAAAAACTCAAATCAAAGGAAGAAGATCTTAATGAATCAAATGTTATTATAAAATATTTTAACAATGAAATTCAAGAAGCTCAAGGTACTATAATTCTTCCCCTCAATATTGGATCCAAGATCCTGGATACTTTGTTTTATGTAGCATATTGCCCTTCACCTTACAACCTACTTCTTAGAAGTCCTTGGATTCATACGATGAGGGTTGTCCCTTCCACTCTTCACCAATGTTTGAAGTTTGAACTTGCAAGTAAAATTGTTACCATACATGGTGACCCAACACCATTTGAAGAATATTTAACGGTTGAAACATCAAGTTCTATACATTCTCTATTGTCACAATTATCTTCTATCCATCACTTTTCTTCATCCATATATGATCATCCTTGTTTACCAAATAACACCCATGCATATATTTCATATATGCTCCCTCCATCTTATCAAGACTTGGAAGATAGTGATAAGAATGAAGAACCTTCTTATCCTTCGGACATTTTATTTTGTAACATGATCAATTTTACACATATAAAAGTAAAATCTTTTGCTACATTATTCTACATTATAACAAAGATTTTGTTATCACTACCTTTTATTCATCACCTTTTGTTCTTACCTTCAACACAACCAAATTATCCTTCAAAACCTCCTTTGATTTTGAAGCAACCTTAGACACGCTATACTCAAATAACCTTGTATAGTGTATATAGATCATCTTGTATATACCACCAATTCCATCATCTAAAAATTCATATAAAAAATAAAAATTTCAAAAAAAAACAATCACATTGTATTTCTTTCAATTCATCAATTAAAATATAAAAATATCAAAAACATCAAAATCATCAAAATCTTCAAAAACATATTTTATTTTTGTACCTCTCAATTCGTGAAGTATTGCAGTTATATTTTCAATTATTTTGGATAAATTAGCATTTATTTGGAATCCCGCACTTTCACACTCACATGAATAAATATCTTGATTTTATTTGTTATGATTATTCATCTCTCTTATATCAAAGTCCACATTGGCATTAAATAAAGTTTTGAGCATAGAGAACTGATCTTGTTATTTACTTGAACCAAGTATATCTCTTCACATTAAAATGATTTCATTGCACATTCAATATGATGCTACATAGTAGAAATGGTTTCCTGAGCGAAAAGTTTCCCCTGCTATCCTATCATGCACATGGTCTAGAATCTTTGAGAATTGACAAAAGGACAAGCTCACCCCTACCCAGAATAAAAATCCCTTGCTCTACAGCTAATCCGAGCAAGTATCCCTAGCATAGGAAGAAAAGAAAAGTTCAAGAAAAAGAGAAAAAGAAAAAGGTTATTTTGAATCATCACAACAATATTTCAGCATTATCTCAAATATCAAGCAAAAATACAAAAGTACAAAAAAAAAAAGAGAAGCAAAAGTGAAAAGCAAAAGCAAAATACAATAAACTCCTTTCCCTACCCCTTGAAAAGAAAAGAAGGGTGAATGAGCTTGAATCCCTGGAATTCTCAATTATTCGAAAACTGTGAGGTAAGCCCCATAACAGGTGGTTTGTGCCCAACCCGCTTGGCCTTGGGTAAATCCTAGCGTGGCGATATGTCTGTCACATTAGCGACCTTCTTTTGTACAGACCTATGTCAGCTTATGGATTAGCTAGCTCTTGATAAACCTAACTTACATAGTAGTCTGGTACGGTTACATGCATATAAATCATGGTCAACGAACATTCATTTGGTCAAGGCAAATTACTTGTATCAAATTATCTTGCTCAAAATTGGTGAATGAACAATACAATCGCACACACATTTGTATTTGAGAGATTTTGTATCATTATGATAAATCAAGATCGGTAATGAACTCACATTTGCACATGAGGATTCCTTATAAATCTACATTTCTCTTTGAGATAATTTAAAATATTCTTGTAACTCTTTTCGGAATAATTTTATCCTTTTATTTCAGAATTTTTGTTTTGTATAAAAGCAATTACATACATCTTCTCATAAAATCTCAAAAATAATTTCAAACAAAATTTTCATATTATTATTTTTCTGTTTATCAAAGGTCAAAAAATGCATCTTGCAATAAAACCAACAATCTATTTTCTTCTTTGGATTTCGCGATGATGGTATAAGTCTATACCTATAATTCTATGCCTAGCGCAAACCATCGTTCTAATTTTCTTTTCCATTTATTTTAAAACAAAATTCATCAAAACATGTGACTTGCATCATTATGTTACACAATTATGCTTTACAAACAAACAAACACCTATTCTATTTCATGACATTATGTTCAAAATTCAATATTGCACCCATGGTATAAATTCTAAAGGAATTGTTCAAAATTTTATCACACTTAGGAATTTATGCCTAGCAACATCATATTTTTTTTCATGCATACTATTTTTATGAAAATCTGAAAACAAATCATCAAACCATCATTATCTCCATCATTACAACACAAAGTCTTAAGACAGTCTCTTAAGCACTCTTTTACTTTTAACAATATTTCTATACTGGGATTAGCTTGACGACCGAGTGAGCGGCGACTCCATGAAATGGTCTATAATAGCGACAATGTCCTTTGAAATTATTGTTAGAAGTCCCTTTTATTTTTTATCAAATCACACCACAACCACCAATTGTTTACATCAGATTATTTCATTTAAAATCTTACAGCATGACATCAAAATTATAATATTTCAAAACGACATAATTACATGAATCCTCAATCCAATAAGCAAACAATTCAAACATTAAAGCATCATAAAAACATATGAACAAGTCATATCATCAGAAACAAGATCATATATATATATATATCCAAAAATTATATACATCATATCAAAACTGGATTGGTATGCCACAATCTATACCCTGGCATACTCAATCCTCTCAACAATCTCTACAAAATTTATAGTCCATAGACACCTAGCCTCGAGAAGCCCTCGAGCTCTCAGCCTCATCTCCTCCCCCACCCCGACGTGGAGGAGGTGGTCCCATAGAGGTCCAGGCTGTATCTCGGGTCCTCGTCATCGATCGTGAGGATGTCCTCGTCGATCCCATCATGACCGGCTCTGCAATAGGGGCTGGCAGTGGTACCCTCTGGTTCTCTGGAACCATGTGATAGTATAACCCCTGGTAGAATGCGGTCTGAGCAATAGACCATGATAGATCATCCCTGCTCACCCCTCCGCCCCGAGCTCTGAGCCATGTAGCCTCATCCTGTAGTGTCTGCACCTGAGCCGGAGGTGGGCAACCTCAGCCCGGAGAGCCGCTGTCTCGCTGCTCTCCCCTACGTCAACACCCTTGCCCTTATCAGGCGATGGTGGTCTCTCCCTCTACTACGAAGGGAGCCTCTCCTCCCTCCGCTCTGTCTCCCATGGCCTCTATGGAGCCCGTGCCATCCTCTGGCGTCTCTCCTATGAGATTTGCCGCTGCGAACCCCTCTACAACCACCAGTAGAAAACCCGGGGTCTCTCCCAATCAACACCTGTCAATGGGAGCCCTATCGGCCTTCGCACCGCAATGTGCTCCCAGCACCAAACCTGCAGCAACGATGTCAAGACCAGACATCGACCTCCCTTGTATACGACCCCATGCAGGATCCTATACAAGCGGCAGAGTACAAAGCTCCCCCATGCAAATCTATACCCGTGGTCTCTCATGTCACAGACTATGTCTAAGAGCACCCACGGTAGTCTGCATCCGCTCTAGTGGCACAGCAGTAAGCCATCGACAACCCCTACCAAAACTCGTGTCAGCCTAGATGCCCCAGGCATCTGCCGTAGCGACTCGATGTTCACTCTGCCCTTCTCAGGGTGAAGCTCGGGTCTCCAGTCAGTCTCATCATCGCCTGGCCCTGATTGGCCATAGGCGTCATCAACCGTCCCTGTATGGGGATCCTCATGATCCTCCATACGTCCTCTAGAGTGGGAGCCATCTCCCATGTCGGTAACCGAAAGCAGGATGACCTCGGATACCACCTCTCTGCTAGGGCTATTAGTAGCCCTATGTTAGTCGATACTTATGGCATCTCTGCCACATGTTGTAGGCCGACCAGTCCAAGTCGGTCATGCTCTGCCTGGTCAAGCGTGGCTATGTCATCCCTTAGCCCATCGTATTTCCATTCTCGACTCTTTAGTAATCCCTTTTGCAAAACAAACAATAAAACAACAAAATCATTAATAACTCAAGCATGCAAATTAAACAACTTAAAATCAAGTTTAAAATGATATCGTCCACCATTGGATGATATCGTCCCAAATTGGGCAAAATCATCCTTTGTGAGGACAAAATCGTCTCCGATTTTGCAACTTGGGAATCACCCCTTGTTGGACGAAATCGCCCCTAATTCATCGATTTCGCCGTCAGACGAAATCGACGATCTAGGGACGATTTCGACGAAATCGAGACGATTTTGTCCCGACGATGTCGAAGGCCTAAAAATGGCCACGATGCCCCAAACAATCAAATTTAAATCAAAAGAATTGCACAAAGTTACATTAAACCTAATCTACTAGGATTAGATCCTTACCCGTAGCCCGCGTCGGACCTCTGTCGCTCTATGCGTTGTCTCCACCATTTTTTTTTGTAGAACTCTGGAATAGTAAAAGTGAATAGTACAAATGAATTAGGGTTTTACCCTATTTTCTTTAATTTATTTAAAAATCAGCATTTTAATTTTTTCTTTTTCGCGTTTTTACCTCAAACGTTCGATTTGGGTAAAAACACGGAGGGGGCACCATAGTCAGCATTCGTACGATTCGACCAAGAATCGTCGTCTAAAAAATTGAGTATATTTTTGCTTTCTCATAAAATGGGAAAAACTCGTCTTTAACGCATTTTCTTCAAAAAATTCGCTAAAGAGGGGGCAAAATGTAGCACCCTAAAATTGGCACGGTTAAAACCTTAGTAAAAAGATAAAATATTAAAATTTGAATTTCAACCCCAAACTGCCCATTAAACCGCCTTTTACCCGCTTTCCCCATTTTTCATGCCATTTTTAGGATTTGTTTTGACCGTTGGATGATATCGTCGCATATTAGACGAAATCGTCCCCGATCTGACGAATTCGTCTGGAATAGAACGTCCAGACGATTTCGTCCCAAAACCGAATTTTCATAATTAGCTTCTGTTTCAACAACCTCTCCAACTCGGGTAGAAGCGTGTCTACGCGGTTGGAGATCTCCCAGATTGGGATGATCCCCAACCTCCCAAACCTCTTTCTAATCCTATATAAACTAGGATTTTTCTAGTTTATCCCCCTACCTCCCTGCCTAATTCTTGTTGATTCTCCCTGAACCCCCAACCCCTTTGTTGACAGGATTTCATTGCAGAGTTAGCTCCTTATTCCCTCGCATTATTGCTTGCATTTTGGTATTTTGCATTTTTTATTTGCAGGAATTCTACTATTTTTCAATTGAAGCTAGCTTGGATCGTCGCAGACGATTGCGGACGATTTCGTACGATTGGAGATGATCCTGACTGTAGTCCAGATTGAGGGCTATCCAAGTTTAGATTTTGCATTCTCTTAAGTTTTTCTACATTTTTCATAATATATCTTTGCACTGTTTTAGGTTATTATGTTTTATGCATCTTGGAGTTCACCTCATTTAGCATAGTTGCATGATAAAGGTAAAATCAATCATTAAATTTATTGCATTTCCTCATTTGTTATTAGACACTATTATTTAGGCAAGTTTGCTGTTATTTCTATCATTATCCCTTGCTTCGCATTTGCATATTTGGTATTTTGTGTTTGTTTTTGTGATTGCAGGTTTTTGACGGATTCGTCTGACGAATTCATTAGATTTCAGGTGATTATGTCCTATTTCAGATGACCTTCTGTGATTTGAGATGATCCCAAGAAATATCAGACGATAATGTGCAAACTGAGATGATCTGAACTGCTACAAGACTCAGAATCTCCATCAGACATCCGAAATCAGGTATGAATTCTTCTGGTTAGCATATTCTCTGTAATTTGCATCTATTTCTATTTTTTGTATTCATTGAAATCCGCATTGGCATATAGAATAGTTTAGATTCATATCGGCCAAACCTAGGAGTTGAATGATCAAGCATAAAAATGAACACATCAAACACACTATCAACCTAGGCGTGGAAACTGCCATTCAAAAGTTTCCTGGTGAACCCACCATCCGTTGAAAATTCACCCTTATACACCTCCCCCGAGAGGCGGGACCTTCAAAGGGCCTCTCAATCCGAGGTATTGTCCCATCCTTTTCACATCCCCCTTCCGGGCACGGATCCTATAGCCTGAAGGTAAGGGTGCGAAAAATTTGGAGCGATACAGGTGTGAACTAGATTATAGTTGAGCTATAATCATTTTTTTCTTCCATTTGATCTTTGCATCTATGTGCTTCTTTTGGATTTTTTCATAGTTTGGGTTGAACTTGTAAATGTATAACTATTGTTTTCTTCCTATGTTTTTTGTCCATATGCTAAGTTTGAATTTGCTCTCGCATATCATTTAATTTTTTTTTAATGTTTGAGACCCCATGAAATTTAATGCTCCATTTTTTAATTCATTTGTTTTCTTTTATTCACGTCTTTTTTCCTATTTAGTTTTTCTTTGATTACTTATTTTGGTAACCTACTATCTTGCATTATTTCTATTTTTTATTACGTAGCCCAATAGCTTTATCATAGCTTCTACTTCTAGTGAAAAAGTATCTATTTCAACAAGTAAAATCTCATATGGAAATGATTCTTTAATTCTAGAATTATTTATAATCAGTCAGTTTTTAATTATTTCTATTTTTGTCCATTTCTATTTTGATGTATTGTTGGCCTACTCACACTCATTTAGAACCATTAGAATAACCACTAACCAAAAATGACCCTAATGGTTTTTCAATCACATAGCTCTATTTTTTTACCCTTATTTAGAAATGAGTAGAGTTCCGTCCATCTTGCTTATATTCATTTCATCTGGCATATTATTCAATTGAGTTTGCTTTGAAAATATAACTATAAAGTATTTGTATTTTGTTACTACCTCTTAGTAATTTTCTTCAAATAACATATATGGTTGTTTTTTCTCTCTCTAATTAGAGAAGACCATAATTTTAATCTTGCTAGTGTTTACCTACATCCCAACTTCTTTACAAAAATGCTCTAAAGTTTTTAGATGTTCTTTTAAAATTTCAAGTTTCTTGCCAATATAGTTGATATTATTGGCATAGAGAAGATATTTCACTACATAATTAACCAATTGTATTACCTCTCCTCAAATCCTTTCTACCTATTCCTCCAATTTATCAATTTAAAGGCCAAATAAAGATTTTGATAATGGACAATCCTATTTCACCTCAATATCACTCCAAAAAAAACTTTGATAGTCCTTTTAGAGTTCTAATTGTTTCCAAAACTTTCTCAAAAAGTATGTGTATAGCTACTTTGTAGTTGGTGGTATGTCAATTTATTTCATTCTTTATCCAAGTTTACCTCTAGGTACTATGTCAAAAGCCTTTGAAGGTCCATAAAACAATAATAAAATTCTCTTTTTTCATTTAATATCCTCTCTTTTAGGTGGCTTAAAATTAATATAGTGATATAGTGTTGATTACTTTAGTCTAACCCCTCTTGTCCTATTTCCATATTTCTTTGATTTTTTGTCCATTGATTGATTTTGCTTTCAACTATGCTTCCAAACAATTTTGTAAAAAGAAAATTAATCATGATGATGTGGTAATTTGAAGTATTTTTGGTGTCTCCAATTTTATGAAAAGGTATGACTAAGATGGTTATCTATTGTAGTGAAAAGCCTCCTTTAATGAAGTCATTAAATTTTTTGGATGTGTGGTGCTAAGTTGTTAACCCCACTTTTGAGATGTTCAACTTGCAAACCATCTATATCCTAAGCTTTACCTATTGCTATTAGTTACCTCTACATATTTTAGAGAAAAATTTCCTCAATTGTGTCAATTATAAGAGGGATATCTTTTTCTTGTAACTCTTATATAATTTCTTAGCATAATACAACCATCGTTTTCTTATAATATTATTTTTTTTGTTCTTTTTGCATTATTTTAGCTCTTTTCAAATTTGTCTTGGACTATTCTTTGGATATATATCAACTCTTTTTACCTTGCTCTTATGTATTCTTCCTTTTTTGTTTTAAATAGATGTTTAGATATCTTATTATTTGTTTGTTTTTTACCTAGTTCATTCAAGGTTCTCTTTATGAATTTGCATTCTTCATCATACCATGGATTTTTATGGAAGATTTCATGTTTTTTTCTTGGGTTTTAACTTGTAGCATGGTGTCCAAAGATTCTCTGATTATATCCATTAGTTTACTTGTATCAAAAAAACATGTCCTCTTTCTTTTCTCTCTTTGCATAATCATGCTTGAGTCATGTTTTCAAAGTTATCTGATTTTATTTGTTATAAATATGTTTCCTATTGTATTTCCTTAAGTTAATTGAAGATATTCTCCTTTCCCATATTCTTGCATTTTTCTCTTTATGTACATTAGATTGCGATCAAATTTTAGCTCCATGGGAATTGCTTCAGTTTATATATATTTTATCCTTGAAATGAAATTTGATGAGAAAATAACATATTCAACTATACTATGTCTCTTATGTGTTTGAAAAGTATATTTTTTAGATTTTTGGCATATTTTTATGTCATTGCAAATGATAAATCCCTTTATGATATATATCTTAATAAGTTCTTCTCCATAATGTGTGATGGGTTGTTATCTATAATTTGGGGGCCTTAACCAATGATGATCCACCTCTTCTTCTTTTAAAATATTGCATGTCTATTTGTTGTCTTGGCATTAAAACCAACTCTTTAAGCTTGTTATATTTTGTGATGCCATTTACCAATGTGATATATGGATCCTTATAATCTAAGCTATGTTTCTTATAAAATTTTGGTTGCTATGGGAAAATAACAAGTTGTAATGCTAATAAATTTCTGTCTCAACCTTTATGAGTCTACTTGAAGGCTCTTTTATTAGTATTGTTACTCTTCCATGTCCTTTTTCATTTGTTGATGCTTTATTTCATACTAATATCTTTTTGCATGTTTTAAAACATGTAAGTTACTTGTAAGCACTTGCAAAACTAGTGGATCAACGAGGCCTGTGAGTTTTTTTTAAAATAAACTCAGAATGAGTAACTTGTCGAGACTCGCATAGGTAGATTTAGGATAGGGGATTTCATTTAAAAGCAATTTTGGAGGTAGTATTTCATTTTTTTTTAGTCTTCTTCCATAGGAAACAAAATTGTAAATTGTTGAACCATGCAAACATAAAACCTAAACTACATTTCAACCTTAGATCAAATATTGGACATCAATGCAAGGAGATATCATGTTATTTCTACAAATATTTTTGAGGTATTTTTTGAATCCCCCAATTGTAAACTAGGGATTTTTAAAGATTTTTTTCAAATTTTTTTTTTTTTTATAGCTCCTTTCAAAATAATAATCATAGGCTAGAGTAATATTTTTTAAATTTCCTCCATTTCCTATCCCCTAAAAATTATAGGGTTTAGTTAGGTAATTTTTATGCTTTTTTTTATCTAGGATTTAGTTAGGTTTTATTTTTCAAATTTTTTATTTTCACGAAAAAATAATAGGCTAGCGATGTATTTTTTAATTTGCTTCTTTCCCTACCTCCCAAATTATCTAGGGTTTAATTAGTTTTTTTTTTCTTTTATTTTTCTTTTCATGCAAAAATCATAGTCTAGGAATGTATTTTTTTAAATTTGCTCCATTCCCTACCCCCCCACTCAAATTATAGGCTAGGATTGTATTTTTTATTCATTCCATTTCTTACCCTCAAAAGAGTTTTTCTTTTTCAAAGCATGTAGGTTAGGACATTTCATCAATATTTTATTTTATTATTTTTTGTCTTATTAGGAAATACAAATGATTTCTTCTGATCAAGTCCTTGAAACCACTATGGGTAAAAATTACCCTCCTACAAGCGGAATACAAATAACTCCTTAACTACAACCCCAACCCAAACCTTAGGAAAAGACTCAATGTGGAAGTATAACATTAAGGAAACTTGATGAATCAAGTGTTTTGTAAATTTTATGGTAAGGACATGCAAGGAGTCATAAATCACCTCAAATTCCATTCGATTGGTAAAATAGGGAAATATGTAGATCCTTACCCTAATGTATATGAAAATATTAAAGATGAGGTAAAGGATTTTATGTTGAAAAAAGAGGCAAAGAAAATAGAGCACAAAAGGAAACAAATATAGTAGGACGAGGAGTGGTTTCATGGGGCTTCTTTTATGGGGATAAGACCAAACTACAAGATATTCATTCCATGGCAAAATAATATGTTCTTAGCCCTCACATTCATTGAGATGTTGCCAATGGAAAGTTGGAGAAGTGTGAGATGGAATCTTCCACTATATGAACTGACCTTATTGGGAAGTCATAGTGAAAGTATTGAGTCTAGGAAAAGAGTAAATACACCTTTTGCACATGAATTAAGTGGACCGAGTCTAGGAAAAGAGTAAATACACCTTTTTCACATGAATTAAGTGGACCGCTATTGGAGGTATTGGTAATCAACACATGTGCTCTTATCAAAGGGAAAATGATGATATGGAAGAAAAATGTGTGCATCATTATTTTGGATGGATGGTCGAATGCAAGAAACCACACACTCATAAACTTCATGGTGGCTTTGAGTGGATCCATGGTCTTCCTAAAGTTAATTGTTGTCTTGTGAGAGGCACTATATATATATATATATATATATATATATATATATATATATATATATATATATATATATATATATATATAATTCAAATTGTTGGAGGAGGTTGTGGTTGAAGTAGACATGGAAAATATTATTCAAGTAGTGATAGACAATGCAACAACATATGTATCTATAGGTAGAATTCTTCAGGAGAAGTATCCCTCTATATTTTGGATCATTTGTGCTACTCATTGCATTGATCTCATGCTGGAGGACATTGACAAAATGTCACGGGTGATTACAATGATAGAACAGGCAAAGAGCATAACATGGTTTATCTATAACCATTCATAGGTTCTCAACTTTATGAGGGAGCACAATGATGGGAAGGACATTCTTCACCTAGGGATCACTCAATTTGCCTCTAATTTTATCACCTTGTAGAGTCTTCTCGTAAAATCCTCCACTTCGAAGCAAATGTTTGTGTCCAAGGAATGGGATGCCTCACCATTTCATGCTAAAGAGGAGGGGTAATAAATATCAAGCCAAGTGTATAATAATTCATTTTGGAAAAGTGTTCAAGAAATTCTCAAGGTAATTACAATTTTCTTGTTGAGTTCAAATTTAAATTTTAAAATATTATTTTATACTTTAATATTTATTTTTCTAAAATTTCACTATATACTTTTAGTTGTAAATGAATAAACCCTTGGTAAGGGTTTTTTTTCCTTATAAATGGTGACAAATTGGCCATGAGCTATCTATATGAGGCAATGGATAGAACCAAAGAGGGCATTCGCAATTATTATAATGATAGTCCACACAAATATGAAGCAAATTACCACATTTATTAGAAGAGATGGACAAGGCAACTATGCCAATCAATTTATGCTGCAGGATGCTTCTTGAACCCCAAATTGTTTTACAGCAATAGCTTGTGGTTGTGTAGAAAGGATGATAGTAAAATCCATCAAACATCCCCTTAAGAGGATTGAAGGAGATATAACATGATGATAGTGCACTTGAGCACCCTTCAATTCGCCCAACAGTACAAAACCTAGACCAACCATCAGCATCAACTCCAAGAAAAAAAAAAGAGAAAAAACAAAAAGCAATTTAAAAACTCCTTTACATTTCAAAATGTTGTATTTTTATATTGTATTTGCCATTTAAACTGAATTATTATTTCATAAACTATAATTATACCCATTACAATAAATATCTAATAAACAATTATCTTTTCAATTATTATTATTATTTTTTTTAAATTTGAGTTGCGAGTTTTAAAACAATATATTTTTTTATATGCTTCTTAATTTAGAATCTTATATCACCATGTTCATGCGAAATATAGACCTTAAATTATACATTACCTTATGATTTCCAGGGTGAATAAGGTATAGAGCCGTTGATGGTTATCGATTTGGTCTTAAAATATATATATATATATATATATATATATATATATATATATATATGTTATATTTGTATCAGAGACTCAGGACCGTAGTGGTACTCTGACCGAAAGAGGACTTGACAAAAGAATATGAATCCTTACGTTCACTCATCCCTACCTCCAAAACCTCGTGGTCATCTTCACCATCAAGCCTGCTGGTGTCCGCTTCGTTTTCGGATAAGCCTTGCTCACTTCGCTTTCACCATTAATAATAGGATTTTTCTGCCGCAGAGCGATGATGCATGTGGCGGACATTAATTTCTTCGTTGAATGTGAAGATGCTGCTAGGTGGAAGTACCAGTCATGTTAATTTGTGTGTCTAATTACTACATAAGACCTTTGGAATTACTACATAAGACTTTTGGACTTCGTTGTTTCACACCATCCTCGTGCCTACAATTCATATATTTTTCGTTATGTGGGCGGCTAGGTATTACTTCATCTATTGATGGGCTATTAAGACTGAATTGCCATGTATGGACAAATTTGGAGTTAAAATGAAAGCTATTATAAATACCTTTGAAATCCCTCACTGTCTCTTTTAAAAAAAATAAAAAAATCAAATCAAATCTCAGCGGAGGAGGGTCTATGGACTATCAGTAACGTCACAAAAGAACAAACTTTCCAAGAGTCACACTCGCTGCCTAATGTCGGCAATAGTGTATCTGACTCAGCAAAGTAAAACTGTCCATACATCTTTCCTCACCGTTAGATGTCGTCATTATCAGTAGCTGGCTACACTTTAAGTCCAAGTGAAACGTAGATAGGACGTAGGATACCCGAAAGGTATAGGCCAACCCTGGTTCTATCTTTTAAGGCAGTCCAACTTTTGTTGATTTCTTCTCTATTCTCATTTTCTTATTAAAAAAACACGTAGATAAGACAGCGATGCATGTGCTATTAACTTCGTATCTCTGATTGTTTCACTTCATGTCTGTCATTTTCAGCATCGACGTCCCCGGGTGATAGTGCTTGCTTAGATGCCATTAAGGACGCTGCACGATAGTCTACAAATGACATGAAATCTCTATCTGGCATTATTAAGGGTCCGACACTACGAAATCTGTTAATATTAATTAATTGTTTTATTTTTAATGTTTAAAGATTTGATAAGATAAAAAAGTAATAGTTAGATGTTCAACCCCAAGCCATTAAATTTTAGTTATAAAAATAATACCTAACTATATATCAACATTTTTAATATTATCATAATCATAATTAAAATGATCTTTCTTAGTAGCATTGTGTTACCTTCGTTGATCTTCATTATTAATTTATATATATGTTTATAACCGCAACAATGCAAGTGTTTCTTACGCACAACAACGTTTTATGTACATCTAGTGTTATGTTTCTTAACAACGTTTTAACGTAGAAAATTATGTTGGCCTTCATTTATGTGGTGGTTGGAATCAATGATGGCAACTTGGCACCCACCGGCGGCTTTGGCAAGGTGCAATTATAACGAGCACATTCAAAATGAAGGATGCCAGTTAAAGAGAATAGACGTGCACCTGCTTTTGTTTCCTTGCATTGATGTATTGCTTGTTTAACACCACTCCCTCGGTGACTACGCAAAACGTTCATGTCAGCCATATGTGGAGGAGGCTGAAGAAAGACTTTATTCACTGTCTACCGAGGTGATTCGTTTGCTTATGAGTATAGTTGATGTGCTCCACAGCTGCAAGCTACTGTAGGCAGAGTCAATTCGTTCGTTGTGAGGCAAATATTAAATGTGGCCTAAAGTTGTCAGTAGACTCAAGCATTGAAAAGTGGGCTGAATTTTGTCATCCAGGCAACTATCAGGGCAACTATCAAATCAACGATGGTTAATTCTTCTTCAACCCTTTTCATTTCAGTTCTATATTTCAAACTTTCTTAAAGTGTAGATCGAACCCACGCCATGTGTTCATATCTACCTTTTGCGATACTGAAATGGTGGGCTGGGGGAGTTTTTATATCTCGTAAAAACAAGCAAGACCATAACACAAATTTCCTTAAGGTAGAACTTGAAATGACAGTAAAAAAGTTCATTTGCTCATGTTTGTATATATTCATATTTACGTAAATGGACAATAACACCAGACGGCGCAGTCTCAAGAGCTAGTAGATTGGTAAGTGCTAGTTTGGTTGAGCACTTAAGTGCTAGTTTGGTTGCGCATTTATTAAGAGGAGAGTAAGCAAAGATAGTAGTCTGTTCTAAATCTTCTGAGTGGAAGCCAGACCGAGGACGATGGTACCAACCTGAAGGACGGTGGTCCCCATCTCATGCCAGATCAACCTTAACGAGATGGATAGGTTTATTAATTTACCACTATCGGCTGCCGATACTTGCATAAATATTGTGACGAAAGTGGTAGGACATGGTAAACATGAAGAACAGTGACGTTTAAAAGGAAAACAAGAAGATTGAACTTTTATACTAATTTAATATTTTTAAAGGATGTTTAATTTTATTTAATATTAATTATTTTATATTTTTTAAAACGCAATTTATTTTTACTCATTTTATAACCAATTTGTTTGCTAGGAATTAGGATCACCAGAATTTTTTGCAACATGGCTATGGCTTTTTTTAATGAACTCTTGCCAGCCAAACAAATAAGAAAAATGTGATAGAATAGAGGGGTCTCATCTGTGCACAATAGCAAGAACATGCTCTTGCAACATGGTGATATGGTGACGCTTGTGGTAGTCTTTACTTGCATTTATTCAAGGACGTTCACCTGTCATTTTTTTGGCCAACACATCAACCGTTCAGCAATCACGGGACCATGCTCTTGTTTCATGGTGGTGAAGAGGACTCAAACTCTCCATATAAAAAGGCTTTACACTGATCTTGTAAAACCTTATATTCAAAAACAATACGAACACTTGGATTGTATCAATATTGAAAAGTAAGTTCAAATGCCTTATTTCATTTCGTTTAAATAACTATTCCGGCCTATATGAATGAGGTAGTTTGATGATGCATTTCATTTTATATATATATATATATCATTTTAAAATTTATTGGTATATTGGTGTTTTCGTTCTTGATTTTGTTTTTCAAGGGTGGGATCTATGCTTGCTTCTCCTGGTTCTCTCAAATTTCTTGCTCTATTCAGATCTTATGTTTCTTTATTGGTGGGAGCTTGGCTTCTTGATTTTATGTGTGGATCTCATCCTTTTTTATTTACATTTGGTTTTTCCTTAGAAGCTAGTATCCTTTGTTGTAACAGGTTCAAGGACCTTTTCAAAACCCTATATTTTACCTAATCAAAACGATTGTTGTATAGTATTTTTAGGTGTTATATTCATTAGAAACTCCATGGAAATAAACTTATATCATTTTTGGTATTTTTGGTCTTTGGTTTGAGTAAAAGATTTGGGAGAGGAATAGTTATACATTAATTTTATTTTTATTACTATAAAATTTTTATTTCACCTTATTTCATTATTTAATCACATTATATATATAAATATAGAAAAAAAAATTAGAAGAAACTATATATATAAATTTTCATGGATTCAAATTGAAATAGATATTTCAATTTAATTAATATAAAAAAAATGGAAAAGTTGGCTTGTGGATATTATATAAATGGACTTGGTAGCTATGAAAAAAAAAAGGGATAATGAGAGGTAAATTATGACTATGATTTTCTTTATGTTTTGTGTTAGGTCTAAGGTAATGTTGTTTCTTGGAATCCTTAGTAGCCATGTCGATTAATGGATGTTTATTTTGCATGACCCATTCACCCTCAAATTTTGAAATTAAGAATATAAATTTTATGTTTATATGGATAATATATTGATAAAAACATGGAAAAACAAGAAAGAAAAGGTTATTCAATAGTTGGTTAGAATATTAAGAGGTATCACTATATTGTATAGACCCTTGCATGATAGTTGCTTATCATATGATGTAGAGTATGACAATATGTAGTTTTTTGTTGGTTAGTTAAATATGGGTTTTTATCAAGGATCCCAAAACTTGATTATATTGAAACATGAATACATCAAAAGGAAGACATCCAAGGAAGGACAACAGGACAGGCTTGAAGAAAGCTAGAAGGAACAAAAATAGGAAAGCACCAGAGAAAATCACAAAGGATGGTGCAAAGGAAGCAAGGTCAAGACGGAAGCCAAGAAAACTATGTAGGAAGGGAAAGCCCGCCAAAACAACAAAATTTAAAATTTAGGCACCAAGCATGAAATTTGAAGCATTCCAAGGATGGGAAAAAGTGCCAAACCGCCCAATATACCAAAATATAATTTGAAACTTCCCACAGGCAGGAAAAGGACACGAGTGCCAAAAATTGAAATTTTAATCCTCCCAAGGGCGGGAAAACCATAAACTACCCTTGGGAAACCAGAAACTAAAAGGAAACTGCTTCCCATGTAGGGGAAAACCAGCCTAAAATAGAACACCCACCCTAAACAAATGGGTGAAGAAAAGGAGCAGAAAAACTATAAAACCTACCAAAACAGGGATGGGGAACACCTAGGGATAGCAAAGGATCACGAAAATAGGACAAAAAGCAATCCCTTGAACGCCTGAAAGATGAAGCAACATATTGAGGAATTTCGTAGGCCATGAAATCCTCATGCAATGGAATAATAGCCTGAAATATGGTGCATCAATGGATCAAAATCAAGAGGAACTCTCGAAGCCATGAAGTCCTCAAGAAAAAAAAGGAAGCCTTCAAAAACACCATCCTAGAAGAGGAAGCAACAACAGTAGAACAACACATCTAAAGGAAACAGATGGGAAAGTTCCACATGAACCCAAAAGGAAGCAGTCATGAGGAAGCTTGGCTACAGATGATAGAGCCCAAACAAAAAGGAAGCAACCAAGAATCCTAGATAGCCTTCAACACCGCCAACGAACAACTTCAAGGACACATATGAGGAATTCCTGTAGGGATACAACAACAAGAAAAATAGAGGCCCTCCTAGAAGCCACGAAAGAAACTAAAATCCTTCTAGACCCACCACCTCGATCCCAAAGAATAGATTCATAGTAGAAAGCGTATGGTCCTCCTGAAACCAAAAGGATGTTATGCAAAACTGCTCATGAAACCAAATTTCCTCAGACCCAACATTCCAAAACTGAATATCCTCAAAGATAAAATGTCAAGAATACTTCTAGAAACAACCTGGGAAAAAATGATAATTCAAGAAAAATCCCTGAATAATCCAAAAAACCTAGGAAAAGTCCCTGGGAAGAACCTAAAACCATCCTCGGACCTAGACACCAAAGTAAAAAGGTAGAACAATGGAGCAGAACAATGGAACAGTGATATTCCCACCGCAGGGTAAGGAAAGGGGCAGAACAGTGGAATAATGATCTCCCCCCAAAGGAGATCGTCTACAACACCTTCCTACCATGGAGGATGGGAAGAGGAGGTGCTAGGGAAGTTGGGATAGGATCAGGGACCTAGGACAGGGTCGAGGAAGGGTTGCAGGAAAGTGGAACAGGACTTCCATAGGAAATCTCATGCAGAGCCCCTCGATATCATGTAGTTTTTTATTTTGATTGCCTATTCTTTGTTGTTATAAAATACAAATAATGAAGCTTGAAGCTTGTATAAGGTTGAATTTTTAAGCATTAAATTATCTCTTATACTTTTGGTATAGCTATCCAATTTTTTTTATATTGAGATAGTGGAGCTTTAGTTATCATGAGGTGTCATAGACATTGTTATTTATTGAATCTTGTTGGTAGAGTATTACAATTATATCCACTAGTTTCCTATATGTATTGTGGTGTTATATATATATATATATATATATATATATATATATATATATATATATAAGAAGCCCATATAACATTGGATGTTTATGCATCTAGAAATAAGGAATGCAGGATGTATTGCTCAAATCATTGACCTAGTGTTGGATGTATCTTTTCCTCCAGATGAAATACCCTATATTTACAATTCTTTGATAGTTAAAGATAAAAATACAACTGGTTAGCTAATATATATATATATATATATATATATATATATATATATATATATATATATATATAAGAAACTCATATAACATTGGATGTTTATGCATTAAATTATCTCTTCTATATTTTGGTATATCTACCAATTTTTTTTTATGTCAATACAATGAAGCTCTAATTATAATGTGGTTTTATAGATCTTTTTTTGTATTGAATTGTGTTGCTAGAGTCTTTTTTGTATTTTTTTTATTAAACATGCATTGTTGTATTACATTACAAATGAATCTCCTTATATATATAGGCTTTTATTGAGATTCAACCCTTTAATGGCTTGCTTAAGTGTTATAAGGATACCCATACTTGTTGGTAATGCTAATAATATGGCCATAAAAAGTAGGGTGTGATAGGGATTCATACTCCCTAGGGTCACCACTTTTGATTATAATGCTTAATAATAATATTTGTTAAATGTGACCACCATTATAATGTGAACACCTTTTTGAAAAGTTCCTTCTTGAACATTTAATTCTTGCTCCCTAGAAGGTTCCTTTTGAGTTTATGTAATGGTCTATAAATACCCACCTTTCGATTGAATATAAACATGCTTTTCTTTTTGTAAAATCTTTAGGTCTACTTGTTTATCCTCATCAGTTTAAATGATAGGGATTCATATTTTCTAGGGTCATCACTTTTGACTATAATTGACTATAATTATTAATAATAATATTTTTAAGATGCGACCACTATTATAATGTGAACATCTTTCTAGAAGGTTCCTTCTTGGGCATTTAAAGCTTGCTTCCAAGAAGGTTTATTTCAAGGCTATGTAATGGGTTATAAATACATATATATATATATATATATATATATATATATATATATATATTATTGGAAGTAAACATGCTTGATTTTTATAAATTTGTGGGTCTACTTGTGTATCCTCATCAATTTGGTATTAGAGTGTGTTGATTTCTACACTCTGCATGACACTTCCTTTGCATCAACCTACTCCTATATTCCCCTCCATGACATGGCTTTCATAACTCTATTTATTGCAATACCACTTTTGCTCTTTTTTGAGCCATTTTCTATGCACCAATGACTGGATCCTTGTCACACTCTTGACCACACCATATTTTTTGGTATTGATATGGTATTTTTTATAGTGGTTTTGGTCCTTCATTTTTTTCTTACACTATGCATTGTCACTTATCTTATCCACATGTCTTCCTACCTCTAGTTGTCACCCTCTTATCAATAGCTAGTGGACATTAGATATCACTTTGACTACCTTGTCCACATGGCAAGTTCCAACCACTTTATTAGTGTTAATTTATCTATAGCCAT
Source organism: Wollemia nobilis (assembly GCA_028583015.1). Classification (NCBI taxonomy): domain Eukaryota; kingdom Viridiplantae; phylum Streptophyta; class Pinopsida; order Araucariales; family Araucariaceae; genus Wollemia; species Wollemia nobilis. The sequence continues at coordinate 2,461,316 of JAQPPZ010005211.1, forward strand.
GTGGGTCCATCTGTCCACTACACAGTTCCATGTTTTATCCCGCGTGTAGTGTGGGAGGGATCACTACATCCCTTATATATATTTTTCTCCTCATAAATGATAACAATAAAAAGGTAGAAATATATAACTTTTACTAAAAAGTTCTAACAAAATATTCTCTTTGGAGGAAAACAGCATTTTAGAATATTCCAATACGATTCCACTTATTGGGCCTTTCATTCCCCTATTTCTTTTTTCTTGTACTTTTTGTCTTTCTTTCATTTTGAGGCACCACTTGTTTTTCACATATAGACTTATTTATAGCCATTGGAAAGCTCTTTTAGAGTCAAATATAGTAGAATCCTTCTTATTTAATTTTATTATAGTCTAATTTGACTTGTGGTGTTTCAAATTTTGGGTTACATAAATCCCTTTTCCCAAATGATTATTGTAATTAAGAGTGCATTTTTTTGTTATATATGATACTCCTTCAATCCACTTTCACCATAAAATATTATTTTGGAAGTAAACTTTCATCATGACCATGGCCTTTGGATCTGGACATTCCTTTTATCCTCAATATGGAGTTGGTGTTGTCTCTTCCTTCACAAGATCATGATCCTTATGTATACGATCACCAGAAATCACATGGTAACTCTTACATGGTGGAGTTGTCTTAGCCCCCTAGTTTCTTTTCTCTATTAGTGGTTTTACCATTTTAGTTTTTTCAGCTTAGTTCAAGCATTTACATACAAAAATCACTAGGTTTTAACTAGTAGCACCATATCAAGCACATAACACAACTTCTGCATCAACTTCTACTCCACACTCATTGGATCCTTTGCTTGCTCTCTCTAATATTTCTCTTTCCTAATTTGTAAAAAGTGTTGGATTCCATTACTTCTATGGTGGAAAGAAATGATAGGGTTTCATAGTTCCTAAGGTCACCACTTTTTATTATAATGCTTAATAATCATATTTGTTAAAAGGTGACCACCATTATAATGTGAACACCTTTTCAAAAGGTTCCTTCTTGAGTATTTAAGGATTCCTTCCTAGAAGGTTCCTTTTGAGCCTATGTAATGGGATATAAATATCCCCTTTCTAATTGGAAATAAACATGCTTTATTTTTGTAAATATTTGTCCACTTGTATTTTCTTATCAATCTAGGAACTATGAATCCCTATCAAGGTGGTTGTCCTTTTCCTTTAACATCAAGTTTATGGCATTGGTTGATATATGTTGGTAATTGAATAAGATGTAACAAAAAGCCCTTACATATATTGTACACTTAGAATCATTGAATTATTTAAATTCATATATTAATGGTTTTAGTTGTAGACTATAATGGTGTGGCATTATTAAAAACTAATTATAAGAAATCATAGAATGTGTTGTTCTAAGTTGTTATATGGATGTTAAATACAATGCTTTACCTTCATTTTTTATTTTTCCTAGAAGGTGTTATAAGAAAGAATAACTTATATATATTTTACAAGCATGAATAAGGGTATAAATTCATTTCAAGTCTAGTAACTAATAATACTTATTATTTCAACTTGTATTTCACATGTTCATGTTTGGTAGATATCACATTGTCATTGAAACTTAAGAGTCTATCTATAGAAATTTTATCCGTAGAGTAATGACTTTTCATTAATAAAAGGTGTAGATTTGATGCATGGTTTGATATGCATTTAATGAACATTGTCATATATTTCTCTCTAGTATTATTTTAGTAATCTAAACATATTGGATTTAGTTTAATATTGAGTGTGTGTTTCCTTACAATTATATAATATTTTACTTGATGTTGAACAAATAAATGGTACACATATGTGTATTTGTATGCATATATTCTCTCTTACTTTCCTTTTTATTACTAGGATTTTGAGGCTTTCTTATCATTCTTGCATTCCACAAGTGGTCAACCTTTAAGTTTTTTTAATAGAAAAAATGTTGCTACTATAACATATCAAAAGGAAATGAGACACAATTTAGAGCAATACTATATTTTAGTGGCTTGTATGAGCAATGGGTATTATAAATGTGGCTTCTAATAAGAATAGATATGGAAGTAAAATTAATATAGGATGTTGAGCTATGTATTATGATGATGTAGGTCAAATTTTGTACTTCAAACAAGAAAAACTAATTGGTTTATCAACTTTATGTCATTAAATATTAAATTATAATTGGAGATTGTATATTATGGCTATGGACTATACACATATCATTGTTAGAATTCATAATATTTATAGGAATGAATAAAATAAATCCATCTATTAAAATTTTATATAGAAATAATAAAAAGGATGAAAAATAAAATATAGACACAAATATTTGGGAGTGACTATAAGCACTCTAAATAACCACTAAATAATTCGTACATTATGTTACACAAAACTCCAACAATCAAATAAGAAGTGGAATATAGGTGTTTATACCAATACCAAAACTCTAATTACATACTATAGTTTAGCCTAAGATGACATAACAAGAGGAATTTGGGTTAATTACAAGTTATAAAGTAGGTTTAATCATAACAAGGATAATCATAGACCATATAGATTACATAGTAAAATATTACAATAAATTAAAATATTGTACAATGAATGCCCTTAGGCCTATCAATGTTACATCATACAATGACAACCTTGGCCATGAAATAGATTACACTTTCAATATCCCCCATAATATAAATGGCCAAGGAGAGAAGACATTAGTAAAAATAATATCCCCCATAGTGGATGCTCTAGTGGACCTTTGTACTTGAGGTAGCTCCTTTAGAATCTCCATCATCATCTAAAATATATCTATTGATATTTAGAAACTCACATTCAATCCTTTGTAATTTTAGTAAGCAATTATTTTTTGGATATTCCTCCCTCTTATAATATATTCAAGTTGTCTTTGACATATTTGAATAAATAGCCTAGCCTTTGATCCCCTAGTTCTTAGATTTCTTAGATTTTAATTCCTTTGCATGAGCCTGTATTTGTGGGGTCCCACCATAATTTTGCATTTCCACTTAAAAATGAACTAAGAGAGAAAAAACCTTATTTAGAGTAAGAGTCTTTTGAGATTCTAAGAACATAGGAATCACATGAACCATTAAGTTCAAAATTTAAAAAGAGGGCAAGATATTAGTATGGATAATCTTCAAGTCTTTAGAAGATGCAATATCTACCCTTAATACCTTGAATCTTGCAATATAATCCTCAACATTATCAAACTCAACCATTTTATGAGAGAAAACTCTAATTCTAAGTGACTTAATTTAGTAATATTTACTTTCCCAAAAATCTTATCCAATTATGACCATACCTTGATAGGGCCACTCTTCTCTTTGATGTGAAAAGGTAACTTTGGTTCAATTATTAATAAAAATAAACCAAAAGCCTCTTCTCTTTGATGAAAAGACTATTCATCAAGAACAATTATTTTATCCTCTTGAAATATGCACCATAGTTTCTTACTACGTAATAGGTCAATCATTTGGGTTGATAAAATATTATAATCTCATCCATTAATATGAGTAACTATGAATTTTTTATCCATATTACACAAATCAATCCCTAATATTATAGCAGGTCTATGAACTAATTCCACCAATATATAGAGCTTGAAAAATCATAGTTTTAAAAAAAATTGGGCTCAAATGCTTCCATATGCAAAATATATTGCCTCCAAAAGTTTTGTTCTAGTGGACTCAAAACAATCAAAAATTAAAATCTTAAACCCTAAAAGAGGGTGCAATTTCCTTTTACCACTTGGTATCCTTTAATTTATTATTGTCCAACACTTACATTTTTCCATATGAACTCCTTTGAACTTTAGTAGATGTGACAATTGCCCTCTTTTAGGCCATGTTGGCCAATAAGTTAGACAACATTTTTCCTTGAGTGGAAAAAAGGTTGAAATTCTTTGGATGAACTCAAAATAGGGTCTTCTTTGTGTTAGGGCTCATTTGATAACCAACTATCCATAGCCACTAATGAGAAGAAAAAAATATGCCACCATATTTGAATGGCTTAGTATCCACCTTAGAAGTTAAAAAATATCAAAGCATGTGGATCAAAAACACAACCTTGCATTCCTAAGATATATCCACAGACCAATTTACTAAAGCCTCCATGGGTGACAATGAGCTAGTGTCTTCATAGATAGACATGATTTTAACTTTTTCCAATAAAAAAGTGGCATGAATTCAACCCATTCCCATTGATTTCTTCATGCAAAACATAAACTTCCATGCTAAAGGTGGATTTGATATTGGAGTAGCGTCTTTAGAAAATTCCATTTTTGCATGATTTACCAATAAGAAGGATATGTCCTTTCCTTCAAAATAGACAACCTAGTGTGATTCAAACTCAAATTATTGTGTTGTGAAAGCCTTAACTAAACATTTTTGTTAGATTTAGAGCATATTACATAATTTGGGTACTATAAATATGCCAACTTTGGTACATAGAGTAGAATATTACTTTAGGGGATTGTAGCTAGTTACTTCAAACAATGTAATAAATGCACAAGTTTCAATGTGCAAGTTGTAATGTGCAAGGTGTCTCCTTGTACAACTAGGTAGAGTGTTGGCCAAAGAATCTATCTTCCTATATAAAGGACATCATAGAGACATATCAGAATATCAAGTGCATTACAATGTATTTCTTTAGATTCTAGTAGAACTCCTATATGGATTACAATGTATTTCTTTAGATTCTAGTAATGGAGTGACCTTTACCTCCATACCGCATTGTATTTTAATCACTTTCTATTTATAGTATATTTCAATCATATTGCAAAATCACTCTCTCATATTTATTGCATCTTATTAGGACCTATGTTAGATCTCTTGCACTGCATATATCCTCATAATATAACAGTGGTATCAGATCCATAGTGAATCAAGATAGGATTAGGAAGAGTCGCCATTGTTGTTGTGCGCTTGCATATTTTCAAATCTGATCTACCATTGTGTGTTGCTACATGCAAAAGTTATCATTAGGAATCAATTGATAGAAAGAGCTATAGTAGGTCAAAAGGATTAGAGAGAGTCATAGGAAATATTGAAAGGATTGAAATAAATCCTAGTTACATAAATTTTGAGATTACATTTGATTAGAGTCTTTCCACAAAGTTGTAGGAAAACTTGTGAATACTATGACTCAACATTCATTCCACTAGTTTGATGGATCAACTAGTGAATACTATTTAAGGATCTAGATATTTTCATGCTAACCATTATCTAAAGTTCTTTGTTGCAAAAAAATAGACATTACGGAAGAGACTCTAAGAGTAGAGTCTTGGTGAAGTTTGGATATTAGAGATCTCCATTGCTATATTGGAAAACTTCACATTGTAAAAATACCATAGAAGCCTTGATCTAGAATAAAGGCCATAGAAGCATTGATCTAAAATAAATTCCATAGAAGCCTTGATCCAAAAGAAAGTCCATAGAAACCTTGATCTAGAAGAAGGTCATAGAAGCCTTGATACAAAATTATAAATTCTTTCGTTCCATTTTCTAACTACTTGTTGCAGGAAAAGGATATTCAAAAAAAAATTGGGGAAGCTTCCTACAAGAGAGTTATGAATAATATATTCTTAGAATTATTTTAACACTTTCATTAAGAAGGAGGAGACTAAATATTACAAAGACCTTACAAAAAAGGCCCCATTACAAGAGCTAAAAATCCTATATATTGTAGAAGTAAAGAGAAGGCAACAATAGCCTTATAGCAGATTCAAGGAAGAAGTGACTCCAAAAGATGAGTCAAGGAAGAGATAGGAGATTTGTGATCTCAATTCAATATCAATACCTATAGAGTACAGAAGCAGAAAATGCCATAGAAGCCTTAATTTTGAAGAAGAATTTAAAAAATAATTCCTCATTTATAAGGAGAATTCTTGATTAAGAAGAAGACTCTAGATAAGAGTTCCAAATGAAAAATCTAGAGAAGACTGCTTGAAATATGAAATTGGTGATCTCCATTAAAGCCTAAAAATTGTATAATAAAATAAGTATCAAGAAGGTCCCATTCCAAAATCCAAAAGCAACAAATTTTAGAGATTTGAGAAGATCTCATCACCAACACTTCCAAAAGTAGAAGGTTGAATAAAGGTATCAGCTAAAAGACCAGAGAAGATACAAGATAGAAGACCTTGGAGAGGTCTCAAGGAGAAAAAAGGAAGAAGGCTTGGAGAGCCTTGTTGCAAAACTCGTAGAAGCATCATCAAAAGAGTTCCTAGGAGAACTCATTGAATAAATCCATTACCAAGAAGAAGCTCTTAATAGTGAAGGACTTGGGACAATTGTTGCCATACAACAATAGGCCCAAAAGAAGAAGGATTTGGTAAAGAGTGCCAAATACTAAAGAAGAATTCAGTGAAGATCTCAAGATATTCTAAATCTTGAGAATAATAAGAACTTGTTTGAAGATAGAATTCAGCAAGGATATTTAAGGAAGATTCATACAAAAGAAGCCTACCAAATCCAAGAGACTTGGATATTACCTCTTACAACAAGAAGTCATAGATAAAATATAAGAGTTCTTTAAATCTATAATAAAAGATACAATATCACTAGAAGGATCGGACCACCAAACCCTAGGCTTAAGATAGAAAATTCAAGATCATAGTTTGGTGAAGTAAGAAGCTATTCAGGACAGCCAAAAAGAAGCTATGAATTCATCCATTACAAGGTAGCAAATTGGTAAATCAAACACCAAGATCTACATATAGTTTAGAATCCATTAAAAGTAAGCAACTTGGGTGCAATTAGTTGAACTTCTAATTAGGGTTCATTATAAAAGTCCATTAAGCACCATATTTAGATTAGAGTTGCAAAGGAAAAGGGCTTATATTATAGTTTTCAAGAAAGTGCAAAAGGAGAGTTAATTTTAAGATATATTTGCACATTAAATTGGATTTGGATATTTTTTTAAAGAAATAAAATTATCACCTACCTATTATCTATCTCAAAAGCAATAATACTACATCCTACAATATTGATTGTAGTGAAAAATTATAGAATATTCATTAAGGGTTATTTACATATTACTCTTAAAAATTGCAGAGATTATTAAGTGCATTTGAAAATATTTTGAGATCTTATTTATAGGAGCAATAAGGTGAGATTATTGTTACCATTAAAAGTGAATTATTAATCTATTAGCACTATACTAGTTGATATTTAACTAGTTACTCTCAAAAGGATTAGTTTGTGTTTGTTGATTGTTAAAGATCAAGAGCAAAAAACTAGTATATCATCAAAGTGTCTAGAGAAACTATTTGGTGCACAAAACCTATAGCGTTTTATGGCCCAAATAAGCCACAAAAATCAAATCATATTTCTCCAAGGATTGGAGAATAAAACCATCATCAAAAATATTAAAAGAAGCTACAAATCAAGACTTGATGAGTCTTAGATTTGAGGTTCACTAAAGTCTATTTAAAAAAAAAATTAGTGCAGAAATTACTTCTACAAAAGCTTCTATCTACATGATTATTAGCTTGGATTTATTACCAAAGTAACCAAGCAAAGGAGACAAACTTCAAATAAACCCTTGCCTACGATAAAGTCACCATTAAAACTATTAGAATAGAGTGTAAAAATAGGTGCAAAAGGAAGGTATTCTATTTATAATATTATTTATATTATCTTGCAGAACACCAATATATCCTACATAGGAAGAAGGATAGGGTTTAAGTGCCACAAAGGAACATTCTTCACAAGGAGAAATCAGCTCAAAGTGGTTGTTTAAAAGCATCCTCCAAGCAAGGTAAAAGAGCCTTTTAAAGAGCTCATATCGTCCATGTTTTTGGACAGCCGTATCAAGGTACCTACAAGTAAATACAACATAATGCAAGGGAGGAGAAATATTATTACAAAGGTAAATACATTGTAGGTTGAAAGGAGGAAAAACAAAGCATAAGAATAAAGGCTATACTTTATAGACATACGTCCACAAGGAGCACTCAAGAGAATCATTGGATTATCTCAAAAATCCACCAAAGCACTACCCATAGCTACCAAAGGATTTTCTCATAATCCTAGCTCATAGTCACCAAAGCATTGCTTACTACTATAGCTGGAAATAGTTCAAACCAAGCACCATTGAAAGCATACAACAAAGAAGAAGTTGACCAAAATACATTGATAAAAGAACCTTGTAAAGTGTAGCACCCTAAAATTGGCACGGTTAAAACCTTAGTAAAAAGATAAAATATTAAAATTTGAATTTCAACCCCAAACTGCCCGTTAAACCGCCTTTTACCCGCTTTCCTCATTTTTTGTGCCATTTTTAGGATTTGTTTTGACCGTTGGACGATATCGTCGTAGATTAGACGAAATCGTCCCCGATCTGACGAATTCATCTGGAACAGAACGTCCAGACGATTTCGTCCCAAAACCAAATTTTCATAATTAGCTTCTATTTCAATAGCCTCTCCAACTCGGGCAGAAGCGTGTCTGCGCAGTTGGAGATTTCCTTGTTGGAGATCTCCCAGATTGGGATGATCCCCAACCTCCCAAACCTCTTCCTAATCCTATATAAACTAGGATTTTTCTAGTTTATCCCCTTGATTCCCCTTGATTCTCCCTGAACCCCTAACCCCTTTGTTGATAGGATTTCATTGCAGAGTTAGCTCCTTATTCCCTCGCATTATTGCTTGCATTTGGTATTTTTGCATTTTTTATTGCAGGAACTCTACTGTTTTTCAGTCGAAGCTAGCTTGGATCGTCGCGGATGATCTCGGATGATTTCGGACGATCTCGTACGATTGGAGGCGATCCTGACTGTAGTCCAGATTGAGGGTAGTCCGAGTTTAGAGTTTGCATTTTCTTAGCTTTTTTGCATTTTTCATATCATATCTCTGCATTGTTTTAAGTTATTATGTTTTATGCATCTTGGAGTTCACCTCATTTAGCATAATTGCATGATAAAGTTAAAATCAATCATTAAATCTACTGCATTTCCTTATTTATTATTAGAATCTATTATTTAGGCATGTTTGCTGTTATTTCTACCATTATCCCTTGCTTCTGCACTTGCATATTTGGTATTTTGTGTCTATTTTTGTGATTGCAGGTTTCTGATGAATTCGTCTGACGAATTCATCAGATTTTAGATGATTATGTCTGATTTCAGATGACCTTCTATGATTTGGGATGATCCTGAGAAATATCAGATGATTACGTACAAACTGAGATGATCTGAACTGCTACAAGACTCAGAATCTCCATCAGACATCCGGGATCAGGTATGACACCTTCTAGTTAGCATATTCTCTGTTATTTGCATCCATTTCTATTTTTTGTATTCATTTAAATCAGCATTGGCATATAGAATAGTTTAGATTCATATCGGCCAAACCTAGGAGTTGAATGATCAAGCATAAAAATGAACACATCAAACACACTATCAACCTAGGCGTGGAAACTGCCATTCAAAATTTTCCTGGTGAACCCACCATCCATCAAAAATTCACCCTTATACACCTCCCCCGAGAGGCGGGACCTTCAAAGGGCCTCTCAGTCCGAGGTATTGTCCCATCCTTTTCACATCCCCCTTTCGAGCGCGGATCCTATAGCCTGAAGGTAAGGGTGCGAAAAATTTGGAGCGATACATTTTGGTGAACCCGACGTGAAACAGAAACCTTTTGAAAACAAAAATTTTTCTAAAAAAATAAAAATAAGAAAAACAAAACATAAATGCATTTAGACTTAAAAAAAAATTGCATGTCATATTTAGATGGTAGACTATAATAAAAGACGAGTTGTCACCATTAATGTTGAAAATCAATTAGCAGCTATAGAGATTACTTCGGGGCTTAGAGTACCTCAAACAAATAGGGTTCAACCTTTGTGGGACGAACTTGATAGGAGATTGGATCTCATTTCATCTAGAGCAACCGAACTTAGGCAAATCAAGAGGTTTGTCCTAGATAGAATCTTGGATCCCGATCAAGTGATTTTGTATCATGAACTTCAGAGAGCTTGCCATAGGTGGTTAGCAGATAAAAGAGCCCTTGTGTCTTCTGAGTTGTATACCTTTGAGGAATACCTCGATAATGCAGCTGTAGTGCATAAATTTTTGTCTCGTATAGAGGACCAAGAGGTCGTTCTTACGGATAGAAAGAGATGGAATAGAGTTCCCAGAGCTGTGTTATATCGAGAGTATTGCCATGAGATTTATTTTTACAAAACAGAATCTGAAACAGATAATATCACCATAGCACACTTTGTTGACTTCTTGAAAAACAATTTCCAATTTGAAGAGGAGCACTTTATGACTCTTGATGAACTTGATCCTATCAATGATATCTATAAACTATTTATAGAAAACTAAGTTATTATTTTATTATTGTTATTTCTTGTATTTAGTGTGTTGTTTATTGTCTTTATAAGCATAAAAACAAAAACACAAAAACAAAAACAAAATAAAATCAATAAAAAAAAATCAAAACATTTTCTTTTAAGTATTATAGTAGGTATATAATTAAAATATATACCTCCCAAGATCTGTTGCAAATATATTAATATATATTTGCTAAAACCTAAATTTAGACACAATGACTAGACTCAGGAATGGAAAACAAATTGAAGTAGAAGAAGATTGGTTAGGAAAAACCACAAATAAACCAGATGCCCTTCTTGAAGACCCAATTCAGGAAGAAGTAACCTTAAACCAACAAGAAGAAGAATTTGTGGATGCAAATGAACAAAAAGAAAATGATAGAGAGGAAGGATCCTCATCTCCTAAAATAACTCCAGAAGGAGCTGTTACTTTTGAGAACATGGACCATTTTTGGAAATTTCTCAATAATAATATTGGCACCCTTAATAGAGCAGTTCATATGGATAAAGATCAAATTAGTGACACTCAAGCAACCCTAGAAGATATATATCACACACGCACTAATCCTTTGTCCTTTGTTGATCAAGAGAGTGATCAAGCTGGACCGTCCAATTTGGACATGGCTGCTATAATCCAAAACATGCAACAACAACAAGCTACCCAACCACCTAGAGTGCCTGTTACCAAGCCAAGGGTTATTCCCACACAAAAGAAACCTTCATTCACTACTTTATTTCGCCAAGCTATTGATCAATATACCTCAAATCAACAAAAGCCTAAAACAAAACCAAATACCAATTTCCAACAATCTGGGATACAACATAATGCTACAACAAATCTTCTTCATAATACTCTTCCTACCAACCATTTGCATAACAGCAATATAGCATCTAATCCTTATGTCCCGCCTTCCTACGGTCACAAATCCCATACTCATGTACCACCAAACCAATATGGTGGACAAACTGGTAATTTGGAAGCCATGGTGAAACAGTTAGTCTCTCGCATGGACCAGATAGATCCCTACCGTCCCTCGTACAATTATCGAGAGATGTGTAGTCAACCTCTAGATCCTATAGTTGTAGCACAACCATATCCCAAACACTTTCCTATGCCTGTCCTACCTATATATAAAGGAACTGAAGATCCCATAGAGCATCTTCGTATGTTTAGGATAGCATGTCATGACATATCACATGATGATTTGCTATTACTAAAAATGTTCCCGAAAAGCTTAGGGGGGATGGCATTGGAATGGTATTATCAACTACCCACTCATTCTTTGAGAAATTTTGAAGAGACCGTTGAGTCTTTTGTGCATCAATTTAGTGCCTATATCGAAAGGCATGTAACCATTAAAGATTTGTACAACCTAAAACAAGACAAAGATGAGTGTTTTGCTGACTTCTTAGCTCGATGGAGACAGTTGATAGGAAAATTACACTTTGTGTTACCTTATCGGGAGATGTTGGATATTTTTATCAATAATTTACAAGAACAACTATCCTATGAATTATCAACTGCTACCTTGACCACCTTCGATCAAGCTATAGACTTAGCTCGAAGGGTGGAAGATGCTCTCATTAGAAGAGGTCAGCTCAAAAAGAAAGATGATGAGAAAACATCCAGAAATCAATATAAAAATAAACAAGTTGTGGGTGACGGAGTCACTGATAGCAGAAACATTGCTAATGTTAATACTACGAAAACAACGAAGAAGTTTATATTGAAACCTCCTGATAAACCACCCCAAGAATTTACTAGGTTAAATCAACCTTTATCAACCATTCTCCCGCAATTACTAGCACGAGGCTTGATCCAATTACCAACTATCCAGGAACTTGATCCAACCATACCCGGATACAAAGCTGATTTACATTGTGATTTTCATAGAGGACCTGGACACGCTACCAACTCTTGTAAAATATTAAAACATAAAATACAAGATTTGATTGATAATAATGAGATGGAGGTGCAAGCCTTCCAACCTAAACAAAATCCTTCTAATAACGCTCAAAAGAGCATTCCCCAAAATCAGAATCAGAATGCCAATCAATCATTGGACATATTTCAACATCCTTTACCAAAACATGGTAAAGAGGTGGCCAATCAAATTGAGCATCACAATGTTCCTCCTCCTACCCGATATGTAGGGACTATTAGTGGACAATTACCTATTCATGATCCTCAAATATTTGACACAACTTTATCCATAGTTACGACCAGACCTCTACATAATATTCGGACACTTGATCTTAGTGACACTGAATATGAGACTGAAAGTGACATGGAAATCACCTCAAATCAATCGAATAGTTCTGAAGATGAATCAGATCCTATTCAACCTATCACAAGTTCTATGGTTCCAGAAGAACCATTTCCTAGAAGAGTCACTACTAGACCATCTTCTCACCAAATACTTTCTAATGAACAAGCCATAAATGCTAGACCAAGACCTATTCATCATCCACAAAATAATATTGTAGGAACCATCGGAGCCATTACCAGACAACAGGCTCAAACCTCTCAACAGGATCAAACTTAGAACGATGGATCAGCCCCATTTGTTTTGAAAAATCCCAATAAAGGGAATTATGCGTCTAATGTTCAACCTAAACCTCCTTACAATATTAATGAACAATTATCCAATACTACAACTAGAATTTCCCTTTTGGACTTGTTAAGATCTTCTCCTACACATAGGGATGAATTAATGCTCACATTAAGCCAAATGATGGTACCACAAAATATTCAATCTGAAGCCATGTCCAATACTATCATCACTCGAGAAGTCGATTGTATTGACTTTCGAGATAAAGATATCCCGCAACATAGTTTACATAAGGATAACCCCTTATATATTACTGCCCTAATTGGAGATGTAGCCGTTAAACGAGTCTTGATTGATAATGGTTCATCTTTAAACATCTGCACTTTTGACTTCTACCAACGATTTGGGTTTAGAAGTGATGAAATGAAAAGAACTGATATGATTATCAAAGCCTTCAATGACGAGACACAAGAAACGTGTGGAGTCATTACTATACCCTTGCAAGTTGGTCCTAGAACCCTAGATACGATCGTGTTTATTGTACATTGCCCTGCATCGTACAATATACTTTTGGGTCACCCTTGGATCAATGTGATGCGAGCGGTTCCCTCCACTTTACATCAGTGTGTTAAATTCGAATTTAAAAACCAGTTGGTTACCATTCATGGTGATCCTAGACCCTTTGATATGTGTGCTTTGGCAGAACCTGTTGGAGTGCAATTTTGCCCTGCCCTGTCATCCACACATCCTAATTCTTATCATCCATCCAAACGTGTGAAACACACACCCATAACATCATCTACTCTTTCAACTACACCTATACATATAGCTCAACCATCTTCTCGAACAAACCACATTAGGACCTCAAAAAGATCCTAAAACTACAACCAATGCTTCCTGTTTTACTCCTATATCTTCCATACCTATAGACTCACCCATCAATATCCCTATGACATCTACATCCACTACAAGCATCCTTTCTACACCCGACGATGTAGGAAATGTTCCTTCTACCTCTTATGCTCTTACTGATGAGCTCTTACCCGATTTATCTAAAATTCTTATATCAGAGGAAGCCAACACTGCCATGCAAACTTCCCTCCTTTTAAATAAACTCCCACCCTCTCCTCGTACCTTGGGCCTCCCACAACCTATGGGAAGTATCTACCAAGTCGGGAGTTGTGCTTTTATTTATAAAGGATATGATTGGGGAAGAATACCCGAAACATTAAGACACATTGTGATGGATATGCTAGATGCTATTTTGCTAATGATTATCTTAAAGCTAAGCCCATAATGCTTAAATTGGGATATAAAGGGAAAGGTTTGGGACCTTTCCAAAATGGTATGAAAGAACCTTTTGAGGTAGAACCGTGGCATGCCCTGTGGTGTGGGCCTATTTTCTAGTAAGGGTCAGCCCTTTCCATTTGAGGATGATGACCATCTCGTATGTTATCAAGATTATCTAGATAAACAAGATTCTAGAAAGATAACCAAAGATCAAGATTTTAGAAGTGGAATGATATCCTTAATGGATGGATTTTCTGGTTATAATCGGATCAGGATAGCTCCTGAAGATCAGGCCAAAACAACCTTTATTACCCCTTGGGGAACCTTTTGTTGGAAAGTGATGCCATTTGGCTTAAAGAATGCAGGTGCAACCTATCAACGAGCTATGACTTATATCTTTCATGATATGATGCATGATATCCTACATGATTATGTAGATGATATCATAGCTCATTCCATCAAAGAAGATGATCATTTAAATGACTTAAGGAAAGTATTTGATCGGTTAAGGGAATATCTTATCCGACTAAATCTAGCTAAATGCATATTCGGAGTTAAGTCCGATAAATTATTAGGGGTTATAGTTTCTTTACGTGGCATTGAAATTGACCCTCTCAAGATCGTGGCTATCACAGATATGCCCGCACCCACCAATATATCAGAATTACAAAGTTTACAAGGTAAGCTTCAAGCTATTCGCCGCTTCATCGACAAGTTGGCGGACAAAACTGGACCCTTTCTTAAGCTTCTTAAGAAAGATGTCTCTTTTCATTGGGACGAAGAATGCCAAGAAGCATTTGAACTCCTTAAGCAATATCTCCTTAAACCACCAAGTGCTTTCCCCACCTAGATCCGATCGTCCTTTTATCTTGTACATTTTTGCTTTCGATTCTGCCTTAGGAGCTATGTTAGCTCAGCTTGACGATGAGAAGAAAGAACGTGCTAATTATTACATTAGTAGAACCTTAATCAGTTATGAAACTCGCTATACCATATTAGAGAAATTATGCCTAGCAGTCGTATTTTCTACACAGAAACTATGACATTATATGCTCAGTCAAAAAACGTATGTTATTGCCAAATTTGACCCTTTGCGATATCTCATGAGTCGACCATATTTATCTAGTCGCACAGCCAAGTGGGTTCTTGCGCTAAGCGAATTTGAACTCACCTTCATAGGACAGAAGTCTGTTAAGGGTCAAATCATAGCAGATCAATTAGTTGCTGCACCCTTAGAATCTACTCATCCCCTCATCATTGAGTTTCTTGATGAATGCCTTAAACTAGAGGCAGACCATTCAAAGCAATGGTCCCTATACTTTGATGGAGCCCGATGCATGAGTGGGGCTGGTGCGGGTATTATTTTAATATCTCTCCAAAAACATCTTATACCTCTGTCCTTCAAATTAACATTTGCTTGCACCAATAACACTTCTGAATATGAAGCTCTTATCCTTGGATTACGAGCTGCCTTGGCATTGAAAATTAAAAGTTTATTGGTTTTCGGT
This sequence comes from Wollemia nobilis, assembly GCA_028583015.1. NCBI lineage: Eukaryota > Viridiplantae > Streptophyta > Pinopsida > Araucariales > Araucariaceae > Wollemia > Wollemia nobilis. Next base: position 2,477,006 of record JAQPPZ010005211.1, read on the forward strand.
GACTCCCAACTTGTCATAAACCAAATCAATGATGTTTATCAGACCGGAGATGATAAATTACGCCCATATAAAGCATATGTTTTGTAGTTATTATCCTTGTTTGATCAAGTTACTTTGGAAGCTATTCCTCGAACTAGCAATCGTGCGGCTGACGCTATGGCTGCAGCTGCATCTCTTTTACCCTTGGAGTTAGACGATGAATATGCTACCATCATTATTCATCGACTCCAGGAAACCGCTTCAAGCAAATCATGCTTAGAACCTTTGGATGTGTTTCTCATCAACGAAACAACTCCTGAACCATGGTATACTTGATATATTTAATTTTTTGCAGAAAGGAACCTTCCCTGATGGTTGTACTAGCAACCAGCGTAGGTTATTACGTAGACAAGCAAGTCGCTTTGTGATTATTGGTAATACCTTGTACAGAAGATCTTTTGAAGGCATCTTATTGAGATGTTTGAATCTAGAAGAATCTAGATCAGCTTTGAATGAAGCCCACAATGGATCTTGTGGGGGACATTTTAGTGGTAGCGCCATTGCTAAGAAACTCCTTCGGATAGGATATTTTTGGCCTACCATGGAAAATGATGCACATAATTATGTGCGACATTGCGACAAGTGCCAGAAACACGCTGACCTTGTCCATGCACCTGCACAAGAACTACAGGCTATTTCATCTCCTTGGCCCTTTTCAAAATGGGGCCTAGACATCATTGGAAAAATCAACCCTGTGTCATCCGATGGACACAAATTCATCATAACCGCCACTGAGTATTTCACGAAGTGGGTTGAAGCTATGCCATTAGCTTCTTGCACTGGAACACAAGTTTCCAAGTTTATTTTTAATCAAATTATTTGTAGGTTTGGAATTCCTGCCAATCTCATTTCCGATAATGGAACTTGTTTCAAAAATAAAGATGTCAAGAAATTATGTCAAAAATATAAAATTCAACATCGTTGGTCCACTCCCTATTATCCTCAGGGTAATGGTCAAGCAGAAGCATCTAATAAAACCTTAATCAAAATTCTCAAAAAATTGGTCAATAAATCCGGTCGAGATTGGCACATTCAATTATATCCTGCTTTGTGGGCCTATCGAACTAGTGTTCGAACCCCCACTGGAACTTCACCTTTTGTCTTGGTTTATGGTGCTGAAGCCATTTTTCCCTTTGAATTAGAAGTTCCTTCTTTAGCTCTACTACTTCAAGATACTGAAGTAGGGGATGAATATCGTGCTGGCAGATTTAGTCAGCTAGAACTTCTAGATGAAAAGCGCATCAATGCTTTGGAGCATCTTTGCGCCTACCAAAACAAGCTTAAGAGAGCATATCTTAAGAAATTTCATCCTCGATCCTTTGAGATCGGTGACCTTGTCTTAAAAGAAAATCAAAAAAATACTAATGCAACTAAAAACCTTAAAGGTAAATTTGAGCCCAACTGGCTTGGACCATATGTCATCACTGCTAAATTTGGATCGGGAGCATACAAATTATCTACCTTGGATGGTAAAGAACTTAAAGAACCTATGAACATTATGCATCTTAAACGTTACTATGCATAAAAATTGGTCATTTCATCATTGTATATATTTGTTTTGCATATTATTTCCTTTTAGTCACTTATTTAAAACATTTCAAAAAACAATTATCTTGTATTTCTTTCAATTCATAACTTAAAATATAAAAAACATCCAAATCATCAAAATCTTCAAAAACATCTTTTATTTTTGTACCTCTCAAATTGTGAAGTATTGCAGTTATATTTTCAGTTATTTTGGATAAATTAGCATTTATTTGGAATCCCGCACTTTCACATTCACATGAATAAATATCTTGATTTTATTTGGTATGATTATTCATCTCTCTTATATCAAAGTCCACAGTTGAATTAAATAAAGTTTTGAGCATAGAGAACTGATCTTGTTATTTACTTGAACCAAGTATATCTTTTCACATTAAAATGATTTCATTGCAAATTCGATATGATGCTACATAGTAGAAATGGTTTCCTGAGCGAAAAGTTTCCCCTGCTATCCTATCATGCACATGGTCTAGAATCTTTGAGAATTGACAAAAGGACAAGCTCACCCCTACCCAGAATAAAAATCCCTTGCTCTACAGCTAATCCGAGCAAGTATCCCTAGCATAGGAAGAAAAGAAAAGTTCAAGAAAAAGAAAAAGAAAAAGGTTATTTTGTATCATCACAACAATATTTCAGCATTATCTCAAATATCAAGCAAAAATACAAAAGTACAAAAAAAAAAAAAAGAAAAGAGAAAAGCAAAAGCAAAATGCAATAAAATCCTTTCCCTACCCCTTGAAAAGAAAAGAAGGGTGAATGAGCTTGAATCCTTGGAATTCTCAATTATTCAAAAACTGTGAGGTAAGCCCCATAACAGGTGGTTTGTGCCCAACCCGCTTGGCCTTGGGTAATCCCTAGCATGGCGATATGTCTGTCACATTAGCGACCTTCTTTTGTACAGACCTCTGTCAGCTTATGGATTAGCTAGCTCTTGATAACCTAACTTACATAGTAGTCTGGTACGGTTACATGCATATAAATCATGGTCAACGAACATTCATTTGGTCAAGGCAAATTACTTGTATCAAATTATCTTGCTCAAAATTGGTGAATGAACAATACAATCGCACACACATTTGTATTTGAGAGATTTTGTATCATTATGATAAATCAAGATCGGTAATGAACTCACATTTGCACATGAGGATTCCTTATAAATCTACATTTCTCTTTGAGATAATTTAAAATATTTCTGTAACTCTTTTCGGAATAATTTTATCCTTTTATTTCAGAATTTCTTGTTTTGTATAAGAGCAATTACATACATCTTCTCACAAAATCTTAAAAATAATTTCAAACAAAATTTTCATATTATTATTTTTTCTATTTATCAAAAGTCAAAAATTCATCTTGCAATAAAACCAACAATCTATTTTCTTCTTTGGATTTCGCGATGATGGTATAAGTCTATACCTATAATTCTATGCCTAGCGCAAACCATTGTTCTAATTTTATTTTCCATTTATTTTAAAACAAATTCATCAAAACATATGACTTGCATCATTATGTTACACAATTATGCTTTACAAACAAACGAACACCTATTCTATTTCATGTCATTATGTTCAAATTCAATTTTGCAACCATGGTATAAATTCTAAGGAATTGTTCAAAATTTTATCACACTTAGGAATTTATGCCTAGCAAAATCATATTTTTTTCGTATCTCATGCATACTATTTTTATGAAAATCTGAAAACAAATCATCAAACCATCATTATCTCCATCATTACAACACAAAGTCTTAAGACAGTCTCTTAAGCACTCTTTTACTTTTAACAATATTTCTATACTTGGGATTAGCTTGACGACCGAGTGAGCGGCGACTCCATGAAATGGTCTATAACAGCGACAATGTCCTTTGAAATTATTGTTAGAAGTCCCTTTTATTTTTTATCAAATCACACCACCACAACCAATTGTTTACATCAGATTATTTCATTTAAAATCTTACAGCATGACATCAAATTATAATATTTCAAACACGACATAATTACATGAATCCTCAATCAAATAAGCAAACAATTCAAACATTAAAGCATCATAAAAACATATGAACAAGTCATATCATCAGAAACAAGATCTATATATATATATCAAAAAATTATATACATCATATCAAAACTGGATTGGTATGCCACAATCTATACCCTGGCATACTCAATCCTCTCAACAATCTCTACAAAATCTATAGTCCATAGACACCTAGCCTCGAGAAGCCCTCGAGCTCTCAGCCTCATCTCCTCCCCCACCCTGACGTGGAGGAGGTGGTCCCATAGAGGTCCGGGCTGTATCTCGGGTCCTCGTCGTCGATCGTGAGGATGTCCTCGTCGATCCCATCATGATCGGCTCTGCAATAGGGGTCGGCAGTGGTACCCTCTCGGTCCTCTGGAACCATGTGATAGTATAGCCCCTGGTAGAATGTAGTCTAAGCAATAGACCATGCTAGATCATCCCTGCTCGCCCCTCCACCCCGAGCTCTGAGCCATGTAGCCTCATCCTGCAATGTCTGCACCTGAGCTCGAAGGTGGGCAACCTCAGCCCGGAGAGCCGTTGTCTCGTTGCTCTCCCCTATGTCAACACCCTTGCCCTTATCAGGCGATGGTGGTCTCTCTCCCTGCTATGAAGGGAGTCTCTCCTCCCTCCGCTCTATCTCCCATGGCCTCTGTGGAGCCCGTGCCATCCTCTGGCGTCTCTCCTATGGGATCCTCGTTGCTCTCTCCCTCCGTGACCTCGTGCTACCTCAATAGTAGCCTCGTCATTACCTCCCCATCTGGTGCACCACAGCGTGTACTGGACCCTATGCCCTCATCATCCGAGGAGGGTGGATGCCTACGTACCAGGCATCGTAGCCATCCGCAACCCCGGTGTCGTCACCATCCACTGGCTGGATGGGGGCATCGTCCGCGTCTTGACTCCAGAATCGTTGCATATCTGGAGCCCCGCTCAGTGTAGTACTATCCCAAATAGTCTGGGAGTACTCGTAATCCCTGAGAGAAGGGATCCCCTACTGTAGACCGAACTATCATAGTACTCGGTCATAGCGGTGGAGCTCTACCTCTCCTCGCTCCATCCTCAGCCAGTAGACTCGCTCGATGCGAGCCAGCTCCTGCCCATCCTCTGCCCACCCGGGGTGCTCTCGCCATGGCCTCCAGGTGATCTGGTCCGGGATGAGGTCATCTAGCAACCTCCGTGACATCGACAGATCTATCCATCACTGTGACCCCCTCTGTAGCCACCAATAGAAAACTCGGGGCCTCTCCCGGTCAACCCCTATCAATGGGAGCCCTATCGGCCTCCGCACCGCAATGTGCTCCCAGCACCAAACCTGTAGTAGCGATGTCAAGACCAGACATCGACCTCCCTTGTATACGACCCCATGCAGGATCCTATACAAGCGGCAAAGAACAAAGCTGCCCCATGCAAATCTGTACCCGTGGTCTCTCATGTCGTAGACTATGTCTGAGAGCACCCACGGTAGTCTGCATCCACTCTGGTGGCACAACAGTAAGCCACCGACAACTCCTGCCAAAACTCGTGTCAGCCTAGATGCCCCAGGCATCTGCCGTAGTGACTCGATGTTCACTCCGCCCTTCTCCAGGGTGAAGCTCGGGTCTCCAGTGAGCCTCATCATCGCCTGGCCCTGATTGGCCATAGGCATCATCAGCCATCCTTGTATGGGGATCCTCATGATCCTCCATACGTCCTCTAGAGTGGGAGCCATCTCCCCTATCGATAACCGAAAGCAGGATGACCCCGGATACCACCTCTCTGCTAGGGCTGTCAGTAGCCCCATGTCAGTCGGTACTTGTGGCATCTCTGCCACATGCTGTAGACCGACCTGTCCAAGTCGGTCATGCTCTGCCTGGTCAAGCATGGCTATGTCATCTCTTAGCCCATCGTATTTCCATTCCTGGCTCTTTAGTAATCCCTTCTGCAAAACAAACAATAAAACAACAAAATCATTAATAAACCAATCATTAACATCAAATTAAACAACTTAAAATCAAGTTTAAAATGATATCGTCCACCATTGGATGATATCGTCCCCAATTGGGCAAAATCATCCTTTGTGAGGATGAAATCGTCTTCGATTTTGCAACTTGGGAATCGCCCCTTGTTGGACGAAATCGCCCCTAATTCGTCGATTTCGTCGTCAGACGAAATCGACGATCTAGGGACGATTTCGACGAAATCGGGACGATTTTGTCCCGATGACGTCGACGGCCTAAAAATGGCCGCGATGCCCCAAACAATCAAATTTAAATCAAAAAAACTTGCACAAAGTTAAATTAAACCTAATCTACTAGGATTAGATCCTTACCCGTAGCCCGCGTCGGACCTCTGTCGCTCTGTGCGCTGTCTCCACCATTTTTCTCTCTGCAGAGCTCTGGAACAGTAAAAGTGAATAGTAAAAATGAATTAGGGTTTTCCCTATTTTCTTTAATTTATTTAAAAATCAACATTTTAAATTTTTGCTTTTTCGCGTTTTTACCTCAAACGTTCGATTTGGGTAAAAACACGGAGGGGGCACCATAGTCAGCATTCGTACGATTCGACCAAGAATCGTCGTCTAAAAAATTGAGTATATTTTTGCTTTCTCGTAAAACGGGAAAAACTCGTCTTTAACGCATTTTCTTCAAAAAATTCGCTAAAGAGGGGGCAAAATGTAGCACCCTAAAATTGGCACGGTTAAAACATTAGTAAAAAGATAAAATATTAAAATTTGAATTTCAACCCCAAACTGCCCGTTAAACCGCCTTTTACCCGCTTTCCCCATTTTCCATGCCATTTTTAGGATTTGTTTTGACCGTTGGACGATATCATCGCAGATTAGACGAAATCGTCCCCGATCTGACGAATTCGTCTGGAACAGAACGTCCAGACGATTTCGTCCCAAAACCGAATTTTCATAATTAGCTTCTGTTTCAATAGCCTCTCCAACTCGGGCAGAAGCGTGTCTACGCAGTTGGAGATTTCCCTGTTGGAGATCTCCCAGATTGGGATGATCCCCAACCTCCCAAACCTCTTCCTAATCCTATATAAACTAGGATTTTTCTAGTTTATCCCCCTGATTCCCCTTGATTCTCCCTGAACCCCTAACCCCTTTGTTGACAGGATTTCATTGCAGAGTTAGCTCCTTATTCCCTCGCATTATTGCTTGCATTTGGTATTTTTGCATTTTTTATTGCAGGAACTCTACTATTTTTTAGTCGAAGCTAGCTTGGATCGTCGCGGACGATCTCGGATGATTTCGGACGATCTCGTACGATTGGAGGCGATCCTGACTGTAGTCCAGATTGAGGGCAGTCCGAGTTTAGAGTTTGCATTTTCTTAGCTTTTCTGCATTTTTCATATCATATCTCTGCATTGTTTTAAGTTATTATGTTTTATGCATCTTGGAGTTCACCTCATTTAGCATAATTGCATGATAAAGTTAAAATCAATCATTAAATCTACTGCATTTCCTTATTTGTTATTAGAATCTATTATTTAGGCATGTTTGCTGTTATTTCTACCATTATCCTTTGCTTCTGCACTTGCATATTTGGTATTTTGCATCTGTTTTTGTGATTGCAGGTTTCTGACGAATTCGTCAGATTTCAGACGATTCTGTCTGATTTCAGATGACCTTCTATGATTTGGGATGATCCCAAGAAATATCAGATGATTACGTACAAACTGAGATGATCTGAACTGCTACAAGACTCAGAATCTCCATCAGACATCCAGAATCAGGTATGACACCTTCTAGTTAGCATATTCTCTGTTATTTGCATCCATTTCTATTTTTTGTATTCATTTAAATCAGCATTGGCATATAGAATAGTTTAGATTCATATCGGCCAAACCTAGGAGTTGAATGATCAAGCATAAAAATGAACACATCAAACACACTATCAACCTAGGCATGGAAACCGCCATTCAAAAGTTTCCTGGTGAACCCACCATCCATCAAAAATTCACCCTTATACACCTCCCCCGAGAGGCGGGACCTTCAAAGGGCCTCTCAGTCCGAGGTATTGTCCCATCCTTTTCACATCCCCCTTTCGGGCGTGGATCCTATAGCCTGAAGGTAAGGGTGCAAAAAATTTGGAGCGATACATAAAGTATACATTGAAAGACATTGAGAAGAAAATTTTCATGCAAATAGGGAAGGTGACAATTGTTACATTGAAGGAAACCTTAATGTCTTCCACATGAGCACTCACCCTTTGCACACTTGAAGGAAGGTCCAAGAAGTTGTTACATATGAGGAGGAATATGAACATTCATACAAGACTGTAACACTCATTCTATAGAAGATTCCAAGCATAAACTCTCTCAGGAATTAAAAAGAAATTGACATGACACTTGTCACCCACTACAAGACTTAATTATTATTTGAGGCACAAAATACCAAGGAGGTAGTAGCATTCATAGCCAAATCTGTAGCAGCATTCGTAGCCAATTTTGTAGTAGAATTTAGAGCGATATTAACATTCATAGCAAAATTCAATAGTAGCAAAAAGAGAGAAAGCTCTTGGTCAATAACAGTCATACGTGAGGTATTCATAATCCAAATATTATAGTCAAAGAGAATCAAAATTCAGCTACCATCTGAGTTCAATATAAGAATTAAAGCTTTTCAATCTCATCTATGGCTATACAATGGAACTAACGGTCAAAAGGAGCTCTAAAGGTTGCTATCATCTACATATAAAAATTAGTGCCAAATATGTAGAGGTTTGGAGAATTACAAAGGTAATAATTTACCTTATTATATTTACTTTCATTAATAGGAGTAATAAGGATATAATATAAGGTTGAAAACTATAGGGAAATCAACCATATTTGAAAGCAAAAATTAAAGGATAATTATAGCTTAATATTTGCAAATTAAACATAGGAGAAATAAGTATTTCTACCTAGAAAATTAAAATTCCATTATTGCAAATATTATTATTTTCTAATATTCCAAATTAGGGAGTTATAAGGAATACTACACCAAAGTAGAATATTGGAATTTAAAAATATTAAATATCAAATATCAAAAGCTATAAAGGAAGGTTCATTAAGGAATATCAAGAGTTGGAAAATAATTCGTATACTTGTCTCAAAATCACATTAAAGGGATAAAATAAATCCAACCATTAGAAACTCATCAAATTAGAAAGTCCTTAGTTCAATTAGAGAAATAAGGACTAATAATATTTGATTTTTGTATTTACAAAACTTTACAAAATCAACCTAAAATTGAACTACTATTCACAAAAAGCACTCTATAAATCATATAGCATATCCAAAATCATCAGGGATACATAAGATATTCTATAAAACTTTATAATAAAACTATTCATCAAGTTTTATCAAGTACTCAATCCATTTGGGAATCATAAGGTCTCTACAAAACTTAAAATTCTACAAGAATTTTATCTCTTAACTAGGGAGTCATAAGGAAGCCTACAAAACCTAAGATCTATAAAGTTTTTATCAAATTGGCCCATATATATCTTAGAGTAGGGAGTTATAAGGTAGACTACTACAAAGGTTCTACAAACCTAAGGAATTGTAAGAAATACTATTTCAAGGCACTATAAAAAATACTCCATAATCTAAAATTGGGAGTTATAAGGATGTCTACCTCAAGCAATACCATGAACAATGATATGAAAAAAACTATTAGAAAGGAAAGAACAAGTTTCATAAAAAGTGGAATCAATAATTCACTTATAAAATTTGAAGGAAACTTAGATCCTACTTCAAAAAGGATACATAGTGAAGCTTTAAAAGATAGGTTTGAAATGATGGAGCATTATCTACATGTTCAACTCACTGAAGCAATTGATAATGGAAACAATGACTTTCAAATTTCTTTAGAATATGGAAGTATACTATACATGGCACTACTTACATTCAAATGTTATAAGGATGAAAATGTGGAACAAAAAGGATTGATAGAGTTACTTAAACTGAAGATAAAAATGGATGAGGCATCCCTAGCAAAGATATTCCAATTCTTAGAACTACAAGTTCTACTAACTCAAAGTATTATCATGATGATCTAAGTGTATGTTCAAAAACCTCTATACAGGACACAGAGAATGATGAAAAGGACAAAAATAAATAGAAAATACACTTGCAAGAATCGAGATATAGCACATCCACCTATGAAAGTACTAAATCCAACAAATAAGAAGAAGAAGAAGAACCAATCAAAGGAAGCACACAGTGCAATGTGAATTAAGATACAAATAAGCAAATCAAGCTAGATACTGAAGTAGCTAAAGAAGAAATTGATCGAGACCATTCTCAAGAAGAAAATCCACATTGAAGATTGAAATTTTCAATACCCAAATAATGTAATACAGAGGAGTGTTAGAGTTAGAGCATATTACATCATTTGGGTAATGTAAATGTACCATATTTGGTACATAGTTAGAGTAGGAGATTACTTTAAGAGGAATTTAGCTAATTACTTCAAGCAATCTAATAAATGCATAAGTATCAATGTGCAAGTTATAATTTGCAAGATGTCCCCTTGTACAACTAGATAGAGTGTTGGCCAAGGAATCTGTATTCCTATATAACGGATCTTATAGAGACATATTATATATTAAGTGCATTGTACTAGAGAGTAGTATATAGTAGTAAGACTATTGTATGGAGTACAATGTAGTTCTTTAGCTTATAGTAATGGAGTGATCATTACCTCCATACTGCATTGTATTTTGGTCACTTTATATTTATAGTATATTTCAGTCATATTGCACTCTCTCATAATAACTACATCTTATTAGGACCTGTGTTAGATTTCTCCCACTACATATATCCTCAAAATCTAACAATTTTTTTATCTTTAATAGTGCCTTTCTTATATGTGTCATCATAACATGCCCCTTCCCCTTGGAGAAGGACATCATTTGCAGTTGTTGATAATCATGCCAAGCCAAAGCAAGAAATGCATGTGATTTTGAATTTAAAAAAGTGTGCAAAGTCTTGATAGATCATGGAGTGCCCTTCCTTTTTTGAATATCCTCCTTTCCTATTTTTTTATAGGATGAAACCAAGTTTTAATTTTTTAAAGTGTCTTTTATAGGAACAAGGTTTTTTTTATTTGCAAATATTTTGAAAAGATAGAGAAAAAGGTATTAAATTTAAGATCGGAAAATCCAAAAGATATTTCTACATGATCAAGTGAGGCAAATCCATACCTGATCTAATACCATGTTAGAATTTAAAATATTTTCTATATATGAACAAATACAATCCATGCACTCAAATCTTATACCATAAGTGTAAAAAATGATTAAAAAAAAAGAAATAAAGAGATCGATATTTGGGGGTGCCTATAGGCACCATAAATAATTACTATAAAATACATATATTATAGTACAAAATACTCTGATGATCAAATGAAGTGTGGAAGGGAGCATTGATACCAATACAATAATCCCAATTAAATAATAAATTTTAACCTAGATCTATGTAACAAGAGAGATTAAGTTTAATTAATAGTTACAAAGCGGATTTAACCATAAAAAGGTTAACCAAAATCCATAGGGATTACCTAATAAAATATTATAATAATTTAATACATTGTACAATGAATTCCCTTAGGCCTATCAATTTTATATTATATGATGTTGGACTTGACCATGTATTAGATCACAATTTCAACAATCATGACCTTATGGTGAAGTAGATTTTGTTTTATAATGTGAGGTTCTTATGATTTACATTTTATAGTAATAATGGATGGTAAATAAATGGAAATATTCGTGCAAATTATTGTCATTGATGTCAAAAGAGAGATGTCATTGATGTTAGGAAAATTCTCAAGGCACAATTATTATTATAAGTAAGGTCAATAATGAAGGCACAAGTTTATCTCAAGAGAAAGGAAATTTGTTGAGAAAAGCATTATAATATTTATTTTTGAATATTATAATGAAGGAAAAAAGGCTTAAGAGTTATTTGGAAAAATGGTTTAAAAATGAAGGTAAAATATTAATATTATTGAAGGCAATGATATTAATTGTGAAGGCAAGGTTCAAAAGGATTAATATTATAATATATTTAATATAATATAATATTTCAAGTTATAATATCATTTGAGCGTCAAGTAATTGATGGTAATTCAAATTAATTTTGAATTGAGGTGGTCGAAATCATATGGTGTAAAAAATACAAGGTGGACCAAATTTGGACAAAGAGGAAATTAAATTTGTTGGACATTTTGAGTCCCTAAGCTAATATGTTGTCATTGATGTCAAAAGATCATTTAATGTCAAAAGGATCTATGAAGGGTTTTTGTGAAAACCAAGATAGGAAAAATAAAAGGTTTTATTTAAAACCATGGACAGCATATTTGATCTGGGTTTTTCTTAAAACCCAAGTTGGGCTTTCGTTTCATCGAAAAAGGTGCCCCGGTGATGGAGATATTTAAGTTTTAATATTTGGTTTAAATTTTAATTATTTAAAATTTGAATTCAAATTTAAAACTCAATATGCAAGATTTCTGCCGACGTCATCAAGCAAATAAAAAGTCATATTTCCACTGACGTCTTCGATATGATTAAAGGACTATATAAAGGGGGCTTCAATTGATTATTATTTCATCCTTGCTCGTGTAATAAAAGTGTTGGCTATCGAATCGTTTATGAGCTCGTGCGAAATTCTTGAAAAGTGTGGCAGCGAATAACATAGACTATGTTCGGAGAAACAAACGTCATGGGCAGCGTGGCGCATTGGCAAGTGGGCCTTGGCTAAGGCACGGGGCAGACGAAAATGTCGAGGATCGAATCCCCTTGACTGCATTTTTTGGAAAGCGTGAGAGAAGCGCTTCGGCGCCTTTGGTTTTGTGGAAGGTGGAGACGGGCATAAGGCACGTTGTGCCTTTCCCTTTCCAATGAGTGGCTAGCTCGTGTGGAATCTTAGCCATGGCTAAGATGCTCACGGTGTGGGCAAGTCGGGGGTTCGAATCCCCTTGAGGAGGTAATTACATTTTGCATTAATTTAATTTTATTTAGCCCTAAGGTTGGAGTTATAAGGTGGTTAGTGGAAATTAAAGTTTTAATTAAGCTTTGTTATTTGGGTTGTATTGATTATTGCAAAACTTGAGGGGTTTAATGATTTATTTGATGGTTATTAAGAATTGAATTTAGGAGAAATAAGGAGTTGTTTTAAAGTATTTTTGAAAGGCTTATTGATTGTTATTTTGATAAGGGTTTTATTAAAAAGGGACTTTGGTGGATGTGTTTATTTAGTTGGAGTAAAAAGGGTGTAAATTGAGTTATGCTTTATATTGTGATTATTTGAAGTCCACTAACCCTTATTGAGATTGGAAAGGAAAGTTGTGTTTAAGTGTGGCAGATTTTATGGACAACTCCTTGGCATCAAAAAGGTATGGGCACATTCTCCTATTGATTGTTTATGGTGGTTGATTTCTGAAATATCTTTGGAGAGAAAAGGATTGATTGTGGTTTCCATTTTTGAGAGTTGTTGGTTTAATGCTTCAAGGTTTTCTGGTTTGTGAGTTGTAATTAAACCTTGTTTTAGAAGCATTGTTGTTGAAGCCCATTGATTGTGAAATGAACTTGAACTTGAGTTAGAGAAGAACATGAGTATAATTGTTATGTGAGATTTGTGATTGAGCATTGTTGGAAACATTTTGAGTTGGTTAAATACATGCTTGGACTAGGGTTTGTGAGAAAGGATTGTTCCTTGAGGTGATTGGTTGAGTTGAGTTGATTTAAGCCTAGTCAAGTGGATGCATGTGGTTGTTCAAGTTCCTAGAAACAAACTATTTCATATTCTGATTTGAGTTGAGATTGAGATTTAAGAATAGAACATATTGAGTCTCTAACAATTCTCTTTATGCTTCTATTGAGTTGAGATTGGGATTTGAGTATAGAACATATAGAGTCTCTAACAATTCTCTTTATGCTTCTATTGAGTTGAGATTGGGATTTGAGTATAGAACATATAGAGTCTCTAACAATTCTCTTTATGCTTCTATGAGATTGATTTGAGTTGAGATTGGGATTTGAGTATAGAACATATTGAGTCTCTAACAATTCTCTTTATGCTTCTATGAGATTGAATTGAGATATTGATTGAACATTGAGCTTAGAACATATTGAGTCTCTAACAATTCTCTTTATGATTCTATGTGATTTGAGACAAGTCTTTGAGAAGGCTTGTGGACTGATTTGAGTTAAGCTTTTATGAAAGCTTACTATGCAGATTTGAGCAAGTCCTAGAGAGGACTTATTGAGCAGATTTGAGCAAGTCCTAGAGAGGACTTATTGAGATTTGGAAAGTTTACTTATTGAGAAGATTTGAGCAAGTTCTATGTGGACCTATTGAGAAAATTTGGACAGGTTCTATGTGGACCTATTGAGCAGATTTGAGTAGGTTATATGTGGACCTATTGAGCAGATTTGAGCAGGTTCTATGTGGACCTATTGAGAAATTTGAGAGTTTTGTGTGGACCTATTGAGCAGATTTGAGCAGGTTCTATGTGGACCTATTGAGCATATTTGAGCAGGTTTTATGTGAACCTATTGAGAAAAATTGTACTAGACCGATTGTACTATGTTTAGTACAAGAGATTGAGCAGAACTATGCTAGACCGACTAAACTGTGTTTGGTACAGTATTGAGATAGAGCTTTGGAGGTGATAGAGTATAGAGGATAGAGTCTTAGTGGATAGAGATCCAACAGCCAAGACAATTGAAGATAGATCTGAGTGAGGAGTCTTCAAGTGGAAAGAGATCCACTAGTCAGTGCAGCATAGAGACAGAGTCTTCTAGAAGATCACTAGCCAGAGTAGAAGGGGAAAGAGTTCTCCTATGGAAGAGATCCATAAACTTGAGATTAGGGGATCAACATCTCCTTTGGATAGAAGTCCATAAACATTGTAATTTGGGAAATATTCCCAAGATATTATTTGAGAAATATTTAGAAGAAATATTTTCTCTATGGAGGTAGCCCACACTGGGTGAACCACGTTAAAATTTTGTGTCTCTATTGTGTATGGTGTTTTATGCATTGCTTTGATTACTATTATTGATACTGCTATCTATACACTACATAATATTGATTTGAGAAGAAAAGTAAAAAGTGGTCTTATATTGTTCACCCCCCTCTCAGTATAAGCTTGTGTTCTTCAATTGGTATCAGAGTGGGTTCCTTCAGAAGAGTTTGACAGCTTGAAGGAAAAGTGGTCTAAGAACACAATGGATCAAAAGGATCAAAAGAATGAGGTCTTCAATAATGTAGTACCAGTATTTGATGGAAGTGACTTCCTATATTGGTGTGTGCTGATGAGATTTCACCTGATGGCACTTGGCAATGAAGTTTGGGATGTAGTGGAATTTGGATATGATTCAAGAGCCAATCCTCCTACAGATAAGGAAGGTAAGCTTCTCATGCATGCAAATTCAAGAGCTATGAATGCAATTATAAGAGGACTACATAGATCAGAATCTATGAAGGTTATGGAATGTACAACAAAAGATATGTGGGAACTATTGCATACCATATATGAAGGAGATAAAAGTGTCAGGAAAGCTAAGATCAAAAATCTCAAGGGAGAATTTGAGAATCTAAGAATGAGGGATGATGAAAGCATTCATGACTATCTCAACAAGGTTGATGAACTTATACATGAGATGAAAGGTCTTGGAATGAAGGTTGATGAATCTGATGCTTGCGACAAGATCTTGAGAACTCTTCCAAAAAGGTATAGTGAAAAGGTTTCTGCCATAGAAACATCAATTGATAGTGATAATCTAACAAGAAATGTTTTTCTTGGTATGCTTACAACTTTTGAGATAAGAACAAAAGATCCTATTCCTCCAAAAGAAGTTGCATTCAAAGTGGACAGTAAGAAAAAGGGTAAGAAGACAGAATCAAGCAATGAATCTTCTAGTGATGAAGAAGCTAACTATGGTAGAAGAGATAGAGGTTCCAAAATACCGATAGATATGAGATCTATTAAGTGCTTTAATTGTGGCAAGTATGGACATTTTGCAATAGAGTGCAAAGAGCCAAAGAATAACAATGATGAAGAAAACCAAGATCACAGGTACAGGGAATCTAAAAAACATAGGTACCAGAAGAAAAGCAGGGATGGACAAAACAGACAAGGGAAGAAGTTCTTCCAAAGGCAAAAGAGAAGCTACTATGTGGATAATGCAAGTAAGTACTCAATTGATAGTGATGCTAGTCTTTCAGACAATGATAGAGATGAAGTCTTGTTCATGGTTGAAGAAAAATATCCAATTAAGAAAAAGACTCCAGTTATTCTCAAGTGTTTTAGATGTGGTAAATTTGGACATCTTGAAGATGATTGCACAAGGGATGGTTATAGTTTCAGTGATGATGATTTTGAAGATGCACTTGGTGGAACAAATGAGAATCTTCTAATGGCATTAGAAGATGAAGAATTGAGTGATCCTATAGAAGACAAGTCAAAAGAAAGAAATGACATGGACAAAGGCAAACAAATAGAGGACTATTCAATAGAGAATGGTTATGATCTCAAGGGAGAACTCATATATGCTCTTGACACAGTAAAGAAGGTAAGAAAGCAACACTCTAAGCTTGAAAGTCAGTTTCAAGAATGTGATGAAGAAATATTATTGCTCATAGAGGACTTAGAGAAGTCCAAGGCTAAGGCAAGTAAGTTCAAAGAAAAGTTAGAAGCAAATATTTTGGAATGTGAGAAGTTAGCACAAGAAGTGGCTACTCTAAAGGAATATTTAAAGGACTCCAAGATCAAGATGAAGAGTTTCACAAATAGCTCTAAGAACTTGGATAAGTTCATTTGTGGACAACAAAGAACATCATGTTCAACAGGTCTTGGCTTTGGAAAGAAACAGGAAAAAGAAAAGTCTACTTCAAGTCTTGAAGAAGAAGGAACTTCAGAAGAGGGATTCTCAGATGAAAGTGGAAGTGAAAGTGAAACTTCTAAGGATGAGTCAGATTGCAGTGAGTCCAATAGGGACAATGGGCAAAGAAGATTCAGATGGAACAACAATCAGAATAGGAGACCAATGAGGTCTAGACAAGGAAGCTTCAATGGGAGATGCTTCTCATGTCATAGGTTTGGGCACATGGCTTCACAGTGCAGGTCACATGAAAGACAGGTATATGGAAGAGAACAACTTTTCCAAGGATATTGCTATTCGTGTAATGAGTTTGGTCACAAGGCAATGAATTGCAGGATTCATGACAGAAGAGGATATGGCTTCACTAGGAGAAATCCTAAGACAGTTGCACATCCAAGGAATAATAACATTAAGTGTTATAAGTGCAATAATGATGGTCACATAGCAAGATGGTGTAGAGAAAATATTCTAGAATCAAGCATGAACAGGAACAGGAATGTGAACAGGAACAGAAATATGAACAGGAACAGGAACATGGGTAGGAACAAGAACATGAACAGAAACAAGAAGATGAACAGGAACACAGACTCAGAAAATAAAAGAGACTCATAAAAGAATGAGGACAAGAGTAGGTACAAGAATAGGAACATGGATGAGAACAAGAACAAGAACAAGAATAGGGATGATGACTTGGAAAGAAACAGTGAGAGGATTCAACAAAAAGAAAGAGGAAAAGACAAAGGTAGAGAACAATGCTTTTGGGGAGTAGAAATACTCCCACCCCAGAATTAACCACCTCATGTGGAGGTGGGGGAGGGGCTAAGCTAAGAGGCTTAATTCTTAGCCCCGAGCCCCAAAGGTGACCCTTTGCCATTGATGTCAAAGGGGGAGAGATTTGTGTATTTTGGGGAGAGTTTTTGATATGAGGAGAGTTTTGATATCTGAGAGAGCATTGAGCCAGGGGGAGCAAAGTCCCAGGGGGAGTAGAAAAGAAGGTCAGATTTTAGTAAAAGGATTTGGGTTGCCATCAATGACAAAGGGGGAGATTGTTGGACATTTTGAGTCCCTAAGCTAATATGTTGTCATTGATGTCAAAAGATCATTTAATGTCAAAAGGATCTATGAAGGGTTTTTGTGAAAACCAAGATAGGAAAAATAAAAGGTTTTATTTAAAACCATGGACAACAGATTTGATCTGGGTTTTTCTTAAAACCCAAGTTGGGCTTTCGTTTCATCAAAAAAGGTGCCCCGATGATGGAGATATTTAAGTTTTAATATTTGGTTTAAATTTTAATTATTTAAAATTTGAATTCAAATTTAAAACTAAATACGCAAGATTTCCATCGACGTCATCAAGCAAATAAAAAGTCATATTTCCATCGACGTCTTCGATATGATTAAAGGACTATATAAAGGGGGCTTCAATTGATTATTATTTCATCCTTGCTCGTGTAATAAAAGTGTTGGCTATCGAATCATTTATGAGCTCGTGCAAAATTCTTGAAAAGTGTGGCGAATAACATAGACATTCGGAGAAACAAACATCATGGGCAGCGTGGTGCATTGGCAAGTGGGCCTTGGCTAAGGTGTAGGGCAGATGAAAACATTGAGGATCGAATCCCCTTGACTACATTTTTTGGAAAGCGTGAGAGAAGCGCTTCGGTGCCTTTGGTTTTGTGGAAGGTGGAGAAGGGCATAAGGCACGTTGTGCCTTTCCCTTTCCAACGAGTGGCTAGCTCGTGTGGAATCTTAGCCATGGCTAAGACGCTCACGGTGTGGGCAAGTCGAGGGTTCGAATCCCCTTGAGGAGGTAATTACGTTTTGCATTAATTTAATTTTATTTAGCCCTAAGGTTGGAGTTATAAGGTGGTTAGTGGAAATTAAAGTTTTAATTAAGCTTTGTTATTTGGGTTGTATTGATTATTGCAAAACTTGAGGGGTTTAATGATTTATTTGATGGTTATTAAGAATTGAATTTAGGAGAAATAAGGAGTTGTTTTAAAGTATTTTTGAAAGGCTTATTGATTGTTATTTTGATAAGGGTTTTATTAAAAAGGGACTTTGGTGGATGTGTTTATTTAGTTGGAGTAAAAAGGGTGTAAATTGAGTTATGCTTTATATTGTGATTATTTGAAGTCCACTAACCCTTATTGAGATTGGAAAGGAAAGTTGTGTTTAAGTGTGGCAGATTTTGTGGACAACTCCTTGGCATCAAAAAGGTATGGGCACATTCTCCTATTGATTGTTTATGGTGGTTGATTTCTGAAATATCTTTGGAGAGAAAAGGATTGATTGTGGTTTCCATTTTTGAGAGTTGTTGGTTTAATGCTTCAAGGTTTTTTGGTTTGTGAGTTGTAATTAAACCTTGTTTTAGAAGCATTGTTGTTGAAGCCCATTGATTGTGAAATGAACTTGAACTTGAGTTAGAGAAGAACATGAGTATAATTGTTATGTGAGATTTGTGATTGAGCATTGTTGGAAACATTTTGAGTTGGTTAAATACATGCTTGGACTAGGGTTTGTGAGAAAGGATTGTTCCTTGAGGTGATTGGTTGAGTTGAGTTGATTTAAGCCTAGTCAAGTGGATGCATGTGGTTGTTCAAGTTCCTAGAAACAAACTATTTCATATTCTGATTTGAGTTGAGATTGAGATTTAAGAATAGAACATATTGAGTCTCTAACAATTCTCTTTATGCTTCTATTGAGTTGAGATTGGGATTTGAGTATAGAACATATAGAGTCTCTAACAATTCTCTTTATGCTTCTATTGAGTTGAGATTGGGATTTGAGTATAGAACATATAGAGTCTCTAAAAATTCTCTTTATGCTTCTATGAGATTGATTTGAGTTGAGATTGGGATTTGAGTATAGAACATATTGAGTCTCTAACAATTCTCTTTATGCTTCTATGAGATTGAATTGAGATATTGATTGAACATTGAGCTTAGAACATATTGAGTCTCTAACAATTCTCTTTATGATTCTATGTGATTTGAGACAAGTCTTTGAGAAGGCTTGTGGACTGATTTGAGTTAAGATTTTGTGAAAGCTTACTATGCAGATTTGAGCAAGTCCTAGAGAGATATAGACATGAGCAGATTTTTAGGACTTTGAGCAATTTGCAAGTTAGGACCTATTGAGCAGATTTGAGCAGGTTCTGTGTGGACTTATTGAGCAGATTTGAGCAGGTTCTATGTGGACCTATTGAGCAGATTTGAGCAGGTTCTATGTGGACCTTATTGAGCAGATTTGAGCAGGTTCTATGTGGACCTATTGAGCAGATTTGAGCAGGTTCTATGTGGACCTATTGAGTAGATTTGAGCAGGTTCTATGTGAACCTATTGAGCAGATTTGAGTAGGTTCTGAGTGAACCTATTGAGCAAAATTATACTAGACTGATTGTACTGTGTTTAGTACAAGAGATTGAGCAGAACTGTGCTAGACCGACTGAACTATGTTTGGTACAGTATTGAGATAGAGCTTTGGAGGTGACAGAGTATAGAGGATAGAGTCTCAGTGGATAGAGATCCAACAACCAGGACAATTGAAGATAGATCTGAGTGAGGAGTCTTCAAGTGGAAAGAGATCCACCAATCAGTGCAACATAGAGATAGAGTCTTCTAGAAGATCACTAGCCAGAGCATAAGGGGAAAGAGTTCTCCTGTGGAAGAGATCCACGAACTTGAGATTAGGGGATCAACATCTCCTTTGGATAGAAGTCCATAAACATTGTAATTTGGGAAATATTCCCAAGATATTATTTGAGAAATATTTAGAAGAAATATTTTCTCTATGGAGGTAGCCCACACTGGGTGAACCACATTAAAATTTGTGTCTCTATTGTGTATGGTGTTTTGTGCATTGCTTTGATTACTGTTATTGATACTGCTATCTATACACTGCATAATATTGATTTGAGAAGAAAAGTAAAAAGTGGTCTTATACTGTTCACCCCCCTCTCAGTATAAGCTTGTGTTCTTCAAAATCATATTAATTCCCTATGCCTAAAGTTATTTTTAAGTTGTTTTGTTTTAGTGCAAGCAATAATCTTGATATTTGATTCATTGCATACAGAAGAGAAGGAAATGAAAGCAGAGTATTGTATTTTATAGATAATAGCGAAGGTTTATGTTTGGATTGGTGTACATAAAATTCCATCTAGCCAGCTAGACCATCTAGTGGCTAAACCTGCGTGGTGTTGTGAGAAGGAGGTTTTGGGTTTGAAACCCATCACATACCTTTTTTTTTGGGTTGGGCAGAGTTCGCGATAGGAGGAAGTAAACAACAATTGAAACCTTTGTGTTCTCATGGGCTGCATTAGCACAATTGGTTGTGGTGCTTTTGTTGGGTGTTTTGCTATCACGAGGTGAGAAGTTTGAGTCACATTGAGGGAAGAATAAAAGAGATATTTATTTTCACAATTACGATTTCATTTTTTTGGGAGTTATAAGGTTGAGTTTTTATTTATGTTTTCTCATTTGATATAGGAGAAATAAGGTGTGAAAAGGGTCTTTTGGTATTGAAATTTAAAATCTATTTAGAAGGAGAAATAAGGTGTGATAAGAATTTTTTCATTGTATGAGTTGATTGTGTATGTTTTAAAAGTAGGAGTTATAAGGTGTTTGTGGTTTAATTATTGTGTGTATTTCTACATGGTGAAAGAAAGTTTGAAGGGTTTTGTTCTTTGATTAAAAAACCTTGTTTTGAGAAATTAAAGGGAATTGTAAAGTAATATTTTTGTGCACATTTTTGAAGAGAGGTTTATCATGTGGATGATTGAAAAGTGCTATGCTAACTAACCCTTGAAAGTGGCATAAGAAAGATAGAATATTTTGAGACAGGTTTTGAGGGCACTTCTTCATCAAAGAAAGTCAATAGGTATGGTGATATCATTCCTTTTTTAAGGTGTTTTGTTGACCAAATATTTTTGAATCTTAAGGTGAAGAAATAAGGATTGTATATGTGCATTGTTTGGATTATTTGAGCTATGGTTTGTGAAATAAGTTATGCTTCATTGTTTGAATAAATTTGTGAAGCTTTTGGGCATTGGTTTGAGTAATATTGAAAAGAACATATTGAGAAATTATAGTGCATATCATTTTCTATATGTTCTTGAACAAGAAATCTAGGTAGAATATGTCTAAAGTACTTTTATCAAAGCAAGTGTTATGAGCAATTTTTGAGCATGTGTTAGAGCAGAGTTGAGAAAAGATAGTGAGTAGATTAGAGCAGGATTATGAGTTGTTTTGAGTAGGCCTTTTGAGAAGGCTTGTGAGCAATTCGAAGCAGGGCTTGTGAGCAACTATGAGATAAATAAGTATAGGTAGTTGGGTAGATTTTATCATATTTATAGGTAGATTCGATCAAATTTGTGAGCATACTTGATCAGAGTTGTGAGCAGATTTGATTAGAGTTGAGAAGAGTTGATAGATGACTTTGGAGCCTACCAGAGAAAAGGTGATAGAGTTATCCTATGGATAGAGGTCCACTATCTAGAGTAGTGGGGACATAGGTCTCTTGTGGATAGAGGTCGACTAGCCATATCAGTGGGGACATATGTCTCATGTGGATAGAGATCCACTAACCAAAGCAGTAGAGATAGAGTTCTCCTATGGATAGAGGTCCATTATCTATAGTAGTGGGTAAATAGGTCTCTTGTGGATAAAGGTCCACTATCCAAAGAAATGAGGATAGAGGCCTCCTGTGGATAGAGATACACTAACCATATCAGTGGGGATAGAGTCTCCTATGGATAGAGGTCCATAAACTTAAGCATAGGATATTGGTGTCTCCTTTGGACAAAGGTCCATAAACCTTGTAATAGAGATTTGATTCCCTATATATTTGTTGAGAAAATTTATAGGAAATTGAATTAGGGAAAAATGGTGTACCTAATTATGAGCAACAATATATGTATCTATCCCATATAACGTATGAGCATTAAACGGAAGCATTCACGTAAAATGAAAGCAAAAACCAAACAACAAGATATGAAATGAAACAAGTATCCTTCTTATTAATTTGGTGGATCAGATACAAGGTTACACATAATTCCCCTTGAGGGATCAAATGTGATACAATTTTTACAAATTTTGGGTGCCCAAGGATCAAATCCTTCAATAAATCTGGGTGCACATCCAATGTTTTTCCTCGTATCCACAATCGAAGTGGGCGGGCCAATGCTACCGCTGCTGGTATCTCTGATATTTGATATCTCATCCTCCTTCTCAATGCCTTATAGGAACCTACACCTACACAAAAGGAAGCAAAAATTGTCAAATAGCAAGTGCATGTGAAGGAAAACATGCAATCCCCACAGGCATGAAAGGGCATATATATTAAAAATATATCAAATCAACTCAGAATGACTTGAAAATTTATGGTGATGTTAAATAGGAGGTTTTGAAGGGATATCATCAAAAAAAAATCTGAAATTGCATCCGTAGGCCCCTTTATTTTGTGTCGCCCGTCTATAACCTATGAAGACCAAGACAAGCAATTCCCACCCCTATACATGTCAAAAACTCATGAAACTTGGATATAATACATAAATCAACATTTTAAGACAACCCATATGGTTATATTTTAAAAATGTGGTGCATATCCACATTAATTCAACTAGGGTTCCCAGATGGGCCCTACGAACCTATAAAAACTTAAAAATATGATATATCGATCAATTTAACTCCAAATTGCATGAAATTTGAGCTGTAGCATCCTATGATAGTCTAGAATAATAATTAAAAAAAATGTAGCATGGAAAGAGGTGCAATTTTTCAAAAATTAGGTATGCATTGGATGGGGAAGATAATCTCCCCTTTTAGCCTCCATTATTAAGCATGTCATAAGGATTCAGTGCCCTCTGACCCACATGATCCAATTGGTGGGGTAAATGGTAGTTTCTAGGTGCCATTTTTCCCATATTTGACTTTTTCTTGGTCAAAATTGCTCACTGTCCCACCCTGGGATGATGGCTCAACACCATCCCAGGGTGGGACGGTGGGAATCTACCACCGTCCCAAGGTGGGACGATGGTGAATTTTGGGCAAAAACCTCCAAAAATTGGGCCAAAAGCCTCCAAAACCTCTTTTGGAGTGGCTAGAACCATTGTGAGACTTCTACAGGCTTCCCAAGGGGCCATATGATGTCAATTTGATCATTTTTTATGGATGCTTAATCGGGTTAACCATATTTTAGTGTCTACGAGATGCTCCTTTTTTATATGTGTTGTGTGCAACACAGCATTGAGCAAAAATAGATTACTAAAATGTTTAATGATTATGGTTACTTGATAACCTAACCAACTTTAGATGCCCCAATCATGGAAAGGGCATGCGTTCTTGAGTCATTATTTCTAACGTGCTAAATGAGATTGCCTAAACTTGGAAATTTTTAGTCATGAAGGGACAGGTCCGATGACTTCATGATGCCAGTAATTTCAAATTTTATGATGTGATATTGTGTGCTTGTTTGCTACCCCAAGCAAGGGCATGATTGTCTTTCTCAAAGATTCATTGAACGACCGCAATTTGCATAATTGAGTGTGTGCTTGCTGATTTGGACTGAGTATGACTACCCCCTCAAGCAACGAGTCAATGATGGAATGACCAGTGAGAAAAAAATGAGTCACTTGACCCAATTGACTTGTGTTATGCTTACCTTTAGTTTTTTCCTATGAAAAATAGGGCAATTTTGGAGAGGATTTTGGTGACTTTGTTGAGTTTTCTTGGAGGAAAGGAGCTTAAAATTATATGGCCGAGGGGTGGTCCAGACACAATGGCCTTATTAGGGCATGATTTAACAACTTTTACATCTCTCCTATGATCCTCATGATTGCATTTTGATTCATGTGAAATTTGGACCCAATTTGAGCTTTTTTGGTGCATTTTTGGGTCATTTTGGGTTGTTTTGGCCTTTTTTTGCTACCACTGTCCCTGGGTGGGATGATGGCATGTTCTACCACCAGACCAGGGTGGGGAGATCAAATAAATGTGCACTCATCCCACCCTGTGATGGTGGTGACACCTGTATCTCTATATAAACCCAAAATATGAGGGCTAGGCTCATTTATGTATGCTTCTTTTTGCAATTTGAGAGGTGGGGATTAGGAGAGTGATTCTGAGTAGCGGAGAACTATCAAATTCATTCCACAATCACCATGAGCCATCAGGTAGACACATCTAGTGGAGGAGCCGATGCGAGACGGGTATGCCAAGTCTTTCTTATTACATTTTCTTAATGTTAGGAGTTGATTTTTTTTGCTTTTATGGCATGTTTTTGGTTTGGAAGCATATCACACTATATTGTAGGTAATTATACCTAATTTATGAAATATGTACCAACTTTTGTGTTTTATCCATGTTTTTGTGCAATTAAATTGTATTTTATGAGTCTAATTTTACCTTGTTTTTGCTATTTTTGATAGCCTGAAAGGCATTTTTGAGCCCAATTTGTTGGAGTCATCCTTAGGTGGGATGGCTAGTGTGGGTTGATCATGGGACATCCCTTGGTGGGATGGTATTAGGGTTTTTGGGGCCATATTTGGTTGGAATGACCACAACGGACCTCAAAGAGGGGCAATTTTGAGTATTTTCTTTTGAATGTTTTTGGGGCCATTTTGGAGTTGTATTATTGAGTTGCTTATCCCTGTCAGGTGGTGAGTTGGTATCAAGTACCTAATATCTTTGATTTCATGAGGGATTCCTTGACCACATAGAAATTGGAATGGTTGGATGCGATCAGCCTCAAGTAGGTGACATGGTTAGAGCCTATGATAGGAGACCATGCATATTTGACTACTCTAATTGATCTGTGGGATCTATGCACCAATACCTTTCACCTACCCATGGGGGATATGATGGTGATGCTTGATGATATCTATCATATTCTTTGGATTCTGATAGAAGGGTGGCTGATTTGTATGATGCCATGAGACCAAAGATGTGTAGTGCTCGACAGGTACTTTAGTTATGATCTAGAGACGACTAAGTTGGACTGCTTGAAGGGGGGTATGCTGGTAGGATTTTGGCATGAGATGAAGGTATTAGGGGTGAGGCATATACTACTTATGATGCTCATATACAATATGCTATTACCTGACTCTTCTAGAGTGAGGTTCCCATGGAACCTGGTTGAGATAGTGTTTGCATTGGTGAGGTGCACTGTGGTAGAGCCACTGGTGATGGAATGGGGTACTACACTACTAGAAAAACTCTATGATGAGATGTATGATATCTATTGCCATTAGTGAAAGGGTGTGGGGTGTATATTTTTATTTTAGTGTTGGGGATGGCATCACATAACTATGGGATGACCACATGGGCTACAATGGATGACTCAGGCATAGTTGGCATACCATGAGATAGGATATGGCATCCTATGGTAGAGGGCTCAAGAGAGGGGACAAAGTCGGTAATTCATAGGAAATGTAGTTCAATATATAGATATGTTCACATGACTCAAGGTAGGCCAAGTGTTCTGGAAGCCATATAGATATTTCATAGAGTGGGTAGATGTTGTTGTATAGCTTCGTATGATACGACGAGGCAGGTGGCTTGTTGGATGACATGGCACAGAGTGGGAGTACTTCACTCTTTCTTGGATTATGTGATAGTTTGGGCTACACCAGGGGGTTCCCAATGAGTTGTTGCCTTATCAGCATTGTGAGAATGATATGACATTGGCATGGCCAGTAGTAGAGGTAGTGGCATGATATACATATCTTGTAGTAAATATTCTAGATGTGGACGATGTCAGGACTAAAATAGAGTATGATGCTTGGTGGGTGATAGGCCAGTGGCATGGAGATGGGCTACTAGGGAGGGGTGCAACTAGGTAGGCAAATCAAGAGGTTTCTAATGAGTACCAAGGTGAGGTAGGTGATTGGTCAAGACACATGGTAGGGGAGCAAGTAGTTCTCTTAGACTTAGGAGATCGAGGTGATTTTAGGGATGATGCTATCAGGGATGAGGAGGTGCATGTACCATCGATGGAACATGGTGATACAGAGGCAAAGCTAAGGGATGAGCTATATAGGGTTAGGTAGGATAGAGATCTCCTATGAACATAGGTGCATGATGTACAAGCAAAGCTAGCACCACAACGAGCCAAGGTATAGGTGGCTCAAGCCGAAATAGCATCTCTTCGGGTATAGTTACGATCTCATAGCCCCACATGGGAGGTTTCCAATAGTGGGGAGGTGGCTAGGCTATAGAAAGAGGTGACACAACTCCATTCTATGGTGGAGACTTACCAAGCATGGTTCTGATAGGGATAGGCCTATGCAGATGAGCTAGAGATGAATGTAGTGCACCTTTGAGGATGTCTACGGGATGATGCAACTGCTAGTGGGTCATACCAGAGTTACCACAGTAGGATAGGGTAGTCCTCCTCTAGTCTGGAGGCACCAGGCTCTAGGTGAAGGGTTTATAGTGTAGGTGGTAGCAGGTATGGGACTTCATAGAGGACTCCGATTGCAAGTGGGAGTGCAAGTTGTAGTACCGGTCCTGCGTGACCATGGTAGTGGCTTACATGACTCTTTTTATCTTTTTGGATGTTTTAGCAGTGTGAAGTCTAAGGACTCCTTTTATTGCAGCCTATGAGAAACATGATGTATCTTTTTATATTATACATATACACATATATATGAGCTTTTTATGTGGTTTATCATCATGTGTTTATTGTTTTATGAAATGTATTCAAATGTATGCAATTTGATTTATGATATGATAATGGATGTCTACCCTGTATGCATATGTTGTAATGTGATTTGATTTGATTTTTGTACATGGATGGATGTATGGTGAGATGGATGATTTACTGATTTAGAGGATGAAATGTGTAGACTATATGACATATTATTTTAGCACCATAGACGATGTATATTGCACCAACTCATATGTAATGTTGTCATGAGACTTATCTAATGTATTTGTGAATAGTGTAACTAAAATGGATGAGGTGAAGTAATATGAATGGCATGATGTTTAGAGAATGGCCATGAGGTTTTCATGAGGCTCAAACACTCTAGTCAACTGATCAAAAGTTCTATATGAACCATGTAGGACTTTTTGACAAAGCATGAATCTGCTAGGATGACAAGGTACTTCATATCCCTGTGTGTGCAAGTGATTTCATTCCTATGAGATGCACAAGGATACCGCTAGTGCCAAGTAGACACTCAACCAAACCTATACTATGTATCACTCAATGAATGCCACCATCCTATATTTTGTACTAAGTATGACTAGACCACTAGGCAATCTAGGTTACCAAAGCTAGCTCATCCACATGCAAACATTGGTCTACACATATGCCCAAAATCTAATGTGGTAGACATATCGTCATGCGGAAGGCTACCACCATTGACGGATAGGCTATCCACCAAACCCGTAATGAGGATCACCTGATAGTTTTCCAAATGCTGAGAGTTCCATGGATTCAAGTTCAACTCCCTACTTTCTTCAATTTTGTTGGGATACTTGCTCTCATATAGAGTGTTAAGAATCATTGTTTATTTTTCTCTTTTTAGTTATAATAATCATTGTTTATTTTGAGTTTTTTCTTTTTATTTTAAGGTATTTAAATTTTGAGTTATGGGGATCATTGTTTCTTGTGCTTTTTGATGTGTGCACTTTTTTATTTTTGTATTTTTATACTTTTTGATGTTACAAATATGTGAAAATGTGGTATTTTGACGACAAAAAAGGGAAAAAATGACTTATTGTTGTGGGGGGAATTGGGTAGGGGAGAACTTGTCCTTTTTCCAGATCTCAACATTCTTGAACCATTCACACAGGGAGATGAGCAGGATGATATTTTTGCATAAGGTAACCTAGACCACTTCATGGATTTCATATGTCTTTGTGCAAAACTTGGATTTTTAATGATTAATTATGTTTGGTATATGATGTACACAATGCATAATATAAGCAATATTCAACCTCCTAAAAATTATGCTAGCCTTCTACAAAATCATAGTAGAGACTAGATATGGCTGAGTGATTGAAAACCCTACTAACATTCTAAAACAAATGTCTAAGTGAAGGGAATAGACATGACTATGGAAATGATAACTATGGAATGAGGTGAGTGATGGCCTTGAAAACATTGGTTGTGAATTATGACTAGTGTACAATATTAGTGCTAGACATGTATGATCAATTCTAAAAAATGCAATGTGCGATGAAGAATATGCCTAATGAAAGTGATAATGCAATGGTATGCAACTTGATATGAGTGAAATATTTTTGTATTTTTATGCTTTAATGATTTTTTTGATTGATATGTATACACATGTGACCAACGGGCTTATTTGGGGGTCATTGGGGCGTTTGGGGGGACCAAAGGGCTTATGGATTCCTTGGGACTTTTTGGTTGACCTAGATGGTTCTAAACCATCTAGGAGCATTTAGGTTGACCAAGCGGGATATAGGCACCCTTGGAGCATTTCGGGGTGACCTAGACGGTTCTAGACCACCTAGGAGCCTTCTAGGTTGACCAAGTGATATGTAGATACCCTTGGAGCCTTTAGGGTTGACCTAGATGGTTTTGGATAGTCTAGGGGTGTTTTAGGTTGACCACAAGGGTTTTAGACACCCTTGGAGCATTTTGGGGTGACCTAGATGGTTCTAGACTGCCTAGGAGCCTTCTAGGTTGACCAAGCGATATGTAGATACCCTTGGAGCCTTTAGGGTTGACCTAGATGGTTGTGGATAGTCTAGGGGTATTTTAGGTTGACCAAGTGGGTTGTAGACACCCTTGGAGCATTTTTGTTTGACCTAGACGGTTACTGACCGCCTAGGAGCATTTTAGGTGACCTAGACGGTCAATGATACTCATAAAGTGTTATGTACTGCCTAGAGGTGTTTTGTTGTGACCAAAGGTATTATAGATGTCTTTGGGGATTTTAAGGTTGACCTATATGATCGTAGATAGTCCAAGAGCATTTTTATTTGACTTAGACAATGAAGAACTGCTAGGAGCCTTTTGGGTGACCTAGATGGTCAACGACACTTAAAAAGTGTCTACGAATACCTAGGGGTATTTGGTTGTGATAAAAGGGATTATAGATGCCTTTGGCACTTTTAAGGTTAACCTAGACAATCATAGATATTCTAGGAGTGTTTTTATTTGACCTAGACGATGAAGAATTGCTAGGAGCCTTTTGGGTGACCTAGATAGTCAATGGCAGTTAAAAATTTTCTACGACTACCTAAGGGTATTTTTTTTTGACCAAAGGTCTTATAGATGCCTTTGGGGCTTTTAGGGTTGACCTAGATGATCATAGATAATCCAAGAGCTTTTTTTTTTTACCTAGATGATGAAGAAACGCTAGGAGCCTTTTGGACGACCTAGATGGTCAACGATACTTAAAAAGTATCTATGACTGTCTAGAGGTGTTTGGTTGTGACCAAAGGGCTTATAGATGCCTTTGGGGCTTTTAAGGTTTACCTAGATGATATTAGATAGTCCAAGAGCATTTTTATTTGACCTAGATGATGAAGAACCACTAGGAGCCTTTTGGGCGACCTATATGGTCAGTGACACTTAAAAAGTGTCTACGACTACCTAGGGTATTTGGTTGTGACCAAAGGGCTTATGGATGCCTTTGGGGATTTTAGGGTTGACCTAGATGATCGTAGATAGTCCATGAGCATTTTTATTTTACCTAGATGGTGAAGAACTGCTAGGAGCCTTTTGGGTGACCTAGACAGTTAGCGATACTTAAAAAATGTCTATGACTACCTAAGGGCATTTTTTGTGACCAAAGGGCTTATAGATGCCTTTGGGGCTTTTAGGGTTGACCTAGATGATCATAGATAGTCCATGAGAATTTTTATTTGACCTAGATGGTGAATAACCACTAGGATCCTTTTGGGTGGTGCTCTTTAAGCATGAAATGATCACAAGTGAGGGATGTTCAAGGGTTCAAGATCTTCTACACCTTCAATGGAGGTCAGGCGATAAGTTCTAGGCTCGATTTGACTAGTGATGACAAAGGGACCTGACCAGTTTATCATAAATTTGTTTCATAGGTGGGGCAAAAAGCTAGAGTTCTATTGGTTCTCTTTTAGGATGAGATCACCAACTTGAAAGTATTTAAGATGGAATTTCATATCGTAGGCTCTTTTGAGCCACTCTTTATACATGCATAGATGCTTAAGAGCATTAATACAACGTTCATCCAACAACGTAAGTTGATCTAGATGAGCTTGTCGTACAATATCATCATCGATAAACTCCTACATGGATATGCATAGTGATGGGATTTCCATCTCTAGAGGTATGATTGCCTCAACACCATACACTAGTGAAAACAGGGTTACCCCAATGGGTTTCTGAATGCTAGTGTGGTAAGACCATAGGTCAAGCGGCATTTACGTGTGCCAATCAGTATGATTTTCTTTGATTATTTTCTTCAATATTGCAATTAATGTTTTGTTTGATGCTTTTGCTTTTCCATTTGCTTGCAGATAATAGGGTGTTAAAAAGATGTGCTAGATATTATATTTTTTTGTCAAAGCATGCACATATTTGTTCTTGAATGATATCCCATTATTTGAAATGATCTTGGATGGAATACCAAAATGACAAATGATATTATGCAATATGAACTCCGCTATGCAAGGTCTTGTTGTAGTGGTAAGGGGGATTTCTTCTATCCACTTTGTAAAATACTCTGTAGCCGTAATGATAAATGTGTGATGGCCAGAGGATGCAGGGGAGATTTTCTTGATTAAATCCAATCCCCATTGTTAAAATTTCCAAGCTGATTGGATCAGTTGTAAGGCCTGAGAAGGTACATATGTCAAGTTATCATGGTTTTGATAATTCATGCTCTTCCTCACATATGCACAATAATCTCACTCTAAATTTGGCCAATAATAACCCATGCGAAGAATGTGCTTTGCAATGGCTATGCCACTAAAATGGCCACCACAAGTACCATCGTGTTCTTGGGCCATTGCCCAAGTCGATTCTTGATACTCTAAGCAACAAAGGAGGATTCCTTCGTAGCTCCGACGGTATAGGATGTCTCCTAACAAGACAAATTTTGCTACCTTTTGTTTAAATGTCCTTTTGGTAGCATGATATAATCCAGGAGGGAGATTACCAAGCTTTAGGTACTCTCTAATTTGTGTGGACCAGTCCTACTATGTGGAAGCCTCGATTGCATGAATTACCTATCCCTCACGAATTTCATCTTGAGTAAATGCTTATTAGGATAGAACTTGTAAGAATAAAATTATGCTACTATCAAAATGGGTTTGGCGGAATAAATTCCCCTAAGAGATATGATTCAAGCGCTCATGAATGTGTGAGAATCTCTCTTGATGAGGTTCTATTTGAATCAAGTGGACTTCTGGCATGGCTTAAGTGCTCTCACGCTCAACTGCTGATTATGATAGCATCTTGAATTGAATGGTTGTCATATCGTCTGTAGGGTCTTGTGGGATCAAGGACCCTAAGGAGGCCATTGTATCCACAAAATGATTAGATGATCGAGGGAGTGCCTCAATGTCATACCATTCAAACTTTTCTAGGAGTTTATCCACAAGGGCTTTGTAGGCTTGCAAAACTAGGCACTTGCACTGGTAAATTCCCTTGACCTAGTTCACTATAAGCAAGGAGTCACAAAAAATATTAAGTGTATTTATTTCATGGTGATAGACATTTGAAGACTTATGAGCAAGGCTTCGTACTCGACATTGTTATTGGTACATAGGAAATTGAGTTTAAATGACACAGGTATAGGAGCCCCATGGATGTGAAAAACACGATCCCTGTGCCACCCCCTTGCTTGCATTTGGAGCCATCGAAGAAAAGATTCATATCTTCCTATGACTCCAACTCATTAGAATCATGCAATTCTGATATTTGGAAGATTCCATCATTGGGAATCTCCATGCTAAGAGGCTGATCATCCTAGAGAGGAGCCTTTACAAGTTGATCAGTAATGACCTAGCCCTTGATTGACTTTTGTCCAATGAATTCTAGGTTGAATTCTATCAACAACATAATCCATTTCACTGTGTGACTACTATGATAAGTATGACTCATCATATATTACAATGGAATATCTTTAGATACAACATATGTAGTGTGGCTGATGATGAGTGTCGTTGAGTCCCATCATTTAATCTCAATGATTTATCAATCCGATGTGGTGTCCAAGGTTGTCTACGATAGAAGGCTAGGGCAGAGTACAATTCAAGCATTTAGATTTCAAGCATGTATTGGTGAAGCAGATTTTGGTTTAGCCTTTTGGTGTCACACTAAACCTAGTCTGAAGAATGGAAACTGAAATAAATTACAAGAATTGAAAACTAAATCTAAATTGCAGAATTTAACAACTAACTACAATTGCATGAATTGAAATTGCTAAATTGAAATCTAATCTACTTTTGCAGAATTGAAATCTAGTTACTCTTGCATAATTGAAATTGCTAAATTGAAATCTAATCTACTTGTGCAGAATTGAAATCTAATTACTCTTGCAGAATTGAAATGATGCTTGTAAATGAAACCTATTCTAAAAACACCTGTCAATGCCCTGCCACAAAAGGTCGTCAAGCTTCTGCTACAAGAATTGACAGCAAAATGAAATATGCTAAAAATGGAAAGTTTCTAAAGCAAGGAAAACATAAAGGAAAATGCTTAATATGATTTGTCAGCTGACATACATACAAATGTTGTACATAAACATAATAGGAAACATAAATCACACAACACAAAATAAAAATAAGAAAATGAAATCTGGCAAGCAATCTATTAATTTTGCTGTGGCAAAATTATAGATTAAAACATACCATAAAATCCCTCCTTCTAGATCTAAAAGTGGGCCCATACTTCCTGATCTAGAAGGAGGTGAAAAGAACTCCTTAACTAATTAACACTCAGAACATAAAATGATAAAATACTACACTTTTATTGATGACAAAACATGCTGAAAACTGTTACAAAAAATTACTCGTACAGTCCTAATTGCCACTACCGAAAACTCTCCTCTATTCTAATTCCTAACTGGATCAACCAAGGAGGGAGTTGTGTTATTTATATAAATATTTACAATATATCCCATGCTCAAATCATCCTATGTGCTATTTTACAGCTCATTTGCCAATAATTCTGGATCCGAAATAAATGCAAATCTGGACAGTTTGTGTTGCAGTAGTAGTCATTGGCCCTTAGAAATCATCTTCAGTGGTGGGAGTACGTGGGAGGAGTCTAGAAATATCTCACACATAATTCTCCATTTTATAATATGCCATTCCTATATTGCAAACAACTTTTTATTATGCTGTAGTTTTTCTGGGTTTATCCTAGAAGAGGATCAAATTGATCTTTTCCATGCATGGTGGCTTTGGACGGCAAGGACAGCAAAATTAGATGGAAGATATTTTCCTTTAACTTTATCAAACTTCTTATCCCCTTTTCCACCACCAAAATTTAGTCAACAATTCAAAAAGTACATTTTGTTTTCATTTCGAAGATAAGTGGCTCATTCTGAAGATACTGCAATTCTCATTTCGAAGACATTGTGTTCATTTCAAAGATCTTTAGAATGACCAACTATGTTGACTCCAAATGGTTTTGTCCACATTTCTAATGTGGATTAGCCTTCAGGATCAGATTGCAATAGTCTTCATTATTCCTTGGATATGAATTTCATGCCTTGCCATTCATTGGTAGCTTGCTGGAATTTACATGGTAAATTATTGTATTTTCTAGTTCTACTGCACAGTTGTATAATATTGGCATTTCTTGCAAATTCAATCAAATTAGAACATGGAAAACTTATTAAAATATCAACATGAATAAGTACATCAAGCTACTACTAAATTTATACACTTCATTCACCAAGTAACCATGCTGAAATAGTGCAACAAGTCTTTGCACAATTATCCCTGCTCTGTTATACCCTATTGCTGCTTATTTAGATTATGTGGAAATGCTTCTAAATAGGTCAGATGTCTTCTGTAGTCCTTATAAACTCATTCCATCGATATTCTCATGCTTTTCTTGACAACTTCAAGGTGTTCCTATAAAGTGACAGCTTGCTGATTTTTATATGGCTATTTTTCTCAGATTTTCAGATTTATGACAGTCCTAAACTTTTGTCTTCAATGTGGATTTGAAACAAGTTGAAGGGTAGGAAAACATTCAAAAACCATTTAGAAGTTAATGGATATCAGCATACCACATTTGGTTAATTAAAATGCATGTTATTACTTGCTACTTAATCATGCAAAATCAGTCATAAAATGCTGAAAATAGTCAAAAACAGAGATATAGTATTCCTAACATAAAATCATGCAAACACTTAACAAATAGTATATTCTAGTCAACTATTTGGCAATTAACTTATCATATGGTAGTCAAAAATTGTGCAATAATGAGTCAAACATTGTGCAATAATGAGGCATTTTTGGGCCTCATCATCCCCCCCAACTTGAACTGATGCATGCCCTCATGCATCTTAGTAGGCCATAGTAATATGCAGGTTTTATTCTTATGAACAACATCTTTTGCTACTTGCTAACTGAGAAATTCCTCCTTGCTGCACTATATCAAGTATTTTGCAATTAAGCACATGTATGACTTTTTTCTATTTTTCTACATGTTTTAGTGTTGCAAGGTACCTCTTAAAGGCTTGATATCATATGATTCATATTGCAATAGTCTTATTGTGGAACCGTATTTGGCAGATGCACTACTACTGATGGAATTTTTTGTTCTTAACAACATTTCAGTCTGAATGCTTATTTTTTTTGTTTGCACCTTTTGAACAAAATTGAATTTTTTTTTTTATTTTATTTGAAATGTTTGAGGGATGTACTTACTTGTGGTAGGGCCTTATAAACCTTAATATTTGATGTACCCTACTCTTTTTGCTATTCTGTAGCATTTTTAGCAATTCTAGTATAATTTCTGCTCATTCTGAAGATATCCTGCTCATTCCAAAGATACTACAATTCTCATTTTGAAGATCCACTCATTCTAAAGATACTGCAATTCTCATTTCGAAGATCCACTCATTCCGAAGATACTGCAATTCTCATTTCGAATATCTGCTCATTTTGAAGATACTGTAATTCTCATTTTGAAGATTCGCTCATTCTAAAGATACTGCAATTCTCATTCCAAAGATCTACTCATTTCGAAGATACTGCAATTCTCATTTCGAAGATCCGCTCATTCTAAAGATACTACAATTCTCATTCCGAAGATACTGCAATTCTCATTCCAAATATGTCTATTCATTCTGAAGAGACTGCATTTCTCATTTCGAAGATCTTCAAAAAATGCAGAAATGACCTCCTATGCAAAAGTTAGCTATAGATTCTATTATGGGTCCATATCTAGAGTGTATAAGCCTTCCATAACATCAAAAAAATCCCTTCTTCATCCTTTTGTTTAGATGCTATTCTTTGTTTTGTATGTTGCTATTTTATTCCAGTAGTACTAAAATAGAACCTTCGGGTGCATTTTGTTGATGATCCTCCTTCAATTTATCAGACAATTATGAGATATAAACTTGTAGTTTTCCTTCTAAAATTTGCCTTACAAATTGAAATAGAATTGCTGCCATATCTGTCCCAAAATCA
Organism: Wollemia nobilis; assembly: GCA_028583015.1. NCBI lineage: Eukaryota > Viridiplantae > Streptophyta > Pinopsida > Araucariales > Araucariaceae > Wollemia > Wollemia nobilis. The sequence goes on from JAQPPZ010005211.1 coordinate 2,513,079, forward strand.
GGTTTTTGCATAGTTTTGGAATTTCTATACAATTAAGGCCATAAGGGGGTGTTCCTTGACATCTTGAACATGTTCTTTTTTCAACTTGTCAATATTGTATGAATATTTTATGCCAAATACCTACTATCATACACTAAGTGCTAAATGTTTACTATGAATTAAATGCAAGAAACACATACCTTACTGTCCTGAAAATTGGTCATGCACCTTACAAGTCGCTTTTGATGATTGTTAGCAGAGCTATCTCGAAAACATAAACATAACACATGTGCATTGTGAGATTTGTACAATGGTGGAACACTGATGAGTAGATCAACAAGGCAATGCATGCCGAAAAATTGGTTTTCATGCAAGCCAACTCAGTAGCGCCTCCAAGAAGGTTTTCACTACTAAATTAGTCATTTTTTTTTTCATCTCTTTTTTCATTTTTGCATCAGAAGAGGCTGCCATTTCTGGTTTTCAACCAACTTCTGTCCTTTTTTTTTTCAAGTGCTTCAATGAGAGAGAAAATCTCTCACTTCTATTTGGATAAGACCAATCCTTATTCTGCAAAAACATGTCAATTGTTGTATGAAAACACCATCTCTTTCTATTGAAACCTATAACATTGATGCAACCTTCCTTACTAGATGACCAGTAAGAATCTTCTTACATCATCATTGCCTCCTTATTGCTGGAAATGAAGTATTGGCTCCAATGTTCCTCTTTCTTGCTGAAATTGATGCTTGTCCTCATGTATCCCCATTTTGTGGGACATGCCTTTGCTACAATTTTTTCTTTTTTCTTTTTTTTTTTCAAATTTTCTTGTCTTGCTTGTACCCAAAAAGGAAGTTCACAAACAAGACTATTCTTCTGTTTGCTTTTCTTGTATTTTTTTCCTCTTCTTTTTTTTTTTCTTTTTGTCAGACTTTTTATCATCACTCTGAATCTAATATTGAAGAGAAATTCTCTTCCATTATGTGTACATCCAATGGAATCTCCTTCAAGAACTCCTCCTTAGTTAATGGTGCATGGTATACCCGAAGGAAATGTCCATTCACCACTAACATCCTCCATGAATTACCAATGGGAGAAAGAAGCACTGCTCCATATCTGAAAACTTCTTCAATCAAGTGTTGTCCATGGCTCCTACTCTGCAAAATCTTGTCAATCTATTCTTGAAACAATTAAATACCAATTCCCAAAATATGTTAAGTGCTTACATCAAGATAAAATCTTGATATACCCTTGTAATTCCATGTAAAGGGATTGAAATATTGTTTCAAAATAGCAACAATTTTGCTTTTTTTTTATAAGTCAGCTAGCTAATAATGTTCAAGAATTTTCTTGGCTGCACTTCAATTTGTTTCATTCCTAGGAGGACATAATTTACCCCTTTGTAAAATGGAAGTAAATTTTCTATGTGCAATTTTTCTAGTTTTTCTCCTTTATCCAAGGCTAATTTTTGTGTGTTTGGACTAAAGGTTTTTTGTATATCTCCATTGATTTTTATCTCTTCAAGCTCAGGTAAGTTCTTGTTTGAGCACAGTTGGATGTTGTTGCAGTCAATAACATTTCCTACAGGTGTTTTTTTTTTTTTATACCAAATTCAGCTACATAGACAGGGGTTGCCTATCCTGTATTATTCAGAATGATCATAGGTTGGGCTTAAAAAAATATTTTTGGTTTGCACAATAAGACAAGAAGTGTATAACTTTAGTAGATCAACTACTTGTCAGGTAGGATCACCTCTAATGAGTTCAACTATTATCTGTGTAGGCTAAGAATTGCTAGGTTGCAGTTTAGCATGGTAAAAGCCTAACAATATTTAAGTAATAATGGAAAACTCTAGGATCATCATTAAGTTGTAAACTCCTATTTTTATTATGCAAATTTTTTTGTGTTTTTTTTTTTTTAATAGATTCAGCTTACATAGACAGGGGTTGCCTTTTCAGGTTGGGCTGAAGGTGGTGGTTGCTTGTTTTCTAAATGGACTGAAATGTAACTATCAATAATTATTATTTATACCAGCTATTACATTCAGATTTAACACTAAACTTCATAACTTAGCACAATAATAATTATTTGACTGCTTTTACCCTCTAACAACACCATGTTCCTTGGCAACGACACCAAAATGATGAGTTTCATTGAGTCCCATCATTTAATCTCAATGATTTATCAATCTGAGGTGGTTTCCAAGGCTGTCTATGATAGAAGGCTAGGGCAGAGTACAATTCAAGCATTAAAATTTCAACCATTTATTGGTGAAGCAGATTTTGGTTTAGCCTTTTGGTGTCACACTAAACCTAGTCTGAAGAATGGAAACTGAAATAAATTACAAGAATTGAAAACTAAATCTAAATTGTAGAATTTAACAACTAACTACAATTGCATGAATTGAAATTGCTAAATTGAAATCTAATCTACTTTTGAGAATTGAAATCTAGTTACTCTTGCATAATTGAAATTGCTAAATTGAAATCTAATCTACTTGTGCATAATTGAAATATAATTACTCTTGCAGAATTGAAATGATGCTTGTAAATGAAACCTATTCTAAAAACACCTGTCAATGCCCTACCACAAAAGGTCGTCAAGCTTTTGCCACAGGAATTGACAGCAAAATGAAATATGCTAAAAATGGAAAGTTTCTAAAGCAAGGAAAACATAAAGTAAAATGCTTAATATGATTTGTTAGCTGACATACACACAAATTTTGTACATAAACATAATAGGAAACATAAATCACACAACACAAAATAAAAATGAGAAAATGAAATCTGGCAAGCAATCTATTAATTCTGCTACAGCAAAATTACAGATTAAAACCTGTCATAAAATCCCTCCTTCTAGATCTAAAAGTGGGCCCATACTTCTTGATCTAGAAGAATATGAAAAGCGCTCCTTAACTAATTAACACTCAGAACATAAAATGATAAAATACTGCACTTTTATTGATAACAAAACATGCTAAAAACTATTACAGAAAATTACTATACAGTCCTAATTACCGCTACTGAAAACTCTCCTCTATTCTAATTCCTAACTGGCTCAACCAAGGAGGGAGCTGTGTTATTTATATAAATATTTACAATATATCTCATGCTCAAATCAGCCTATGTGCTATTTTACAATCATTTGCCAATAATTCTAGATCTGAAATAAATGCAAATCGGGACAGCTTTGCGTTGCAGTAGTAGTCATTGGCCCTTAGAAAGCATCTTCAGTGGTGGGAGTACGTGGGAGGAGTCTAGAAATATCTCACACATAATTCTCCATTTCATAATATTCCATTCCTATATTGCAAACAACTTTCTATTATGTTGTAGTTTTTCTGGGTTTATCCTAGAAGATGATCAAATTGATCTTTTCCATGCATGGTGGCTTTGGATGGCAAAGACAGCAAAATTAGATGGAAGATATTTTTCTTTAACTTTATCAACCTTCTTATCCCCTTTTCCACCACCAAAATTCAGTCAACAAGTCAAAAAGTACATTTTGTTTTCATTCCGAAGATAAGTGGCTCATTCCGAAGATACTACAATTCTCATTCCGAAGACATTGTGTTCATTCCGAAGATATTTAGAATGACCAACTGTGTTGACTCCAAATGGTTTTGGCTACATTTCTAAGGTGTATTAGCCTTCAGGATCAGATTGCAATAGTCTTCATTCTTCCTTGAATGTGAATTTCATGCCTTGCCATTCATTGGTAGCTTGCTAGAATTTACATGGTAAATTACTGCATTTTCCAGTTCTGCTGCACAATTGTAGAATATTGGCATTTCTTGCAAATTCAATCAAATTATAACATGGAAAACTTATTAAAATATCAACATGAAGGAGTACATCAAGCTATTATTAAATTTATACACTTCATTCACCAAGTAACCATGCTAAAATAGTGCAACAATGCTGCACAAATGTCCCTGCTCTGTTATACCCTATTGCTGCTTATTTAGATCATGTGGAAATGCTTCTAAATAGGTCAGATGTCTTCTGTAGTCCTTCTAAACTCATTCCATCCATATTCTCATGCTTTTCTTGAAAACTTCAAGGTGTTCCTATAAAGTGACAGCTTGCTGATTTTTATATGGCTATTTTTCTCAGATTTTCAGATTTATGATAGTCCTAAACTTTTGTCTTCAATGTGGATTTGAAACAAGTTGAAGGGCAGGAAAACATTCAAAATCAGCATACCACATTTGGTTAATTAAAATGCATGTTATTACTTGCTACTTAATCACGCAAAATCAGTCATAAAATGCTGAAAATAGTCAAAAACAGAGATATAGTATTCCTAACATAAAATCATGCAAACACTTAACAAATAGTATATTCTAGTCAACTATTTGGCAATTAACTTATCATATGGTAGTCAAACATTGTGCAATAATGAGTCAAACATTGTGCAATAATGAGGCATTTTTGGGCCTCATCAGTTGAGCATATAGTATCATAGCTTCTTTGTAGTAAAAACCACCACTAGACATAACTTTGCAATGTATGAATACTTGATCTCATAGCTAACCAAGGTGCGACTGAGATAGTATATGGCATGTTCCTTATGCAATTCATTGTTTTGGGCTAACATGGTGTCCAATGCAGTGTCAATAGCTGAGATATATAATCAAAATGGCACCCCTGGTCTAGGTGGATCTAACACTAGCGACTAAGCCAGGTATTGTTTAATTGCATTAAAGGTTTCTTGACACTCATCGTCCCAGTGGAATGTGACCCCCTTGTGCAAGAGTTTTTTCATGGGTCGACACTTGTTCGATAATTGTGCTATGAAGTGTTTGATGGATGCAATCCTCCCCTACAAGCTACGAAGTTGCTTGATGGTAGTCGGGGGAGGCATTTCAAGGATTTCCTTGACCTTGTTAGGGTCCACTTCGATGCATAATTTGGAAACTATAAATCCCAATAGCTTTCAAGATATGATACCAAAGATGCACTTCTTGGGGTTCAATCTCACATTATGTTCATTAAGGTGATCGAGGACTTTGTGCGAGACATCTAGGTGCTCATGATGTAATAAATATTTAGACAATAAGTCATCCATGTAATCTCCCAAAATATTTTGCATGTAGTCATGGAAGATATATGTCATGGCACGCTGGTAGGTAGCACTAGTATTTTTAAGGCCAAAGGGCATGACCTTGTAACAAAATGTTCTCCAGGGCATTATGAACACTGTTTTGAGCTGGTCTTCATGGTTGATATGAATCTGATTATAACCATAGAAGCCATCCATAAGGGAGATCATTTTGTGGTCTGCGGTATCATCTACAAAGGCATCGATTCTTGGCAAAGAAAAATTATCCTTAGGACTCGCTTTTTTTAGGTCTTGAAAATCAATGAAAATGTGAATCCTCCCATAAGGCTTCTTGATGGAGACCATGTTGGACAACCATGGTGGATAGTCTACATAAATGACAAACATAGCATCCAATATTTTCTATAGCTCATATTTGACCATCAAGGCCACTATTTGGTGCATCTTTCTCAACTTTTGCTTGACAGGCTTGGATTTGGGGTCAAGCATTAGATTATGGGTGAACAGATTGGGATCTAGTCCCGACATGTCTTTGTAAGACCATGTAAAAGCTGCCTTCTTCTTTGTGAGAAGGGCTATGTAATCGGCTTGCTATTTAGGGGATAGGATTTCCCTTAGCTTTATACATTATAGGTTTTCACGTTCTAAGTCGATATCTTTGTCAACTATAGGCTTGATCAACATATACGACCCCTATTACAACTAGTGGGGAGTAGGGATCAAATGGATATCATATGCTAGATTTAAATCCTCGATGGGAACTTTGGGTTCCTCCTTAGCATGGAATACATCATGAGTTGTCCCAGTGGAGAAGTGAAACAATCCATCGCAAGTCCAATACTCAGAGGGTGACAGGGGTGAATCAACATGATCGCAATCAATAGCATCGAGATCTAGATGGCATGGCTTGGAAGGATCGAATGGGTTGTGAAGTGGTGTGGTCAAATCAATGGATATCATATTTATGGAATGTGTCTACTCTTTAGTACCACGAGCATGTGACTATATATTGATATCATCTCCCACCCCCAAATGTGGTTCTGGGGGAATGGGGATCATCGGATCTTGTCTAGGAATAGACTGTAGGATGGGATCATTAGGCTCAAGGAGCCCCATGTGTGTGGATGGATTAGGGAAGACCTCATGGTGAATATGACCTAAATTGATAGGCCTTGCCCTTAAGTGTGGGCCAATATGCAACTAATGATAGACTTCTTCTATGTTGATGGGCTCGTGATGATGGTGCAAGTAATGAGGGCCAAGGTATGCCCTCTCTATTTCATCCTCATAGTCACTGTCATATATGAGAATCTCATTGTTTCCTCTTGGTATCAGGTGATCAGGTAAGTGTGGTCCCATATATGCTCATTCCTCATAATTATTGTCATGGATGATGACTTCTTCATTCTCACCTCGTAGTGCTTCAGGCTCACGAGGATCCAGCTACTCAAGTAAATTAATTGTGCCCTCCTTGGGAGGTTTAGCTTCTTGTGGGTGAACTAAATCTTTAGGAGTAAGTATCTACCACCAAACAAGATTAGGGAAAGGGAACATATGCAAGAGGTACTCATGTTTGTCATCAACAGGAACAACTTATGAATGATCACTATCCAACTCAAAAGGATCATACGGTGCCACCTCGTAACCTGACTCATCATCTGAGGTCCATTCATATGAGGTGCCTTGATCTGATTCATCACAAATATGGGGACAACTTTACAAACCTTCCCCTCCCTCAAAATGAGGAAGGATGTCACTGAGAATCATGGAGTTCCCATCTGGAAATGGGAAGTAGTCCCCTAAGGAATAGACTGTATTGAGATTGACATAAGGATCTTGAGCCAACCTGTCCCTATATCCTATAGTTAAGCGATCTAGGCCATCCATGAGGACATGTAGAGGCAAGGGATTGTTGTGTACCACTCCCAACTTTTCATAGGGCATTTGATATTACGGTTGATAAGGGATTCTTGTGCCTTGCTCATACAAGCCTAACCCATAACCATACTAGTTGCATAGGTCAAGGTACTTTAGTGTGAAGTTAGGGTTGGACAAGTAGTTAATGTCTTCTCCAAAATGCTCCTCATCCTCCTCCTGCTATTGGTAAGGTTTGATGCCATATTCAAGTCCCCCATAGACAAAATCCATTTGATTAGGAGGAATACCAAGATGTATGATAGTGTCTATGGGAAGATGAGGTCTATCCATGTCTTGCATTGAATCTATAGCAGGATTAGTGGTGACATTCCTAACCATGTATTATTCCAATCTGGTAGAAGCTAGGTGCACTATAACTTGGGGCTTCAGATAGAAGAGGAATGAGAGTGAGACTTAATATGGCTCATCGTTTGCCTCATGTGGTGTCTCTTCATCATCCCAGCTAGATATCGCCTCTGTAGAGGTAGTGGATATGGTTAGTTGGACCTCATCAATGGGTTGCTTCTTTGGGTTTCTAGGCAAAGGATCCACTGGTGTACTAGGCATTCAGGGTAGAGCTGATGATGAGGATGGCATGGTATTCGGTAATTATGGGGTCAAACCTCGGTTGGATTTATTCAGTTGAAAATCTAGATGCATTGATGGCAAGGTTGACTCGGGCAACTTTTGCACCATGTTGCAGTACTTGAAGGGATATAGGTCCATGGGGATGATATGAACTTGCCCTTCATGAGTGTACTTGAGGCACTGGTGAGCGATGGAAGGGACACACTTCATGTTCCTAATCCATCATCTTCCTAACAATATATTGTATGCCATCTCCCCCTCTAGGATGTGGCACATCGTCGGGATAATATTTTCTCCTACCTGAACAGGTAGGATGATTGTACCAACCATTGAACATATGGCATCATTTAATTCTTAGAGGGTTTATGTATATGTAACAATGTGGGATGCTAGGAGCTTTAGGTGCTTTAGAGTTGTTGTAGTTATGATGTTACTTGAAGACCCAATGTCTATCAACACTCTCTTGTAAGGTGTTCCATTCACACATGTGATGATGTACAAAGTGGTATCCACCATATCATGTAGAATTGGTTTAAGTTCATCTTCCTAAAAGGTAATCACCACTTCCATGCATTGTCGTACATACCCCACAAAGTTGTTGAAAGAGTTAGACTCCCAGGGCTGAAGCTCAATTGCCTTAAGGATCTCCATCAAGGCTTCTCTATGAGGTTGCAATTTTTGTATGAACTCATATATGGAGAGTTGGGTGGATGCTTTTCCTAAGCTCTAAGTGAGCTTACTCTTAATGGTGACTACAGGCTTAGGTGGGAGGCTCAATCTGGGAGGTGGTATAGGCTGTGATGTCGAAGGGACATCACTCTGAGCCATAGGTGATGCGATTAGACTTAGATACCACCTATTTATTGTCATAATACTATCACACCATGATTTCCACTAAAGTAGGGAAAAACGGTGCACCTAATTATGAGAAACAATATATGTATCTATCCCATATAGCATATAAGCATTAAATGGAAGCATGCATGTAAAATGGAAGCAAAAAACAAACAACAAGATATGAAATGAAACAAGTATACTTATTATTAATTTTGTGGATCAGATCCAAAGGTTACATAAAATTTTGGGTGCCCAAGGATCAAATCCTTCAAGAAATTCGGGTGCACATCCAGTGTTTTTCCTCGTACCCACAATCGAAGTGGGTGGGCCAATGCCACCGCTACTGGTATATCTAGTATTTTATTTCTTATCCTCCTTAAAAATGCCTTCTAGGAACCTACACCTACACACATGGAAGAAAAAAGGGTAAAATAGCAAGTGTGTGTGAAGGAAAAAATGCAATCCCCACATGCACAAAAGGGCATATATATTAAAAATATATCAAATAAACTCATAATGAGTATAAAATTTATGGGAATGTTAAATAGGATTTTTTTAAGGGATATCACCAAAAAATATCTGAAATTGCATCCATAGGCCCCTCGATTTTGCATATCTCGTATACAACCTACGAAAACCAAGATAAGCAATTCCCACCCCTAAACATGTCCAAAACTCATGAAACTTGGAAAGAATACATAAATCAATATTTTAATACAAATAATATGGTTATAGATTCAAATTAAGGTGCATATTCACTTGCATGCAACTAGGGTGCCCAGATGGGCCCTACGAACTTGCAAAAAATTTAAAATGTGATATATCAGCCAATTTAACTCCAAATTGCATGTAATTTGAATTGTAGAATCCTATGATAGTCTAGAATAATACTAAAAAAATAGTAAAGAAATTATGCACATATTTTCCTCATCCTGGGGGGGATGGTGGTGACTGCAACTAATTGGAGGGCACTCTGGGAGGGGATACCCACCAATTATGAACACATTTTGCTACCAATCCCACTGAGGAATGGTCATAAATACTATAAAAGGTATTTTCATCGAATTTGGTGAATAAATTCACTCGATAAACTCCCTCGCTAAGAAGATATTCCAAGGGAAATATAGCACAATAAAGTGAGGGGAAATCTTGGCAGAACTCCGTTGCATATCCTAGAAATCCTCTCCATATTTTTGTGTGGATATTGAATCCATTTTATAGCCCAAAATGTCTTATTTGCAAAAATGCATGCAAGGGCATGCATGGCATGAGGCACCATTTGTCAAAAATGATGCATGCATTGGATGGGGAAGATAATATTCCCTTTTAGCCTCCATTATGAAGCATTTCATAAGGATTCAGTTCCCCCTAACCTTCATGCTTCATTTGGTGAGGTAAATGGCATTTTTTGGGTTTCATTTGTCCTAGATTTAACTTTTTATTGGTCAAAATTACTCACCGTCCCACCCTGGGATGATGGCTTACCATCGTCCCAAGGTGGTACGATGGTGAATTTTGGGCCAAAACCTCCCAAAATTGGACCATAAGCCTCCAAAACCTCTTTCAAAATGGCTAGAACCACTGTGAGCCTTCTAAGGGTTGCCCAAGGGGCCATATGATGTCAATTTGATCATTATTTTTGGATGATTAATCGGGTTAACCATATTTTAGTGTCTACAAAAATATTTTATCCATGGACATAACCCACATTAGGTGAACCACGTTAAATCCATGCCTCTCATATTTGTGATGATTTGTGCATTATTTACTACCTTGATATTATTGTTGTTATCATTTGGATTGAAATGTAAATTGTTTTATTATATTGTTCACCCCCCCTCTCAGTATAAGCTTGTGTTCTTCAATTGGTATCAGAGCGGGTTCTTTCAAAAAAAAGTCTAACATTTTGAAGGAAGATCCTACAAGAACACACATGGCCACATAAAATGGAGAAAGAGCCATGATTGACATGAAAAAGGAACTTATTGTTGCTCTTGGAAATTTGGAAAGAGTTAGAGAGAAGAATTCAATTTTGAAGGCTCAAATTAAAAAAGATGATGAAACAAAGACAAAGCTTCTACAAGATCTCACAGACTTAAAGGTGAAGGATGAATAGGCAAAGAAAATTGAAAAAGGTATGGCTGAACAGTTAAATGCAAAAGAGTTAGAATGTGAAAGATTGGAACTTGAAATTATATCTCTAAGAAAGGGAGTTGAAAAGTATAAGGATAAGTTACAACAAAATATAAGGTTAGGGAAATAGAAAGAGGAGTCAAGCTCCAAAGGAAAAAAGATATCAAAAAAAGAAGAGCCCATGACCTATGCTAATATATTGAAAGGCAAAAGTATCGAGGAGGAAAAAAATAGAGAAACATCATGGATAAAATTCAATTACAAAAATATGAAAGGAAGAACCATGCAACAATATCATGCAAGGCAATCTAATAGGTTACAAAGTTTCTTCCATGGTTATTGAATTTCGTGTAACAAATATGGTCACAGAGTTGTACATTGCATGGTCCATGTGAGAAATAATGTTGATAAAATTTTCAATTCATTTGCACCTCTCATGGATAACAATATCATCTTCTATAAATGTGATAACTTTGGGCACAAGGCCAAATGGTGTAAACTAACATTTCCTGAATCAAGCAAAAAGAAGGAGGATTAGAAGATTCAAAACAATACAACCTCAAAAGTTTGAAAAGAGAAAGAGGAACAAGAAAAGGAGAAGTCAATGTTGGTACAGACAACTCTTCATGCACAAGTAAGGGAAATCGGTGGTATGCTGATAGTGGTTGTTCAAGTCATATGACAGGTGATAAAAGTAAATTTCTTTCACTTAAAGAAATCAATGGAGGATCAATAAAATTTGGAGATAATGCTTCAACAAAAAATTTTGGAGAAGGGACTTTGAGTTTAAATAATGAAAAATCAAAAATAGAAAATGTATTGTATGTTAAGGGATTGAATCACAATTTACTAAGTATAAGTCAACTTTGTGATCAAGGGCACACAGTCACCTTTCACCCAAATAGATGTGAGATCAATAAATCCAAGACATTAAATTTTATTGTAGATGCCAGTAGAAATACAAACAATCTCTACATGTTGAGTGAATTAAAGGAGAAAAATATTTTCTATCACAATAGGATGAGAGTTGGTTATGGCATCGAAGAATGGCTCATCTAAAATTTTATAGCATTGTGAAAATAAAAAACAAACATGTAGTCAAAGATTTGCCCAGGATAAAAATACCTCAAAACATAATTTGTGCACAATGTCAGCTTGGTAAGCAAACAAGAACAAGTTTCAAGTCAAAAGAATTTTCTTCATCCAAACTATTGAAACTAGTTCACACCAATTTATATAGTCCTACAAGTACAAAGAGTTTACAAGGTGAAAGTTACTTCATGCTATTCAAAGATGATTTCTCCATAATTATTTGGATGGCTTTATTAAAAGAAAAGTCAGAAGCCTTTGAGAAGTTCCAGGTATTCAAAGTTTTAGTAAAAAATAAAATAGGTAAAAAGATAAAATGTCTAAGATCATATAGAGGAGGATAATTTACTTCAAGTGAATTCATAGAATTCTATGAACAACATGGAATCAAAATATAATACTCAACAAAAAGGAATCCACAATAAAATGGAGTAGTTGAAAGAAAAAATAGAACTATTAAGAATATGACTAGAGCTATGCTGAGTGAGTCTAATATTGTAGATGATTTTTGGAGAGAAGCAGTTCATACATCTATATATATCATCAATAGAACTCAAGTAAGAGTAAATCATCATAAAAATCCATATGATCTTTGGAATGGAAGACCAGCTACTGTGAAGTATTTCAGAGTTTTTGGAAGCAAATGCTACATTAGACGAGAGGAGAAAAAATTGGGTAAGTTTGATTCAATATGCGTTGAGGGTATCTTCCTTGGCTATTCCACAAAAATCAAAGCCTATAAATGCTATAATAAAAGGACACATACAATTGTGGAAAGTATAAATGTAACATTTGATGAAGAAATAAGGCCAAGAGAACTAGCTCAAGAAATTGTATACTAAGAAGGAGAAAGTTCCCAAGAAGAATTAGGTGAATAATCAGAAAAAGAAGATGAAACACAAAGAATACCACCTAAGATACCATCTAGGTATGTGCAAAATAATCATCCAAGAGATATTATTATTGGGAATCTAGATGAAATACAAACAAGGAGGAAGATAATAGGAATAGGTGAACATGTAAATATTTCTTTGCTATATAAAATTGAGCCCAAGAATTTCAATGAGGCAAGAGAAGATAAATTTTTGGTCAAGGTAATGGATGAGGAGTTGGATAAAATATAAAAAAGTGAGACTTGGGAACTTTTCCCATGACCAAAATACAAGAATATAATTGGTACTAAATTGGTTTACAAAAATAAGTTAAATGAAGATGGTCAAGTAGTCATAAGCAAAGCAAGACTGGTATGTAAAGGCTATGCACAGGTTGAAGGGATTGATTTTGATGAAACATTTACTCTTGTTGCATGACTTGAGGCCATAAGGATGTTTTTAGATTTATCAATCTTCAAAAACTTCAAAGTAAATCAAATGGATGTAAAATTAGCTTTTCTCAATGGCTTCTTAGAAGAAGAGGTCTACATTGAGAAACCTGAGGGGTTTAGCCTAACTGATAAACAATATTATGTATGCAAATTAAATAAGAATCTTTATGGATTAAAGCAAGACCCTAGAGCTTGGTATTCAAGGTTGGATAAGTATCTTCAAGAACAAGGGTTCAAAAAAGGAATAGCTGACAACAATTTATACATAAAAAATGAAGGAAATGACTTATTTATTGTGGTGGTCTATGTGGATGATATCATTTTTGGAGATAGTAAAGATAAGATGTGTCAAAAATTTGTGAAGTGTATGCAAAATTAATTTCAAATTTCAATTCTTGGTGAGTTGTCTTTCTTCCTTGGATTACAAATATCACAATTAGAAAAAGGTGTATTTCTCTCACAAACCAAGTATATATAAGAAATGTTGAAAAAAAATCAAATTGGAGGATTGCAAACTAGTGAGTACTATAGCACCCTAAAATTGGCACAGTTAAACCTTAGTAAAAAGATAAAAATTCAAATTTTAACCTCAAACTGCCCGTTAACCGCCTGTTACCCGCTCCCCTTGTTATCTGTGCCATTTTTAGGATTCATTTTGACCATTGGACGATATCATCGCAGATTAGACGAAATCGTCCCAGATCTGACGAATTCATTTGAAACAGAATGTCTAGATGATTTTGTCCCAAAACCAAATTTTCATACTTAGATTCTATTCCAACAGCTCCTCTAACCAAGGCAGAAAGTGTGTCTACACAGTTAGAGTCTCCCCATTGGAGATCTCCCAAATCGGGATGATATCCAACCTCCTAACCTCTCCCTAATCCTATATAAACTAAGATTTTCTCAGTTTATCCCCTTAAATATTTGCCTGAAACTCTTCTTAAATCCCCTAAACTTCCCCACACCTCAGAGCATCCTCACACCATCATTTGCATTCTATATTTTGTGTTTTCTTGCAGGAACTTTACTATTTTTTAGTCGAAGCTAGCTCGGATCATCGCAAGCGATTCAAGATGATTTTGGACGATCTTGTCGAGGAATGTAGACGATCTCGTATAATTGGAGGTGATCCTGACTGTAGTCCAGATTGGGGGTAATCAGAGCCCAGAGTTTACATCTCTTTATTGTTTTCTGCATTTCTCTATACATTATCTTAGTTATTATATTTATGCATCTTGGAGTTCACCTCATTTAGGATAACCACATGATAAAGTTAAAATCAATCATTAAATCTACTACATTTCTCTTATTTGTTATTTGAATCTATTATTTAGGAATGTTTGCTATTATTTCTATCATTTCCCTTTGCTTTTGTAGTTGCATATTTGGTATTTTGTATCTATTCCTGTGATTGCAGGTTTTTGATGAATTTGTCTGACGAATTTGTTATATTGACGACGATCTCGTCTGATCTCAGATGATCATCTAATATTTGAGATGATTCGGTGTATTTTCAGATGATTACGTATGAGTTGAGATGATCTGGACTGCTACAAAACTTAGAATCTTCATCAGACATCCAGAATCAGGTATGTTCTATCCCATTCGGCACATTCTCTCGTGTTTAGCATTTATTCATATTTTTTGTATCCATAAAAATCAGCATTGGCATATAGAATAGTTTAGATTCATCTTGGCCAAACCTAGGAATTGAATGATTAAAGTACAAAATGAACACATCAAACCCACTATCAACCTAGGTGTGGAAACTGCCACTCAAAATTTTCCTGGTGAACCCACCATTCGTCAAAAATTCACCCTTATACCCCTCCCCCGAGAGGCGGGACCTTCAAAGGGCCTCTCAGTCCTACACCCCAAAATTGGGGACCCACCTTTTTTGCATGCTTTCAAAGAAAACTGCAGTAGCCCAGATGCTAAAAAATCAAGGAAAAAGCAAAAATTTCACAAAGGAGAAAAAGTGTCGCGATATCGCGACATGTCGCTCCGTCGCGGCCGAAAATAAAAAGTTGTCGCGATATCGCGACATGTCGCTCCGTCATGGCCGAAAATAAAAAGTTGTCGTGATATCGCGACATGTTGCTCCGTCGCGGCCGAAAATGAAAAGTTGTCGCGATATCGCGACATGTCGCTCCATCGCTGCCCAGAAATGAAAGTTGTCACGATATCACGACATGTTGCTCCATCTGGCAAAATGACGATATCCGACATGCAGAGAGGAAGAGGCATTGATCAAAAATTGTCGCGATTTCACGACGTGTTGTGAAATCGCGGTCCAAAGAGGAGAGAGAAAGATAGAATGGAAAATTGTCGCAAAATCATGACATGTCACAAAATCGTGGTCAAACAGTCAAACAGGGCAAGGCACTAAAAGCGTCGCGATTTCGCGACAGAAGCAGCAAAGGGGCACGAAGCAGAAAAACGTCACGATTTCATGACACGTGGCTCCAAGCAGCGAAGTGGTACGAAAGGAAAATATGTCATGATTTCACGACATGTCACGTTTTCATGGCCAAATGCAGCAAGACAGCTCGAAATAGAAAAATGTCACGATTTCACGACAGAAAGCAGCGAGACAGCCCGAAAGAGAAAAGTGTCGCGATTTCACGACAGGTTGCATCCATGCGGCCCGAAGCAGAAAAATGTCGTGATATCGTGACATGTATCATTTTCGCGATGCATGAGGAGAAACAAAGCCTGTTAGAAAAACGTCGCGATATCGCGACATGTCTCATTTTGTGCATGAAGGGAACAAGGTTGGTAGAAAATGTCGCGATATCCTGATGTGTTTTAAAACATGCTATTTTTTGTCGTGATTTACATGGGGCCGTTACAGAACATGCAAAAAAGTGCGGAACACGTGGCATACATGTGTAAGGGTTGCAGAGGCGTTACAATTCACAGAGAAGATCTCGAGCATAAGGTCAAAAGCAATGGAAAGGCGGGGAAGGTGAAACGATGCATTCTGGAAGATGAAATGAACCGTCCAGGTGGAAGGAGAACGCATTTCGAAACTTTAAAAGCAGAAGCAAAGATAGATACAGGGGTCGAAAACCGCTACGAGTAGTGTTGCAGAGTTGAGGGTGATTAGCCGTTCTGAGCCTGTTGTGGAGTGCTTTTCTTCCACTTTTGCTGGTTTTGGAGAAAAACCAGAGATTCTGCTATTGTAACAGGACATATTTTTAATGCAGAATTGTTCAAAAATTTGCATTTTATGGGCAAGAAAGAAGGAGTCATTTTCTGCATGCAAGATTAAATGTCTATTTTCCCTTTTCAGATTTTAGGCTTGTAAATGTAGTTGATGCAAGTATTTTCTTGGTTGTTGCATGTGAATGCTTAAATCTGAAAACCTCATTCAAAATCCCTAGGAGCCAGCACCTAGCTTATCCGGATTGTGCTTGTTTTGCAGGTCCAATAGGTTAGGTTGCATGCATGAAAACCTCATATCTTCGGTTTTGTCGGAATAGGATAGCATCATACTGAAGGCATTTTCATTTTTATTTTTCTGCACTTTACTTTCCAGAAGCTGTTACTTTATTTTGCAGTCATTAAAATTAAAAAAATAAAAAATTCAAAATCCCAAAATAGTTGCACCAGGGCATAGGTAATATTGCAGACTTCAAATATGCATATTAAAATTTCACTTTCGAAATTATTTTCAAAATTCACCGAAGTTGTTGTTTTATTGCAGATCTTTAAAAAATCCGAAAATGGAAATTTTCATTGCTGGGCCGATTCACATTTGTTTATTCTGGTTTAATGAACAATCACTAAAGCTTCATGATGAAATAAACCAACATTGCCCCTTGTTTACAGTTACTTGCAATCACTAAGGTGTTCCAAGCATTTAAATTGAATATCTTTATTTGAGATTACTAATACTCAGTTGCAAATGCTAATACAGCGGAGACCTTGGAGAAGTTGTTTGTTTGACTTCTTTGCAAGAGGGGATTTGGAACCCAAATCCTAAGGGAGAGTGTACTTTCACAAGTGTGTGAAAATACCACTCAACATTTTGGCGCTAGAAGGAGGGCATGAACCGGTTTATTTCAGATTGATTTAAATGCTATAGGGATTTAAATTTTGAATATTTCATGCCCTATTGATTATTATCTTTAGCCCTCTTTTAACAATACAACTTTGTACTATTAAAAGGAGGACATGAATTGCTATGCACTTTCCTAACGCTTTGATTGTTCATACAGGAATAATGTGATTTGATTTGATTTTAAAAAAAAAAAGTAATAAATAAATTAAAAAAAAAAATTTTTTTGGGTATTAAAGTTATATTCTTTAAGATTCACTAATGGCTATGTTTTCACCGTGGATGACAGGTAGCCCATTGAACATACCAGGAGTTCAACATTATTTTCCCGTTGGTTTTGAGAGATGTCTTCCTCGATTTTTGTCTAACGGGACAAATATTGCAGGAGAACACATTCAAGCATTCAAATTTGTTGTGAATCACTTAACAATTTGGTATGATGATGTGGTTTGTAAAATGTTCCCTTACACCTTGGACAAAGTGGCATATGATTGGTTTACAAGTCTGCCCTTAGGGTCTATCACTTCTTGGGCTCAACTAGAGGCAGCATTTCTTAATCAATTCAACAAAGAGCAAGTTGACCCAATCCGCATGTATGAGCAGTTTTTCACTATTAAAAAAGGACCAAGTGAAAATGTGAAGTCATTTTCTGAAAGGTTCTTTGGATTATATGCTCAATTAGTGACATTTTATGCTCTTCAAGAAGAAATGGCTCTCCAAATATATGTAAATGCTCTTGACCCACTCATTTCCACATATTTGCGAGGGATGCCTCAAATCACATCTTTGTCACAAGCCTATACTCAAGCAATGGCAATTGAGCAACAATTGAGTTGTCAAAATTATGGTGTGGGTTTTGGATCATATAATCTTCAATCATTTAATACCTCCTTTACCCACCCAATGATTTATCCACCTCAACCAAGTTCAAGTGTGAATCAATTTCAGAATCAACAATCATTCCCAAGCTTCAATCAATTTCAAAATCCTCAACCTACTATGCAAGATCAACCATCTTTCTTAAGTATGAATCAACTTCAAAATACTCATCTTGATTCAAAGGATGTTTCTAAAATCAATTTCAATGATTTTCATAAGAATATGATTTTAGGCAAGGGAGGAGTACTAGATCCAACTAGTATTGAAACATGTGACAGATTGGAAACCCTTGACTCACCAAAAGATGAATTCTATGAGGATGAATCTGTTTCGGATGACACATTGGATGACATTGTTGAAAATGATGGCCAAGAAAATTCACACCTTCCAAATCATGTTAAACGTGAATCATGGGTTACACATGTGGATTATGATAGCCTTATCAATTTGAATACAAGCAATAACCCAATTTTGGAAGTAATTGAACCATCTAAGGAAGGTGAAGATAAATTTGATGAGAAACATGTTGATGAATTAAAATATGAAGAAGAAATAGTTGAGCATCACAATTTGATTTTGAAAGATGATCATTATGATTCTTGGGAAGAGTATGCTCACTCCAAAACTTCTAATGAAATTTGTGTGCCTATTGATATGCAGGATGATACAATTGCCCTTTCACATGAGGATATTACAAGTCCTGTACAATCTGAGAATGTTTTGGAAGAAGGGTTGGAATCTCATCAAAGGTTGGAGAAGGATAATGATTTTACTACCATGGATGAAGAAGGAGAATCAATTGTTTTTGTTCCCCTTGAGGGGCAAGAAATCAAAAATCTTGATCCACCTATTGTTTCTACAATGTCTATGCCATCTCAAAATGATGAAATTACAAAGCCTAAGTGGTGTGGGTTTGATACTATTGATGATCCTAATGAAAATATGGATTTTGAGGCAACTCAAGCCATTGATCATGGAAAGGTGTCACGTGACACATATCTTGAAAAATTAGGCTCTTGTTTTGAAAAATATGGACGCATGTTTGATTGGGTGCCTAACTTTGGTGTTTTTGAACAGGTGTTGGATGATGAAGAAGACAATGAAGAAAAAGAAAAAGCTACTAACACTCATCAAGTTGTGATAAATTCTAATCATGATGGGTTGAGTATGGGTGACAAGGTGAAATCTTTACCTTTGGTAGTAGCCACAAAAATTTTAAGTGATGGGTTACATGATGTCCCTTTGGATGCTAATGTCATTGATGATGAAATGTCAAATCTTGGTGATGTTTGTCAAGCTTTGATTGATTTTGATGGTTTTAAAATCTCGAAAAATAATTTGAATTCAAGACTTTTAGAAATAGGCTCTTGTTTGCAATATCTCACATTTGAAAAGGAAAGCCTACTTCTAAATCATGAATGGAATGATGAAACTTGCACTTTAAAGAATAGACAAAATAAAATTGAATACCAACCATTGTCTAATCAATTTGATTTGAATCTCACCTATGATGTTGGTAATAGAACTAAATCAAATTGGTATGGTGAGCATGGCAAGTTGAAATTTGTTGCATTGCTTGGTTTGATCTTATTGTTGTTGGATTCCTACAACATTTGGCATGTGTATTGTGACATATGTCTTTTGAAATGTTCTAATCATGTTTGGGATCCAGGAAAGTAATAGTCCAAGCTTGGCATCATCTTGTACTATATTGTATATAAATTTTGGTTTTGGTTTGGGTTTGTGTTTTCAAGTTTCATTTTGGGATTGCTATTTGGATTAGGATTTAAGTTGTGTGGTTGATTTCATTTGACATGTTTAGTTTGTTTTGATAAAAAAAAAAAAAGAAAAAATTTGAGATGTCAACTTATGCCTAAAATCAGGAGAATATGAAACATTGGAATTGTGTTGTAGAAAGCTCCACAAGTAACACAAACATTTAAATAATATCGTTTGAATCTTGTGATGCATGAAGTTGTCAGTTTTGCACATTATGGTAAAATAGATGATATATTCCAAAAGAAGCAATGCATTCATATCTCATGTCATATTCCACATTGCATATACATGTCATCTCGGTTACATTTTCATTCCATGGGCAATTATTGAGAAGGTGTTGAATCCTCTTAGGATTATTACATAACATATATTAAAAGGATCCTAAGGTTGGGAACTGTTGCCCAAGTCTATCTTGAACCAAGCACATTCCATGCACATTAAAAAGAATCTTGAGCAAAATGGTCAAAACCATACTTGGATGAAAAGGTGAGGTGAAAAGAATATTTCATGTCTGTCCTATCATGCAACATAATCCTTAAAACAGTGGTTTTTACCACTCCCATAAAAGCTTAAAGCCTAAAACCAGAGTAGTAAGGATAGGGTTAAATCCTCATCGAACTTAGGTTGAGGATCCAACTCCCCAAAGCTCTGGTTTGACCTACATGGAGTAGTAAGGATAGGACTTAATTCTCATCTCGCTTAGGTTGAGAATCCGATTCCCCAAAGCTTCCATTTTTCCCATTTCATCATAAAGCTTGGATTGGAAGGATCGTACTACATGTCCTCTGCAAAGGATGGGTAGTCATCCCAAAGGTCCAAGCAATAAAAGTAAAACTAATTTTTCCCATTTCATCTCAATCTTGGATTGGAAGGATTGTACTACGTGTCCTCTGCAAAGGATGGGTAGTCATCCCCAAGGTCCAAGAGATAAAAGATAATATTTTCCATTTCATCTTAATATTGGATTGGAGGGATCGTACTACATGTCCCTAGCAAGGATGGGTAGTCATCCCAAAGGTCCAAAGAAAAAGAGAGAGAAAAGAATGAATGAAAGCCAAGTCATGGATTATGGGGTTAAGTATGCTCATGCGTGGCAACATGTCTTGCCTAAAAGCAAGACCACTGATTGCTCATATGGATAGACTAGCCTGACCATTTCATCCATAACAGGTTAAATCATTTTGTTCAAGATGAGGTAATGAACTCCAAATCAGAATAGTAAGGATAGGGTTAAATTCCCATCTCGCTTAGGTTGGGAATCCTATTCCCCAAAGTTCCGATTTCACTCACACTTGCACATGGGTTCAAGATGGTAGTGACACATAACCAACTTTGGGATCTAGTAAATTAATTTAATAGACATATATTTGGTCCTAAGAGGGTTTGACATCTTTAATATGTTTGTCCATGATATTAGAAGGTTTGAGCATTTATAAAGCAGGTTGTTACATCTCTAGCATCTTCATCATGCATCAAATCCTGCACAAATCATTCATAGCCTTGCATACAAATCATAAGTGAAACTGACAATGGAATGTTGATCAAGTTCAAATGATAGGGAATGAAACACATTGCACACATCGAGCTGATACTTAATGATTCTGATGTTTCATGTATTTTTGATCTATCGGTATTTGTTTATCTTCTATGTGCTGACGCCTGTATCTAAGCTTGTATATTTCAAGTTGGGTTCTCACCAAAATGCTCAGGAGCATTTGACAAGTAGAGTCGCCATTTGTTGTGGCTGATCCACAACACACCCCAAAATTGGGGACCCACCTTTTTTGCATGCTTTCAAAGAAGATCTCAGTGACCCAGATGCTAAAAAATCAAGGAAAAAGCAAAAATTTCACAAAGGAGAAAAAGTGTCGCGATATCGCGACATGTCGCTCCGTCGCGGCCGAAAATAAAAAGTTGTCACGATATCGCGACATGTCGCTCCGTCACGGCCAAAAATAAAAAGTTGTCACGATATCGCGACATGTCGCTCCGTCACGACCGAAAAAAAAAGTTGTCACGATATCGCGACATGTCACCATCGTGACCAAAGAAAGTTGTCGCGATATCACGACATGTTGCTCGCGCCGAAATGAAAAAATGTCACGATATCGCGACATGTCAAGCTTTCACCCAAAAAGAATCAAAATTCCGATTCATGTTGTGAAATCGCGGTCCAGAGAGGAGAGAGAAAGACAGAATGGAAAATTGTCGTGAAATCGTGACATGTCACAAAATCATGGTCAAACCAGTCAAACAGGGCAAGGCACTAAAAGCGTCACGATTTCGCGACAAGAAAGGGCACGAAGAAAGCGCACGAGTAGCAGAAGGGACGAAGAAAAACGTCACGATTTCATGACAAGTCGCATTTTCACGGCTCCAAGCAGTGAAGTGGTACGAAAGGAAAATATGTCACGATTTCGCGACATGTCGCATTTTCGCGACCAAATGCAGCAAGACAGCCCAAAATAGAAAAACATCATGATTTCATGATAGATTGCATGCACGACCAAAAAAAGCACACGATTTCACGACCACCAAAAGAAAAGCGTCACGATTTCATGACAGAAAGCAACGAGACAGCCCGAAAGAGAAAAGCGTCATGATTTCACGACAGGTTGCATCCACGCGGCCCAAAGCAGAAAAATGTCACGATATCGCGACATGTATCATTTTCATGATGCATGATGAGAAACAAAGCTGACAGAAAAACGTCACGATATCGTGACATGTCTCATTTTCACTATGCATGAAGGCAGACAAAGCTGTTGGCAGGAAAATGTCGCGATATCGCGACATGTCGCATTTTCACGATGAAAGTAAAGGAGCAAAGCTACATGCTATTTTTTGTCATGATTTACATGGGGCCATTACAGAACATGCAGAAAAGTGTGAAACACATGGCATACAGGTGTAAGGGTTGCAGAAGCGTTACATGTTAACAGAGAATATCAACATTTCACATCGAGCATAAAATCAAAAGCAATGGAAAGGTGGGGAAGGTGAAACGAAGCAATCTGGAAGATGAAACGAAGCGTCATGGGGAAGGAGAAGCAATTTACCGAAAGTATAAAAGCAGAGGCACAGATTGATACAAGGGTCGAAACCGCTACGAGCAGGGTTGCAGAGTTGAGGGTGATTAGCCGTTCTGAGCCTGCTGTGGAGTGCTTTTCTTCCACTTTTGCTGGTTTTGAGGAAAACCTAGAGATTCTGCTATTGTAACAGGACATATTTTTAATGCAGAATTGTTCAAAAATTTGCATTTTATGGGCAAGAAAGAAGGAGTCATTTTCTGCATGCAAGATTAAATGTCTATTTTCCCTTTTCAGATTTTAGGCTTGTAAATGTAGTTGATGCAAGTATTTTCTTGGTTGCTGCATGTGAATGCTTAAATCTGAAAACCTCATTCAAAATCCCTAGGAGCCAGCACCTAGCTTATCCGGATTGTGCTTGTTTTGCAGGTCCAATAGGTTAGGTTGCATGCATGAAAACCTCATATCTTCGGTTTTGTCGGAATAGGATAGCATCATACTGAAGGCATTTTATTTTTATTTTTCTGCACTTTACTTTCCAGAAGCTGTTACTTTATTTTGCAGTCATTAAAATTAAAAAAATAAAAAATTCAAAATCCCAAAATAGTTGCACCAGGGCATAGGTAATATTGCAAACTTCAAATATGCATATTAAAATTTCACTTTCGGAATTATTTTCAAAATTCACCGAAGTTGCTGTTTTATTGCAGATCTTTAAAAAATCCGAAAATGGAAATTTTCATTGCTGGGCCGATTCACATTTGTTTATTCTGGTTTAATGAACAATCACTAAAGCTTCATGATGAAATAAACCAACATTGCCCCTTGTTTACAGTTACTTGCAATCACTAAGGTGTTCCAAGCATTTAAATTGAATATCTTTATTTGAGATTACTAATACTCAGTTGCAAATGCTAATATAGCGGAGACCTTGGAGAAGTTGTTTGTTTGACTTCTTTGCAAGAGGGGATTTGGAACCCAAATCCTAAGGGAGAGTGTACTTTCACAAGTGTGTGAAAATACCACTCAACAAGTCCAAGGTATTGTCCCATCCTTCTTGCATCCCCCTTCCGGGCATGGATCCTATAGCCTGAAGGTAAGGATGCAAAAAATTTGGAGCGATACATTTTTGTGAACCCGACATGAAAACTAAAAACCTTTTGAAAACAATTCAAAAAAAAACAAAACATAAATGCATTTAGAATCAAAGATTGCATATCATATTTAGATGGTAGATTATAATAAAAGACGAGCTGTCACTATTAATGTTGAAAATCAATTAGCAGCTATAGAGATTAATTCTTTGCTTAGAGTATCTCAAACATATAGAGTCCCACCTTTATGGGATGAGCTTAATAGGAGATTGAATCTCATTTCATCTAGATCAACCGAACTTAGGCAAATCAAGAGGTTTGTCCTAGATAGAATCCTAGATCCCGATCAAGTGACCTTGTATCATGAGCTTTAGAGAGCTTGTCATAGGTGGTTAGCAGATAAAAGAGCCCTTGTGTCTTCTGAATTGTACACCTTTAAGGAATACCTTGACAATGCAACTGTAGTACATAAATTTATATCTCGTATAAAGGACCAAGAGGTCATTATTATGGATAGACAGAGATGGAATAGAGTTCCTAGAGCTATGTTATATCGAGAGTATTGCCATAAAATCTATTTTTACAAGATAGATTCTAAAACAGATAATATCACTATAGCACACTTTATCAAGTTCTTGAAAAACCATTTCTAATTTGAAGAGGAGCATTTCATGACTCCTGATGAACTTGATCCTATCAATGACATCTATAAACTATTTATAGAAAACTAAGATATTCTTTTATTATTGTTATTTCTTGCATTTAGTGTGTTGTTTGTTGTCTTTATAATCATAAAAACAAAACAAATAAAATAATAAAAACAAAACAAAATCATAGCAAAAACAAGAATCAAAACATTTTCTTTTAAGCATCATAGTAGGTATATAATTAAAATATATACCTCCCAAATCTGTTGCAAATATATTAATATATATTTGCTAAAATCTAAATTTAGACATAATGACTAGACTTAGGAATGGAAAACAGACTAAAGTAGAAGAAGATTGGTTAAGAAAACCAGAAAATAACCCAAATGTCCTTCCTGAAGACCCAATTTAGGAAGAAGGAACCTTCGACCAACAAGAAGAAGAATTTGTTGTAGGAAATGAACAAAAATAAAATGATAGAGAGGAAGGATCCTCATCCCCTAAAATATCTCCAGAAGGAGCTATTACTTTTGAGAACATGGAACATTTTTGGAAGTTCCTCAATACTAATATTTGCACTCTTAATAGAGTAGTCCATATGGACAAAGATCAAATTAGTGACACTCAAGCAACCCTAGAAGACATATATCACACACGCACTAATCCCTTGTCCTTCGTTGATCAAGAAAGTGATCAAGCTGGACCATCCAATTTGGATATGGCTACTATAATCTAGAACACACAACAATAGGTTACCCAACCACCTAGAGTGCCTGTTACCAAGCCTAGGGTTATTCCCACACAAAATAAACCTTCATTCACTACTCTATTTTGCCAAGCTATTGATCAATATACCTCAAATCAAAAAAAGCCTAAAACAAAACCAAATACCAATTTCCAACAATCTGGGGTACAACATAATGCTACAACAAATCTTCTTCATAATACTCTTCCTACCAACCATTTGCATAACAACAATATAGCATTTAATCCTTACGTCACACCATCCTACGCTCACAAATCCCATACTCATGTACCACCGAACCAATATGGTGGACAAACTGGTAATCTAGAAGCCATGGTGAAACAGTTACTCTCCCGCATGGACCAGATAGATCCCTACCATCCCTCGTACAATTATCGAGATATGTGTGTGTAGTCAGCCTCTAGATCCTATAGTTGTAGCACAACCATATCCCAAACACTTTCCTATGCCTGTCCTACCTATATACAAAGGAACTGAAGATCCCATAGAGCATATTCGTATGTTTAGTATAGCATGTCATGATATATCACATGATGACTTGTTATTACTAAATATGTTCTTGAAAAGTTTAGTAGGGATTGCATTGGAGTGGTATGATCAACTACCCACTCATTCTTTGAGGAATTTCAAAGAAATCGTAGAATATTTTGTGCATCAATTTAGTACCTATATTGAAAGGCATGTAACCATTAAAGATTTGTACAACCTAAAACAAGACAAAGATGAGTGTTTTTTTGACTTCTTAGCTCGATGGATGCAGTTGATAAGAAAATTACACTTTGTGTTACCTTATCGGTAAATGTTGGATATCTTTATCAATAATTTACAAGAACAACTATCCTATGAATTATCAACTGCTACCTTGACCAACTTCGATCAAGCTATAGATTTAGCTTGAATATTGGAATATGCTCTTGTTAGGAGAGGTCAACTTAAAAAGAAAGATGATGAGAAAACATCTAGAAATCAATATAAAAATAAACAAGTTGTGGGTGATGGAGTCACTGATAGCAGAAACGTTGCCAATGTTAATACTGTGAAAACAACAGAGAAGTTCATATTGAAATCTCCTGATAAACCACCTCAATAATTTACTAGGTGAAATCAACCTTTATCAACCATTCTTGTGCAACTATTAGCATGAGGTTTGATTCAATTACCAAATATCCGGGAACCTGATCCAACCTGGATACAAAGCTGATTTACATTGTGATTTCCATAGAGGACCTAGACATGCTACCAACTCTTGTAAAATATTAAAATATAAAATACAAGACCTGATTGATAACACTGATATGGAGGTGCAAGCCTTTCAACCTAAACAAAATCCTTCTAATAATGCTCAAAAGAACATACCCCAAAATCAGAATCAGAATGCCAATCAATCATTGGACATATTTCAACATCCTTTACCAAAGCATGGTAAAGAGGTGGCTAATCAAATTGAGCATCATAATGTTCCCCCTCCTACCCGATATGTAGGAACTATTAGTGGACATTCACCTACTCATGATGTGGAATTATTTGACATAACTTTATCCATGGTTACGACCAGACCTCTATATAATATTTGGACCCCTGATCTTAGTGATACCGAATATGAGACTGAAAGTGACATGGAAATCACCTCAAATCAATCAAATAGTTCTGAAGATGAATCAGATCCTATTCAACCTATCACAAGTTCTATGGTTCCAGAAGAACCATTTCCTAGAAGAGTCACTACTAGACCATCTTCTCACCAATTACTTTCTAATGAACAAGCCATAAACGCTAGACCAATGCCCATTCATCATCCAAAAAATCATATTGTAGGTACCATCGGAGCCGTTACCAGACAACAAGCTCAAAACTCTCAACAGAATCAAACTCAGAACGATGGATCAACTCCATTTGTTTTGAAAAATCCCAATAAAGGGAATCATGCACCTAATGTTCAACCTAAGCCTCCTTATAATATTAATGAACAATTATCAAATACTATAGCTAGAATTTCCCTTTTGGACCTTTTAAGATCTTCTCCTACCCATAGGGATGAATTAATGCTCACATTAAGCCAAATGATGGTACCACAAAATATTCAACCCGAAGCCATGTCCAATACTATCATAACTCGAGAAGTCGATTGTATTGACTTTCGAGATAGAGATATACCACAACATAGTCTACATAAGGATAACCCCTTATATATTACTACCCTAATTGGGGATGTAGTAGTTAAACGAGTCTTGATTGATAATGGTTCATCTTTAAACATATGCACTTTTGACTTCTACCAAATATTTGGGTTTAAAAGTGACGAAATGAAAAGAACTGATATGATCATAAAATCCTTCAATGATGAAACACAAGAAATGTGTGGAGTTATTACTCTCCCCTTGCAAGTTGGTCCGAGAACCTTAGACATGACTGTGTTTATTGTACATTGCCCTACGTCGTACAATATACTTTTGGGTCACCCTTGGATCAATGCGATGCGAGCTGTCCCCTCCACTTTACATCAGTGTGTTAAATTCGAATTTAAAAATTAGTTGGTTACCATTCATGGTGATCCTAGACCCTTTGATATGTGTGCTTTGGCAGAACCTGTTGGAGTTCAATTTTGTCCTTCTCTGTCATCCACACATCCTAATTCTCATCAACCGTCTAAACATGTGAAACACACACCCATAACATCATCTACTCTTTCAACTACACCTCTACATATAGCTCAACCATATTTCGAACAAACCACATTAGGACCTCGAAAAGATCCTAAAACTACAACCAATGCTTCTTGTTTTACTCCTATAACTTCCATACCTATAGAATCATCCATCGATATCTCTATAACATCTACATCCACTACAGGCATCCTTTCCACATTCGACGATGTAGGAAATGTTCCTTCTACCTCTTATGCTCTTACTGATGAGCTCTTACCCGATTTATCTAAAATTCTTATATCAAAAAAAATAAACACTGCCATGCAAGATTCCCTTATTTTAAATAAACTCCCACCCTCTCCTCGTACCTTGGGCCTCCCATAGCCTATGGGAAGTATTTACCAAGTTAGGAGTTGTGCTTTTATTTATAAGGGATATGACTGGGGAAGAATACCTAGAAACATCAAGACACATTGTGATGGATATGCTAGATGCTATTTTGCTAATGAGTATATTAAAGCTAAGCCTATAATGCTTAAATTGGGATATAAAGGGAAAGGTTTGGGACCTTTCCAGAATGGTATGAAAGAACCTTTTGAGATAGAACCGTGGATTTCCCGATGTGGTGTGGGCCTATTTCCTAGTAAAGGTCAGCTTTTCCCGTTCGAGGATGATGACCACCTCATATGTTACCAAGATTATCTGGATAAACGGGATGTCTTGCATTTAATGAATAAGCCTCTTACATGTAATATGTTATCCATAGCTTACCCTGAGATGATTGCCGAATCCGATGATGAGTTGGAGGGGGATATCTTTCATGATGTCTCCATTGAGGAATTGTTACATAACGAATTTTATTTCGATGGATCTATACCTAGTATAGCCCAGCTTGAGGCCACGACTCCTCAAGAAGAATTATCCAAGCTAACTTTGGAAGAATTACAAGAATTAGGCATTTCACCCACCCCACCTAATTTTGAGAGAGATCTACACATGGAAGTAGAAAACATCATAAAAATTAACATTGGAACCAAAGATAACCCTCACATAATCAACATTGGATCAAAATTGAGTCAAGAAAAATAAGATAAATACATTGCATTCCTTAAACAATACGAAGACATATTTGCTTGGACATATGAAGATATGCCAGGATTAGACCCTTCTGTAGTTATGCATCACCTAGTAGTCCATCTGGATGCTAAACCTGTTAAACAAAAACTTAGAAAAATGCATCCCAAAGTGGCCATACTAGTCAAAGGAGAATTATAAAAACTCTTAAATGTTATTTTTATACAAGCCATCGATTATTCTGAATGGGTCTCGAATGTAGTTCTAGTAACTAAGAAAGAAGCCACTAAATTTAGGGTTTGCACAGACTTTAGAGATATTAATGTTGCATGCCCTAAAGACGATTTTCCTCTTCCCAACATGGATCAGATCATTGACTTTACTGCTAGAAGTGGAATGATATCCCTAATGGATGGATTTTCTTATTATAATCAGATCAGGATAACTCCTGATGATCAGGCTAAAACAACCTTTATTACCCCTTGGGGGACATTTTGTTGGAAAGTGATGCCATTTGGTTTAAATAATGCAGGTGCAACTTATCAATGCGCTATGACTTATATCTTTCATGATATGATGCATAATATTCTACATGATTATGTAGACGATATTATAGCTCATTCCATCAAAGAAGATGATCATTTAAATGACTTGAGAAAAGTATTTGATCGGTTAAGGGAGTATCTTATCCGATTGAATCTAGCTAAATGTATATTCATAGTTAAGTTCGATAAATTATTAGGGGTTATAGTTTCTTTATGTGGCATTGAAATTGACCCTCTCAATATCGTGGCTATCATTGATATGATCACACCCACAAATATATCGAAATTACAAAGTCTACAAGGTAAGCTTCAAGCTATTCGTCGCTTTATTGATAAGTTGGCAGACAAAACCGAACCTTTTCTTAAGATTCTTAAGAAATATGTCTCTTTTCATTGGTAGGATGAATTTCAGGAAGCATTCAAACTCCTCAAACAAAATATCCTTAAACCATCGGTGCTTTCACCACCTAGATCTGATTGTCCATTTATTTTGTACATTTCTGCTTTTGATTTTGCCTTAGGAGCTATGTTAGCTTATATTGACGATGAGAAGATAGAACGTGCTAATTATTACATTAGCAGGACCTTAATCAATTATGAAACTCGCTATACCATATTAGAGAATTTATGTCTAGCAGTCTTATTTTCTACACAGAAACTATGACATTATATGCTCAACCAGAAAACATATGTTATTGCTAAATTTGACCCTTTGTGATATCTCATGAGTCGATCGTACTTATCTGGTTGCACAGCAAAGTTGGTTCTTGCGCTAAGCGAGTTTGAACTCATGTTTATGGGACATAATTCTATTAATGGTCAAATCATAGCAGATCAATTAGTTGTTGCACCCTTAGAGTCTATCCATCCCCTCATCATTGAGTTTCCTGATGAATGCCTTAAACTAGAGGTAGACCATCCAGAGCAATGGTCCCTATACTTTGACGAAGCCCGATGTATGAGTGGGGCTGGTGCAGGTATTATTTTAATATCTCCGTAGAAACATCTTATACCTCTGTCCTTCAAACTAACATTTGCTTGTACTAATAACACTGCTGAATATGAAGCTCTTATCCTTGGATTACGAGCTTCTTTAGCACTAAAAATTAAAAATCTATTTGTTTTTGGTGACTCTCAACTTGTCATAAATCAAATCAATGATGTTTATCAAACCCAAGATGATAAATTGCGTCCATACAAAGCATATGTCTTACAATTATTATCTTTGTTTGATCAAGTTACCTTGGAAGCTATTCCTCACACTAACAACTGTGCGGCTGATGCTATGGCTGTAGCTGCATCTCTTTTGCCCTTGGAGTTAGATGACGAATATGCTACCATCATTATTCATTGACTCCAGGAACCCACTTCAAGCAAATCATGCTTAAAACCTTTGGATGTGTTTCTAATCAACGAAACTACTCCTAAACATTGGTACACTGATCTATTTAATTTTCTTCAAAATGGGACCTTTCTTGAAGGTTGTAATCGCAACCAGCATCGGTTATTACGTAGACGAGCAAGTCGCTTCATAATTATTGGTAATACCTTGTATAGGAGATCTTTTGAAGGCATCTTACTAAGATGTTTGAATCTAGCAGAATCTAGATCAGCTTTAAGTGAAGCCCACAATGGATCTTATGGGGGACATTTTAGTGGGAGCGACATTGCTAAGAAGCTCCTTAGGATAGGATATTTTTGGCCTACCATGGAGAATGATGCACATGCTTATGTGCATCATTACAACAAGTTCCAGAAACACGCTGACCTTGTCCATGCACCTGCACAAAAGCTGTAGGCTATTTCATCTCCTTGGCCCTTTTCAAAATGGGGCTTAAACATCATTGGAAAAATCCACCCTGTGTCATCTGATGGACACAAATTCATCATATCCACCACTGAGTATTTCATGAAGTGGGTTGAAGCTATGCCATTAGCTTCTTGCATTGGAACCCAAGTTTCCAAGTTTATTTTTAATCAAATTATTTGTAGGTTCGGAATCCCTACAAATCTCATCTCAGATAATGGAACTTGTTTTAAAAATAAAGATGTTAATAAATTATGTCAAAAGTATAAAATTCAACATCGTTGGTCCACTCCCTATTATCCTCATGGTAATGGCCAAGTAGAATCATCTAATAAAACATTAATCAAAATCCTTAAAAGACTGGTCAACAAATATGGTCGATATTGGCATATTTAATTATATCCTACTTTGTGGGCTTATCGAACTAGTGTTCATACTCCCATAGGCACTTCCCCCTTTGTTTTGGTCTATGGCACTAAAGTAGTTTTTCCCTTTGAAGTAGAAGTTCCTTCTTTGGATCTGCTACTTCAAGATACTGAAGTAGGAGATGAATATTGTGCTGGAAGACTTAGTCAGCTGGAACTCCTAGATGAGAAGCGCATCAATGCTTTGGAGAATCTTCGTGCCTACCAAAACAAGCTTAAATGAGCATACCTCAAGAAATTTCATCAGCGATCCTTTGAGATCGGTGACCTTGTCTTAAAAGAAAATCAAAAAAATACTAATGCAACTAAAGACCTTAAAGGTAAATTTGAGCCCAACTGGCTTGGACCATATGTCATCACTGCTAAATTTGGATCGGGAGCATATCGATTAGCTACCTTAGACGGTAAAGATCTTAAAGAACCTATGAACATTATGCATCTTAAGCATTATTATGCATAACATTTGGTCCTTTTTCATCATTTATATATATTGTGTATTTTGCATATTGTTTCATTTTAGTAAAATTTCAAAAAAACAGTAATAGTATTTCTTCTTGCAATTCATCAATCAAAATCAAAATATAAAAACATCAAAATCGTCAAAATATTCAAAAACATATTTTATTTTCATACCTATCAATTCTTGAAGTATTGCAGTTATAGTTTCAATTATTTTGGATAAATTAGCATTTATTTGGAATCCCGCACTTTCACATTCACATGAATAAATATCTTGATTTTATTTTGTATGATTATTAATCTCTCTTATATCAAAGTCCACAATTGAATTAAATAAAGTTTTGAGCATAGAGAACTGATCTTGCTATCTACTTGAACCAAATATATCTTTTCACATTAAAATGATTTCATTGCAAATTCAAAATGATGCTACATAGTAAAAGTGGTTTCTTGAGCGAAAAGTTTCCCCTGCTATCCTATCATGCACATGGTCTAGAATCTTTGAGAATTGACAAAAGGACAAGCTCACCCCTACCCAGAATAAAAATCCCTTGCTCTACAGCTAATCCGAGCAAGTATCCCTAGCATAGGAAGAAAAAGAAAAGTCCAAGAAAATGAGAAAAAGAAAAATATCATTTTGTACTATCGTAGCAATATTTCAGCATTATCTCAAGTTCCAAGCAAAATACAAAAAAAAAAAAAAAGAGAGAGAGAAGAAAAGAAGAGAAAAAGAAAATGCAAAAGCAAAATGCAATAAATCCCTTTCCCTACCCCTTGAAAAGAAAATAAGGGTGAATGAGCTTGAATCCCTGGAATTCTCAATTATTCGAAAACTGTGAGGTAAGCCCCATAATAGGTGGTTTGTGCCCAACCCGCTTGGTCTTGGGTAATCCCTAGCATGGTGATATGTCTATCACATTAGCGACCTTCTTTTGTATAGACCTATGTCAGCTTATGGATTAGCTAGCTCTTGATAACCTAACTTACACAGTAGTCTGGTACGGTTACATGCATATAAATCATGGTCAACGAACATTCATTTGGTTAATTCAAATTACTTGTATCAAATTATCTTGCTCAAAATTAGTGAACTAACAATACAATTGCACACACATTTGTATTTGAGAGATTCTCTATCATTATGATAAATCAAGATCGGCAATGAACTCACATATGCACATGAGGGTTCCTTACAAATCTACATTTGTCTTTGAGATAATTTAAAATATTTCTGCAACTCATTTGGAATAAATTTTATTCTTATTTTAGAACATATATTTAGTATAAACACAATTACATACATTGTTTTCAAAAATCCAAAATTATTTTAAACAACCTATTACAAAATCTAGCAAATAAATTCAAGTTTGTATATTATTATTTTTTGTTTATCAAAAATCAAAAATCAATCATGCAATAAAACTAAAATATCAATTTCTTCTTTGGATTTCACGATGATGGTATAAGTCTATACCTATAATTCTATGCCTAGCACAAACCATTGTCCTAATTTTATTTTCCCATTCATTTAAAAAAAAAAAACAAACATATGGCTTACATAATTATGTTACACAATTGTGCTTTAAAACGAACGAACACTTATTCTATTTCATGTCATTATGTCAACATTCAATTTTGCAACCATGTTATAATTTCTAAGGAATTGTTCAAAATTTTATCACACTTAGAAATTTATGCCTAGAAAAATCATATTTCTTTTAGTATCTCATGCATACTATTTTTATGAAAATCTAAAAACAAATCATCACCATCACAACACAAAGTCTTAAGATAGTCTCTTAAGCATTCTTTTACTTTTAGCAATATTTCTATACTGGGATTAGCTTGACGACCGAGCAAGCAACGACTCCATGAAATGGTCTATAACAACGACAATGTCCTTTGAAATTATTGTTAGAAGTCCCTTTCATTTTTCATCAAATCACACCAAACCAACCTATTTTTTACATCAGATTATTTCATTTAAATTTTACAATGTGACATAAAATTATAATATTTCTAAAATGACATAATTACATGAATCATCAATAATCAATTGCAAAATTCAACATTAAAGCATCATACAACATATACACAAGTCATATCATCAAAAATACCATATATATATATATATATATATATATCAATAAATTATGTACATCATATCAAAAGTATGCCACAATCAATAGCTTGGCATACTCAATCCTCTCAAAAAAATATAATAATAAATACAATCTCTGTGCAGTGAGCGTCTAGTCTCGAGAAGCCCTCGAGCTCTCAACCTCATCTCCTCTCCCACCCTGAGGTGGAGGAGGAGGCCCCATCGGAGTTCGCCCTATGTCATGGGTCCTCGACATCGATCATGACGATGTTCTCGATGACCCCATCCTAATCTGCACCCGCTCCAATGGCACAGCAGTAAGCCACCTACCATCCCTGCCAAAACTTGAGTCAGCCTAGATGCCCCAGGCATATGCCTTAGAGACTCGATGTTCACCCTACCCTTCTCTAGGGCGAAGCTCGGGTCTTCGATCAATCTCATCATAGCCTAGACCTGATTGGCCACAAGATTCATCAATCGTCCTTGTATGAGGATCCTCATGATCCTCCATATGTCCTCTAGTGTGGGATCCATCTCCTTTATCGGTAATCGAAAGCAGTATGACCCCGAATACCACCTCTCTGTTAGGGCTGTCAGTAGCCCCATGTCGGTTGATACTTGCGGCATCTCTACCACATGTTGTAAATCGACCTATGCTAGTCGGTCACGCTTTGCCTGATCGAGCATGGCTATGTCATCTCTTAGTCCCCCGTATTTCCATTCTCGACTCTTTAGTAATCCCCTCTACAAAACAAACAATAAAACAACAAAATTTCATTAATAAACCAATTATTAAAATCAATTAAATGCATTTCAAACAAAGCAAAATTTCATAAAAATGATGATATCGTCCACCATTGGATGATATCGTCCCAAATTGGATAAAATCGTCCTTTGTAGGATGAAATCGTCTTCGATTTTGTAACTTGGGGATCGTCCCTTGTTGGACGGGATCACCCCTAGTTCGTCGATTTCACCCTCCGACAAAATCAACGATCTAGGGATGATTTCGATGAAATAGGGACGATTTCATCCTGACGTCATCGACGGCCTAAAAACAGCTGCGATGCCCCAAACAATCAAAATTTAAAACAAAAAATTGCACAAATTAAATTCAAACCTAATTTACTAGGATTAGATCCTTACCCGTATCCCGAACCGAACCTCTGTCGATCGGTCTGTTGTCTCCATTTTTTTCCTGTAGAGCTATAAAACTAGTAAAAATGAATTATGGTTTTACCCTATTTTTCTTAATTTTATTTAAAATCAACAACTTTTTTCTTTAAATTTTGCTTTTTCACGTTTTACCTCAAACGTTCGATTTGGGTAAAAACATGGAGGCGGCACCATAGTCAGCAGTCATACGATTCAACCAAGAATCATCGTCTAAAAAATTGAGTACATTTTTTCTTTCTCGTAAAACGAGAATAACTCATCTTTAATGCATTTTCTTTGGAAAATTTGCTAAAGAGGGGGCAAAATGTAGCACCCTAAAATTGGCACAGTTAAACCTTAGTAGAAAGATAAAAATTCAAATTTTAACCTCAAACTACCCGTTAACCACTTGTTACCTGCTCCCCTTGTTTTTTGCACCATTTTTAGGATTTGTTTTGATCATTGGACGATATCATCGCAGATTAGATGAAATCGTCCCAGATCTGACGAATTCGTCTAGAACAGAACGTCTAGATGATTTCGTCCCAAAATCAAATTTTCATACATAGCTTCTGTTCCAATAGGGCAAAAAGCATGTCTGCGCAATTAGAGTCTCCTCCGTTGGAGATCTCCTAAATTGGGATGATCTCCAACCTCCTAACCTCTCCCTAATCCTATATAAACTAAGATTTTATCAGTTTATCCCCCTGACTCTTTGCCTGAAACTCTGCTTAAACCCCCTAAACTTCCATGCACCTCAGAGCATCCTCACACCGTCATTTGCATTCTGTATTTCATGTTTTCTTGCAGGAACTTTACTATTTTTTAGTCGAATCTAGCTTGAATCGTTGCAAGCAATTCCAAATGATTTCGAACGATCCTGTCGAGGAGTGCAGACGATCTCGTACGATTGGAGGCGATCCCAACTGTAGTCCAGATTGGGGGCAATAAGAGCCCAGAGTTTGCATCTCTTTATTGTTTTTTGCATTTCTCTATACATTATCTTAGTTATTATATTTATGGATCTTGGAGTTCACCTCATTTAGGATAACCACATGATAAAGTTAAAATCAATCATTAAATCTACTGCATTTCTCTTATTTTTTATTTGAATCTATTGTTTAGGCATGTTTATTGTTATTTCTATCATTCCCCTTTGCTTTTGTAGTTGCATATTTGGTATTTTGTATCTATTCCTATGATTGCAGGTTTTTGACAAATTCATCTGATGAATTCGTCAGATTGACGACGATCTCGTCTGATCTTAGATGATCGTTTGAGATTTGAGACGATTCGATGTAATTTCAGATGATTACGTACGAGTTGAGACGATCTAGACTGCTACAAAACTTAGAATCTTCATCAGACATCCGGAATCAGGTATGTTCTGTCCCATTCAGCACATTCTCTGTGTTTAGCATTTATTCATATTTTTTGTATCCATAAAAATTAGCATTGGCATATAGAATAGTTTAGATTCATCTTGGACAAACCTAGGAATTGAATGATTAAAGTACAAAATGAACACATCAAACCCACTATCAACCTAGGTGTGGAAACTACCACTCAAAAGTTTCCTGGTGAACCCACCATCCGTTAAAAATTCACCCTTATACCCCTCCCCCGAGAGAAGGGACCTTCAAAGGGCCTCTCAGTCCGAGGTATTGTCCCATCCTTCTCGCATCCCCCTTCTAGGCATGGATCCTATAGCCTGAAGGTAAGGATGCAAAAAATTTGGAGCGATACAAGTACCCCCATGTTTACATGATGCAAGTTGAGTAAAGATGATGAATATTCTGAGACAAATTAGACATTGTATAGATCCATTATTTGTAGGTTACTATTAATCACAACTACAATACCATATATAATACAAACAATGGTGTTGGAAATTTGAGCATGTTTTGTTGACATTATTGTCAAGAGGTTTGATGTCCTAATTTGATGGAAATAATGTCAAGAGGTTTGATTAATATCAAAAGGTTTTATGTCCAAGTTGGTTGATATGGCACATGAGGCATAAGGTAGCAAAGAAAAAATATAACTCCTCTCCATGGTGCTTTAAGAAAAATAATAAGGTTATTTGATGAATTTTTGCTAAGGTGATGGTGGTAAAAGTTTCCCCTTAAAGGCCTATGTTGGAAATTTGAGTATAATAAGATTGTCATTGATGTCAAAATGGTATGGGCCATGAAAGCACTAAAATGAAAATGTTGAAGGCCAAGTTGTGCAAAAAGAGAGCTAGTGAAAAAACCTAATATTATAATATTATAATATCCGACCAACAAGGTCTTTCAAAAGGAAAAGAAAACAAGTTTAAAAATAATATTATAATGATTTGCATTATAATATATGGGATAAAAATTATTTTAGTTAAAATCTTAAATTATTTAAAATTAAATATTTTAATATTTTAATTATTTTAAAGTCCATACACAAAGTTATTTATCCCACTGATGTCATGTATTGAATTTTAGATACCATACACAAAGTTACTTATCCCACCGAAATCATATTGACAACTCTTTGCACTATATAAGAAGGGCCATACCTAAGGTTTAAATAGATATATGAACTAAGTGATGCTTAGATAAAAATCAATGTTGTGACAAAGTAAAATCTAGAGAATAAGGGCATGTTTTGTTTGTGTGAGAAAGTAAAAAGGGTAAAGGTATTAAAATTGATGAATGGCGTAATCTAAGCACGTGATATGAATATCCTACGATGTCGAAATGAAAAGAGTACACACAAAAATCAAGAAAAGTTTTAAAGTAATTTATTGGTGGCTGCATGCTTGTCGAGACCAAGGCTGAGAGGGATTTTCAGTACGCATTCAAAAATTTATGAATAATATATTTTGTTATTTTAACCTCATCTGGTAGTATAGAGAAGTTGGCTATTATTTGATTCGAAAGGTGTTGCGAAAAGGTTGATCCACGGTTTGGATCACATGGGGTTCATTTCGTTGAATTATTTTTTATTCATCACTGCATCTTAAAAGAAACAAGACTGAGAGGAACCTCTTTAGCTTCCAGGAGGCTCAATAGAGCAGTTGGTTGTTATAGGAGGCTCCAAGTTTTTAATGTTTGGTATAGTTGCTGATTCGGGAGTTATAAGGTTTATATTTGAAATTTAATTTACTATTCTTTGTAATTAAGGATATATATTTTGGGAGATATAAGGGTTTATATCCTAAGGTTTATGTTTGATATATATTTGATTTAGGATGGAGCAATACGATGTAGAAAGGTAAAATGTCGATATTGTAATCAGTGTATTGTTTAAGAGGCATATTTACCATTATATAGAAAAATAAATATTTTGTATGATATTTTATTTTATGAAAATTAAAAGGGAATATATTACCTTTAAAGCTTGGAGTGATAAGGGTGTATAAGGTTTGTAAATGCAATGCTTTTGTTTTGATATGAAAATGAAGTGAAAAAGTATCTTGATCAGTGTGGAGATTATAAGGTATACTTTAAACTTGTTATTTTGTATGAAAATTAATCTTTGAGAAAATTATTTTGTGGAGATCTTGAGAGAGGTTGTGGTAACCTAAACCTAGTGTTGGCAAAGAAAAATTTGATTGTGGTTAAGACAGGTTTTGAAGACATATCACCATAAAAATAAAAGGTATGGGTACATCTTCCTTGTGAGTAATACATTGTTGGATTGGATGTTGTGAATGATAAGTTGGAGTGAAAAGGATTGTTTGATAAGCATTGTTGAGTTTGGTATTGAGATATCCAATATTGATTGATGAAGGTTTTTCTGGAATAAAAGTTGATGATAGAAACCTTGTTTGATAAGCATTGTTGGAAATATTGAGTGAGTCTTCATGTACATGATTAGGGTTTGTGAAATATCATGAGTATCATTGTTATGTAATGTTTTTTTGATAATCATTGTTGAAAAAGATTTGATTGAGTGTTTGGTTGAGAGGAGTTGATTGATATTAGTTGATTGGAAGTGTTGAATTGATAGTTCAAGTTATGTGAAACAAATTGTTCTATATTCTACATTGATTTGAGAAAGAGATTGAAAATGATTGAGCATTATTGTGAGTGTGAAGCATATTGAGTCTCTAAAAATTCTCTATATGTTTCTGTGAGATTAAACAAGATTATGTGAAGCTTTTCTAAGTGATTTAAGAGGATTTTGTGTTATATTGAGTTGATTTGAGTAAGATTTTGTGGAAGATTACAATACATATTTGAGGTAAGTCTTGGTGAAGACTTGTTGAGCAGATTGGACAAGTTCTAGAGAGGACTTGTGGATAGATTAGTGTGAGCTTTTGTGGAAGCTTACTATGCAGATTTGAGACAAGTCTTTGAGAATATTTAAGAGCAGAGTTTATTGATTGATTTTTTCAAACCTTAGGTTAAGGTTTGGGGTAGATCTAATAGAGTTGATTTGTGATTGAGTCAAACTTTGTGTTAAGGATTGAGGATAGAGATTGAGAAGATTTGTGCTAGACTGAAGGACTATTTTTAGTGTATATT
Organism: Wollemia nobilis; assembly: GCA_028583015.1. Classification (NCBI taxonomy): domain Eukaryota; kingdom Viridiplantae; phylum Streptophyta; class Pinopsida; order Araucariales; family Araucariaceae; genus Wollemia; species Wollemia nobilis. The sequence continues at coordinate 2,552,983 of JAQPPZ010005211.1, forward strand.
TGAGGATATATATTAAGTAGACTTGTGCTAGAATGAAGTATTGTGTTTAGTACAGATTTGAGGACAGAGATTGAGCAAATTTGTGCTAGATCGAAGGACTATGTTTAGTGTATATTTAAGGATAAATTTTGAGCATATTTGTGCTAGATCGAAGGACTATATTTAGTGTAAATTTGAGGATAGAGATTGAGCAGATTTGTGCTAGACTAAAGGACTATGTTTAGTGCAGATTTAAGGACATAAATTGAGAAGATTTATTCTATATTGAAGTACCGTGTTTAGTCTGGATTTGAGTTAGAGCTAAGAGCAAGATTTTGAGGTGATAGAGTATAGAGGATGGTAATATCCAGTGTATAGAGATCCATTAGCTAGGGTAGTGAAGATAGATCTTTTGAGTGAGGGTAGGAGTCTTCAGTGGATAGATCTCCATAAGCTAGTGTAGTGGAGGCAATAATTTCTATAGAAGATCATCAACTGAAGTAGAGGAGGAGTTCTCTTGTGGATAGAGATCCATGAACATAATTAGGATATTGGTGTTTCCATTAGATAGAGGTCCATAAACAGTGTAATAGAGAAAGGATTCGTAAGAGATTTGTTGAGAAAATTTTAGTGAAATATTTTCTCCATGGAGTAGCCCACATTGGGTGAACCATATTAAATTGGTTTCTTTGTTGTGTTTGATGATGTTGTGCATTTATTTAGTTACTATTGTTGATATTGATATTGATTATATTGGAGAATATTGTTTGAAAAAAAAAATTAAAAAGTGGTTTTATACTGTTCACCATCCCTTCGTCTTAGTATAAGATTGTGTTCTTCAATTGGTATTAGAGCAAGTTCCTTCAGAAAATGTTTAATAGATTGAAGGAAGATTTTACAAGCACACAAATGGCAAATAAAAGCAAAAGTAGAACCATGAGACACAATAATAAAAGAAAACACATGGTCATGAAAGAAAAATAAGATGAATTTAATGTTGCTGTTTTGGGAAGAGCAATAGAAATAGATTCACGAGATAAATCAAGCAGTGGAGAAAAGTCTATATTGATAAAGTTTTGTACCAAATGTAGGAAGACAGTTCATCATGCAGCTTATTGTCCTCAAGAAGGTAAATAATGTTTTGTTTGTGGTCAACTCGATCATGATGCAAGTTATTGCAATGGGTTTATTAGCGGTGAATATGAAGATGATATTTTCATAATTGAAGTCCTAGAAGATGGTTCAAAAAAAGATAATAGGGATAGTCAAAATAGGTATGAAGAAGAAACTATACTTTGGATAATAGAAGAAATTGAAGACCAGATAAAAGAGAAAATTTTAGAAAAATAAGAAGAGGAAGCCAAACTTAAGGAAATTGTTGAGTTGAAAAGGGAGAACTTAGAATTAAAGGCTCAAATACAAGAGGATGAGAAGTGTAAGTAAAAACTTCTACAAGATCTCTTTGACTTGAAAGATAAGGTTTAAAAGGCAAGAAGAGTTGAAAAGGGTATGATTGAACAATAAAAGATAAAATATCTAGAATGTGAAAGACTTATTACTGATATCAAAGAATTAAAAAGCGAGAACTTGAGATTAAGGGTTCAATCTCAAGAATATGAGAAAGCAAAAGCAAAGTTTCTATAGGAACTCACTAAATTCAAAATTAAGGTTGAAGAAGCAAGGAAAATTGAAGAAGGTATGGCTGAAAAATTAAAGATAAAAGATCTAGAGTGTGAAATATTAGAACATGAGATAGTTTCACTAAGGATGGAAGTAAAAATTTCTAAGGATAACTACACAAGGTTGACAAAAAATCAAACTGGACAAGATTATCAATGCATAAATATCATCAGTCACCAAATAAGAACTTAGTTTTGAAGAAGAACAAGGAAAATAGGAAGAAGAAAAAGGAGATTCAAGCTCAAACACCAAAGAAGAAGAAGATTCAAAAGAATAAAGTGAAAGAGAGAGTGAGACTTCTAAGGATAAGTTGTACAATAGAAATCTCAAAAATGAAAGGAACAATGCACAAATAAGAAATATATGGAATAGGAAACAAGACAGGGTAGAAGAGACCTAGAGACCAATGTGGTCAAGGCAAGGTTTCTTCAATGGATGATGATTCTCATGTCATAGGTTTGGGCACAAGGCTACACAGTGCATGACACATGAAAGATAATAATATGGAAATTTTGGAAATAAGCATCTCTTTCAAGGGTATTGCTACTTTTGTAATCATTTTGGTCACAAGGTAGTTAATTGTAGGGTTCATGATAGGAATGGATATGGCTTCATCAAGAGAAAACCCCAAGATATTTACACCTTCAAGGAATCACAACATTAAGTGTTATAAGTGCAATAATGTTGGTCATATAACAAGGGGGTGTAGAACAAAATTTCTAGAACTTCCAAGGATAGGCAAGAAAGAGGATTCTCAAAAGGTTCAAAAAGGTATGACTTCAAAGGTATAGAAAGAGAAAACTAAGAAAGGAGAAGAGCAGTGTAAGATGTGAGTAGATTTACTCCCACCCAGAAATTAACCACCTCAAGAGAGGAGGTGGGGGAAGGGCTAAGCCAAGAGTCATATTCTTAGCCCCAAGCCCCAAAAGTGGCCCTTTGCCATTGATGTCAAAGGGGGGATATTTGAGTTAGGGGGAAAGCATTCAGTCAGGGGGAGTAGATTTGAAATCAAGGGTTTTGGAAAGTTGTTGCCATCAATGAAAAATGGGGAGATTGTTAGAGATTTGAGTATAATAAGATTGTCATTGATGTCAAAATGGTATGGGCCATGAGAGCATGACAATGAAAAGGTTGAAGGCCAAGTTGTGCAAAAAGAGAGCCAGTGAAAAAGCCTAATATTATAATATTTTAATATTATAATATTATAATATCCAACCAACAGGATCTTTCAAAAAGAAAAGAAAGTAAGTTTAAAAATAATATTATAATGATTTGCATTATAATATATGAGATAAAATCTTAAATTATTTAATATTTATAAATAATTTAAAATTAATTTTTTAATATTTTAATTATTTTAAAGTCCATACACAAAGTTATTTATCCCGTCGACATCGTGTATTGATTTTTAAAGACCATACACAAAGTTACTTATCCCACTGATGTCGTATTGACAACTCTTGGCACTATATAAGAAGGACCATAACTAAGGTTTGAATAGATATATGAACTAAGTGATGCTTCGAGAAAAATCAATGTTGTGACAAAATAAAATCCAATGAATAAGGGCATTGTTTTGTTCGCGTGAGAAAGACAAAATGGTAAAGGTCTTAAAATCGACGAATGGCATAATTTGAGCACATGATATGAATATCCTGTGATGTTGAAACGAAAAGAGTGTGCACATAAATCGAGAAAATTTTTAAAGTAATTTATCGGTGGCTGCGTGCTTATCAAGACGAAGCCTAAGAGGGATTTTTAGTGCACATTCTGAAATTTATGAATATTCAATTTTGTTCTTTTAACCTCATCTGAAAGCATAAAGCAATTGGCTATTAGTTGATTCGAAAGGTGCTGTGAAAAGGTTGATCCACGGTTCGAATCACGGGGGGTTCTTTTCGTTAAAGTTTTTTTATTCACCACTGCGTCGTGAAAGAAACAAGTCTAAGAGGAACCTCCTTTAGGTTACAATAGGCTCAGTAGTGTAGTTTGTTGATTGAGGCACTATGATCTACGACGTCCAGAGTTTGATTCGCTGCAAAAAATATTTGGTTGTTTGAAACAAAAGTGCCTCCGGTATTAGTTATGGTCCAAGTTTTTAATGTTTGGTATAGTTGCTGTTTTGGGAGTTATAAGATTTATATTTTAAATTTAATTTACTATACTTTGTAATTAAGGTTGTATATTTTGGGAGATATAAAGGTTTATATCCTAAGGTTTATGTTTGATATATATTTGATATAGGATGGAGCAATAAGGTGTAGAAAGGTAAAATGTTGATATTGTAATCTGTGTATTGTTTAAGGGACATATTTACCATTATATAGAAAAAAATATATTTTTATGGTATTTTGTTTTATGAAAATTAAAAGGGAATATATTACCTTTAAAGCTTGGAGTGATAAGGGTGTAGAAGGTTTGTAAATGTAATGCTTTTGTTTTGATATGAAAATGGAGTGAAAAAGTATCTTGATAAGTGTGGAGACTATAAGGTATACTTAAGGCTTGTTATTTTGTATGAAAAATAATATTTGGGAAAATTATTTTGTGGAGATCTTAAGAGAGGTTGTGGTAACCTAACCCTAGTGTAGGTTGTGGTAAAGAAAAATTTGATTGTGGTTAAGATATATTTTTAAGATATCTCTATCAAAATAAAAGGTATGTGTATATCTTCCTTGTGAGTAATACATTGTTGGATTGGATGTTGTGAATGCTAAGTTGGAGTGAAAAGAATTGTTTGATAAGCATTGATGAGTTTGACATTGAGATATCCAATATTATTGATGAAGGTTTTTCTGGAATAAAGGTTGATGATAGAAACCTTGTTTGATAGAATTGTTGGAAATATTGAGTGAGTCTTCATGTGCATGATTAGGGTTTGTGCAAGATCATGAGTATACTTGTTATGTGAGGTTTTTTTTATAAGCATTGTTGAAAAAACTTTGATTGAGTGTTTGGTTGAGAGGAGTTGATTGAGCTTAGTTGATTGGAAGTTTTGAATTGATAGTTCAAGTTTTGTGAAACAAATTGTTCTATATTCTAAATTGATTTGAGAAAGAGATTGAACATTGTTGTGAGTGTGAAGCATATTGAGTCTCTAAAAATTCTCTATATGTTTTTGTGATATTAAACAAGATTCTATGTGAAGCTTTTATAAGTGATTGAAGAGGGTTTTGTGTTATATTGAGTTGAGTTGAGTAAGCTTTTATGGAATATTACAATACATATTTGAGGTAAGTCTTGGTGAAGACGTGTTGAGCAGATTGGACAATTTCTAGAGAGGACTTGTGGACAGATTAGTGTGAGATTTTGTGGAAGCTTACAATGCAGATTTGAGAAAAGTCTTTGAGAAGACTTGAGAGCAAAGTTTATTGATTGATTTGTTCAAACCTTGGGTTAAGGTTTGGGGTAGATCTAGCAAAGTTGATTTGTGATTGATTCAAGCTTTGTATTAAGGCTTGAGGATAGAGATTGAGCAGATTTGTACTAGACTGAAGGACCGTGTTTAGTGCAAATTTAAGGATAGATATCGAGTAGACTTGTGCTAGACTGAATGACTCTGTTTAGTACAAATTTGAGGACAAATATTGAGCAAATTTGTGGTAGATTAAAGGACTGTGTTTAGTGCAGATTTCAGGACAAATATTGAGCAAATTTGTGCTAGATCGAAGGACTGTATTTAGTGCAAATTTGAGGATAGAGATTGAGAATATTTGTGCTAGACTAAAGAGTTGTGTTTAGTACAGATTTAAGGATATATATTGAGCAAATTTGTGCTAGATCGAAGGACAGTGTTTAGTGCAGATTTGAGATAGAGCTGAGAGTAAGCTTTAGAGGTGACAGAGTATAGAGGATGGTAATCTCCAGTGGATAACGATCCATTAGCAAGGATAGTGAAGATAGGTCTTCTAAGTGAGGGTAGGAGTCTTCAGTGGATAGATATCCATAAGCCAGTGCAGTGGAGGCATCAATTTCTCTATAAGATCATCAACCAAAGTAAATGAGGAGTTCTCCTGTGGATAGAGATCCATGAAATTGATTAGGGGATTTGTGTTTCCTTTGGACAGAGGTCCATAAACATTTTAATAGGGAAAGGATTCCCAAGATATTTATTAAGAAAATTTTAGTGAAACATTTTCTCCGTGGAGTAGTCAACATTGGGTGAACCATGTTAAATTAGTGTATGTTTTATGTGTGATGATTTGTGCATTTCTTTGGTTACTGTTGTTGATATTTTCATTGATTATATTGGATAATATTGTTTGGTAAAGAAAATTAAAAAGTGATCTTATACTTTTCACCCTCCCTCTCAGTATAAGCTTGTATTCTTCAGCCTAAAAGAGTTTTAATATTTTAATTGATAAAAGGCCCAAAAGAATTTAGATATTTAAATTATAATATTTAAATTCATTGAATTTAAATTATTATAATTAAAATATAATATAAATCAAAATCCAAAGTTTGATTTTAAATGCATTGACATTGGAGGTGAATGCCTTCAAAGGCATATTAATAGTGCAAAGACTAAGGTGGAAAGTGTGTTCAATAATCGATATATCATTCCACCTATTCGTTGATTGAATCATAATAGAGAGAGAAGCAACAAACCTTTGGTTCAGTTTACGAGGTAGGAAAGGGATAAGGAAAAGTGGCTTCATAGTTTGATACCATTTGGGTGAATATCCCAAATGGTGGTTCCCTTGGTGCTAGGTCGTAGCAGCAGGGAGATCTCAGGTTCAAGACACGATAGCAACATAGAGTGAAGTTTTGTTTTAAAAGTGTTTTGGCACTAGCAGAAGGAACAAAGGAAAGTGGGTGCAAAAATGGTCTCGTGTGAGCACTCATCTCACACGATAGTTAATCCATGGCTAAGGCATAGCAATAGAATTAGTGAGGTTTTGATTCATGCAAAGGCAACGTGCAAGGTATTAATTTTTTGTTTAATTAAATTGATGCCTAAGGTTCTATGTTATAAGGTATGCGCCTAACTTGGGAGGTATAAGGTTTTAAAATTATTTTTATTTTTGCCATAAAAAGGGGTTTTGAAATAATTTGGATTTTGATCTAGTGAAGTTGTTAATTGCCTTGGAATATTATTTTGAATGGTGGTTATATTTCTTTTGGAAATGCATTAATGACAAGTAGGAGATATAAGGTGTAAATGAAAAGTTATTTGTGTAATGTGTGATCTTGTTGGGTTGATTTAATTTACAATATTAAAAGTTATAGGGTGTAAAATCAATTTGAATTTTATTGTACCTTTTGCATTATGAAGAAGAGTATTTGTGGGATTATGATGAAACTTTAATGCATTTTCCTTGATATCAAAGGAATGGTTCTAGAGTATATTTTTCAGATTTTACTAAGCACATTTTGGAAGGAATATTTTATGGATATTTTGAAATAGATTGTTTCTATCTAATACTTGAGTGGCACAAGGAGGATTGGTTGGTTATAAGATAGGTTTTGAAGACATATCTCCATCAAAGAAAAAAGGTATGGTCACATCATCCTTTGTTTGATGTGTTTGATGGATTGAATGTTGTGAAACATAAGGTGGAATGCAAAGGATTGTTTGATAAGTATTTTTGGAAATATTTGAGTGAGTTCTATATGCTTCATGATTGAATGTTTATAGAACATTTGAGATAGATATTGGGAATTATTTGAGTTAGGGTTTGAGGCCTAAATTGTACTCTTTGTTTGAAGAAGTATGAAAACACTTGTTTGGGTTTTGTGAGCAAGTTGTGTTTCATTGGTTTAATGATTGAGTGAAACTTCTTGAGCATTGGTTTTGAGTGATATTAAAAGTGAATGTGTAAAAATTAGAAAACAAATTTGTGAAAGCAGAAGTGTAGATCAGAAATATAGGTGTCATATGCTAGATTGAATCTATATTTAAAAGAGCAATAAAATTAAGATATGTAGAAGTGATAGTCTTAATGATTGAGTAGAACATATTGATTTTTTGATAGAGTGCATCATTATCTATATTTTCTAGAGGTTAAAGTAATTCTGGATAGAATATGTCTAAATTTCTTCAAGTTAAAGGAATTACTTTGAAGATTAGATAAAGCATTTGATAGCATTGAGGAAGATTTGATATTGATTGAGCATATTTTGTGAGTTGTTTTGAGCATGTGTTAGATCAAGTTTGAGCATGTGCTAGAGAATATTTGAGCAAGTCTTGGTGAAGACTTGAGAGCAGATTGAGCAAGTTGTTGAGAGGAATTGAAGGCATATTTGAGCAAGTATTGTGAAGACTTGAAACAACATTAAGAGCAGGATTTATTTGTTCAAGCTTTGTGTTAAGGCTTGGGACAGATCTACGCAGAGTTTATTAATTGATTTGTTCAAGTTTTTTGTTAAGGCTTGGGGCATATCTAAGCAAAGTTGATTGGTGATATGTTTAAGTTTTTTTTTAAATATTGGGGTAGATCTAAGCAGAGTTGATTGGTGATTTGATCAAGATTTGTGTTAAGGATTAAGGATAGATTTGAGATAGAAGTTAATACAGATTTGTGAGTAAAGATAGAGCAAATTTGTACTAGACTTGGCATATTATTTGGTGCATATTTAAGATAGAGTTGAAAGTAAGCGTTGGAGGTGACAAAGTAAAGAGGAAATTAGTCTCTAGTGGATAGATATCCATTATATAGGGTAGTGAGGATATAGGTCTTTAGTGGATAGATATCCATTAGCCAGAGCAGTGGGGATAAAAGTCTTCTAGAAGATCACCAACCAAAGCAGAGGGGAAAGAGTTATCCTGTGGATAGAGTTTCATGAAATAATGCAATGGGAAAGAGTTCTATTATGGAGTGTGATCTGTGAACCAGCTAGGAAGATAAAGTTCTTACATGGAGAGAGATCCATAAATAGTTGAGGAGATAGAGATCTCCTGGATCAAGTTCCATGAACTAGAGAAAAGGGGAAAGAGTTCTCTTATGGAGAGTGATCCATAAACTAGAGCATAGGAGATTGGCATATCCTTTGGACAGAGGTCCATAAACATTGTAATAGGGAATTGATTCCCAAAATATTTTTTGAGAAAATTTTAGTAGAAAGGTTTTCTCCATGGAGTAGCCCACATTGGGTGAACCATGTTAAATTGGTGTCTCTATTGTGTGTGATGATTTATGCATTTCTTTGATTACTACTATTGATATTTCCATTGATAATATTAGATAATATTGTTTGGAAAAGAAAAGTGAAAGTTGATATTATACTATTCACCCCTCCCTCTCAATATAAGCCTATGTTCTTCAATTGGTATCAGAGTGGGTTCCTTCGGAAGGGTTTAACATATTGAAGAAAAAGTATACAGGAACACATATGGCATCTCAAAGTGGATATTCAAAAAATAAGGCACCATTGTTCGATGGGAACAATTATGCTTTCTAAAGCATAAGAATGAAGACTTTTTATGGCACAAGGATATGAGACATGATAAATAGTTGAGGATGGATACACACCTCCAACTATTCCTCCTACATTTGTATAATACAAAGGCAATCAATGCAATCTTAAGTGGTTTACATGAAGAAGATTTTGTAAACGTTATGCATTGCAAATAAAAAAAAGAAATTTAGGATAAACTAAAGCAAACATATGAGGGAGACAAAAAGGTCAAATGGCAAAATTACAAAATCAAAAAAATATATTTGAAGAGTTAAAGATGAAATAAGAGGAAGACATTGCTGCATATTTACTTCGTGTGGATGAGGTTGTTAACACCATGCAAGGACTTTGTTTAGAAATAGAAGAATCAATTTTTTTTCAAAAGGTTTTAAGTTCACTCTCTATGAGATATAATGGAAAGGTTTCAGCCATATAAGAAATAAGAGATATTAAAAATTTGACTATGGATGAGTTACATGGAACTCTCACAACTTACAAGATGAGAATAGTAAAGGATCATATTCCCAAGAAAGAGGTAGTCTTCAAAGTAGTAAAGAAGATAAAATATAAGAAGCCATATTGAAGTGATGAGTCATCTAGTGATGAAGAAGTAAACTATGGCAGAAGGAACAAGAAGGAGTCAAGAAATCACAAAGGCACAAAAATAATTAAGTGTTTCAATTGTGGTAAATGTGGTCACTATGCATCTAGCTTTCTAGAAGATAGAAGTAGTAGCAGTGAAGAGAAATAAAGAAGCAATAAAATACAGGTATGAAAAGAAAAATAGGTATGGACAAAGCAAGCATGAAAAGAAGTTTTTCAGAGGCATAATAGGAGTTTTTATGTGAACAAGATAGGCAAGGTTTCAAGTGATAGTGATGAAATATCCTTAGATAGTGAAGAAGAGGAAATTCTATTTTTGGTAATAGAAGATGAAGGAAGATATCTTGTTGAATATAAATCTAAAAAATATGAATATGCTCTCGAAGACAAAGAAGTAGAGAAAGAATCAAAAAATGAAGAGGAAGGAGTAGTAGATTTAGAAGTTGAACTTATTTTTTCTCTAAAATAATTGAAAAAGGTCAGAAAATAGAATTCAATATTTAAGGCTCAATTTCAAGATTCTGATGAAGAGAAATGAAAGCTTATAAAAATATCTGACAAACTCAATAGCTAAGACATGGATATTTAAAGAAAAATTAGAATCAAAAGTCTTAGATTGTGAGATATTTGAACAAGAATTAGTTTCTATAAGTAAGGAAATGGAAGAGTCTAAGGACAAGCTACACACATTTTGGAAACGTTCAAATACTATGGATAATATTATCAATGCATAAAGACCTTCATTTAACAAAATAAGACTTGGTTTTGAAGAAAGACAAGAGAAACAAGAAGAAGGGTCAAGCTCAAGGTCCAAAGATGAAGAAGCTTCAGAAGAAGAGAGTGAAGGAGAAAGTGAGACGAATAGAAGTTTAACCAAGAAAGAAAACAATGCACAAACAAGGAACATGGAACATAATAGGGAAGAAAGGACTAAGAGACCAATGGGTCCAAGGAAATATTTCTTCAAAAGATATTATTTTTCATGTAACAAGTTTGGTCACAAGGCTATGCATTGCATGACTCATGGAAAGAAGTATGGTATTACTAAGAGGAACTTCAAATATGGACATTTATTTCAAGGGTATTGCTACTCTTGTAATCAATTTGATCATAAAGCAATTCATTGTAGGATTCATGATAGAAATAGGAACGACTTCACCAGGAGGAACTTCAAGATATTTGCACCTTAAAGAAACCACAAAATTAAGTGTTATAAGTGTAATAATATTGGGCATAAGGCCAAGTGGTGCAGAACAAAGTTTTCAAAGCTTCCAAAGACAAGCAAGAACAAGGATACTCAAAGGGATCAAAAGGGCATGTTGAGAAAGAAGGTTGACAAAGGAAAAGAGCAATGTATGCTAGGAGTAATTTTACTCCCACCCCAAAATTAATCACCTCAAGGAGAGGAGGTGGGGAGGGGCTAAGCTAAGAGTCTTATATTTAGCCCCAAAAGAGTCCCTTTGCCATTTATTTCAAAAGGGGGGGGGAGATTTGAGTTAGGGGAAGAGCATTCAGTCAGGGGGAGCAGTTCCTCAGGGAGTAGAATTGGAAAAAGGTAAAAGGAATGCTTAAAGAAAAAGGGGTTGCCATCAATGGCAAAGGGGGAGATTGTTGGAAATTTGATCATGTTTTGTTGTCATTGATGTTAAGAGGTTTGATGTCCTAATTTGATGGAAGTAATTTCAAGAGCTTTTATTAATATCAAAAGGTTTGATGTCCAAGTTGGTTGATATGGTACATGAGGCATAAGGCAACAAAGGAAAAATATAACTCCTTTCCATGGTGTTTGAAGAAAAATAATAACGTTATTTGATGAATTTTTGCTAAGGTGATGGTGGTAAAAGTTTCCCCTTAAAGGCCTAAAAGAGTTTTAATATTTTAATTGATAAAAGGCCCAAAAGAATTTAGATATTTAAATTATAATATTTAAATTCATTGAATTTAAATTATTATAATTAAAATATAATATAAATCAAAATCCAAAGTTTTATTTTAAATGCGCCGATGTTGGAGGTGAATGCCTTCAAAGGCATATTAATAGTGCAAAGACTAAGGTGGAAAGTGTGTTCAATAATCGATATATCATTTGCCCTATTCGTTGATCGAATCACGACATATTGAGAAGCGACAAACCTTTGGTTTAGTTTCCAAGGTATAGGGAAAGGGATATGGACAAGTGGCTTCATAGTTTGATACCATTTGGGTAGATAGCCTAGAAAGTGGTTCACTTGGTGCTAGGTCATAGCAACTGGGAGGTCTCAGGTTCAAGACATGCCGATAGTAGAGAGTGAAGTTTTGTTTTAAAAGTGTTTTTGCACTAATGAAAGGAACAAAGGAAAGTGGGTGTAGTAGTGGTCTCGTGTGAGCACTCAGCTCACACGACGGTTAAGCCATAGCTAAGGTATAGTGGTAGAAGTAGTGAGGTTTCGATTCCCACAAAGGTAGCATGCAAGGCATTAATTTTTTTGTTTAATTAAATTGATGCCTAAGGTCCTATGTTACAAGGTATGTGCCTAACTTGGGAGGTATAAGGTTTTAAAATTATTTTTATTTTTGCCATCACAAGGGGTCTTGAAATAATTTGGGTTTTGATCTAGTGAATTTGTAAAGTGCCTTGGAATATTAATTTGAATGGTGGTTATATTTCTTTTGGAAATGCATTAATGACAAGTAGGATATATAAGGTGTAAATAAAAAATTATTTGTGTAATGTGTTATCTTGTTGGGTTGATTTAATTTGTAAGCTTAGAAGTTATAAGGTGTAAATTCGGTTTGAATTTTATTGTACCTTTGGCATTATGAAGAAGAGTATTTGTGGGATTATGATGAAAATTTAATGCATTTTCCTTGAGATCAAAGGAAGGATTCTAGAGTATATTTTAAGATTTAATTGAGAACATTTTAGAAGGAATATTTTGTGGATATTTTGAAATAGATTGTTGCTATCTAATCCTTGAGTGGCACAAGGAGGATTGGTTGGTTATAAGACAAGTTTTGAATACATATCTCCATAAAAGCAAAAAAGTATGGGCACATCATCCTTTGTTTGAAGTGTTTGTTGGATTGAATGTTGTGAAACATAAGGTGGAGTGAAAAGTATTTTTTGATAAGCATTGTTGGAAATATTTGAGTGAGTTCTATATGCTTCATGGTTGAATGTTTAGAGAACATTTGAGATAAATATTGGGAATTATTTGAGTTAGGTTTTGAGACCTACAATGTACTATATTTTTGAAGAAGTATGAAAACACTTGTTTAGGGTTTATGAGCACATTGTGTTTCATTGGTTGAATAATTTAGTGAAACTTCTTGAGCATTGGTTTTGAGTGATATTAAAAGTGAATGTACGAACGTTAGAAAATAGATTTATGAAAGCAAAAGTGTAGATCAGAAAGATAGGTGTCATGTGCTAGATTGAATCTATATTTAAAAGAGAAATAAAAGTAAGACATGTGGAAGCGATAGAATTAATGATTGAGTAGAACATACTGAGTTTTTGATAGAGTAATTCATTCTCTATATGTTCCAGAGGTTAAACAAATTCTAGATAGAATATGTCTAAACTGCTTCAAGTTAAAGGAATTACTTTGAATATTAGACAAAGCATTTGATAGCATTATGAGGAAGATTTGAGATTGATTGAGCATATTTTGTGAGCTATTTTGAGCATGTGTTAGAGCAAGTTTGAGCATGTGCTAGAGAAGATTTGAGAAAGTATTGTTAAATACTTGAGAGTAGTTTGAGCAATTTCTTGAGAGGACTTGAAGGAATATTTGAGCAAGTCTTGTGAAGACTTGAAACAAAATTAAGAGTAGGATTTATTTGTTCAAGCTTTGTGTTAAGGCTTGGGGCAGATCTAAGAAAAGTTGATTAATTGATTTGTTCAAGTTTTATGTTAAGGCTTGGGGCATATCTAAGCAAAGTTGGTGATTTGTTTAAGTTTTGTGTTAAATGTTGGGGTAGATCTAAGCAGAGTTGATTGGTGATTTGATCAAGATTTGTGTTAAGGCTTGAGGATAGATTTGAGATAGAAGTTAGTGTAGATTTGTGAGCATAGATAGAGTAGATTTATACTAGACTTGGGATAGATTTTGGTGTATATTTGAGATAGAGCTGAAAGTAAGCTTTGGAAGTGACATAGTAAAGATGATAGTAGTCTCCAGTGGATAAAGATCCATTATCTAGGGTACTGAGGATAGATGTATTTAGTTGATAGAGATCCATTAGCAAAATTAGTGGGGATAGAAGTATTCTAGAAGATCACCAGCCATAGCAGAGGGGAAATATTTCTCCCATGAATAGATTTCCACAAACCAGAGCAAGAGGAAAGAGTTATCCTATGGAGTGTGATCCATGAACCAGCTGGGAAGATAGATTTATTCTATGAATAGAGATCCATGAAATAGTTGAGGAGATAGAAATATCTTGGATAAAGTTCCACAAACTAGAGAAAAAGAGAAAGAGTTCTCCTGTGGAGAGAGATTCACAAATCAGAGTATAGGGGATTAATGTCTCCTTTGGATAGAGGTCCATAAATATTATAATAGGGAATTGATTCCTAAGAGATTTGTTGAGAAAATATTTGTAGAGAGGTTTTCTCCATGGAGTAGCCCACATTGGGTGAAGAATGTTAAATTGGTGTCTCTATTGTGTGTGATTATTTGTGCATTGCTTTTATTATTGCTATTGATATTACCATTGATAATATTGGATAATATTGTTTTGGAAAGAAAAGTGAAAGTTGATCTTATACAGTTCACCCCCCCTCTCAGTATAAGTTTATGTTCTTCAAGTGGGACTAGTGGAAATATTTTAAGTAGCACCAAAGGAAACACATGTACAACTTCACTCTCACAGTATATACAGATGCATATTGGATAGGCAGTACTGATGACATGAAGAGCAAAAGTGGAGGAGCATTTTTTCTTGGAGATTGTTTAGTCTCTTGGCTAAGAAATAAACAAGCATCGGTATCCTTATCCATGGTAGAGGTAGAGTACATTGTAGCAGTTGCTTGTACACAAGTTTTATGGATGAAGCAAACTTTAATAGATTTTAAAATAGAGCATGATCATCCCATCTCCATACTATGTGATAATACAAGTGTTATAAATATTTTAAAGAATCCAGTGATGCATTCAAGGACCAAGTACATTCCGATAAAATATCATTTTTAAAGAGAGTAGGTGATGGATAAGAAATTCAAATTGGAATATGTTACTACAAAGGAACATATTGTGAATATTTTTACTAAGCCACTTCCAAAGGAAAATTTTGAATATCTTAGAGGAAATTTGGGAGTAGTCTTACTCCCATCCCAAACTTGATCACCTCAAGGAGACGAGGTGGTGAGGGGGATGAGTTAAGAGTCTTTTTGTTAGTCCCAAAGGAGTCCCTTTGCCATTGATGTCAAAAGGGGAGAGTTTCAGTAATGGGGAGAGAATTTAGTAAGGGGGAGCAACTTCTCAGGGGGAGCAGTTTAAAATCTAGTGGTAGCAAAAAGAAGTATTTTAGAAGGATTGGCATAAATGACAAAGGGAGAGATTATTGGAAATATTTGTGCAAATTGTTATCATTCATGTTAAAAGAGAGATGTAATTGATGTCAAGGAAAATTATCAAGGCACAATTATTATTCTAAGGTCGGTCAATAATGAAGGCATAGGTTTATCTCAAGAGAAAGGAAATTTTTTGAGAAAGGCATTATAATGTAATTTTTTTAATATTATAATGAAGGAAAAAGGGATTACGAGTTCTTTGGAACAATGGTTTAAAAAATGAAGGCCAAATATTAATATTATTGAAGGTAATGATATTAATTGTGAAGGCAAGGTTCAAAAGGATTAATATTATAATATCTTTATTATAATATAAATATTTCAAGTTATAATATCATTTGAGCATAAAGTAATTGAAGGTAATTCGAATTAATTTCGAATTGAGGTGGCTAACAACATATGGTGTAAAAAATACAAGGTGGACTGACTTTGGACAAAAAGGAAATTAAATCATATTAATAACCCATGCCTAAAGTCATTTTTAAGTTGTTTTTTTTAGTGCAAAAAATAATATCGATATCCAATTCATTGCACATGGTAGAGAAGGAAAGTAAAGGAGAGTACAGTCCTCTATAGTGAATAGTGAAGGTTTATGTTCGTATTGGTGCACATGAAATACCATCTAGCTAGCTAGACCAACTGGTGGTTGAACCTACACGAAGGTGTTATGAAGGAGATTTTAGGTTCAAAATCCATCGTGGACCATTTTTGTTTGGTTGGGCAGAGTTCACGATAGGAGAAAGTAAAAGGCGATTAGCATATTTGAGTTCGCCTGGGATGTGTTAGCGCAGCTGGTCGTGGCCCTTTGGTTGGGCACCTTGCTCTCACGAGGTGAGATTTTTGAGTCACATTGAGGGTAAAATAAAAGAGGTATTTATTTTCTCAATTACGATTTGATTTTTGTGGGAGTTATAAGGTTGAGTTGTCATTTATTTTTTCTCATTTGATATAGGAGAAATAAGGTGTGAAAAGGGTCTTTTGGTATTGAAATTTAAAATCTATTTAGAAGGAGAAATAAGGTGTGATAAGGATTATTTCATTGTATGAGTTGATTGTGTGTGTTTTAAAAGTAGGAGTTATAAGGTGTTTTGTGGTTTAATTATTGTGTGTATTTCTACATGGTGAAAGAAAGTTTGAAGGGTTTTGTTCTTTGATTAAAAAGCCTTGTTTTGAGAAATTAAAGGGAATTGTAAAGTAATATTTTTGTGCACATTTTTGAAGAGAGATTTATCATGTGTATGATTGAAAAGTGCTATGCTAACTAACCCTTGAAAGTGGCATAAGAAAGATAAGAATATTTTGAGACAGGTTTTGAGGGCACTTCTTCATCAAAGTAAGTCAAGAGGTATGGTGATATCATTTCTTCTTTAAGGTGTTTGGTTGAGCAAATATTTCTGAATTGTAAGGTGAAGAAATAAGGATTGTATATGTGCATTGTTTGGATTATTTGAGCTATGGTTTGTGAAACAAGTTATGCTTCATTGTTTGAATAAATTTGTGAAGCTTTTGGGCATTGGTTTGAGTAATATTGGAAAGAAAATATTGAGAAATTATAGTGCATATCATTTTATATATGTTCTTGAACAAGAAATCTAGGTAGAATATGCCTGAAGTACTTTTATCAAAGCAAGTGTTATGAGCAATTTTTGAGCATGTGTTAGAGCAGAGTTGAGCAGAGATAGTGAGCATATTAGAGCAATATTATGAGCTATTTTGAGTAGGCATTTTGAGAAGGCTTGTGAGGAGTTCTAAGGACTTGTGAGCAATTATGAGATAGATCAGTAAAGGAAGTTGAGTAGATTTGATCAGAGTTATGGGTAAATTTGATCAGAGTTGTGAGCATATTTGATCAAAGTTGATCAGAGTTGATAGTTGACTTTGGATTCTACTAGAGAAAAGGGGATAGAGTTCTCCTGTGTATAGAGGTCCACTATCCAGAGCAGTGGGAACAAATATCTCTTGTGGATAGAGGTCCACTAGCCAGAGCAGTGGGGACAGAGGTCTCCTATGGATAGAGATCCACTAACCAGAGCAGTGGGGATAGAGTTCTCCTATGTATAGAGGTCCATGAACTTGAGCATAGGGGATTGGTGTCTCATTTGGATAGATGTCCATAAACATTGTAATAGGGACTTGATTCCCAAGATATTTGTTGCAAAAATTTATAAGAAATATTTTCTCCGTGGGCATAGCCTACATTGGGTGAACCAATTTAAATCCATGTCTCTCATGTGTGTGATGATTCATGCATTATTTACTACCTTGATATTATTGTTGTTATAATTTGGATTGAAAAGTAAAAATTTTTAACTTATATTGTTCACCCCCCTCTCAGTATAAGCTTGCATTCTTAAATAAATAGGGATTTAATAGTAATCTTCCAAGAAAATAATCTCTTATAATGTTCAATGGTCAATAGTGGTTAGTGGTTTATGTACTATGGTGTCCTAGTGAATAAATTTTGTAAGCATTGGTTGTCCATTTGCAAGAATGTTTTAAGATCATTGATTAAACCATCTACCATATGGATATGAAATCATAAAGAAGATATCTATGTTTTGTGTTTCATAATATGAAGGAAACAAGGTAATTATTATAATCACACTTATGAAATAATTATGGTTTGTGCTTATTTTACCATTATAAGCTAAACTTAGTGGTAAGTTGATATGTACACAAATTGAATATAGGTTGGATTTTCTATGCATTGACTTTATATGTTGTTGTCGATGTTTATAAACTTAATTATATTTGTTTCTTGTATAGTATATATCATGTTCAATAAATATCATTTAATTATTAGCAAGAGTCTTATAAATACTTAAAGAAGGAATGCTTTTATTATCACCTTATGAAATATTGTATGGAATGCAATGATTTCAATGTGTAATAGAAATTTTGGATTGATTTATGAACACCATGGATAAGAGGAATTTAAACATGTAAAACTTGGCAAACAATATTGATAAAAAAAATGAAAAAATAATTGTGGTGACTACCATTTAAAACAATAATTAGTTCATAATGATTATGATTAAAAACATAGTTTTATTTGATTGACAATTATGATAATATCATGAATACGTGTATTAATAGTTCGATATACTCATTAGTTTTTTAATATTGGTAATGAAGATGGTTTTTAATGATTATATAAATGGGCTATTGTGAGCCACTTGGAATGACACTTATTGATATTTTTTTTTTGAAAAATAATTTGAAAATACTTGTATTAAAATAAAGATCATTTACAAGTTGCGATGAGACTTCTCCCAGCCTTAGCCACAGAGAACACATGTTTACAATAGTAAAAGAAGATTTTCATTGGAGCCAAATATCTTAAACCATATTTCTACAATGGTTGTTCACCTGTTTACAACTGTAAAATAATATCTACATTGGAGCACAAATCTCCTAAACCATATTTCTTGAATGGTTGTCCAAATTATCTAAACACTGGATTTGCTCACCAACCTGCCTAATCATATCATACTCAATAGTTGTGTCACTATGCCATTGAACCCCTACCTCCTTCTTAGTGCCCATCTTAGCAAAGAAGTCAACCACTTTATTTATATCTCTACTCACATAAAATGGAATCACATAATATAATTTCCTCCACAATTTCTTAATTTGAGTGACAACTCAACCTCCATGTCTTCAAAGCAAAGTTCCTCATGTAATCTAGAGCTCCAACCATTATTTGAGAATCTAATTCTAGGATTATCCTCCTGTAACCTTTTTTTACTGCCCAAATAGAAGTAGATTTTATTGCTCAGGCTTTTGATTCATTGTTTGTGGCCCTTCCCAAGCCTTACAATTCCCAATAGAGCACTATTCCAACATGATTTCAGCAAACCACTCCAATTCCATCTCTATCCGGATTGCCTTTTGCAGATCCATCAGTATTAATTTTAATCAAACCTTTTGGAGGTGGTTTCTAAATAGCTCTATCCTAATCCTCTTGCACTTCAAATTCCTTCTTCATTGTCCCTATAACAACCTAATTTTCCTCTTTAGCATACAGTGCCACTATTTATGTGACTTTGCTTCAAATGACCTGCCAGACTCCATCTAAAGATGAAAAGGTTTCTCTAATTTTTTTTCCATTTCTCTCCAACCACACTTTCCACCAAATGAAGTTTAGTCCAATATCCCAACCAATACAAAGAGATTTAGATTTAAATATACCCCTCTTCCATATTTCCCAAATATTAATCCGATTTAAATCACCATTAACTCAAATTTTATAATATAAAAACCATCTCTTCCAGATCTGACGCATGAATGGGTACTCAAACATCAAGTGATCAGTTGCTTCCTTACTCTTGTAGAATAAAACACATTAAGAAGGACCAATGATTTCCCTACATCTGAGATTATCAAAAGTAAGAATTCCATTATGCATGAACTTCCAGGAAAAAAAATTACTTTTGGCAAACCCTTCGATTGCCAAATATTTCTCCAATCCTCAACCTGATATGCACGAGGAGGAGGCTTTGGAAGGATATTATAATATCCATCCTTCATAGTGTAGATACCAAGGCTCCCATATATCCAAGCTAATTCATCCTCCTCATATGTACCTATGAGAAATATTTCTACCAAGATTTTAGTCATGATGGGTGTCAAATCCAGAGGGATTGAAATTGGCCACTCATCCAACTTCTTAAAATGATTAAAATTATAATCCCCAACTGAATAGTATTGAAATAAATTTCAATTTTGACCCAACCCCTAGTTTCCATGGATTTTTTTATTGTTTGCAATTCAAGAAATTCAACAATGATAGGTGGGTATTGATCCCATGAATCTGTCCAAAATTGTGCCTTCTCCTCTCTCCCCACTTTCCAAAATAATCCATATTTCACTACCTGATATCCTAACTTAAGATCCTACCACACTAAGGATCCATTACCATCCAAAGGGAAATGACCCACCTCATTTGGGTTTACCTGTCCCAAATATTTACTAGTTAAAATTCTATTGAATAAAGAAGTTGGTTGGGAAATCCACCTCTAGTAAAGCTTTCCAACCAAAGCCACTTTGATATTATTAGTCCCAAACCTCATTCTACCTTGGGTTGGCTTACTTTCTCCCAACCTACTAAGGCCCATTTCATATTTCCTTTTACTCCTTCCCATAAAAAATTTCTAGCCATCTTGTCCAACTCTTTCCATATGGTATGTGGGGCAGCAAGGATATAAAATTTATAAATTGGCATGGCCTGAATGAATGACTATAAATTATTTATTCTACCCCCATATCTTAACCATTTGTGAGACCAATTATTAATTATTTCCTTGATATAGTCCAAAAGATTCCTCCAGATATCTATTTTTAGTTTTTTAAAATGCAAAGGGACCCCAAAGTATACCACTCGGAGAGAAGTCCTTGTGAATCCCAAGATCTCTAAAATTTTCTCTTGAAGCCTTTGATCAATATTGAAAAATACCACTTTGAATTTTTTATCATTGATGACTTGGTTTGTAGCCCTAAGGTATACATTAAGTGTATCTCTAATAATTCTTGATTCCTTGAAGTTGGCCACTCCCACCAATCATGTGTCATCCACAAACTGTAGGTGAGTCAAAACTTCCTCACCCACCTTGATACCTATTAGCAAACCTTGTTGTCTTCTCCTCAATATGATTCTACCCAAGCCTTCAACCAATATAAGAAAAATATAGGAGGAACAAGGATCTCCTTGATGAAGGCATCAAGTAGCTCCAAATGGTTATGAGATAATACCCTTGATTAACACTGAGTATTTTAGGGTAGAAACATAGCTCATGACCCATTCTATCCAATCCTGAGAGAAGCCAAAGGTTGCCATCATATTTGACAAGAAGCTCCACTCCACCCTATCATAAGCCTTTGACATATCTAATTTTATGAACATACCTCTATAATTATATGTTTGCATTGAATGGATTACCTCCTGAGATAGAACCACACCATACAATATTTGCCTACCCTCTACAAAACCCCCTTACTCTGAGGAGATAATGCTATGTATAAGAGGTTTTATCCACTCAACCTTTGCCTTTGTTATTATTTTATATATGACATTGCATAAGGCAATAGGTCTATAATCTGAAATATGCACCCCCTCCTCTCCTTTTGGAATTAAGGCAATGAAAGTATGATTTAATTATTTAAGCATTCTTTTACTACCTTTGGACTCCTCTATAACAACCATTACATCCTCCTCCAAGTTGTCCCAAAAGGCCTAAAAAAACTCAATTGGAAAGCCATCTAGACCTGGTGTTTTTTTGGTTCTCATTCCAAAGACTACATTATTTAGTTCCTCTCTATCAATGGGTTTAAGTAGGACTTGATTTTATTCTTTAGAGATAACAGAGGGTATGATAGCAAGAACTTCTTTTTGAGCCTCTTCATCTTGCACCATACTTTCCTTAAATAGTTTAGAAAAATAATCCATTGAATGGAAATGCATACCTGTAATTGTATCAAAGGAGTGTCCATTATCATCTTGAAGAGCTTCCATGTTGTTCGTCTGTCTCCTAGCATAGGCAGTACAATGGAAAAATTTGATATTTTTATCACCTAATAACCAAGTGGTTCTTGCTCTTTGTTTCCAGTAGGTCTCCTCTTGGTTGTCGATGTCCTCAACTGCTTTACACAATGCATTGTCATCTTCTTTGAGTTGCTTTGTAATTGTTCCTTGCCTAAAATATTTTTGAACGTCATCCCATCTGGCCACCAATGGAGCTCTTTGGACCTGGAAGTCTATCTTGTTATCTCACCTCCATTTTTTCAATTGTTATTTCACATAATGAAGCTGTTTGTGGAATTTAAACATTTATGTCCCATATGTTGGGCAACCTTCTTCCCACCACTATGGAATTTTAATTTGAAGTTCCTCTTTTTGTAATCAAAAGTTTTCAAATTTAAATGGTTTGTGGTGCTGCATTGTCTTGATCCCCCCTTCCAACAAAATGGGAAAGTGATCTGAAACTGGACCTTATAAAATCTAAAATTTTACATTCCACTTTACAAATGCCTCCTCTGAAACCAAAAAATGATCTAACTTCACCTTCCTGTTATGTGGCTCCCTCCTTTTATTAGTCCAAGTATAGTTGGTTCCAGTGCATTTAATATCCACCAAGTGTAATGTCTAGACTTGGGCAATCATAAAACAATCCCCTGGGTCCAAAATTGGGGTTCCCCCTTCCTGATCTCTAGAGGATAATTTAGCATTAAAATACCTAGCAATAATCCAGTGTAAATCTTCCCTTGAGACTCTCATGTTATGCACAACTTTCCATTGATGCATCTGACCATCTAGGTTTTAAGCCCCATAAAAATTTATGATTAAAACATGTTCAACTATGACATTGTTCCTAAAATGATATGTGAGGACACCCCTACAAGCTATATGTTCTATTACAGTCCATTCAAGAGAGTTTCAAAAAGTAACTATCCCCCTGAAGTCCATTGGGTAGCCACTTCCATATGACCAACACCCCTCCAAATTTTATTTACTATTTTACACATAAGATCCAATGACATTTTTGTCTCCTAGATAAGCAAAAAATATGTTTTACATTTTTCTACGAGTCTTCAAACAACAAATTTATAGGTTATACTATTTAAATACCTATCATTCCATGATTGTATAATCATTGGTTACCTTGAGAGTAGTAAAAATATATTGGTCTCACCGATCCTCCAATGATCAATTTGTCTTCTTGAACTACTATCAATTCCTTATTTGATTTTCTACCCACTCCTTGAGAGATGCTATTTTTTTATCTCTTTTCCACCCAAGTTATCCGTATATTTGGCATTTCTCTATTATTTTTTGCTATGACCATGATGACATCCTTAATTGTTGGTTGCTCTTGGTTATGCACTATCAATACCTCTACACTCTCTAATTATGGTAACTCACTGCACTCAATTACCTACTGTATGATGGGAGGAGGTGAAAGAGGGGCTTGAACATGGGTGTTATTTTTCTCATTATTCCCATCCACTCCTTCCATGAATTGTTCATCTTCTTGGTCCATTAGTATCTTAAAAATCTCATACCTATTGGAGGGCTTGAGTTGGGTTTGCTCTTTATCATATTTTTTCTTTTACCTTATCCTTCTTTTGGGTTGTTCAAAACCATCTCCCTATGCTTCTTTACCCTGAGAAATATTTGTTATTTCTTTATTGATTTTTGATTTACCCTACTTAGGAATATTTGACATTGCTAGAGGATCCTCCATTTTTATGTTCATATTATTTGGGCAAGATCGGGTCAAATGCCCATATTTGTGGTAAACTCTGTATCTGAAGGGAAATGCCTCATAATCCAGATGTTGAATCTAAGATAGTCCTACAAGTTTGAGTTCCACCTATGTCGGCAAAGGTTGGATAAGATCAATTTCCACACATAATCTTGCATAAACAGTTGTGTTTCCTTCCATTGTGTCTTTGGAAACACCCAAATATCTTCCAAGGGAATTTTTGATAATTTCTAATACTTGCTCACTCCAAAATTCCATTGGAAGTGCATACAAATGAATCCAAATCAGGACCACAATGGGTTTAATTTGAGGATCAAATCCCACTCTCCAGGGTTGAACAAATAATCCTACTAGACCATGATTCCTCTTTTCTGATTCGAAAACCCTATTTCTATCGATAAGTGAAGAAAATCTAACAATAAAATATCCATTTATAATAAACCATAAAAAATACTCACCAAGAGGCTCCCAATTTTTCTAGACCCAAGAATGCAAAAAAATTAGGGTAGGGCGAATACCCATGAATTTATAGATCAAATCATGATTGGATCTATATAAAACTATTTCTTTGACCATACTTTGCTCAATGAAAATATTTGGTCTTGATTCTAACTATGGCAGGCATCCATTAACTCGTTGAGAGGTTGATCTATTTCTAGCAGCTATAAATATAATTTTAATGCAATTTTTTTGTGCTTCTTTAGTCTCTCACGGAGATTTATCCTTTGAAAAATATGCAAAAGAACTATGTCTCTCTAAAAGAGGATCCAGAGGTGTCCCCATTGGAACCTCCTAGGGCAACAATCTTATCTTCAAATCCATAGTAACCAGAAATCTCTTCGTTTAACCAACTGATGCCCTAGTTTTCTCTTCTAGAGAAGATCCAACATCTTTAAATTTTATGTTACCGACACTTATTGATCTTAAAATATAATAAATGCACCTATGAAACAAACTATGTTGGCTATATTCTAATTTTTTTGTTAGATTGGAATAAATATTTTATGGAATTATTTGGTGATCCTTTTCTAATAAGAAACCATTAGAACCTTGTGAGTCATTGTCACTATATGGATGTAGTAGATTAAAAGGATAATTTGTTTAATTATAGTATTCCAAAAAATTAGTATGCTACTATATTGAAACTAGGATATGTATGGTATAATAAATAGATAAACATATGATAAATATTAGAAACTAGATTATATGATTAATTGATTATTGATGTTAAGAAAAAAAAAATATATTTTATAATATTGGAAATGATTTACATATTCACTCTACTTGGATTGGATATAATACATTAGTGGACTATGAAGGATTCTATCATAGAAGGACTATGGTGTTTAGCTATTCAAATAGATAACTTATTTATACTTTTGTATGTTTCATAAGAATTATTGTTTTTAGTTCCACCACTAGTTTCCATAAGGATAATCCTATTGTTTTTTTTTTTGAGTAATACTTCTTATACACATCCACCATGGAAATTGAACCCAGGTCATATAACTGATAATACAAGTGGCATGCTTGCTGGTAGACCACACTCACGGGGATAATCCTATTGTTAACAATCATAACATAATGATGCTTAGATTTAAACCGAAAATAGAGATATCCTCATACTAATGATGGATTCATTTATTCATATATTTGTGGCACTAGGTATTGTATGAGTCATAATATGACATGTGATAATATTTTATGGTTAATTTTTTATTTGGTAAGTAAGAGAATATTATAATTAACACCGGGTTTTAACTGGTTGACCCAAAACCATTTTACAAAATAGGGTCCACTGACCAACTGGACAAAGGCCAAGCCCTAAAATTTTAAACTGACAACAAAAAGGGCCAAGACCTACTCTTCCATTAGAAAACAGCCAAACTAAACTATGGAAGCCTAATATTATGGCCATCAGAAAAGAAAGACGCAAAATAGAACTAACAAAGACAAAAACTAATCATGCAAGCACCATGCAGAGTAGCTTGTGCCCATATAAAATAATAGAATATGGTAAAAAAAACATCCCATAGAATGGACAGCCAAGAGGCCAAGCAGTCTTCCTTGTAGTCCTCATCTAACTTCTTATCATCCTCCTTGCCATCATCTTTAGATTTTGCCTTCGACTCCTTGTTCCCTTGGAACTGCTGGCTATAAAACAGAAGATTTAGAGAATCACACAAATCAACAGCTGCACTGATGAGGCCAGACAGACTCTTCAACTGGTTGATACTGTTGAAGGCTGATGAAATTGTCATCTTCTCCAAGACTATTATGGTGGGGTCTGGTACCTCATTTTCAGGGATCTCCAACACTTTGTTATTTCTTGCTAGGGCCTTTTTGTGACATCGAATCCAAACACACCTTGGGAAATACTTGAGGCCAAAGCAGATGTTTCCCATGCAAGAATTTGTAGATAAAAAACCTATATCAGTGCCCCACCAGCTGTAAAAAACACTAGTCACATGAACAAAAAAAACAAATATGACAAAAGCCATTATAAGGTTCAAAAAAATATTTTTAAAAATGCCCCCATTTTCTGTCATTGATCCACTTTGAGCCTTCCAATCTAAAATTTTTCATTATCTATCACCATTGATACTGCATGAGGAAGATTTTCAGTCCACGTGATCAAATTTGTTGCTACAATGCCTTCATTTGCCAGCCTATCAGCTGCCATGTTTGCTTCCCGGAAGGTATGCAAAATTATGGCCTCAGGTCGATCATGAATTAGAGCCCTTGCTTCATGGATGTAGTCATAAAATCTCCAAGGAGCTCTCTTAGTGTTATTTAGAAGATTTATAATAATAAGAGAATCACCTTCCACCGACAGTTTCCCTGGATAATTCTCTGCCACCTTGAGGCTCCTCCAAACTGCCCTCGCTTCAACAACATTGTTAGTTTGAGCTCCAAGATGTTCAACAAAAGCTACAAGCACCTCACCCTTGTGGTCTCTAAGTAAGCCACAAACCCTAGCTTCACCTGGGTTGCACCTAGATGCCCCATCAAAATTTAACTTAATCCACCCTAGGGGGGGTGGGGTCCATGTGATCATGGTTCTAGGACAGACTTGAGGATGATTGAGGCCATTAGTGAGAGGTAAGTTTAATGACTGGCATAATGAAGCTTCAAAAGGATTTGGAGGTCTAGATCTGCTGAGGCACTAAACAAGCATTCTCATTAGCATATACTAAAATTTTTGACAGGACAGAGGATGACTGAGAAACCTTATCCAAGAAGGCTCGACGATTCCTTTCCAACCATATCTACCACAAGAAGTGATGAAGGCAGATCTTCCACATATACCTAAGACACCTATTCAAAAAGGGAGAAGGCCACTGGACAAATAAGTCAAAAATGGACTGAGGATGGACCCAATAAATATGAAACACTTGTAACAGACCTAAAAAGATTGAGAGAGAAAAATTACAATACAGAAACAAATGATCAATAGACTCCCACTCAGACATATAGAGATAACACCTATTAACAACAATCACACCTCTTTTTATTAAGTTATCCATGGTGAGGATCTTATTTTGGATGGCCAGCCATGCAAAAAACCCAACCTTCGGAACAATGCTTTTGGAACAAACTTCCAAGTGAGGGAAAGTAGGTTCATCATTATCAATAAGCATCAGATAAGCAGTCTTGAAAAAAAATTCCCCATTGTCTGAAGCTTCCCAGATAAGCTAGTCCTCAAGAATGCCAGAAGGGAGTAAAGATTATCTTAATTCATTCTCCAGTATTATTGATGCCCCTGGTAGATCATTGTTCATTATTGGCTTCCATACCCTTCTATTGTTTGATAAAGTAATAAAATCTGCAACTTTGGTACCAAAAACTTCAATTTTACAAGCTCTAAGGGTTGAAAGGATGGGGTCTGCAGAGAGGGGATAGTCCTTTAACCATTTGTGGTCCCAGAAATCAAAATTTCTTCCATTTCCCAGTTTCCAAAGTAGCCCTTTGCTTAGCAGGTTTTTAGTTTGAAGGATTGATTTCCAAAAATTGATCCCCTGGGAGGAAAGGAATAGCTTAAGAATTCGAGTTTCTTGCAAGTACTTTCTTCTGATTATAGTAATCCATTCTGCATTTGCATTTGTCAAAATATGCCATGCTTGTTTGGCCAGGAGGGCCATGTTTAAATGTTGTATTCTCCTTAGCCCAATACCTCCAAACTCCCTTGGTTTGCAAACCCTATCCCAAGACACCAAGTGAAAGTGTTGCTTAGATTCAGAACCAGTCCATAGGAACCTCTTCTGGATCTGTTCAATTTTAGTGTAGACACTTGTAGGAGCTTTAAAAATAGAGAGAAAGTAGACAGGGATGCTTTGAATGGAAAACCTGGTGAGAACTGCCTTGCCGACTTGAGATAACAAATTCCATTTCCATCCGACCGACTTCCTCTGAATTCTTTCAATTACATTAGTCCACATGGAATCAGTAGCTCTGCCTGTAAATAAAGGAAGGCCTAAGTATGTGGATGGAAGAGTAGACACTAAGAATCCAAGAATCCTAGAAATCTTAATCTGCCTCTGAATGGGAGTGTTAAAGAAATAAATTTTACTCTTTGAAAAATTTACCTTTTGCCCCGCAGCATCCTCATATAGCTCTAGAATATGCTTTATGACCTTAGCCTCAAAAACTGATGCAAGAGTTAACAACAAAGTATCATCTACAAATTGTTCATGTGTAACTGCCTGTGTTTGTGATGATGCTTTAATTCCTAAAATAAGACCAATATTAAAGGCAGCTTTGATTGTCCTCCCAAGGGCTTCAGCCACAATGATAAACAACATGGGAGAGATAGGGTCACCTTGCCTTAGGCCCCTTTTAGCTTGAAAGTATCCAGCAGGAGCACCATTAACAAGGATCGAAAACCAAGGTTTCATAAAACATCCTTCCAAAATCTTGATCCATTCATGATGAAAACCAAATTTCTGAAGAATAGTAGAGACAAAACTTTAGTTTATGTGGTCATAGGCCTTGTTCATATCCGGCTTGAGAGCAAAAGCAGGTTTTTTAGTCTGGACTACCGAATGTAGGGCTTCATGAACTGTTATGACACCATCAAGGATGGACCTTCCAGGGACTAAACTGCCTTGAAAAACATCAATAAACATAGGAAGGATCTTCTTCATTCTATTTGCAATCACCTTGGTCAAAATTTTATAAACAAAATTACAAAGGCTAATAGGTCTAAAATCCATCATAAATCTAAGAGCAGGAATCTTTGGGATTAAAGCAATAAAAGTGGAGTTAAAACTTCTCGGAATATGCTTTGTGGACTGAAATTCCTTGATAGTAGCACATACATCAAAACCTACAATATCCCAAAAAACCTGAAAAAAATGAGGTGAAAACCCGTCTGGACCTGGAGCTTTATCAGGGTTCATTGAGAAGAGGGCCTCTTTGATTTCTTCATCCGTGAAAGGCTTAATTAACTCCCCATTCAAGTCATCAAAAATTAAATGAGGAATATGGTAAAGCATTGATTCTGAAGCTAAGGCAGAACTGAAATGTTCTTCTCCTAAAAGATTCTGAAAATAGGAAACTGCTTCATTTCTGATCTCATTAGGACTAGAAAGGAATGACCCATCATCTCTAACAAGTTCTTTAATTCTATTGTGGCTTCTGTTCCTTAAGGTAGATGCATGAAAAAATCTTGTGTTGGCATCACCTTCTTTTAGCCAGGAAGCTCTAGAATTTTGCCGCCAAAAAGTCTCCTCACAGGCTAAAACATTATGGTACTCAGCAAGGGCTTTCTTTTCATCTGCCTGTAGGGAAGGGTCTGGAAATCCCTCTTCAAGTTTTTTCTCAATGATTGATAACATTTTAAAGATGACTTTCTTGTTTTCAAAAATATTTCCAAAAATTTCTTTATTCCAGATCCTTAGATTTTATTTCACCACTTTAAGTTTACGTGCTAATCCGAATGAAGGCACTGCTCGACAAGAATGCTACCACCACTGAGAAATTCTATCTCTGAGATCAGGGTGGTGCATCCACATAGATTCAAACCTAAAAGGCCTTTTGAATTTTGGAGTCTCTTCAATTTCAAGTAAAATCGGGTTGTGGTCAGACCCAATGCGAGGCAAGGACAACAGATTTGCATCCCCAAAAGATTGTATTGCTTCCTGTGACAAAAAAAACCTATCAAGATTTTCCATTATAAGTTGATTTCTAGACCTCCTATTGCTCCAAGTAAATTTAGCATTTTTTAATTTGACATCCAATAAATTGTTGTTGTTGATGAAATCTTGAAAGTCCTCCATACTTCTTGCTGGAATTCCTACTCCCCATTTTTTATCAGAGGGGTAAATAGGGGTATTAAAGTCCCCCGCCACTATCGATGGGATATCCTCAAAAACTTCCTTGAAATGACTGAGTAAATTCCATAGATCAGCTCTCCCAGATATAGAATTAGGGGCATACACATTTGTTAATATCCAAGAAAGGTCACTAACCTTATCCTTAAAAATAATGCTCATTACCCTTTCCCCTAATTGAATAACCTTGCCTTCCACCTTCCCTGGATTCTAGATACAAAGAAGACCACCTGAGGTTCCATTGGCTTTGCAAAAAATTGCTTCTCCCTTTTTCCAGATATTGAGGGCAATTTTTCTAGACAAAACTTCATCGACTTTAGTTTCTTGCAAAATAAGAATAGTGGGATCAAAATCTCTTCTTAAATATTTGACTAACCGCTGTTTAGGAAGGCCATTGAGCCCCCTTACATTCCAGGATATGATCTTCATTTGGAACTTTTAAATTTTTTTCCTCTTCCCCTGCCTTGGACTTGAGGGGGCTTAAGAATTTTGTTTTCTTCAAAGGGAAGATTTCCAGTTGATGGAAACAGAGTAGTCTGAATTCCATTAGCTATCTCATCTTGGACCTCTTCTTTCCATTGCTGGGCATTTGACTTTCTTCCATTTTTTTTCTCACCTCCACAGTCAATCATGGGGGACTTCATTGAGCTTCTAATCTGTTTTGGGCTAAATTTGGTTTGGGTAACCTGTTGGATAACAGTACTAGAAACCCCTTCTCTGGATTGGGACAAAGACAAAGGTGAAAAATGTCGCTTGGAAGGGCTGATTAACTCTGAAAGCACTTTTTCTCTTTCTGGGGCATAAAAAGACTCATCATTAGGGCATTCTTTATGGCCAACAGGAGGAGGATTGGAAGGTCCAGATTTGGTTGGGGAGTTGACTATGATAAAAAATAGAAATATTAACTACTTGAAGATTTCATGATCGTGTATTTTTATGCATGTTATACGTATGGGTACATGATTGCATTTGAAATAAGTATTAATTGGATTATGTGTAAAGTTTATCTTCCTTTTATTGGCATTATTGTCAAATAAAGTTATGAAAAAAGTGTATATGCATATTGAAAATTAATTAATTTTAGTACTACTTATTGCTTTTATATGTATGCATTACTTTTTTTTTGTACTTTATACCACTTGCATGTAATATCTAGATTTGTTTCAAATTTGAGGTACAATTTATTATATAACATTTACCATAAATCATTTCCTAGTAATCTTGTAAATATATTAGGAGTACACATCTATAGATTATTAGATCACAATTATACACCTTAGAATAATTTATTTAATAATTTCATCGCAAGGTAATAAAAAAACATGAAAGTGCACTACATATCATTAATATGGAAACTATGTCAATATGAATATATAAATCATTTATTAATACATATTCCATAAATAATACAAGTAATACTTCTAAACAATAAGATATTCAACTTTATCATAAAAGTAGAGAATAAATATCTTAACAATATACATTTGTACTATGTATAAGTATTTTAAGAAAACATTTCATTATATGACTATCATCAAATTGTATTTACAATCATAGCTTACAATAGCATAACTAATAAAACTGGTAGAACTATAAACTCATGTTTCAAAAAGTGCATTTGAGACTTAATGTTTTATTCTTCTAGCTAACTGCAAGACAATTGTCATAAAAAACATGGACTCATATCACCTATGATAGTTTTTGACTCTACCACAAGAATATTTCTTACAACCTATTACTTCATGCCTATCCTATACAATTTAATGCAAATATTCACTTTTCTATGTCAATTTTTAGATTTTAATGGTTTCTTATTTTTAATTAAGGATGGTTAAACTTTCCTAAAACGGATTACTAATGATTGTTTTTAACTGCTCTTAAATTATGAATGTTCTTTGTGGAACATAACACTTCCACTAATACTAGGAAGCAACATTCTAAAATATTTTTATCTAAGTTGTGGAATTGTCTAGCAATATACCTACTTCCTTTTTAAGGAAACGCATGATATTATGGTCATGATGGGTCATCTCATCATAGTTTCAACCCATGGGACACTCTATAAAATTTATTGAAATAAGATTCCTTGTTGAGAATTTCTTCATGGGAAATAAATCATATCCTTGACCTTTTGTGTTAGGAAAAAAAACAAAACAAATCTAATATTTAATCCTTCTAAGGAAATCAACATATTTGACATAGCAAGAACTGGTTTTCTTAAAATTTCTTCAACTTGATTATACAAATTGCATACTTTCATATGTATCTTCCTTCTTTCCTTATTATCCAATTTTTTTCATCTTCTTATCATTTTTTTAATTTCACAATGGTATTACACTCAATATTATTTCATAAGCATACATTCTAAACATTAAAACACATCACTTTATGTTATTGAAGAGAAACTTTTATACGTAATTGTAATATGTAAAAGTAAAATTGTCAATAAAAAACCTATTGTTACTACTACAATATGAATGTATTCTATAATGACATTAAACATGAATTTGAAAGCTAAAATATCTAAAATTATGCTTCCAACACAATGCCATTTTTAGATATAATGAGCAATAAGAATAACCAAAATTTTATTCCTTATTCATAATTAAGACAAATCTCTTAAATATTCTATGTGTAATACCCATATTTGATCCCTAAAAAACTAAGCTATGGATGACTATTAGTATAACATAGACAATAGTGAAATATGAAATGGATAATTAAAATATGAATGAATGGATAATGTTAATGTGATGTGTCATAATTTGTACTATCGTGTTAGATTGAATATGATATCTTCCTTATTATGAATTCATGCAATACATTTTTATGTATGATAACAAATTACAATATATATTGATGATGATTTTATAAAATTATATAAACCTTATGTAAAAATAATATTGCCCATTTGTTTGTAAGAGAAGACCACATTTGGTCTATAGTTTGTTATTCTAAAAATTAAGGTGGATTAGGTATTAAAAATCCATACCTTATGGCCAAAGCCCTAGCAGAAAAATTGGTGTGGCTATTTCAGAATGCAAAAAGTCTCTGGGTTCAAGTCCTATTGAGAAAGTATGGTATGGGGTGTCCTTCAAAAAACTTGTTATTCAAAGTGAATCCTTGTAGAAAAGAAACAAAAATTTGGGAACACATTCTAGAAGGTCTATAACTATTTAAAGCAAATTGTTCTTGGGAAATAAGGGAGGGAGAGATAAATGCTTTCTCTAATTCCTTTTCTTAGAAATTCTCAATAGTGTAGAGTACATATTTGGCTCAAATTATTAAATTTTTAAGGAATAAAGA
This sequence comes from Wollemia nobilis, assembly GCA_028583015.1. Classification (NCBI taxonomy): domain Eukaryota; kingdom Viridiplantae; phylum Streptophyta; class Pinopsida; order Araucariales; family Araucariaceae; genus Wollemia; species Wollemia nobilis. The sequence goes on from JAQPPZ010005211.1 coordinate 2,586,099, forward strand.
CTAAAATAGAGTCAAAGACCTCATAAGAATTGTGTTGCTTGACACAAATCGTTAGAGTTGGAATGCAATTGAAAGAACTAAATATTCCACCCACCTCCATCATATTTACATGGAATTATTAATATTATTAAAATATAGACCCATGTTTTTAAGGAAAGGTGAAGATGTTGTTACATGGGTTGAAAAGAATAGGTTGGTGGCATATACTATTAAGAGAGGGTACTCTGCCCTGTTATCTCAAAAAATGGGAGGATAGTTAGTAGGATTTAAAAAGGTTACAAGGTTAGTTTGGAGTTCTGTTGCTACTCTAAAATCTAAGTTCTTTGCTTGGTTGCTGATCAAATAGGCAATTCTAGTTGAATAAAATAGATAAAAAGAGGATATGTTGGGCCAAAACTATGCTACCTTTATGGAGAAAATAATGAAACATGTATCCATGTATTTATTCATTGTCCATTCATAAACAATTTGTGGTCTAACTGTGCAATCTTGAGAAATAAAGACATAAATGCTGCTTTGAACAAACAATCAATAGAATATTTCATGGCTATATGGAATAGTGTGGTGGTCAATGATAAATATAATGAGGTCATCCAAAGTGTTTGGATATCACTTTTAATAAATACATTTTGGAATGTTTGGCTCTGTAGGAACAAGGTTTTTTTTAACAATGAAACAATCACAACTGAAGGAATTTGGAATAAAATTTTGAGAGCTATGAGGGAATAATTAAGAGTCCAAAAAATAAGCATGGTAGCTTCCAAGGATTCTTGGAACCAATCCAAACTCAAAATTCTAAATATGCTAGATCTAGACAAGGATAAGTTGACTCGAAAATCACAGAACCAATTGCAGTTGAGAAGATACATCTTGACAAAGGAAAAATATATGTGTTTTTTGATGGAGCTTCCAAAGAAAATTTAGAGTAGGTGGATGTAGGAGGAAGAATTATTTTGTTCCACCCAACAAACAAAAACATCTTATTCAAAGAAGGATTAGGCTGCAACACAAATAATATTGTAGAATTCAGAGACCTAATTCGAGGACTGAGAATTGCTATTCAATTTGAGTTGAATGATGTGGTTATAAGAGGTAATTCTTTGTTGGTTTTCAAAATTATAAAATAGATATGGTCTCCAAAGGATGATTTAATAAATAAATATTACGAGGAGGTGAAAGAGCTATTGGAAAATTTCTAGAGATGGGAAATTGTCCATATTCCAAGAAGTTTGAATTTTGAAGTAGAAAAATAGACAAATGAAGGAGTGAGAATAATGAGCAACTCACAATGATCCAAGTTTCAGAATGAATGCTTTTTAGTGCTTGTTTTTTTTCATGTAGGGTGTGAGAATTAGTTTTCTCCACAGATTGCTTTGTACTTGTATTTTTCCATCAATAGAAATCTTGGTTTTTTGTTTTAAAAAAAATGTGAAGACCACATTTTAGGGTGACATAAAACTATAAGGCTTATTTATTATCATTTTATTATCTTATTATTGTTTATAATCTGTAAACTAGAATTTGTTGTAAAATTCATCTTGTGCTAAAGGTCAAATCTAGAGTGCATGCATGTAACCTATCATGGTAAGGAAAGAATATTACTAATACATTCAAACTGGTAATATGAAATTATTATTTTAAAATTATGAACTTAGTACTTTATATTATTTTAATAATTATGGGGGCTTAAACAATCCCAAAGATATTAATAAAGATAAATTGAAACCACTACCAAACAACACCTTGTTCATTGACTTCTAACTTGATTTTTAAGTATAAAATACAATTATTAGAAACCTAACTATATCCACTTTCTCATATTAATTGGATAAACATGGGAAGTGGATAAAATGCATAATTAATCCCTTATCCATCATATTAATGTAGTGAGAGAGAGAGAGAGAAATGGAAGAGATGAGAGTAGACAAAAGAGAGATAGAAAGAAAAAGATAAGACAATAGAGAAAAGAATTAAATTCCAAGAAGAAGAAGGAATGCTTGGAACTATAAAGGTAAATAAAAAGGTAAAGCTTCAATGTTTAAATTTTATAGGCTTTTGATAATACAAGTGGGAAAAAAATTCTAACAATACCCCCTCCTTGACTAGGACTCTTTGTAGTGGGTGAATGAGTTGAGTTAGGTGGTTCATATTTTATCATTAGAATGTAGTAACATATGTAATGTATGAAAAGTTCCTTTATGTTGGTATTATATTTTATTTGTAGGTCAAATTAAATTATATTTTGTAATTACAATTTTAAAATTTATGTATTTAAGTTTTACACATGGGGTTATGTTGACAAGTAGTGCAAAACTATAAAATATTTGGTGCATAGTAAAGTGGTAGCTTCTTCATGTTAGAAATTATAGGAGAGAAGTTAGTGGTAGCCTCCTATAAACTTGATGAATTATGCTAGAGCAAGTAAGGGTTCTCTAAGGTTGAAAAATAAGAATTGTACTAAAGCAATTATGACTTATTGACAGATGGATTTTAGGAACAAGGTCTATTTTAACAATGAATGAGTTGAGTTAGGTGGTCCGCATTTTATCATTAGAATGTAGTAACGTATGTAATATATGAAAATTCCTTTCATGTTGGGATTATATTTCATTTGTAGGCCAAACTCAATTATATTTTGTAATTACAATTACAAAATTTATGTATTTAAGTTTTACATAAGGGGTTAGGTTGAAAAGTAGTGCAAAGCTACAAAATATTTGGTCCATAGTAAAGTGGTAGCTTCTTCATGCTATACATTATAGGAGAGAATTTAGTGGTAGCCTCCTATCAACTTGATGAATTATGCTAGAGCAAGTAAGGGTTCCCTAAGGTTGAAAAATAAGAATTCTGCTAAAGCAATTATGAGTTATTTAAAGATGGATTTTAGGAACAAGGTTTGTTTTAATAATTGTGCTAAATTAAGGGTTATCTAAGGTTGAAAAATAAGAATTGTGCTAAATCAATTATGACTTATTTAAAGATGGATTTTAGGAACAAAGTTTGTTTTAAGAATGAATGAGTTGAGTTAGGTGGTCCATATTTTTTCATTAGAATGTAGTATTGTATATAATGTATGAAAAGTCTTTTTATGTTGGGATTATATTTTATTTTTAGGATAAACTAAATTATATTTTGTAATTACAATTGTAAAATTTATGTATTTAAGTTTTAAACATGGGGTTAGGTTGAAAAGTAGTGCAAAGCTACAAAATATTTGGTGTATAGTAAAGTGGTAGCTTCTTCATGTTAGACATTATAGGAGAGAAGTTAGTGTTAGCCTCCTATCAAATTTATGAATTATACTATATAAAGTAAGGGTTATCTAAGGTTGAAAAATAAGAATTGTGCTAAAGCAATTATGACTTATTTAAAGATGGATTTTAGGAACAAGGTATGTTTTAACAATGAAATAGTCACAACTGAAGGAACTTGGAAGAACATTTTGGGATTTGTGGGGTCATAATTTAGAGCCTAGAAAGGAGCATGGTAACTTTCAATGATTCTTGGAGCCAATCCAAACTCATAATTCTAAATATGCGAGATCTAGACAAGGATAAGTTGACTAGAAAAATCACAGAACCAATTGCAGTTGAGAAGATACATCTTGACAAAGGAAAAGTGCATGTGTTTTTTTATGGAGATTCCAAAGGAAATCTAGGGTAGGTGGGTGCAGAAGGCATAATTATTTGGTTCTACCCAACAAATAAAAAAAACTTATTCAAAGAAGGATTATGCTGCAACAAAAATAATATTGCAAAATTTAGAGGCGTAATTCAGGGACTGAGAATTGCTATTCAATTTGAGTTGAAGGATGTGGTTATAAGAGGTTATTATTTGTTGGTTATCAATATTTTAAAACATATATGGTCTCCACAGTATGATTTAATAAATGAATCTTATGAGGAAGTGAAAGAGCTATTGGAAAAATTCTAGATATGGGAAATTGCCTATATTCCAAGACGTTTGAATTCTGAAGCAAAAAAACATGCAAATGGAGTGAGATTGAACAATGAGAAATCCATAATGATCCAAGTTTTAGAATGAATGCTTTGTAATACTTGTTTTTTCATGTAGGGTGTGAGAATTCATTTTATCCCCCGATTACTTTGTACTTGTATTTTTCCATTAATAGCAATCTTTGTTTTTTGTTTTAAAAACAAAAGTGAAGACCACATTTGAGGGTGACATAAAGCAATTCATAAAAATATAAAGCTTATTTATTATCATTGTATTATCTTATTGTTTTTTATAATTTGTAAACTAGATTTTTTTGTAAAATTCATCTTGTGCTAAAGGTCAAACCTAAAGTGCATGCATGTAACCTATCATGGTAAGGAGAGAATATTATTAATACATTCAAATTGGTAATATGAAATTATTATTTTTAAAATGATGACCTTAGTACTTTAGATTATTTTAATAATTTTTGGGTCTTAGACAATCCCAAAGATATTAATCAAGATAACTTGGAACCACCACCAACAAACACCTTGTTCATTGACTTCTAACTTGATTTCATAAGTAATAAAATATAATTATTATAAACCTAACTATATCCACTTTCTCATATTGTTTGGATCGACATGGGGAGTGGATAAAAGATATGGTTGCTCCCTTATCCATCATATGAATGTAGTGAGAGAGAGACAGAGAAAAGGAAAAGAGGAGAGCAGAAAAATGAGAGATAGAAAGAAAAATATAACACAATAGAGAAAAGAATTGAATTACAAGGTGAAGAAGGAATGCTTGGAACTATAAAGGTAAAGAAAAAGGTAAATATTCAATGTTTAAATTTTATAGGCTTGTGATAATACAAGTGGAATTAAATTTTTCTAAAAATACCCCCTACTTGACTAGAAATCTTTGTAGTGGGTGAATGAGTTGAGCTAGGTGCTCCATATTTTTTCATTAGAATGTAGTAACATATGTAATATATGAAAAGTCCCTTTATGTTGGGATTATATTTTATTTTTAGGTCAAACTAAATTATATTTTGTAACTACAATTGTAAAATTTATGTATTTAAGTTTTACACATGGGGTTAGGTTGAAAAGTAGTGCAAAGCTACAAAATATTTGGTGCATAGTAAAGTTTTAGCTTCTTCATGTTAGACATTATAGGAGAGAAGTTAGTGATAGCCTCCTATCAACTTGATGAATTATTCTAGAGCAAGTAAGGGTTATCTAAGGTTTAAAAATAAGAATTGTGCTAAAGCAATTATGACTTATTTAAATATGGATTTTAGGAGCTTAAATGGAGGTTCATGTGTGTTCCATGTGTCTATGTTATTGCTAATTAATGATCATATGTCTAAGTTTCTAAAATTGTAAGATGGTAGACATAAGTCTTATAGTATTTTCTTTTAAATGCTTGTGGGGATTTTATGGAGGCAAGGTGGTAAATACTTATCCCTATTTGTTATTTCCCAATATGGTTATAGATACTAGAGGCTTCATTTATTATAATCATCCTTTATTGTTAGAAAAAAATTATTTACTTGATCATTGTATATAATATAACTAATAATAGTAAGGGTGTATACTACGTAAATTTTAGATATGTAATTGTAAGACCTACTCTATTGAATACTTGTTGTCTATATGTTCAATTATGAAATATATGTCCACAAAGATCCCTAGTGGTTGGATTTTGAGTCATGAATTATCTTAAGTTTATATAATCTATCAAAGAAACTTGAAAACTATGATTTTTAGTGACTTTATATGTGAACTAAAAATGTAGTTCTATTATATTTACTAATAGGTAAATTAATTCAATGAATAAATAAAATAAAATAATATGTTATTTAAAATGTATGAAAAAAATATCGTTCTTGTAGAAAAGAGATATTGTGTCAACCCTTTATGTACTTAGTGAACTATCCTAGATTGAATAAAATAAAAATTGTAAGCCATGTATTTGACATGCATTATAATCTATATGAAATTAAATTGTTTTATCATCTTATGATAGGGTCATCATAAAATTGGTTATTCATTGTAGCATGAATTACATATAATGACACCGAATTTAATAGCTATGGTGTTAACAAGTGGCGTTAGCTCAACCAATTAGATTCCTAAATATTTAAAAAGAGGAGGCAAAGCTTTAAATATTACCCAATGATACATGGTTAATATCTAATATTTGTTGTAATACCACTCTGTGGTAATGATGTATTACGGGTGGTACTTGTTTCAATCCCATATAACCAATATAAAAAGATAACTATGGTGTTAACTATAATCTATGGCACCAACCCAAAGGAGTGAAACTTTCCTAAGGTGCTAATATAGTATGTGATATGAACTATAATTAGTCCTCTTGTTTATTTTCCATATTTTCAAAGGAAAGATTTACATTTTTCTTGTTGAAAATTAAAGGAAAATTATTTTATATTTTATATTTTTTTAGAGTTGGTTAGTCAAATTGAATCATAAATTAATAATATCTTATTTTAAATATAACATGGTAGAATTCCTATAATAAGTGATAAAAATATGACTTAATAGAGAGGCTTCCTTGACCCATACTTAATTTGAAGATTCCTTTATGGATTAAACATTATATGAGTTAAGAAAACAACCTTTAAAAAATTCAGACATAATCATTGGTATTCTATTGGTGACTTTTCCTTTTCTATGAATCCAAAATTATTTATAGTATAAAATAAGGAGAAAAATTTACTAAGATAATGTTTGGACTCCCTTCCATATTCACACTTTGGATTTTAAAAATATTACATTCTCAAGCTATAAAGTTGGAAAAGGTTTGGAATAGCACAAGGTGTATTGGTACACAAGACTAGCACCATAACACTCTAATGGATAGGTTGGCACCAAGGATGATATGGTTATGGTCAAATTTTGAAGTGATGCCTAGTATACTAATATTGGCATTGATACTAGATGTGACAATGATGCTATGTGTTGATTTTGGTACCAATGCTAATGTTAACATTGATTCTAGAAGCTAATATTAGTGCCATAATTGGAGATGGCACCATAAATAGGTAACATTCTACCATTAAATAAGAGATTGGAAACATTAGTAAATTTAGGATTATAAACTATGTGGTACCATAAGTGATCATGGTGCTAACCTACATGCTAAGAAGGTAGGTTTGGTGCTAAACTTATAGGCTAGATTTGTTTTGGAAATCCAACCATGAGGATGAAAAGTAATCTCTATATTAATCAGATCAATTTTATATCCAAGTCTAGTTGTCAATTTGAAAGAAATTATTTTTTAAATTCATAGTATCTCATAAAAGAGTTTGAATTTGAATTAGTATCTTTGGTAATTTTTGATGAACTACTTAGGCAATGCTCAAATGAACATTTCCATTAGTAAATTTTTGTCTTGATAAAATTAACCTTTCCATAAGGGAAACTCAAACTCATTTAAAAAATCTACCATATATATATATAAGATGTATTATGAGTGTGATTATTTCAGTGAAAGATACAGTTATAATTTTTTTTGCTATTATGATTGACTATAATATAATATAGCAAATTGTGGAACTTTAAGTAGTTCTAAAATTATACCATGCCTTATTAAAAGCATAAGTGCAAAATTTTATCTTTGGAAATAAAATTTTATAACTATGTTTTAGTTTTCCTATCACACATTGCATATGTAATTATTTACTTAGGAATCATTAATGATATGATCTACTTTCAATCCTAGCTAAATAATTAAATATATATTATAAATAAAAAAATATGTTGATTTTTTATGCCCAAGGGAACATCACATCATGTATCAAAGCTTAGGTTGCAATAATCAACCATAAAAATAAATAATTTTATCTCAAATAATGTGCTTACCATATACTTCTTTGATTATAGATGTTGACTAAGAAGAGACAATGTGCATATACTCATCGTGGTGAAAGAACTAATGTTAAAAGAGGAAGGGGAACATATTAAATTTAAAAATTATAGAGTAACAACTCCATGGAGAAATAAAGGAAAATTGGTCAAGAAGGATCTAGAATAAACCACAAGTAGGAAATTTAAAAAAGTGAATGATTTAATTAAATGGAACAAGTTTTAGGGGTCATTCATAACAAGACTACTATTATGATGAATTAACTCCTAAAAAATCCAAATATATATGGATAACAATAACTAGGAAGTATAGACCAAGAAGGTTGATATTGGAATGATCAACTTAATTGTCAACTTGATTAAGGAGTTGGTAAGAAAAATAGCTTTAAAAGCTTGAAGAAAATTTGAAAAAGTGAATGATTTAATTAAATGGAACAATTTTTAGGGACCATTCATAACAAGACTACTATTATGATGAATTAACTCCTAAAAAATCCAAATACATATGGATAACAATAAGTAGGAAGTATAGACCAACAAGGTTGATATTGGAATGATCAACTTAATTGTCAACTTGATCAAGGAGTTGGTAAGATAAATAGCTTTAAAAGCTTGAATAAGGTAGAAAAATCTAAATTCTTAGGGTTATTTAATGGGAAATTGTTCAAGGATTGGGTTTCCAAGATGCAACATTGCTTTAATGTGCATAATTATACCATCCATGGAAAGACTAAGATAATCACTTTTCAACTTAAGAGATGTGTAATCACATGGTGGTTTATGAAGAGTTGATAATGGGGTATAATAAAATTGATGTAACCTAAAAATAATTTAAATAAATACTAAGAAACAAATGCATATCTCATACATATATTCAACAAAATATTTAGAAACCCTACAACATCCAACAAAGTAATAAGTAAATTATGAAATATAAGCAAAATTTTGTGGAAATTATAAATGAGATATCTCTCATCTAAAATTAGGTTATGCAAGTAAATTTATTTTGATGGGATTGTGACTATTAATAGCATTATAATTTTAAGAGGAGAAATATATTTACTTGGCAGGAGGATTTTCAATAATCCTTAGTCATAAAATATGGACCTAGTGTTCTATTTGAGGCCATAGAGAAAAACCATTTAAAAAGGTTTAACAAATTCCAAGGGTTATCATAAAATTCTTCTTACTTTATTTATAATCCCATCAAAAATAACATTATAAAAATCTAAGCCTTATGAATTTTGAAAGAGATTAGGGAAATTTGATTCAACATATCCCAATAAATTTTAGGAAATATTTAAAAGGATAAGTTATACTACAAAGACTTCCTATACCTCTTCATCAAGTCTCTACTTTTTAGTCTAGTACCACATAATAAAATTAGAATAGACAGAATTCCAATGCTTAAAGTATGGGAACACAAGGAATATACTTTTTGTATAGGGATCAAGAAGAGGAAGTGTAACCCAACAAAAATATACCTAGACTAGAAGTCATGCACCAAATTAATATTTAGTATATGCAACTATGAAAAACCACCAAGTTAGGAATCAAGCTACTATGATTGAAATTTTAGGTAATATATTAAGTCAATACTTATTTTATTTACATTATATCTTCTACTTATTTTGTTAACTATAATTTATTAGATAAGCTTGGTTTGATAAAGGAAGAACAAAGAAAACCCTAACAAGTAAATATGGCTTTAGGTACTCTCCAATCCAATAAAAGTAAAGTGAAGAAGTATGATTTTTATTTTGGAGATTTAACCATATATTTATATATCTTGGTGGCATCCTTTGGATCATATGATATTATTACAACATAGATTGACAAGGTAGTCATCAATGAAAATTTGATTGTTTCATTATAATTGTTGAATGAGTATGTGATCTGAGAAAGAAGGTACAAATCCAAGTTCCTTTTGGATTAACTAATATGTTAGAATAATTTTTTGAGTTTTTTGAGTACTAGAAAAGTTTGTTTCCCTATTTTTCAATGGCATATTCATCTATTTCAACAATGAATAAGAATATGAAGAACACATAAAATAAGTTCTACAATATCCTAGAGAATAAATTTGTATGCAAAATTTTAAAATGCTCCTCATGTTAAAACAAGATTATATATAAGGCATATTATATTAGAGAAATATATATAAGTTGACACATCAAATATTGATGACATTTCGAACTGGTCAATTTGTATCACTATTTTAAAAGTTAGAAGATTTATGGGATTAGTAGAATACAATTGAAGATTTTTTCAAAATAGTTTTAGAATATCTAGTCACATCACATCTCTTTTTATAAAGGGAAAAATGTTTACACAAAACATTGTAAGACAATGTCTCAATAATTAAAATGATTGTTGAATAAAACACCTATTTTTGTTGTACTAGATCTAAATATATATTTTGTGTTGTGCATTAATGCCATCAAGGAAGGATTAAAGGTTGTCTTGTTGCAAGATAAGAAATTAATTGGTTGAGTTGCAAAATATCAAGGATTATGAAATAAAATATCATGTACATGACCTTTAGTTAGTTGCAAGCATCAATGCTTTAACAACGTGGAGGCATTATCTACTAGAGAAAAACTTTGAACTAATGCTAGATAATCAAAGTTTAATACTTGTTCTCTCTCAACTAGATCTAAATTCTTGACAATGTAGATGTATAGGATTCCTCTACAAATACTTGGAAACATAATCATACCAAGCTCTTGGGGCTTAATTAAGTCCATATAAGGATTTATTTAATATACAAACATAATTTGGTTTTTCTAGGTTCTCAAAGCCTTGAGGTTGCTCCATATAAATCTCAACATCTAAGTTTTCATTAAGAAATGCACTCTTTACATCTAATTGATCATTTTCCAATTAAAAGTAGCAGCTAATGCTATTATTAATTGAATTGTAGAATTTTAGCAAAGAAAAATTTTCCTCATAATCTACTCCATACTTCTATGAGAAACCTTTTGCTACTAATATAACCTTATGTTTGTCAAATTTTCCTAAAGAATTTAACTTAATTATAAATACCCATTTACAACCTATTACATTTCTATTTGAAGGCCTTGAGACTAAATCTCAAGTATCATTTTTATAAGAGAATTGAATTTTTGTTCCATAGCTTTGTTCCAATTTGGATCATTTTTAGCTTGATTATAGATTTAAGGTTCATTAAAATTTTGAATTTAACCCATTAAGGTTAAATCAATGTTTGGATTATAGTTGTATATTTATACATTTCACCAAATGAAGAGTCTTTAGTTGTTTGCTCTAACCATTTTGGTATCTTTGTTTGATTTTCTAAAAGAGAATTTTCATCAATTCTAACATAACTATATTTATATAAAGTAGAATCATCAAATATGGCATCCCTATTCAAAAATATAGCCATAATATTAGGGTTATATAATCTATATCCTTTGGATTAATTATCATAACCTACTAACATACATTTAAAAGATCTATCATTTAATTTTTTAACATCATATAAATTATTATGATGTTCATAAGCAATGTGCCCAATAACTCTCAAATGCTTAATTGATGATTTCATTTGAAACCAAACCTCAAATAGAGTGACTCCATTTCATGCTTTAGTGGTACATCTATTAAGAAGATATAAAAAATTAAAACAACATTCAACCCATAAGAAATTAGGTAAATTTTTGAGGAAAGTCCTTGCCATATTTTCAATGGACCTATTTTTCCTCTCACTAACCCCATTTTTTTGGGGTGAATATGGTCATGTAAATTGTATTGAAATTCCCATTTCAAGACAATAAGAGTTAAATGAAGAACACAAGCTAATACTAAGAGGGGGGTTGAATAGTATAAGATAAAACTTTTTACTTTTATTTAAAAAGCAGTATTAACCAATATTATCAATTGCAATAATGAAACAATGCATAAATCATCACACACATAAGAGACACAGATTTAATGTGGTTCATCCAATATGGGCTATGTCCATGGAGAAAATATTTCTTATAAAGTTTCTCAACAAATCTCTTGGGAGCCAATTCCCTATTACAATGTTTATGGGAACCAACCCAAATGAGACACTAATCTCCTATGATTAAGTTCATGGAATTCTATCCACAGGAGACACCAATCCCCTTTGGTTTGGTTTGTGGACCTCTATCCATAGGAGATACCGATCCATTTTTTTCTAGTTCATGGAACTTTATCCACATGAGATACCAATCCCCTTTGTTCTGGTTCATGGATCTCTATCCCTAGGAGAAACCAATCCCCTCTGCTCTAGTTCATGGACCTCTATCCACAAGAGACCTCAATCCCCTTTACTCTAATCTGATCCAAGCATTTACATAAGGCTTGCTCAAATCTACTCCAATCCTACACACAAGGCTTGCTCAAATATGCTCCAAGCCTACACACAAGGCTTGCTCAAATCTACTCCAATCCTACATACAAGAATTGCTCAAATATGCTATAAGCCTACACACAAGGCTTGCTCACAACTCTGCTCAAATCTACTTCAAGCCTACACACAAGGCTTGCTCACAACTCTACTCAAATCTACTTCAATCCTACACACAAGGCTTGCTCAAATATGCTCCAATCCTACACACAAGTCTTGTTCATAACTTTTCTCAAATATGCTTCAAGCCTACACACAAGGCTTTCTCACAACTCTTCTCAAATTTTCTTCAAGCCTACACACAAGTCTTACTCACAACTCTGCTCAAATATTCTTCAATAACCTACTCAAATATTCTCTCAAATATTGCTTACAAAATCTTCTCAACCCACTCACAAACTCTACTCAACCATTCCTAATTTTTAAATAGAAACAATTGCATATATCTTTCCCAAAAGTGCTTTTTTTATTAAAGTAATATAGACATATTCTACCCATAATTATTTTTCTTCATGAACATATAGAGAATGATATGCATTACAAATACTCAATATTTTATTTTCATATTCATTAAGTCTATAACTTCCACATGTCTCACATTCATTGCATTCAGAAGGATACTCTATTATAGCACTTGATAGTTGAAATTCTTATGTACTTCCAAAATTAATCAAAACCAATGTACATACTTGCTTCACAAAACTGGTCTATAGCCCTTGCAAATTTTCTCTCAATATCAATCACAATAATGCACAAATTTGTTTCACAAAAATTGGTCTATAACCCTTGCAAATTTTCACTTCAATTTCACTCAAAGCAATGCACAATTATGTTCTCAACCACTTGCACTTTTTATTCCCAATATCATTCAATACTCATGCACAACTTGTTCTCAAACCCTAGCTCATATATTTCCAATTTTAATAAAAGAAATGCATAATTACTATCAACTTCAATCAATCACTAATGCACATCAAATCAATCCTTATACCTCCAACCATATTTCAAAAAAATATTTTCCTCAAACAAAACCACCTTGAGAAGGAATTAAAAAACCATACCTCTAAAAACTATATGAATATGTGCCCTCAAAACCTATCATAAAATAGTTTTCTTTTCTTTAAAACCTTCAAAAAATATATTAGAAAATCTCCTTTTCAAATAATCCACATTAAACCCCTTCTTAAAAAGATATGCACAATAATACTTTATAACTCCTTTTTAGTCTCTCAAAATAAATATTGTAATAATGACTAAACCCTCAATTTTGTTTTTCTATGATTTGCCAAAAATACAAATAGCAATGATCATAAATACACCTTATTTCTCCTTTCTAAAAACATGCAAAATTACAAATCACAATAATCATAAATACACCTTATTTCTCCTTTATAAAAATATTTAACAATTACAAATAATGATAATCTCAAAGATACCTTATAATATCTTCTCAAACCTTATTTCTCCTATTAATGATTCTCTATAATCACAATACTTAAGACTTTCTAGAAAGACCCCTTATTCTAACACCACCACAAACCTTATAACACCTTTTAATAATATGCAAAAATTAAATCATTTAAACCAAAACTTTATACCTTATCTCTCCTAATACACTTTATAAAAAAATTAATACCTTTTTCTACCGCAAGTTAAACTCCAGTCCTCATGTAAAGCAACGCTTTCCCAAGCACTCTACGACTAGATGTGTTGCCATGGCTGGTAGCACCAAAAGGGGGCCAGCAAGATATAACCCTATGTTTACCTCAAAAAACCATAAAGTAACTCAGAAAAACCATCATTGAGGGGACTCAACCCTCAAATATCCTCTGTCACAGTGCTCACACACAAAGTCAGCAACCAGTTGGGCTACACCAGTAGGCAAGACTCAAAAGTGAATTCAAAATATTTATCTCAGGTTTTCGTGCATCAATAATTTCGTTGCCTTCACTTGTTTGTCGTTCGCTTTATAAAAAATTATTATTCTCAAAATAGTGCATACTATTCTTAGATCCCAAAGGTAAATAAAACATCATGTATTTATATGCACTCCTTGGTTTTTGACGATGTCGGCACTTTATGATTTCAAAAACTTCATTCGAACGTTGGTGCAATTTTATTTGATTATAATATTTAATTTTTTTTTGGTAGATAAGATACTATAACATTAATACCGGGTTTTACATGTTGACCCAAAACCTTTTACAAAAATAAGCCCAGGGTTTTTGATGAATATATCCTTACTAAGGATCCTATATATGTAAAATCTACATGCCGCAAAAGCCATTACATATGGTAAGGCACATAGCCTGTTATAAAAAAGAAACTTCCCATATAACATTTTGGGTATACCTTGAGAAAATACACCTGCATCATAATTACAAAAAAATAAACAGACACAGATCCTTTCCTTGAAACAATGGAGAAACAAAAAGCTGCAGACACACATAGCAGAGTACTGAAAAAACTCCCACAAGCTCTATATTGATAATTACTCTTAATAAATCTTTGGTAATTGATTTCTTTCGTATATGACATGCTTTCAGACCACATCCTGTCTTGGCCAATTAGCCTTAAAGAAGTGAACCTGTTGGTTATATTTATGGTGGTGGCTATTTGGTGGTCCACGTGGCTCTAGTTTGAAGTCTTATATTGTTGTTTCTTTCTCGCCCTATGATTATCAACCAACCTCAAATTACTAATATGACTAGGAGCCATGTTATCTAACATGTGACTATCCCCATTAGTCTTTGTGGTATTTCCAAGTAGCATCCATGAAGATTGATATCTCAGATAATTTTTATTGTGAGTCCATTTCAAAAAAGAGACAAGAATACTCCTAGCCTTCAAACTTATAGTGCTTTCCCTATTGGTAAATTTGACTATAATTCTTGGCATTCTTGTTGAATAAGCTCCTCTACTTCACTTGGGACATCGTGTTCCCATTTGAAAAGTCTGTCACCATCGACACCTAAATTGGCTAGCTTATCAGCAATTTTGTTAGCTTCCCGAAAGACATGTTGGGCTTTTATGTCCTGTATTCCTTGGAAAAGGATCCTAGCCTCTTCAAAAATTGTTTTAATCCTCCAAGGAGGCATTTTCCAATTATTGAGGAGACTTATAACATGCATAGAGTCTCCTTCTATGATCAAATTGCCTTCTAAGTCTTGAGTCATTTGAATGCCTCTCCACATAGCTCTAGCTTCGGCTTCATTGTTTGTACTTATTCCAAAATATTCGTAAAATGCAAGCATCATATTACCATTATGATCTCGCACAATGCCGCTAATGCCTGCTCTTCCAGAATTTTCCTTAGATGCTCCATCAAAATTAAGCTTAAACCAAACCGTAAGAGGTGGGGACCACTTAACATTGGCTTTAGGGTTGACTACCCTAAGCACAGACTCATGTAACAATGTTAAGCTTAAATATTGAGCAATCATGGTCTCCTATAGATGAGGTTTACGACTATCAAAAGGCATAAGGTTCACATTCTCATTGGAAAAGGATAGGATCTTGGCAATGATAGTTTTATGATTATGGATAGACTCGTTAAAGACTCTATGGTTCCTTTCTAACCACACCTACCAAATATAGTGATTGATACAAATTTTCCACATTTATCTAAGTCTTTGGATTGAAAAGGGGTAAGGCAACTGGATGAACAAATCAAGTACGATGGTTGGTTTAACCCAAGAAATATTGAAGGCCTAAAAAACCCCACTTAGGACAACCAAGGAAAAAGGGCACTCAAGTAAAATGTGATAAATGGTCTCCCAATTAGCCTTGTATAGATAACAATGATTAGTGATACAAATGCCTTTACGCATCGTATTATCAATGGTTAGAATTCTTCCTTGGATAACCAGCCATGAAAAGACTGCAATTTTTGGAATTATTTTTTTTATCCAAACTAAGTCCTTTTGGAGGACAAAATCCTCATCATCAAGCATTAGCTTGTAAGCTAATTTAACAGTGAACTACCCATTTTTCGTAGGAGCCCAGGTCACTTGATCTTCCTTGGGTCTCATTTGGATAAAATGTTGCTTGAGAATGTTACAAATATCATTTGATTTCACTTGAAATCCCTAAATCTTTATTTATTTCCACTTCATTCTGCCTCTGTCCTCAACCATATAATCGGAGACTTTTTTGCCAATGAGTTCTTTCGTGATATATCTGATTCGGGTTAAGTTAGGATATTGCATCAATGGTTCATCCTTAGCCCACCTGTCATTCCAGCAATTTATCCTCTCACCATTGCCTAAAACCCATATTAAACCTTTTTTTATGATTTCCTTACAATTGATAATTGCTTTCCAAAAAGTAGAACCTCTGATTGGAACTGAGTCACTTAGAAATTCCATATTTTTAAGATACTTTCATTTTATGATAGCTTTCCATTCATTTTCTTCACAAAAAATGAGGTGCCACGCCTACTTTTCTAGTAAAGCTAAATTCATATGAGCAATTCTTCTCAGACCTAAGCCCCCATTTTCCCTACGTCTGCACACTTTGGTCCATCCTACAATGTGTATCTTTTTTTTCTCCTCTGATCCAGTCCATAAAAATTCTTTTTGGAGTTTCTCAATTTTATGGAAAATCTTCACAGGGGCTTTGAAAATGGAGAGGAAATAGACTAAAATGCTTTGAAGAGAGGCCTTAGTAAGGGTCAGCTTTCTTTCTTGAGATAGAAGATGACCTTTCCATCCAGCAAGTTTTGTTTGAATTCTTTCAATAACCCTGTCCCACATTGACTCTCTTAGAGAACAAATGAAAAGAGGGAGACCAAGATACAAAGTGGGGAGGTTTGCTATATCACACCCTAAAATTTTTGCAATCCTTCCTTGCCTCTAAATGGGGGTGTTCAAGAAATATAACTTTCTTTTACTGAAATTAATTTTCTGACCAGTAGCATCCTCGTAGAGTTGTAGTATGTATTTAATTCTTTTGGCCTCAACCACCAACACCTTAGTCAATAGAAGGGTATCATTGATGAATTGTTGGTGATAAACAACCCTAGTGAGAGATGTTTCCTTGATCGATATTAGCCTTGAACTGTAAGTATTTTTTTATGGTTCTTACTAAAGCTTCTGCCACAATGATGAATAACATGGGGCTGATAGGGTCCCCCTGTCGAATTCCTCTACAAATTTGAAAGTAACCAACAGTTGTTCCATTAACTAGAATTAAGAACCATGCTTTAGAAATGCATTCTTTGATAAAATTAACCCATTGGTGGTGAAAACCAAACTTAAGGAGGATAGCAATCAAAAAGTCTCAATTTAGCCTATCAAATGCTTTGTTCATATCAAGCTTGAGGGCAAAAATAGAAATGTTAGTCTGATAAGTAGAGTGTAGAGCTTCATGAACTATGATAACTCCATCCAAGATTGACCTGCCCTGGATAGAGCTTCCCTAGCATGGATCTATGATGCAGGGTAGAACATCTCTCATTATATTTACAATGGATTTAGTTAGGATCTTGTAAGAAACATTGCACAAACTGATTAGCCTAAATTCAACCATAGATTCAGGGGTTTTCTTCTTAGGAATTAGAGAAATAAAAGTAGAGTTGAGACCTTTTGGGATATGATTGCTTGCTTGGAATTCTATGACAATAGAAATTACATCCTCACTTATGATGTTCCAAAAAGCTTGATAGAAATGAGGGGGAAAGCCATCGAGTCCTGGGGCTTTGTTTGGATCCATGCTAAACAAGGCTTCCTTAATTTCCTCATAAGAAAAGGGAGCTATAATATTAATGTCTATATCCTCATTTATTATGCTAGTAATGGATTGCAAGAGAATATCTTTGGCCTCCTCATTGCACTACGATTCTTGACCAAGGATAGAATTGAAATAAGTTACTGCCTTCTTTCTGATTTTTGTTAAGCCCTGAGTAATAGAGCCGTCTGCTTTTTTTAAAATTTTATCTTGTTATTGCTTTTGTTTCTAAGTGTGGTGATGTGAAAAAAAATGGAATTTGAATCTCCATATTTCAACAAAAGAGCCGTTGATTTTTGCCTCCAATAGGTTTCCTCACAAGCCAAAATGTTATGAAACTCTGCTAGTTTTGTCTGTTCCTCCTACCTAGTAGTTTCATCAGCATCACCATGTTGAATCCTCTGATAAATTATTTTCAAAATTTCAACAACCTATTTTTTATTTTCAAAGAGGTTCCCAAAGACCTCTTTGTTCCAATTTTGAAGCTTTTCCTTAAAAAACTTTAATACTACTCCTGACATGCTACTACCACCACTGAATTAAGTTATCTCTAAAACTAGAATGTTTGATCCACATAGATTGAAATCTGAAATGTTTCTTGAAGGACAGAGAGTTAGGGATCTCCAAAAAAATGGGATTATTATCAAAGGCAATTTTAGGAAGGGCTTGCAGGGTAGAATCATCGAAAAGAGTTGTAGCCTCCTTTGATAGAAAAAACTTGTCAAGCCTTTCTTGAATGAGATGACACCCTATCCACCGATAACTCCAGGTATAATTTGATCCTCTAAGTTTTACATCCATCAACATTTTGGAGTTCACAAAGTCATTGAACTCATCCATGCTCCTGATAGGTGGTCCATTTCCACCCATTTTTTCTAAAGGGTAAAGAGGAGTGTTAAAATCCCCATCCAAAATCTAGGGGAAATTATGGAATATTTCACTTAGATTGCATAAGTACTCCCACAATAGAGCTCTCCATTGAATTGAAGTTGGGGCATAAATATTTGAAAGGATCAATGACCTATTGCTATTTATTTCCTTAAATAAAACACTAATAACACAGTCATATTTATGAATAATGGTGCTTTCTACTATCCGAGGATCCCACAAAGTCATAAGTCCTCCAGACACTCCTCTGGCTGATTTGAAAACCATATCCTCTTGATTCCAGATATTTTTTGCTACTTTTTTTGACTGAATCTCATCAGTTTTTGTTTCTTGCAACATGATAATAGTTGGATTCACTTGATTTCTTATTGCACTGACTTCCCTGTGTTTGGGTAGGCCATTTAGGCCTCTCACATTCCATGAGAGGAACTTCATTTAGATTGTTTGGAATTTCTTCATCTCCCCCTCCCTTGAGGGGGTTTTCCTAATTTGTTGTCTTCAGAACCCGAAATAACCTGTTGAAACAAGGTTCTATGTTTTCCATTGGCAATGTCATTATCAGTTTTAATTTTTTTATGCTCAGCATTTGATATTCTCCCTCTTATTTTTCATTGCCAAAATATATAGGAGACTTCATAGTGCTCCTGGTTTGTTTAGGACTAAATTGGGGGGAGGAAATTTGTTGTAGAACCAAATTGCCATATTCCTCAGTCTGAAGAGTTTCACATATCTCCACACCTAAATCCAAATCTTCTCCTTTTTTCTTGTATTCCCTAGGTCTACAGGACGACCCATCAGTAGGATTCACTTGGATCCTAGTAATGATGTTAGGGAGATGAGATTTTTTATTTTCCAATGCTTGAAATTTCTTCCTAAGTTCTTCAGCATTAGGGTTTGGATTTAGGATGCCCAGTGGGATTGAAGTATTTTCAGTATTAGGGTTTAAGGATCCTGACTTGGATGGGGATTATAGAGATCAAAAATTAGGGTTTGTATTTGTAATGACCATGGGGCTTATAGTAATTTTAGAATTAGGGTTTGAGGATCCTGACTTGGATGGGGATTATAGAGAGTAAAAAAGGTTAGCCTGAAGGTTATGGGCTTCCATGTCTTTCGATAATCCTCCTACTCCCATATTGGATAGAATTGAAAATTTATTTGAAACTAGAGGATTAGAACTTACCTTAGTATTTTGGTTGCCAATAACCTATTGTTTTTATTTGTCTTGTTGGGACCCTGCACCCTCTATTTTCTTTTTTGGTAGACATAATTTTCCTGATTGAAATTACCTCTGCCAAGGAAACTCCTAAAATTTACTTTTTCTAGCATTCCCTACTTTTGCTTTTCTCTATTCATTGCCAGGTTAGGGCACTGATTGCATAGATGTCCTTTATTTTTGCATTCTACATAGAATGCCGATCTGTTCTCATATTCTATCGACTATTTTTGATAGTATTCTCCATACTTTAGCTCCACAAACTTTGGCAATTCATTATCCAAATTAGCATTTACGTAGATTTGTGCATGAGTCATCCTTTTCCTAGCCAAGGTTGCACGGTCAATGGATATCAGGTCCCCTATAGTGTTGGCTATGCCATACAATAAATATTCATTGAAGAACTGGGCAGGTAGAGTCGGGAGACAAACCCAAATAGGGGTAATGTTAATATTTTATTTTTTAGGGTCAAAATATTCACCCCATCATCTTAGAAAAAGGATCCTTTTGTCCAAAAATCAAGGACCTCCTATTAAAATGTGGTTAGCATCCTCCATATTGTTAAAATAGATAATGAAGAACCCTCAAGTTAGAGCTACCAACTCCAAGCTGCCTATCGATCGCCATTTACCCATCGTCCAAGCCCTGATAGTCTCCATGTCCGACCTACCTCCTAAAAACTTGCCTACCAGGAAGAATTATTCCATTGAAAGAAAAGGGCTCATGGAACTTGTCGGGGCAAAAAATTTATTATTTACTGAAACTATGGGCAGAAGAGAGAGAACCTCCTTTCTTTTTCCTCTAAGATTCTTAGCAAAAGACGACCACTTCTTGGGCCCCACATTATCCTTCATATATTTTTTGTCGGGGTCTTTCTAAGGAGGGTAGGGCCCCCACGTGATGCCTTCCTCCAAATCTGTTGTAGCCTGACCACCTTCCTATGGATCCTCACTTGATCCATGCTTGAGGTTCCCACCTACCCCTTCCATACCTGCTCTACCTCTACCACCTTGGCTAAGATTCCTACCCAAAAAATTCAAACCCTCACTCCCGCCACACCCGTTAAACCTGAGCTCACTCATTCATCTTGATAGATTGTCAACCACCATTCATTTTGTAGTTGATATATTACTTGTATATCCAAAGAGGATTACCAAACATGCATAAGCCTCAAAAAAATAAATTGGTACCTTATTATTAAAAATTCATTTCCAACAATGGTGTATACCCAACCTTGATCATATTCAAATATCAGGTGTCTATATGTTAAACCTCAACTTTATCCATATTTTACAAAATTGCCTCAACACTTCTTATCACCAACCAACCTTGCAACATATTAAATAACAATATTTGTAAATGAAATTGCATCTAAATAAAAGAGTGGATATATTATAAGGTTAACATTTTTTTAAAACCTTGTAGTGATTAAAACCTTTAGTGGCCCAACCTTGAATTTATCTGTATAAACCTTTGTCCTTCCTTTGAAAAAACCTTTGGCCTTCCTTTTATAAAACTTTGTCCTTAGGCCTTTTAAACCTTTATTAAATATTTTTGTCACAAACCTTCAAACTTTTATAATTATTAAATCTCTTTGTCCCAATCCTTTAAACCTTGTTGTCCTTCTCTTTATAAACCTTTGTCCTCAAGCCTCTTGAACCTTTATAAACTCTCTTTATAATATTTAAATATTATAATCCTTAAACATATTTGCCTTGCTTTCCATTGTCCAACCTTGTAAACTCATCATTCTTGAAGAATATTTCTGCCTTGAATACCATGCTCTTTTGACATCAATCCTTTGACATCAATGACAACTCAATATGCTTAATATTTCCAACAATCTCCCCCTTTTTCATTGATGGCAACCCTTACAAAAAAAATTCTTTTACTGCAACTGGATTCCCAAATTTCTCCCCTTGACAAGCTACTCTCCCTTACTGAAATCTCTCCCCCTCACTGAAATCTCTCCCCCTTTGACATCAATGGCAAAGGGCTCCTTTTGGGGCTAAAAATAAAACACTTAGCTCAACCCCCTCACCACCTCCTTTTCTTGAGGTGATTAATTTTGGGATGGGAGTAAAGCTACTCCCAAATTACAATGCTCTTCTTATTTTTCAATATTTTTCTAAAATTTTGAAGTCATACCTCTTTGAACATTTTGAGCATCCTTTTTCTTGCTTGTCTTTGGAAGTTCCATAAATTCTGTTCTACACCACTTTGCTCTATGCCCAAAATTATTTCAATTGTAACACATGATGTTGTAGTCCTTGAAAGGTGCAAATTAATTCTTGGTGAAGCTATAATCATTCCTACCATAAACCCTAAAATGTATAGCTTTATGACCAAAATTATTGCAATTGAAACACATGATGTTGTAGTCCTTGGAAAGTGCAAGTGACTTGAAATTTCTCTTGTTGAAGCCATAATAATTTTTATCATGAACCCTGCAATGTATAGCTTTATGACCAAAATGATTACATGAGAAACAATAACCTTGGAAGAAATATTCATCTTGCCTTGATCTCATGGTTCTTTCTTTGCTTTTCTTGTGATGATACCCGTTCCTTGATGATTCTTTGTTTGCTTCCTCTTTGATACTACCACTTCTCAACTTATCACCACTTCTCAACTTATCAGTATAGGTCTTAGGCTCTTCTTAAAATACCTTCTTTGATGCTTCTATTTATTTTGAGCTTGACTCCTCTTATTGTACCTCTTGACCTTCCTCATAACCAAGTCCAGTCTTCATAAATGGAGATCTCCATGTTTTGATAATATCATCCAAATATTTTGAGCTTTTCCTAAACTGATATATCTTATTATTGAATTTCTCAAGTCCCTTCCTTAGAATGTCAACTTCATGTTGTAGTCTTTCACATTCTAGTTCTTTTATCTTTAACTGTTTAGCCATACCTTCTTCAACTTTATTTGCCTCTTCAACCTTAACTTTTAAGTCAGTGAGATCCTATAGAAGTTTTGCCTTTGTTTTCTCATCCTCTTGTATTTGAGCCTTCAATATTAAGTTCTCCCTTTTCAACTCTTCAAGATCAACAAAAAATTCCTCTTCCATATCAATTGTGGCTTCCTTTTCATATTCTAAAACTTTCTCTTCTTCTTGGTCTTTGACAACAGGTGCATCTTCATTCTCTTCTATGGCCAAAAATAGAATTTCTTCTTTTTCATTATCGGAGAAGCTTTCATCACTTTCACTTGAAGTACTGCTTTCTTCTTCAACATAAAAACTCTTCTTGTGCCTTTGAAAAAACTTCTTCTCATGCTTGCCTTGACCATGCCTATTTTTATTTTCATAATAAAACTTTATTTCCTTATTTTTCTTGTAATCCTTTTCTTCTTCATTGCTACTACCTCCATTTTGTGGATAATTAGCTGCATAGTGACCAATGTTACCATAACTAAAATATTTCATAGTCTGCATATTTTTGTGTTTTATTGGACCCTTCTTATTTCTTCTCACAAAGTTAGCCTCTTATTCACTACTTGATTCATCACTTGATTCTTGTTCTTTATTCTTTTCCTTCTTTGAAGCTTTGAATGTTGCCTCTCTTTTTTATGTTTGTTCTTTTTTTGTCCTCATCTCATAGGCTGTGAGAATTCCATGTAACTCATCCATGCTTAAATTTTTGATATCCTTCATCTCTTCTATTGTTGAAACCTTTGCATCATACCTCATAGGGAGTGACCTCAATATTTTTTGAACAATAGTAGATTCCTCAATATTTTCTCCAAGTCCACGAATAGTGTTGACAACCTCATCAACACGAAGTAGATACATAGCAATATCTTCATCATATTTCATCTTCAAGTCTTCAAAATTCCTTCTATGTGTTTGAAGTTTTGCCATTTTGACCTTGTCATCTCCTTCATATGTTCTCTATAATTTATCCCACATTTATTTTGCTGAAGTGCATTGCATGACTTTCACAAACTCTGATTCACATAACCCACTCAAAATTGCATTCATTTCCTTGGCATTATCTTCATATGGTTTCTTACCACTTGCATCTATAGGAGGAGTTGTAGATGGTGTGAATCCATTTTCAATGGATTGCCATGTATCATATCCATGTGCCATCAAATAAGTCTTCATCCTCACACTCCAGAAAGCATAGTTAGTCCCATCAAACAATGGAGCCTTATTTGATGAAAACCCTTCCTTATGAGCCATGTGTGTTCCTGTAAGATCTTCCTTCAAGATATTAGACTTTCATGAAGGAACCTACTCTGATACCAATTGAAGAACACAAGCTTATACTGAGAGGGAGGGTGAACAGTATAAGATAAAATTTTTTACTTTTCTTTCCAAAGTAGTATTATCCAATATTATCAATTGCAATAATGAAACAATGCACAAATCATCACACACATAAGAGACATAGATTTAACGTGGTTCACCCAATGTGGGCTACATCCACGGAGAAAATATTTCTTATAAATTTTCTCAACAAATATCTTGGGAACCAATTCCCTATTACAATGTTTATGGGCACCAACCCAAAGGAGACACCAATCCCCTATGCTCAAGTTCATGGACCTCTATCCATAGGAGACACCAATCCCCTTTGCAGTTCGTGGACCTCTATCCATAGGAGACACCAATCCCTTTTGCTCTAGTTCGTGGACCTCTATCCATAGGAGACACCAATCCCATTTGCTTTGGTTTGTGGACCTCTATCTACAAGAGACACCAATCCCCTTTGCTCTGGTTCATGGACCTCTATCCATAGGAGACACCAATCCCCTTTGCTCTAATCTACTCCAAACCTTTACACAAGGCTTGCTAAAATTTGCTCCAAAACTTGCTCTCAACTCTACTTAAATATAATCCAAGCCTACACATAAGGCTTGCTCAAATTTACTCCAAGCCTACACACAAGGCTTGCTAAAATCTACTCCAAGCCTACAAAAAGGCTTGATCACAACTCTGCTCAAATCTACTCCAAGCATACACACAAGGCTTGCTCACAACTCTACTCAAATCTGATTCAAGCCTACACACAAGGCTTGCTCAAATCTACTCCAAGCCTACACACAAGGCTTGCTCACAACTCTTCTCAAATTTACTTCAAGCCTACACACAAGGCTTACTCATAACTATGCTCAAATCTAATTCAAGCCTACACACAAGGTTTTCTCATAACTCTACTCAAATATACTTCAATGACCTACTCAAATTTACTCTCAAATACTTCTCACAAACTCTACTCAACCTTGCTCACAAACTCTGCTCAACCTACTCATAAACTCTGCTCAAACATTCCTAATTCTTGCATAGAAACCATTGCATATATCTTTCCCAAAAGTGCTTTCTTTGACTAAAGTAATTCAGACATATTCTACCCATAATTCTTTTTCTTCATGAACATATAGAGAATGATATGCATTACAAACAATCAATATGTTCTTCTCACATTCATTAAGTCTGTCGCTTTCACATGTCTCACATTTATTTTCATTCACAAGATAGCTCTAGTCTAGCACTTGATAATTGACCTTCTTATGTACTCCCAAAACCAATCAAACCAATGCACAAGTTTGCTTCACAAAACTGGTCTATAACCCTTGCAAATTTGCTCTCAATATCAATCACAATAATGCACAAATTTGTTTCACAAAAACTGGTCTATAACCCTTGCAAATTTTCACTTCAATTTCACTCAAAGCAATGCACAATTATGTTCTCAACCACTTGCACTTTTTATTCCCAATATCATTCAATACTCATGCACAACTTGTTCTCAAACCCTAGCTCATATATTTCTAGTTTCAATCAAAGCAATGCACAATTACTCTCAACTTCAATCAATCACTAATGCACATCAAATCAATCCTTATACCTCCAACCATATTTCAACAAAATATTTTCCTCAAACAAAACCACCTTGAGAAGGAGTTAAATCACCATACCTCTAAAAACTACCTTGATGAAGATGTGCCCTCAAAACCTATCACAAAATAGTTTTCTTTTCTTTTGCCACTTCAAAAACAGGTTAGCAAATCTCCTTTTCAAATCATCCACATTAAAACCCTTCTTAAAAATATATGCACAATAATACTTTATAACTCCTTTTTAGTCTCACAAAATAAAGCTTGTAATAATGACTAAACCCTCAATTTTATTTTTCTATGATTTGCCAAAAATACAAATAGCAATGATCATAAATACACCTTATTTCTCCTTTCTAAAAACATGAAAAAAAAATTGATGTGAGGGATGGTGGGATCAGAGCAAGAGTGGATGTAGGCACCAACGTAGGTACATGGTCGGGAGTGGGTGTAACCTCTGATTCTAGGCCTACAAGTTCTATTGCAAGACCTATGCCAGACATGGGGCTAGGGCAGATAGATGAATAGGGTGGGGATGAGATTTTGGGTGCCAGGCCCCTTGGCAGCATTGATGCGAGTGCAGGTCTTGGGAAAAAATTTCTTGACAAAGGTCAAGGCTCTGGACTAGGGGGGCCCAAACCCTCTTTCCATTAGATCCTGTCTAGGGCTAGCACCCAACCTTGGGATTTAGGCTCAAGGCTTTCTCGCAAAGTGACACACATCTCCATCCAGGATAATGTCTACTAGATATTTGTGATAAGGTACTCCTTCTCTTTGGTGGGGAAATTCATAGGAGGGCACCCAAATATGGAAACCATCCGGAACTGGGTGGCCTCCAAGTGGAAAATTTCATGCCACATGTAGCTTGTGGACCTAACCAAGGGTTTTTTTCTCATCACAACTCTAGCCAAATTCTCCCTTACGATCCTTGGTTCCTAGGGTACAAAAGCCTCTTCATCAGGTGCTATGGATCTAAATTTAATCCCAACACCCAAAGCATTAATATCACCCTGATTTGGGTTTGCCTCCCTGAACTCCCCTTTCATTTATGGTAGGAGGACATCCTGAGGCTCATTGCACAAGCAGTTGGTGAACTGGTTGCCTTCGATCCTGCTACCAAGGTAGGGTCCCACATGGTCCATGCCAGGTTCTATGTCAATGCAAACCTTGAATTTGAACTCCCTTTTGTGGTTACTATTTCTTCAAAATCCTTCTTCTGGAGCCAAACCCTGATCTATGAGAATAAACCCACCTTCTACCCCATGTGTTGCACATAGGGGCACATTTCCCACCAATGCCCCTCTTCCAATAAGGTTGGTGTGTTGCACCCCGAGAACCCCCTTCCTTGTCCTGACAAGGCCCCCTCCCATGGGCTCCCATACGGTGATCATAACACCTTAGAATGGAACAGAAAAGAGATAGAATCTACTGCTACTGAGGAACCCTAGGTGGATCCCAATCACTCAGGCACTTAGCCCCAGGTATGTCTTAACCTCGATCCCATCTTATTAGTATTTCAAAACCTCTAATATGTGCAAATGAAATATCCTCTAAGGTCGCCATGACCCCTATTTTCCAGATAGGCCCACAGGTCGACCCCACCCTAGCCCTATTCGAGGAAGCCCCCTCCATGACTTGTGAGTTGTTAGGGCTCCCCAACCCCCACCCTTCCCCCTTGAACTTGGTGGGTGGGGTGAACCTTACCCCCTCCCCCCCGATACCCCATGCTCGATCTCGTTCCCCCCTTCCTTATTTCCCTTCTTCCCACCCTTCCTCAGATTGTAGTTTTGAGAGGTCTACGAAGGCCGATCCTAGAAGTTCCTAGTCCGAGCCTGAAGAGTTTAGCCCAAAAAAGACCCAAAGTAGGAATTTTTCCATCAAATTTGGAAGTAAAAATAAGAGAGGTCATCCCACCCTTGGTGACCAACGTAACAAGCTCACTGAGGATGATATTGCTAGCAGCTCCTAGGTGACCCTCCTTGATGATTTTGTGAGTTTTTCAAAAGCTAATTTCTAGAGATCCAAACCCCCCACCTAGGTTGGGAAGGGATGCAAGAGACTTCCCAAAGATGTCAAATGAAGCTCATCACCTGGAATGTGAGGGGGCTCAATGGCATCCCCAAGAAAAGGATGCTTGCTCAGCTTCGCAAGGACCACAGGTTGACTATTCTCCTCCTTTAGGAGATCAAACTTGACGAAGTGTCCTCAAGGGTCACCAAATATTTTTGGAGGAACTATGATTTTTTTTCCATCCAAAATTTTGGAAAAACTGGAGGGCTACTATATCTTTGGGACCCATGCTTCTTTGAGGGGAGACTTATTTTTTCATCCCTCAAAATCACCATCCTAATCCACTGTTTAAAGTCAAGGTAGTCATGGATTCTGTCCAATTTTATGCCTTCAACATCCTGAATGGAAGAGTGGCATTGTGGAATGAAATTAGCACCATGAGGGAGGCATTTGCTCCTCTCCCTTGGATTCTTGTGGGTGACTTCAATAGTCCCCTATTTCCCTCTAACAAGAATGGGGGTCTTGTGATGGCAACTAAAATTATGGAGGACTTTAGGGTCTTCACTTATTCCAATGAGCTCATGGAAATTCACCTAAAAGTAGCCAAGTACACCTGGAATAACAAAAGAATAGGAGCCCAAATAATTCAGGTCAGGTTAGATAAAGTTTTCATGTCCAGGGAAGCCATCCCCTTGTTTGCTGACGCAACCCTACTAGCCCTCCCTAAAGTTGGATCTGATCACAACCCCCTCCTCCTTGAAGCTGGTAAGTATCCCTCCCATAAGCGCCCCTTTCACTTTGAGTCCATGTGGCTCCACCACTCAAATTTTAGGGACCAAGTAGCTTGTTGGTGGGAATGCCCAGTCCTAGGGCACCCTTCTGAGAAAATTTATCAAAAATTGAGACTCCTCAAAGACAAGCTCAAGATCTGGAATAAGGAGGTGTTTGGAAATATCTTTGAGAGCAAAGAAACCCTCAAGAAACAACTAGAATATTTTGATCTCAGATTTTAGGAAGGGTGCCAGGACCCGGGAGCATGAGAGGAGGAGCACTCAGTCCTAGCCGAGTATCACAATGTCTTAGCTAGGGAGGAAACATTTTGGAGGTAGAAGTCGAGGACCCTATGGCTAGAAGATGGGGTTGCCAATACTAAGTTTTTCCACACCTCAACCCTAAGAAATAGGAGCTCAAAAAGAATCCCTAAGCTTATATGAAGTGATGCTAGGGTGACCAAAGAGGAGGAGGAGGGCCAAAGCCATGGGTTTCTTCCAAGAGATCCTTGGTGATGAGCCTCAGTCGTCTCCCTTGGTGACAAAAACCCTACTGGAGCACATTACCCCTTTGGTACCATCCCATTCTAATGAGATGCTTCTCTGACCCCTCTCAGATGAAGAAATCAATGCAATGATATTTTCCATGAAAGTAGATTCTACCCTGGGCCTAGATGGGTTTCCCCCATAGTTTTTCTACTCCTTCTGGGACCTCATTGACTAGGAAGTGTGTGTGGCCATTCGAGACCTCTAGTTTGCTAGCTCAATCCCTAGAGGCATCATTTCCACATTCATTGCCCTGATTCCCAAGTCCTAGGCAGCTAGATCCCTAGCTGACTTTCATCCCATTAGCCTATGCAAAGTCCTCTATAAAATCCTAACCAAGTCCTTAGCATCCATACTCAAAGGTATCCTTCCCCTGATCATCACCACTGACTAGGGAAGCTCTATAAAAGGAAGGCTTATCACAGATCGGGTTATCATAATCCATGAGGTCCTTTACTCTGCCCTCCTTTCCAAGAAGTGATCCTTCTTGCTCAAACTTGACATGAATAAAGCCTTCGATATAATCAATCGAGAGTTCCTCTCCAGCATCTTCCTCAAGTTTGAGTTCCACCCCTCTTGGGTCAACCTCATTCATAACTATGTGTCTTGCCCTTGGTTCTAGGTCTTGATCAATGGCTTCCAGGTTGGATTCTTCCCCAGTTCTAGAGGCCTTCATCAAGGTGACCCCTTGTTATTGATTCTTTTCATCATCCTAACTGATGCCCTGGGCTGCACCTTCTCGAGTGCTACTTCCTGTGACCTCATATCTAGCATTAGGCCTGTTCTTGAGCTACCCCTAGTGTCCCACCAACAATTCATGGATGACATGATTCTTGCCACCTCCATGTCGGTCCCTCAATTCAAGGTCATCAAGCAAATCCTAATCCTATACGAAGAGGTGGTTGGGTAGAAGATCAACTCCATAAAAGAAAAATATATTTCATTCACACCCCCTAGCTAGGTAAGCCTAGATTGGGTAGATCCTAGGCTGCACCCCTGACATGCTACCCTCCACCTACCTTAGGCTACCCATGTTCACAAGGTTTTCTTCCAAGACCCTGTTGAGTGGGCTGATCAAGCAAGTCCAGTGGAATTTGGCCTCTTGGAAGGGTCACCTCCTCTCTTAGGTGGGTAGGTCCACCCTTATGTTCACTATCCTCCAAAGCATTCTAGTGTACTTCATGTCGATATTCAAAATCTTGGCCTCAATTGTAGCCTACATTGAGAAAATCTAGAAATGGTTTTTATGGTCTGGCAATGAAGACAAGAAGAGGATCCCCCTGGTCTCTTTACCTCTTGTCTGTAGGCCCAAAGAGGAGGGAGGGATCGAGCTCAGGTGGGTTCCCCTTATGAACAAATCCCTTCTAGCCAAGCAAGCGTGGAAGGTGTTCATGAATACCTCGAATGAATGGGTCAGTATTGTGTGCAGGAAATATCTCCATCAACACCCTTTCCTTAGCAACTTTCAACCAAGATATGGATCAACCTTCTAGAAATCCATGACCCTTAAAAAGGAAATTATTAGGAAAGGGACCCAATGGATACTTGGTGATGGGGCCGAGATCAATTTTTAGGAGGATAGGTGGATTCAAGATGAAGCCTTGAGTGCTGACAACGACCTCAGAATCCTTAAAATAGTCTTGATAGCCTCCAAAGAGCCTAATGTGTCAGAATAATTGGTCAAGGACCAAGGGAAAAGCACTTAGGGGCCCATATCAAACCCTCACCACCCGCTTCAAGCTTCCAGGCTCCAACACCTCCTCGAGAATACCATCATCCATTTCAGTGAGGGGGAGGACAGATGTGTCTGACATGGCACTAGTAGTGGCTACTTCTCAATAAAATCCACTTACACCCTCCAAAGGGACCCAGTGGAGGCTCATTTCATGGTAAAGCAGGTGTGTGCCAACAATATGATCCCCAAGATCATCTACTTCATGTGGCAACCATCTAGAATAAGATCCTTACTATTGAGAATCTAGCTAGGAGGGGCTTCCAAATACCAAATAGATGCTTCCTTTGCTGTGCTACCTAGGAATCAACAAACCATATCTTCCTCACTTGCCTCTTTAGCGTAGAGGTCATGGGTCACCTCCTCACCCTATTTTCCATTTAATGACCTATTTTCCCAATGGCCCAATCCCTTCATCCATCCCACCCTTCGCTCCCTCTTGGCATTCTACCTTCCCCACCTGCTTTGGTAAATTTGGCTTGAGCATAATGGGTGAGCCTTATCTTCCTTGGATTGTAACCCCCATTCAATGGTGGCCAAGGCAGTGACCTTTGCCCTTGAGAACTCCCACTCCCTCCCCCCGAGCAGGACTCCCTAGAAGGCGAGCAAGGCCTCTATCCTAACCAACCTTGGAGTTCAGGCTCCACTTGGCCCCCCCGACCCCCTCCCTTAGAGCTATGACTAGGTGGGTTGCCCCCCATATTAGGTGGGTCAAACTCAATTTTTACGGTGCCTCCAAGGGCAACCCTGGCCCCTCGAGAGCTGGTGGGGCCATCCGAGACCACTCTAGAACTTTGATCTTGGCCTACACTGAGGCTCTTGGCATGCAAACCAATAAATTCATAGAAGTAGTAGTATTACTCCGTGGGGTCCTCGCCCTCCAGAAGGCCCCTAGTAAAGTGATCACTGAGGGTGACTCCCTTAACATCATCAATGCTGCCCTCAACAATGGGGACAGTTCATGGCACATCTTAAATATTATCCAATACATTTGGACCATCCTCTTGGGGCTCCCCCAACATTACATCCACCACGTCTATCGATAAGGAAATAGGATGGCTAATTTTCTAGCCAATATCGCAACTTATTCGAAGGACTTAGCATATGGACCAAGGATTTTACTATCGGACTGGTGCAAGCAATGTCCCAAGACCTCCTCAATATTGATGCTATTCAAGATACCTATAATTTCTTGGCTTTGTGCCTGGATTACCTGGCTCCATGTCAGGCACAATTGCATGTGGGACATTGACCTTACTACGTTTCTCTCTACGATTGCAGTTTCCAATGACATCCATGATCACGGGTACCTCAGGGCGACCACTATACTATTTGCAATGCAAGGTGTCTCCCTCCCCAGCATCCACATCAAAGATAACTCATAAACCTCTTACTTTTTTAGCATTACCATTGGGCTCGTAGTTAGCACAACGTGTGGGCCTATGCCACCACAAGTTGAGTGCCTTGCTACTGACTTTATGTCCTGGTATTGGCCTGACCTGGTAGCTTGAGCATGGTGGCCACCTACACAAAACTAGCCCTTTATGCCATACCAGCTGGTGTGCCACATGGAGTCCATCCCTTGGCTCATTTTACCTCATCACCAAACCTTACATCTGCCTCACTACCCCTGTCATTCTTTGCTCATGTATTCCCCCACCCTAGACACCGACTACTGAGGCATGCATTCCCTTGTTGCCTCTTCGAATTCCTCCCTGTACCTTTTTATACCCTTGAGGCCTATCGCCTTCACCTTCCTTTGCCCCATCCCTCTTGTATTTTATTGGTGAGCTATGATTCCACTTACTCCTCATACTTTCTTCCTTAGGTGAGCTACGATTCCACCATGTCAAATCCTAAGGCCATTTACGTCGAGCCCAAGATCCTTTGTTTGATCGAGTCTGCTAATGTCTTTAATGATGCTAAGGAGTATATCCCATTTATGAGAAAATTCACTGGGCCTGATGACGACACCACCCAGGGCTTCCTAGAAACCTAGGACGAGGGTAGGTCCAGGTGAAAGGGCTACATTTTAGAGTCACCAGGGAGTTTCTATTCAATGCCACTGCTTTGCATCACAAGAAAAATGGGAAGTTAATTCATCGAGACAAGCACAATTGGGAGGAGGAGCTCTCCCACTTCCCAAAATAAAATTGGGATAGGATGGATCTATTCAGAACTAACCTCCCCAAACCTTTTGATGAAGCCCTAGTTCTTATGATGTAATTTATTACATGCGATGACCTAGACCAGAAGCTATTTAGCTTCCATCTGAGTTTTGTTAACCACCTTCACGGTGCCACCTTGTTGAGCACTCCTCATTTTTTGCTTTACTCCCTAGGCCTTGCCATTGATAGAGCCCAAAAAAACCACTCCTACCCTTCCCACCAAGGACTTATGGTCATCCTCTACCACCACACTCTAACCCATCAGCCCCCACTTCAGAGTATTCCCCCCTTGGCTTTTGTCCTACCCACTGAGGTTGTTGCCTCCCCTGTCGCCTCCCCTACTGCTTCGAAGTCCAAAGAGGACATTCCTAGTGACCCTAAAGATTTCCCTCCCCTTATAAAGCATAGGCCTACCCAAAAATGCAAGGTGTCATCTCAAGTCTTGGGTGGTGTTTCGACCCCCGATGCTAGATCTGTAAGAGAGACGATCCCTGGCGGGAACAGGTCCTCGGCCAAACTCAAGAAGCCCAAAGTTGATTCCTTGAAAACCATCGATATTAGTTTGGATTACCAGAGCAAGTTTTAGATATTTTTGACTAGGGTTGTCCTTGACATGGTGATCAACTCACTCACCTTGGCTGCCAATGCGACTACAACAACTGTCAATGCCTTCAAGGAGCTCCGACGTAGGCTAGGGGATGGTCCCGATGGTGATGGGAATTAGTTCCTTGGTGCGGGGCCTCCACCTGGAGTTGCTCTGGGAGTGTAGTAGGGTATGCAAGAATGGTGTGTGGTCTGCTCAAGCCTAAGGCCCCATAGCTACTTTGGTTGGAGTTTTGTTTCCATTCTATGGCCTCTTTTCAATTCAACAAGCGTATTCTACATGTTTGGTCCTAGGGACCTTGGTACTCCTGATTTTCTCTTTTTTCTTAGCAGGATGGGTTAATTTTTTTTGGATTCATAACCTGGGGCTAGGTTTCATTGCCCAGGGTTTTGATCTAGGACCTCATCCTGGTATTTTTTAATTTTTTGTTGGTTCAAATCTAAGCTACGGATTCTATTGTAAATAAGGTTTTGGGACCCTTCAAAACCCATTGTATATAAAATTTTCTACTTATAAAAAAAACATGCAAAATTACAAGTCACAATAATCACAAATACACCTTATTTCTCCTTTATAAAATATATGCAAAATTACAAATCACAATAATCATAAATACACCTTATTTCTCCTTTCTAAAAATATTCAACAATTACAAATAATGATAATCTCAAATATACCTTATAATATCTTCTCAAACCTTATTTCTCCTATTAATGATTCTCTATAATCACAATACTTAAGACTTTCCAGAAAGACCCCTTATTCTAACACCACCACAAACCTTATAACACATTTTAATAATATGCAAAAATTAAATAATTTAAACCAACACTTTATACCTTATCTCTCCTAATGCAGTTTATAAAAAAAATTATACCTTTTTCTACCACAATTTGAACTCCTGCCCTCACGTGAAGTAGCGCTTTCCCAAGTGCTCTATGACCAACTATGCTACCACATCTTGTAGCACCAAAAGGGGGCCTACAAGATATAACCCTGTCTCTGCCTCAATAAAACACAAAGTAACTCGGTAAAACCATCGTCAAGGAAACTCAACTCTCAAACCTCCTCTTTCATAGCACTCACACATAAAGCAAGTGACCAGCTGGGCTACACCAACAAGAGAAACTCAAAAGTGAATTTAAAATATTTATCTCAAGTTTTCATGCATCAATAATTTCGTTGCCTTCACTTGTCTATCATTTTCTTTATAAAAAAATATTATTCTCGAAATAGTGCATACTATTCTTAGATCCCAAAGGTAAATAAAACATCATGTATTTATATGCACTCCTTGGTTTTTGATGATGTCAGCACTTTATGATTTCAAAAACTTCATTCGAATGTTGGCACCATTTGCTTTGATTATAATATTTAATTTTTAATTTAAATATTATAAGTTTAGCCCTTTTTTTTTAAACCTTGTAGTGATTAAAACCTTTAGTGGCCCAACTTTAACTTTATCTCTATAAACCTGTGTCCTTCCTTTGAAAAAATATTTGGCCTTATTTTTAAAATCTTTTTCCTTAGGCCTTATAAACATTTATTAAATATTTTTGTCATAAACCTTCAAACTTTTATAATTATTAAATCTCTTTGTCCCAATCCTTTAAACCTTGTTGTCCTTATCTTTATAAAACTCCATCCTCAAGCCTCTTGAACCTTTATAAACTCTCTTTATAATATTTAAAAATTATAATCCTTAAACATATTTTCCTTGCTTTCCATTGTCCAACCTTGTAAATTCATAATTCTTGAAGAATATTTTTGCCTTAAATACCATGCTCTTTTGAAATCAATCAATTGACATCAATGACAACTCAATATGCTTAATATTTCACCCAGGTGTTATAGGTGAGTTGGAGAGGAGAGGGAAATCCTCCAAGGGAGGTCCCAGGTTCAAATCTCCACCCTACCAAAAAGTTGAATTGGGTATCTAAAATCCAATTGATAATGTTGGTGTGGGCAGGGTTGGGTGTGACCCTCGGGTGACTTTGACGGTGTAGAACCCCCTGTTCGTGGTATCTCAAACCAAGGCGACTCTGCAAGGGGTTTTTCGCTTTAAAAAAAATATATATATATGCTTAATATTTCCAACATTAAACTCAATCACATACTCTCCTCCATTATTAGTCCTTAAGACATTTATGGAAGAAGAGATTTCATTTTCAACAAGTGAACTAAAAAAATGAAATATTCAAATACTTGAGACTTGTTTTTCAAAAAGTATATCCAAATGTAACTTAAAAAATTATCAATAAAAGCTAAAGAATATAAACATCCTCTTAATGATTTAACTTGAAATGAACCTATAATATCAAAATGGACCAATTGTAATCTATAACAATATTTAAAATAAGTTTCACCAAACTTAGTCCTAGGTTTCTTGGATAAAATGCAAGCCTCACAAAGTCCTCCATCAACTTCAATTTTAGGAAGACCAATTACCATATTTTTTTTAAACATATCAATCATACTTCTATATTTTATATGTCCTAATTGATTATGTCATAATTTAGAATTATTGTCAACATACATGGAAAGGCAATGTTTACCTAAAATTTGATGCGGAGATAATACAAACAAGTTGTTGAAAAACACACTTTCTCCAATAATATCTCCCATATTATTTTATATGACACACTTATTGTCATCAAATTTATTTATTTTTGCTTGAGAAGCTAATTCTCTTATAAAAATTAGTTTAGTTATAAGATTAGGAATAAATAAAATATCATTATATACTTATTTACCTATCTTAACATTGCCAATTCCTTCTAATTTTTTTTTGTAATTGTCCCTAATAGTAACTACACCATTATAATCTAAGTTTAATTAAGTAAAAGATGAATTAGAATTAGTCATATGATTAGTGCATCCTAAATCAATAATCCAAAAATTATAATCCATTTTATCATGAATAGAAGTCAATGCATTAATTAAAGCAACATTTAGTTTTCTTACCTCCCTTCTTGCTCTTTATGTTTTTGGAGTCTTCCTTGTTCTTGTAACAATAATTTTCTTTATAGCCAAAAATACCACAAAATTTATAATTATCATTAAATTTAGGATTATTGCTCTTTGATTTCTTCTCAAACTTAGGTTTTGAAAAACTAGTTTGATTCTTACCTTTAAAGTTCTTTCCTTTGTTCCACTTTATAGGTTTATTACCTTTATGAAAATTCAAGGCAATAAAAGTAGAGCTAGGGTCCTTACCTTCATTTAGCTTTGTAACTTCTTGTAGCTTTATGGTTTCTTCATGTTGAAAAAGAAGGTTGAAGAGCTCCAATAGTGTAGGTAGATTGTCTTCATAAAATATTGTATTGAGGACATTTACAAAGTCCTTAAAATTTCTAGTAATATTTCTATGTACAATGAAGCATAAGAGCTTTTCATTCACCCATTCACAACTATGTGCAAGTAGTGTCCTAATTTTCCTTATTTTAGCTAGGTATATTACAATAAATTCTTCACATGACATTTTTGTGTTAAACAATTTGAAAGAAAAAAAAAATTATACCCATGTTTGACCCTATGAACATGGTTTTTAACTCATCCCATGCTTCATATACAAAAGAAAAATTAGAAATATGCACTAATACATCATCATTTACAACCCTAAATAACATAGAAAGAGCTTGTTGATTTTTTACATTCCATGTTTCAAGTGTTCTTCCATTTTGGGGTTGTGGCTCCTCCTTGTTTACAATCTTTCAAATTTACCTCACATGGTATTCCACCTTCATCCTAGGATCCCAAATACTATAGTTTATCCCTTCAATAATATGCTTAGGGGCAAAGCTAGAAATATCATTAGAGGCCATGACTGAAAGCACAAACATGTTAGTATGATTGTAGAAGTAATTTTTCAAAACATAAGAATAAACTACAACTTATTTTGCCAAAAAAATATTCAAATACCTTTAATTTTAAAAAATAAAAAGGGGTCTCTGTGGACCCCACCACAAAATTAAAAAAATATAGGGGGCATTCCATAGGCTTGCACCCTCCATTTTTAAATATTATTTTATTTTTTAAAAAATAATGGGTGTGGGGAAGGCTCAAGGGTCCCCTCGTCAACCCACGTAGCCTCAATGATTGTTTTCAGTCAACACACTATGCTATTGATGGGTCTTTAGTGGTTGTTATCTAGCAGCCACTTGGTTGCCAATTGGCCACAATTAGGCCACCACCTTGGCTTCCATTGACAAAATTTTAGGCTAGCAGTACATAGTCCAAGGCCTGGCATTGGCCAGTTGACAACCTGACATAATGTGGGTCATGTCAAAAAATAACTTTTAAATAAATTAACAACTTATTAAATTTAAAAAAAACTTTTAAATTTAATACAATATTTAAATAAAAATCATTTAAATATATAAATAAAAAGAACTTTTTTCTCTATTTAAAAAAAAAAAATCAAAACCTCTTATATATATTTAAAAATATATATATCATTAATAAATATAAAGGAGGATTTTTCATTTAAATATACAAATAAAAATAATATTTTTTCTTTGATTTTTTATTTTTATTAAAAAATCAAACCCTCACACACACACACACACACACACACACACACACACATATATATATATATATATATATAATTTTATCATTTTAAAAAAATCAATAAATGAAGGTTTTAAAATAGAATCTAACATTAAATTTATACAAAAGATAAATGTTAGATTTAATTGTAACATAGTTTAAAAAAATACTAAAATCTAAAATTAGAGAACTCATCAGAGATGAACTTGAGCTTTGATACTGAAGTATAGTAAAAATATAACACCTAGGTGTAACATGTAATCAAATAAAAGAGAAAAAAATGCACTAAGAGAAAGGGAAGGCCATTTTCTTGATCAAGCTATGAAGATGACGAATGGGTGTATTCACTGTGCAGGAAGGAGCCAAAATTTTCAAAATTTTGAGGATGGGAAGGCCCAAATTCAAATCTCTAGGAGTCAGGCTAGCCTCGGGGGCAGATAGCCTTCTGGTAATCCTGAAGATGGTGAAATGTGTGATCATGTCCTTGTCAAATGTACTGGGGCCTGGGGTGATGAACATCCTAACAAAGGAGATCCTCATGGGCTCCCTCCCCTTGGGGGACCAATTTATAAAAATCCATATTTTACCATAATTATGGATGGAAGACCACATTGCTATGTTGATCCTTCGTCCCAACTTGATACTATTGGGATGAAATTCAAGGTTATTGATAGCCTAATTAAAAATTATCTATCGATGAAGTTTTTCTCCTTGGTCATCAAACTGCTTTGTGGTCATCCTGACCTTGAAACCATTTAAAAATGGGATCATTCCAAGTGGAATACTATCGATTCTATGAAATTTTTTGGCCTTTTCCAAGGATTTTTTGGTGTTCACCTCAATAATCACAATAATTCCATTATGATTCTTATGGGAGGATCCTCGATTCTGGGTTTTTGTAGCCTTTTTTGCATAAATGCGATGCTAACTTTGACCCTCACACTCAAATAATCAAATATACTCCTATATGGGTTTGATTACAATATCTCCCCTGGTAGTTTTGGCACCAAGATATCCTCTCTGCTATCACCAAGACTATTGGCACTCTAGTGGCCATTGATCATGCAACCCTAGCCAGGACTAGGATGACTGCTACTAGAATTTGTATTAATGTAAACCTAGATTCAGAGCTTCCAACATTTGTAGAACTGGAATACAGTTATTACTACCGCAAGCAAGTCATTGAGTATGAAAACAAGTTGGCCTTCTGTGTGGAGTACCACACTCAAGGCCATATTATAAGTTAATGCCCTTCTTTGAAGGTCCAACCTGTGAAAGAAAAATCCATCATGGGATAGAAGGTCCAAGTCACAACTCTCAAGGATGGAAGAATGCAGGCCCAAAAAAAGGATTCAAGCAGCCTAGAAATATGTAGAAAAAAGCCAATAAAGGAATTGTGATTTGTGAACCTGAGGAAAGGCAAGCTCCTAAAGCTACTCAAAAATAAATAAACAAGGGAAAATAGTCTATCACATCACCACTTCTAGTAGGTAGCTATGAGGCATGTCCCATTACTGATATGCCAAATAAATATTTAGTTCTATCTGATCCAAACCTATTCGAGATAGAAAATGAATAAAATATCCAAATCTTGGAGCCTCAACTCCCCTAAAATCTAGACTCTCCTACAAGTTATGGCCCTTGTTATCCTCCTATTGAGTTCTTCAGCTCTAAAAATATGTAAAATATCACAATGTCTTCAAGCCCTATGATCAAACAAATTGTTCCTTCAAAATTTAGCCCCAAACAAACTCGAAGTTCTATGAAGTCTCCCATTGACTATGGGAGTGATAAAAAAATGGGAAGAATTTAAGCAAATGATCAATGGAAAAATAAATTTCAGGATGACATTGCCAATGGAATTCAAAAAAATTTATTTCCCCCTATCATTCCCCAATCTAGAGATGAAGCAAAAAGCACAAAACCTCCCCAAACCAATGGAAAGGGAGGTAGGAAATACTCAAAAGTTCCCAAATGAAGATCCTATCATGGAATGTGAGAGGTCTTAATGGGCTAACTAAATAGAGGGTTGTTAGCTCATTGAGAAGGGAGTTAAAACCAACAATTTTCCTAATGCAAGAAACCAAACTTGACCATCATAACTCTACCTTTGCTGCTAAGAAAATCTGGAGTAAAGGTGAAGTTGTGTTTAGTCAAGCAAGAGGAACCTCAAGAGGACTCATGTGTTTATGGGATCCAAGGAAACTATATGGAAGTATGATTCAATCAAGTGAAATAATTTTAAGTGTTTTATTTCATGATAGAGACAATAACTCTTCATGGATTCTATCCAATATCTATGCACCAAATTCTCTATCAGAAAGGGCTCATTTCTGGGATACCCTTGGCAGTCTCAAGGATTATTTCAATAACATCCCCTAGATTGTTGTAGGAGATTTTAATACTCCTCTTTATCCTTTAGATAAATGTGGAGGTTCTATATTTCCTAAAAAAATTATGGAATATTTTCATGAGTTTGTCAATTCCAATAATCTTATGGACGTCAAACTTAAAATGCCAAATTCATATGGAGAAATAGAATATCAGGTAATCATCTTACTCAAGTGAAATTAGATAGATTATTTTGGGATGCCAAACTCCAATATTTTCCAAAAATTGGATATGATCATAGTCCCCTTCTTTTGGACATCGTA
The DNA here is from genome assembly GCA_028583015.1 of Wollemia nobilis. Lineage (NCBI taxonomy): Eukaryota > Viridiplantae > Streptophyta > Pinopsida > Araucariales > Araucariaceae > Wollemia > Wollemia nobilis. The sequence goes on from JAQPPZ010005211.1 coordinate 2,627,043, forward strand.
AAGGATATTCATTTCAAAAGATCTTTCAGATTTAAGGTAATGTGGATTTAGCACTCCGATCTCAGACTCAAAATTTTGCAATGGTGGCAATAGGTTGGTCAAGGACATCCTTCATTCTGACTTACCCAAAAATAGAAACATGTCACAAAAAATATTAAAATCTAGAATAAATAAGTCTTCGAGAACTTGTTCAAAATAAAGCAATCTATTGAGGATAGGCTACTCTCCATTGAGAATAAAATCCAGTCAGTCTAGTGTGATGAGCAAATCAGATCTGAAGAGAGAAGTATCCTAGCAGAATATCATAATATTCTTACTTGCGAAGAGACCTTTTGGAAGCAT